>CM076598.1:190822500-192072500 GCA_038502835.1 Octonoba sinensis | reverse complement strand
TAACTTTTTGACAAATCTTTACTCTACATATAATTATGTCTTTTCGCTATTTTTTTAGATTAAAATTTTTCAAAATTTATAAAATTACAAGGATATGTATGCATGTAACATTTTCTTGTATTTTCTATAAATTTTAAACAAATCTAAAAAAAAATATTAGTGTAAAGATATCTACATGTAATTATGCCTTTTACCAATTACTTTTTAGATTTGTTTGAAATTAATAGAAAATACAAAGATATGTATGTTTCATGATATAGACTCTGCATTATCTCTCAATATGTTACAATGAAACATTAATTTGGAGGTGTTGTTGTATAAGTTATGGCTATCTAAAATATCAGCAAACAATACTCAATAGATTTTTTGCTATGCTTAAAAGTACATTTTGTTGCCAGTTTAGGAGCTGTATATCAGTATACATGTGACACAGTTCCTAAAGTACGAAATGAAAAATGCAATGTTCAATAAAAGTTACATTGAATATCATGCATAATTAACATGCAATGATCTCTTTAGCTATTATCCAGTTGTTGTTTTTTTCTCTCTCTTTAACAACTAAAGGAGGGCATTCAAATTACATTACAAAAGTTTTTCCATTACTGAATTTCACTTTCTGTTCATTTGTGGGTACTTAATATTTTATTTTTGTGTACAGTTTTGCTCTCGCATACATGTTTTTTTGTTTCTTTATTTTTATTTTTTTGTCCTAACTTTGCATTTTTATTGAGAAAATGGTGCATCTTTCGTGCAGTGGGCCAGATCAGATATCAGATGCCTTCAAACAGAGTAATGAAATTTTGTTGTAAAATCTTGAAAATTGATTTGCTTAATTGTTGGCCACTTTGTCAACGATGCGCCATTTCAAAATGAACTAATACGCTCAATTTCTCACATTGCGGTACTTAGTTTAATAATATGCAAAATTAATTAAAGCTTGTTTGAGTAATTTTTTTATCTGCTACAATACTATTTCCTTGGTATATACCAAAATTTATTATCATTTTATTATTTATGAGGAAAAATAATCATTGTTATTATTATTGTTTTAGATTTATTACAAAGTAACTTTCCCCTCCCCACAGGTAACAAATAGGGCTAGACAGTTAGAGAATGGAAAATTTGAAAAACTGCCATATGGAAAAACAATCTATTGTGGAAATTCTTTAGCTGAAAGAGATAATATTGTATCAGCAATTTTCAAAATATGTATTCTTATAGAAGGTAAGCCTTGATTTTATTTACATATGTAGCCAACTGTCTTTTATTTCGCAATTTTCTAAGAATTAATTTTTTAAAATAGTTGGCTTTCTGCTTATTTTACTAAAGAACTGCAGAAACAAAAAATTTTGTGTTCAAGTTTTAATTACTTTTAATGGCACTTATATTTGGTTGTAGGTTTCTACTTTCTTCAAAACTGCTTCTATTTTTAATTGCATTCCTTTGAAAAAGGCCAATATTTCTTGATAATCTGAAAACTTTACATATCGGCTCACTGATAAAATTTTTGAACTTTGTACTAAGAGAGAATGCTCTAAATTATTTTATTAATGCTAACTCATCTTTAGTAATATTTTCTTAAAGGAAGCTACATTACATGACTAAAACACAATGTGTCAACAAAACAGTCTGTTTGGTCCATTAAGTGTCATGATGCGTCAAGATCAAGTCCCTTTCATGATGTCAACAGCTCAATACAAAATACAATGAAACTTTGATAAGTCAAAATTGCAAGGAAAGCAAAAAGTATTTATCAAAGAAAGTCAAACCTATGGAACACAATCAAAATAATACCACCTGTTTTCTTAACACATTATGAGCCGGCGGCAGGTAGTAATACCCGTAATAATAGTTGATTTTAAAGGAGCTCCTGAAAAGTTTTGAAAATGCTTGAAATTTGTAGTAACTGCTTCTGAACTAGATTTTGTAATGTTGGCAGGTCTGATAGCTATAGTTTATCAGCAAGCAAATTTTATGCCATTTACAGCTATCATGTAAATAGAGAAAATTTTCTCTCAATTAGCTACTTATCCAATCAGTGTACTGTCATTGAAAGGTTTTTTAAATTAAAAAAAAATTAGACTAGAGTCATAAAGGAACGGTTAAATGTATGTCTGTTTTTAAGCACATTCTGGAGTAGCATTTAATTTAAATCATGCGTCGAAGATATTTTTTTTATTTTTTGTCAAAAAACAAAGGAAAATATATTTTATGTATTCATATTAAAACCATAATAATTTGATGAATTTTGGCAGGTGATGATCAAAGTGCATGCTTAGCTGAAAAATTTCTGTGGAATGATCGTATAGTTGTTCCTGTTGTTTGCAAAAACATGACAGCTATTGCATCTCGACAGTGTTTGTCAGAATCAATATCTAAGGTAAAGTTAGTGTATTGTTAAGTCCTTTATGTTTTGATTCCATAGCAAAACTGTTATCCTATGTTCTCCTATTTAATCATTGAAACTGTGCAGTAAAAAGTACAGTAAATGCTCCAGTAGGTGGTGCTTAAAGATAATTCCTCAATTAGTATCTAAACTTTATAGAAGTTTTACTAATCTATATTTCATATGCTTGTTTATAAACTCTTATCTAGAACAATAATCATCTGAAACATCAAAATAATTTTAATACAATTTAAAAAAGTAATAATAACAAAGATCATTCATATGTAGCAGAAGTGGCAGCAGTAAACTTTTGATATAACAGTAATGGGTGGACCAAAAGTAAGCCGCCTAGTCCAGGCTAAAAAACCATATCTTTTTTTGTATATATGTATATATGTAATGTTCCTTTAACTTTTTGACCTGCTGTCCAAATTCGTTAAGTGCCATATGCTAAACCTCAAGCATTTTTGTGAAAATGGTGAAATCAATAATGGTTGCTCTTAGTCGTGTGAAGTAGAACAAGAAAAAATATAGTATTATAATTTTTGAAATGTTAGTATTTTTTATTCAAAACAATATGTACTTTAAAATAAACACCAATTCGAGACACACAAACAACAAGAATAAACAGGTGACGCTTGATTTTACGAACCTCTAATTCACAAACACTCAATTTTATGAGCAGTTTACTAGTCCCAAAAAATATTCTTTTGAAACAACTTAATTTTCAATTTCTTTTTACCAACTAAGAATTTAAAATAATTCAATTTTATGAATTGTTTTAAAAATCAATTTAACGCTTTTTTAAGAATGTTAACAGCAGAGACTAAACACCTGAGCGAAGAAGATAATCCCTTATACTTCAATTGTAATTTCAACTTCCCCTCTTATTGCATTCTATTCCTGGAAAGGGATAAGGTAAAAGCCAAATGTCTAGTTTTTACCTTAAGTTCTGAATTATTCGATGTCTTTATTTCTCATTACACTGGTGAACTTGAGCAGGGAAGGCTCATTAGTTGAGAGGGAGATCGGGCCAGTTTAAGTTCGATCTTAGGTAAAGTTGTTTTCACTAGTTGTAGTATCAGGGTTCGTAAATATAATGATCTTTTCGAAAATAGCAAAAATATCCGATATTTAATATACAGTGTGGGACCCCAAAGTTGGAGTCCTGAAATCCAGAACTTTTTCGAAAAAAATTAACAGCTGAAATAATAATAATAAAAGCTTTTTTTTTTAAATCGGAAAATGTTTTGCACCGTTTTCTTTTTTGGAAATAAGCATTTTAAAAAGAAGGAAAATAAAATGTAATGAACATGTTTAACATCAGAAATGTGCTGTTTTCCTCTGGAAACCACACATAATTTGAAAATGTGTGTGATAATAGATTTTCCAATCGATTATCACACACATTTTCCATTTATTTCGTGGTTTTCTGAAAAGGGTTCGTTTTTGCGATTAGAGTTTTTATTAATTGTTGCTTTAATTCTGAGTGAATATCATTAAATTTTGCTTTTTTTATTTCTTGTAGTATTTTTTAAAATGAGCTCTTTTTTTCGTGCGATATAGTGCATTTGCGGAATTGATAATTGGCATTTCTCGCACTTTCCCCAATGGTCTGATCTTTTACTGCAACTTTGTGGCTAGAGAATATAAAATCATATCAGAACTTGACGCAATTATTTTCTTTTATTCTTTTATTGTTTAATTAAAGGTGTTAAAATAATATCGGAAATAGATTTTAGCAATTTTTTTTTTTTTTTTTGAGCCTTCTAAAGCAGGCTCCAGCCTTAAGGCAGTTATTTGTGCATGCCAGGATGTCGATGAGCCTGGTATACAGTGCTAGTTTTCCTAGAGAAAATTAAATACTGATTTTCCTATTTGGACAAAAGGCTCCATAGCTTGTGCCATGAGATGTCTTAGAACCATCTGTGAACCAATTTTCATCAGCATGGCCAATAAGCTTGGTGGGGTTTTCCCCAGTCAACTTTTGATGGGAATATAAGTTTGTGTTTTGCCCCAAAGTCAAAACGTTTTAGCATCCAACCTGAATTCATGGAAAGCAGTGGGTGATCCTTGATCTGTGTATTAAATTTATACATACGAGGATCCTTCATAAGAAAATGTCCATAATTTCAGAAATTTTAATCTTTGGGAGCAAAGAATTGCGTTCATCTCTACCTGCTTATAAAGTGGTAGTAGTAGTGGCCTAGTAACAATTCTAGGGTTTGTGAGGGAGTAGTTTTCATGGCACCTGTCATTGATACAGTAGCCATTCCTTGGAGACTTGTAAGCTCTTTGTTGTAACATGGCAGGTTTTGCTTCACCATATGATAGACCCGTAAGTTATAATGGGGATGATTACTTGAGTATATATCCAATAGGACAATTCTAGGTGAAAAGCCATAGTTTGGACCAATTGCACGTCTGCAGGCCCAGAATATTCTTTTTGCCTTAACAGTATTTGACATGACTATTCCAAGTTGGTCTTGTCAAAAATAATACCAAGGTATTTAACCTCATTTCAATATGCAAGTTTAGTATTAAAGAATTCTATAGTTTGCACAGTTTTAATTCTTTTTCTAGTAAGGAGTACAAAGTTTGTCTTGCCAGAATTGACTGTCAGACTTACTTCCTTGCACCAGTTTTCAACCGTTTTGAGGGCAGATTTCATGAGGCCAATTACAGTCCTGAAATTTGCCTCTTACTACTGTTATGCCATCTGCATAACCAATGCAGTCAAACGTGATAGATGAACTCTATTTAATAGTTCATCAACAACAAGGCTCCATAAAAGTGATAGGACACCTCCCTGTGGGCAGCCTTTGCAATTTATAACTGCAAGTGTGTCACCTGAGAGTTGCTTGAACTGATCTAGTAGATAGAAAACCTCCAGTCCAGGTACACACAAGATGATCAACGTTTCTTCTGACAAGTGCAGTCAGAATAACTTGAGTGGACACTCTATCAAAGGCGTGCCTATCAACTTCTCTAAGGTTTTGAGAAAAGAAGACATAAGCCTAATAGACCTAAATGCTTCGGCTTCATTATAGCATGGTTTGCCTGGTTTAGGTATGAAGATAATCCTGCCAGTACGCCAGGCTATAGGACATAACTGTATACCAAACAGGACCTAAATATCCTGCCTATGTGTGGTATAATGATGTCAATGCCTTTTTGGAGTAAGATTGGTTAATTCCATCTACTCCAGGTGTTCTAAAAGGCATGGACAAGATAATCGCCTATGCAATCTTATCGCGTGTAACGATTTTTTTGGCCAGGGTCCAATTCACTTTTTTGCCACGTGGAGTAATTTGAAGAGTGTTAATCTCCTCATCTGTTACCATAGTTGAGTCTGGGAGATGAACTCTGAACATTTCTTCGAGTGTACCTTGACCATCCTAGTATATGTTCCATCATCTTTTCTGATGAAACCTAATTGGCAGAGCTTATCTTTGGATAAGATGTTTGTAAGCTTGGCGGCATTTGGCATAGTGTTGATTTGGCCGCAGAAGTCACTCCAAGAACCCTGTCGACTTTTCTTGATGGCATTATTATAACTGGTGAGAGCAGCCCTATTATTTGACCACTCTGCTGTTTTTTGGCTTTATTAAAGAGCTTTCTGCAGTTCTTTTGAAGACCACTAAGATTTTTATTGCACCAAGAAACGTATCTTTGTAAACTAATGGTGGCTGCTTGGCAATTGTTTTGATATGCTTGAAGTATGGATCGTTGCACAAAGTGAAAGGCCATCTCAATGTCTATCAAAGTATTAAGGTTAAAAATATTACCTCTAAAGAGAAGCTCCAGCTCTTCTCTGTAGGAATCCCAATTTTTGAGGTCTCATGCTGTATATTCAGTATTTTTATATATACTCTCACCAGTTATATATATTTTATATAACTGGTGAGAGCAGCCCTATAATTTGACCACTCTCCTGTTTTTTGGCTCTATTAAAGAGCTTTCTGCAGTTCTTTTGAAGACCACTAAGATTCAAGATCAGCAATAAGTTAACATTCCGATATTTTCAAAACTGTTAACTTATTGTTGATGATAAATATTTTCAGATTCATTTAATACCACTAAAACACCAATACATATTACACATTGTATAAAGGATTATTCTAATACAAAATTGTACATGTATAATTATATTCTCTTCTGCATATGGAAGTTTGCTGGTTGTCCAGGACAAAAGTACCGACACGATTAGTAGAATTGCGTAATAAAGTTAAAATTTACTTGGAACCAAAAACTGAATATATTAAACATCTACTGGATTAAGAATTCATTCTCAAGCTCACTTATTTAACGAACTGGTTTTTAAAATTAAACAAACATAATTTGTATTTGCAAGGATCAAACGGATCACACATTTTTGCAGTTTACGATAAAGTTCGAGTGTTCATGAAAAAGCTTATATTGTGGAAAAGTTATATTGAGAATGGCAAGTATGATTGTTTTGAAATGCTTTAAACTTTTTATTATTGAAAACCAAGTGCAGCCTAAAATTAACATAATGTCTGAAATTTCTAGTCATTTATCACTGTTAATAAATAACTATTTTGGAAAGAGACAAAAAAGTTTGATTCGTGGAGTTGGATTTGTAACCCATTTCAAGACGACTTACCAATTAGTATGTCAACAGAAGCAAGTGACGAACTCATTGATTTATCAGAAGATACGTCACTGAAAAATCGTAAACAGTTAACGAAATTCTGGCTCTTCAGTTGCTGACAATTATCCTTGCCTGTTCGAGGAAGCTATGAAAGTCCTCTTTTACTACCTCATATCTTTGTGAGGTCGGATTTTTGGTTATGGTTAACATTAAAACTAAATACCGAAATAAATTGGATATATTAAACTCAGTGTGATTAAAAGTAACTAAAGTTGAAGTTAAAGGTAAAACTGTAATAAAGAAAAATAAGAAACAAGTACATCTGTCCCATTGAAATAACTTTGTAAAAAAACCTTGCAGGTGTAGGTATTTAAGTAATAAAAAAATGTATTTAACTCAACAGAACGCATGCTTCCTAAACAAACGTTAAGAGCCAGAATCTGAGAAACTGTCACACTTAGCATTATGGGGTGATTCATGCCATCTCAGATTTTTCTCAAAAAATTATCAACTGATACTTGTCTTATGAAAAGACCAAATTCAGCATTTTTTGTTCTAAAGTTGAATTATTCAGCTTTTATCATGCATAATTTTTGCATAATTATTCAAAGTTAAAAAATATCCAAAATAATGTATATACCACTTTTCAGTTACACTTTGTTTTGTTGGAAACAATGATTACATACAGAAATAAAATGTTCCTTGCAACCGAAATGAGGGCACAAATTGCAGGTCCCCAGTAGTCTTTATATCTTGACTTCTTGCACAAAATGTACATCTTCCCTTTGAGGTAGTTTTTTTATTTCTTTTTTGGGGGTTTTTCAACTGTAGAGAGGTATATTTTTCTATTTCATCTCGCAATTTATTACATAAACTCAGATTCTCCATGTGCTTATTGCCGGAATTGCTGATAAGGGAGAACGGGAGGTCTTTGATAAAACGTCTGTTTCGATACATCATTGGTTATTTTTATTAGACAATAACACTATTCTTGCATTAATTGCAGCAACATTCAAAATCGAATAGAAAATAGCAAGTGGCCATCTATTTGTTTTACGAGCAGTTGAAAATTAGCAGCCATCTCATCTATTACATTTACGGCTCCTTTTGTAGAGTTGTAAAGAGTTGTAAAAAGTTTGTTGTATTGATTCCTTTCTTGGGCTTCCTTTATTCTCAGATCAATCCTCTGCTTTTGCTTTTTAAGCTGTGTTTCTGTTGGTCTCTTTGCTTCAGTTGAATGTTTTTCATCTAGAAGCTCATTCTTTTGGTTTAAAGGGACTAGTCCTTAAAACTGTTCTTTCAGATCCCCATTGGGAATTTTAAACTTAGCTATTAAATCCAATTGCTATCTTTGAGCTTTTGACCTTGCTCTTATCTGCAAATAATAAGCATTGCATGATTTTAACTATGCCAATGAGAGTTCTTCAATATATTCTGATATATTGGAATATTCAATAAGTTCTTGCTGTTCTTTTGTGAAAATTGATGCTTTATTTTAAAAACTTATTAAACAACATGTTACGGAAAGTATTGTCCATCGCTAGCTACTACTTTTCCACATCTTTCTGGCGTCATTTGAATTTCACGTTGGGAAAAACAACCAGTCTTTTGTAGCTATCCAAGAGTAGACCCCATTTTTGGCATCTTCATAAGAATGGAAGTGTGACTCAGCCAGGCCATGTCTCATTGACTGGAACAAGTGTTAGTCAGGGGGCAATGTCCGGTGAATACAGCAGGTGGAGTAGGACTTCCCACTTAAGGGTTTCCAAGTAGGTTTTAACTGGTTTTGCCACATGTGGCTGAGCATTCTCATGCTGCAAAACAACCATGTTGTGTCTCTGCTTGTACAGCGGCCTTTTTGATAATGAACTCCTAATGATTCTGCAAGTTCAGGTAGCTTTTGACATGAGTCATCATAAAGTAAGGCTTCCAATTGTTAGTCTTCAAACTTTTTCGGTGCGCCAGAGCCTTCTTTATCTTCAGGATCAAAATCATTATTTTAAGAGCATTTAAACCAATCTCTACAAGTTGTTTCAGACAGAGCATGATCGCCATAAGTCTCAACAAGAATTCTGTGAGCTTCAACTGCAGATTTTTTTTCAAAATAAAATAGTGTAGTAAAATTTCCCTGCAAGCACTTTTTTTTTTGGCATGAAATTTGGCACATTTAACGCAATGAAAAGTAAAGTTGTTTTTTCGCGGAAAAGTGTAATTTTGCGGAAGCGAAATTACATACATTGAATTTCAAGCTTGTTTATAGTGCTTGTAAATAAATGTATCACTATCATAAACTGACACAACCAGTTCTGGTAACGCCATTTGCAGGAAAACAGCAAAAACTTATACAACTACCCTGCACATCCTGGGATGTTTTCTGCAGATTAGTTCAACAAGTTGCATTTTTTGAGCAAGTGTCTAAGTGGAACTTTATATCCCTTACTTTCCTTTCCAAAAACATGGGACTGCATTTTGACAATGTAGGCACTCTCTCTCTCTTTCTTTCAGTTCAGTGCTTGCTTTCTAACCCAACATTTTTTTATGAAAAATGTTTCTCTGGGCAAGTTTCTCACCCTTTACAGCTGTGGTTATTAATTTTATGTTATATGCATAAATATATTTACCTTTTGCTAACTTTTCTCTCTTAGGTACCCTGCTGGCTTGTTGCTTCAGATTGGGACAATTTGAATGCAGAAGAGTGTACACCCGAGGAAAGAGCTGCATCTGTACAGAAAATCATTTTAAATTTATTGAAACAACAGTCAAAAGGAAAAGCAAATTTGCAAAAGAAGATCAAATAATCAAGTCTTATAATATTTTTGCAAAAAGACAAGAAATTAAAACACTACAAGAGAATCATAAAATATATCAATCAGGCATTTAATTAAAACTGCATTTAATAAGACATAATTTGCTTAAACATAATATTCATGTATGAGTAATATATTCATGAATCCTTGTTAGACTAAGTAATTTTTTTTCTTTTCATTAAATGTTTTGGATAATCATTCCATTTTCTCATATTTTATCTTGTTCTAAGATATTTTATGCTTTTACTCATGAAAAGGTCTAGATCATTTAGCAGTTCATAACATTTTGATACAAAATAATCTATACTTTAAGAATTTATGCTGCCTGGCTAAAAATGCTCAAGATCAAAAATTGTGTGTGATAATTAGGTTTCAAAAAGTTGAAACATATTTAAATTAAAGTGCTGTACATATGTTAAAATTTGCAAATATTTTATGTTGTTAAAATATTTGAACATATTTTTTAAGTTATTTCTCACCTCTGTAGTACCTGACACTCTTGTGATCAACTTACCTCAATCACCCCTCATAATTTGTTGTTAAGAGTGATATATGAATTGTTACAGTTAGTGTTTCATTTGTATGCTTAAAATCATCAAAAAGTTCATTTTAAATATCTGAAGCACATATATGCTTTGCAATTTCAGTATTATGTGTTATTATTTTATTATTATAAGCTCTTTCTATAAAACTATTAAAAATTTTAGTTTAAAAAACAAAAACTTTGAGATACTTTTAGCCATGTTAAAGGGGGTCACTCCCTCCCCCTTAATATAGCTAGTGTACCCCATTCAAGTACGGTCTCTTGGGCACCATACATAAATTGGCATCCTCAGAATTTTACCACCTGGGACATGGACCCTGACTTGAACCCTTAGATCCGGCATTGTATAATTGTATTTTATCATGAGGTGGTATAACCAATTGTTAGCTGCTGCAAATAAAGACATGTAGCCTGAATTGGTCTGCTTACATTTGGCAAACTTTCAAGCGAAATTGACAAAAAATGTGTTATGTGCCTTTTTTATGTTTAAAAAATATTTTTATATAATCCATGAATTCTAATTTTTGGAATTACAACTTTTTACAACATGTATCAAAAATTTATGTTTTAACTACCACTTTAAATGTAAAAAGGAATGCTGCATTTTGTCTATTCTGTGTTTTTGTATACATAAATTTATTGATGTTTTTGTTGTTTGTCAGGAGCCAAATAAAATATTTTTATAGTAAAAAAAGTTGATCATTAATATGTTTTATTTAAAGCCTCATTTTTGTACATTTGAATGGGATGTTTGTCAAATATCAAAGAAAGCAGAAATTCTTTTTTTTTTTAAGGTGGATCATTTTGTTGCACTGTGAAGCTCTAGCAAAGATAAACATTTAGGCTAGTATTGGAAGCATATTACTATAGAATGCACTAGTTGGAATAATTTGAATATGACTGAGTTTATCTACACATTGAATAAACAAATGAAACGTGTAGATGCATTGAGCAAGAATGCCACTTTCATGATGACTCTCGCTTGAATCTAATTTTTTGCTAAAATCTCAAGAAGCTAAGTGTCTTCATTCGCTCAGAATTCTATCGTATCAGGACTCGGAAATAATTACCTCATAAAAGATGGCGACTAATATCGGCAAGATGGGAGATCAATAACTCATGCTGGAGGCCATAGAACATGAAATTGTACACATAACGGATATTTTGCACTACAAAACATTGCAGACAACAGTGACCATTTTGCAGAGAACCAAAAAAAGAAGGAGAAACGAAATGTGGAGAGTGCATCCTTATGACAATAAAAAGGAAACAGAAGATAAGTCTCCAAAGACTTAGTGGATTATTGCTATGATCAAGACTCCAGGCCTGGGTACACCACCGAAGTGCCCAGATTTAAGAGCCAGATGTAGAGAATACATAGAATCCTTATCCCAGTCCTTGCAAAACTGGAAATAGATGACTGGAGGAAATAATTTTAGTTTGTTCATCCAAGAAGCAATTAGCATAATAATCAGGAGATCCACCAAGTTCACTTCTTTTGAGCAGATTACAGGCATGACAATGAGGGACAAGGTTGACCAATGAATCAAAAAATCCTCGAGGAAGAATTTCTACACTCCATTATCGAAGAGAAGGAGACTTCATGAAGACGTTGAAGCAAAAACCTTTATACTGCATAAGATAAATCAAGCGTATTACCTTTATGAGAAATTGCTTTTAACTCTAATGGACAGAATTTTGGACTTCAGGAATTTTCAGTTAAATTATATTCATCATACATCAGATAAAATGAATTGAAACTCATAAAACATACAAACAAATAAATAAAATAAAATCTCAACCAGTAGCTTCATTTGCTTTGAAGAAAAGAACGAAGCATTGCAAACATCAAATTACTTTTGTAGTTTTAGCCATCTGATCGCCCATTTATTACCATACTAGATGTGCTTTATATTGGAAGTAATTGGTTATTTACATCCTGTTTCTCGCATTTATTTTTATCTTTTGCTCATAAAAAAACTGTGCAAGTTTATAATTTAGCGTCAATATTAAATAAAAGAATGCAGTTCATAGCACTGTAATTTATTTTTGTGTCTTGTAAATTACGTAAATTTTTTTTTTTTTTTTTTTTTTGTATTCATTTAAATTATTAACATTTATATGTTTAAGAATTGGCTTTTAGATTTTCACACGGTTAATGTTGTGCCGAATGTCTGAACTAGTATCCCCATCCCCCTTTCACTGCATTTTATCTTAGGATATGTTTAAAAATATTCACTTTTTAATGATGTCTTAAATTATATTACGTCAGTTTCATCATAAAGTATACAATTATTTATGAGAGTGCAAACCGAAGAGCACAAACGATGATGATTGCTGTGCGTGATTAACATAGGAAATCTTATGTAAACGAAATTGAAATATTAATAAAGTAAATTTAAATAATAAAACAAGTAAATAAAAATAGCGCAAATTATTTATCCCCCCCCCCCCCCCCCCCCCGCTTATAATATACATAAATATTATTAGCCCATTGAGATGTCTTATAGAAGCGTGTAATATATTCCTTTAATTTAAGGCAAGAAAACGTTGAAGCAAACTTAGAGAACAAGCAACATTTTGAAAGACATATTTCAAAATGCAGGGTTCACACTGGGGGAAAATTTCCCACCTTGACCAAAATGTTAAGTGGGATTTTGTAAAATTTAAGTGGGAACTCTTCTTTTTGTATTTATTTTTTAAAGTATTACTAAATTGTCCGAACATGATGTAATACGAACTATGTAATAAAAGATAATTCTCTAATCTATACTCGGCAAGGAAAGAATAAACATTAACAAGGTTCACACAAAATAGATCCTTCACAAAAATGGGTGCTTTATAAAATTTATGAGCATAAAAAAGATCCTCTTAAAAAACCAAAATTCTTTGATTTGTGATTTTTACAAAATTTAAATATTTCCTTTATTTTTTCTGATCATACGTCATTTTATTTATTGATGTTTTTTCTATGAAAACAGTATATTTTAGAAACCAGCATTCTCTTGTAACCTTTAAAAGTGAAGGTTGTTCAATGTCTATCGATTGTAACGACTTAAATGATTCCGTAAATTTGAAAATG
Source organism: Octonoba sinensis (assembly GCA_038502835.1). Lineage (NCBI taxonomy): Eukaryota > Metazoa > Arthropoda > Arachnida > Araneae > Uloboridae > Octonoba > Octonoba sinensis. Next base: position 192,059,066 of record CM076598.1, on the reverse strand, counting down.
CATTCTTTCAAATATAGTGCGAAAATGCAAAATGAATATTTTGAAATAAATGAAATTTCGTACTCCCATGTGAGAATGGCTCGTTTTTCCGATCACGATTTTTGCAAAGGATTTGATTTCATTATAGATGAAGATTGATTTGATTTCATTCGTTTTTGGAAAGGTTCGGTGTTACGTTTTTTTTTTTTTTTTTTTTAATTACCACTTTTATTCTATGTGAAAAGGATTCAAACTTTACTGTTTTTTTTTTTTTTTGGAATCTTAAAGTGAACTCAATGACACAATAAAAGAATGTAGACATAGGAGGTAGGCTAATGAGCGTTGATACTTTCATATGCATCTCTTTTTCGATCCTGATTTTCTAGAAAGACTAATTTTTTGCAATCATAAATTTTGAAACGAATCCATTCTAGAACATAAATAAACTGCCTTCTTGGAGAAGAAAATTATTTTAAAAAGTGTATATATTCCACCCTTTTGCTCTGAAGTCAAAATTCGAAATAACTGGTTTTCTATTGGCTTGAATTTGTTTTACCCTTGCAACTCAACTCCAATCAGCAAAAATATTTTCATTTCATTTTCATTCAAAAAAAATAGAGTTCAACAATATTCTTTCTTCAGAATAATCTTTCGATTAATTTAATTTTTTTTTTTTTTTTGCTCATTTATTCTTAAAAATTAAGGAATACGAGTTCTGTAGTGGTTGTTTGTAGTAACGAATTATTTATTTACATGTAAAATAAGCTTACAATGAATTTTTAAGTGTAACGACAGTAATAATTTTTGATGTTGAACATCAAAAAGTATTCAACAAATTATAAGAAAGATAAAATGATTGTAAGACAGACACATAATTAATAAAATACATTAAAAAACAAGGGGCAATTAATAATTTGTAATGCTAAATGTTGTGTTGTGCGAACTGTGTACAAGGTAGTCTCTTATATCTCATAATTATTCCTTGTTTGAAGTAACTTTTAACCAAGAAATATTACTTGACAAAAATGTAAAAAATAGAGAATAAACGAGTAGCATTTACTGTATGTAATATGTCAGTGGGTGCAGCTAGAATTTTCCTTTAGCTGATTTTTTTTTTTTTTTTGAATAATCACTATTAACTACAATTCCAATGTTTTCTACTTTTTAATGCATGTAAAAAAGGTTTTAATAAATGCGTGACTTAAAAAAATAGTGATGTAATGAAAAGAACTACAATTCAAAGCAAAATTTTCATTCAGTAGCTTCAAGGCTTCATTCAAATAAATAAATATACATATATGTATAAATAAGAAAAGAAAAAAAAACGCTGCTTTTCTTAGATCTTTGAAACAAAATATCAAAAAAGGTTGACAACGATTAGACATTAATATTTTCAAGGGATAAGTCATATTACAGGGTAAAAAAGGTATCTAAAGTTCATAATTGGAAAGTATTAATTAAGCAATTTCACGTAATTTGCAGCAAACGAGTGAATTGGAATTTGAAGTGGATCAATTCCTCTTCCACTATTTTGGTGTAGATAAAAATGATATATGTGTAAGAGTAGATGGTATTGTTATGTTATTGTTTTTAAATAAATTTTGTTTAATCCTTAGTTTTCTAATTTTGAATCAAAACTATTAAAAATCCCACTCTGCATTATTTTCCTGTTGTCATAATAAAAGGTAAAAAGGAATTTTACTTTGATGGTTTTCACTATATGATGAAGGAAGTAACATTTCATAATATTAATTGTATTTAAAATATTTTTTCTCTATTTTAGATAAATGAGATAATTTTGAAATCTGAAGCCTAATGATTTTTTAAAATCTCTTCAAAGCTTATTATAAAAATTATTTCACTTTTTGGAATAGTACCTTTAATGAAAAAAAACAAAGCCAATCAAAATGCAAATTACACTTTATATTGGGTAATTTAATAAACAACTATTCACCTCAGCTGATATTTATTTGCTGATGAATACTAATTTAGGAATGAAAATTTAAATAATAACTCGAATGGTATTCGGGAGTTGAAAAAATAATATTCTTTGTACCAAAGATGAAAGTTCTAGTCCAGAGTCCTGAAGTTTTTTATTATGAAATCCCTTAATCAAAACAAATAGTTTCTTTTAAAGTATTCAAATAAGATTACATAAATTGTTTATTTTGTAATGGCCATCATATTCGGGGGGGGGGGAGAACTGAATGCGTATATTCATATTTGATGCAATGTGAATATGTCTTTATGAGAGAAGGTAGTTTGCTTCCAGATGAAACTGATGCGAAATAGTGAAATTTCGTTACAACTAACCCCAGAGGACTAGGAAAATATTTCCGTGTAAAGAAATTTTCGTTATAATGCAATTATTTTACTGAACATTATTTCGTTGTGTTGGTGTTCCCTGTAACAAAATTTTAATTGAGAATGAAAAAAAGGAAGTTGTTAAAATTTTCGTTTACATCGTAAAACTTGATATTTGTTTAAGTCATCAATAAAAACAAAATAACACATATATATATATTTTTTTATAAATTATTGAAATGTATAATGGTGCTTTAAATAGTTGTTCTCATAAAAAATATCCCTCCAAACGTGTTGGTAAAGTTTCAATAAAATGAAACAGATAAGTTATTTATACATGCATTATTTCTTATAGTAATTTTAAATCTATAAATAAAGAAGAAAAACGATTTTGAAGGTAATTCTTATTTTCTGCAAAAGTAACCAAATCAATTACATTTTTAGAATAAACAATATACTGTAGCAAAAAATCTTATTGAATTTACAAGTTAATTTTATCAATTATAGGTTTGATATAAAAGTATTGGACGTTATAGATCATATTTCTAGAATAGAAATAATATAAGATTACAATGTTATATGCTCTGTTACAATAGTTGAATACTGAAAGCATTTGTATATTGAGTAAATAATTTATGTTTTTTTGAAGAAAGCTTAAGTGTTTTTCCCCTCAAAATTCCCAATGTTACCAAATTTCCCTGTTTCTTCCCGAAAATTTCGGGTTTTTTCCATCTCTGAATGTGACTGCTCCTTATTGACTCAGAGCTCAAAACGTCTTCGCATTGAGGAAGCCCTTGTAACCTGAAACACGTGCATATAATATATTTTGCAACATATTCAAAGCGTCTACAAGTCATGAAAGTTCTAAAAGAGTTACAATTTTGGAAATCGGTCACAGAAGTAACGAAAAAAATCACGAAAGGGTCACGGAAATTTTCCGTCCAACGGGACCAGTCCCTCCTAGAAGTCATAGCATATCCGGTATTCAACAGGTGTTTTAAATATCCGGAATCCAACCCGGCCGCGGCCGCAGTCCGAAATATCCGGTTATCTAAAATATCAAATTTGATTTTTTAGATTTGGTTGACTTGTTTTGAAAATATACGTGAATTACGAACTTACTACGTGTTTGGAAGCTGTGGAATGCAAAAATTATGTAGGGTAAAACCTGGTGAGATGGCGTACTCTAGTTTTTGGAGGGTAGAGGATGACGTGTGAGTGCACCGTGATTTCAGGTAGTTGTACAGCCACAACAGCACAGTGTCTACTTGAATTCGTATGATTTTTCTCGGAACATGTATGATACAACGTCGTTTTTATTGCTTGCTTTCCAAATGTAAGGGCTTGAATTTTCATTATTGTTCCTCTGATTTTCATTGTGATGAGAGTACTGAAAGATACTTTTTAAGCAGACGTTTTTTCACCTATTTAGACAATTTACTTGGAGTTATTATTAATATAATCAACTTATTATCGAAAGACATTTCCCATTTGTGTGAGCCACCCATGTGTGCAATCTCGCCAGCCCTTCAAGTAGAGAAGCGAGAAATGGCTGTCTTTGTTTTATGCCTGCTGTTGTTTTGAATTACAGCATAACAAGGGAATATTGATGGAAATGTTTACAGAAAGAATGCAGTCTGTAATATTCACCAAAAGTTTGTCAAAAATTAACATTTCCATTATTTTTTATAATTTTATCAATTGCGCGCCAACTCTACCGGCTTTACCTTATATAACTTTAAAGTTTCAAACATCAAAGCCGGATATCCGGTACGCATAAGTCCAATGGAAACCGGATATCCGATATGGACGAGGGTCAACTGCACTCCCCATAATACCTGTCAATCAAAAAAGGGGTGAACTGCACTGTCCGATATTTTTATCAGTGGTCGATCTGCACTGCTGTGTCCGTAGGGAGGTGGAAACACCTGCTCATTCGCTCAAGCTTGAATAAGACGGATCATCCGCCATCTTGGGCCACATTTACTGAGCTTTGCTTCATCACGATTGTGGCTTCGTTTCATTAATATATGATTAGATTCTCGAAGGTTACCTTTAAGAGTAAGCAATAAGGAGGTTACGTTTAAGGAAAGTTTAAGAGTAACAAAGCATAAGTTTTCTTTTTTAACTTTTACCCATAAAACATACTCTTGTTATTAAAACTTTATTGTACAAAGGTATTTTTATTCCACTCATTTTTTACCCCAAACATTTCAGATATGCGATTCATATTTAGAAGGATGGATTATCAAAATAATATCAGTTACTATACTAACCAATCAAGTATCTTAATTAAACAACGCATTAGATGTAACAAAATAAATAAAAAATCGTTAATATATTTTACAATGAAAACGAGTGTAGGTAATATATTTGCATGTTACAAATAGGGATGTAACGAATAGTGGTTTGGCTGAATAATAAATAAAAAATCGGTAATATGTTTTACAATGAAAACGAATGTAGTTAATACATTTTTAATACAAGTGGGTTAGCTTTTTTTTTCTTTCAAATTAATTTGAATACTTATTTATTTAACTTATTTCTGATTTTTGAGCAATGTATTTTTACGATGCATTTAAGATATCCTTCAGGCTTCTTCTTATTTTTTTAACTTTTACGAAAAAGTGGCCAAAAACGGCTGCACATAAGTTACAAGGACTGGCGTTTCCTGGTATTTTAAGACATCGAAGGGGGGAACTTCCGGTGCAATTCCGACATTTTTTCCGGAGGCATGCCAGTGCAGCTCGGACATAGAGATAAGATCACAGCAGTGCAGTTGGGATGCCCCGCCCATCTAGCAGTGCAGTTGACCTATAACCTCCGATATCTGGCAGTATCAGTATCCGATGAGTCACCGAATGGTCACGAAAAAGTCAAGAAATTTCACTTTTGAAAGTCTCTATACACCTAGTTATTATGTTTCCCAACACTGCTTCTCACAATTTACATTAATTATTTTTTTATTTGTCACACTTAATTTGGGGAAAAATTTTAAAAAGCACATTGCCGACTGTAAAACGCATCTTATTTTTTTCTTTTCAAAGGGATAGAAAACATCATTTTCAGGAGGAATTTTTGCGAAAACTCTCATTTTAACACATATTTTAAATGAAAATATTCCTTGCAAATACCTAATTACTCGTATGCAAAAGACCAGTAGAAATTTTGAAACACTGTTTCTAATATTTTTGTTAGTTTAAAACAACAGTGCGTTACTCATAACAATCCAAAGCTAACGAGAAAATTCAGGAAAATTGCATTTCGACCACAACGGAACTTCATTTCCTCTCTATTGGCGTTCCGGACTTGAATCCCCTAAATCCAGTCTGTCTGCTATATAATCCACTCCACAATAAATTACCATTCAGTCGTTGAAAGGACGCTTAGTTAATACAGAAAAGAGCTTTTAATTTCCCATTTAAACTTTACTTATTTGAGGAATTTACTAGAAGCTATTTCTCTTTGAATATAGTTTGAACGATTCCGCTAAGTATTTGTAACTGAAGAAAGGCGAACATTCATTTAGAAAAAGCTTCTTAAAATGAGGAAATTGTTACGTGAATTTCCGTTCTGTTGGAAGATGATGTAAAAAATCTGAAATTGCACTAATTATGTCTTCTTTTGAGCATAAAATCAATCTCTTCTACTCTGCTTACATTATATTCACTTACATCTTGTTTTTCCTTTAGGGCTTATATGTTTAGCTAACTGATATATTATTTACTAGCTGTTTCCGCGACTTCGTTCGATTGGAAATTTTGATGTGTATGTGTGGGAACTGACGGCCTGATCAAAATGTGATCAATGTCGGCGAATGTTATGAAAGGCGCCCTTTTGGGCACCATTTATGGGCGGCAGAAGTTCTAAACAAAATTAAACGGCGTTGAAGTGACGATGGCTTAAAAACTGGAACATTATAGCGTTATACAACTATTTTTTTTTTTTTTTGAGTGAGTGAACAAACGCTCACTTAAATACACAATTGTGGGCGCTGATTTCTGGGTGGTAAATATTTTGTCAATTCTGGGCAGCATTAAGATGCAACTATACACAACAGTCGTTTTCATAAAAATAACATTTTTTTTACTAAATTAATTTATAAGTTATCTGTTGGAAAGGTTTAAATTTAAGTTTCATTCTATAAAAATGGTGCATTAACGGTTTAAAGGTGTGGCTCCATATAGTTATAGATGAAATTGAAAGGATATCAGTGTAGGCCTGGTAGCTTAAGTGGTAGAGCACTTGGTGCGTAACTGAGGGGAACTATGTTCGAGTTAAAGTCAGGACAAATTGATTTTTGCTTAATTATAAGCACATAGACTACTTTTTATCCAGGAAAAGTTTACTGTTTCCCAGATGGAATTTTTTTGTTTTTCACAGAGCAAGAGATCGACATGATTTTTTGCATTGTAATAGTTTAGGTGTCAGATAATGACTAAGGCTGCTTTTTTTCCAGGAAAAAGGCATGTTTCCTATGAAAACGCATAACAATTGTATCCCACAGGAACCGTGTATTTAAAAGGAGTTTTGTTAAAGTTCGTTAAACAGAGTTTTAGCATTAATTGAGTAAAAATCGACTCTGGACTGGGACTCGAACCCAGGTTCCTCGCCGAGTGCTCTACTGTCAGACCTATACTGATTTCCTTTCAATTTCATCTGTAACAAAAGAGCCACTCCGTATATTTTACGGTAATGCACCATTTTTACATGATGGAAACTATATTAAAAAGCCTAACCTAAAACCCAAAACCACATTTTTTTTTTTACTTTTCAAAAGATAATTTATAAACCAATTTAGAAAAAAAAATCAGTATTTATTCCTTGAAACCCCTTTGCCCTAATTTACCCTTTGCAGAGAAAGAGAAAAAAATTAAAAATATAAATAACAATAATTAACTTCGATTAAAAAACGGCAGCATTAACTTCCGCTAACATGGCGTAGAAGTATCGAAATTCAAGTCGTTTACGAATTTTAATTGTTAATTTCCACAATGCACGTTTAGCAGTAGACAAATCAGTTTAAATGTTTTGCTACTTGAAATTTAGGAAAAAAGAAAGAAAAGTATCTTATCTGAAGATTTCAAATGTATTTTTCTCTTTGGAATGTTCTGTGTGTAGAGTACCGACAGTATGGGGGAGAAAAGTTGAGCTCGCATTATATCTTTTAACGCGTCGCACCCTAAACTAACCTCAAGGGTGATGAGAGCAGTGAATTCCTGACTAACTATCTGTTGCCTAGTGCTAAGCTATGACGTCTTTTTTCACAAAGAGAAGAAGTTTCAATCGAGACGGTTTAGTGATTGTTTTCTCAACCTCAACGTGAATTTCATTCCTTGGAAAGGTTCATTTGTGGATTTTAAATTTTCTACTGTTTCCATGGAGAGATATCGTTTTACACGTTATGTTACTGGTTTGTTAGAAACATTATTTTCATATTTCGAAAAAACATTGGCATGCATTTGTTGCATTTTGGACTTGGTGCTTCTTGGTGAAATTATGTGGCAACCGTGGACAGACTGAGATTGCGCGTTGTGTGCTAACTTATTCATGCAGTGTACTGATCCACTGCTGGGTTCGTGTAATGTGCTGGCTAAATGTACCACATCTACTTCACTTGGATAAAAATTTCGTCATACTTTTAGGGGAACAGTTTTTCTGTAATTAATTTTCTGCCACGCAATTAATCCTCTGGAAATTGGGCGTAAGTTCATCTTTCAATACTTTTTATTTTAAAAATACTTTTCCTGTTATTTATACTTTAGACAAATTGATTTTTATTTTTATTCCTTTTGATCGGTACATACTGTACGCATGTTTCTGCTTACTATGTACTTAACTGTGTTTAATCTTCATATACTTAGTTGTTTGCCATTTTTTGTTTTTATTTCTTTTGTTTAAAAAAAAGTTATCTCCTTTTAGAGTTTTGAGTTGAGAATTAGTCTTTGAATGGTTTAGTTTTTACCTAACATTTTCGTGTTACAAGATAAAACTACATTCCCTTTATGAATAGTTAATAATAGTTAACAAAATAAAATTAATTAATTAATACAATTTTTTATTAATTTACCTACGGTTGGTGTAATACCGATAATAGCTGTACATAATCATATCGTAATAGATAATAATAATAATTATTATTATTATTATTGAAATTGAAAACAGTAAAATTAATAAAATTTGTTAGAAAATTTGAAAATTTTTAAATGTTCGAATTTGTTTTTCTAATTGCAGTTAGCCTAACAATTTAGAACACACTTCCTTAGCACTTATGTTTAAATCGATACATACAAAAGAGGATACATTCATACCATGCATTTGATGTGTAATTTTTTAACATTAAAGAAAATGCTTCGAAAATATATATTAGTGTATATTTAAATAACACTAATCTATATTAACGTGAAAAAATTGTGGTAAGTTCATTTGGTTTAATGAATGTGATACTAGTGATAAATAGTGGTTCTGCTACTCATAAATAAATTGGATAATCAATGAACAGGAAACTCATGTAGTTACATGCCTAAATATTTTACTTTAAAATATTATACTCTAAACACATGACATTTCATAGTTAAATAATATCAAGATTTTGTAACTCTTAGAGAAATTTGTTTTGAATACAAAATATTAAGTAAAATTTAAAACAATTAAGAATTAAAAACATTAATTTGAATATATTTCTATTTTAAATTTAAGAAAACAATCTCTTATTCACTGACTTCAACTACTGGACTTATTTCAACAGCTTTTTCTCAACATGATCTTACTTGCGGGTGTATACCGCTCCAATGCTGAACAACGATCAAATTGTCCCCATTTCGAAAAATAAAAAAGGTTGACCTATAATTATTATTATTGTTTTAATCTTTCCATTTACAGTTTTATAACTAACCGTGCGGCAACTTGCACGATTTTTTTCTTTGTACTTTACTCTTTCCATTTCAAAAATCTCATAGTTAAGCATTTGGTTTCGTCATTGTTGCCATCAAAGCTCATTGACAGAGTTGTTCAGTACCTTTCCCAATATCATTTACAAAGAATATTGAGTTTTTAACTTATTGAATTTTATTGGTACAAACCGTAACACAAGCTGGCCTAGCTCAAATTTTACTTTTTGGCCTAAAAAAATCAATTAAGTTAGAAGTTAGTCTTACTTTTAAATAATTCAGTTAATAATAATGCATTGGAATGGGAACAATTTAATTTTAACTTTGAGCAGAACTGTTATCTTAAGCAACAACATAATAGTTTTATTTAAGATTAAAATTGAGGATACAAAGCCTTGATCAGACATCGTTACATGCCATATACTTGGAATACTACGCTTTTTACTAGAGTACCACGTGTTGCAAAGGCTTACCTTTTTCTTCGCATAATTTGATCATTGAAAAAATAGTACCTCAAAACTAGCGTACATTTTAGAAAAGTTATCAAAATAGATACGATATTTTTGATACAAATGAATTATACATTCCACATTTTGTTCAAATTTAATAAAAAATCCTGCTAAGCCTTATGCACGTGAGAAAAAAAATGCAACAAAAAAGCTCTTCATGCATTTTATTTTCATTAAACATTATTGACAATTCAAAAATTAAATTGTTTTCTACAAATTTGAAGAAAATAACTTACTTGTTCCCATTTTTGGAAAATATGCCCACACTCGTGGAGAAGAAGATGTTCACGAGAGATTGCCACGTAGCTCCGTTAGTACGTTATATAAAGCAGCCCCGCCCGATCTGCGCCATTGCTATTCTTGGTGTTTGAAGTTTGCTGAACTAAAGAATTTGAAGCGGTTTTTGGATTTTTCTTAAGTCTTTTGAGACAAGAAATATGGATATTGGCTATTTGATAGGACTCATATTGCTGCTGACTGCAAATTGTCCCCAATCGAGTAAGTTGTGTGTTATATGTACTTATTTCAGTTCTTGTTTTCTTGCAATACGATGTAATTTTTGGCAGTGGATTTCTAACCGCTACTTTTCATCACTTAATGAAGTGATTTAGGAAATTTTTAGCGATGATATTTAACTCTAAAATAATCATTAAAATGTTTTTTGTGCAGGAATCAAAAGCCCCAAGTAAAATAATAGGAACAATTACTCATGATCGTTCTTGTATGCTTTTCCTCAGCAATTAGCTATAGTATTATTTCGAACTGTTTTAGAACTTTTGAAATTCATATTTTTTTTTGAAAATTAAAAGTAAAATATCACCGAGTTAAAAATATGATTCATTTACAAGCTGTCTTATTCTACTATGAAAATGTTTTATTTTTACTTGAAATTAGATACCGTCCGCGTTTATAAAAATTGAAAAGAATTTTTATTCTATTCTTTATGCATTATTGCTGTTTTCTGAAGTCAAAGAAGTCGAGAGAAAAACTGGCAAATGGATCAATGTGTAATGACTTAGTTTTTATGGCGTAGTTGTGATAGCTCGTATACCTGAAGGGAAAAAAACAGTTGAATAACAGAAAGAAGGAGGGGAAAAAATATCAAACATAAAAAAAATAAGATTACTTCGCCTTAAATTATTTGTGTTGGTTACCACTTGTAATAATAAATTGAAAATAATACTTCTGTATCAATAAACATTAATTAATTAAATATAACTTACGGGAATTAAAATTATCTTCGATTAAAAAACAACTTCACTGTACCTATGGAAAAAGCGATTTAAATATAATTTTATTAATAAAAGTTAAAAGCTTAAAAAACTGAGAGCAAAAATATTACTGTAAAACCAATTTGGCTTCCCCCCTTTTTTGTGCAGACTGTTTTTATACAATGGTCTTGAAAAAAGTTTGCAAGTGTATCACTGAAATTTTGTTTCACGTATACGTTAGTTATTTGTGAAAAACTGTTTTTTGAGATTAAGCAAAACTCGTTCGAAGTTTTAGACATGACAATTAACTTGTTAAAAAAAATTCACTCTTGGATCAAACCTGTAAACACTAGAGTAATTTCTAGTTATCACAAAATCAGATCCACCACTTATAGAACTCATTAATAATAAGCATTCAAGTGTATTATTTCTCAAACTCAAAAGTATAAATTGGGAACAGCTAGGTTATTAATATTCATTTAAGAATTAGAAAAAATATTAACTGTCAACTTAATGTCTCATTTTAATTTAAGTGCTAGAGAAGGAAATTTAAAGATATATAGTATTTGTATAGCTGTTTATAAACAACAACAGGGATTTTGATCTCTTTATCAATAACTTCAGCATGAAGCTTTTTACGAGTAACAAAAATTTTACATTAGTTTTGTAAATGAATGTGAAAAATGTTCTTTCTAATATTTATAATGATTTATATTGTAGCAGCTAATTTAGATTAAAATTTTTGAACTTACACAAAATAAAGAAATTCAGACTGAATGTTATTTAAAATATTTTCATTTACTGTAAAAGAAATGAAAGAATTTTTATTATAATATTTGATAAGATACTTTAGATAGCCAATCAAGTTTAAATTACCTATTTTACTAAATAATTTTTACAGCAAAGCATGGGCAATTTTAATCTTATTTAAATATGAACAAGGAAGCCATTGTGACTCTTCTCCCATTAATTTGATTAAAAATAGGAATCTTTTTAGAAACATTGATCAAGCCGTAAAAAATATTTTAAGTTTATGTTTTAAGTTATTTATATCAGCAATAACTATTTTGTCGTTAACGGTACTCGTAATGCTAAGCATACAAAAGTAAATTAGTTTACGCTTTTGAGTACGAAATTTCAAAATTGTGTAGAATTCAAATAGATTTATTATGTACGCTACAAATATTTAAATATGAAGTAACTTTGAAAAAAAAATCAAAGGAGTTTTCTGAAATTAAGGTAGACAAAAAATATTAACATATGTATCTTGCCTGCACTTATATTCTTCATATTTAATGTAGATGCTGAAAATAATGCAACAGCAAGCAGTGTAACTGAAGCTGCATATAATGCAACAGCAAGCAGTGTAACTAAGGCTGCATATAATGCAACAGCAAGCAGTGTAACTGAGGCTGCATATAATGCAACAGAAAAGGATGAAAGTTTTGCTTCAGAATATAAAGTACAAGAGGTTCCCGCAGCAACTTTGGATTTCATTGAAGACGTTACACGTAGAATTCTTGCAAAGGGTATTACCACACTAAAAGTGCCCTCAGTAGAGCCCTTGAAACTTTATGATTTGAGTTTCTATTTGAATAATTCTGAATTTGGGATTATACGAAGCACTTTCAACGAGGTAAGATTTTTTTTTTTTGTCTGTCTAAGTACATCGCAATAAAGACTTAGTCTTACTCGAATAGATTTTTGCTTCTAAGTTAATAAAATGTTTCTCACATCTAGACATTTTAATTTTTAAAGACTGCGTTATCTTTAATTCAATTTGATTTTTTAGTAAAGTGTTGCATTTAGTAGAGAAAATAATAAATTTGTTGAATGTAAGTAGCAAAAAAAAAAGGCTGATATTTTTCAGGTAGTTTGCCGGACAAAGAAATTTTAGCTAACTAGATTTTTTTAATGCTCCTTTTGTAACAAAATCTTTTGAGAAAGTCTGTAATTCTTCACATTTTTCTGCATTGCAGTGCTCCGAAGACTAACTATTCATTTTAAGAAATAACAAACTTAATTTCTTGCATTAGTTCAATTTTCAGAAACTGCTTTCGCGCTTATAATTTTATAATTTTTACGCATACAGAAGTGTTTTAGGACATTTTTACAGCACAATAAACTCTCTTTTTTTTTGAGTAAAAGTTCTTTTATTTTAAATGGTAAACTCTTGGGTATGTTATAAATATTTCGTTAGCATTCTATTGGGATTTTAAAATCTCTAAGAAAAAATCCAAGCATGGGAAAATAGCAAAAGGATACAAATGCCCATCGTGAACGTGGGAAAACTTCATATTTTTCAACAATCACATGTAATTTTTTGTGAATGCACACATATATATGTAGAAATATATTTGCATGAAAAGAAGTCTAAACTGTTGTGTTGGAAATAAAAACTGAAATTAGGTCCAATATGAAGATGATTTATGTTATTTATATTCAGGGTGTGTGTTTAGTCTGAACTATTTCTTTTTTTTGAATTTACAGGTTCTCGTAGTACAAACACACACACCAAAAACAGAAATGTAGTATTTTGGATATTATAAGTAAAATACTTCAAAAATTCCTAAAATTATACTGAATGACATTAATTTAAGGTAGTTTGAATTCCTTTTTAGTTTCCTACATTTTAGTTGTTCTGACCCCATTTTTGGCTAATCTCTGTTAGCAGATATTAGCCTAAAAGTTTTTAATAATCTCTGTTAGTAATTTTCAATATGTCCAATGGTTTCGAATAAAAAAGCTCAATTTAGAATAAATAGAATTTTGATACAATGTATTTCTAGATGCGTATTAAACCTCATGATTATATTTTTATTTCGGGCATTATTGTTTATGGTGTTTCAAAGCTTTGATTGCATGGTTGTAGTAATTTGTGCCTTGATGGCTCAACATGAAACACCCCTTTAAAAAGCTATGGTTAGACGGAGTGCACAAACTTTGTACGTAAATTCGTTTCATTTTTGCTTCTCTGGTAAAATATTGTTATTTAGATTTGAAGAGTTATTTAACTAAGACAATGATATATCTGATTCTATATCGCATCATAAAGTCAAATATCGAATAGTCTAATGCAGTGATTCCCAAAGTTGACTTTGGGTTCTGCCCCATCTAACAAAAATGTCCAATCTTGTGACCCACCTTTTAGCTGTCTTAGAGAAAAGAGGGCAAAAATATTGGTAGTGCTCAGATCCTCTAGTGGCGAGTTATGGAACTATTTAATGCTGTCTTATTTGTTCTATTTAAAATAAAAATTTTTTTCAGTAACAATATGAATAAACAGTGTAAACAATATGAATAAACGACTGTTGAAATAAGAAACACAATTTAAAATATTTTTTGTATTTCTTAAATACCTACACCTGCAAGGTTTATTTTACAACGTTATTTCAATGGGAAGGATGTATTTCTCTCTTATTTGTCTTCATTAAAGTTTTAGCATCTACTTCAACTTTAGTTACTTTTATTCGCAGAATTTCTATTTTTTTAAAATTCCTGTGTACAGTGGCGAGGGTCCACTCAATATTCGCTCGCGACCCATAGTTTGGGAAATACTGGTATAAGGGCAAAATTAGGCTTGTGGTTGGAGAAAACTTCCAGGAAACGAATTTTACTCATTGATTGTGACGAAGAAGTCTTTATTTCCTTCCTTCCTCCGAAACAGCGAAAGGTTACAGTAATAGATGTACATGAAATTACTGTAAAATTTCTAAAATAAATTTACTAAATTACCGGGATACTAATTGAAATGAAACATCAAGAAAATATGAAGCACCTTTAAATGCTTAATATTTATAACTATAGAGAATTCCGCACATCATACAAAATTTAAGCAATTTTTGATTAATAGATGAGCCATTCCATTCCAGATCAGGCAGAGGGAGTCACATGACCCTCACAGATTTTTTAAAAATAATTACAGTTGTTACAACTGAGGGACATATAAGTTATCCCAAAAGGATTTTGCAAAAAAAAAAAAAAAAAAAAAACTTTCTCTAATTACAGACTTTTAAAATTTTTAACAAAATTTAAAAGTCTGTAATTAGAGAAAGATTTTTTTTTTTTGCAAAATTATCCGTTTAAAAAACGGCCAATTTGGTTTTTTTTTTTTTTTTGAAAATTTGGCCGTTTTCAGAAAATTAGCAAAAGTCTCACTTTTGGAATGGCGACTGTTTCAAAAGTTTTTAGCTGATTCGAATATTTTTTTCCTATTATAATTACGGGATGGTATTTTATTAAGATACTAATTTTAAAAATCTAGTTGGCTTTATTAAGAAAAAAAGTGTTTTAAGCAAAAAAATTGCATTTTTACCGATTTTATTATTTTTTTTCTTATGAAAAAAATGTGTTTTTGACAAAACGGAAGTGGCACTCTAAAGTGCTGTTATGAAGTTTTGAATCAAATTTTATTGTAAGTCTTGTAATCCTGAGATGCATATCACCTCAGAATTTAAATTTTGAAATTTGAAATTGTTCAAAAATGGCAATTTTTGAACTGTGATTACTCAAAAAAGCCATTTTTAAAAATGTGAAAATCTGCTCATTTGATGCCCTTGAAGTGCTTAATGAACTGCTATCAATTATATTGCGTATTTTTGCCCCAGAAATTTTATATGATTTTTAGGAAATGGCTTTTTGTGCGTTTCTAAAAAAAGCCAGAAATCCAAACTTGTTCTTATTTAACTATTTTAATATAAGATATCTAACACGTTGACTGCCAATCTATACAAGATAACTTGTAGTAGGTGAACTTATTGAAAGACCAAATTACAAGTTATCTCGTTGTTGCCGACTTTTTTTTTCATTTTTCAATACATTTATAGAAAGTTAGTAATTTTTTACTTAATAAAATTGTTTTGTACAATATGTTGTAATTAAATTAAACTATCGTCTGGGGATCCATAAACTACAAACAGCACTGGCAGTCAGCGTGTCGGCAGTCAACGTGTTAATCATTTTTTATTAAGAAGTATACTATATTGTTACATAATTACTACAGTTAAATTGCCACTTAACCTTCTTAGAATTTAAATAGCACTTTCCACAAAATGTAGCCACCGTGATTTACTGTGATATTCCAATCAGACCGCAGTAGGTCTGATTGGAAGTTCCTGTTCCTTCCAATTACAAGTTTTAAACTTGCACACTTTACATCAAATATCATGTTACAGCACTGATATACATAGTTTCAAACACGTATATGTACTTAAAGAAAAATAAGTAGAATCAAGTTCTTGAGACATCTTCTACTCCTTATTACCAAAAAAATGCAAAGACTAGGAGGGCAGATGGTGTTGTATTTTTTACTTTCAGCATTACAATATATCAGTCTAATTCCCCTCCCCCCCCCCCGGATTCTTCTGGCTATTGAAATATTTTTTCTAGATTATCTGTGTACAAATGATACGACAATGTCCCTAAACCATCGTAATTTATCCCATCCAATAATTGTCATTAACATGTTCAATTAATTCTCCTATTTGGAAATCATATATTGAGTTATATTTGTTTAAGAGGCTGGATTTTTGTAACTGCTTAAACTTGATGTTTGATCGTGCGTCCCATGTAAGAATTACTGTTTTAAGATAGCCAATAATGTTTTGATTGCATTCCTACCATAGATTTTACGTTTGCTGTTACATGGTATTTGATGTCAAGCGTGTGAATTTAAAACTAGTATTTGGAATGAACAGGAATAAATTCTAAGAAGGTTAATTACAATTTAACTGTAGTAATTGTGTAGCAATATAGTATCTTTCTTAATAATTTTTTTTTAAAAATCTTATATTAAAATGATTAAATAAGAACAAGTTTGAATTTCTGGCTTTTTTGAGCAACGCACAAAAAGCCCTTTTTTAAAAAATCATATGAAATCTCTGGGGCAAAAATATACTGATAGCAGCTCATTAAGCACTTCAAGAGCATCAAATGAGTAGATTTTCAGATTTTTAAAATGGCTTTTTTGAGTAATCACACTTCAAAAACTGTAATTTTTGAACATTTTCAAATTTCAAAATTTAAATTCTGAGGGGATATGCATCTCATACTTACAAGGCATACAATAAAATTTGACTCAAAACTTCCATAACAGCATTTTAGATTGACACCTCCGTTTTGTCAAAAATAAATTTTTTTCTTAAGAAAAAAAATCATAAAATCGGTAAATAGGCAATTTTTTCACGTCAAAAACTTTTTTTCTTAATCAGTAAAGCCAACTAGATTTTAAAAATTAGTGTACAAATAAAATACCACCCTTTAATTATTTATAAACAAATTATTGGAATAATTTAAAAGCTTTTGAAACAGTGGCCATTTTAAAAGTTTTGCTGATTTTCTGAAAACGGCCAATTTTGTTCCAAATTTTAAAAGTCTGTAACTAGAGAAATAAATTTTTTTTGCAGAATTCTTTTGGGATATTTTATGTGTCTCTTAGTTGTAACTACTGTAATTAAAAAAAAAAAATCAGGAGAGGGTCATGTGACATGTTTTAGACATGCCTACCTGATTTGAAATGGAATGGCTCAGATTAAAATTGGATGCGAATGGAGGAAAATGTAGCGCAACTGGTTATTTTAGATTTATTAATTTTGCTTATGATAGAATTTTGTTACTTTACTAAAGATTATCTCATATTCTCCGAGTTAAATCGGGTGAGGACAGAAAAATGAAAGCTTGTATATTTTGTTGCATTTACAAGAGATGTTGCAAGTTTTGTTGTTTGTATATGTCAACGTTTATCATTGGCAGGAAACCTACTTCAGCAAAGAATTTGGATGACTCACAAATAATTTTCACGTTAGATAATCGCCAATTATTCTGTTCAATGCTAACTATGACGTGTGAAAAAAAGTAGATTTAACGTTATGAAAGGGCTCTTTAAATTTATTCTAAATTTAGTTGTTTATTTTTCGTTTAAAAATAGTAAAATCTGCATCTTCCAAGTACTAATTGTTCTTTTTATTACAGGTAAAGATCGAAGGAATACCTAATTTTAAATTTCTGAATGTCTCAATCGGAAGAGGCAACAACTCTGAAAGCTGCTCAGGTGAACTGTTAACTGCATACATGAAGACGAGTGTCCACGATATTCAAGTTGCCGTCGACGTCAATGGATCAGCTGCAATTACCATGCTGCCTACTATGGACATTCAGATTCATGGTATAGGATTCCTGAATTTGTCTGAAGCTACTGGATTTCTTAATGTAACAGTATGCTCAGACAAGTTTACAATGGAAATGATCCAATTTGACTTTGACATTACTTTGAACGAAACAGATTTCGACTTATCGCAATTAAACATTACTGGATTCAACCCTGCTTTCGTGGAAAGTGTGGCTAGAAATTACCTTGTAAAAATTTATAATTCCGAGAAAGGTGTATTGATAAACAAAGCTACCGAGTATGTCAAAGATCAATTTAACACGCGAGCAAAACAAGATAATAACTTCAAAATTATAGCTGAAATCATTCAGCTCATCTATGATTCTGTTTTAATCTAATATATCTATTGTTTTTGTGAATACACACATTTTCTATATTTATAAAGAAACAATATATTGTATGCGAATAAATGTAAATGGTTGCGCTGGAAATAAAATTGAAATTAGGTGCAGTATGAAGCTGTTTTATGTTATTTATATTTAGGGTGTTTGAACTCTTTTTAAATACACGGTTCTGTAGGATACGATTGTGATGCTACCCGCAAGAACCGAACTGTGAATTTTCCCGTCATAAAAGGTACCCTGTGTCATTTTAAGTCCCGAAAACTATCACAATGAAAAAATTTATGTCCATCCCTTGCTCTGATAAACAAAAAAATCAAACGGAAAACTCACATTTTTTCTGGGATAATTAAAATAATTTTTGGAAAAAAAAAATAAAACCGACTTCAAATTATAAATTGTGCTCAAAAGTGAAAAATAAATTTATTCTTTACACAACATCGATACGACTTTTAAAAATAATTTTTGAAGTCGGTGCAAAATTATGCTGAATTTTGATTCATGATTACTTTTGTAACCATGAATCAATTACAAATGTAAATGGCCTAGAGTTTTCAACATTTTCAATATAAAATAACGTATGGTGCAATGTTAATTAAACTGTCATAATTTTGCACAGACTTCAAAAAATATGTTTAAAAGTCTGTTTAAAAAAAGATGGTGTTCAAAGAATTAAATTATTTTTCACTTTTGTGTGAAATTTATAATTTGAAGTCGGTTCTATTTTTTTCCAAAAAGTATTTTATTTTATTCTTTTTAGTGTAAATTCATTGTTATATAAATACTCAATTTTTAAAAAATCTTTCATCAAAGGGGAACCTTCTTTGAGGGAATGGCAGTAAAAACTAACCGTTTGTATGATAAATTCCGTTTTGGAATCGATTTTAAAAAGTCACTAGAGCAAACAAACTGCTTATATTTAATTTTTCCTTCAGAGAAGCTTTCAGTCAAACTCGTGTTATAATTGCTTTTAATATTACAGCTTAATGCCAACAAACTCTTTTTTAACAATGAATTTCATGTTTATTAACAATTTTCCTAACAAAGAAAAATCAAGCCAAGCCTTTACAATTGAAATAAAAAAACTTTTTCACCCATAACGTTTTTTCTAAAAAACAAATGTAGTCAAATTGATATGCGATAGTTGAGTTAGACGACCCTCTATCGAATAAAGAAAAACCATCAAAATCGGTTCATTTAGTAAAACGTTATGGATGAAAAACGAAACAAATGACCACAGTTCAGCCCCTAACTTATTTTCTAATTATCGAATATGGTCAAACAAATGTACGGAACCTATGGGAAATCACTCTCGATTAATTAAAAAAACCCATGAAAATCGGTTCATCCGGTGAGAAGTTATGCGTGGACAAACAAACAAGCAAAAAAAAAAAAAAAAAGACATACATACAATATGACTGTATAACCTCCTTCTTTTGTGAAGTCGGTTAAAAAGTAGCGTATGTCATTCTCTGACCCCAAAACTACCACTATGCAAAACATTATGTCAATCCCCTTGCTCTGTGGAAAACAATTCTATCCCACGGGAACCGTACATTTTTCCTGGATAAAAAGTAGTCTATGTGCTATAAATTGAGTAAAAATCAATTAGCCCGGACAGGGACTAGAATCCAGATCCCTCAGTTACGTGCCGAGTACTCTATACCACTTAAGCTACCAGGTCGATACCGATTTGTTTTCAATTTCATCTATAACTATCGAGTCACGCCTATCTTACTGTAAAGCACAATTTTTATGTAATGATATCCCAGGTGAACCGCACATTTTTCCGGTATAAAACGTAGCCTATGTGCTAATCCAGACTATAATCTATATCTGTGCCAAATTTCATCCAGATCAGTTCAGCCGTTCAGGCGTGATAGAGTAACAAACATACATCCAAACTTTCACATTTGTAATAGTAGTAGGATTGAAATGACACTATATGATTTTTAAAGTTTTTTAAAGTAAACCAATATTTAACTTTTGATGAAGCAGTCATTGTCAGTGGAACAAGGTAGCAAAACATAATTCAGTGAAATTTTAATTTCAGGAAATATATATTACAAATAATTTAATTAAATTTAATACTATTAACTTAAGGGAACGAGCAACTGCTGTTTGCAAGAAATTGAAGTTAGGAAATAACAATTTAAAAGATAACTTCTTTAAAATGTTTCCCACGATAAGTGATTTTTATTTATTTAAAGGTTACTATCTAGACAAGAATTGTAAGAAAGTATTGATAAATATTATAGATGGTCATAAAATTCTATTTAATGATGGATATATTAAAAAGTATCTTTCATAGTACACATACTCTTCTATTAATGAAAGAAAAAAAGTTAAAAGAAAAATCAGCTCAAAAAAAAAATTTCGTTATTAAGTCTAACATTTTTTGGAGTTAGTTGTCAAAAATCATTTCATTAAGAGCAATTGACCTATCTGTCTTGAAGTAGCTCAGAAAGAAAATGAATTTGGGTTATTAAACATCAACAAACTTTTGCAGCGAGCTCTCTATAATTATCATTGTATTGCAATAAAACCAAGTTGTTTCGTTCTTAAGATGCCTTTAGTTCTTAATTACTACAAATATACCGCTTTTCAACGGTTTATACATATTCATTCGCTCATTCATTTATTTATTCATTCATTCACTCACTCATTTATGCATTCATTCATTCAGAAATATCCGTAAAAATCCAGATTAAAATGTTTCGGGGCAAAACAGGTTCGTTTCATTCTGGATGAACTTCGTATATGTAACTACCATGTTCTACGTCATAACGTCTTTTCGATAAAGTTTGTTCCAAGCAGAAGCGTCTGTTAGAACAGGGTTTATATAGGATTGAGATTTCCCCGTAGGCGCTATTTTTTTTTTTGAACCTTTCGAAATTAAACAAAAATTGTTCAATTATGTTTTCCGTTTAGAGCTTCTTCTAATAAGCTTGTTCAAAGGAACTTTGATCTTATGCCCAAAGTTGACATAATTTGCTTTATTTTTGCTCATAGGTGATAGTGTTAACATCTTTTGAACTGTTTAAAATTGAACGAAAAGTTGTCCAAATCAAAATATAAAATATGGAAATGATATTTTCTCTCCAAAATCTTTCGAATGAAAAAAAGAATCTTTAAAATCGGATAATTTCCTCAAAAGTTATTGAGGGGGGGGGGGGAGGAGACAGACAGACCGACAAACACACATTTTCTTCATCTCAAAACCCTACTTTTTTTTTTTTTTTTTTCAATATTTATTCTACTACTTAACTTATTTTTGACTTTTAACTTTTTTAACGATATTTTTTGCGATACATTAAGCCCTTTTTTATTCTTTTCTACTTTTTTTGAAATTTTTTTTATGAGAAAGTAGGCTAAAAACTGATAGCTATATAGTTTTAGAAGTAGCTTAGAAGAAAAAGGTTATGAAGTTTTCAAAAAAATTTTTAGACTCGGTTGTCTAAAATAATTTTATTAAAACGCACTTAATTTTTTTGAGAAATTGTACTCAACAATATCCTTTTCTTCTTCATTTTCATTATTTTCCGCACAATTTTTACAGCTTGTGTTTATATTAACCTTTACGAGATTAACATGCTTATTTTTATTCATATTACTTAGTTAATTTTAAAACATAATGAATATTACAAAATGTTGTTTTCGCATGCAATTTTTTAGTTGTAAAACTATGAAGAAAAAATACTCATCCATTTTTATACACGCCGTGGCTTACATTTATTTATACGAAGCAAAACAAAAGGCTCATGTTAAAAATATGAGTTTTAATTTTTGCATCGTGGTAGTGACAGTTTTATTCATTTTTCTTTCAGTTATCGCATTGGCTTAAAAAATTTTTTTTTCCCGGCTGTCATTACTGTCATTATTTTCTTCTTGTGTTTGTTAGACATGTGTCATTAGTCCTATTTTTAGTTCTATGTAAGCAATACCAATCTCAACTTGAGAATTTTAAACTGAAGTGTTTTAATACATTTAAAATTTTTTTTAAATAATTCTCTAAATTAAATTCTCCAAACGTAATTTCCAATATTAGAGTGTCAAAAAATTTCACTAAATAAAGCAAGAAAACTTGTAGGGATAAACTTATATCAGCATTATCTGGTATAAGCTATTAATAGTCTAAATAATAGTTTATTAATGCAGCAGTTACAGATGTACTGAAGTTTTAAAATGCTTTCATAGAATTAATTTATTTTAATCAGTATTTCACGTTTGATGAAAAATATTTGCCTGAAATCAATTAATAAAGCATTTTGTTGAATTTTGATTTGTGAAAGACTTGAATCACATTCAATTGTTTAAACTCGTTCATATTTGCGATCCATGCTGAAAGAGCAATGAATTGAACTGAATATTTTCAGTGTAAAATACGCTTCAATAGAGAGTGTAAACCATGCTCTTTTTCAAAGTAAGAGAAAAAAGGACACTTCCCGTATTTTAAAAATTGAATGTACTAAAGGTTTTAAAGCGATCAAAAATTCCATAACGTATGACCTATCAGTTTCAGTAATTGTTCATTGAATTTTCAAATTAATAACAGGGGAAATTTCCTTGGCGATGACTGAAGATTGTCTATATACAATGGCGTTCCTAGCATGGGTGTCACCCGGGGCGGCAATTTGTGGTGTCACTCCCTCCTCCCCCCCCCCAAAAAAAACAAGCTTGTGTTGTATTAACTTGAAGTTTTGTGTTTTATACTATTTGCAGTGTAGTGCAACAGAAAAAAATCATTTAATCTATCTGGTATAATTTTCAGTAAACAATATTTATTTTTAGAACGTTGAAATAGCACCAGTAAAACTATAATTCAAGCATATGTATATTTCAAAAACGCTTTAACACATTCTGGAAGCCAACCCCTTACATCCCCAAAAGGGTGTCCCCCGGGGCGGACTGGCCCCTCCGTCCCCCGTAATGACGCTACTGATGTCTGCTACATTTTGCCCGATGTTCGATCATTTGTTCGATGTCTGCTTCATTTTGCCGTTCGTAAATATGGCCGTATATGTGCAGTGGTGGCCGCTTGATGGTCAGGGAAGAAAGTATCAATTACATGGGGGAAATTCATACATGAGCAGCATATCAGACAGTTTTATTTAGCTTTTTCTTGATGGAAAATATTCCTAAAATGACGTGTCATAAGGAAGGCATAGATCTTTAAGATCCACACGGAACTACCGTACTTTCCTCTTCGTTTTACGAGTACCGAGGAATAATAAATCACGTTTAACCAACTTTCAAGTTTCGTCTACTTCACTTTTTCCAATGCCTGTTATCTTGCTAAGTTTGACCTCACCTGGAAATGCTCGCTGACCAGCTGTACTTCTGCAGCAAAACGCCCCGCTACCTCTTCTTAATGAAGATTGGTCTTACATATGTGTTCTTTGTTTTTTATCATCGCGAAGGTGCAGTGTCTAGTTCTATTAAGGTTTATGTCATAAAAGGTAACGCAAGTAACCCTAAGATGTCAAAACATTGAGATGAAAGTGGTATGCAGGATGATTGAGGCGCGACTTGCTGTCATAAGGTATTGCACTCCGCGTCATGAAAATTATTTGACTGGCTCTGTGAACGAATGCTGATTTCTAGCACATACGAATTTACTGTTTATCTGCTCCAAGACTTAAACGAGTTTCATGTGAAGTAGATGTGCTGATGAACGATGATGATCAGTTGAACTCTTCACATGTTGCGGGTATTATGAAAATTATTACATTGGGAATAGTTATCTTAATACTATTTGTTTTGAGCTAACTTTGATATTTACAAAGGTGAAAATTGCAGATTTTACCTAATTTTAGAAACATTGAATCATGATAATTAGGATATCTGCATAGTAATGATATTGCGCAATGAAATATAGTATATTTTAAAAGATGCGAGCATGTTAAATTTCAGTATTTTATGAAATTGTTTTATAGTGGATGAAAAACTTTATTTAGATTTATTTAGTTAAAATGTTTAGTTTTTTTTTATTTATAACCAACATGTACTTTCTAAAATGAGAAATTTATTTTTAAAATGTGTCTGTTTTTATCATTGCTACATTTTTGTGTCTGACTTCACTACATGTGAAGCTAGTAAAGAGTTTCTGTCAAAGAAAAAGAAGAAAAAAACCTTTCCTGCAAAAGTAAACGAAAATGAGAATGAAAGTATGACTAAAAATAAGATCATGAACCGCATTTTTGAATTTATTCGCCGTAGTTCTTTTGCGCAATGGTTTTAAAACTTCGGCTTCGCCAAGACCCTAGGGAAAAATTTACCACTGCAGTTCGGTGGAAAGCTTTTGTAAAGATAAATAAAAGTGGGACGAATGTATCACAGATGAAGACATATTTTTTTTTGGGTCGTGCACAAGAAGTTTCATTTAATGATGAAAAAATAAAAGGGAAGAATGATAAAAGTTCCTTTCGTTTTGTTATTGTTATTTAGTCGCATGTCAGATTACGATATTCGATCTTAGACCAAATGTTGATAGATTCTCAAAGAGGTAAAAAGGAAAAATGAGAAAAGCTCTTTTCCTCTTTGTTGATGTTCAGTCGCAGAACAAATCACTATATTCCATCTTAGACCGGATGTTGATAGATTTTTTAAAAAGTGCTGAAATTTGATTTTATTATTTTCATATCAAGTCAATACTTATCAGTGAAAATAATGTAATTAAAGAAATGTTATCTCTTAAGCAAATAGTGATACGGTCTCCAAGTGTATAATGTACGTTAAAATGAGACAATGTTAACTATTGTTAGTTTTTTAAATTTAGTACATGTGGTAAAAACAACTTGATACTATAATAAAAAATAATTTCACATCTTTTAAAGCACAAATGAGCATTAAAATGAATTTGGTTAATGATTCTTCCTCAACTCCTTATTTTTCACAGGTCTGGTATAAGTTCCTTTAATTTATTGTTCTTTCTTGGTTTTCTTGTTAGTTTTCCTTTTTTGTGTCTATTTTTTCTCTTTCCCCCCTCCCCCTCCTTTACATGTGTACTTTGTTTTGCATTTTGTTTTGGTACTTTCTGTACTTATTTTTGTTTCCATTTTATTCTTTGTATTTTATTTTGTTATTTTTGCATTTTTCACGTATTTTCATTTTATGCATGCTGTCGTCTTTTTTGCTTTGTTCTTATTGATATTCCTTTTTTACTTCCTGTACTTTCAACTGGATTCGTTTGTTGCTTTCTTATTGGTGCCTTCCCTGCTACTTCTACTTCCACTTCACGCTGCCTTTATTCCCATTGTTTCACAGATAATTTTTAGCCTATATAAGCTTTGCTTTTGTTGTTTTGTCTGCTTCATTTGGATGTTTTGCATCTAGAAGCCCCCTGTCGCATTGAAAAAGGGATTCCA
The DNA here is from genome assembly GCA_038502835.1 of Octonoba sinensis. Taxonomy (NCBI): domain Eukaryota; kingdom Metazoa; phylum Arthropoda; class Arachnida; order Araneae; family Uloboridae; genus Octonoba; species Octonoba sinensis. The sequence goes on along the minus strand of CM076598.1, from coordinate 192,033,300 downwards.
AGCAATCCCGAAACATATGTTTGCATTTTAATGCTCATTTGTGCTTTAAAATAACGTGAAATTATTTTTTATTAGTTTACTTGCACAAAGTTAAATTTCTATTATAACTTGATACTAAATTCCACGATCAATAATTTATAAATTCTACTATTACGGCCCACTATTTCAGGGCGCAAAGGATTTATATGTGTATGGTGGTGTTGTATTTGGATTTAGTACTTTGATACATTGCGTTGTGTAAAGAAATCAAAATATGTTAGAGCATTCGAAACTGAAAATGATTGAGCAAAAAGATATGTAAATTTATGTATTCAAAAATTCATACTAGAAATAATACGAAATCATTAATCATTGACTGTAAAGATTTATTGCATTATAACATCAGACTGCATATAAAAAAAGGGGTAAAGAGCTCTTTAAGAAAAAATTAAAAAGATTAACTCGCGTAACACAATATTACAACTCGTTAATTTATGTATTTGACACAGAAGAAATTTTCAGATCTCTAATGCGGTGATGACAAAGCTAGTGTAAAATACGGATGGAATAGATTATATCACCTGATACTTGAGTTCATTGATGATTGCTGAAGTTGAGAGATCAATTTAATGATAATAAAACATACTTTGGCTCCTTCTTTTTGTGGCTGGATTTCATTTCGCTTAAATGTTCATTTTGGAGCACTAGTTGTTTCGAGGACGGATTTCCTGAAGCAGATTATCTTGATCATTGTCGAAGCTCAACGGTTATTTTCAGCAACCATATTTTCACAAGAAATTTTCAGACTCGTTGATCAGTCAGCATCTCTGAGCATATGCAGTACGGTCGAAATGTCAATAAAACAGTAAACTGTCACAGTTCAATAAATCTTGGGTAAGTATTCAATGATAAAAACTACGACTGCATCATCTGGAAGCTTGCGATCCACTCCGATCGCTTCCAGCAATATAACATGTTAAAAAAATACTAAATCGATGATCAAAAGCTATACAATAAACGATTATGTTCTTAGGAGAACATTGAAGATTAAAACCAATATAGCTGGAATTTAAAACGTAGTAGTCAGCATTTAAAAAAACATTGCTTGCCCGACGAATAGGCAAAATTGCCCAGACGCCGGACGCTTCTTTACCGTTTTAGACTTTCAGTAGCAAAGAGGGGAAAACACACAGATTCAGTCCCGGAACAATTGGCAAAGGCGCGAAAAAGGGGAGTATTTCTCCAAGAGAGTACATAGCTCCCGTCGCATATTTAAAATAATTCAAATTTGTGACGTTGAAATGCGACGGAACTAAATTAAAAATAAAAAGTGGTTGAAAGGTAAATACCAAGTGAAAAAGCTAATTGAAAAAATAATTTGAAATGTTGTTTCTAAAAAATAAAATCGTATAAAAATTTTGGCCGCGTAGGCAATTAAAAAAGAAGTGACAAGTCGTGGTTACGATTAGCGGTTAATCCGAAAGAACCGTGAGTAAAAATGCAAAGGCTTGTCACCAAGGTCTAAGTAAATAACCAAAGTATTTAGTTAAAGTTATTATATTCGCGAGATGTAACAATCATCTTGTTACAATGTGCATTACATTAGGAATAGGAGAAAATTTCATCACATTTAGATTATTTTCTTACTTTCCCTTAAATTTACTTTCAGCTAACGAAGTTGAAGAAAAAAAATCGATGAATTTTTTATCATAGAGTGAACATTTAAGGACCATCAGAATCTAGACTCAAATCCCTTACATTTCTGGAATACTCAACTTACTCGAGCAAGATTACGATTGAGACCTTTAAAAGAAAATTAAACGAAAACCGTATTAAACACAAATTTTGCCAAGTACATTTCACAAAACAAATGCGAAAAGAAAATCTCTTTGCATAATTTGAGCTTTTCATATTATTTTTGAAAAGTTGCGTCGCATTGAAGCACACCTGGAGTTTTATTCTGAGAAGAAAATGTTTATTGTTAAATTCTCAAGCACGGAAAATGAAAGCACTGGTATTTATATTGCATTTTGGACTTTAATTCGCTTTTCTTTTGTTTATTTGACATATAAAAAGTATGCAATGTACTCGCAGAGTGAAAATTGCTTAAAAGCATTTAAATCTCGTCTAGCATTTTCTTGTAGTTTCGGAAAACTAAGATGCTCTTTTTGATTCTTTGAAACGGAATAATTGGGCAGTGCATTTGGAAGCACAATTTTTTAAATTTCCGAAAGCAATCTTTTAACTGTCTACTCCTTAATAAGCTTTCGGGTCCCCCCCCCCCCCCATCGTGAATAACGTAACATTTTTAGTAACGAAAGGCAGCCATTTTTATAGTTTTTACAGTGAGAGTCGCCGGCCGAAACTTTTTGCAACTTTACAATATTGTTTTAGGTCCAGAAATCCTAAAAGATATTTTGAAAACTAAACTTTTAGAAATTATTAATTGGTTTTGTCTAATCTAAAGCAAGAGACTAAAGTAATTTTTTTGTCAACTTTCTGTTACGTCTGTCAAATGCCTTAATTTAAACAAAATCATTTAACAGTTCCTACAAAATTTGATCTTAATGATATTTTTAAAGATTTCTGCACCTAACACAATATTATAAAAGTCACAAAAACTTTTAGTGTACAACTCTCACTGCAACACAGTAAACTAGATGTATTTAGTTGCAATCTAGAATTAATTATACCATATATCTTAAATTACATCCCTGAAGAAGAACTATGCATAATACCTATGGTGAAAAGAAATAACCTAACAAATGTTTTCAATTGCAATTTTTAACTTCTTTTATATTAAAAATAACCCCTTATGATTTCTGAACCTAACACAATATTATAAAAGTCACAAAAACTTTTGGTGTACAACTCTCACTGCAACACCGTAAACTAGATGTATTTAGTTACAATCTAGAATTAATTATACTATTTATTTTAAATTACATCCCTGAAGAAGAACTATGCATAATACATATGGTGAAAAGAAATAACCTAAACAAATGTTTTCAATTGCAATTTTTAACTTCTTTTATATTAAAAATAACCCCTCGCGTACTCACAAATTCAATATTATTTCGTTTTAAGGCATATCTAACGTAAGAAAGGCCACATATGCTATTTTGGCATTAAATGTAAGGAGAGAGGCAAAATAAAATTGTTCGGTTCTTGAAAGTCCCAAAGCCAACAAGATAGTTTCATAAATAATCAAACGGTTTCAAGAATATGGAGATGATGGAAACTGACCAAAAAGTACGAGCATGCGTATGGTAAACACATCCCAAAACCAGTTACCAAACAAAGTGAACGGAATCCCACAGTTACAATGAAGAAAACTGCAAACGAAATTCGGACAATTCGGGAAAAATTTCGATTTATTTCGAAATAAGAACTTGAATATTGACCGTATGTACTGAAAAAAGTTCAAAAGTTAACTGAAGAAAATAAACGCTTACGGCTTCAAAGATCGCGTGCTCTACTCACGTGCCGCAATCAATGGCAGAACATTTTTTCACACATGAGAAATATTTCATCATTGAACAAGAAAGCCATAATAATAGAATACCAGTTGACCTGTGCGAAATTCCGCACTAATTTGAGAGAAATTACATTATGAAGAATGGAAAAAAAGCAAAAGGGTGCTGGTACAAAAGAAGACATGTAATTGAACACATCAGTACAAATAAGCTGTTACAATCCCCCCCCCACCACTATTATTTAGATAAATCAAAAGAAAATAATCACAATAATAATGATAATTATTTTGTTAGTAGTATTCATTGCATTAAATTACACTAACGAAAAATGTCCATAAATGAAAATATAGTTACTGTTGGTTGGTTCGGCTCAACACATTCATAATATAAATAAATGTGCAAAGCCTAACGATTGCACCAGTTTAATACACAGACGTAACTAAAACTGTCCAATTTGCTACACAATAAAAACAGAAGAGCTTCTTGTTTTTTTACTTGATACCAGAGAGAGCCAGCATACACAACACTAATTTGGAAATCCATTAAAGGAAGACTCCGTAGATTGTTTTCAGAGAAACGGTGCATTTTTAGACCGTGGGTCTATTTTTCGTCATTAACTGGCACGATAAGCTTTAAAATGAGGAGTAAATCGTGGAATTTGATAAAAGACAAAAATAAGATCTCGCGGAGCGACAGAAAAACAGGCTAGAGAAATAATATACACAGAAAAATTAAAAATAATAATTAATTAAATAAAATAATTTCTATTTAAATCGGTCTTTTTTTTCTGGGTCTAGGAAACAGGTGCAACACAAAATGCCGCCCTTAAATTGCAAATATAAATACTAAATAAATAAATATTTTTTAAAAGCTTAAAAGTTGGTAAGACAGTATGAGGGTGTATATATATATATATATATATATATTAGGGTGGCCCTTAACCATATGTAATTTTTTGAAGGTTAAAATTTTGCTGCTCCCAACCCCTGATCCTGTTCAAATGATGAAAAAAAAGGGCTATGCAAAATTTCAGCTTAATCATTTAACGTTTAGGCGACCCTCAAAGAGCTTGAAGCAATGCGTATTGATTAATTCCATTACAAGCATGTATATTCTTCCCTAGCTTATAGCTTGTCCGTTACTTCTTTGAAAAATGCATGTGGAATTGTCTGGTCTTCCCAGCAATTGTTCAAAAACATTTCAAATCAAATTTCCCCAAAGTAAATTATAAAACAAATTTCAAAACAGCATGAAAAATTAAGCCACATCTGATTTTTAAAAATAAATCACATAACTTCGATAAGAGCAAAGCGTTTTTATTTACTATAATATTTTTGATAGAATTGCAACATGATGTAAGCGATATAACAATAAATATTATTTCTTCATAAGTGAGGATTTAGTAGCATTTGGGTTTTTTTTTAAGCTCTCCGGCAACAATTTGTAATATAAATTGTTTCTCAGCTTCATCTTTTGTAAGAATGTTATTATAATCTTCATTGAGTTTGATACCGGTTTCTGCAACGTCATTCACAACAATGATGGTCTGAAGTTTTTCAATTCCACTCTTATAACCAACATAATCTTTCCATGTTGAAGGGTCTTCGTACAGAAAATCGAAGGTGATAGAAAATCTCGTGAAGAAATTTTTTGTACTAGAAGTTACAAAAGAAGGAAACTTGATTTTTGAAAATGATGAAAAATCGTTTGGGTGAAGAATGTATCGCTTAAATTGATTTGTATCTTCTTCCTGTTCTTCACTTCCTTCAACCATCAGCATAACTTGAGCCATATTTGTCTTAACATCTATTGGAACATTGTCATCAAAAAAGGCAAGAGCCACAGTTTCGGAAACTAAGTACCAGAGATGTTTTGAAATTTTTTTTGCAGTAGCCTTACTGATCTCTGGATCAATAGCCTGATAATTTAGCAATTCATACATGAAAAGAAAATCATGATGGGTGCTTTAATTGCATCTGGTGACAAGAACCATGCTCGAACATACACTCGAGCAAGAAAGATACATATTCTTCGTAGGGAGTTCTTCTCCCTATGAGATAATTTAAATTGATCTTGAAATAAGAATATTTTAAATGCATAGATTGCTTTTGACGTCCATCTAGCATGACTTACAGCTCCTGGTATATGAAAAGATATGCCATTCTTTGGAATGCCTCCAAGAAAGATCATTGTTAACTCCAACAATTCTCGATAATCATCCCGCAAGTGTTTATGAGTAGCAAGCTGATCTTCAATAAAATGAATAATGGTAGAGCGGACATCATAAGGCACTTCATTTTTATCAGTTATGTAAACATTTTTGTCAATTTTAACACAAGTTTCTCCAAATCTTTTGAAAAGTGGCATGTCTGGACCAGTAGTCGCATCCATCAGCAAGTCGAAACAGCTTCTCAAAACTAATTCAAAAATGTGATTACAAATGTACGACAAGGGAGGTACAACAGGTCACGATTGAACAACTTTTCTAGATTTATGCAGGCACCATTTATTCGGCCTGTGTTGCTTGCTGTAGTATCACAGCAAAGTGCCTGAATTTTGTTATTAACTCCATTTCTCGACTGCACGGCAAACAGCCAATGCTTGCTCTTCTCCTGAAGATGTTGGAATTTCTGGCACTCCCAGCAGTTGCTCTTTGCCTTGAAAGGTGACTGTTATTGCCAGTCTATCAACCTTTTCTACACCTGTTAGTGTTCTGAGCAACTTTCCATCCCAGTGTAACACTAATTTTTGGCAGTTGTCTAATTTAAATTTGTTCTGGATTTCTGTGTATCTTGCTTCTCTAAATTTTTTTCTGAGATTTTGAAAAGTACGATTTATTACTAGCTTTTCAGTATCATTCCCGAAAGCTTCTGCAGCAGCCATTAATGTGAAAACTGCATTTATAGCAGTAATTTTGCACCTCTCAAAAACTTCACAAACACGGGGAGTAAAAAAATGTAATGTACCTCGACGGGCTGGATCTATGGCTGCAGTTGATGCTGTTGGTGATATCTTCAAAAACTCATGGTCGATGAGGGCCGCCTGAATGAAGTCCGATTAAGCTAAAATTTTGCACATATCATTTTTTTGTTGATTGGAACAAGATAGGGGGTTGGGAGCTAAGCTTTTCGAAACTTGAAAAATAAGGGCCACCCTAATATATATATATATATATATATATATTTTTAAATCCAGGAGAGCACTGCTGTGGCAGGAATGCTGGCCAGGTACGGATAATCAAAAAAAAAATATCTTATTTTCACATAAAATGTTTTAAGTATAGCAACTAATAAATTAATAATAATATAATATGTTCGATGAATTCATTCCAAAGCATTATTTTATGCAATGAATATTTAATTTAATAAATAAATTTAATATTGTATTTCATACTATTTTTTATTTTACTGCATGATAATAAAAACACCAAATAAAATATAAAAGACCCCTTTTTATATTTAGTTTATCAAATATCAACGGTGCTTCAAAACAATTTTTCGAAAACGTAAACGAAAGGCTGGACTCGAACCATGAGTGTTGGGTGTACCGGCTTTGCGCTCTAACCATTCGGCCTCTAACCAGCATACACAACACCAATTTGGCATACATTAAAGGACCTTTTCTTAGATGATTTTAAATTTCAAATTTAAGAGAAGCGGTACATTTTTAGACCGTGGGTCTATTTTTCGTAATTAGCCGGCACGATAAGCTTTGAAATGAGGGGTAAATCATGGAATTTGATAAAGGAATAAGGAAGATTTCGTGTAGCGATAAAAAAACAGGCTTGAGAAATAATATATAAAAATATTGTTAATTATTCCCCTGGGGCTTCTAGAATTGTGGAATATCGTCAACAGCTACAATTTATTATGGTTTGGGGAGAGACATGTGCTAGTGAGAAAACGTCACAAAATTTTGTTAAATCGAGTGTGAAAACTAACCGAAAACAATAACCATATTATAAGCTTATTTCGGAACACTGCCTTCTTCTTTGGTCACAAAGCGTTTGTTAAACCTATAATGGATCTTCCATCATAACTCATAAACCGCTCGGAGCGAAACACACTCCAAAAATCTGCAATTGACATTTTCCAAACTTTCTTACAGGACAAGAGCGGCTGCCTTACCCCCCTGATAAACTCTAAATTATTCAGTATTGTACATCTTAGAGATAAGGGTGTGTACGAATCATCATAAAAGTTTGACCCCCCCTCTCTCTCTATATATATATATATATATATGTGTGTGTGTGTGTGTGCGTGTGTGTGTGTGTGTAAACAAATAAACAAACATCAATAAAAAGGGAATGCCAAAAACTCCGAGTTACGACTTTCCGAAAATTTTATAAAATGTTTATCATTCTGTGGTAAAGATAAAAGTGGTCCCTTAGGAGAAACGGGAATATGCTGATTGTAAATATGTTTACCTATTTATTAATTTATATTAATTTCAAAGTCTGTTTCGGATAATATAAATACATACCGTTAAAATTATGCCATAATATACGAGTCCAAACTACTTCTTGTCCCCCAGTATTATATATATAAGTACGTTTAAAAATAAATAACTAAATTACATGTAGGTAAAATGTCATTGCTTCTTGTTTTTAACAGGCATTTATGAACCTTACAACAAATTTAACATATCATGAAAGTACAATGGAGATAATGCATTTAGTAGATAGTAATACAATATGAAAATCAACTATTATTAATTACAATAAAAACTCTTTAAATATTTTGTATATTTTTTATAGACCGTTTACTGACGTAAGCAACTCACTATATTGAATATGTCATTGTATTTTGTTGAGACAGCTCTCACAAACGGGGTGATTGTATGGTGCGGGAGCAAGAGATGAAGCACTGCGGCACGCGTTGTTACTTCCTTACGAACAAAAGTTCAAATATATGTTGCAATTAAAACTCAATTCTGAATAAAATCCTTTTTAAGCAGAACATGTAATTATTTAACGTTTTTCTGCCAAACACATAACGCGCGAAGAAGTTCCGTTCCTAACTATTTAAGAATCAGTTTTATGTGTGTCTATTTGCAGTTATAATTGTTACTAAACTCCAAAAACAAACTTCTCAATCTTCGTAAATTTTCTACTAACGCCGCACGATATCTTCGTTTCAAGTGCCTACGTTAATTTCTGTGCTTCGTATGCACACTGTTCATTATCGCTACCTAAGTGGTTCTGTTAGCAGTAAAACTCCCATCTGTGTCCATTTTCCGTGTTGTAATTATGCATGGGAGGACCTGAAATTTAGCATGCTGATAGATCGCATGCGACGCTGTCAGAATTCGTGTGCCTCGGGGAATAAGATTTGAAATCCCATAAGATAATGGCTCTACTCACACTAGTGTATGACAGGCTCTTTCCTGAAAGTTGGAGAATAGTCGTACAAATTGAAACACGGATCATTAATGAAAGACTACGCAAGTAGTTGTGCGTTTCAAACGCTCAATTTTAGATGAATGAGAAGCGAAATCTGGTTAAAATTATTTAACTGTTAGTTTAAGAGGGATTTTATTATAGTTAATAATTATTTGCTATTCATAATTAATGCCTAAGATAAAATGAACTGTTATGGCAGAGCTGTATTTGTCTGCTTTTTATGAACAAGAGGACTAAATTCCTGTTCTCATGTTTCAGGCATGGTCCCTGACAATTCAGGTAGGTAAGGAAAAAATTTTCCCTTCATAGTCTGATAAGTTTTTGAATTGAACATATGTTGAAATTTAGCACAACGTAAGATATAGGTGTGATTTTGTTTTGATCAAAAAAATTCCTGGCTCAAGATACAGACCACCAAAGATGGCGCGCTGGCGCTATTTCTCACTTGCGATTTTCAACTTGAAAGTGCTCTAATTCCTGAACAGTGCAAAATAATTTGTTGCAGTTACTTTTATTTGAAAGAAATTATGTTATGTTTAAAACGAGAGGCTACATTTTAAAATATCTTTTCAAATTTTTTTGCGGCAGCAGTCTGAAAAACGTTCTTTAAATTTTTTTTTATTTATTTTTCTCGAAAAAGCAATTCAAATTTTTTTATTTTGTCGCTGTTGGTCACCACTACGGAGTACTACATACCCTAAAAAGGAGAGCTTCCACTTTTCAGTTTAACGGGCTTTAGAAACAATGTAAGATTTGCGATATATTTTACCAATTTTCCTTATAACGTGGTCATATGAAATCAAAACTTCCAGATTTTTTTCTTTTTTTGCATTTAATTCTTCAGGAAGTATTAGAAACATATATTCAAATTAAAAAGAAGTACCAACAGACAAACAGACAGGCGTACATTTCTCAATAAGCTTCTACTTTAAAATGTTTAAAAAAAAACATGGCTTTCACTGATTTTTTAAAAATATTATTGACTTGTTTTTGCACAGCTAGAGTTTAAAACCATTAGTTGTTAGTTTTAATATCTGCTATTTGACAAATAATATTTGACAAATCTGTGCTTTACATCTTTCTATTGATTTTATGGAAAAGTAAATTCTGTATAAAATCTCATGAAAGGGGAACAAAACTATAATTATAGATAAAATCACCCTAAGACTCAATCACTGTATTTTTTTCCTTTTCTTTCGTAAGGAAGTTAACAAAAACAAAGCTTATGCACAAACACTATTATTTGTTTTATCTACTTTATAATAGAATTTTGGTTCCATCCATTTATAAACTACTCCACATGCAATAAATTTCGTTTTTCAACTGTTGCAACTACAAACTCCTTCACATCCACTTACTAACGGTGTTGACTCACTACTCTGACCCTGACATACAACTGAAAACGATACTTCATATCCATGAGAACTCTGTAGGCGACAACCAACCCGTGTGACTTCCAGCCCCACTCTCCCCTAACAATCAAGACTAAAATATCAAATCTTCGTCTTTAGGAAGGATGATTTCAGCAAAAAGCACAGCTAATGAGCTATCACAGCTCGTCTGAAAAAACTGAATGCAAGAATCGCCTTTTAAAATCGCTCGAGGAGTTTACCTCAAAAAATTCTCGAGTTGTTGAAGCATAGATACTCGCACGTCGTTTGTTTAACAATAGCGTCCGTAAACAATTACGCCAGCATAAAAGGTAGAACTTAGGAGACGAAGCTTTTCTTCGAAAAATAAATTATAAAGAAGTATTATGCTTATAAAGAATTTGCATTAAATATGAAAATCTCATTTCGATAAGAAAATATAGGGTGAAGATAAATTCTTAAAGCTTAATGATTAAAATAACTTTTTTAAAAAGATTAATAATGCCTGTTATTTTTTGAGAAGCACAATTTTGCGAAGAAATGTTTCGAATAATATTGTTTTCATTATGAAATGAATGCATGCATTATTCATTTCAGTATTATTTTGCATTGCTGATTCTCTTTTCCCATTTCGGTTCTTTGTGAGTCGACGGTATCTCTCAACACACCACGGGAACGTTTAGCGCGGCATAAGAACACTTTGACCAAAAATATTTTACGTCGTAATAACTTATGGAATATGAAATTTTCAATTTTGACTACATTCAACTAGCTGCTTTTATATGCTTGCTTGTAAAGCAGTTCAGATGTAGCGGAAAATTTAACTGAAGAGAAGACTTTTTTTTTTTTTCGCTTTAGATAGTAGGTATATTATTGCCGATATTCTTACGCTAACCTAGTTGTATTCTTTTTCACACTTTTTCACTCTCACAATTTTAGAAAGTTCACGGCATTTTTTATAGGTCTGGGCTTGAATGTTTGAAATGTTAATCATCCCATAATAATGGGGAAATTAACGTAGGACTATAACATAAAAGTAAATAGGCTCAGACAAAGTTTTTTTCTGAGCAAAATGAATGCAGGAATAGTATTAAACGCTTTCATAATTTATTTCGAAAACGGTTATCTGAATGGGCTTCTTAATAGTGTTACTATGAAGTTTTGAAACTAAATGGGATACATATTATAATGCTCGAAATAAGTATATACCTTTAGGCCAATGCATAATCGATAGTAAACTGTTTAGTTTCACTAAAATAGAAAATAAAATAAAATATAAATATGGTTTAGACCAGATAATTAAATGAAAGACCTGAAATATCTTACTTTTATTAACAAGCAGGAACAGTAGCACTCTTAAAATGAATAAAAGAAGCTATTTAGATTATTTTTAACAGGACAAGTAAGTAAATTGCCGGCACTTACATAATATTTGACATTACACAATTTCTTTCGGCTGAACTAAGTATCAAGAATGCTGCGCAGTTTTTATCAAAAAAAAAAGGCTAAGAGCCATGTGCCATTGGTACATGATACCACAAACTTATCAGTAAAAAAAAAAACAAAGTAATATTCTCAATTATTCTCTGAATTTCAGTTGCAGGACAGTATTCTAGTTCTCCGAGAATATTCTCGGCTAACATCTCTAGTTATCTTCAAATTATGTTTCAAATATCAATTACTTGCACACAATTTTTAAGTACCGGAAAAGCTTTTTAAAAAGCTCATTGCAAGAGAAAGGAATCAATCGTTCAATGAAACAGGTTTGAGCTATTTTTTCGTGTCATGTACTAAAACTAACTTCACTTGAGACAAAATATCATATTTAAATAGAAACAGAGAGTCATGTCATACTGCCATTTTCGTTTTCTTTAGGCTGTATTGTGTTTCAATTTCATTATCAGGTCAAAGAAAATTCCTGTGCTTATGAAGTTTATATATATAAAAAAAAAAAAAAATCACAGTAAAATTCTTAGCAGAAACAATTGTTATTTATTTTAATTGAAAACAATTTCAAGGAATGCGTTTTTTTAAAAATTTTGTTATAAAAATAGTTAAACGAACTCTTCTGAATGGAAAGAACAAAAGCATTGGATTTGATAATGGTGAACAAAAAGCCTTTTAAATTTCTCACAGGTTGTTATAGCCTAACAGGAAAAAGTGCAATTTACTTAGAGCTTATTGACGAAATGCGAAAGTCGGTACAATTTCTTTTTATGTAAGGATTGAGCCTGGGAAGTCACTGATGTTTACACTTTTAACTTTCAGTAACTCGCTTCCTTTTCTTTGTTATCTTCCTTTGAGTGACTAATTACCCCAAGCTGGGAGAAATTAAGAGACAAATTCATTTCGCTAGAGCATTCAGGTTCCGCCCATAAGCAATTACCATTTCACTCTTTCAAGTTTGCACCATAAATAGGATTTGCTGATTATTTCTAATTACATAAGTGTACTGAAAAGATTAAATAAACTAATTACTACAATGGCATTTCTTTTTGTTTTGCTAAGTGTATATCTGGTTTGCCTTATGGGGACATAGAAACTGCACTTTTTTCATACAAAATCTTTATTTAATAATGAATGCATATTCGTCATATGATAAGTACACACAAGAAATCCATCTACTCGGTTTTATTTAAACATTTCATGTATTGTAAAATGCTTATGAAAATTATATGATTGTAAATTTACCTGATATTTCAAATTTTTATTCATGTTTAATTCAATTCTAATACTATTCAGTATAAAATGAAAAGAAAATAGGTTACTGATTCCATTTTATATAAAATTACCTATTTAATACCTCCTCTCTCTAAATACATATATAAGTATTTAAGGTATTTTGCGCCTCTGTGATCGGAATTATTTGCCGCTTCTCTTACGCATCACGCCCCCACCAGCAAAGAAACCTTGATTTTACGGGCGACAAAGCATCTTAAGTTGAATACATTTATAACTAAAACCAGAAGTTTGCTAAAAAAGAATACGTTTAATCTGTATTTTTTGGAAAATTTTTAGCTTAAGCTCATTTTTAAAGATTTTTCAAGCTGATCAAACATATTTCAAAAAGCTATTAATTTCAGTAACGTTTCAAAGAAATTCATTTGAAAACAGATTATAGAAATCTACTGTCAAATATAGCTACTATACGTTTACAAAAACTATATTATTAAAAATTGCTTTGTTTTTTTGTTAAGTGCTGCTTTCAACAATTTAAGACATTTTTTTTTTCAATTTAAATGACCTTTTTTGTGTGTGCGTGTGTCTGTTTTAGTGTGTTTTTGGAACACTATGAAGAATTTTTCAAGTTACCAAGTTTCGGAGCCTGATCATAACAAATATAGTTGCAGGCACAAGGTATGCCAGTGTGCTGTAGCGTTTTAGGTATTGCAAATTGCAACGTAACTGTAAATGATGAAATAGTCTTAAGGGGTCTGCCTGCACCAAAAAGACGAGTTTTGCGAAAAAAATCGATATATTTTTAAATTTTATATTTAAAAAGAATATGTATTTAAGATTTCAAAAATGTTTGGTTTTTGTTTCTACGATACATAGAAACGAAGTTACACGCATTATTACATTAAGTTATCCAGAAGTCGCATCGCGAGCACATAAAAGTGGAATTTAAAATGCGTTTTCTGAAAAACTACTTTTTTCGATATCTTTGTTCACGGCAGATCTCATAACTCGAAAAGTTTTATACCCATTACTGTGATTTTTTAGAGTATTGTTTCACACATTGCTATCTGTATTTTGAACTAAAAGCTAAGCTCTATGTCAGTATTTAAAACATTTACAGGCATTTATTTGTGAAATATTGTGTTTTTTTTCGGTGAAAAACGTATGAATTTCAACAAAACTGCTATATTTTTCTCAATTTTGGACCTATTATAAAACTTTTAGTTCAGAACACAGTTAAGTAATATAGAAACATATATTATTAAGGATTTTAAAATATATTGAGTTAAAGTGAGTATAGAGTGTTTGGCGTAAACTGTAAAATTCGCCTATTTTTTGCTAAAATTTCCCAATTTTTCAAAATTTTATAAAAATATAGCTATTATTTTGCTTGTTTTCTTAATTTTAATTACTTTTTAACTTAAAAAAATATGCATTTAGTAATTATTTCATTGTTTTGAAAAAAAAGCCTCCGAACGTAGGCAGACCCCTTAATGCATGAAGACAATTTATTAATGTGGCTCACAGTCTATTATCTATCTGATGCGAACACTTTAAATTCTTAATTAACCGCTCAGTTACGCCATGCGAAGTCGATGATGATGTTCCTTTCGACATTTTAAAAAAACTTTTATTTAACATTTTTTCTACTTATTTATATTTTTGGAATAATAAATAATAACCTAGGAGGCTTCAGTTGGATATTTTTCATCTAAAGCTCACTTTTTTTGCATTGGAACAGGATTCATTGTAACCTCGAAACACGTGTATGCAATTTTTGTGCTTAGTCTTATGTTAATTTTAATTTTTACTTTGTATCACAAAGGTTTTCATTTTATTTTAACCTAGAAGGTCTTTTTAAAACTACTAAATTTTCATTGTTGGTGTCTACCCTATAAATTACACTTTTCTTTTGCTTTTGCTAAAACTTGAACTACTTCAATTAAGTATTTATAATCTCGTTATTGTCACAAAAATATGCCTTTGTGAATCATCTTGATAAAAACATGACTTTCCTTTATGAATTAAAATGAAATTTATATTCTGTTTCATAAAGATATGCTTCAGGGTTTTACTCACGAAATAACTACTATTTTCTAGTTAGCTTAAATAAATGATTCCCACATTCAAATATATTTGTTTTACGTTCGCATTCACCTTCCCAAATGAAATTTTATGTCTTATATATAAACGTGTAAAATGGGAAAACATTTCACTCTCCATAGCAGGAAATTTAATTTACTTCTAAAGAAGAACTCGTAAATCTTCATTCTAGAAAAAAAAAAAATGAAGCGATGAAGTTAAGATCCTAGAGCCTCGAAAGGTTCTTTTGCCAAAGTGACTTATCTGCATTTAATAAGTTATCAACTCCTATAAGTTGGAACAAGTTTGGTTACTTGTTGCGTAAATTAGGGATTAGCAAATGCTTCAAAAAAAAAAGAGAAAGCTAAAACTGTTTAAAATCTTCTCAGTTAAATGCTGCACCTTGTTAGTCTAGTTTTCCGTAACAGATTATTTACAAAAATGATAAAACTGAATGAAAGCATAAAAGAAGGTTTAACACTTCTTAAAACTTAAAACTGAAAAGAGGCTTATGTATTAATCACTGTCTGTCGGTCTGTTGGCTTGTTTTTGGGATTGTTTTTGTCCTCCGTTATAACTTCTGATCAGACAGTCTGGTTTAAGAAAGAAATTTTGTTCAAGGGATCTTTACAAAAGCAACTCATTTCTGTGCTTCATTTTTCGGGTTTTCCAATTTTTCTTTCAATTTTTAACAATGAAAAAAAAAAAAAAAAAAAAAAAAAAAAAAAAAACAGAAACATTGCAAAGAAATGTGAATCCTTTATAAATCCTTATCTAAATCGTGGATTATCTGCGAAAAAACTTTAATTGAAAATAATTTAAATCTCAAAAAGTAATTTAACGTTCTGGTGCTACTTGCGTAGCGTAAGCACTCTTTAAAGAACTTTCTGAATATTGCAAACATTTGAAAAATGTACATCTTTTTACAAGCATTTGTATTTTAATTAATTTTTATAGCAAAAGTAAACTACAAAATGCAATGGAAATATTTCGGGTTTTTTCTATACCTTCTTTTTAAAAGCAGCCTCGCTATCTTGAATTATATGAACAGATTTCATGTCACATACAATATTCTTTCGCACAGATGAAAATTCCTCATCTTCAAATTTACGTCTTTGAGAAAATGTCAATATCTTTTAACATTTTGCTGAAGCTGCAACTTCTAAAAAGGTTTTGTGCATTTGGTTCAGCAGAAACTGCCTTAAGTACTGCAGCTAGGCAGGAAATCTAGTCAGATACTATCTAGGTGGAAAATTTGTTTTCCGGTAGTAATGGAGGGGGGGGGGGAAGAAGCATTTTCTCCTAACAGCGACATCCGTTCAATGTGTGCAGTTGTTCTAGACAGGGCCTTA
This sequence comes from Octonoba sinensis, assembly GCA_038502835.1. Lineage (NCBI taxonomy): Eukaryota > Metazoa > Arthropoda > Arachnida > Araneae > Uloboridae > Octonoba > Octonoba sinensis. The sequence continues at coordinate 192,016,961 of CM076598.1, read as the reverse complement.
TTTACCATTAGGCCCGTGAGGCCCGAGCCTAGGGCCCCACTTTGAAGGGGCCCCCTAATTTTGGTTATTATTATTATTTTTTTTTTGTAATTTCAAATTTTTTAGAAAAATACTTAAAAATAGCATCTTTCAAAAACAAACTGTTAGTGTTCTGTTGCTTCACAGAAAATTTGTATTATTAAATTATTTTAAAACCACAAGGAATTTTCACTTTGGGGGCCCCGAAATTTTGGTCTGACAATTTGAAATTTGAAAAAAAAAATCGGTTTTGCACCTTGGGAGCCCCAGATTTTATTCAAACATTTTGTAATTTGAAAACAAAATCCTTTTGCACGTTGGGGACTCCCAAATGTTAGTCTGACTCTTTGACATTTGAAAAACAAATTAGTTTTTGCGCTTTGGGGGCCCCCAAATTTTGGTGTGACTCTTTGAAATTTGAAAAACAAATTAGTTTTTGCGCTTTGGGGCCCATAAAATTTTAGTGCGACTCTTTGAAATGTTGAATATATTTTTCCAAACAGTTTAGTGTTAACCTAATTGGAAAACCATCTACATGGCAAGTTTTACAAACACATACTGAATGTTGCTTAAAAAAAATTTTGTTGCGTGAGAGGCCCCCAAACATGAGTTGTGCATATAGTGATTTAAAATGTAAACCGGGCCCTGGTTCTAGAACCGTACTCCAGTTATTTGCCATGCACTTAAATATTTTTTCCTTAACGAGGTTGATCGAAATACTTTAATTCTTCGCAGCTTTTTAATAGCCTGTGATTCCCTAGCTTACATATTAAAATGTGTTAAATGTAAGAATAAAGTATTCAGTGGCGTTGTAAAACATTAATAGATACAAGCGAAGACATTCATTTAATCTACATAAACACTTCATGGGGCCTATTTATCCTCCACTCTTCGCTATGCTACTAAAAATAACCTTTGTTATAAAAGCAGTAGACCGATCATGAAAATAAACATCATACAGTGTGGTCAAAATGAAAGTTTTCCCGCTTAGTCCTACGTACAGCTCGTTCTAATGGACGTTCTAATAGCCTCCCTTTTCAGCTTCCAAATTTTATGAAAAACTCCTCGACTTATACACGAGTACATCGTAATTATTTCATTTCTTTAATGTAATTGTTTAAAAACAACAATGTACAGTAATCTGCGTTTCTTTTAAAGAACCATTTGTTGGCTCCAATTTCTTGCAATGCTCCGTTTCCGTTTTAATTTATCGTATTTCTTTTTGTTGCTTTTCGAGAGTCCTTTCATTTGAAAGATTTTTGTTTGGTCTCAAATGTTACGTTTTTCTACGAAAGCAAAATTCTAACAAAGACGTTTAAGACATTATTTTCGGAATAGAAGCATCATTAATATTTCTTTAAAAAGAAGTTAGTATACTAACAATGATAAACAATTTCGATGAAAAGAATCTCTTAAATTACAAGTTTATAAAAGTAAAGAAAAATTAATATATAAAAAAGGAATTTAAGAAATATAACTTCTACTTCGTATACTTGAGTACACGCACGCAATTTTCTGTTTCACCATTCGGACCCATAACACGCATCATCTAAAACTGTGATGAGCCTTTTTCTTTATCTAAAAAGTGAAGCTGGATAGCTCGATTTGAAATATGTAATTTTTAAGTTGAGTGTTTTATAAACCAGTTTTCAAGAATAATACTATTAAACTACATAGCTTTTGGAAATATGTTCTTCGCAATTACTCATTTTAAAAGCACTACTTCAGAAACAAGTATTAATTGACAATTCGTTTCATAAAAAAGCAGAATGATGTCTCTTTAATTATATGAACAGAAATGAATAGGATACATTTCGTTTTAAAGATGTCAGCATTCATTAGCCTAATTGAACTGCTACAGATGCAACAAACAATAAAAACATAGGGTCTTCAAGTAAAAGTAGTTAGGAATAGAGGACATATTTCAATTACGGGATACTAGATGATTTTTAAAAACAAAAATTACAATATATGAATCACAGATGAAAAAAAGCAGCAATCGGAAACTGTTAACAATATAAAAATGCATTAAAACATTGCATGACTTAATACGCTACACATACAGACATACTGTTGACTCTCATTTCTAAATCAAAATTAAAGTGAACAAAATTTTCTAAATAACTAAGACTCAAATTTAAGATCGAAAAGAAAAATAATATGAATATAAACAATAATAATGTTAATAATAAACGAAAAAAAAACCTAACTAAATAAAAATGCTTATATTAATAACAACTTTTTTCATAAATAAATTATTTTTTGTATCTCAAGTTACAATAAGTAATTTATTTTTCTTTAATTAGATTACTACTAGCAAACATATGCACGAAGCTCTTGGAAATATTATTCCTGTTAAATCTTATGCTTCCTAAAATAAATTTGTATGAACTAAACATATTCTTTAACCATTTAATTATAGTTTTAATAGAATTTTTAGTTCCAAAGCATGCATGTATTTCAATTTAAAAAATACTTTAAAAGAACTGCAATTCTCTCTAAATTTCTCTCTAAACCAAAATTTCTATAAAAAATGCTTATGAAAATTGCAACCTAAACGTGAATTTAAGTAAGTGGAACATTTTTTCTTAGTTATTATAGTGTGTAAGGAAGATGGAGATATTTACCGCGTCTATTCATTTTGCCATATGTAAAATAAGGTCGTACAATTAGCGAAAGCTGTTTAATTTACTCAACATTTTTTATACTCATACACATTTAATATCTTTGTTTTTTCGAAAAGATAAAGAAACTGAACTGTTCTTTTCTGTTTTGCTGTTACTCGAAAGATAAAATTGCTGACTGAGAAATGTGTTCTCGCTATTGTTAGAGAAAATATCAAAGCTGTAAACTTAAAACTGCTACGTAATTAAAACCTCGACAGCATTTCTCGCAACGTTAATAGCCGCAGGTCTTTCTATTTACGATCGAGTAATAAAGCACTTATAAAACAAAGAAAAATACTGGAAAATTCTTATTTGCTTGTATGGGAATAAATAACACTCAATTTTTATCCGTACTTTCGTACGTACATATTTTCTTGTTTTATTGTAATGCTGAGGATTTCTTTTCATCCAGAACCATTCCCCGTGGAGAATTGTGATATATTTTATTGGTAATTTATGCTCATATTGTGTGTATAAATAATCAAAATAATTTTATATAAACGAAATTAGCTACAACTTATATTTAAGGTTTTGTTTCTCAATGATAAAGTGAAAACGTCTACCTTTTTCCTAACAATTTCCTGAGCCTCAAGGCAGAATGTGCTGAAAAGCGAAACGTACGTCGCAGAACAAATAGCTTTGACGCGTGTTTATCACAGTTAAAAATTTAGTGTATATATCTTGCAGAAAATTTTCACTCAATTGAAGAACATTGCACAACATTCTGCTGTTAAGCCATGATAATATATCTTGACCATTTCTATTGTCATGTACTCGTACATTAGATGTAATGATTAAGTGACACATATTTAAATAATACATTCAGATATGCGATTATAAATGCTTTAAAATATACGCATCTCAAGATGAAATCTTGGGTCTGTCGAAGCAAAAATATTAGATGTTCTGATATTCCAGGAAGTACAGTGAAATCTCGTTCTAGTGAATTCCGATACAGCGAAATATTTGCTATAACGAAATAAATGTTCAATCCTTTTTAAATGCAATTAGTACAAGGTATATTTCTTTATAACGAACTTTCCATTACAACGAAATATTTTCGTAGCCCCTTGGAGTTTGTTATAACGGGATTTCACTGTATTTAGTTTATGAATACTTTCAAATTCATTTTGCTCACCATCAAAAATGCGAAAAAACACCTATTTTTGAATTTGTTAGCTAGGATAGTTTATTAAAAAGGTAGGCTGAAAGATGAGTGGAATCACGAGCAGTCAAGTACCGTTTTCTTCGGGAAAAGTGCAAAAATGATTATTTAAGAAATGAGAAGGTTCCAATTATTGGCTACATGTTTATTTCCTCCTTAATGGGTTTGAATCTTTTACGTTCTTTTAAGTCTCACTCTTTTAATTCTTATAATGTTAGCAGATTTTTTTTTGGCAAAAATTTCTGTGAAATTTAAAAAAAAAAAAAAGAAAGAAAACTGGGTAAAAAAAAAAGAAAAAAAAATAGCATAAATTAACACTAAATTGTTCTCATTATTATTTTCCCTTCCTGCTTTTATTATTTTCCAGCAATTTTCGTTAGAGAGTCGAAACTGCTTTGAGTTTTTTGATGAGCTTCTTTTTTACTGAAACATTTTGGTTCACCACTTGTCAGATTTTCTGTGGAGAATTTGGATTCAGTTCAATAATGTAGTGACTAAATGTGACACTTATTTTTGTTAAAAATTGAAAGCAAGGAGAATTTAAGGAAGATGGAGTCTGGAAAGAGTTCATTTTTGGAATTGAAACATTGAGATGTGAAGTGGAAAAAGTGATGATTCACAGTTTATGTCGTTTAGAAATGTCTTCGCTTTTAAAAGTTTGTGTATTCAATCTTTTTATGTTTTCTTGAAGACATTTTGCAAGATTTGACGATAAAGAGGATTACCATTTGTTCCGCTAAGAAGGGAATAAAGATATAATAATGTAGGTATCAAACTTTTTGACGTGTAAGATGAAATTTGACCCAATGTAAGTCAGTATTACAAGCTTTATTTTCTTTATTTTTGGAATTTAATCAAAAATTATGCTTTTGAACCCTGTTTATCGTTATCACTTTCATGTGTTGTTGACGTCTGGCGTATAAAGAAAAAGAAAAGAAACAGTTACTCACAAAATCTTTGAAATCTCAATAGTATACGCTGAATTAAATAACACATTTATGAGGAATGTTTCAATTTCTTTTTAACCTTATTAATTTTTTAAAGTTTTATGAGTACTTTTAGTATTATAGCATCAGAGCTTTTTAAAAGGGAATTTTGACTAACTGCCTGGATCAAGTCAAAATTCTAATTCAAAGAGAATCAGTCTAAAAAACTGTTCAATACACTGATTTTTAAATGAGGCGTTCAGCAGCAAAGTGAACGCCTCAAAAGTTGACTAACTGCAAACAACTTTTGTTAGAAATGAAATAAATTTACCAAAGCTCTGGAAATTCGTTGCATTAAAAGCATTATATATATTTTTTGTAATTTAGTGGTTTTCGGGGAAAAGTGTCTTCAAAGAAATAAAATTAAATATTTTAAGGGAGATTTTTGCCCCTCAAATACTGTGGCTGTAACAGGTTTTTGGTAAGACCACTGTCATTCAGTGCCTAATATATATAAGTGAGGTAAAAGAGCCAAACATATATATTTATTAGTGAGCTAAAAGATATTGATGCAGAAGAGAAATAAGACATTGTTTATGCTATAATATACTATGGTGATGGCTTTTTTGTCTTATTTACACTTATTAATAATCTAAAAATGAGTTTGAAATTTAAATGAGTTTTTTAGTTTTTTCTTGTTTAAAATGTCGGTTTTTATTAAATTTGTTTTATTACGGTTAGTTCAATTTTCCAGCAATTTTTCCGATTTCTTATATTTTTAAACAAAAAAAGCTCACAAGAACTATTTCATGTTTATAAAATATTTTCTATAATTTGATGATGCCAGATCTACCTTCTAAATCTGGTCAAAATATTTCTCAAAACACCAACAGTACAATGATTTGCAAAAACTTTCATTTATTACAAGTGGAGTGTTAATTGTAAATAATCGAAACTAAATGATTCTGAACAAGTTTAAATGTGACTCACCTTTTTTTTTCCTTTTTAACCACTTTGTTTACTGCAGTGCCGAAGTTGAATCATTCTGTAAAAAAATATTATCAATATAGTGCGTATAACCAATGTGCTGCAAATATAATATAATTATTTTTCCTTCTTTATTACTAGCTTAAAAGCGCAATTATATACCGCTAAAGATACTTTCAGAAATTTATCGTTTTGTTTAACACCAAAGATTCCAAAAATTCGCTGTTTTATCGCTTTACATGATTTACAGCAATATTTGAATTGCTAATTTCTAGATTACGACCTCAAGTTGCAAACCGTTCATCTTTTTAATTTGGGCATTCATTCCAATCACGTGCTTAGCTCACAATGACTATTAAGAAAATTTTATGGCCGACAACGCAAGGTCACGTCGGACGTTTACTTTGGAAAACCTGCTTGAAGGTGAAAATATTACTTCAACGAATTGTCCGAGAGAACTTTTCTCATATAAGCTACATAAAAGACGTATGGGAAGCTGTAGAGAGACATCTTTTGCAGGGACGTAACAAGCAACATAAAAAAGCACACACACTTAGTCAATTTAGCGCCTTCAAAATCTGGCGCCCGTGGCATCCCCCCCCCCCCTTCCCGCTTAGTTACGTGACTGGTCTTTGGTACGATTAATGTCCACCGGAGAACGACCACCACCTGAAATACTTATCATTGCAGACATCAGTCTTATCAAAGCATTTGCTGGGTAATCTGTCGTTGAGCAAGGAGCGATGTTGCCAAGTAATCATTGCAGAGGGTAATATCATATCCCTTACGAAGACTTTGAGCGCTATTCTATTTGACAGAAAATAATTTATATGAACGCTAATATTTTCATAATGCGTTTTTTACTTGAATCTATAAACAGGTTTGCATACTATTCGTTTTTGCTTTATTAAAATCCTTTCACCCCTTAACCAAACAACCTGCCTTTGCATTCTTCTTGGTAATTTTTTACGAAGTTACGGCGAGGAAAAAAATCGTTTCTGAAGTGTAGCATTCGCAAGTGTATAATATTATTACGTCAAAAGCTATCCCTTTTTCATGAATATTTAATTTTATCCATCAGATTTTGCAAAAAATGCATATGTATTCACATTGTGCAAAACTTCTGAATATTTCTTGCTCCTACAAAATAAAATGTAATGTTATTTTTCTAAATATATAAACATGTTACACGGTAATATATTTTGATAAAAGTTAATAGAAAAATATCCGAAAACATCACTCAGGAAGAAAAATTACCCACGTAGTCATTAATATAGATTAAGAGTGCCCACATAGTCATTAATATAGATTAAAAGTGTTTGATTTAATTATTTATGTTTTAAGTGCAATTTCAATTTGATTTGCTTTAATTTTTTCGATTTTTTTACTAAAAAATTATGCTGAAGCACTTAAGAAAATATTCATAGGCAAGTTGCATTACATGCAATGCCATTTCATTTACGAATTCCGCCTGATATTTTTTTTTCGAGAAAAATTCCAATTAATGGAATGCGAAGTGAATGGGGAAATTAAGTAGAAGTTACAGTTAAACACTTTAAGCATAGTAAGTTATTTTTCATGTTAATGAAATAAGTCTTCAGAGTTTACACATGTTACTTCCGCCCATACTCCTCGTTGATATAAAGGAAATAAATATTTGATTGAAAATTTAGTTCATGAAAATATTTTGACTTTTGCATTTATGATTTTGTTTCATTTCTCATTTCATTGGCTACTCTCTGCAAATACAAATTTTAAACTATGGGAAATGCCTTAAAGAACTTTTTTAGTTTCTATATATTCAGCAATAGTAGCTAGTAGCATAAATCTACATTCTACTTAGAAATCAATGCAGAAACCGAATAAAATCTGCAATAAAAAAAATAAGGACGCATGCATTTTACTCTTTTCAACATATTTTTCCGGGGAAACTTAAGAATAGATCAAACATAGAAGCAAGGTAAAATTTCCGATACACTAATATTAAGTACAACAAATTAAGGAAAATGATTAAATTCCTTAAACTAGAAAAAAACCTTTAGAAAGATGGGTTTTGCGGCGGACTGTCTATCGATCTTTTAATTTGTCCTCTGAAAGAATTACGTGGTTCTGGCGGAGCGGTTTTTTCGCTCAAAAGTTATTTGTCAGGACAGTGCATTCCCGTGTTGCAGTTGAATAAAACCATTTACACGTGTTTCGGAGAAACAAAAAACTCGATCTACAGCTCGAAAAAAGAGCTATATGAAAAAAATGGGTATTGTGTGTGTCACAGCTCTTCACGTACTTATAGCTCAAGAATAAAAACGCAGATTCTTTTTTAATTTACAGAAAATTCGAATTAAAACATTTCGTATTAAGTAGTCTATTCTGTTCTCCAAGCTGAGCAATCATATGTAACTACTCTTGCTCTTTGTATACTGTAGTTCATGGACTATAAAACGCTTATACAATTAAATTATAAAATAACAAACTCTGATTAAAAAAATATTAGTTTATAACACTAAAGCCTTAAAAATTCCAGTAAACCTTCTCCTTAACTGTGTTCTTATTCCCTCTTCATCGTCATTATTATCGGCCATTTTTGAGACAGGAGGAAAGATTTTAAATCAAACACGCACCTGCATTTTGGAGGCAATTTCTCGAAGAAAAAAGTGTGTCTTGCACGCCGTAAAATACGGTATATCAATAAAATTGGGAAATCTAAAGCGAAGAAAGGAAATACTCGCATGTTGCTACTTCCACTCGGAAATTACTTAGTAAATGCAATATTAAAATCGACCCACAACCCCTTCACATGCAGCAGTTTCTAGCGTTTCGAAGCTGAAGAAAAGGATTCATGGCAGAAAATTTAATGAAGATGCTGACGTTATTTCCAGCTGTGCGGAGTTCACCGAGGCCACTTCCTGAAAAAGACTACTCTACTAGCTTTGAAAAGTGGATTGAACGATGGGACTATATCATCTGAGGAAAGATGTTTTGAAGAAAAAAAGTCTTTCTTTTACGTATATGTTTAAGCATTTTATTGTTTTACTGTCAGTTCTTATAAAATGCACTTCGTAATGTTTGAAAAATAATAATTAATCATTTATACCCAAATAGAAACACAAATTATATCGTCAAATATCTAGAGAAAAAAATTAAAAAAAACTTAGTTAAAAAAACCAATAGAAAAGAACAAAAATATAAGCGTAAGAAAATAAACTTTAAAAGAAAAACACTCAGCATATTTTACTAGCTCTAAAAATGTCAAATGACTATAAATTAAAAACTGTAAATAACAATGGTAATTTAAGATTCATCAGTATTCAGTATGTGAATGTAATTTGATAGCTGGAAAGACAAGATTTTAAGTCTGGTTAAGGAAGAAGAAGCTGTGTTTTTTTCCGGCCCATGAGCTATATATTATGTTACTCCTTATATTTGGACCCCAAATATTTTAAAATAGGAAATTAACTGACAGCACTGCGGCTAATGATTGTTCTGCAAATTGTGTCATACGAAAACATGACCTTTCATTGGAACGATCTTTGCACTGGTTTGATTGTAATTTATAAATGAACACCGTCTGGTTAACAAATAAATTTTCCGTACAAATGTACTTTAGACGGAAAACTTCCAGATAAAAGTGCACTGTATCGAAAAACAAAAAAACTTCAAAGTTTTGTCACGAAGTAGCAAAAAAAGCTTTAAGAAGTAAAAATTGATTTTGTTCAAATTGTAACGTTTTTAGACTTCTTTAAAAGTAGTCTTATGTACTGTAAACGTCTTATGTCAGAGGTTCTCAAACAGGATTCCACGGCACCCTATTTATTTATTTATTTATACCTCATCAATCACCACCGTACCTACCCTGACGAGGGTTTAACCGGATGTGGTGATTGAGAGGAAAGATGACAGATAGAACATGACAGCACAACAGATTTTAATATACAAAGAAGGAAATACACCCAGGGCAAAGGTGGGAATCGAACCCACGCCTCTTTCTCTCCGCACAGGGAGGCACCGGAGCTAGTCGATTTGACCGCTCAGCCACTGAGGCCCCCACGGCACCCTAGGGTGTCACAGCGAAAAATGAGGGGGGCTGTGAAACACTCATGATAACCAAGTCCTTTGTTACTAAGCCAGTTGTGAAGGGTGTCACGACTTCGAAAAGTTTGGAAACCCCTGTCTTATGTAATATTTGTCGGTCTGTTACAATAGGAATTTCACGTTTTACATATAAATGTTCGGGATCTCTATATTATTTAACAATAACTAAATGAAGTATGATGAATAAAAATAACATAAAACAAAATGTGCAACCATTTAATGAAAAATTAATCATATAACATTATGGATTAACAGCAGAAAGACAACCAACTCGGAAGAAAACGCTTGCCGTCACGATACGGTAAGAGAGAGCGATGGCGATTCTATGTAGGAGATGTACGCAAAAAGGGTTTGTCCCTCGATTCCCAGCGTCGTGTTAAGTGTCAAACTTTTGATATGAATTACACCTTTATTTACACATCACGAAAGAAATTGTGCTACTTAGAGTTAAATTTTTTAACACATGAAAAAAGATATGTACCGAAAAAATACATGTAATTGAATACATATCGAATAAAAACTGAAAATTGACACCATAAAATCGATGCACTTTTTCCGATAATCGCACGCTTTTTCGTACGACCATCGAATAATTGTACTGTGAAAATCAATTATGTTTCGCTACAAAATATTCCGATTATTAAATATTGTTCAAACGCCATTGTTAAAAAATAGTACACAATAGTTTTATACTTACTGAAGGGTGCACGTGACAAAGTTTTGTGCATTTTCAACTCCGTGCTGTTCGAAGCATATATTAAATGATATGCATACATTTTTGCGTAATGTGATGTGACCCTGAAAAGTACTGTGCTACTTTTTTTTTATTTCCTAAGCTATAAATATTTCACATGGAACATATTCTATTTCTCTTTTATTTACGACCCTGCAGCAACAGCATGCATTTTAAAATTTCGAAAAGTGGCAAAGTAACAAGAAGATGATAAGTGTACTTTAACTCATAATAATTTAGATTATGCATATTTTATGGAATTACCAGAAGTCATGAATTATTTTATAACCAAGAATATTTTAAATTTAGATTAAACTTGACTGCAAAGAAAAAATGAAAAAATCTGAGGATTACTTAAGTTATATTTTATTCAGACAGAAATGGTGATGTCTTACGGCAATATTTTATGAGGAGTCTGTCCTTAGTTAACTGTTGCGAGTGAATCGGGAGCGAAAGTAATTCCTTGCTAAAAAAATTGCCTTCTGTATTCCTCCACGATACTTACAGACATTAGTAGAGCCCATTGCACGTCTTGTTGCACCACTTTTGAGTGCTTATGGGGATTCTATACGATGTTACGCAGGTGTGCCAGTTTTTCTGGCACTTAAGTGTACTTGTTTAACTTACTTATGCAATATATCTTTACCAAAGTTTTGATTAGTAGAATTATTTGAGAAGTTAAGAGCTATACATAAAAACTTTTGTTCTTAATTCTAAGCTTTTTAAAGAAAAGATGTCAAAAATGACGCGTATGCGTTTTTTTCTAACTAGGGAGCATTTTGTATTTTTATAATAAGTGCATTGGAGTGTTTTATCTTCTTATGTATTAATATTTGTTAAGGAAAATGTATTAAAGATATTCTAAATTCCTTCAGTTCGTTTTCAGAATATCACCTTTATTTTAAAATAAAAACTATTAAAATAAGATGATTATTGTTCGTTTTTTTCCATTTTTTGGATCGTAATTTTTAGTTTCAGTATGTACAATAAGTGTAGATAATATTAGTGATAATAACACTGAGAAAAATTTTGCCCATAATTTCCATTTAAATGCCCTAACAAATGCACTGGCCTCCAAAAGTTAGTGTAAAATTGTTGATTTGCGCCTAATTTTGAAACGAATGAATGTAGAAACAACAAATTTTTAGGAAATGTGCATTAAACAGTTATTTATTAACTACGTCATTGAAATTTATTTACGGTTAATGCAAACATGATTTACAACGAAAAAAAGCACTCGACGGAAGTCCATTCTTGGAGGGACCAGTACATCGCAGTTTTATGTGGTAAAATATCATAGAAACATTACAAAAACAGGTTCTAATGAGAAATGTGTCCACCCCTCACTTGAATGCATTGTTGGCATCGACTTTGAGTGCGGCCAATTAAGTTGTCGGACACCTAAATGGGAAGCAAAGACGAGCCACTGAGTAAGCCTTTTTCAGCTCATGTAACGACATTAGAGGAGGACTTAAAGCAGCAAACTGTCTGCGAAGATAGTCCCAAAGATGTTCTATCGGATTCAGGTCTGGAGAATGAGCTTTTCATTCCATTCGCTCCAAACAGTGACCCTCAAGATAGTGCTCAATAACAGCAGCTCGATCAGGTTTGCATTAGCATACATTAGAATGAAGTCATTACGAATAGTACCAGCATATGGGCGGGCATATGGATACAGGATCTCAGCCTGATATCTCTTACCAGTCCGAGTTCCTCTATATAACCCATGCAGGTCAGTGTGACCACCAAGTGAGATCTCCTACCCAAACCATGAACCCATAACGTCTATAACTGTGACTTTCAACAGCGTTGTTCCTTCCAGATTAGCAGATGCCCTGAATCGCTCGCCAGTGTGAATGTGAACTCATCTGTAAAGAGTACAAAAGCCTATTCCTGTTTGATCTAGGAAGCGTATTCTCTTGTCCACACTAAGCGGGGTCTTCTCGCTTAATCCTATGTTAAGGGGACACACACAACTGGTCGTCTTGCATAGAGACCTGCATTGCGAAGGCGTCTTTGCACCGCAGTAGCTGAGATTCTCCTCCCTGATGCTACAAAGTGGTCTGCAACAAGCAGAGGCACAGTAGTTTTTCTCCTCCTTCGGTCCAAAGGAGCTAAGAAACGCGCTTCTGCAGGTCTTCCGTAGCTCGTGGTTATCCTGGGATATGTATTCTGGACACAGATCTTCCGATTGATATTGATCCCAAAGCCGTTGCACCACACTGCAGGACATATTGAGATATCTAGCAGCATCAGTCCTCATACGACTGCCCGTCACCTTAACGAATCAGGCAAACGACTTCTCACAGACAGTGCTGGACTTGAAACTTTTTGTCAACGAAACTTCCAACAACAGTTGGAAATCAACAGAACTTACTCACGAAATTACGAAACTTGATATTTGCATATTTCCTTTCTCATATATACCTGTCTTTTCCCTTAACATTAAAGTGAAAGCTATTATTTTCGCATAAGTTCAATAAAAGTTCGTAATTATCATTCATATAAACAATAAATTGTATGGTTACTGCCATTTTTATGGTTAGCTTCAGAAATAATTTTGAATCTTAACTTTTGGAGGCCAGTGTATTCGTAACTGTTAATAATGCAAATTCCCTTTTATTTGTTGTATGCTCTATTTATCTGTAAATAATGCTTGAAAATTTTGAAACATTACTCTATTTCTTTAAAAAATCAAGACACCTGATGAATGAAAAAAACCATGAGTCTAAACGGCAATCAATCACTGTTCGCCGAGAGAAAACGTTTTTTCCCATTTATTCAAGATATACTCTTATTTTTCGAAATATGTTGAGGAAAATTGTTGCAGATTTTTCTGCTTCCCACACTCACTGCTTTCCGAAACACGCCAAAGTGTTTTTGGATTTAAGAAAAGAGTCGAATACAGTTCGTCTTGAACTTTTTGATGTAATGTTTCAATAAATAATAATAATAATATAACAGCGGTAATGTTTCTTAAAAATGCAGTTTGTTTGCTTTGGACGAAAAAAGTTATTTTGTATCAATAAATACAATTATTACCATTGTGAGGTGGTTCCTTCGATGCAATTAATGACTGAAAAAACAACGTACAATTTATTATATAAACTTTATAAAATTCTCTGTTTTCACGTTAGGGTAATTTGAGGAGAGATGCTCTCTAATAGTGTATTTATGTCAGAATATCAAATAAGACAATACATATTACCTAGACTGCTTACTCAAAAACTGAATGCCGCTCTGTATGGAATGAGGTTTTTTTTTTGTGGCAAAGCAATCAAAGATATAGGAGTATTTTGTCAAGACAACTATTATTTTGACTGAAATGAAAATTCGAAGTTTTCTATTTGTTGCGCGAGCACAAGTAATTATGTTAAAATGAAAAAATCGTAATGTAAAAGCAAGGAAGAATTTATTGAAATACAGCGTGGTAAAACCAGATAGCCGTTATCGTTGTTTTTATAGGAATAACGTAAAGGGGGATGTATCCTTACCAATAAGGACAGATGCCCCAGATGATAAAAACGAGAGATTCCCCACTATGCATGATGTAGGGACAGATGCCTCGCTGGGTATTAATTTTTTTTAAAGATTTGTATAAATTCATTAGTTCTATAAATATCGTTGCCAAATGCATGCTTTTTAACATATACGTATACTTATATTCATATAGTGTTAATTTAATCTATGAACACTGTTAATTTATTGCATATGCAGTGTTACTTTTAAATTTTTTTTATACAGTTCATTTAAATTACATATAGTGTTGCTTATTTTATTGTATATAATGTAGCATATAATGACATAAGACTGCGAAACATAAAAACGTAGTTAAACATGTCTTCTTAAATCCTGTTTGCTTGAAGTCTGTTAAGTTAATATATCTTAATACTCATAAAATCAACCGTTTAATTAACCGTGTTATTAACCATATGATGCTCAGATAATTAAGCATAAAACTTATTTATGTGATAATTATTTTGTATGAATATTAAAGTCGCTTAATTTACTGCTTTTAGTGCTGAATGAAGACGATTTATAAAAGGAAATGATCTGGCGAAAGGATGTTAGACTGAAGAAAATCCTAGAAAAACAATAAGGATAATTAAACCAGGAGATATCGATGATAATCTATACTTGCCTAAACTGCCTTGAAAATTAATATCAAACTACGTCATTTATTGGATGCCTTGAATGCGTTCATTGCAAAAGGCGGATGAATGAAATATTTACTATGTATGGTTAAAATACGCATTATTTGTGGAAAAAGTATAAAGTTTAAAGATGCAATTTTATATTTAAGTTACATCTTCAAAGTTTAAAAGTAGATTATAACTTCTCTTTTCATGTTACTTTCAAACTTTAAAGATGTTTAGTATTTTCAAAACTTAGAAATGTACCTACATTTTTTATGTTTTTTTAAACGTTTCATGGTGGTAAATATTATTTTTAATGGTAATAAACGTGCAAAGTGTTTCATGTCTGATATTTTAATTGACTTTTTTCGTGGGGCATCACTCCCTCTTTACTGAGGCAACTCACCTCACATGTTGGGAGAGATGGCCAAATTCCATCTTAAATTTCCCTTGCTACACGAAAGTAAATATTAAAATAGTAAATTTCGGTATATGCATTCAAACTATGTAAGATAATACTTTTCGTAGCAGAATCCCACTGATAATATTAATAATTTAAAATTTGGCAGCCACTTCTTTTATGGTGGGGAAACTCTCCTCGAATTACCCTATGTTTGCTTCAACTCCACTATCTCAAAACCTGACACGAGTATGTTCTTTAAAAAACTTTCTCGAATTTTCATAATATGTTTATTTTTTGAAAGACTTTATAGATGTTCAAGGCTCCTCTCTATCACTATCTAAGTAGAAATAAATGACATCTGGAAGCATAAATGCTTTTATTTTTAAATTGATAATTAAAGTATTGCACGAAATCGTATTACATTTCAAGACAAATATTTTTAACTTTCTTTTCAAAAATGAAAACGCTTTACACGCGTGTTTCAAATAAATATATGTGTTAAAGATGAGCAATCACTGACAGCTAACGGTAATAAAGATTACTCTTTATTTTTTACTCCTGTCATTAAGATACACCGACTTCCTTGGATCATTAAACCGATGTGATTGTAAGCAGTTGTTTGCTAAGGAAAATATGAAGGGCGAGAGAAAACACACCAAGAGTTAAACAAAAAAGTGGAAGCAATAACAGTTTGTTGCAGACATCGTGGTGTCGTGGTAAGGCGCAGAGCTCGTATCGACCGGAGCTATAAAGAATATGCAAGTGCAGATAATGTTGAAACCAAACAAATGTTCAAAGCCATTAATGCTCTAACAACGTGTTTACCTCGTAAAATATATTTTACTTTTGAAAATCCTCACACTCTCTGGATGTATACTGTCAAAAAATTCTGCAAAAAGACGAAAAGGAAACTGAGTGTTTTTTTAAATCAACGAAGAACTTTTCAAGTTTCTTGATAACAGTTCCTTAATCAAATTCCTGTATTTCCGCACTCTGTAAAACAACAGAGAAACATCTGTTAAGTGACGTGTAACTGAACACTTGAGATATGTAACTTCCAGTTAGAAAATTGTAAAAGAATGCATAATTAAACACTTCAGATCTGTGACTACAAGTTATAAAAAATGTCAAAAAATACATTATAAATTGTTGGCGTACGGTTTATTTCCAGCTCTAAAGAGCAATTCATCCCTCAGCGGCGCATGTCGTCTCAGCTCCAGAGGCGTCTCTGGCGGAGCGGCCTAAGGCACAGGAATTGCAATAGAGTGAGTTCAATTGAACTCACTTTCGACTTTGTGTACTACAAAAAGAAATTCAATGTACTCACAGATGGCGCCACTACTGCTGCACATTATCTGTTGCTATTACTTTACAGAATGTTCTCTGTTTTTTGTTCTCTATAATTTTTTCTTTTAAAGTTTATGTAGTTTTCTGTTTTCAAGTCTCAGTACTTTTACGTCAGACTCCGGATAAATGATTTAAAAGAGATTCTAATGCATTTCGGGCAAAAATATTTTACAGTGTAGGAATACAACATAACTTAACATAAATTAATTTTGTGTAACAATTCACAGTGAGTTTATGCATTTATGAATGCCATGACTGTTTGTTTGTCTTTACGTGGCTTTAATTTGCTTTCTAATCTTACGCCAACACTTGAATGTGTAATTAAATTTCTGAAAAATTAGCTTTGAACGGAAGTGTTCGTAATATTTCTTAAAACCACGCGCGCACACTGATTCATAGTTAATATAAATATGTATATTAAAGATTAGCTTTAAATAGTAGCTTTAGCAATATTTCTTATAACCAAATTCACAGTTAATTAAAATATACTTTGGAAAAAATGATCACATATTTGTTATTCTCAAATTAAGATTTTAGCTCCGATTTCCCAATTTTCTTTTCGAAATCATAATGAAAGATTTCCTTTCTTAAAATATTTAACTTCAGGCTTTTAAAAAATAAACAGAATTTTGATAACTAATGATAAAAAATGAATGAAAAATAGTTTAGATAAATTTTGACTGCGACACAACGAATCTTTGAGTTTTTAAAAGTGACAAGAACAGAAATTGCGTTTTGCTTTTTTTGACATTTTAAGTTTTCCAGAATATCCTTAAATTTAAATTCTATATAAATAAGACCAGAAACAATTTTCTTCCATAGGATTTCTCTAACCTCAAATAAGAAAAAGGACATAAATATGAAGTGACACATCTTGAAAAATAATTCTTTTTTGTTTTTATGTTTTCTAAAAAGATGTACAAAATACAAGATGACAGTATGAAGTTTTAGTCCACAACGCAAGACAAATATCTTTCATATTTTTCCCTGAACAAACTAATACAATATATTTTTTCTTTAGTCCATTTCGAGAACTAAGAATACAAAAAAAAAAAAGGACACGTTTAGATTTTAATGCATATTTTTAATGTCGATTTTAGTTTTTGTACAGATCACAAAGTTATTTTTAAATGTTCAGATAATTCCATTTAAAAATTATTTTACGATGTTATTATTTTTTTTTTCATGTCTATGAATATGTCGATAACTTTTGTCTATGATTTTAAAGGTATTTTAGTAACTTAAAACTGCCCTTTCACAGGTATTCAATCAAATGTACATTAGGTGGGTAAAAAAGTTATTATGTACACATTACTGCGTTTGGTACGATCATACTTAATTTAACACAACCGGCGAAAAATTACAAAACTACAATTATTTCAACAGTCTCTTTTTATTTTTGTCTTTCTATGTTTTAATGCTTTCATAAGGGTTTACTTAAAAATAATTACCTCTCAATGATGTACAATTAATTTTTAGTGTCGAAAATTACTGAAACTCACACTGTTTTTTAATATAAAGTTTTAGTCGTGCGTGAAGTAGTTTTAAGAAGTAAAAGTAAATATATATTAAAACACATTACATCTTCTTCTAAAAGGGACAGTTATGAAAACGGTACAGCAATGAAACTAAGCAATTACATAAATTGCTTAGTGATTTTGATGAAATTTTTCCACGCTTGACCAATTCAGATCTTTTTGAATGTTTCGAAATTGTATTTCGTGATACGGAACGAGTCGAGTCTGAGTGTAAGCGAAGAATAGCAAACAGGAAAGAACAAGGAGTTCCATCTAGAACTACAGGAGCCTACTTTCCCGTATACACCAATATCAAATTGAGAATCTAGCTATCTCTCTCTGTCATTCAGCTTTAGCCCTTAATTACTTCAAATATACCTTTTTCAACGATTTATACATATTCATTCACTGATTCATTCATTCATTTGGAAATATCCTTAAAAATCCAGAGCAAAACGTTTCCTGTTAAAGTAGGCTTGTTTAGTTCTGGATGAACTTCGTATCTGTATATACTCTACGTAATAACATCGTTTCGATAAAGTTTGCTCCAAGCAAATCGTCTGTTAAAACATGATTTATATGGGATTGAAATTTCCCCGTAGGAGCTGATGTTAATTTTTTTTTTTGAAAAAAAAATAACAGCGGAAAAAAAAAAAACAGTTCAAAATTGAACAAAAATTGTTCAAATCAAAAAATATTTCCCGTTCAGAGCTTTTTTCAATAAGCTTGTTCAAAAGAACTCTGATCTTATGCCCAGATTTCACACATAATTTGCTCAATTTTTGCCCATAGGTGCAAATGTTAAGACTTTTTTCACTGTTTAAAATTGTTCAAGTCAAAAAGTAAAATATGAAAATCAGATGTCATCACCGAGTCTTTCGAATGCAAGAAAAAAAAAGAAAAAAAATCCTTTTGAATCGAACAATTCTTGCAAAAGTTATTAGGGGGGAAGGAGGCAGACAGACTGACAGCAGACACAAATACATTTTCCCCATCTCAATACCCTACTTTCAAAATTTTTATTTTTCAATATGTATTTAATTCTTGAACTTATGTTTGAGATTTTCATACATATGTTTAGATAGTTATTCTTAATGATATTGTTACGATACACTAAGCCTTCTTTCTTTTCTTTCTTTTTTTTTTAACTTTTACGGGAAAGTAGGTTAAAAAAGATTCTGCCGCAATTTTACAGGCGAATAATTTTATAGATCGTTTTACAAAGTTAGAAAAATCTTGCAAACATTCTATTACACCTGGATCATCTAATGTTAACTAAAAGACAATGCGCACTTAGACTAGTTAGTCTTGGATTAATCTTTTTAACTAAGAACTAATATTAAGAGTTCCTCAGGATATAAATTTTGTACTATTTGTTCTTCAAAAGTTTCATTTCTGCACGCTAGATGCGAAATATTAATTAAATATATAACTGACAAGCTATACTGTTCGGTATAAGCAGTGCGCTTTCAGTTAAACAGTTACAATATTTTAAGATTTTAAAATTGTGTAAATATTTCTTTTGATCAAACATTCTTTATTGGCTAAAGTAAAATGCTCGAAAAATGCAGAGCGGCATTTTTGAAAACATTATCTACATCATATTTGACATTTAATGGTACATTTTCTCCTCATGTCCTGTTCATACGGATTCTTAAAAACTATGATCAAATTTTATTTTCACATTTTAGATAAATTCTATCTATAAATAGTGTTTATAGAATTAAGATATTTTAGTCATAATGACCACGAAACTCCTCCCTTAACTGCGGTTTTTATAATAATTTTTGTCAACATTTCAAAAGTTTAAATAATATATTTTTTCTGTAAATAGTTTTTCTCTGCAATGATACCATTGTGTGAATGAAGCAAACTTCATTTCTAAGTTCATTGTAAGACCATCGAAAGAAATGCAGTGACTCGATATAAGTGCGTTTTTTTGCCAAATGTTTCACCAAATTTCACTTTAAAAATAAAAGTTCTGTAGCTACATTTTTTTATTTCCTAAAAGTCTTCTTGAATCAAATGAAATACTTCATTTGATTTGAAGCGACAGGGATGGTGATTTCAGAAGAATTTTCTTAAATGCAATTACTTTCTTGATTTAGGTAAAGAGAAATGACAAAGAAGCTTTACTATCACTTTTGTAAAAAAGTAGCATTAAAAAAAAGGAAAAATATTAATTAAATATATTTAAATTTAAACATTATATTAAATGATATAGTGATTTACTATACTGAAACAATTTTTTTTTTCAAAATAACAAATGTATGGTTATGGCTAACACCGAATTTACCATAGTTGCGACCAAAAAATGTAAAAACAGATAAAAAAGAGTAAGTTAACTTAAATAAAATATGGTAATAAAATTTCAAGCACATGGTTAACAAAGAATTCATTCATCATTCCTGTTATTAATATAAGGATTTCTTACTAACCCCAAACTGTCTGCAATGTGTTTGCTGTTTGAACGTTTATCCCATTGATTTGTTCATTTATTGTTTTTGCACCAAGTCAAACTTCTAACAATAAATAACAATCTTGTGGATTAATTATAAATTCTTGAGTTATTCTAAATGCAATGTGCCAACCATGACTTAATTTTTTTTTGTCTTTAAAGCATCATGTGTTTGAATTTCGCTGTATGAACATGTATAGCAATAGAATCAACAATAGAGGAGTTCAAGAAAAAGAAATGCTTTTACTCGCAAGAACTTTTTCCCCGGACATTTGTCTCCATAAATAAGGCGCAGCATCCTGGTCTAGATAAAACGTATCTTCTGACAGAAGCTTTTAAAGAGGTTAGCTGACAGTAATGGGTAGACGATGGGACTTCTAATTCCTGAGTCGCGGAAGGACAATCCATCGCTGGTAAAACGTCATTATTTAAGCCATGACATGAATACGTGAAAAGGAAAAATTACCTCCACAGTTCGGGGCGGAAAAATACTGGCTAAGGAGCCCCACCGACCTCAAATCAATAGAGATTCTACTCGTAGCTCGGGGAATGCGAAGATTAGTTGAGCGATTTTGGCGAGTTTGTGAAGAGCGGTCGCGTCCCAGACATCTCCCGTACCAAAGCAAATTCACATTCTGTTTTAATCAGGGAAAGGCATTTAACGAATGGGGCTCCAGAGAAGAGCGATGTCTAACCAAGGGATGATTCGCAAATTGAGGTTGAAGAAGTTACAGATATGAAATGAAGTATATTAAACATAAAATATGCAGTACTAAGTGCACCTAGCAACTAGTTTTCGGAAAATGTCTTGCTGACAAAAAATGGTGAAGTGTAGAGGCAGTAAAATTGGAAATCAAAAGCGATTAAAATAAACTTCAGAGCCAAACAGCCATTTTGGGGTTTTAATATGAGTCTAATTCACCAGCACTGTAAAAAATGGCCAAGAAAAACCGAAGCATTTCAATCTTCGATTCAAAAATCGAAGCAAATGCATACCACTGATGTCGTTTTGTAGCAGACTGAAATTCGAGGCACTGCGCAAGCATTTTCGAAAGATCCTGATCAAAAACACATTCTTATCAGCTACTGACTGGTTATTAAATGTTATTGATATAGCCTTAAAATTCAAAAGAAAGAATTATTCAAAAGAAAAAAAAAGCATTAATATGCATCCCAAAGTAAATAGAAGTTTTGCAAAATATTACTTTCAGCTGGTGCAATGGATGGGAGGTACATTCTTCACTGACATTCTGTCCCAAAGTAAAAGTAGTATAGACGGTTAGTAACCAAGTGCGTTATAAGTAACAGTGCGTTTGTTTTATCAGGGCAAAAATAAGTATTGCTTTTGTTTTTAACTTGGTAAAACTTTTACCGAAAAGCTTCAGTTGATGAAGCAAGTGTGGTTAGTGCTTGTCTTGTAGTAGAGTCCATGAGTTGCGCATGATCTTTAAAGCTGGTCACGAAAACTAAATGATAGCGAGCATGACGGCCAATCAAAACTTGTGATAACGTAAGATGCCATCAAAACTGCCTGATATCATCAAGAACGGCCACATCTTCATAAAAAATAACGAATATCTCCAAAACAACTCATTACATTTTCACATAAAATTTAGACTTCCGAAAGATCAGGCTTTGTTCAGCCCAATTGACAACTGTGGGTGATTTTTTGACCGAAAACCCGGTTCACCATCAACCAGTGTCAGTGTTCGCCTGACCTTACACCGTGTAATTTCTATCTATTTGGAAAAATGCATTTGTCGTCATGCTGACATAGAGGCCACCCAAAAGTCTCACCCCGACATTCTAAAGGATTCTACAGACGACCCAAAACACTCATTTGACATGCTTTTTGTCCCTACAAATAGATGTTTGGAGTCTAAAAGAGACTATTTTGTTAAATTAATAAGTATGTTTCATTAAAAAAAAACTCCTCTTTAGTTTGGAACACAACTTGTATTTTTCTCCTTTTAAAAGTTTTATCATTGAAAGGAAGAAACCAGAAAAAAAGTGCGACATTTTTGCAGGGTCAAAGTTTAACTGGTAAAAGTTTAATATTGTCGAGCTACAGAGAAGTGTATAGTGTAAAATTTATCATTTTACCCTAATTACTTATTATTATTTTTTACTTTTTATCGCTGCATGAAAGTTGTATCTAAATGAATGTACTTTTGTTTTTTAAATTTAAATTCATTCACTTAGAGATTTAACCTAGTAAACTTAAACATTTTTTAGAAAATAAAACTGTGTGTACTGTAGAAGTGCTTAAGAAATATTTTATTTATAAGTAAGCGCTACGAAAACCTACTAAAAGACTTAGTATTCCAAAATAAGATTGCCCGTTCAGAGCTACCGAATATATGACAAATTTTCCGACTGAATATGATAGCAAAAGTGAAAATCAATATGACTTGATTTAGAATCAATACGTGCGAATGAATGCCTTTAGTATTGAAAGACTGTTTATCAAAATGTGTCTGAGGAGAAAAATGCTAAAACTAAACGAAGATATTAGATATATTTTGAGTTATTAGAAATATAAAAATAAAAAAAGTGAAAAATTCAAAAAAGGGCAACATACTTATTGTCTTTTAAATAAGTTTACCTTCTTGAAATAACGTTCTTTTTATCATTTTTTTGAAAAATAGTTCTTCACGAAGGTATCCGTTTTTATTTACGAACTGCAAAAAAGGAGTCTTGTATAAGAGATGAATAAGTGTTAAATGCTAAACTTCTTTTAATCTGTTGTCGCGTTTGCTTATCCAAGGCTTCCAGACATGTGTCAAAAGTTTCGGACGTCATACATTGCTTTTCTTTTCTTAATATTTATGTTAAGAAGAACTAATTCCGTGGAAGTATTTTGACCGAGATTTACTTTCTCCAAGCACAAGCAGCTTTAACGTTTACTTGCCAATTATACTGTCATACAACACAAAATTGATTAAGCAAATCTTTTTAAGCATCTTTTCTATTTATAAACTATTTTTTAAACGAAACATTTGAAAGAGAAAAAAAAATGAGTTTTACTTGCGTTAATTTTTTAAAAACTTTTCTTAGAAATTCAACTAAAATTTTCATATAAGAGTCAGATTTTTTTCACCATCTGCAGTTCTTTCCTAAATTAATTTCGCTGTTATAGCGTGCTATTTAAAAACAGCCATTGTACATAGATCATGGAAGTCCGCATAACCAAGAGAATTTCAAAGTTCAAAGCACCTCATGCAACTATTTTCCAGAAAAATTAGTTTCAAGATCACAAAAAAGATATTTCGGGAAATGGTCGCAATCTCACAACAGGCTACAAGCACAACGTGTTTGCACTCCCCATAAGAAGTACGCTTTAGCCGTGCGGTATCCCTGAAATACCCACTGTGAGAGTTCCAAAGCCGAACACGTGCGAAGGAACTGAATGAGAAGAAATTTTAAACTTGCATTAAAAAATAAATAAAAATCAAATACAAATTTCTGAATGAAATTAATTTTAGGAACACTATTTTATCGCTGTCTGAATCACATAGGCGAATGAATGATTTAGACAAAACCCTCATCAAGTAATTTTCTTGACGCAGCAATGTATTGCAACACAGTTCAATTCCTTCCAATTTAATAAACTGCTCGGAATCATATTCATTTTCACCAATAGAACTCATAGTTGTAATTTCGAGAGTATTTCCAGACCATTTTTAAGGTGAAGCTCGTAGTAAAATTCAGTAATTCTTTGTTTAAAGCACGGTCTTTTAATATTCACTTTAGCTAGTGTTGATGAACATTTCAAAGAAGGATCTTACCCCCTATCATTTACATGCCTCAGTTTTGTGCGGAGAGTACAACGTATTGTGTAGGCGCAATAATATTAGTGAACTCAATACATGTTATGACGTACTCATATGTTTCATTCCTGGAAGAAAATGTGCTCCTTGTTGATTTTATGGATTTAGGAAATCAGTAATTTCTGTAATAGGAGGCATCAAATCAGAAGAATGTTCTATCATGAATTGCGTAGCATCGTAAGAGGAATTTAATCCTATTAATTTAGGAAGTTTGGGAGAACGGCTCAGCATGCCGTTGTCATATTTAATCAAGAATTTTTGAATTAGTGCTAAATTAAATTCGATTGTTTTCGCAAAGGTTTGATTTGTTTGATTATACGAAGATTGCTTGAAAAATCAATTTGAAAGGGTCTTCAGCTGTTTTAAGTATTTAAAAAATATTTTTGCAGCATAACATTTTTTAAAAATATTTTTATTTTTGATTTAATCTATTCTCTTTTGGGAGATCCTTCATAGTTTTTCTTATGAAGAGCAACATAAATACTAACAAGTAGCTTTTTCTCACTTAAAAGTTTTTCACGAAATCTTTTCATGAAATCAGAAGATGTATTTAATCTAAGAAGGCTTTCTAAATGTCCTACAGCCAATTTAAATTTTCGTTTTTTTCAACTTTGTGATAAAAGTTGCTTACTACATCTTTAATAGTCTGATTAGTGCTGAAGTTGAAAATAAATTTTGCTGAAATGTTAAGAATTTATCTTAAGAAACAGCACGTAATTACGTCATTAAAACAGATTAAAACAGAATTGCTATTCTCGTTTCATTAGTTTATTCATTCATATCTTGGGCAATAAAGGGATAACTTTTAACGCTTTTCAATGTAGTTTGCCTTTTATTTATTAACTACTTTTGCAATGCTAAATACTTGTTTTTGTAACTTTTTGCTTAATCTCAATGAACAAAATTCCAATTAAAAAGCAACCATAAACTAACTGAATCCTTTCATCATGAACCCCATGATGTAGATCATTTTAAAATAAAATAAATATGCATTTCATATCGATAAAGACACATTGAGCGTTACTTTTAAATTTGGTAATTGTTCTCTATTGTATTTTCTTTATGTTATATGACTATTATGGTCTTCTTAAATGCTGACAATGGAAAAATACATTCGATATTCGTAATGCTAATTTGAGAGAAAAAATGCTCTTCTCATTCAAAGTACACAGACACTTCGCTTTCTTTACAATGATTTTACAGTTTTTTTTTTTTTGTTTTTACAATGACAAGCCTAAATGTTTCCATAGGCTTGAAAACTACGATATCGAAAAACACAACTAATTATGAACATTACAAACTAATTATGCAACAGTTTGTAAAAATTAAACAAATATTTAAAAAAAAAACATTTTTAAGAGCGACATAATACAATGCTTTATTAATAAAACAAAGCAGAAGCAAATATACCAATATACAATTGTTTAGTTGCGAGTTAACTTGATGAAGCCAAGAATGATACATCTGTCCTACACTTCGGATACACATAAAATTAACTACGTTTGCCTTTCAATTGTTTAATAAAATCCGATTTCGTCGAAAAAGCGTACGTTTTAAACACAAATTTGTTCTCCTACAAGGGTTTAGCTTTGCTTTATGTATACACAGTGTGTCAAAGAATTTTTAAGACTAGGTTTATGAAATAAAATAAAAACTAGTAATTATATTTTTTAAAGTATTTTTATTCAAAATAAGCTCCTTCGACTTCAATACATTTGTTACAGCGGTTTAACAACGATTCAAATTCCTGTTCCAGCTCACATTGTGGGGCTGCCTCCAAAGCTCGCGTCGAAGATGTTTGTACAGTGTCAATGTCATCAAAGTGAAAAATAGTCAACAAATGAACTGAGGTTTTGGCAATGGATCAGCTGATAGTTAAGACGTTTCACAAAAGTTCGATAACACAGATATCGCCACTGTAAGCTTAGTTACAACTGTACTCGTAAAAATTCTTTGACACACTGTGTTCAAACAGCTTCGACGCGAGGTTTGGAGGCAGCCCCACAATGTGAGCTGGAACAGGCATTCGAATCGTTGTTAAACAGATGTAACAAATGTATTGAAGCAGAAGGCGCTTATTTTGAATAAAATACTTAAAAAATATAATTACTACTTTTTATTTTATTTTATAAACATAGTCCTAAACATTTTTTGACACACTGTGTATATTATTATTTTTTTGCAGTGATATGGGTTATATAACTACTCCCCAAAATAATCCTCTTGCGAAAACATTTTTCCCCTTTAATAATATATTTCCTCATCTAGGGCAGAATTTTGCGCAATTTGCATTCAAATATAATTGCATCAGTAGCATTACGAATCTATGAATATTTATTGCAATCCACATTCCCACCAATGTTCAGGCGAAATCTGAGCAAAGATGACAGTTGTAAGGTGGTGAAATATGCAAATTATCCTTTATTGTAAGAATGTTAGATTTCAGTTTTAATTAGTGAATCATAAACATGCTTTTTGGGCATTGAACAAATTCATTTAATTATTTAGTCAGTGTGTTTATCTCAGTTTCTGCTGCGATGGTTAGGCACACAGTACGTTTTAATCCTGGAGAGTGATATTTCAATTTCTTTTTGGCATAATTTAATTTAACCGTTTTGAAATATAAGTTGTCATTGTACTATTTATATCGTGCTTATGATTTTCTTTTAAATATATTTAATCTTCTATCAGTTTTAATTTTATTTAAGAATATCAGGATGACTGGTGAGGGTATGTTTATAATAATATGCTCATGCTGAAAAATTTCTGATACAGATTATTGACTAATTTTGAATTATGAAATAACGTAAATTTGATTTCATTAAGACGCCGACCTGATCATTTATGAAAATTTAGTTTTAAAAATACGAGAGCCCAACTTTTATTAGCAAGAATTGTTGTAGAAATAAGTTTTTTTTTTGTTGGGCAGGATAATAGTAACGATATGTGTCCGGCCGGTACAATTTCGTAATGGATGACTTTGAGGTTTTTCGATTTGTTTTTAAATTACATACTTGCTTTTGAGGGCCTCCCATTATAAATTTGAGGCAACTTTAAATGTACTTGGCTCATGTCTAATATTATCTTATCTTGCGATTTCTTTTATTTTTTCTATTAAAACTAATTCTTGATAATGTTTTTTTTTTTTTTAATTTTGAAACTTCTTTATAACTATCCTTTTTTGTGTGCAAAAAATATTGTGTGATGTAGTATCCATTTTAGAAATTAGATTAGTTGTTATTCAATGAATTGAGAATCGTTTATTATATATTTTAATAGAAATATTATAATTAAATTATTCGAGAGAATCGAAATTGTTATCATTTATTCACATTATATAAAGAATCACCAATTTCCAGGCCCGTCACTTAGGCGATCAGGGAGGAGGGGTTTCCCCCTTTTAGAAATACATTGTGTTTATGCACATGTTTACGTATTTTGCTATTGTTTACCTATTATATGCATTGAACGTGCACCCTTTGGCTCCCCCCCCCCCCTCTGGAAATTTTTGAAATGACGGGTCTGTCAATTTCTCTATTTCAGCATGCTGTGCAGGTTCTCGGATAAAAAAATGACATTTTGGTTTTAATGAGAGCTACCCTGACCAACAGCCCAACGCATTTGTAAACGAAGTTTGTCATCCCCACAAACATTACCTGTCTCTCTTGTTGCTTAATTTATATAGTTTATGTGAAAAACGAATTTTGCGCTCAGGTTGGTTGAACGTCTCCACTCATTAACGTTACTGTTTACTAGTTTGGCGAATAAAAGTTTATAACATTTTCAGAAACAACAAAAAAGCATAATAAAGTAATCAAACAAGCTTAAAAATTCCAATTTTTTTCTCAGCGTCTGTTATCAACCTAAGTCTTACAAAAAGCTAATTTGCTTTCGCTAAATTAGTTACACTAGGTAATTAGTAACGTAGCATTAATCCAGCGGGAATTAGGCCTGCTTGTGGCTTTGTTTAACGAAGCGCGCGATCTTATGAACAGAAAGCCCCTTCGTTTTCTCTGTTGGCTCTCCTACCTGAATGAACCCTTCCACCCTATCAGGTGGTTGTCATGCGCGGCTTTCGGCAGTCCGGCAGCAACGTCCATGGCTCGAACGGCAAGAGTCGGCGGCTTTTTTGCGCTCACTTGCAGTCGCGTTTAACAGGTGGCTATTGTCGGTTCCAGCACGGGGGTAAGTTCATCCACAACCTGCCTTATCTCAGTTTTTTTTACAGACGAGGGGAAAAAATTATTTTACTTGAATAAATGATTATAGAAGTTTTTTGGGGAATAAAATAATCGAAATGAAATGCTGGATTAAAACTTTCCGTCGGAGAAAAGCGCGTGGTTTAAATTTCCCTCTTTCGCTGTTTTGGGAAAAGTCTTGGAAGTCGTGATATAATTTCTAAATCATGAATACATGTGGTAGAACTTGAAAAGTTGAATTTTATTAAAAAAAATTCCCAAATAATTATCACGAAGGAATGATTTAGTGTTTCTGAAAACGAAATAAATAAAATGTAAAAAATGAGGAGTTAATGATGTAATCATCATCTAGTTTTAACTGTTGCAATACAGCGAGAAAAATTTTACAAACTTAAAGTAAAAACGCTGCAAAGTCTCAATACGCATAAAAATACCGTTTATGATATGAAACTTTCAATTCATGCCTTCCCGCGAAACAGCAATCCAAATGTATTTTAAAGGGGGAAATTAGACCAATATTTTTGTATTCTGAATATTCTCTATAACCACAACTGAATTAAATCTGTGATACAAATAAAGGAATAAAGTTTTAAAAATATTTTATACAGCAGCAAAGAAAAAAGCAGAGGGGAATAATTTTTGATAATCATAGCGCACTATATTAATACAATATGGGAAGTTTAAAGCTACAAACATTGTATAAATAATATTTAGTAAAGGGGGAAATAGGTAATGCATATTTATTTTGACTTATCCAACTTATACGTTTTCCGTGTTAAATGCGCTAAGATTTTTCAGAACTAAAGTAAAGTGCTGCATATGCTGTGACTATAACCAGATAATAATAACCAGATTCTATTTAATTTTTCTCAAAACAAAGTTATAGGAGAAAAAAATAAATGGATGTGGTAACATAAATTCTCATTTAGACAAAACAAGAATAAATGTGTTTACATCGATGCTTTACATCAAAATAAACAAGTATATTTAATACAGATTTATGTTTTTACAGAAACATTTATGTTTTGCATTAAAGAATTTGACTATTTTTTTTAAATACTTGATAAATAGTAACATGTTCATAAGGTTAGGTTTGCTCAATTGTTTCTCTTTTTTTGCATTGATTTATTGATTTTATATTAAAACATTGACAATGTAGTATCAGCTTCTACTTCAAGTCAGGCACGTTGCGATTTTCCCTTTTGTTGTTTAAGAAAATTATGAAATATAAAAAAACTATTTACATTAAATGGTAATAAATTACGTTAATTACTATATAGAAAGGTACGTTTATAAGTGGAGTACGAAGTACACGAATAAATCGCTAAAAATATATTTTATTAGGCATTAGTTTTTTCTTTATACAGTTGTCTGCTTTCAAGCCAAATTTAGTGCTGAGTAACAAAAATAAACTGAAAAAATTCAGATCATTTCATCACTTAAAATGCACAAATAATGTAAAGTGAAGAGTTCCAAATAATATAAATAT
The DNA here is from genome assembly GCA_038502835.1 of Octonoba sinensis. Taxonomy (NCBI): domain Eukaryota; kingdom Metazoa; phylum Arthropoda; class Arachnida; order Araneae; family Uloboridae; genus Octonoba; species Octonoba sinensis. The sequence continues at coordinate 191,986,998 of CM076598.1, read as the reverse complement.
TTCACCACTAGTGAAACATACATAAGCTTTAAGAATTTCCACTTAATTTCAAATATCTAGACACAAAAAATCAAAACTTATCATAAAGCATGGAACTTATTTTCTCATGCTTCGAAAATATTTTTTGAATTCGTTGTTTATCCAGAGTAAATTTTCCAGTTTGCCGCAAAATTTATTTTGTTAGTTTTGATTGAGTACATTTCTGTGAAACATTTTCCACTAATATTTGAATTGGATTTCTGCACATCTTATGAGTATCAAAAATCCATATTTGGACCCAAACAAAAACTGAATTGTTTACGGTCTAGTTATTATTTCAAAATTATGTTTTACCTTTGCATTTTTACAAAATTAATATCGCAATATCATCACCGTATTCATTCAAACATGGAAGCTCTGCCGTGATATTGAGTTTTTAAATTTATATAATTTAATACTGAGATTTAAGTAATACAGAAACTGTTACTAAGAGCCAAAAAATGGAATTATTAACTTTTATCACTTTTAATATCTTAATGGGTCATTGAAAATGTAATTATAATATGTTTTTAAGTAGATTTGTGGCAGAAAATATATATTTTTAAATAACTACTTTGGAAAAAATTTCCATGGAGGTAAAAAGAAAATCTCTATGTAGTACTAAAGTATATTTCGCGAAATTAAGTTTATGATATGGTTTTTGAGTCTTTGCTGGCTTTATTCTGCTTTGGAAGGCCTGAAATTCAAATCAAACATATCCGTTACATATCCGTTGCCAAAAACTAGGAAATTTTATATTAGTGATTTAAAAATTAAAAAAAAATTTAAATCATTAATTAAAATTAGTGATAATTAGTGAAATTAGTGATTTTCTTCACATGTACTTAAGAAAAAACTTTTTAGTTTGTCTATCATGCTGTTTTTAATTTTTAGTGAAAAGAACATTAAAAAAATCGCAAAATTTATTACCATAAAAATTAATTTATAAAACAAATATTGGGTCAAAAATTAGACAGACAAAAAATACGAATGATATTTTCTTATAACCAGAAATAGTAACCTAATATTTTCTGCTATTACGGACTTTAGCAGTCAATAAATGAAATGCATTTATTTCTGTTATAAAAGGTTTATTTGTTAGTAGCTTGATACAATCAGAGATTTAAAATTAAGTACAAAAAAAGTGTTTTACTTTAATATTTTTCAAGTTCTATATTTGCTACGAATTTGCAAAGTGATAACAATGATATAAAATATTTAAAGTTTAGAAAACAAATAAATTAAGCTCAAATGTTACGTATTCAATATTATTCGTGTCAAATGTTGCTTTTATATAGCAAATTAATGAAAAAAAAAGTAAGTAAAAATTGGAAAAAAAAACATCGATGGAAAGCACCTACGCAAAACAAATATCATTAAAAGTTTTTGCAACGACCTAAACGTTTTTATGTTTTGCTCCGATAATTTATACGAATTTTAAAGGAAAAGTCAGTAATAAAGTGCTCTAACACGTTTTCTTGGGAGCATATTTATAAAGAATAAGTAAATGCTTTCAAAAACAAACCCATTTTAAAAAATAACAGACATCGTATTCCAATTAAGTTTTAAATTCAGGGTTCATTTACTGTAAAAAAAATCCGGTGTGTGTAACTGGAATTAACATTTGCAAATTACATTTCATAAAAAAAATACTTATATGTTCGTATTCACTGAAGGAAATATATAAGTAAATAATAATTTGAGTAATAGTTTAAATGCGCCTTTAAAAAACACTTAAGCAGCATTCAGAAGTTTATAATTTTTTATTGACATCAGATTTATTACATTCTAAATTAAATATCAATAAAAATTATGAACAATGGCTAATATTCAATAATCAAATGATTGTATTGATTACCATAATTATTTCCATAAAGGCAAAAAAGGGCTGAAGGTGTTTGTGTCTCATGAGCAAATGTTCTTCTGACATTATTCGTATTTCGTTTTAACGTTCCGCAACTTTCTTGAAAACTGAAAAGTATTCTCATGAAAGTCAAGATCAAAACAAACGAAAATACAATTAACTAAGTTTTGTATCATGTTTTTCAGCTAAACTATCCCAACGAAAAGCTCTCCTTTCAAAAAGCTATTTTTCAAAAAAAAAAAAAAAAGTATAAGCATGCAAAACATAAGAATTTGTAACGAGATCGAAAACTTTGACTAAAGCCCTTAATATCTCTGTACATAAAACATGTACGATTCCCAAAACAACTTAAATATTTATGTTACTACTTTGCTCTCTTTCGTTTTAGCAATCCCCGAACACAGCTGGAGTAAAAAATATGCGCTGAAGTTTCTTTAAATTTAATTTACTTTTTGTGATAGCTAAGGGGTAACCTTTTTAATTATCTTAAAATGCAATAGAGGTTACACATATTTTGTGCCTTTTCTCAGTACTGTGATGTTTTTTGAATTTTTTTCAGTAGATATTATCCTTTTACGTATTTCTCGCGTTATCTATTTTGCGAAATAGAAAATTGTTTGCCAAAATTAAGTTTACATTTTTAATTATGTTATTACAAGTTGAATATTTTTATTCAGTTGGTTTCGAGTGTACGTTTTCTGTTTCGATATACTGAAAGGTGTATTAACTCAAATTGTCCAGATTGGTACACTCCTGTACATGTTAACCTAAATTTGATTTGATAGGTATAATCCAACATACATTAAGCTCGAATGATCTGATTGGTATAATACAACGTATATACAATCAGTTTAACCTGCTGGAAACGTTAAGGGGGTAACATTTTCATTTGGTTTATTTACAGTAATACTTCAACATGATAAGCTGTTTTAAACGTCCTGTTTCTATTTTATTTTGATGAAACAATTATAATGTCAAAAATCAACAACAACGGTTTACTTTTCAGTATACACACTTAAAATGTTTTGAATGAGTTATATATCACTCATGAGTAAAGAACCGTTGTTAGTTATTGTAATAGAATAACAGTTTCTGAGTATAATTACGGGTGAAATGCTGAAAATTACATTTCTTATGTAAATCAAATGGTCAAATAGAAAGGCAAAAAAAAAAAATGAAACTTACAGAAATCAACTCGACCAACACATGAAACAGCAGACGGAATTAAAAAAGCTCCAACTTCAATGAATTTTTAGTTGATGAGTTTGCGCGAAGAAGTCAGTGGTGTTGATATTTAACATGCGAGTGCAAAATTTTCAAGCGAGTTTCATTATCTACGTGATTAGCAACTCTATGTGCTGTGACTGATTATTCCAACAAATCGTCCATTTACAAATTGAATTAGTTTAAGATTGATTGTAAACAGACCACCAAGCAGGTACATTGCAATTTATATTGGTGTAAGAAAAATTATATCAAATTAATTTTGAGAGCTTCGATATTATTTAAATAAGTATATAAGTTTGGTAAAATATGCTAAATATTTAGTCATAGTAATATTTTTTTAAATTATGAAGTGATGTTCTATGCGGTGACCATCAATTCTTATTCATGTTAATTTTCCTTTCACAAAAAAAAAAAAAAAATAAAATAAATAAAAAGAAAAAAAGAAAGAAAGAAAGAAAGGAAAAGAAAAAAAATCTGAAAATATCAACTTTGAATTGTAATTGTAAAAAAAAAAATTGAATGAAATTAGCACAGCTTAAGAAAAACATTAAAATTTAAGGGATTACAAAACAAATTTTACATTAAAATTATTCGCGCAATCATGTATAACGAATGCATCATCTGTAAATTGAAGCGTATTTTTTCATTCGGTTAAATTTTTGTTGTTCTTGATAGCACGATATTTCCTGTGAGATTTTTTTTTATGAAACATCAGAAACAGTATTAAATCAAAACAAATTACGGAAGCATAAAAAATTTAAATTTCTGAACATAAACTGAATTTTAAAATCGTTTGTTCGTTTTTTTTTAGCAGTACTCACATCACTAATATATGTAACAAGCCCTTTAATACTATAACTCATTTAATATGCCTATATTTAAAGTGCGAGTATTGTTTGTTTAATTTCTAAATGTGAAAACTAATTTTATAAACAAAAATTTGCGTTAACATAATTATTAATTTTTAATCTAATTCTACTCAGATGTTTTAAGAAAATCATCTACATCTTTCCACGTCTGTGTTTTCTTTTTTTCTTATTTCTATTTGTTTATTTATTTAGTTTTTTTAATTTTTGAAGAGGCATGTCAGCAGTTAATATAGTCAGTAACAATTTATTCCATTAAATTAAAAGCAGTCTGATTGGATATTTCACGTTATAAATGGATCGCTATTACGAAATGTAAGTCAATCAAAGTTTTTTGACACTATTATTTGCATGCAAAATAGTAGCGAAAATTTACAGTATTTAGCGTAAGGATTAATAATGCATAAAATATGAACTATATAAGTTTTTAAATAAATAAATCGCAGGACAGAATATCCATTTCTAATTTCACCTAACACACTTTTAAAGGTACGGCAGTGTTTTAAATAGTCTCCCACACACAGAAAAGGGTCCAAAAGCTGTATTTAAGTGTTAAAATTGTTGCTGCATCTGTCAAATTTAAGGGCAGTAGGAAAAAGCTACGGGTGGTTATTTCAATTGATTACCCTGAATAGACGTCTGATAATAGAGTGGGATTTCAGTCCCTTCAAAGTAACTTTTAAAAATATGATAGAGGCATTTACTTTTTTTAGAAAGGTTTCTACAATGCAATTTGTATGTTTAATAATTTTAAACCGCTATTACTATTTTATTGAGTGATTTGCATTACTATTACAAACAAAACCTTCTGGACAAAAATGCCAAAATTTCTTTTTTAACAAATTCTCATTCAAAATGCAACTGAGATGCTGCAAATTATTCTTATCTAAAACATGATAAATTGAGTTTACATTTTTCTTCATTTATTTTTTGAGCTTTATATGTACACTACGTGTATAATGTCTTTTAATTAAATTTTTTTTAAATTTTCTTTTTTGTAAAAAATATTATTTCTTATTATTACTACTGAAAACCGATTACGTATATATCCGATATAAACCAGCACTTTAGGCATATGATAAATTTAGTACTTCTGTGTGATAACCAGACTAACAAATCTTGATAAGATATATAAAAGTGGCTGAATAAATTGTTTTTATTTTTAACGAAAAAAAGCAGCAGAAAGTTATTGTAAAGATAAAATGCAGATAAGGAAGCAAAATTAAAAAAATAATAATGTGTTAGTATATTTCAAAAATATTTGGATTAAATTATCCTCTAATGATTGGTTATGACATGATGAAAAATATCTCTGACTTGCTGAAAGTAGAACAATTTTAACTGATTTTATTACTTCATAAAGTAATCTGCATTCGCTAGTTTTGAACCCGAATCATAGTCTCAATCTGTAATAAATTTATTTATTATTTGATATAGAACTAAAATAATTTTAGTTCATAATCTACTTTTCTCAAGTACATAAATTTAATATGGAACGAAAGCATGGTTGAAGCCAATAAACTTAATCTTTTGAAAGTTGAAGAAGGTGTTAAAATCATTAACTTTGAAACGGGTTTTAAGATTTGATCCAATATATTATTTTTAAAGCAGAGAGGTCTTCTCAAAATGAGTAATCTATCAAAGATTTGATTAATTAACTTTCAGTTTAAAATTTACAAACGAAAACATCGATTTTTTACGAAATGGTTAATATCGATTCTTAGCACAAAAAAAAAAAAAAAAAACGACGCGAAATTTGCAACGATCAATGATAATAAATTAAAAAGAGTCTGGTACAACGTCAAAATTTTATTTTAGAAATGTGACTCTAAAAATGGAGTGGGATTTATTTAGTCAAAGCACAATTGATGGACAATAAGAGAAAAATATAAATATTATGAAAGCGGAGTAAAGGCCGTTAAAAGCAGCGAAAACTTTAATATTGTTTAAAACTAGCACACAGGAAACTTACTTGTAGATTATAATCAATAAATGTATTAATAAATATACTGATTTAGTAAGTGTGATGACAACTATATTACATATTGTAAACATTTATTGGATTCTTTAAAATGTTAAGCATTTTTCTCATTGCTCAAATTAAGCACTTCATTTCATAAAAGAAAAAAGAGATACCAAAAGGATATATTTTCCTTTCAGTCAACAGGCTTTACAAAATGTTTCAAAATATCGAAATAATTTTAATAATTTATTTTCCCTATGGTGGTACAAAATGACCTTAAGACGGCAAAAACAACAGAAGAAAAACGCTTTAAGCTTGACAGATGATATAAAGCATCAACTACTCAGTACTATTATTAAAGTACTCAATTCGTTTTGTACTACTTTTAAACCACGGAGAGTGATACTTAAATCAATGTGATAGTTTTTTAAATCACAGACGTATTCAGCGTTGTAAGTAATTTATACCTGGAAAGAAAAATTAAAAATAGCCTGACTGATTGATCGGAGGTATTGTATTCTTGCTTCTTTAGCGGAGATTCAGTCCTTTAGAAAGAGAAACGAAAATGTTTGAATTTATTTTTGGGATTAAGTTGAAGTTGACGTTTACATTAGATACTATACACAATGGATTTTTAGAAATAAATAGTTCAAAGAAAGTAATCGCACCAGGATAAAAACTTTAGTGTGACTTCATTACCTGATAAATTCTTTCTTATCCGGTACGAATAGAGGAGGCAGAGGGGGCAACCGTCCCCTCGCCACCCCAGGGAGAGAAATATTATTAAAGTGCACATACACAACGAAGTAAAGCTTTATAATTCTTCCAGTTTAAAAGAAAAATCTGAGAGATAGGTAAAATCACAATGACAGGGGAAATCCTGAATCCGATCATGTTTTTTAAAACATGTCACAGACATAATATTTTCTATCCTTATTTCTTATAGACTACGAGCAAGACAGTCATTTAGGAAGGTCAGGAGTGGTCAATTGCCCCCCCCCCCTGGTTTGATAATGTAACGTATTTTAATAAATGATTATATATTTTGTATTTTTTAATGTAATGTATAAGGAATACCATACCCTGTGCATTTCCCCCAGAAAAATTCAAAATGACGAGCCTGATTAACTATTCTGTTATGAATAGTTAATTCTATTCATAACATACTCTATCAACAATTACTTAAAAAATATCAAAATGACTACAAAAAAATCCGTAATGAATTTTTTGTGCTAATAAATTCCAATAAAGTTTGAAGTAAAGCATTCGCTGCTTTTATACCTACATTTTTACATTCAGCAACGCAAGAAAATAACTAAAGCTAACAATCAAATAAGCGACTTGTAAACTCATTCAACTATATTCTATCGATATATTTTCCGGTTTATTCAAAATAAAAAATCCACATATATTCCTTCCACACGTAGGAGATTGATGCATCGATGCTTTGACTAATGATCAAAATTTTTATCTGGCTGTGGGTAATGGGTTCTAGGGAAGCTTCATAGGTTTTAAGCGATGGTCGCTGCCCACACATATTTCAACAAGATTATGAGGTAGAAATCAATAGCGATGTAATGAACATGTCCCGTTTAAAAATTAGGGACAAAATGAGTGGAGTGTTCATAAATCATTAATTAAACTTGAGTATCAAAAGATAAAACACTTCTGTAAATGTTCTCGCAGTTTATACAATTAGTAGTACTAAAAAGAAAATTTGGTGGGCTTTTGTTTCAAACATTTGCCAGGAGGAAAACATATGCTAAAAATGTTAACATTCTTTGGAAGTATTCAAGACATTTAATATTCGAAATGAAAGAAAGCCGTTTTCAAGACCCATTTATATATTTATTTGAACATAAACTAACGATTCCTTCGCTTTAAGTTAGAATCAGCTTTTTTGTGTGTGTTTGAAATAAAATAAGCTTTTAATTTTCAGTACTTTCAGAAGTTTGTTTGAAATGAGCAAAAAGGAATCATAATTAATGTACCAACCAGTTTTTTTTTAAATTTCAAATTGCTTTTTTCAAAAGATTTATTATTATTATTATTGAACGTTAAAAGCCAGGCAAAATTGTCAAATGTTATGTTATTTGAGCCAAGGCACTACACTGTTAGAAATTTAATCATAAAATTACGGTTAAATGACCGGCAACAGTCTGTCCATCTAATTCACCGTTACATTTACGGTTTGGAACATTTTTCTATCTTTACGGGACCTAACCATTTCCAATTAACTTGGTTAAAAAGCCGTAAATGCTAAAGTTTACGGTTTTATAACCATTTAAAAATGGTTTCAAAACAAAATTTTCACTGTTTTTGAACTATTTCGAGGCATAGAATCTTCGAGGCGTAAAAACCGTAAAGAAAGCTTGCAGGACTCGAACCCCAAATGCGTGGTGTACAACTCTTCCTCTATCCACTCGGCCACCGTCATCACGTAAAGCGGACGTTTATTTATCAATAAATCTTCTTTTCCAACAGGCAAGCGGCCTTAAAATTGAGATTTCAGTTTTTGATTGGATCCAAATTTATTTTTAGTCTAAATTTACTGTATATTGACGAAAATCATTTTATTTGCTGCAAAAATTAAAATACAAACAAGCTTCAAACAAGCTTCAGCAGCTCAAATTATGGGTTCGCTCATTCGCAAACAGTTTTGGGAATCCGATGTCTCAAATTTTTGATTTAGGTGTGTATATGTTTCTATTTAGTATCCACTACTTAAGCCACTTTTTTTTCTTCTTTTTTTTATATACACATGCAGATTTTAACTGATAAATCCGTATTCCTATTTTAAAACAACGTACGACCGGTAAGGTTTCGCAACCAAGATGGACACCCGATTCTTATTTGAGCGCTTGTAAATTACGGTTATTTAAACGTTCTTTAGTAGAAACAGAGAATAAACGATTTTTTTCGCAATCAGCGGTATGAGTACCATCTTTTTAATGGTTATTCAACTGTTGTAATTAAATATGGTAAAATAACAATCAAATAAATGGTTATTTTACTATTTTCCTACGGAAATATTTAACAGTGTATGGGAAAACTTATTAAAGCAGTAAAGAGTGGCAGGGAAACGAGGAATTCATTCCTTGCTTGTAAATTCGATGATTCAATTTAAAATGGATTAAACGTCTCATTGATATTATGCCACTCGAAAAGAAGTACCGGTGACATGGATGCAGTTAAGAAAGCAAGGCATCAAAATAAACTAATCCTTTTATTAGAACACCAGGGAAAGTTTGCTTAGATGTAACCAGCGATGCACTACATTTTCTAAAACATATTTTTAAATTTATTGATATGTTAGATTTCCTTCTTTTAGTAGTGGAGAGCGAAATTTCAATATGCAATGGAAGCTGTCGAGATGTCTGTGTTAAATTTATTTATCAAAACCTTAAAGAACCTGCTTTACCGATATTTTGTTATTATACGTTTCAAAATTTTTTCTTTCTCCAGGAACCTTTTCTTCATAACGCTTGCCCTTGAACGCAAAAATCTCAGCCGGAATTTGAACCTGGGTTTTCCGCGCTCTTTGCGACATTTCTAATGCAATACTAATAGTATTTGTTTTATATTCATTGCAATATAACATCAATAGATATAAAAGTAACACTCTCATTAAAATTCATGCAAAACCAATAGGACTTTTAAAAAATATAACTTCTACTGTGCGTACATGAGTGAACACAAATATACATATAAGTACAAAAGTACCGATTTTGAATTTTTTTTTAACTTTTCATTGCATATTTAAAATGTTTAATAAAGATGATTCAATACTATGGTTTATTTTACAGAGAATTTCTTAGATTTTGTATTGCAATTAAAACATGATGTAGATTTCTAATTTGCTTAAATTATTATAGCTGTTTTTTTTTAAATGTAAAAAGGGAAAGCCTTTTTGGAGGAGGGAGGGTGAAGAAAGGGGTCACATTTTTTTGTTTGTCAGATGACTTGAAGAATTGAAAGCTCAGTTTATTGCTGTTGCATCACAATGTAAGAAAGAGTTGCTTAAAAAAATGTGAAGAAATCTTATCCAAAATAACACTCATGCATTTAGTAACATTTTCTAAATCGGAAGAGTTCTTTACTCCATCCCTTTCCCCTCTTAGCACGAGGCCTTAGGGTTGCCCTAAATCGGAAGAGTGAACCTAAGTTACTTTAAACAACGTGATTACTCGTAATGTAGCAAAAAAAAAAAAAGATTTCCATCAATGAAGAAAGTAGTTTTGACCGAAAATATATAACAATAAAAATTGAATTATTCATGAGACGTGATTAACAATTGGAAAATAATTTGTGATACAGTTTTTTTCTCTTTAACTCTTCCAAATGATTGATGGGATTTTGAAAAATAAATTAATTACTGCGTGAGAATAAGGTTTCTTTAGCACGAATTCTTTCAAGCGTGTCTAGAACTTCTTCAATGTATTGTCTTTAACCTACAACAATGGCACCTCATGCCAACTGAATTAAACCTTTTAAATTTTTACGTGCATTTTGTCTAAGATAATGGGTCAATATTCTTAGAATGGATTAACTATATTATTATTATTACTATTGTTTTTATTATTAGAACGATTATCATTATCAGTTTAGTTTAAGTTTTACTTATTTTCCTTGTGCATTTGATAACTACTTTGCATTTTATGTCCTCAAACCGACTGCGAAACACTTAAAACTGGCTTTTTGTCATACACACTATATGTAACTTATGAATTGATTGAAACCGAATGACCGATTATTGGTAATAGCTTCGACATTAAGCCACGTCTAGACTTAAGCATCAATAAGTCTACATTGTGGAAGGACATTGCCACTGTAAATACGAGCTAGGGAGTAGTTATTGCTTTAATTTTATGATATTTCGTGATTTTCAGGAAGAAAAAGTAAGTCATGACTTTATTACTTAATTTTTATGTGAATAATTTTCTTTTGTCTTAGACACTTGCTGGAATACGAAATTTCAGAAAGTTCACTGCTCGTATTTTCAAGAAATCCTGTACCCTTTCATGCCGCCTTGCGTACTATTTTTGGAACATTACGTTTTTAAAAAGAAATATTTTAAAAGATTTTGAGTTTAGTTTTTTCACTCATTTTCCATTTTATTTATTACTATTTAAAACAATATTTTATCACACATTAAAGTAAACAAAAAGTCAGTATTGATGGGTTAAAAGCTGAAAACATAGAGCAAATTGCAACTACATTTTTAATTGTGATGAAAAAAGTAATAAATTTCAGCATAACCACAAATTCCATAATTTCTGCAAATGCTTTATCTTATTGGAGCAAACTGAAGAAATATTTTAGCCCCGAAATTACCAAGGCGGCTTTTAAATAATTAGAGGAAATTTTAGAAAATACATTGAATTCTAGGGCGACAGAAATTATTTTTAATTTTATGGTACACTACAGAGAACAAGGAAAGTTTTTAAAAAATTAGAAAAGTTTGTAAAAGTATTCAATTAGAGTTTCATATCTTCTGAAGATGTCATCTCGCTTAAACTTCTGTGGCGTTTTGACATCTTGAAGAAGATTTGTTTGAAAAGTCTAGTCAAGATAATCAAAAACTATTTTCCTTTTCGAAATACTAAACTTGTGTTTGAATATCGATTGAAAATTTATTGATTTAAATCACTTATTTGCAGTTGCCCTGAAGATGACGTAATGAATTAAAGTAAAACATGTTAGTGAATGAAAATATCTCATTTAAAAAATAAATAAATAAATAAAAAATCAAATTGAAAAAACTTTTAAAAATGAATTGCACCTTCGGTTTTTGTAACAGGTGGCTAAAAAATAAGTTTCACTCATAATTACCAGAATTTTGTTTAATATCGAGCAATAATTTATTATAGAAAATATACCACATTCAATAGACGTCTATAGCTTCTAATTATATTTTTGAGGAGATATTTATTTTATAAACACCACTGATAAACTGATTTTTTATAAAAATCTAATGAACATAAAAAATACTGTATTTAAAATTAAAAGTTATTACTAATGTTTTTTCGTCAAATCTAAGATTGTATCTAAATATATAAGGTAATGAGAAATAAAGTGTTGTAAGTCAAGCGATTAAATATGTTGAGAAAGTCGGTATTTTGTAATACGGTTTTAATGTTATGGTACTGAACAATGAAATTCTAATGGTGCCATATGTTGATAAATTTTCGAAGCATTCTTTAGTTTACAGTAAACAAAAGTAGATGACATCCCATACTAAGCCAAATTGAGTTAACTACATCTTCAAAAAAAATTTGACCTACACCAGTATGTTTCTCACCACCTCATGGGCAAAATTTTAGTTCAGTAATTGTAAGGAGAAAGTCAACATGTATTTTTCCAGGTTTTGTTTTTATTTTTTCTCCATTCATTTGAAATCTTCGAGAGTCAAAAGCGCTATCTGCGAGTTGGTGATATTTTTATTATTTGCTATGTATGAAAAATACAATAAATTTTTCTGCATGAAGGATGTCAGTTCCCTTTTATTATTACATCACAACAGCAATGCGTTCATTTAATTTTCCTAAAATATGCCAGTGAGTAATATTTATTTTCCTCTAAATGTATTTGTAAACATAATACAGAGAAACAGATGGTCGCTGATAGCAGCCGAATTACAATAAGCAGCTATCTGGAGAATGGGTAGGAATTCGTTTCTTGATCAGGATGAGTTTGGACAAACAGGGATTTCAATTCGCGATCGGGCGGAATAATTTTGCTGAGTTATCAGCTGAGAAGTGGTAACGCCGAAATTTTGTGCAGAGTTTCTGAGGAATATTTCTGGTAAAGCTGTTGGAATCGGTAATAAAGCACTTGTGATGTTTTGTTTGTGTGTGTTGTACGTTACTAATCAATAATCAAAAGTTCCTCAAAATATATACTCACACTCTCAGAAACGCATGCTCAAATATCACGAAACTTTCGTCTTATTTGACGAAATGGTTTCGTGAAAAATGCTCCGAGTAAACCTTTCGTCGAATTGGCGAAATTTGTGTAGTAACTTTAAGTCACGTGATCGCGCGAGGAAAGAATCGTTGTAAATGACGAAATTTTCTTGACGATTGAATAATCGTCGAAAATGAGGATTCTATTTTTGAGAGTGCAACAATACGGCATGTTTGGCAGTCATTAAAAGGAGAACAAAGGAAGTGTGTTTAGAGTAAGTAACTCAAGATAATACACCTGTGCCTGAGAGCCATAGTACCTTAAGTTCATTTTTCGAGTTTCTGCGAGTTTACAATTAATGGACATATAGAGTACCGACGGCAATGCCACTAGCTTCATGAGGGTTCTAAACTTTTATAGCTTCCATCGGACATCTTTATTCTAAGGTTCACACGGAAAAGTCTTGCCTTAAAGTACTAAAAATGTTTTTTTTTTCTTCATTGCAAAAGCTCGAAAAATGGACAGCATACTATGGCTTCAGGTACGGAAATATTCTTTCAGTCAAGGTAAGCATTTTATGAAACGAATAAGAAGGTTGTTCTTTGATATCGTTAAACAACTATTGAATATCGCGGTGAATTCAAAACTCTCTTATGCAGATTTCTCCAGAAGAATAAAACTAAATAAAGCAATTCTACATTTTTTTTCCCACAAACTAGAAAACAATGAAGGAAAAAAAAAAGAGTCAGCAATAACTTTTTTTATACTGCAATCAGTGTCAAATTAAACAAATTAAAATTTCTTAGGTCACGTACAGATAAAAAATACTGCTGGTTCATTAATAAAAATATTTACTACAGTACACTACTTTCTTCTCTAACTTAAATTATTAAAAAAAGGTGGGCGCCTGCCTCTTCCGTAGTGCTGTATCCCGTTATTCATTCTAAGCATTGATGGTAACACTAAATTGAAACAATTAATCAAAATTTTAAATGTTAAAAAAATGCTCCCATGCTAACAATAGTTGTTTAACATGGGAGATATAATTAATTGCGCTGAGGATGACCCTCATTTAATTTATAAGTATTTTACTTTAAAAAATGCGTTTTTAATGGATGTTTGTTATACATATCACGAAACAATTTTAATTTTTTAACGTAAAATGAAAATACTCTCTCAGACAGGCAACGAAATCAAAATATATCACTCGGTTACCTTTTAAAATGACTTCAAAAATGTTATTTTGCAAAGTAGTATAGCTGAGTACAATCTGAACCATTCCTTTTACAACGCAGAATCGATGCAACAAGTAAAACTGGGGACTCGTTATAGTTTCATCCCTACATTTTGAAGAAAAATTGCTTCTGATTCTTCAAAATATCGCTCTAAAATGCATTTATATTCACGCAACCTCTGATGAGGTTTGAATAGTTGGAATTTTTTTTTTTGCTTAATTGTAAAAACAGTTTCCAAAAATACGTTAATTATTGACAAAAACTTATTATATATTTTTTCTTTCAGTACAGTGGCGCGACTTTAATGCTCCTTTGAGAAGCGGTATTTCGATCGTATACTAACAAATATCCACGCTTCATCCTAAAAGCAATAAAGAACAGCACTTAAACAACAGTGAGAAAAACTCTTCTCTTTTCTTCGTCACTACAAAGGAGTGTCATAAAAAGCTAGATAATAAGAAACTTATTATCGCTGAAGATACCTATAAAATATGTGAAACAGCTAACGGTAGTCTATAAAGAGTACTTTTTCTCAATATTCCGAAGAAAATAATTCTAGAAAAAAAATACATTTTATATATTTTTAGTTAATTTTTGTTATATTCATTGGTAAAATTGAAAAAAAAAAATCATGCTATGAACGGGGTAAGTCTTCAAAACGCAATTTAAGAGGCTGATCCTTTTTTTAAATCGAAAACTTGTAGCAAAAAGAAGTACTACTGAATTATTCAATAATATCTTCATGAATGTCTAAAAAAATTCTTCTTTGTTTTAATATTAGATTTTAAAGAACGAGTGAAAACATTTCTTGACAGTAATTAATAAACAGCTGCCTATCTATTTGTTGCTCTAGAATAGAAGATCTATTGTTTGGTTTGTTACTAATAACATCCACCATTTTAAAAGGAGATATTGCTGCAAAATATTACTTCTATCCAGATAATGCTTCTACTGTTTTAGGCTTGTTTTTCTCTTCACTAAAAACAGAAAATAATTATCAAAAGCATTTTCGTTGAATATATAAAAATTATCTCGAGTCTTTAAAAAAACCCATTCTTCGATCTTTAACAGAAGATTTTCAACTACAAACCGAATTTTTTTCTTAACTTGTAGCAAATACCCTTTTGAACTGACTTTTCGTTTGGATCTAAAGGACTTTTGGTATAAAAAAAAATAAGTAGCTTCCTTGCTTACTTCATAGCTGTTTATTTATTGTTTACAACGAATTCTCAAGTATGTCATGAATAGTTCATTCATTCTGCTAGTTCAGGATAATATTTCGACATTTCTCTGATTCTACATGTTTCCAAGTAGAAACAAATAGCGTAAACGACAGGTCTCAGGAGATAATTTTTGAAACAGTGTGTGAAAATATTTTCTGCTTTTAATGCTATTTTTAGAGGCAAAATTTCCTTCGAAATAGCAAAAAATGCATGCCCTTTAAGGAGTAAGAAATAGCAGCAGAACAAAAAATATGTGAACATAAACGCCATGCATTCTTCTGCGTAGGTGCGCGAAACATATCATAAAACTCCTGATAACAAGGACCTTATTATCCTTAAAGATATCTGAAAAAGTAGAAACCCAAATGCTAATAACAAGCAAAAAGCTATGCCTCGTGAATAGAAATATTATTCGAGATTGTTTTCTAAGCAACATAGAAATATTATTGGAGATGGTTTTCTAAGTAACTTACCAGCCCTTATTACTTATAGTATTTATTTCAGTTTCAAAGCTTGATGCTCAAACTTTAGTTTGTCATTGTCCCCACCCTGATTCGTTTTTTCACTCCTAGCATTTTTTACCTTTATATCCAATGCACATCTATGCGTCTAAATAAAACGCTAAAGTATGCGGCGCAAAATCGACTGGATCTCTTTCTCGCAGTTGACAACGATCTCTTTTAGTGCTTAACGAGTTGGGGTTAGGTTTGTTTTTTACTGATGGGGTTGGGGTGAATTTCTTCCCTCCCGTTCTGAGGTTTAATGTTTTTCTTTTCTATTTTTTTTTTCTTTTTTTGCACAAAATTAACAACACTTACCCAGCTTGTCATTAGAATCTCTTACTTTTCGTCACAATTTACTTCTAAAGAAATTTAAAAACTTTTTCGCAACATCTGCCTCAATATATCTAACACATCTTAAAACATTCTTTCGACGCTTTTTTAGATAACTCACTGAACCAGCCGTTGCTAACATGGGAAATTTCAACACGCTTCTCGGTTTTGGACTTGTTAATTTGCATACCACATGCGTCTTCTTCGTGCCCCCTTCCCGGTTTGAACAAGTTCTCCGTCTTTTAAATTTATTTCATAGTCTTTTAAATAATGGCACTTATTATCGCGCTTTGATAAATAAATTGAATTTTACTATTTTTAGAAACACGAATATTGATAATATAAATATTTCCTGTCCGTGCAGAAGCTAAGCATTTATGAATTAGTCATTTCATAAAATTTAGAAACATTTTAACCTTAGAAATTAGCGAGAATTAAATACTTTATTATACATAAATTTATCTGCCTATCTCTGAGATTTATTTTCCCAAAGAAATCTTAAAATGTGTATTTTAAGTTGGAAAAATGATATCCTACATATAAACACGTAATTTGAATCGATTTTAGCACAAAATTATATTAGAGGTGAAAATTCAATGTTTCTAACATATTCAATTTTGTACTTGTAGTTACATCGTTAATTTCTTCCGGCAAACGAGAACTTTTTTCATTTGAATTGTTGCTTCTAATGCTCGACAATGAGCTATCCCGGATTTTGGAGGTTTACAAAATACGTCAGCGGAATCTGCGGAAACTCAACAAACTTTGGATCGCGATTTGTTGTTGTTGGCTAGTCCTCGCTGGAGGCGAGGAAGAGAAGACGCTGCTCTGCTCCTGAGTTTAACGGGACCCTTATAGGCAGGATTCCGACTTCCGCTCCTTTTTTTGAGAGTTCTCTTAATTTTTGAACCAGCTCCCAGATGAGAGACCCTTACCTGGGTTGGCACCCCCAGAGGCATCGTTTCACTTGGAGGACATTGGAGCCACGACAGATTTAACGTGCACCAGCTCCCTTTAGCATGCATGGTCCCAGAGCAACCAGCTGCGAGAGGTTGTCACCCTTCCAAACCCTAACCTCGGTCAATGTTACTTCATTTTCGGTGTTTTTCGGGAACCGAGCTTTTACCGACTGGTCCACTGCTGGACGGATCACGATTTCAATACATATATATATATATATGTATTCTAGTCTCAAATTATAAAAATTGTAACATCTATCTTAAGAAAAGTAGGTAAAGGATCAGTCTCTCACTTTTATAAACAAAAGCTTGATCAAGAATGATATCAGAATCTATTAATGAAAGCAGTTTTTAATGATATACTTAAACTTATTTTTTAAAAGTACCGATTTAAAAGTTTTGATACATTGTTATTTAGTTCATTGAAGATTTTGTTTCGTGGGCAAGGAAATAAAGTAGCTGAATATATACCGTAACATTAAACCTATTATAGCAGAGTTTCCCCTAGGTTCCTCTTGGGAGACGGATCAAGATTTTAGCGATATAAGAGAAGAAATTCATAAGATAGCAAAATGAGGAAGGGGGGGATCGGATGTTTCTTCTTAGCTTTTCTCAAAATTAAAATTTAATTCATTTCCTCTTTTTCATCGTAATATGTGCACACAAAACACTTGCTTAGTATTTATAATCATCAACCAGAACATAATTGCGTCATGTTGTCCACAAGGTTGTCACATATCTACTTTAATTTTGAGGTGTTCAAAAGTAACAGCATGTAATTTTGTTAAAGCAGTTTTATGTTAGTGAAGATGTAGTTATTTAATCCCATGTGTCGTTTTTTTTAGCAAGCCTAATTTATATTTCTATCTTAATTTTTTTAACATTTCTTAACTAAAAAATACACAGAGTTAGGCAAACGGTCAAAATCTCAGTATTTCCCTTTTTTCTTAATAAACTGGTGATAATTGAAGATTTACTAAATACAGTTGTGTATCTCTTAGTTTTATTTACATTTTCAAAAGCAAGACATTCAGTCCCTTAGTTTCATTTACGTTTTTAGAAGCCAGACAGTCACTGCATGTTTTCATACATATGCGATGCCCATATATATAGTACATGTTGTGTTCGTAAGAACTTCGGAAACGTTCTTATGCTTGAAAGGGTTAATATAAGCTGTTATTATTTTTAACAAGTTCACCCACCCCAAAAAAAAATTATCCTCTTTCTTTTAAAAATTAAAATACATAAATTATTGGTAACTGTTTAATTTCGATTTTTCGATGTAATTGAGCTTTTATACAATTCTACATGTAATAAAAATCACTCTTATAAGTTAACCAATATAATAAATCCTACATACCACGAAAATTAGCTGCTGCACTCTGAAAGAGTAATAATTTCTATCGAAACTTGCTCCAAATCAATAATTACAATATATCGTCTTGAAAATGAGCTATAGTGATATCCCTTGAGTAAAAAAGTTTAGCAATTCATTCAACAATTTGCGAATGAATAAAGAAGAAATCTCAGCACAAACTGGAGTTTTCCTTCGCTAACGAACGTAAATTGCAAGAAAGGTAATAAACGTTTGAATAGCACTTTCTAACTGGCTGAAAGAAGATGGTGACATGTCCACTGAGCATTCTCACTTACTTATTCCCAGCTTTTTTCGACAGTTAGCTTTCCTTTTCTGGGAACAAGAGACAAAAATGCTCTCTAGAGGAAACATAAAACAAATTATCTTTTCTTACAGCTGTAGTTTTACAACTGAAAATGTACTAGAACAATAAAGCATTTGTAGTATTTGAGCGACTAATCTTCATTGCAGTCGTATTTAGTAATTTTCAGCATGCGAACAATAACTGGCAAAGTTTTCAATCATTTATTAGAAAGTTTATTGCACGGCTTGTTTTAGTATTTTTCATTTATTTGTCGAAAGATGATAAGCAACGTAAAACGTTATAGATCTTTAAAAATTTTAACTGTGTAATATGTTAAAAACTCAAAAAAATACGTAAACCGGCACAAATAGAAATTATAATTAAGACGTGCAAGGTCATAAGGAAGCACCTTTTTTGCCTGCTATTTGCATTTTCACGTTGCTTTTGAATTTTTAAAAATGAGCTTTATTTCATCCTCGACTCACTATTTTTATGCAGACATTAATAAATTTTATGAATGTGCTGTATGATATTATCAAATACTATTTTTACTCCTATTTTTGAAAATATTCATTAAATAGTAAACTTTCCAAATTTCGGTTGATTGCAACAAGTACATTCCAGTTTATAATAAAAAAACTCCGGTTAGTATGTTACCATTTTTAGAAGTTTTAGCCACTTGCGTTATTTTAAAAATACGGCCATAATCAGCAGCTAATGTATTTAGCTGTTAAGCTCTTTCGTACTTATATTTTTAACTTTAGAAGTTACTTGAACCTTAAAAGCCTCTTCGATGTCAAACGTAAGCCAATGAAATATTTTAGAGCATAGTTCATCCACAAGTGAAAGTGGAACCTCATGCACTCCTCGTACGCGGTGACACTATTTCAGTGTTTGGTATTCTCGAAATTTCACGTATTTCAAACCAGCTGCCACTTTCCATTCAAGTATGAAAGAAGAGGTAGTTGATTAAGTTTGACATCACAGGTTTCAATACACAGCATCAACACCTTGATTACTAGCTTGGGCGTTTAAAGCGTATTACCTTCCGAGTTAATAAACGGTGAACTCTGGCTTTTATAATTTAATTTTCTCATACTTAGCCGTTTCAAAGGCTCTTAGTGAGTAAAGGCAGGGTGAGTGCCACTTTGTTACTTTTGGCGTTTATGCTGATCGATAAAATTTGTGAGACGCATAGATTTTCCGAAATTCTCCTCCACTGAAATTGCTTTCAGGAATTAGTTTTAGAGTTATTGCGAGAGACAATTTTCGATTCGAGTTTTGGAAAATTGCCGATGAGAATTTTGATCAGAACCATATTTTTTAGCTGAACTCATATATAATGTAATGCTCTTTCCACTGTGTTATAAAGTAATGTACGAAATAAAGTTTTATATATAAAAACTCAATAAATGCTTTCCTTTTTTTCGATTAAAATGCTATTACTTTAGTAATAGCATTTACTCCAACTTTAGATGCTTTATTATGAGTTAGATGTTATTTACGAATTAGCTGTTGAGGAGTTTTATTATTAATTATATGGTTTTAACATATTTTGTTTTTTGTACAGAAAAATTATACAAAAAATATTTTTCATGAAACAACATAATTTTATGAATTTGATGTAGAAATACATCACAAGGGTAATTGGAAGTGGCTGTGATTGAGCCCTCATTCGGGGGGAGGGGGAGGGCAAGTGTAAAATTTTCCTTCTTCTCTAAGGTCATTTCTCCACTTTATAGATATTTCTTATCATTCTTAGGCATTGCTTAATGCAAAAAAAAAAAAAAAAAAACCAATGAAGTTATCTCAACTCTGATAGGAAAAGTTAATAAACTGTATCAATCTGATCTAAGTGAAGCCTATCAACTTGATAAAACGACCCTATTATACGAATGTCAAAATCGTATCATACTGGTTAAAGTTAAAAGTACATCTTCCAACACAAATTCTCGGCTTTTAAGCAAGTTACATTATGATAACTTTATTTGAAAAAGAGTAAGCGTGTGAAACGTCAAAAGAGATGGCGAAAAAATTGCATTAAATGGTTAAAACACAATTTATTAATTTCGCGTTTCATTATTTCATGACAAAGGACAAACTTAAAAGTTACTCGAATTTATAATGTGTTTACTCAACGGGTTCCAGGTTTAGTATATTTTACATGTTGTGCGACTCTTTATTTATAGGACCATTAATTTTTTTAGTTTTTTGTGTGGGGGGAGGAGGAACCTCTAAAGAAATTATCAGTACCTCAAGGATTAATCAAAGAGATAAAACTTGAATGTCGCCAAACTCGATTGGGACGTAAGCTTTTATTGGTAACGTACAACTATGCGATTTTATTTTAAATATAAGTGACGTGCAGCATGGTTTATGTAGTTTAAATTTTGCCGGACAATAAAAATTTCATTGAACATCGACATTAGTACATCTCTTTTCGCAAATGCTTTTTAAAATCAGACTTTTATTACTTTATTTTTTAATAAATGTTTTAGCTTTATAGGTCTCTTAATTCAGACTGCGTGCATCGTCAACGGCCGCTCAACTCATTTTGTGTGTGCTTGCTGAGGAGGGGGGGGGGGGTATTTTACTAATTAAGTACCTTCTCGTTTATCGAACTTGAATGTAATTCCTAACGATGAATGGTGCCTAAATTAGATATGCTCCAAAAAAATCTACTTCCAGTGAATCAGAAGAATTTTAAAATGTGCGAAAGTTTTAGATTTGAGACTTTTCCTATTCTTATTAGAAAACGTATAGAATAGACTGTAGTCCCTTATAAAGGCTAATTAATCTATATCAGAAACGGCAAGAGTAATTACTAAGGTACTAAATATTAAAGCTTCAAGAAGAGGCGCAAGTTTCATTAAGTCTTAAAATTCGGAATTACGATGGAATCTCGCTTACGAGCTGAATTAAGACTTCGTTAGCACTATAATGAAAGTTACCAATGTCAATTAAATGATCCGTGTTGTAGTACAGAAATTACTGATTTTTAGCATTCGTAAATTTAAGAAAGTAATATATTCTATGAATAGACAATCTTGGTTAATGGCATTTGTTAATGGTTTATTTGTTAGTTTTAACCATTTATACTTTTTTAGCGTTTTCTAATTTTTTCACCGTTAATTCGTATTTCAATACATTATCACAGACCCACATTTTACTTGCTACCTGGAGAAAAAAAAGCAAGGTAATTTGTTAATAAAGATTACCTAGGGTCATTCAACATTAATTAACCCGGTCCATAACTAGCCCTACCACGTGGGGCTAGTGTGGGCTTTTGCCCACACTTTTTTTTTTTTTAAATTTAATTTATTGTTAAGAAACTGTATTGCCAAAAAAATTATTATACACAACAAATAAAAATTAAAACTTCAAATTTTCGTCAAAACGTTCTTGATGAGCTAAAAAAATGTATTTAATGCTTTTTTTTAAATTTAATAAAATTTGCAAACATTAATCCTTTTTCACCCTGCTAGAGAACCTTGTAGAACGTAAAAATAGAAATCTATGAATTTAATTGACTAGAACTTTCCGAGAAAATGAATACTTATTATTACCATTTATTATGTGAATTGATAAAGGGTCAAAATAATTGCACTACGGTAACAAAAAAAAAAGGAATCAAATTTCTGAAAAAGTTTAAAAGCTCTTATATAAAGAGTAGAAGGAATAGTAGCGATAATTAACAAGGCTGGAGATAGTTTAATTAATTAGCTTGTTAATAATGTAATGCATAAACTTTTCAATCACTAGTCATTCATGCTCGTCACTTCTTATGTTATAAAAAAGGCCTGATGATCATAAGGAAATTGAAAATTTTCAGTTTTTGTATTTTATTTTAGATAATGGATGCAGATCGTATTTCAGTAATTTTAATTAAATTATTAACAAAATAATTTCCTCATTATTTCAAATATACAGATAGTTAGTATTTTTGGAACCTTTTAAGTAACTGATAATGCATTTCATTAAAATAACTCTTAAGCAAACCTGAATCGTCCAAAACACCTAAATAAAATTGACTTTTAATAACCTATTACCAGTTTTGCCAATGTGTTGTTTTTGATATATTTAATGTTTGGCTTAGAGATGGCAGAGAATCCCATCATCAAAATGCCTGATACTGATTTATTTAACATATGATTGCATGTTGATTCTGAAAAATACCACATTCAAAACTCATATGATATTTATATAAAGCTATAAGATGTCATTCGTGGGGATGACTTTTAGCTAAGTTCATAAAATTATATATTTGTAAAAAAAACCTTCTTTCCCAGCTTAAATGTTTGTATTACATTTTGATTTTCTTTCTATTTTTGGTCAAGATTAAAATTAAAGGCACTTAACTAGTACTCAACATTCCGAGTATAATTTCAGATTATTTTCAAATCGGAATTGTAATAACTTAAATTGAAACTCTAATTTTTACGTTGTACATTTATTGGTTTACAAAGGTATTATTTTGCCACATGATTAAATGCTCTACTATGAGCATATTTTTATTTTATTTTATTCTCCTGGAGACTTGGAGGCAATAAGTACAAGAATATAAAAAATAGATGATTGTTTGAGTTGATAGAACGTCGAAATAAATAATAGCTCGTGTATCCCCAAGGATTTATAGTAATCTAGTACATCTCTAGCAAGTTGAATTCTGCAAATTCGATTGTTTCCAGATAACGTTAACGTTAGAAAAATTTTACATGTAGCAGTGAATTTGAACTTTTTTTTTTGCCAAAACTGAAAGATATAAATTACAATCATTTTAAGGTAATTGAATTCAGGTTATTTAATTTTCGAAAGTGGTTTTTATTTATTTATTAATTGGTCTTATTATTATTTGATGAGCAAAATGTGTTATTTTGGTTTTGCACTTATTGTGACTCGAACATTGTGTTATCATTTTGACAGTGGGGAGAAAAAATAGAACAATCCTTCGTATTTGGACACTTTTAGAGACGCATGAAATATGTCGTTTTATCAGGAATAAAATGACATATTTCTATAATACTCTATAAAAGTATGTTATTAAAATTTTGTTATGGGGTCGTCTTCATATTAAAATTTTGAATTACAACCCACCTTTTTTTATGACACATTTGTATTTATACCCTCCTTCCGTTGCTTCAGATTTAAATTGAGAAAAACATGTCTCGTAATCTTAATAAAAAAAAATTCTGTTGTTTTTGCATATAATATCTAAACTACCAAGGGTGTGGCAACAATCGATATAAAAATATGCGGTAAACCAACAATAAAAATATAAAAACAATTTTACTCTCGAAAATATTAAAATAATATTGTTTACTAATTATGTGATTAATTTCTGAAAAAATTATGATCTGATACCATATTATATTTTAATGGAAATTCAATCTAGATTAGCTTTTTTTGAGAACATCCAATACTTCAGCTCAAAATATACAAATATTTCTATGCTACACTTAAAAATTCATTTTATTGCCGTTTAAGGGACCGTATAGCTGCAAATTAGAATGATAAGAATTGTGAAATAAAGTAGAAAATCTCTACGCGACAGTCAAAACATGAAATGCAACCCCTAAAAGACGTTAATTTTATAAATAATGTGAAAAATTATTTCATTGTGTTTCGCTAGATTCATTTTCGTTGCTTGATAAAATTGCACCCTAAAAGTAGTAATTTCAATGCAGTGACGGCCCCTATTTTTTTTGTTAATATCTCCTGTTCTACTGAATCTAATGTAATCAAATTTGGTACAGAGGATAACTTGAGTACGCTGAACTCACTTCTGTCGTCAAGTATATGGCATTGTTTTCGAAATTTCAGAGTTAGTACTCATTTTAATATGAACACGGCCCCGTATCGAAATTTTATTCGTGTAATTTAAAAGAATACTTTAATCGATGACGATAGCGTATGATTGCAGAATCATTTTGAGTGATCCCCCCCCCCCCCCACTGCACATAATACGAGAAAGCTTGCGTACGTGTAAGAAAACATATGGTGAGAAAAAAGCATTTAACAGTTACTTTCGTGTAATAAATATAATGCTATTTACTTTTTATACCATCATTTCATTTTTAACTTTTGCTTTTGTTGCGTTTTGTTAACATTAATACAGTTGTGACACAAAACATAAGTTCATTGATTGTGGGAACTGATTGCAGCGAGAACCCAGTCAATTAGAATAATGAATGGTGTCGTAATTTGCAATTCCGCCAGAATTACAATCTGCTAAAATTCGCTAAATAGTTCCAATTCATCAGGACACACAGAAGAAACATACCTACGCTCAGTGAAATGTTTACTTCCGAATTTCGATAGTGTATTGTTCAATAACATTCCTTTCTTTACTTTCATTTATAATTTTTTCGCCAAACATTTCAGGTTATTTCCTAAAATTATTATCCAAGTTAATTTATGAATTGTGTCGCTTGGGGGAAGGGAGTGAACTTGAATCAGAACAAAGGAACATTTTCAAACCCTATTTCCTGAGATTCCTGAAAACATCTGGCCATAAAGACATATTTGTAGGAAATTATTCTTTGCAATAGTTTGGCCTCTTAGCAACGTTTTTTGTTTCAGAGCAGTGTGGCAAGTAATTATAATCATACGGAAAGCCAAATTAACTTGCCGAATGGTTTAAGATAACTCAATTGCGTGTGCATAATAATTACTTCTTTAATTAAATTTCTCTATTCCTAGTAACTGGAGGACTCTGAATCAAATCAAATAAGTTATCTTAAGTATGCTGAAAAACCAAACAATAGGTTCAGTAGCACAGCTCTTTGCTTGTTTTTTGTTTTCAATACAAATAATTGAAACGCTCTGTATCTAATCTGATATTATTTTATCGTGATAATATCGAAATTCTTTACTATGCAAACAAATTGCACAAAATGTTTAGTACGTGTTACACTAATATTACTGAAATTCGATTAGAATGAATGTGTTGTATTTATTTCACTTTTTCATTACTTTTATATCTTTCTTATGGGGAAAAAACCCATTGCATATGGACAATTGCAGTATTAAAAAGAATTTTTCCCAAAATTTGAGAAAAGCTAAAAACATTCATTTAAGTTTTACTTTGAAAATTATATTTAGGTATTAATTTTTTGTTGAACGAAATTATTCTTGATTTTGCACAATTGTAATACTAAAAGAATAATTAGGGGAGAGTCGGGCGGAATGGGACAAATTTCACATTTCTTTTATTCCACTAGATTCGACTTACCAAGAGTGCAGCTTATAAGAATCTAATAGTATGTTGTTTAAGCTATTAAAAAATAGAAAAACAACAAAATGGAGATAACTTATTTTTATATACACTTTTAAACGTTGCAACATTTTTGTCCCACACCTGCCTAACATGAAAAAGGAATGGAACAGGATTTCAGAAATTAACGAATATGGTATTTAGACAAGTCAAAACTAAAATAAAAATAAGATTGGGCTCTGCTGGAGCCACCAATTTGTTGTGTTTGGGGCAGTTTGATAATGATCTCCTTTTTTTACTACAATAAAGCCATTTTCCTGTCGAAAACTAAATTTTTCTTTTATATCCTTTCACATAAACTGAATATGATAAGACCCTTTATCACTGTCAATATCCTCAACTTTACCAATGTACTAAATTATTGTCTTATTCGTCAAAAATCTTACAAGCGTAAAGTCCTTTCTGAATTCTTCGTCAACCAATTAATTTAAAAAAGCGCAAATTCACTATCATCACGAGTAGTATGTAAATAAAAAAAACCTCCTCATCATGGAGTCGTTAAAAGAAAACATCAATTTGATGTTTTCCATCCATTGCTTCCATTATCAGATAATTCTTTCATTTTTTTTTTGCGTCATTCTTTTTTTCCTCTTACCTTACATGCTGTTTTCATGTTATTAGCTGTTAACATTAATAAAGTTAAAAACTTGATTGCAGCACTACATTGCAAAAAAAAAAAAAAAAATAGAAGTGGTGAGCAAAAGCTCACCACTTCTATGGTTAACTCCATATATCCTTTGTCATATCAGTCACATTTTGTTCCATTTGAGTGACAAAATATTAAAATAACTTGAAAAATAGTGGTGTGTTTACATAGCTGCATGCCTACTTTAAAAATCGTGGAAGAATTTTAGTCAATGAAATAAAAATTTTGAATTAATTTGTTTAAATATGCTGTGGCAGACATGACCAAACTTGGACATGGTTTACAAGATATGTTTCTACATCATAATTCAAAATTTTATTTCTGAGACTAAAATTCTGCAGTTATTTTTAAAGTAGGTATGACTTTGAAGGTATGGAGATGTATGATGAAGAAGCAGTACTCACATTCTTAACATTTAGTATCTGAAACAAAAAAGGTGCATTTTCTCACGTCTGTCACATGCCGAGTTGACCCTTTATGCTTTATACATCATATTACTAATTTTGTTTGCTTTTATTTAGTTTTTGTTAACTTTCCGGGCTCCTAGTTTTATGATAATTTTCTATGTACCATTCTTTTGTTTTCACTTTCGTTTGTTCTTTTATTTACTGCAGATTTCATGGAATGTAAAATTATTTACCAAACAGCCAATATGTTTATCAAACCGCAAGAGCAAAATCTTCTTTTGGAGAACAGTCAGTAAAAATCAAGTTTTGCTCTACTGTTTAACCCAATATTATATAAATTACTAACAGATTCTACCAGATATGCAGATTCAAAAACGCATCAACGAAGACTTAATATTTAGTATGAAGCGAAAACGACCACACGATTGCTGTGAAAATTGCAAATAAATTCAGTTTGTTTTCCTTATTCGTAATCCAATTTTATTCTAGTTCATCTTTCATCAACCAAAAGCTGTACCCTCGCTTGAACCTCATAAAATGCTTCAAGATTTTCGTTTCCGAGATGACGATGAGGTTAAAAATGTATTACATTCGCAATAGCTATTCCTATCGTTTTTTTTTTTTTTTTAAATAACATGACAAAAGAGATTACTGATCAAATATGGAGAACCATTGGTTGCTCATTCTTCTTGCAGAGTGTAGTACTGTGACATACTCTTGAAAAAGAAATTATGTTTACAATCTCGCAAAAACAACGACTTTTCAATAAAACTATATTTTGATTAACAATTTCTTTTAAATACTTGTTTGTTGCTTAGCCTTAAAAAGACAAGTAAGCACTGATAAAAAACAATAAAATGTGCATCCACACAGTCAGTACTTGATTTGAAAACTCAATCAAGGTACAGTAAGTAAATGCTCATTTACATTCCCTGATAAATAACAAATATCTACAAGTAACTTGTAATACGTTACTTGTAAATTACTGGTAAGTAACTTGTTTATACTATTTGGATCGTTAGGTTCTAGTGTAAAAGTTATAAAAGGAGTGCCATTAAATTCATCAAGAGTCATTTCGTCAATGCCATTTTGCCAATGGTTCACATTGTCGACATGCACCTTTCGTCGACAATTATCAGATCAAAATGGGAAATATTTCTTTGAGTTAATGTTGTTTTCTAAACAAATAAACAAAACATTATGTAAGTAAGCTTCTATGTCCAAACCATTCCCACTTTCTGCCATTTAAAAATTGATAGATCCCTTAAATATTATCACACAAGAATATATCTTTTAGCTGTATAGTCTTGAAGCTTAGTCTTTAAGATAAAAGACTCTTGAGTTCGCTTTTGCTTTACAAGAATTATCTTTATCTTATTTTTACTGTTGATATGCTCAGTAGAATATTTAGTTGACAATGCTGTTAAGTAACGTATAATGATATGGAATTTTATAAAAAGTAGTTAAAAAATTGAAAAGGAAGTGATGCAGCAAAATATGTTTAGCAAATATCTTAAATTGTTAAAGTTGTGAAATGTACGAAAATGTTTATTTTAATCTGCTTTCCGCTTTAAATAGATGAAAGCCTCGATTTTGAAAGAAAAAAGGTTATTCAGTTTGGCAATACTAACCTATTTCTTATATTTTAAATTAAGATACATAGAAAAATGTATGCCATATAACGTTTACCTTCCGCGTTCTATTGTTTATTTTAAGTGAAGTCTTCAAAATTCATTATACGAAACTCTTTCTCCTCAGTCAGAAAGTTAAAGAAGTTCAAAAGACGAACCGAATCACAACCTAAATCACAAACCCGAAGTAAGTCGTTTAGTTTACTAAAGCAGAAAATAAATTGAATTTTCTCCTTATAAAATTGATTCCTGGGATGGTTAATATTTTCAAGAAAGCTTTATACGGTAATTCTTGGGAGTACAGTTTATCTCTTCTGCCAAAATTTGCTATTGAAGAGGTGAATTATTTCATATTTTCTGATGGTCTTCTTGGAAAAATTTATAATTGCTTTTAAATTATAAGTCTGTGGATGCTAATATTTGCCGTGAGTTACCTTTTAGATGTTTAATTTTCTGGAAATTATATTTCAATAAATATAAATATACAGCTCGATACATCCTGTTAGTCTTTCTTTAAGAAGTATATATTTCATTTTTACTTTTATAATGGAGAGAAATAAATCTAACTTTTCTAACAATTTCAAAATACTAGAAAACATAATATAACTTTTATTTAAAATTATAAATGTCTTAAAAGGAAAATATAATAGCAGCTGTAGCTAATTTCTAGCTTTGTTTTTTTGTTCAGATACATGATTTGTATGCGATTTCTTATCTCCAGCGAAGAAAATCAAAACCACTGCCAAAGGTCGCAATATAATCAGTTACATAGGCTATTTCCAAAAGCGATATCTTGCAATTATATGCACACATACACACACACACACACACACATATATATATATATACCCTTAAAGTACCTCTTCATATAACTTGCTCTTGAGAAGAATAAAAGTTTTAATATTTTATCCAAATTGGATTATCTCCACTACTTCCAAAAGAATATTTCTTATTCATATTTGTTTTTCTCTTACTTTGCATGCAAACTCTTATAAAATATCAAATCAAAAATACTATTTATTACTTCATCGTACTTTTATCAGCCTTTTGTATTTGTGTATTTGTTCTGCAGAAACGGGAAACATGGGATGGAAGCCATTGGATTATCACTCGTGTTTATCATAAATATTTTCGAAACTGCCTTTGTCTGTTCTTTAATGCTTCAATTTGAGTTTTTTATTTTATTCTGCTTTTTCCCCTACCTGAATTTCGCATTTTATCTTTAGCGCATTGAAGGGGAGAAAAAACTCTGTGGAAGAACGGAATTTTATGAGATTTTATAAATCACCCCAACCCCCTCACACACCCCCACGTTATTTCTTGTTTAGTGTTACAATACTTATTTAGTGTACTTGTTTCTTTTTGGTTATGAAGAGCACATCGATTCCTGCTATCAACGGGGGTCTTTTTGATTCCGGAGAAAACATTCTTCCTTAGAAGAAGAAATGAAAAAAAAAGTTTTTTTTGTTTACTTGTAAACATGACTATTAATTAACAAAAGTCTAGTTTTATACTAATGATTCCACTCCCCCATCCATAAACACATCCCTTCTTTAACGATATTCACTTCGTTAACTCTCTTTTTTGTTTCAGTACTTTTTTATGGAATTTCACTGCAGCAACCTATCCGAATGTTGATAAACAAAATATCTGTCAAATAAAAGCAATCAGTCAGCAAATTCAGACTTGTGCACCAGACTGCCCTTTTGCTAGCAACCTTCTTACTTTACAAGGCAATTTTCTATGTTATTTCTGAGGTGTGTCACACGTTTCATTATTTTACAACGTTTTCATTATTTTTTATCATGTTTTTCAATTGTTCGCTAACTCTACCGACTTTACCTCATGTTTTTCGTATTTCACAGTATGTATCTACATTCAGTATATTATTCTTTATTCAAGGGAAACAAATAATAATTGTTACACTTAAATGTTTACATGCATTTAAAATATTGACTATACTTTAAACTATAATTAATCTTATTTCCATGTCAAAATCACTATGCATATATTTTTTAAGGAATACTAAAAACGTAATGTATGAGACAAAAATTTCTCAAAACCTTTACTAAACACTAAAAAAAAAAAAAAGAACTAAAGCTGTTTTTTTTTATATAACTTCATTCAAAAGCAACTACACCAGGGTGCCATGCTAATCTTTTAATGCAATTTTCAAAACATATGTCTTACATTAAATTGTTGTTGAATATGAAAGCACAAACATATATATGTAATTTTTATGGAATTCAATTTTTATAAACTGAAATAATTTAATACTTAGCTGCAATCAATTATTTGACAAGAGTATCTAAGGAAAAAATTGTAATACCACGCACCCCTGTTTTCAAAATTTAAAAAGATTATTTTTTTTTGTTTTTAATCAGTTTAAAACAAGTTTAACATTCTTCAGATTTTAATAAATTTTTAACGTTGAATAAAATGTTTACTTTCCATTAAAACAAAACTAATAAACAAAGAATTTAATACTTTTTCGTTTTTAGCAACAAAATGGCTTTCTCTTATTTAGAAATTAACTTTTTGAATCCGCCGCATTTAGTAATTAGACTGCTATTTCTTCTTTCCATGAGTTAGATTTCCAAATTCCTCCCTCGAAAAAAGGTTTTTGCATTTAATCATTTATCATTCTTAAAAATAAGTTACTGCTTTTTCCCTAAACTTATGACATAAAACCTGCAATAAAAACTTAACATTTTCAAAACAAAATTTCCATGAAAACATGTTTTAAAATGGAATATTTTAAATATACAAAAAAATTATATCAACATTTCGGGCCTAGAAATATAGGATCTCAAAAGAGTATATTTACCCTTTTAGATAGTCCTAAAAATGAAACATAATATCGATTTATAATTTTTACGAAAGTTAAAAAAAAAAAACAATAAAGAAAGCTTAATGTATCGTAAAAGTAAATTAGATAATTAAATAAATATTTAAAAGTAAAAGCGCTGAAAATAGGGATGTAAGATGAGGAAATCTGTCAGTATGTCTGACCCACATAATAATTTTTCAGGATATTCATCGGTACGATTGTACGATCTCAGAGAGATCGCTCAATCGAACTATCCCTCATTCCTATGATTACTTTTTTTTTTGACAATTTGTTTGCACTTTTGACCTTAGAAAATGCTTATCAAAAAATTCTGACCACAAAGGTGTAATTTCTTCAAGCAAACTTTTTTTTAAAAATAACTCTAGACGTAAACATAAAACATGACTTTTTGATCATTTTAAGGATTTATTCTTGGACAGTTTACATTTTTTTTAAACATCACCACCTATGGAGAAATTGGAAGAAAGTACAGGTAATGAACTAACGGATGGGTCTGCGTTGATCAAACTATAATTGGAATGAACCTTTAGGGCAGAACGTAAAGGAAAGGTATGGAATATGGAATAAAAGGACACAAAATAGGATTTTTGATAATCCGGCGCATAAAATTCAGCTATATGTATGTCACTGAGAAAGGCCGTGTCTTATGTTTATTTCCACGTGGGATACTGCTTGCAGTTGCAAACTGATATGCTCCCAAGATTATTTCCTTTTTTAAAAAATCGAGATGCCCAGTGGTCGAAATGCGACCGTAATTTACTAAATTTTTCAACAGTTTGTTTTGTTTAAATGTATTTGTAAAACAGATATGGTTTTTTTTTTTTTTTTAAATTCTTAAAAAAATATTTTTGAAAATAATTCTCAGCCTAATACAATAAAGAGAAAGGTTTCCCTTAGACAATAGATTGTTGGTAAATACGGGAAAGTACGCTCGTTTAATATTATAATAACTAATAGCTTTAAATTAGTCCGAAGCAGACATCATTTATTTTTTCACACATCACGATATATTTTCTTCCGTCAGATTACTAAATAGCTGATTTCGTACCATACCCATACTTCCATTTTAGTATCATCGTCTATGGACGTTCAATATTGCTATTTTAGTGACAAAGATAATGAAAGCGAGTAAAACGATGCATCACTTTCTTTTGCGTGAAACAAATTGCTTGAGTTGAACATAACTCCGCTTTGTTACATCCATGAGTTTAAAAATTCGAGAAACTGAAATTCTCCGACCAAATATTATCGCTTCTTTAGCATCATAATTGATGTTCCTGCAAGTTAAACTCAGACACTTTTAAAAACTCAAGTTGCGTGTACTTTTCTTTCATGAATAAGATGGTTCCTGATTTGCATATTAAAATTTCATACTTCGTGAATGTAAGAATGCGCTTCAGCTAAAAGATAAATATAGTTGATGAGACAAAAGGTGCAATTAAACACATTCAAGTCTCAAAAATTATGCTTGCCCTTGTCAGGTTAAATTTCATGATTATGCAAGGGAACTTTTAGAAACTTTTCAGTGACTGGATAATTGTTCCCTAGAACATTTGCAGATATTTTTTCCTCAATCTACATAAACTCTCTCGTTTTTCTTACTAATTTTAAGACTAAGTGATTTTTTTCCCTTGTATCTTGATTTTTATTATTACCCTTATTATTTCAACATTGAATTAAACATTTTACATATTACACTTGGAAAAACACAAGTCTTACGGAGAGTGAAACTTAAAAAAAAAAAAAAGTTATAGCCTCCAAAAGATATACATCACTCTTAGTACAACACTTTAACATTCTAAAATTCAAATGATAATGTTTTCTGCAGATGCGAGAAAAACTGTAAAAAATCGCTTAATTGTATTTTAAATTACTTTCATATGCGTACACGAACGGCACTAGATGCATTGATAATAACATTGAATATCATGCTTTGAATGGGAAAAAGACAAATGCGTCTAACAGATATAACTGGCGAGCTGCACAAACATACAAATAACATCACTCTCATTAGCAGACAAGTACATATAGTGTCGTGCGCATGTTAGAGTAGCCGAGAATGCTAAGCACTTCGTTTACGAAAACAGCGACTACCATCGCGAATGATTCCATTTGGGAGAGGGGGTGACACGTTCCGCCCTTTTTTTAGCGACATTTTTTTCTCCCCTGATGCTTCCCATTTCATTTCCAGTTTGCATGAAAAAGAATGCAGCTGATTTATTTTCACTTGCAAAAAATATACTTCCCCCGCCCCCCGTCATTAGTTCTCCTCTCACCCCTATTTCGATGAAATCAAAGTAGATTTGACGCAGTGTCATGATCTCTTGTGATGCCTGCATCGAGTTCTCAAAATAGCATTTTATCCAAGCTAATACAATTACATCCATAATCTGAGCTGAAACGCTGTTTGATCAGCTGTGAGTTAGACGCTTCCTGGCCAAAATTAATGCAAAGTAATGCTCAAGAATCCTGTTTCTGTGCAGTCTGAGCCCAGTTATCAATTTTCCGGTATCATCATTACTTATTACTTATACTACAATTTGATATTTCTCTTTTGAAACATACACTGTAAAAAATTCTAGTTCAACCTTTCACCAAAAGCATGGTGAAAATGGTAAAATTTAGCTGCACCCAACATTTTGGATAAAAGTTGAACCACTATAATGGTTCCTTGTTTCCCATTTATGGTGAAACTAAGTGAAACTTCACCATTATAATGGTTCAACTTTTATCCAAAATGTTGGCTGCAGCTAAATTTTACCATTTTCAACATGTTTTTGGTGAAAGGTTGAACTAGAACTTTTTACAGTGTACTATCAACAGTTGGCCCTTCATGTATCCCTACAACCGCTATTTTAAAAGCTGCGTTACAAAATGTTTCTCTTGCGAAAGTCAGACCATCTGATACTCCATATCACATCTTGTCGATCCCTAAATCCTCTATTGTTAATTTATAGTGAATGGTCCTTTAATTCGTTTATAAACACGGAAGGAATAACGTACATCTACTTTTTTACTTCACTATTTCAACCCATATTACTATTATATAAGGATGATATACTATCCAGGCTAAGCTGCTTTTGCTCATGGATGATTTCTTACTTCCATTTAGTTTTTAAAGAACCCAATCCATATCTTTTACTTCCGAAAATCTCAGGCTTTCTTCTTTATGTTAGTACATCACCTAGAAAATTAACTAGCTCAACACGTTAGGAAATATTTTGAAAACAGCAAAAGTTTAATAAATTTACATCGTAACAGGGAAATTGTTTTATAGTGATTAATAACGATTTATTTATATAAATGTATTATACGTTAGAAAGTTCATTTTGGTCCACGAGCACACAAATTTCTTGGGGGGTTTGAGCTTTGGGAACATTTGAAGTATTTATTTTTACACACAAACATTTTAAGGATCATACGATTCATCCGTTTTTTTTTTTTTCATTTATAAATCTCAGATTAAAATACAACTCAGACAAACAGTTGTGAAATTCTTTCAAAACTTAAAAGCCTTGACCAATGCTTAGTTTCTTTAAAAAAAAAAAAAAAAGAAAAAACCCCTTTTTTAATGCTTTTGGGGATTAATCTGTTTTCTATACAAAATTTTAGCTTAAATTAGAGAGACAATATGAAAATGAAACTTATTCAGGATGTTTTTTCCTCTTTCAGTAATATTGGACACTGTTTGAAAACACGCTTATTATAGTTTTTTCTTATTCCTACGTACTTATCATAGTTTTTTCTTAGTAACGCTTAACTTTTCTAAGTTAACTGGTTTTCCCCACACCTCTTTATAAAAATTCATTGTGTATCAAATATAAAAAATATCTCTAAAGTCAAACAGATTTATTTAAAGTAAAGAAGAAAGCGACTTAAATAGCCTTAAATTAATTTAAGAATAGGATCTTTTCATATGCACTGTTGAAAATAAATAATGTGGATGCATTAATTATGCCTGCATTTTGAGTTTGAAAATTGCCCTAAAATATCCGCCCTTTTTTATATATGTATATATATCTATATATTTCTTTCCACAGAAAACTAATTCTTTTCTTAAATTTTTTTCAAATTTTGAATTTCCAGCCCGTCATTTTCTGGGACAAATTAAATAGTCAAAAGAATAAATCTCGATATTCCCTTATTCATGAAACTACCCCAAAATAGACCTTTCTTGCGCTTCAAATCAACTATTTGCCCTATCTCGAAAAGCAGAAATGAGCGTTTCGTTGTTTAAAGTGCTTACTGTTTAACTTCACCTCCAAAGTCATCAAAAGTTCCCGTAAAAGTTTTGATGACTTCAACGTATGTAAAGTTTGCTAATTTAGCTTCATATGAAGCTAGACACCCATGAAAGAAAGTCAAGCTGAACTCGCTATCGTTCATAATATATTTGTGTGTACCATTGCTTTACATCTCCGTGGAATTTTGTTTATGCCAGCAAACGTGTACTTAGAAAAGTTGGTTTGATTCATAAAATATTTTGGAAATGCCTTTAAAAATTTAAACGTTATTAAATAAGTAGTACCCAATTATTTAATATCTTTTAGAAAACGTTATCCTTCGTCTATCATTTCTACAGAGAATATATTTCTTACATTCAGAACCCAGATTATCTAAAACGTTCTTTAAATAAATACTAACTTTAAAAAGATTACGGGTAAGTATATTTAAGCCTGTACTTATCTCACGATCTAATAATAATAGATGTAATTTTTTTTTATTTAGATAAATGTTTTCTTATGTTTGACTAAGCCAAAAAATCAGCAAAATAAAGAATGAGTTTTATCTCTCTTCCTCCCTCTCCTAAAGGGGAATCTAAAAATGAAATTCTTCAACGATTGAAAATAGTGAACTAGAAAATAAATACGTTTAAAATAACTTCCATTATTTTATTAGTTTGAAAAATGTATCCAATTCGTTGAATTTCGATTGTGATGAAATTTCTATCGTTCCTAAACATTTGTAATAAAAGAAATATTGGAGTTTGGGAGATTTTGATTACATTTTTTTGTCCCAAATAGTTTTACGTAAAAACATGTTTATAAAGATCCCACTTATCGCAAGCCTAAGAAGCTGACCGTTTTGATTAGCTGCTGGTTATTTATCCCTTTTACGATAGATAATGAGCTAATTCTATTAGCTTGCTTACTAGCATTAAATAAGAATTAAAACCTTCTCATGGTCAGATCTACTGTCCCTAGATTAAATCACAGATATGTTGAGTTTCTAGAGTTTTCTACAATAAAATATTGAAATATTTAAAATTTGTTTTGAATGACATTTACGCAACATTTCTATCCTTTAAAATGTATAACCAATTTTTTAAAATTTTCTGTTAAACCAGGAATTGTGAAGATAAGTTAGTCACATGAATCAAGCGGAGTATTTCGGAAATTTTTAAGTGCTTCAATTCTTACATGAATTACTTTGTCTTCTCAATTGAACTAAAGTGAAACGGGTTTATATATAACATTCCTCAGCGTAATACCAGAGAAAAAGAGTAGATGAAATGCAACACATTTAATGCAGGAAATAACTTTTTCACCGGATACTGCTCTTAGATCGCCTCTTTGTATTTAAATTTCATAGTTTACATATGACTTAATAATAATATATTCTCCTTCGAATTTATATGCAGGAAAATCCCGTTACAATGAACTCCAAGGGTCCAGGAAAATAGTTCGTTGAAATGGGAATTCATTGTAACGGAATATACGTTATCCTAATAGCTATCAAAACGGGAGTGAACATTCATTTATCTATCATAGATATTTGGTTCGGTATTCGTTATAACGAATTCACATTTATTTTATTTTTGGCAACATTTATATTCACCTCAAACCAAATCATTAAAAAAATTCAGTTAAAAATTCATTTTTTTATTTAGTAATTAGTAGGTTGTACATTCAGTGTCGCAACCAGAATTTTCCCTTGGAAGGGGAGGAGGAGTTACTTTTTAATAGCGCTTACCAGTATGTATTTTAACAAACAATTATCGGCAATATAGCTTAATACTAAGGGAGGTTTATCCCTCTAACATTCGGTTGTGCCTCTGTGTATGCCTATTTTTGACATGCATGTGTTCTATATGTTGGCCTTTGTTCCACGGAAAACTTCGAAAATTGGAATTTTTACTTATCCTGTTACGCGGTTTTGGTTGTATATTATATTGGTGAAGAATGAGCGATATCCTCGAATTTAGTACTTAAAAGTTCGACAGCAAACAAGTCCGTACTAAAACCACAAAAGTAGTTTCCCATTACCTTAAATAAATGCAGGTTGTAAAGGATTTTTGTTAGCAGAAAAATTTGCTTACCGCGCACCTGCAAAGTACTCATAATTTTTCTGTAAAGCGTAGAAGCATATAGTTAAATTTAGATCTTAACTTCTCGTACTTTGCTTATGTTAATAACATACAGAAACAGATTTTAAGGATATTAGAGTATGGGCTACTCTCGTGTATTGTTTCGTAAGCAACTTAAAAACAATAAAAGTAACATACGTCGGAATAAAATCAAAAATTGAGCATTTTAGAGTTTTGTTTAAAGAACAGCATAACTCGTATGTTATGATGATATATAAGTAAGAGAATGGTAAACGTTTTTGGAATGAACAGAAAAACTCATGCGCTGCCAACCCGGTCTGAAAAGTTAAAAACCTTTGGTTTCTGCACGTGTTTAGCTTATTTCCAAAATGGAATTAGATAGCTGCTTTCTTATTCATAATGAAGCAAACATTTCTTGGAAATTAACTGCGGCGTTTTCTTTTTTTTCTTTGCTACTATAAAATAGCGAAAAAAGTGTATTGTATCAGCTTAAGTTCAATCGAGTAGCTTGGAGTTAGTGATGCCCAAAATATATTCAAAACCTGCTATGAACCCTGGTCCTATGATTCCTGCTATTAACCGTGCTTCTGCGCCATATCTAGATGTTAGAACAAGGTACAGAAAAAAGTTATATGTAACATTCTTTTCTTTGTTCTTTGTATAACTATGACATAACAATTATACAAAAAACGAAGCAAATACAAAACGTTTTGCCAACGTTTAAAAATATGTATTTTTTTAGTAGAGAAAACTTTCTGTTGACTATCTTGTCACCTCTAAATTGTCTTCCTTTGCTGAAAGTTAAGGTATTACTTTCACCACGGTACCACTCTCTAACACCAAACAATTCATAAATTTTACCAATAACTCAGTTTTGAAATATTAAAATAAAGCACAGAATGAAAAGTACATCAAAAGCATAATAAACTTAAAGTAAAAAAAAATACCAACTTTTACATTAGTAATTTGAGCGCAAATTTCTTTTGTAAACACCTTTGTTCAAATTTAATTGCTAGGAGGACAAAGCACTCTATACTCGTGCTAATGTAATTAAACAGAATGCTTAATTTTTTTATAAATATAATTTCTCCGAGTAAACTCAGTGGTTCTGCATGCACAATTTCGGTTAAAAACTAATTAACATCCTTATAGAATGAGGCGGTAATTGGATATTAACTTTGAAAGCCTTTACTTTACTTTGACATTGTTCATATAGTTTCAAAGAAATGCTTAGTAAATCACTAATTAATTAATGGTTTCATATTTCTAACAAGAAAACATTATTTTTCTGTTATAATAATATTATTTTTCTTAATATTAAGTTAAATAGCGTGGACATAAGAACACTTTTTCGAAAACTTGTCTTCCCACGTTTGCATAACATTAAAATAAATTATTATTTAATTTCTTTCCTGTGAATAATTTCATAATAAATGTATGTTTAAATAAGGTAAAAATGCAAGAATATTTTTATATCTACCATGAACACTTGGACTGTCCACTTGTGGTAAAGGAGGTCCTGGGCAACCATCTCTACTCTAGACTATTTTACATGCAAATCCATAACTAACGCGATGAATTGGCACAGAAGTATCGTATTACAATGAGAATTATAAAAATAGTTGAAAAATGATTAGATGACGATTCTTGTAGTAAAATTCTTTAAAACTATAATTTGACCGCTCAGTTTGCGTGCATTTGATTCTAGTACGTTATTTATATTTTTACTAGTCCTTGAATTTCACAATGATTTATTTCATTTTATTTATTATTATTTGCTCACATTTATGACATTTTATTTATTACTTTTATTTATTATTATTTATATTCACAGCGATTTATTTCATTTTATTTATTTTTTATATTTTAATTCATCAATTTATTTATTTAACCTTTTTTTTCTTTAAACCTATTGGTTTTCTTATTTTACCTTTTTTTTTTCAAAAGAGGAAT
The DNA here is from genome assembly GCA_038502835.1 of Octonoba sinensis. Lineage (NCBI taxonomy): Eukaryota > Metazoa > Arthropoda > Arachnida > Araneae > Uloboridae > Octonoba > Octonoba sinensis. The sequence goes on along the minus strand of CM076598.1, from coordinate 191,947,154 downwards.
TTATATCTCACAGGTGACACCTATGTTTGATTCAAAATGTAACAATTAAACAAAGTAATAGGGGGGGGGGATGCCTTAAGAAATCTCACTTTTGGGTGATTTATTTAGCAAAAAGAATTATTTCATTTTTTAAATATAGCTCTTGTAAAAAGATATATTTATCACTCGTGAGACATTTTCCGTGGAATGGCTTTAGTATGTAATATTGATGTATTGTATGCATTTCATTGTTATTGCAAAAATGCAAGGATGCTCACAAGTACGTAGAATATAACTAAATATGCCGTTCTTGACATTCATATTACTATTCCTCAATGTCTAAAAATAACCGCGTCGAAGAATTTTGACGGAACACTTGATAGGATTTTCACTGTTTTTTCCCGTAAAGCATATGAGCCAATTACGTAAACAGAAATATCTTTGCCGAAGCATTATTCGGAAAGTATTTCTTAGTAAAGCTCTCATGATCCTTGGAATGCCAAAATGAGCTTCTTTGACTAATATCTGTGTAATGTAGCTTTTTTCGTCAAATATATCCGATAGTACTTATCAGAGAAGGCGAGGAATTTCTCAGAAAAACTCGTCAGGATAACAACATGTTGTGACGCATATTTTACTTCTCAGAAATAAATGAAGTATTTATTTGAATGTTTGAGAACATTATGTTGCACTCTTATTTTTTATTTTCAATAAGAAGCCGGAAAAGCAACGTTTTAAGCTTTAAGAGAGAGGTAATAGAGTACCATTTCTTACAGTATTTTTTTCATCACATTTAACACGGCAGAAAAATAGACGGAACATAATTTTAAACTTTTAGCAACAAACCCTTCCCTTCTAAAATTCGCGACGAAATACAGTTCACGTTTTTCTTTTCCTTTCGTTCTCCACTCCCCGAATTGCAAAAAAAGATTGCGCTGTATCACATTTCGAAGTCAAAACGCACTATGGCTATAAGAATACTACACTAAAAATTTCTACAACCTTTCGCCAAAAGAAAAAAAAAAACGGTGAAATTTAGCTGCAACCAACATTTGATACTAAAGTTGAACCATTATGATGGTTCCTAGTTACACATTCATGGTGAAACTACCCCATTATAATGGTTCAACTTAGTACTAATTGTTGGTTGCAGCTAAATTTCTCCTTTTTTTTCGGCCGAAAGAAGTAGAATTTTTTAGTGAATGTACTTTTAATTTGTTTAATTTAAGGATTTTTTTCTTTGAATTCATGTTTAATGAGTCGCACAGTATTATTTTCAATTTGAGTTTTTGACATTATGTGATATTTATAAGTGGACTATGATGGTGGATGATGAATTTTAAAAGCTTAGTATGAATGAGGTATCTAAGAGTTTAGTTTCGAAACTCCGGTTTCAACGAAGTTTAGACGTGGAAAAGGAAACTGTAAGCGTTTAGGTTTTAAAGGAGACAAAAGTAAAATTCCTAACAGGGGCAATAACAAAAGGTTATTTTCATTGAGGGAACCAAAGAAGCTTACCATACACCGTTAAAAATGTTGGTTCAACCTGTCGTCACAAAATGGGGAAATTTAACTACAACCAACATTTGGTACTAAATTGAACCACATTCATGGTGAAGCTACGCCATTATAACAGTCGATCTTAGTGCCAAAGGTTGATTTGCAGCGAAATTTCACAATTTTTTTCGTGAAAGGTTAAACTCGATTTTTAGCAGTGTATAATCTGGAGCGATAGTAACATTTTTTGTTCTAAATTGTATAAGATAAGGATATTTAATTCAGGAAATGAATCGGTGAAGCAATTTAATTTCTCAAAGGGTTGATGAGTAAGATTAGCTACTGTTAGAATTTTGACATAGTGTTCCTAAAATAAGGTAATAATCAAGCTTAGAAAAGCAAAAGGATAATGATTTTTTTTTCTGGCTTTAGAAAATATTTTGAATGGAGGACAATGAATAATTTTTGTTTATCACTGTACTACCCTTTTTTAATACCTTAACAGAAAATATTAAAATGTAATGTGAAGAAATAATAAATAAGTTTTACTAATTTACAAATGATTCGAGAAGAAAAACGCAAGTCGCATTTTAGTGGCGATGCAATCGAATATCTTGAATATCGATTGCGATTCCTACTTTTAGGATAGAAATAAAATTTTCGCAATAAATTTTAAAGATCAATGAAAGGCTTGCAGTTGAAATATTCGTATATTTTAAGGAAAAAACGAAGAAAGAATGGCAAGTTCAAATCCAAATCTTCTTCAGTTTCAGCAGTTTGCTCTCGTCGTTCCTATCCTTCAGCCAATTGCTATTCCAAATTTCAACGTTTGGGATAAGTCTGAATTTCTTTTTTTGGAGAAAATATATATGTTTATGTTATGAAGAAATAAACTTCTCCCGTTTAAAAGAGTACAAGATTTGCTTGCTATAAAAATACGTCTCTTTTCCACACTAGTTTATATTGGAAATGAAAATAAAATAAATCTGGTGCAGCATCCTAACGCTAAGGTAGGAAGGAATTGGCTACACTTTTGTGATTTTGAGAGCTTGTAAAGTGATCACGGAAATGTGTAGAAGTGTACTGTTTGTTTCAAATGCTCTAGAACTGTTAAGTATCTAGAGAGGCTTATATTACTTTACATGTGAAAGCTATTAACGTGAAGGAAATTTCGGAAATCGGGTTAAACCATCAAAAGAATGAGCAAGGCACTTTCATCAATTTTAGTAAGAATCTACGTTTACGTTATAAAACCTTTCGTAAACTCTAGTTAAGTTAATAGGGCATACTGAAATGCACATGCAACTGTATTTTTCAAAAACGATTGAACTACGTGTTGGACTTTTAACTGCTTTTAAAATTTTAAACGATGACATTCCATACTGAAAATCTAATGGGAATTTTTCTGAACTATTGTCCCTTTTCCCACTGGGATATTTCTGGTAACAAGTCCTAGAGGAATCGTTGATGTTTTTCAAAAAATTTTGGCCTTATTCTAAAGAGGATTTTTAGGACATTTTCGTTTTTCTGATTACGAATTTTAGTTTTCCTACTATTGCTATTCGTCCATCTGCTCATTCATAGCTAATTAAGAATCATAGTGCTCATGTTGTATTTTAAGCCTGTGCAGTGCCGAACACTGAATTTAATACCTGCTACCTTTATTGCACAGTTGTCCTCATCCTAATAGGATTTTTAGAGGGACTGTTGACGTTGTCTGAGAAGTGATGCTCTTAAGTGACACCTTTCAAATCGCGAAAATCGATGCAAATACCAATTTTTCATTTTTTTGCTTGAAATGTGGTTGGATTCTTCTGATATAACTGAGCAAAGGTTTTAAGTGATAGGATCAATATAAATGTGGTTAAGAAGCAAGTACAATTTTAATATGGTTTAGTAGGGTTTTGTATTTTTTGATCTGCGTATTCTCAGTTTGTGTTTTTCGCAAAATCGTAGTACTTAAAATGATAAAACTTATAGATACATTCATGTAGGAACTTGAAATTATTTTTATGTTCAATATGATGTTCTTGATAAAATTAAGGATATGTTCATAAATACGTTCAGAAAAGAATTAAGTGAAAAAGCTACACGAATCACTTTTGTTTCTGTGTTCTAACGAGGATGTAGCTTTTAAAAAAGATTCTCAAAAACTAAACAATTAACAGCAAAAGCCATGCCTAATGTTGTAAAGCATACTATGATAAGTATTTTTAAAAAAACGGTGAAAAAACTTGCAAATGAACCAGAAGGAGATAATTTAAAATCGTATTTTTTAAATTTAATTTAAAAAACTTCCTATAAGTTGAATGTTTGCTTTTCAAATGAAAATATGTTTTTGAACAATAACATTTCATAACATAGAAATAAAGTAAGTAAATATTCTTAAATAATAATAATAGAAAAAATGCCCAAATGTTCCGAGTCCCCTTAATATATCCAGGAATTTTCAAAGACTGTTGTCTTATTCTGATGAAGGACTTTTGAGTGACCGCTAACGTTATTTTAAAACTATTGTCCTCAGTCTAATGATATTTTTTTGGAACTAATGTCATGGATGTGAAGATGGTTTTTAAGGATTGCTGTTTTTACTAAAATGGCTATTTCAAAAGATTGTTTTCTTTATTCTAATTAGAATTTCTTACTAACTTGCTCCTTATTTAACTAGAACAGATTGTGAACATGTGTCATGTGATGTCATTCTTCCTGAATGACGCAATTATCGATCTAGCCCGTGCAACGCCGGGTAACGCAAATAATATATTGTATAACTGTATGCAACTGCAACTTATTTTAGATTGCCGGTTTGTGAAATTCTATTGCATTTTCGGTTGAGAGTTCAATTTTTATAACATGGAACATGAGTAGTAGATAAACATATCGAAAAACAAACCGATGCCTCCACTGATTAATAAAATTCTCATATCTTCCTTACACCTCATCGGTATCTAGGAAACCTGGATTATAAATATAAAAGCTATTATTTACTGTATTTTTCCATCTTCCTTAGCATGTAACTTTGAATATAAAATGGTTGTAACTCGTATAGGAATATAATTATATCAAAATCTCTTTGATGAAACTCGCTCTTCAAATGAGAATTTTAGCGTAAGTGCGTGAAAGAAAACATTTTCAATATTTTAAGCATGTTCTAATGAAATCTGTCAAAAACCTAGCAGGAAAGAAAAACTTTTTTCTTCTCAGAATAATGAAGCAGTTTGTTAACGCTCGGTTCTTTATCTCCTATACATGCACATTTTATCAACAAATTAAATTACGATGGAGAAATCATCTTCAGGTAAATAACTTTTCAATTGACATATTTTATGAGAACGGGGAGGATAAAATATTTCATGTAGAACAAATTATTTGCTTACGTAGCGTTAAGAAAAAGCTTGAAATCTGAAAGCCCTGAAACAAAATGTTAAGCTTTTACCATTTTTTAAAAAATAAATAGGCATATTATAATAACTAATTCATAATTATAAGACAGATAATACATTTCCTTTACTTGCTTTTGAAAGGAAATTTACATTTATTGATGACACTTTTGATGAGATTTTTAGCCTGTTAAACTTAAGGTTCTAAATAGAATGTGTATTCAAAACTGTATTTTGATGAAAGAGTTACATACACGCCTTTTCCCACAAATTTGTAATAAAGCAAAAGGTGGAGATAAAAGGTGGATTTTGCAGTCTGATTACAATGATCTGTACTTTATAATGGTAGTTGATCTTTTTCCCTTTATTTGTTCTTTATAATCATTTCTTGAGCAGAAATCATAGCGCATGTCTTAATTTCTTCATCAAAACATAACATTGAAACTTGATCACAACAGGCTATACTTCCAATGTTGGTAAAGTTTTTGGACGACTGTTACGAGATCCTTCTAGTTTCAGAAACGATCTAAGCGGCTAAATTATTATTTAGATAGCATTCGTAAAGGGTCAGTTAAAAGAAGTTAATATACACAGAAAAACGGAAGATGCGGTAACGATAGATCGAGGTTTTAAATTATTTAAAAATAAATATGTTTTATAGGGCTCGACCGATGGCATTTTTTGGCCGATGGGCCGATGCCGATTGTTGGCCGATTGTTCCAAGATAGGCCGATGGCCGATTGCCAATTATTCTCTTCTTCCATCGGCCGATGGCCGATGCCGATGGCCGATGGAAAAAAAAAAGTCTCTTTAAACAATTAAAACGTGTAGAATGCTAGTCAAAAACGTCATTTAAATCATTTATTTATTTTTATGTTTATAAAAACATAAATGCATTAATCAAGGACGGTAAAACTGTTTGGGGAAAGTTTACATAACAATTAAAACTAAAAAATCACTCGCGATTCTAGTAAAGTAATTAAACTATTTTGAGGTTAAAAAATAAATAAAAAATGCTGATTCAGAGGATTTTTAATTCTTTTTTGTTATCTTTGCAAAAAAAACTCAACAACTGTTGGATCGGATCGGGTCTAATTCCCTTTCCTTCAACATTTTCTCTTTATAACACCTGCACTTCAAATGCCAAGTGCAGCTGCTTATGCAGATGTTATAATACAGAGTAACAAATAATCTGTTTTTGTATCTTTAACGAAATTTTCAACCCCCTCCTCTCATATTTTTTTTCATAATCTCCCCCCCCCCCCCCCCACCATTTTCAAATGAATAGCGGGAACGATTATAAGTTTATTTTTCATTATAAAAGTTATTTTAACTAAAAATAGCTCTTTTTCTAAAATAAAAATAAAATATTGAAATAATTCGCTTGCAGTAACACCCCCTTGTTCATAACCAAGAAATACTGACTATTGCTTTAAAAACATAGACGTGAGATTTTATTTTTTTTTTTGTCATTACAAATGAATGTCGGGTCTTAGGAACTAATCTTATTAGCTTTTTTTTTCTTGCAAGTTGAAAATTACACTGAAATACTTGACATGTTCTTTATATTTTCATGAGCACAATGTAAGGTCACCGAAATAAACCAATATTTTGAGCACCAGCAGCTACAACATAGTTGACAAATAATCTTCTGAAAAACACGTGATCGTTTACAAAAATTAAAATTTTTTTTTTAAATATAAATATTTATATATACGTTGTCAATTTTTGAAATTAATGAAATTGTAGCATTTTTATTAAGGTATTATTCAACCCTGTCGCTCGAACTCGGTTTTTAAGAATTAAATTTTTGAAAATTGCAAGTCCAACTTGGACACACAAAATTTCGATCAATAAACATTTATACTGAAAAATTTATTCATATTTTATATCAATATGTTCTATGTTGTAAACTAACAATAAAATAACAAGAAATACTTTAAACTGAGAGCAGATGCAACGAGATTGTCGTACAATAGCAGAAAAACTGTCAACTGTAACACGTGGCATCAAAGAAACCAAAAAATAAATAAATAAATAAATAAATAAAGCGATAAAAAAAACGAAGTTTTAACGGGAGGAAATTAAAATAATTATCGTATAAGAAAAGTTAAGATTTATTTTGAAAAACAAAATATGCATTGATCAATCTTGGAAAATAAAGAAATTTTAGTATTTTTATTAAGATGTTATTAAATCCTGTCGCACGAACTCGCATTTTGAGAATTCAATTTTTAAAAATTGCAAGTCGAACCATAAAATTTCGATCGACATTTATACCGGAAATTTTTTCCTTATTTTTGACCAATTTTTTCTATGTTGTAAACTAAAAATGAAATAATGAGAATAACGGCACACTAAAAGCAGATACAACGAGATTGCTGCACAATTGCAGAAAAACTAACACTTGGGATCGAAGCAAAAAAAAAAAAAAAAAATCGCTAAGAGAAAAAAGTTTACGCTGGTAAAAATTTAAATTGTTATCGTACTTTGATTGAGTTGACTTTGTATTGTTTACAATTTCGGAATAATACGAAACATGACAAACTAAATGCAGATGGTATAATATTATTGCACAATGACATCTAATGCACTAAGTCATTATTAACCGAAAAACAGACAAAAATGAGGCAACTAACCTAGTGCGAAAAGAAAACAGCACTCATAAGACACCTCTATTACTTTTACGTTAACATATTCTATTTCAAGAGCATTCTGCTCCAAGGGAAATAATTTTAAGAATGAAAGTTTTCGGGCAGCTTTTGCTTAAACTATTTTTCCAAATTTTTTATCAAATACTTTGTAGAATCACATTATTTTTGTGCTTTTTTTTAACTGATGTGCTGCCTGTTATTGTATGGAAATCGAAATCTAGCTATGGAGAAAAAAGAAAGTAAAAGACAGAATGTTTTCTGGAAAGTTGTCCCTGAGAAAAACATCGGCCTTGCATCGGCTTTTAGATGTTTTTCAAGGCCGATGGGCCGATGTTTTTCTAAAGTTAACATCGGCCACCGATGCCGATGGCCGATGGCAACTTTGTTGAACAATCGGCGCCGATGCATCGGTCGAGCCTTAATGTTTTATAAAACTTTGAATTCATGGTTCGAAAACACATTGTAGTAAAAGATAGATACTGGCATTCTTTAATTTTCTCTGTTTAAATGTTTATTTCTTGCTCTAAATTTATGTTTAAAAAAATTCAAATGAAAGAGAAATATTTTTTGTGTGACAGCACCGAGTTTGATTTGCAACAAAACCCTTAATCTTCAAGAGAAAAAAAACAGACGAACAACGGTAGGATAAGATAATAATCACAGAAAAATTAATTTTCAAATGTTTTCATAAGTTTCGAAAAGAAAGTATTTTTTTCAATTTTGATATTTAAACTCAAAAATTGCATAAAAAGTTACGAACGCGATTTCATTTTATGATTAATCCGAAAGATCTTATAAAAACAGTCAGAAAATTAATTTCGAAGAGTAACTTAAGACATAAGAAAAGTGCTTTCGAAAGTATATTGGATAAACAAAGCATAATAAATAAAATTCTCCAGAATAAGAGAAAAGAATATTTCTACAAAGATTTTCTTTCCCTAATATTGAAAAGCAGAGTTCTATACCAAGAAATGCACAAAGGTGGAAAAGTGTGGAACAGACCAGATGTTTCTCGTGTAAGGCATCGTATCTTATTTAGTTGTTGGAAGGAAAGTATTTTTTTTAAGAACAAATAGCATTTTCTCCTTTATGCTATTAAGCTCCAGCAAAACTCAAATCTCGTGTTCCAACTTAGGTACATTTTATTTCAATGCACGAAATGAAACTGTCATGATTGCTAAAAAAAAATGTTACACCCAGCAGATATGAATGGCCTTAGGTTTAAAAAGTTCCCAATTATGTTTTGAATTTATATGTGATCTTTTTGATATTAAGCTAAAAAAAAAACCCTCAAATCCAGTGTGCCAGCTTAGATATGCTACCTTTCAACGAAATTGTCATGATTTGCTAAAGAAACGAATTTCCATCATCAGCAACGGGCAGAAAAATATTAGAGGACTACTAATTTATACTGTTCCGTTTTGGTTTAGCATCATTATACATTTCAATAATAGATGCTTAATTTTACTATATTTTGGTGTGCAACATACGCAAGTAAGCATTAAAATATAGTAAAATTAAGTGGTGCACACTCTTATAGCTCTTTAACATTAATCAATTTCTCCCTTTATGTTAAAAAAAAAACCCTCCTGTTAATAACTCTTACTCTAGGTTTAGCGAAGCTGTAAAATTAAGTCAGGTCAATTGTATATGTAAATTGCTTTTGTATACATTAAATAAATTGTAAAGGCTAGTCAAAGACTCTGAAATAGACTTTGATGAAAATAATATCTGGACTACATTTCATTTGTGCTCCTGTTGGCATTTGTACTCAAATTGATCTAATATTCTGCGTACTTTGTTGAGAAAATATTAATGACTTTAATTAGATTGAAAGATGCACAAATTGTTTCCTTTTTAATATTTTATACAAAACACTTATAGATAAACAGCTGAACAATAACATTGAACGCATTTTGTAATTTTATATTTGATGACCAACACATTTTTACTTAGATAGATATATAATTTTTTATTATTATTTAAAAAAAAGGACTGGATGTTCTGTAAAATTAAGTTCATTAGAATGTAAAAGCTACTCATAGCGAAATCATTTACTGTATAATATGGATGCTTTGTGCATATTCTATATATAATTATGTTCACCAAATTATTAGATAAGCGCACTTCCAGTTTAAATCCACTGAAATCCCCTTTGATGAGTGAATTTCATAACGATTACGCTTGAGTGTCTTTATCAAGTAGAGTACAGTTACACAATTTGAAGCCGTACCGTAGATTTATCTACAAACAAACATTTAGTTGTTCAAAAGTTATAGCTCTATTGTCCAGTTTAGTGAATAAGAGGATTTTTACTTTGATTAAAATGTTTAAATGAGTTAAGGTACGGTATATCATCTCATTGAATTATTGTTTTATTTATAATACATAGTTCAAAGTGTCTACTGTTTAAATTTTAAAACTGAAGGAAACTTGTTTTGTAGATGATCGATTGCAGTAATGCTTAAATTTAGGGAAAAGCTGAACTAGAAATTGATTAAATGTAATTTTCCATGGAAAGCGTAATTACAGTCGTGCAATTTATTTAACGGTGTATCGGTAAAAATTTTATCAACATTTGTAACAGCATGTACACTCACATCAAGATTTAAACTCATGCGAAAGATATGTAATACAGGATTTGAATAAAACCTATAATAGTTGCGAAACGCAATATTGAAAAAGAAGGTTTTATGAACATATAACCATATTATTATAGTGAAAATAAGACGAAGCCGGAGAAAGACTTTCAGTATGATATTTGTATGAATCCTTCAATAAAATTAAGCCGCATTTCAGATAATCACATTTACAGAAAACTTATCAACAAATGTGAAACATTAGAGCAGATACAGTGCACGTGTGCTATGTTCTTGTGCATTAAAACAAACACAGGAGTGATATGTTAATTACTTTTTACGAGTGAAAAGCAAAACCTTTCTCTATTTTCAAAGATAAAGTTTAGTTCTTGTTTTTCCAATGGCACCACATTTAAGCAGGTATACTTAAAAATTCAAGAAGTCAAAATATGCCGTAGGTGCTCCTTTTATGGGTACAAAATTTCTGAGGGAAAAATGACAACAAAATAAAATGACATTTTATAAGCAAAAATAAATTCCAATTATTTTTTATTTTCCATTTTCTGGCTAAATTAAAATCGTGTGCATCGTATTTGGATTACGTTAAGCTTAGAAAAAGGGTTTTGCTAAGAGCAATTCTTAACGCTATTCAAAAGCCCATGGAAACATCAAACTTCATCTTATGCCGAAAAATTCAAGCTTTTCAAATGACATAAAAATTAAGAATGTGCATTAAATATTTCGTTCCCATATTTGTAAATTTATGCGAAATTTGAGTTTAAAATTGGAAAGAGAAAATAATAAGATCAAACTTTAGAAAAAAACTCTATGCCGTGCACTTACAATGCAAACAAATTTTCTCCCAAATTTCATGAAACTTGCCGAATGGCCATGGCTTCACACACACTTTCTGCTTAATTATTAATAAAGAAAATTCATTTTTGAGTCACTTATAGCTATTGAGCTCGGTTCTCTTAGACCCTTGTTTCTTATTCATCCTTTATAAGCCCTCTTTTATATGTATGCATTAGAAATACATACTTATTAAATTAAATTTAGCAAAATATTATTAAGTCTTTAAAGTAAAATGTTGAGGATATCACTAAAAAAACTAAGGAAATAAAAGTTTAAGCACTGAAATTATTTAACAAAACGTCTTTTCACTTTTTTATCCCTTTCATTTTCCCCTTAAGATTAATTAGCTTAAAATTAATGTTGACATTTTTTGAATTCTAACTTTGAGAATGTTTTTTTCAACAACGAAAGCTACTTCCAAGTTTTTTTTTTTTTCATTTTTATATTTTATTGAATTAAATAGACTTGAAAACTTTATTGCGGTTTTTATTAACCATTTGGAAACTTAAATTAATTCTTCAATTTAGTAATTTTTTTCATCACTTAAAATTATAAGTTGCAAAACTCTGCCATTAATTAAAAAGTGAATATTGTCTAAAGCATTTTAAGCGTATGCATAAGTGTTATCACAAGTAAAACTAAAATCTGAAAGATTTGTTGACATTGCAGAACTGGTACAGATGTTGAAAAAACTAGAGGAAAAAGGAAGGGAAAAGGTAGTAATTTGTTATTCAAAACCACTCTAATTGAAAAATTCCTCAAAAGTTAGAGTGAAATATGTAATCATTTAGAATACTATGTACTACTCATTTATACCTGATAGTTTATTTATAAGTTAACTTAACAAATATTTAATGTTCGATTTCGAGAACATTTACAGCTATTTTGTATTCTTATTTAAATTCAGTTTCTGTTTTTTAAAACAACGAATGTATAGAGGAAAGTAAAATATTTTACATAAAACAATACAACTAAGCAAGAAACATATAAGCAATAAATATTACGAAGGAATTTTTTTTTATCAATGCACAGTGGTCAACACTGATAAAGATTTTAAAATGATAGATTCTCCGCAAATGTTTGCGTTTTATATATATGCGCTAAATAATGTTAATTAGTCAATGCAAAGCAAACTTGCAAAGTTTGACTGCATCTCACTTTTTCTTATCTGATAGAACTAATCAAATTCAAACAAATAAAAATTCTTCCGAGATGGCTGAATCAGTGAATATGTTTTTAAAGAAAAATTAAATTTGACTACAGTTTAAAATAACACTAATTAACAATCAACCTTATGTTGCAAAGAAGTAAGATTTCAGGGTAAGTTTCTTTGATTATAGTTAGCAGTTTGCGCCAACAATTAAAGAATTTGCTCATTGACACATCTGCTGTTAAAAGACAAATTTACAATAAAAATTACAAACACATTCTGGACCAAGGAGCCTTTTGCAAAAAAGAGTGCAAAAACATTTAATTGCTCCAAGAAAAAAAAACTTATCTTCTAGCTAATTTTTATGTTTCCCGTACTTCTTCAAGACCGATATTAGTGTAATACACGTCTTGTACGCAATTTTACACACGTCGTGCAAGCAGTTTTCAATAAAATTTTTGCTTAATTGCGTTAGTTTTTTTAGTTTGTACGATCTGTAGATGAGTATTTTTTTACAATTGATAAAATTTCCATTTACATTTTTCCATTAAATTCTTTTTTTTTTTTTTTTTTGCAGTTTAATTTTAATGTCGCGTAAACAGGTATCACCTATTTAACACCAAAGACAACTATATGTTTTTATATATATAAACAGAGAGAAACAAACTGATACTTATCAATTTTACCAAAAGCGTGATTCACCCCCTTTTTTTTAAATTTAATATTGTTACTGCATTGACATTTTTAACATACAAAAGCTAACTGTATGGCAAGTTCATCCAACAGCATTTTCCTTTAGTGTCGTCTTATTTAGGAGCGCAAATTACATATTCCACGTCAAATAATGCTATTCGGGAAAGCTCACATCGTTTCGCATTCATACTCGCAAGAGACACATTTGCCCAATCGATGTGAAAGCAGGCTATGCTTGTTATCAAACAAGATGTGATATCGGGGTTCATTTCTCCAAAAATTCAATTTCCTTTTGTTATGCAAAAAGCCGATTTGTAAAAATCAGTTTCACTGTAGAAAAGGATTGGGAACTAGTGCTCTTTTCCATTTTCCATCACGAATAGTTTCTACTCGGTTCTGATATTTTCAAATTATTCAATTACTATTCGTAACCCGAATATGGAATCAAAATTTACTATAAAAGCGCGACATTTTGAAGATTTATCAGATTGTTAACAACCGTTATGGTTATTCAGTAAGAAGATTTATGAATTTTTATATAAAGGCTTAAATAAATTTGCACTTTAAAATTCAGAAATGCATTTTATCACTGGAACACTGAGTAAAAAATCAAGTGATTTGACCGCGGGAGGGGGGGAGGAGCGCGTTAGTTCCTTTACCAAACATTTTCTGGATCATTTTGCCATTTACTGTTTATGGGAATGAATTGCAGCGAGTAGAACAATTAATTCTTAAAAATGTTTCCTCAACGTTGTCGGCTATTGTAATATGAAACATTTTAAGAACATCGTGGTTGCCTCTGAGGCGATTATAAAAAAAAAAAGTGCAAAGAAAAAAATACCGACTTCCAATGAGGCGACTGGGAAACCGCTCCTTTATCAAGACGACGTAACTGCACGCACAGCTTTCAAGATCAAGTTGGTTTTAAGAAAAAAATGGCATAAGAACGATTTTCACTCCACCTTTTACCTGACATATTCTACCCTCGGTAGTAACTTGCACATGTGGGCAATGTCTTGTTGATTTGTTTGTTACGCGCAGTTGTGTCTCTAAATATATATATTGATCATTCTCAAATTTTTAGCTTTTTTTCTATTCATTTGCATACAATACTCATATTCATAGATTGCAATAGTCATAATACTCATATTCATCATCATACTCATAAATTTTTTGTAATATTTGGAAAACTATTTCCTCGATGCCAATGTTTTTTACTTCTTCGTTAAAGATCGTTTATTGTGTTAATAAAAAAGTAAAGAGAGTTTTAATTTACATTATATTATTTAGAATAAAAAATAGGCCTAGTGATACAGAAAATCATTAAGTTTTGCAGCGTAAATAATCTCTCAGTAACTATTTTATTGTAACATATGGAGAAAGAAAATGTGCTGGTTTATATTCATTTAATAACAAATAAATATCAATGATACATTCAAAATTTTGTAGCATCATCTTAAACTTTTGTAAATATTTGAAGATCTATAGGCGTAATTATTCGTGTTCAATGTTTCGCTAAGCATGTAGTAGTTGATTATTTTACTTCAACTAAAGTGTATATAGGTTTTTCCGCTTTCACCGCAAATATATGAAAGGATTCTTATCTATACTATTCGAAAATTAGCTTAATAATTTAGCTTTCAAACAACAGACATTCTAGATTTGATTGATACATTTTTGTATTAACAGGATTTTAAAAAGATTAGATAATTTTCCGTCTGTTTTAATAGTGAAGTTGTTCCATGTCATTAACTATTCAGATCGATATTTTTGGAAATGAAGTCTCCATTCAAATTTTCCTATCGTCAATTTCATTCCCAACAGATATTTTCAAATCCATCAGAGAAAATAGCTTTTTCTCAATCATTTTCTAACGCTTACGACAAGGCATTGTACGAAATTAGGTTTCTAAAAAGAAATCTTATCCATTTTCGCGTTTTTAAAACATCTATTTAGCGTAAGAAAGTAAGGTTTCCGATTTCTTAATAATGTTCTATAATTTATCTTGTATTTTGCCGTAACTTGTATTTTCACTTGTATTTTCAAGTACACATTCTCAAAGTAGTTTTAAGAATGAATGAATACAGTGAAGTTGTTTTCACTAAAACTAACATTTTTTTTCTTTGAATTTCAATGTTAACAGTTGAATTATAAAAGCAAAATTGAAAAAAATAATTTTAATAATGTTATTGTTTATTTTTATGCTATTTTTATATTTGTGACGGTATGGCATTTTCGTCAACCAAGCTTTTGAGTTTCTCGGTACAAAAAAAAGTTCTGTGAATTATGCATATTTTCACTTTTTGAACGAATGAGCACTTTTTAGTTACATAAGTAATAATAAGAAAATTTCAATTTTAAAGATTTTTTTCGCATTAGATTGAAATCATTACAGTTTATGCGTCGTGACGGAATTGAAAGAATTTTCTATGTTCATTTATTGCAACAAAAGTGGTCATACATATAAAAAAAAGTTAGTGCCTAGCTCATTTAACGTTACTTAATCAAATGTAATGAGTTGAAAATGAAAATGGCTCACAAATGACAGCTTTTCAGAATGATACTAAATAAAAAGTTGCCAATTTCATGGAATTTCCCAGTGTCTTTTTTTAATGAAATAACAAAAGTAAGCTATTATTGTATATATCGCCGTTTTTGAACTTGTAGACACTTTTTATCCCATTTTTTAAAAAAAATTTCTGGAACTAGTTATTGAAAATATTTCTTTATTCAGTGTAAATGTAATTTAACGTTTCAACTTACGACGAAACTGAATTTGCTTTTATTTCAGAAAAAAAGAGAAAAAAAGAAAATTCAATCTACGGAGAATCTGAAGAATAATTATTTTTGAAAAAAAATATTTTGTAGTTATTTCAGGGTTTTTGTATGAAATGTACTTCAATTTTTAAAAAAATATATGTTCGGATGTAGGTGCATAAAGTACGACAGAATGGAAGTCAATATTTTAATACACTAATACTGCAGAAATTAAAATCGGTTGAATGGAAAGTACAATAGTTATGTATTGTACGAAATAGCGCATTTTATCAACTATCATCTGACCGCTTATTTCAGTATACTAAAACAATATTTAATATATAAGGGCAATACCAACTCAATGTTACCTTTTTCAGATCCCCTTCGACAAAACTCGGCGGGCCGCATGCAGTACGTGGTCCTGAGGTTGAATATCGGTGCTTTATAATAAGGATATTATTGTTTTATTACACTTTGATGACTATAAATCAATATATATCATAATAAATATTTGAAAAACAAGAGAAAAAAAGACCCATTTTCTAACTCAGACCCATTCGAAAAAACTCGGCGGGCCACATGCAGTACGTGGTCCTGAGGTTGAACTTCGATGCTTTATAATAAGGATATTATTGTTTTATTACACTTTGATGACTAGAAATCAATATATATCTTTAGTGTTCGGCCGTAGTTAACTACTTCTAGTAGTTAACTACTAGTGGCAACTACTAGTTAACTAGTAGTTAAGTACTAGTTGTAACTACTTTTGTTTTGAACTAGTTAACTACTAGTTAAACTACTTTTTCCCCAACTACTAGTTACAACTACTTTCAAAATTCCAACTACTTTCGAAAAAAGAATTTTTTTAAATCTACTTTTTGAAAAAAAGAAAAAAAGCTGTTTTTAACCATTAAATTATTTAAACTTTTAGCTTATGAATATGACTCACACAAATGTATTTTTTATGTTATGTTATAATAATGAAAAAATACTCATAAAAAATCATAATATTTATAGCAGTATTTACGCAAAAAAGAAAGAGCTTTCTAATGTACTCAATAAATAGCGCCCGCACCAGCACATGCGCAATGGAGTTTCATTTAAAGACCAAATCTTCATTATGGGGAAGCTTTAACTCTACTCCAGTACCATGCATGCGTTTGGGATACAATAAAACACAAAAAGAAAGCAAAATACTGGCTCTTATGATTTTTTAAAAGAGAAAACTGCTTCTTTATGATTCTTTCCTTAGACAAAATATTGATTTTTATGATTTAAAAAAAACTATTTATATCAGCTTCGAAGTTATTAAAGAATAGACATTTTTTATTATAAATTTTAATATATTCTGGGTTCATGCAATTAATTAGAATTTTAACTCACTATATGGTAGCCTTAATGCATCTGGTCCTCTAGGGAAAGGTGGAATATCTTCGTTAAGGTATCAAAGAATGACATTTTATCAGAGTTGGACAGGCGGACTACAGCAAAAGCATCAACAGTACCTTTAGAAAAGATTTTTCCTACATTTGGAATAGTGCACTTAAAATTAAGAAACATATTGGGGATTGATAAGGCATCAAAACTGGGATCCTTGATGACACATTTAAATAGTAAAAATGATTAAGCTGTAGTAAACATTATATATTTTATGTTATATTTGCCATCTCTGTTTATATATTCAGGAAATTTGTGTACACTCAAAAAATTATAATAGTCCAGTCAACTTATTTGTACATATTCAAGAAATTATAATACATTTAGTCCAGAAATATAAGCTTTCTATTCTGTTTCTTGTTGTTCTCTTTATTAAACATACATTTTTTATATAATATAATTAATTAATAATTAATTTTGAACTAGTAATGAATAATTATTTCAACTGAAATATCTTAAAATTCTTTGAAGCCATAAATAATTAACTGAATTTGTTAGTGTATTTGTTGTGTATTTGTAGTTAGTGTTGTGCGCATACATATTTTGTTTAAAAAATCCAAAAAATCTGATTTAAATAAAAAAATACTATTTTTATTATTTTTTTTCAAATAAAAAAATCACCAACCCTGCCTTCAACACAGTTTGAAAGAATATAATCTAAATTCTAAAGTAAGCACGTTATAAAGATATTTTGTTAATGAATGGGGGTTGGGCAGAGGGAGAATTTTAAATTGCTATTAAGGGTAAACCCAATTACAACAACTGCTGGAAAATTGTTATTTCTTGAAAACATAAATTATTAACTTTATTAAACAAATACATATAAAAATAAAAGTTTAAATTTATAGAAAAAGGTTTTGTCTTTATTCATATTCTTTTTATATGTTAATTGTTCAGTGTTATTTGGAAATATTCAATCCTTGAATGTTTTACAGGAATTTCTTTAAAATTGTTTTAATGATTAAAAATAATATTGAGTTGAATTATTACTATTAAATATTTAAGAACAAGCTTAAAAATGGAAATTGAAATGAATTATACTTAAAAGTAGTTAACTAGTACTTAACCACTTGTGGAGAACAATTAACTACTAGTTATAACTAGTCTCAGAAAAATGTAGTTAACTACTAGTTGCAACTAGTTTTGTTTAGAGTAGTTAGTAGTTGGTAGTTAACTACTTTTTGACGAGTAGTTGCCGAACACTATATATCATAATAAATATTTTGATCAAAGTAACTTAACTACCTTTACCTTGTTCTTGCTACTATATGACCACAATATGAATAAATGTTAAAAGCTTTTTTTTAAAAGCAGCAGGGCCATTTCCCCCTTTGATTGTTAGTCTTTCACGATAGAATTGCCCATAAACATTATGATTCGTTACAAATTTCGTCATGAAAAGCTCCTCTCCGAACGAAAAATGTAGCTCTTGGAATGATCAACAGTACGAACTTTTGAATTAAATTTTAAAGGTAACGAAAAATGGTAGTTCGAGAATACTTCTCAAACTGCAACGACTGTTTAGTACAAGCTATTTGTGTTGGATCAAAGTAATGCTTTGGAGACACACAAAGTAGTGATTGTTAAAAAATCTTTTATTAAATTACGCAAATATTTTGCTAAATATATAAAAAAAGAATAAATTTAGAAATATTGAGTATTTTGTAAATATGCATGAACATATGAGTAATATGTTAAGATTAGTACATCGTCTATTATTTAAAACATTATTCACTAGAACTTAGAATACTTGCATAAGAACGTATGCAGCGCTTTAAGTTTTCATTTTTCAGGTAAAGTGCTAAAAATTAGTAAATAATTAACCACATTAAAAAAAATAAAATCCCAGACAGCTTACAAAATCATAATAATATTTCGAAAGATAAAACAATTTACTACGTAAGGAAGGAAAATATATTATGATCCAGCTATTTTAGCTAAATATTACATAATTTATTTTGCTTAGCAACAGAAGCTGCTTTGATAGTTAAAAACTTCATTAATATGCAATTCGAAGGTTTTTAGATTTGAAACACTTTTTATCCAAGAATATGCGAATTATAAAGGTGTTTCAAAGAAATTTTATGAAGTCAAGCTTATATTCTGTTAAATACACTTTTTGAAAAATTATAATAAGAACAAAAGTGCTTGTTTTTCGCTATTTCATGAAGTAAATTATTGGTTAAAACATGCGAGAAATTCTTTCTATATAAAAGTTAAAACACAATTAAGTTAACTCGGGCCACATGACTCATTTTCAATTTGTAAGCAGTCCCTGAACCTGCGTTGAGCAAAATAATTTTCGGATCAATTATATAGGAATTCAGAATTTCAACATATTACGATGCTATTTCATGTTTTAATGCTTAATAATATCATTTAAGTATTGCAGGATGCAGGTACGAGTTGAAATATTTATGCTTTTTGCATAGACAAAAATAAAAGTCTAGATTAATTACTTTATTTATTTATTTTTCTCTTATGAATTTTACCCTAGGTATATTTGAGTGAAATAAATTTCTTAATTTGTGATGTCATCGATTGGATGAAAAAATGGGTTCTTTAAGGAGACAAAATTTCGTTATTCGGTGCGAATCATAGGTGGGTAGGGCCAAAACGAAGCGTATCTTAAATTCAAGAGGCTTTCAAAAAAGGAAAGTACTAAAAATCTACAAAACTAAAGGAAATGTTAAGCAAAATAATGCTTTTAATTATGAACGAAATAAAGTACTGAATATTGCAGAATTTTTAAAGCAGCAAAGTGAACTTAAGAATTTCTAAAAGCATTAAATACACACACACAAATCTAAAATAACAAAGGCAAAACACTAAATTAATTCTCAGAACTCTTCCTACCAAAGAGCGATGAATAAAATTGTAAAAAATAATTACTAGCAAAGAAAGTGGTTTGATTTAAAGACTCAGAATCTATATTTATTGAATATTAAGAAATTTACCAGTATGTAATCTGATTGACATTAATGCGTTGCATATAGAAAAAGATTATCGACAAAATAGGGATTGAGCAAATCTTGTATGCCCAATTTGACAACTTTTTTTTAAACCCACTGGTAGT
The DNA here is from genome assembly GCA_038502835.1 of Octonoba sinensis. Taxonomy (NCBI): domain Eukaryota; kingdom Metazoa; phylum Arthropoda; class Arachnida; order Araneae; family Uloboridae; genus Octonoba; species Octonoba sinensis. The sequence continues at coordinate 191,927,097 of CM076598.1, read as the reverse complement.
TTTTTTTAGGATTTGATGGATTTTAGTTTGTCGAAAAATATCAGAACTATAGCTTCAATATTTGTGGCTTTAGTTTTTAGGTAACTTATGAATTCTTATGTTATTTTCCTCTGAGTAATCAGTAAACTGAATTTTGTAGAACATGAAAACTAAACTGTTGCTTCAGTTTGTTATAAATAGAAAAGCTCAGGAGTTTATTTGAAAGTTGAATTAGAAAACCAGAAACAATGATATTTTAAAAAGTATATTGAATACCTGGAACAAAAATTTGGTATTTAAAACAATCTATCTTCGTTAATATAATGTTAACAAAGCATTTACCCCAATTCAGCCCGAATTTACAAAAATATAATTTATTGTTCTTTATTTCTCCATTGTGAGACAGATTTCTCAAGCTATTAGTGTTTTATTTTTCTCTTTCCAACTCACACGACTTAGAGTATATTATATATACAATTTTCTCGCTTTTTCAGTTTGCACGATTATACCGTATTTCAATTTAATATTTTCGACATTTATTCAGTTATCACACATGGAGCACTTTTACTTCGCCTGAGAAAAATAATAATTACATGCATAGTAACATACATACATACATTTATGATCTGGTCGTTAAAATTGCTTTATTTCATATGAAACACATTAGGAGAATATTCAACTATTCATAATGGAGCGTTCCAAATTTAGTTTAGATTTCAGATGTATTGAGTTATTTAGAGATTAAAATTGGTATTTAAATACGTATGGGTATCAAGATAATCCTCTTAGAAACATTTCAGATGCCCTGGTTCTAGCAAGTGCTCTTTCATTCTTTGCAAAATGGAAAATCAATGTCATTTCAAAATTGCGTTCAGTTTTCGAAAACCATATCTTACTTCCTACGTATTCATCGAATATATTCAAAAGCTGTTTAAGATTCCGAGAATTTGAATGAGCTAAAATTTTATTCCACGAAAATGCCCTATGAAAGCATTGCGGCTGAACGCATTTTCAAGCACAAAACGGAAGATTTTTTTTTTCTTTAAATTGTCTTTCCCGTTTTAAAGTAAATAACGAAATATTGCTGTTTAACTTAGTAAATAAAGGCGGTCAAAGCTGAATTTATACCCTAGAGCCTAGAGGAAAATTTTCTTGATACTGTACACACTGAATAAAAATTCTCAAAATTATTCAATTCTATTCTGAAACTAATTAAAATACTGCCTTTACAGTTAGGCACTAAATTCAAGCAATATAATTTGAGCTAATGTTAAAATAAAGTAGCCTTGAGCTCAGTAAAATATATTAAAAGAAAAGTTTATTCTTCGCTTTTATAAGGATAACTCTTTATATTACATCTCTTAATCATTTATTGTTTCTTTAAATTAGCGAAAAATATTTTTTGATTTGTAAAATTAATATTAATCGTCGTGATTTCAAGTAATTGTGCAAAATATGCACACCATTTGTGAAGAAAAATCTTACGCAAAAGAACAAAAATATGTTATTACTATTACTAATTTTATTCAGCAATAATAATAATAACAGTGTTTTTTTTTCCTTTTTTTTGTAGACCTTTGTACTTTTTTGTCATTATTTTTAGTCCAAACTTTTAGAATGTATTCTAAAAATAATTCAGACTCATTATCTCAATTGCGCTTTATAGTAATATTTTTAGATGTTTAGATTAAAAAAAAAAACAACAATCGGTTCAATTTCTTTAATACAGAGTATCAATCTTCCTAGGAATCATTGCTCCTACTTTTAGAATGTTCAGAAGGTTCTTCAAATTTATGCTCGGGCAATATTTTGCACGGTATGCTCATTGTACTTAGTGTGCAATTTTCTATCAATTTAAAGCATGTTTAATATCACTTTAGACAATAATAATTTAACTTTGTGCAAATAAACAGTAATAGAAATATAACTTCACGTTAATTTAAAGCACAAATGAGCATTCAAAACGCAGACCTATGTTTCGGGATTGCTTGGAATCCCTTTTTCAATGCGACAGGGAGCTTCTAGATGCAAAACATTGGCTTCATTTGGATGTTTTGCATCTAGAAGCTCCCTGTCGCATTGAAAAAGGGATTCCAAGCAATCCCGAAACATAGGTCTGCGTTTTGAATGCTCATTTGTGCTTTAAATTAACGTGAAATTATATTTCTATTACTGATCACTTTAGACGTTTATTTTAGATTGCGTTCATTGAAACAACGAGATAATACGCAGTTTTGATTGAAAATACAAACATTAGAAAGATATATGTACCTGAGAACCGTAATATCTCAAGTCCATTTCTAGAGTTTTTGGGAGTTTACACTTAATGGACATACAGAGTACCGACAACAAAGTCACTAGCTACACGAGGGTTCCAAACTTTTAAAACTGCCATCGGACATCTTTATTCTAACGTTCGCACGGAAAAGTCTAGTCTTATAGTACTAAAACTGTTTATTTTTTAACTTGAGCCAAAAGGCTCTCAGGTACAGATATTATCAGTTACTATGGGATAAAATAACAAAAAAGAAAGAAAAAATTACTTCTATAACTATTTTATTTTGTATTTTTGTTAATTACATAAATAATGATTATCCGAAATGTTGGAAGATGCTTAAAGCCATAAATAGCAAGCATTCCATTGCTTTAATCAAAGTATAACTTTTAACAATATTATGAAAAGAATAATTAATAATAATATTTCCAACATGGGAAGGTTTTTACCGGATTTAATTATTGTAGGCTGCATTGTTTGCCATTATTCTAAGGGAGCATAGCAATATCATTTGGGAAACTTAAAATTTGTCGCTAAGGGCAAAGCAAATAATGAAATTTAAAAATAAAAGCATATGCCGAATCAAACGACTGGTGAAATCAGAAGTTTTTGATTCATAATGCTGTAGTTTACAAATGATGTATGATTGAGGAAGAAACTAAAACGCAAGCACAAACACTTATTTATTTTACATAGAAGTAAAAAACGAATAACACAAAGAAAAATCAGACGGAATGACTTATTTAACAATGTGTTTTATGTAAAAGCGTCGAAAAGTTTTTGTTTTATTATTATTACTATTTTATTTTAGGCAAACACAACTCAAGTAAAGCTTATGAGGTTTAAACCCAGATGGAAACCCAGCTTTTTTTTAAAGCAAAGTGAAAGCTACTTTAAAGCGGAGCTTTAAGCCTTAAGTTCAAAACTTGCTGAAGCGCCTTCTTTTGACAGTTATGAGGTTTAGATTGGAGTAAAAAGTCAATTTAAAATCCTATGAAAATCTCGGAATTGCGTTTGTATAAAACCTGTCATATACAAAACCCATTTTGAATTTTCAACATGTACCCATCTGACAGCAGGATCAGAAGTTATTGTTTCCCTCAGCGTTAATATAAATAGAATATTGTAAGAAACTTTATTTTTTGTTATTATAGAACCTCAAAGATCCTAAATATTTAAAAGTGAGAATTGGTAGAAATCATACAAGTTTCTGCTTTGATTTGATGCGACAATGGAACAATAAATACTTTGTATAACCTTGAAAAACAAAAATTACCATTTCTTATATTTGTATTCTCCTGAAAACGTTAACTCTGTTTATCACATAAAATATGATTATTGGTTAAAATTGATTTGAAGAAATCTTAAAATTTGGTATTACATAATATTATCCTTTTGTTTTGTAGTAATTTCAATGTTTTACAACTGGGAAGGTGATTCTGCTGAACAAAATTCTTTATTGATGAACATAAAGGAACAAACTGCAACGCATTAATTTTTAATATTCGAATTATTTTTTCTCCATTCTTTCAAATTATAGTACAATTGATTTTTTAATGGTGGAGGTCGAATCATTATAGCGTTTTCAGTCAAGAGTTTCTCAGAGCATTTGTCGTTTAAATGAACGCTTGCCATGGCATCAGTATGTTTATGAAAACGAATCCACTAATACACCGGTAGACTTGGTGCACAATTGGCACACTTCAGCTTTAGTTCTTAATAACTTCAAATATATCTTCAACAGTTAAAACATATTCATTCATTCATGCTCCCATTCATTCTTTCATTCAGAAATACCCTTAAAAGTCCAGATCAACTAGTTTCGTTGATGTTATCCTCTTTTGAATGAACTTCATACCTCTACATTGTTCTACGTCTTAAGCTCTTTACGATAAATTTGTTCCGTGTAAATCCGCAGTTAGATCACGGTTTATCTAAAGTTCAAATCAGCCCCAGGCGCTCATGTATTTTTTTTAACTGTGCAAAATTGAACAAAAATCGTTCAAATTAAAAAAAATATTTCACACTGAAATATCCTTCCATCAAGCTGTCTGAAGGAACTTGTATGTTACTTCCAGGGCTTACATACTTTGCTTTATATTTTCCCACAGACGCTAATGTAAATATATTTTGAACTGTTTAAAACTGAACAAAGTATTGTTTAAATCAACAAAACAAAATAACGAAACAGGATGTCCTCGCTGAAACCTTTCAAATTCAAAAAAAAAAAAAAATCTTTCGAATCTGACTATTCCCTCTAAAGGTATTGGGGGGGGGGGGGGTAGACCGACAGACACATTTTACCCATCTCAAAACCCTACTTTTGTTTCAACCTTTAATTACTTAACTTATTTCTGACTTTCTTATTTTTACCGATATTTTTACGATACAATAAGACTGCTTTCATACTTTTTTTTTTCACTTTTACTGGAAAGTTGGTTAAAAAGAATTAAAACGTTAATTTTTTGTTAAGCTTTTGGTTAATATTATACACTACATTCCTTCTGTATGCATCACTATTTCCTTGCTATGCTGTAAGTTAAAACGACAGCAGGCATAAAGCGCAGACGGCTATTTTTCACTTCTGTCCTTACAGGGCGGGTGAAATTGTGCACATGGGTGGTGTACGCACTTGAGCGTTGGTTTTCGATAATAAGCAGATTATATAAATAATAATTGCAAATAAATCGTCAAAATAGCTAAAACACGTTTGCTTAAAAAGTATATTGCAGTACTCTCATCACAATGAAAATCAGAGGAACAGTAATGAAACATCAAACCCTTACATTTGGAAAGCAAGCGATATAAATGACGTTGTAAAATACATTTCCAGAGAAAAAAATATGAATTCAAGCAGACACTGCTGTAAGGCAAATCCAAGCCTTTATCTTTGGAAAGCAAGCAATAAAACGACGTACAGAGAAAAATCGTATGAATTCAAGTAGACACTGTGCTGTTGTGGCTGTACAACTATCTGAAATCGCGGTGCACTTACACATTATCTTCAAAGCAAAACTCAAGTGCGCCATCTCACCAGGTTGTACTTTATATGCACTTTTATTGAGTGTGTTTACATTGTTTTCGGCGTTTCTCAGTCCGTATAGATTTTGAACGCTAAATCTTCTTTCAGATCATGTGACTTCAGTATGTATAATTACTACTTTAAAAATTATGCTATTTTTGTTAACGTGTAGACTTATGTAATTTCTCACTCTATTTACTTGATTTTAAAAGCTATTACAATAGTTTGAATAATTAGGAAAGTACTGGACGAAGTAGGGCTGAGCGGTATTAGATAATTTATCAACATAATAATTAGATCCAAGATATATGAAGGCCATTAAAAAGCTGTGCGAAAATGCTTCCATTTTCTTTTTAATGTCCGTATGCTGAACAAATCAATACCATTGTTCCACAAACTCTCACCAGTTTTCCGTGCTTTGCATATACAACCTCTAAGTAGCTTGATGTGAGAAAATCACTAGGATATACACATTTTAAATGTTCAGCTTTGAGGAAAAAAGATCAAACGCGAAAATATAAATAAATAAAATAGGAATAATAAAGAAATAGAAAAGTAAATAAAAATAAAAAACATAATGCTGCATGTTAATGGAAAACGAGTTTAAATAGAATTGAAGATACGTGAAGGTAACAATGCTGAACAAGGTCAACGAAACAAATTTGGTGATTTGCAGACCGAAACAAAGAGAATAAAAATGTAAAAGGGCTTGAATTTTCAATATTGTTCTTCTGATTTTTATTTTGATGCGAGTACTGCAAGATCCTTTTTAGGAAAACTCTCTTTCAACTATTCTGACAATTTACTGGCAGTTATTTTCAATGCAACCTACTTATTATCGAAAGCCATTTCCCATGCGTGCAAACCACCCATGTGCGCAATCTCACTCGCCCTATAAAGACAGAGGCAAAACATAGCCGTCTTAGTTTCATTCCTGCTGTTCCTTAATTTATAGCATAACGGTAAAATGACGCTGGAAATGCATACAAAAGAAATGTGGTCTATAATATTGACCAAAATTTTGGCAAAAAATTAACGTTTTCATTCTTTTTTTATCTTGTTTTCCAACTGTGCGCCATCGCTACCGGCTTTACATTATATATGTATATTCTTCGATGTTACCTGCGGTTGGATGTGCATTATTTTCCACGTAGAAGTTAATTTAGCTCTTTCATTAATGCTGATGCAATCTGATTCTCTGTCAAGATTTGCCAAATTCGGAAATAACAAATATTGGAAAAAGAAATAAAAACCCACTGCTTAGATAGGATTACAGGAAAGTAGATCGAAACAATCTATTTCATTCCACAGATCCATTGGCAATTTATACATGCATTTCTACATGGCGACATATCTAATATTTGCAAAAGTACTTGAGCTCAAATATTGACTTGAATACATATATCCGTACTTCTGAATTCCATGTTATGGGGATTACGAGTTAACCCAGATATAGAATTGATTTCATTTTTGAGAATATTAGAACATTACAGTACAATTTTTTACCTTACAATATTATCACCACACCTGAAAGAAATCAATCATGCAAATTTTAATTTAGAAACTGTCTTTTAGCTAAATAATGCTTGAGTTAAAATTTAATAATAATTTATTTATTCTGTTATTCTGAAGATTTTTTCCCTGTCTTTTATTTTGGAAAAATTGTAATTTCGACGTTCGCGAAGAGCAAAATCAAATAACTTCACTTGCTGAAGATTTATAAAATACTTATTATATCCAATGCAATGAACGCCTTACATTAATACAGCAATTACGTTTTCATGTACCCTCATAAGCGGGCAAAATGAATTCTTTATAACATATCGTTCAGCTGAAGATTCGACACACCATAATCATTAGAAATTTTTTTAATGAGATGTGTAACCAATAAATTCGTTTAGATTATCATTTTAAGGCTATTGAAATGCATTAATAATAATAAAAATATTTGTTCATTCATTAAAACTTTCTAAAAACACAGGTCTAAATTTATCAGTAAACTGGTTCCTAACGCTTTAAAGATAAAGGTGCAGCTATTCTATAAGGAGCTAGACCTTTATATATATTATATATACATATATATATATATATATATATTAGCAAGTGCGCCATTAATGGTGTTTATCTTGGGGGCCATCGATTCTCCATTATTTACATTTAAAATAGATGATTTAAGAAGTAAATTAGTGTTTAACACTAGAACGGCGGAAATGTTTTACCTACTGAAACGGCGGGAAGGGGTCATTTTGACCCCTCGGTGAAACTATTAAAATAACAACTACTTCTTTTAATGCCTCACTTTGGAAAAAAGATGTAATTTAGGAGTATTTACGTAACATATTCAAAATTATTTGATGATTTATGAAATTTTTAAAACCAATCAATAATGTAATCATCTACAGGGCAATCAATTGAATCATCCTACAACTACTCAAACAACTCAATGATTCGATACAAAAATTGATTTTAAATAAACGTTTCACAGATTTTTCTGTAGTATATGTCCTTAAGTTTAACACAGATTAGTTAAAAATGTATTTAATAAAAGGAATAGTAACTTAATCTATGTGGTAAAGTTTTTTAATTATAATTATAAATTATATGGTGAACCCATGAGAAGTACATTGCGACATCATTTGAGGTCACGACTTACTGGTTCAGAACCCCTGCTCTATACAAAAAGATTTTTGCATTTTTATTCTGAAATTTTCATCGCATCCTAAGACAAAGCAAGTAAAAAGAAAATATAAAAATAAACACTATCATTTATTTAATTATTTCATTATCTAAGAAGAATATAACAACGCGTTTTTATTTTCGATATCGGGTTCTTACTTCAGCAGAATAAATTTAGTAAATTATCGAAGATATAAAAAGTAGTTATCCCGAAGAAAATACTGAACGATCAACATGCATATTCACATGGGAAGAATTTACCCAATCGATGAAAAGCACAGACAGCACCTGATATCAAGCAGCAAGTGATGGCTAAGCTCCAGCATTAGAAATTCGACCCTATACGTCTGAGTCTGAAATTTGAATCTAAACGCGAAGATGCTAAACTGAAATATTTAGAGACTCAAAATACTCCAAGTCATTATTTTTTATACTTTTTATCTGCGCATATTTTAATCTTATTCCAATAAAAAATATTGATAAACAATTTCTTTTTTAAAAATCGAAGCTACTAAATTATGAAATTAAATATAAGGATAAAAATGCTTGATTTCTCGTAAAGATATCATTATAACGGGAAAAATATTAAATGCAATAATAAACTACTTTTAAAAATGTGTAAATAAACAATTTGGATGCATTCATTTCAATAGGGGAAATGTGTGTTTGTCGGTCGGCTATTTGTCTGTATACATGCAGCATACATTTTAGGGGCCGTTCATAATTGACGTCACGCTTTTTTCCCATATATTTGACCCCCTCCCCCCCTTTGTCACAATATGTCACCCTTCAGCGGACCCCCTCCCCCCCCCCTGTGTCACGAGTCACGCTATGTTGCATAATGCATGATGTCACTTCTTGTTACCCCCTCCCCTCCCCTTGTCACACTTTGTCACAATTTCACGAACCCCCCTCCCCCCTCGAAGCGTGACATCATTTATGAATGATCCCTTAAGGGTGTCAACAGATTCCAACATTTTAATATGCCACCTTCTCAAATCTATACAATTTAATCTTGTTATTCTGCATTTCATAATAGCATGCATATAAGCATAGTAAAACAACTTTAATTTAATTAAATTCTTAATGTACGATTTAGGCCAGATTTCAACGCATTTTGTATATATAAGCTTCAAAAAGTTACATACTCAAATAATTTGTAATTTATGTGAAATAAATAAGTATAGATTTAAAAATATATATTAAATGTGTATATTTTAAAATATATAGTTATTTATGGATTTTTGTAACACTAGAATAATGGGCTCCTGAGTAAGAGGAAATGCTTGAACTTGTAAAAAAGAAAAAGTTGCATTTCGTGATTGAAAACAAAATGTGTACGTGAATATGACTTTCAGCTAATATTTATACAGTAAAACGCACTTGTAGTGTGTGGTAAAGTATCATAGAATAAGAATGATATTATTATCAGGAAGGCAATACACAGATTGACTTTCCGAAGGTTTCTTTGAGCCTCAAGTGTAGAAAGATAAGATCCTTGAAAATATCATTCAGAACGTACTTTGTAGTCAGTAAGTACTAATTCCTTTCCTTGACATTCAACGGCAGTACTTTCGCTCGCGTTTTTCTTTCTTTGTAGTGTGTATGTAATAGAAACACAATCTATAATACTTTTCTCTTTTTTTTTTGTTCAATTAGAAAAGTTGGAATAATTTCGTCCTTCGTTTTCGCACATTTTATTCTAGTACATCCATATATATAAATTTATTCGAAAATTTAGACGAATGAGCAGAAAAGAATGTACAATGTATGTTACGAGTATATAAGTATTCCAATTAGACAAAAGTGGATATTATGAAAGTTTAATTTTAGATAAAATTTATAAAATTTAGAAATAGCAGATTTAAACAAATCAGCATATTCCTCCTGACGGATTAACCTTAATATTGTACTTAATACGTATATTTACCGCCATTAGAAACGTTAAAAATCTGTTTCATAGAGAAAAATACATGTTCAGTGAAATAGCGTTTTAGTGAATACCGTTACAACCAAATATCCGTTATACCGAAATACGTGTTTAGTCCCTTTTAAAAGTCATTAGGATGTTACGTTATAACCAATATTACGTCACAGTGAAAGATTTTCCAGGTCCTTTGGAGTTCGTTGTAACAATTTTTTATTGGATTACAAAACTGCAAAAAATACCAGTCAAAGCAAAATGCACAAATAAAAATACATAAAATTTACTAAATTAAGATATTTTTAATTTTGCAAATTGACAAATTGTATAACCTTAGAACGGGTTTTAAATCATAAGTATGTTTATAAGGTTCGATTATTAATCAAAACAAACCGAACAACTTAATGTCCTTCATTAGAGTTTGTACTTTCCGAAAACTACATAAATAACATACTGCTTCCATGAAAGAGTCTAAAATGTGCTGCGGATGGACTTCTTGACACGTACAAAGAAGAATGAGCACATAAAAAATCAGCTGCTTTGACACTCTTTCCAATGCTCCACTTATTAAATTAATAGTTCAACTAAAAACTGAATGGGATTAGTATTAACATTGTCTACAGTGGCCCCACTACCATGTATCCGCACTAGCCTCATGAAGTCATTTATTTCTTTAGTCATAAAACTGGTAAATTTAAATCATGCATTGAATACCAACAACATGTATTGATTGTATTTGTTTATGATATACTATAAACCTATTGTTTCAAATTGTGAGTGAAAATAGCCTAACTTAGTAATTAAAAGAAACTAACTATGAACTTTTTTTTAACCACAATAGCCTTCTTTCCTTAATGGCTAATGAACTATAAAATGTATTCTCATGAAATTGCTAATGGAAATGTATGTCATAAGTAGGGGCATGTCATAAGAAGATAAAACTAGTTTTGTTTATTTATGTTTTTAATTTTAAAGCCATTTCAGAATGCTGATTAAATATTTATGAGATGATCAATAGGATAAAATTCAAAATAAAATAAACTTTAAATAGTGAAATACCTATTAAGTTTGAAAAAATAAAATTTCGTAAAAAAAAAATTCCCAATGTACCACATATTTCTTTCATACAATTTTAGCCATCAACTTGTGCTGCAATAAATAAAATAATTCCTACTCTTTGCCTAAATTTTTAGCATTATTTTGTGTTTGCTCTGTAACCGGTGGTATCGTACATTTTTGTAAGCGATTTGATTCTTATTGTGCTATGCTACATATACGTCCGAAAATGCAATTACACAGCACACAAGTTTGAAATCCTTCTATCTGTTGATTCAGATATCTAAGCTGAAAACTTCCCTTTTACACCGGCTGTGTGCCAAAATTACCACCGATCGTAATCCATTAGAACTTCATAGAGCTCTCAGAGCATTTATCTTTCTCCAAGTAGAATCGCATGCAAAACTTCATTATTATTATATGTTGCTGCAGAAAATTCACTCCAGTTAAAAGCGCAATAGCGTTATGAGCTGGAATAAAGTTTCAAACACAATGGCAAAGATTGCTTTACTGTTAATTCCATAGTGTTTCTCTTAATCTTTCTGAAACTCTGAAGCAGTTACTAAATAAAGTGCTTTAGAAAAAAAATAAGGTATTTTGAAATGAAATAGGGAGCTTAAAAATTTTTTTTCTTTAAAGTGCGGCGACAAAAACTAAAGGATAGGTCATCACATCAACTGGAAAAACGACCAAATGTTTAAAAAATATGTTTATAAAACGTTAAATAAACCATTGTACAAAAGAAACTTTTGTCGCCAAGGAGTTTTTAATTTTTCTCTTAAATCAAACATACAAAACATACAGTGAACTCTGCCACTTTTTTATTTCTTTACAATAACAAAAGCAATATTTTTATCTGGTAAATACTTTGCATTGTATGAAGAACCTAATTAAGAGGCAAAATAGTTATTATTAAAATATTTTGACACGTACGCATATACACTAACAAAGCAAGCATATTTTCTTAGTTCTAATGTATAACGTCTAAAAAAGCTTTATTTAGTAAATTATTACGTCGAACTAAACCTAATGAAATTTCTGTTAATAAAAATACTATTCCAGCAACGAACTCATAATTTATTGCAGATCACAACTTTTCGTACTCTCCGCATTATTGATAGAAAGAAAAGCTCTCTTCCAAAGTTTGATTACATGCTATTTTTCTTTCTGGAATAATCTTCATCATTTTCCGCAGATTATAAGTAAGTAAAGCAACGATTTCTTTTGAGTCAACGCGGGAAGATGTGTGGGCTCATTATTCACAAAACGGGTGCTAAGTACTGATGTTTAACTATTATATGAGGAGCAAACATGCTTTCTCCTTTGGGTACTAATTTTCAGGAAACACAAAAAACTGATAACTGAAAAAATAACTTATTTTAGACTCTAATTAAAGTTTGCTTAGTTATATTACTGGTCCCTAGGGAAATGTGTAAGCAGAATTTACCTAAAGAACTTAAAATTAAATATTAGATATGCATTTGAAATTTGGAGAAATCACGTTTTGACCGCACGCAGAGAAGGAAACATAGTTTGAATGCTTCCAACGTGGATAAAACACTTTTTGAATGGAAATAAGGTAACTCACATATTTTATTAAAAACATTAATTCAATTACAAAATATTAAAGAAAGTTATATTATCATAATAATTATTATAAAATAAAGTTAAACAATAAGGACATGAAAAATAGATTTGGAAGATTCTCTTAACTCTTGAATTTTTAAGCCAATATCTTCATCCAAGCAATCACATACTTCCTGGGTTTCCTTATTGCCTGCAGTTAAATTATTATTTATAATTTCTTTATACGAATTAAAATCAGGTTGATTTTGCCACTCTTCGCCATACATTAGTTTTAAAAGTTTATCTACATCCTTTTTCTTTTCAAATGATATTGCATGATTAAGAGGAAGAGGTTGTGAGATAACATTTTTTACAACAGCAGCATTAATCCCCTTTTTAAGAAGTGCTGCACCTGACTGTTCACCATCATATCCAACTTATTTGTTTTGAAGCCTTTGACCTTGATACTTCCTCTACTTTTCTCTAAAAATATTCTTTTTAAGTCTGATATGAATGGTAATTTTTTTAAATAAACATTAAGTGATTTCGTATCAAAAAGTTTCCAATCAGTCCCCAATATTTTTACATAACCAACTTTTTTGTACAGCTCATAGTTCTTCGAAGTTATTATTACATTTTTTCTGAGGATTTTCTCAACACGACCGAGTACACGATCTGCTGGGAGGAAATTATGTCCTTTGACAGAGAAGTAGGAGTAGTATATTTTCAATGCTTAATGTTGTGTACATTGTTACCTGAGAGTTCTGAATGTTTTTTTTTTTTTGCTTCTGCCTTTTCCCCCGCCAGTTCTCTCTTTTTCTAGTTCCACAATTTGCAGTACTCACTAGAACACCATCTATTACTTCTTCCATTCTCAAATTGAAATTAAAAACTTAGGTGAAACCACACTGCTCTAAAGTCAACAAACCGTGGCGCTAATGAAAAAATATATTTCTGCTGGTACACGTGAGTGGGTCACGTGACAAGTAAAAACTGCTCTGATTGGCTGGCTGGATAATTCAGTGTTTGATTGAAAATAGGCTCTGGAGAAACACTTTTCGATTGAAACCTCAATTTTCTAAGTACACTGTAAAAAATTCTGGTTCAACCTTTCACTAAAAGTTGGTGAAATGCAGCTGCAACCAACAGTTGGTACTAATTTGAACCATTATGATGGTTTACTAGTTTCACCATGAATGTCGTTCAGCACTGAACCATGATTACGGAGTTTTTTCTAACCAGTATTACGGTTCAACTTTGAACCATGATAACGGAGTTTTTTCTAACCAGTACTGCGGTTTAACTTTGAACCATTATTACGGAATTTTTTCTAACTAGTATTACGGTTCAACTTTGAACCATGATATCAAATTTTTTTCTAACCAGTACTATGGTTCAACCTTGAACCTTAACCATAGATTTTATTTTAACTGGTATCTTGGTTCAACTCTGAATTATAATGATAGCTTTCCTACTAGCCCTGTCATAGCTCATTGTAGCATGAAAGTGAAGTTTGAACTGCACCATTTTATGTTGCAATGGTGACTTTTACCATAAATATTTTTATTTTTTTATGTTCAAGCTTAAGACAGGAAACAAACTTATTACCAATTTTAATTTGCAAAGCGAATTTTCTGTTTTACAATACGTAAATTTAACTTTTCGCTAGTAAATTTAAGTTTTCGCTAATTATTTTATTTAATTCTAAGAACAGATTCATTGCTAGTAGGAAGTCCATCGTTTCAATAATTGATTCAATGTTCCATATATATAAATGTATTTATTTATATATAAGAACATCCCAATGCACTGTATCAGAAAATAATTGTATTTTTTAAGTTACTATGTTACCTAGTTATATTCTTCAAAATTGCAATATAAGTCACTGTAAAATTTTTAAGCCCCCTCCCATAAAGAAGGACTTTGCAAATATCTGTACACTTTTTTATGTTCGTCAACAGATAGTTTTAACAAAAATGGCGTTTGAAATTTTGCTTATAAGTTAATAATTAATTGATAGCGAACATTTTAAATTTCTGAATTATAAAACTTTTTTTCAAAAATATATTTCAACACTCTTTAGCATCAAAAATATTAAATTTATTTATATGCATACAAAGATGATTGAAAACATAATTGAAAAACCATGAAATGCACAAATAACAATAATTAAAAATTATTGGGGGGCTCCGACACAGATGTTTCTACAAGGCTAAAACGTGCAGTAGTTCGTGGCACTTCAGGCTAAGACCGCCCAGATGAGTAAGACTTCACCCTGTAAAGATATAAAAGAACTGACAGTAAAGCTTATCTGATTTGTATGCCGTCTATTCAATGTTCTGTTGACATCAACCGTGTAGTGCAATGCACCGTTTTTGTTGATAAAACATCTATTTTGCATTTGGAGATCTGAAATCTCCGATTGCAACTTTTTCCCTAATTTCTAAAACTCTATTATTGAAATAGGTTCATTTGTTTAATTTTGTTAGAATGATTGGGACGAAATTTTAGATGGAATTATGGGTGGAAATTCTATAAAATGACAATCGTGGTCGAAAAATGAAATTTTAATTATTTTGACAGTACAACAGTAGTCAAGGTCGGATCCAGAAATAATTCCTTGAGAGAACAATAAGAAGTAAAAAGTAGTCTAAAATCCACCACTGGTAGTAGTTAATTAAAAAATATAGACGTAAAGAGCAGAAAAGAGAAAGGTAACAGCTCGGAAAAGGGGTTTGGTAGTAACGAGAGAAAAATAATGTTGCAATAAATGTAATAAGAAAACATGCAATTTTCAGTACGTAAACAAATCAATGTTATAACTATAAGTGTAGAGCCGGAGCAAAATGTAAAATACATGGGGGGGGGGGAGCATTAAATCACGTAAGAAGCAAAATCAAGTAAACATGCACAGGTTGAAAATTTTGGAAAAAAGTTAATTTAACGTTAAAGGCAACGAAACTGCTATTTCGAAAATCACGCAAAATTAACCCAATTTCTCAAAAAATTCGTATAGTAGACATGTTTTGAATACAAAACTGGTTTTACCTGCTCTTGGTGGAATAGTTAGTCCGAATGATTAGGAAGTAAGAATCATTACAAATCAAAGCCACAACCTGGATCGGTTTTCGAGGGGGGGGGGGGGACAGAGGTCAAGTTGATGAAATTGTTTTTCTTTATCAGAATATTTTTGATTTTCAAATTATCCTTCAGAGCATGTAAAAATTTCAGGGCGGGAGGGGTTCTCCTCCCCCCCCCCCCAACTTCCTGGCTCTGACCTTGGAATCAAAATTCAACTAACTACATTTATATAAATGAGTGTTTTCTTATCATACTATCTTTTACTCACTAATTTTCAAATTTTCATTTATAGCATGCAAACTTTTAGAAATTTTTACCCCTTCAGCTACGGGATCGGAAATAAACAGAAGAACTGACTTTTATACAAATGAGGTTTTCTTATCAGAATATTCAAATTGTCATTTGTAGCATGTGAAACTTCGAGAAAAAAAATCGGGAGTGGAGATGGGTTCGAGCCTTTCCCGCCCCCGCCCCCCTCCACCGGCTACGCCTTTAATAAAAACTACGGGTAAAATTGTGCAAAATGGGTCAACAAATGGAACAACAAATAAGTTCAATAAATTTTAAAAAGACAGCAACAGGCAATTAAATAAAAATTAAAGGGTGCAGCTAGAAAGGTAACGCCGCAGAAAAGTACTCTTGGAAATAAAAATGAAAAAAATAAATGATTTAGAGTAAAAATCCCGATAATAGATGCAATTTTTAAAATGTAAACAAGGTCAACGTTACAACTTTAAATGTAGAACTGGGGAATCAAAAGTAAAATGTATGGGGGTGAATGATAAATCACGTAAAAAAAAAAAAATAGTTTAATATTGAAGTAAAATTAACCAAATATACACAGGTTTAAAATTTTGAATAAAGTTAATTAGTCAATTTAACACTAAAGGTGACAGGATCGGTATATGATAATAACATTTTTGAAATAGGCTTTACAATCTATTTTGTGCGTATTAAGACATACAAACACAGAAAACAAGAAATATCAAACAAATAATTAGATATATACATCGAAGTTTACTTACTTTTTACTGTTGTGAAAAATAAATGCTTCAAGTCACAGCTTGACAAGATGGCGGCTTTCTGTTTCCGGCCGGGTGCCGGGTTCGTCTTTTTGGTTCAAGGTTGAACCGAAATTATGGTTAAAGGCGTAACTTTAGATTTCGCACTTCTGCTTGAACCATGATTTTGGTTAAATCATCAGCAGCCCTTCAGCTTTCACCATATTTATGGTGCAATGTTGAATTGTTTTTTTTTTTTTTTTACAGTGTAGATTTATAAGAGGATAAAACTTGTTTTGGTTACAAATAAGATCATACTTTTGCACTAGTTAATGAGGAGTTCAAAGAAATATCAGTAACTTTAATTTTTTTTTTCTTTTGGAGAAAACATGTTTTGACTGTTTGCTCCTCATATATGCATATTAATAAGACGGTATTGAAATAAAAACGTACAGCATAAAACAACTAATGCAGTAAGCTTGGAAATATGTCGTACTGATTCGAGTAATAAGTGTTAATGAGTCGAGTAATAAGTTGGGAAGTGAAAAATGCAACTTCATATCGAAAATGGCTTCTTTTACTGTAGTACTAATATTGCAGTTGTATACACGTTCGGGATATTAACTTACATAGCTTTAAAACTAGGCACGTGAAAATCATTGCACGAAAAGAAGTGTATCACAAGGTTTTAGGGATTACAGTTGATCTGTGAAGTAGGAAAATGTTCTGAAGCAGCGACCATGTTTGCCACGCCATCTTTCCCAAATATTCACAACATTGACCACTATCTTTGAAAAATCCGATATAATACTGGAAAATATATATTTTTATAGTGATTTCGATAATACCAAAAAATTACAACATTTTCAGCTGTAAAAACTAAAGTCTTCTAATTATGTAAGTTTTAACAGTTATCAGAAAAAGAAATTGCTCATTTTCGAGATACTTTGAATATAAAACAAAATTTCAGGTAACAGTGCGTTCACGTATTAGCGGAGGTAAACAGTACGTAAAATCATATTAGGTCTTTTATTCTTTGAGTTAAAAGGATAACTTTATAATTGAATCAAGCATCTTTAAGAAACAAGGAACATAAACTTTAGCGCAGTAACTCCCATTTAAAACTTCCTGGGAAAGAGTTACGACGGTTAATTAAATATACGGCTCTAGTATGTTTTCGATGTGAATTTGTGGTTCACAGTATTATTGAATTTACTGTAGAAGTCTCAAAACGCGTAAGTAACTTTTCCTAACAGGAGAATTTTTCGCCTTGTATGTTTTAACCTAATATTTTGTCTGCGAAAATAATTTAGCGAACAAACGAAAGTTTTCCGTTCACTTAAATGTTTGTATAAATATTTTCTGTGAGGATTAAAAAAAAAATCTGTAAAGATTTAAAGTCATATTCCCCTCCCCCGTACCGTATCTTATTTTTCGAAACAATATACATTGCATGTGTCTCGCTTCTTTGCATTATAAGACTACTCTTACACATAATTATAAAAATGACATTTTTGATATTATTTTATAATTTTGTTTATGGGAATTAAGATAGAGCAACTTATACACTTCAGAAACCATCATTTTTTGGTAAATGTTGTGAAGTTTTACAATATATTTAATTACTAGTAATACAAGTTTGTAAAGCACAGTCTATATTATTTTAAAAAGAGGAAATTGAAGAAAAGGAAAAGGTTCTTGTTAAAATACAAGAAAAAAAAGCATATTTTGCATGCTTGACCCTCTCGTGACCCTGACCCTCATCTGTGGCTCCTACTTCAAATAGCAATATTTTAATTTAAAGAACTGCAAAATTTATCGTTTTTTTCCTCCGTGCCACCTCTTATTCACGCAGAGCATATACGAGACCATAAAACGACTACAAGAATTGAAATTACTTGTTATGTAACAATCAGTTGCGTATTTATTTTGAATTTTGTAATTCAGTTCAGAGTTTACCCATATACCTTTTGAAAAATTATTTCAAAAATATAATAAGTATACTAGAATAAAACAAATTCATAAGTATAAAATACTTTTATTGTCTATTATTTCACTGATATAATGACCATGCATACTTGTTCACAAAATGCTAAAGTATCGTAAACCTCATTTTAAAAAAGGGGACATTTTATACACATTAAATAATACAAAATAGTGTTTTTCTTATTTTCTAATAATTCGGTGTCAAGAGGCTTAAGTCGTTTTTCCCTCATTAACAAAAATATATAAATATTAAAGCAAAAATGTCAATGAAAATAGACCTAATAATGACAATAAATACAAAGATCACTGTTGCATAAATGCTAAGTATGAAGGTCTTATTTTCTGTTCATGTTACATAATATAGAATATATATATATGCCGCATTTCACTTTTCAGATTCTACGAAGTAAAAGAGAAAGTTTTCCCGTATACCGAAATTGATTTTTGTAACACTCGTTATCACTAGGCGTTTGCTGCAAATTATTTCGAATTAGCCGCTTGTGGCAATCACTTGATCAATTGTTAATGTTTTTAATTATTGCATGCGTACTTCGGCCATTTTTTAGCCATGCCAGTGGCAAATATTTAAAGGAGTCGCTGCAGCAACTATTTGGTTCTCCTTATACATAACGGCAACTTTTTTTTCTTTGTACAGCAACATAATTTTTCACTTTTTTAGATCTACATCTTCCTTGCAAAATTTAAAATGAGCCGCTTTCGCTGACCACTTAGTTTCTCTATATGTACAGGCAACCTTATTTATTGTCACGAAAATAAAAATTAAAAGAACAGCAAGGTATAAAAATGTGTCAAAAAACGTATTTCTGAATGAATTGTACCTAGAACTGAAGGGAAAAAATGCATTTATTTGATCTTTAAAAAAAGAATTTTATTTATTTAATTTGGAAAAGCACGAAAGTTCGATTATAAAATATTGGAATATTTTAATTCGTCAAAGCGTTCAAACAATAATAAAAACAAAACCAAATAACTAAAAACCAATTAAAATATTCTAGCGTGGAATTAACGTATAACAGCACTGTTTACTACATTTTAGCATTAAAAGCACACCAAACACTTTTTTTTTTGCTACAATAAATGTTCAAATTTCCTACATCTTGAATTTTTTTTTAATTTTGCGGTGATAGTCTGTGAGAAATAAAGTCCGTAAAGTAAGAAAGAAAATGAAGAACATGTGATTTGATATCTTTAATAATAGGGGGGGGGGGTTGCCGTTAAAATATTTAAAAATCTTCCTTCAAGCTTTAGAATAAACTTGGATTTATGCTAGCTAAAAGCAAATATTATTCTTTTCCCGATTAAATCAGTAGCTTCAAAAAATTTTCAACTTACGCAGGAAAGTCGAAGCTTTCAAATGGTATAAAAGTTTCAGTTTTGCAGGGGTTTTTTTTTTTGAGGGAAGGGGGTCTCCGTATTAGCAAATTTTTGTGAAAAGTTTGCTTAAATTGAATTTTATTTTAAAAAGCACTCAGAAGTGGGTACCGTCATTATTCGAACTAATTTTGTACCAAATTTCATGAAAAGCAGTCGAACGGTCTACGCGACGTACATGCTGAAATACAAATGATTTGAGTTTTATTATTGGTACAGGTAATTCCTTCCATTAGTTAAAAATAATTCTTTAAAAACAAAACACCCTTACTTTTGAAAAATTAAATTTGTGTAAATTATAAAAAATCCTTTTTTTTTCTCTCAAATTATTAGGCGCTAAGTTGTTAGCAGAAATAAAATTTCCTAGTGGAAAAATTCGCAATAATCGAGCGTAGTGCTTTAATCTATAAGCATATAAGATAAGGAAAAGTAAAATGCAACACATTTAAAACAAAACTCTTTTCAAAAGTATTTGATTTAAAAGGATTAGTTTTTAAAATTGCATTCGGATATTCCATACACAATTACTCTTTTTATTGACCACAAGAGAAATAAAAACTTAACAATATTCAAAATCAGAAAGGCAAGAAAAGATTCTCATTGCAGTAATAATTTGTATCAAAGTGAAAATGCATTTTCGATAGTATTTTTACGAAGTACCATCCCTTTATACTGATATCTTTCTAGAGTATAGTGGTTAACTTCTCTTTTTACTTCATTTGTACTCTAAAGTAGACTCAGACAGATTCGACGAAACGTTGACCAGAAAATTATGTATAGATCACATTTTTAGGTTTAATATAATAATAGAAGAATAACTTTTCTCAGACAAAGACAGTGAAAGCTTTGGTTTTATAATCATTTGTTCCGTTGTTTTTTGGAGCGACAAAAATGTGATGAAGGAACAAAAGCAGGAATATCTTTATTTTCAAAAAATAATTAATTTTATTTATATTAAATGTTGAGTCAAACACCCCCCCTCCCCCTCAAAAAAGAAAAGATCAAACATTAATACATATATTAATACATATGTAATAAATTGCGTAAAAGAAGAACAACATTAAAAGAAATATCTAACTTCGTTGAAATACATTTTTAACAGACAAAAAAAAGCTACAAAGTTGACAACTAAAAAAACCATGCTTTAATTTGTAAAATGAAATATAATAAGATTATTAATGTTCATCTATTTGACAATTAAGATTTCACAGTTCACAAAACAATGCGGAAAGAAATACCGTACAAGAATTTGACTCATATGTTTTAAAAGTGCTCAGTGACAAACGCTATAATTTTTTAACCATGTTTTTCTTCTAAAAGCAATCTCAAAAAGAAAAGGATCGTACTTTTTTCAACATTTTTCTAATGCATTTTTTCTTTTAAACATGATATTTTATGCATTCCATCTTTATTATGATGTTCTAACTTATTAGGATACGAAACGAAGCTCATATATTTTTTAGATCAAATAAATAATTATCTTTCAAAGAAATAATTACGTGATTAAACACGTAAATAACGCTACGAAACTAAATAAGTTTGCACATAGAACCAATGTGTATTAATAAAAAAGAAATCTATTTGGTAAAAAACTCCTTTTGGGAAGATTTTTAAACACTTCTAAATTATATTTTCCTTTTTTTTTTCTTTTTTTTTTGCTGCATCTTTTAAAAAGTCAAGAAGAAACTAATCCTTCTCGCTGAGTATTTTATCCACACGGCTGATTTTCATTCTTATTCACGTAAAAGAAAATTTTCGATTTAGTTGAAGTTAACGTTAGGTAAAGGCCATACAAATAAGGTCTCTTTTTCTTTCTTTAACTAAAGGAGTAATACGAAACATTATTTTTTTTCAAAGTTAGAAAAAGAGCTATCTTGATTATTTCTATTCAATAGAAGATTGATTTAGATAACTTTAGATGGGTAAATTGCTAAAAAAAGGGGTTTTTTTTTTTTTTTTTTTTTCACTTTTTATAACATAAGACTTGCCCATCGTGTAGCTTGCTTTTCTTTTTAAAATAAATGACAGTGAAATCAGTTTAATCATGTAATTTTTTTTCATTTATAAAGCAGGCCCATTGTGATTAATAATGGAATATGATATCAGTCATATCGCAGCAGTATTATCACAATATGTTCCTTTTAATAAAATTCTTGATGGCCTAAATCAGCTCGCTAAATTTCAGCAGTAAGTCGTTGGAGTTTTTCAGTTCAGGAATTCTTTGCTATTTTAGGTCAACAACTTTCGTGGTTAGGTACCCGTTGTAGGTTAGCAAACGGAAAGGAACTACTGACACCATCCTGTTGAGATTAGAATTCTTTCAGGCCCAAATGGTCGAGATCAGCGATTTTGTAGCTGAGTAGATGAGGGGCTCCTGAAATCTTTCCAAATCAAATAGATTTATTATATATATGTTACGATGAATGTCCGAAATCGGAAAATGTCGACATTCACCATCTATCAGACTGGAGAATGTCGACATTTTTCAATTTCGGATATTTGCCGTAACATATACATTGATAATCCATTTATG
This sequence comes from Octonoba sinensis, assembly GCA_038502835.1. Classification (NCBI taxonomy): domain Eukaryota; kingdom Metazoa; phylum Arthropoda; class Arachnida; order Araneae; family Uloboridae; genus Octonoba; species Octonoba sinensis. Next base: position 191,904,606 of record CM076598.1, on the reverse strand, counting down.
GGGTTGTGATATTTTGTATATGTATATATTTGCGCTACAATTAACGAGCTTTATCTCTTAATTTTTATATTTTAGAATGGGACTAACTCTCGTTTATCTTAATGCAATGTAGGAAGTTTCTAAGGCAAAGTTGTTTTATTTAAAAAATATAACTTGTGTGCATATATATACATATAAACAATCGTGTATAATAGCTTGCAATTAAAGTACTTTCACGAATTTTAAATATAATCTATAATAATTGCTATTATATTCTTAACACTAACTTTTCTAAATTTTTCTTCAAAAGCATACAAATGAAGAAATATTATGTGTATTTCTACCACGGTCATCTAATATGGCAAGGGTAACTTGAAGAAATTCTAATTCTCCCAAACGTCCTGCAAAGTTCGGGAACCACTGGTTTAGTGACAAACCTCATACATTAGGGTTGTCAACACAAGAATAAAAAAATAGCAGAAAACTTTTATCCGACATACCTTTTTGAATCGTTCATAGTGTTTTCCGCACTTATACTTTGTTTGCATCAAAATGTTTGGTCCCCCGACGTTCCGTCGCCAGCCACTTTGACCAGCGTCAATCACTACAATCATCACGACAGAGGTGCATATCATCTAAAGGACCAAACATTGCAGTTACTAGCATTATAATTACCAACTTAAAAAAAATAATTTTGGAAGTTTCAAATATGCATACCCGATGAGGTATACATGTTATTTTAGATGATTTAGCAGAGGTAAAAATATTTTCGACTGATAATACCAAAAAAAAGAAAGAAAATCATACGTTTAACTTTCACGTATTTATTTTCAAATTAAAGATAACAGTATTCAAACATATGGGAAAATATATGAATTTTCACATTAAAGAATTCTAATCCACTTGACCAGCAAATATAAAACTTACATATAATAAAACATAAAAGTAAGAAACACATATCCTCATGAATTACACAAACAAATGATAATATGTAATGCAGTTCACTAAATTTTCGTGTTTTTCACTTAATATATATATAGATAGATTAATAAATAAATAAAAATACATTGAAGTTGTAAAAGGTAGATTTGGTTGAAGTATGAGTCTTCTTAACTTTTGATGTCCAACCTCATGCGTCTCTTTTTTCTACTTGAAGGTTTATCTTTACAAGCTGTAGTTTTGTATGTGTATGGATTTAATATACGATTAAACTTTGTAAAATGTGCCGTTAATAAAACATACGAAGAGAAATATTTGTCATGCAAATACTTCTTACATTTCGCATCTTGCTTGCATTATCGACCATTTAACAAGAATAATATTCCTCATTTTAAATTAAAACATTCTGCAAGTGGATCCGTGTTCTTTCTGGGGGTATTTCTATATTTTTGAAAGAGCTAAACTCCGAGAAACGGTGTAATGACATCGCTTTAGAATATTGGACAGTTAAAAATTATAGTGTTTCACAATAGGTAGAAGATTCATCAATAAAAAGATGTCTCCAGAGCAACAATCGATTTTAGAATCGCTCAGAGTTTTTATCGCTTTATAGAATAATGAAAAGGTAATAAAAGAGGAAAATATTTTACATTAAAGTTGACGTGAATGGCGGTTTTGAATTTCTTTTCTTGGGCTTGACTTCTAATGTTACGCGGAAATAAAACGATGCAAAAAAGAGCAAGGGATAAATTTTAAAATGATAGGATTTTTAATTAGACTTTATGCTTATTCATACGGAGTGGAAGTTTAAAGACATACACTTTTAAATAACGTCACCCTTTGAAAAGTGATTTGTAGACATTGTTTGCTAGAAGTTTAAATATTGAATATAGGGGAAAAAACTTTGGATTGGCTCTTCGAATTTATCAAGAGCTAAATGAGATTTTTCATGTAACTGTTTGAACAGTTTTAAGGTGCCTTTAAAAAGTGTTTTTACGAGAATGTGTATATTAGTACAATTTTAAGGGGTCAAAGTTGAAACTTAAATGCGACATTAGACAATGATATATCAATGAAGATAGGCAAGAGTTCAAGACTAACTTAGGTATCAGATACTGAAATTTCAAAAACAATATGTTCTATAATGGCTCAAAACATCGAACGATCCATGAATTCAATTCAGCGTTGAACTGAAATCATGCATGAAAGCAATAATTAAATCACACCAAACAGAACAGGAACACGACGCGCTTCTGTGACATCGGCCTAAACTCTGGTGGCACACATTTGGTGCTAAATAGTTATACATAAAAATTCTTCTTTATCCTAAAGGTGAAATTTGCATACTACATAGTTTATGTCTTTGATTTGAAAATGTCCTCCAGAGTGATAATGTTAAGCAAACCTTGCTGTTATCTTGCAATAAATGATAGCACTATATTTTTATACATTTTGCTTAACTACAGAAGCACTGGTGAAAACCATAAAATATCTGCTATAATATATCTGCAATCATAAGAAATGTTTCAATATATAAAAATGCCACAAAATAACTACACTTCTAGTCTGAAATAATTTCTCATTTTCCAAGTTAGTGTTGATCATTTAATACTCAAAGCAATAGTTGCAAAATTGAGCTTTTCTATCACAAACTCTCTAGTCGCATGCGATTCTTTGCATGGCTTTTCAAAAGCCTTAAGTTTTAAAACATAAACTATTTTAAGAATGTACGATCGAGACTATATCATTTTGTTTCAGAGATAACGTGCTATTTAATAGTCACACGGAGAAATGTGATTAGTACAGAAAAATCAGATTGCACCAGAGGATCTCTAAACTTAGATGTCCTTTAATTTTCAAGAAGAGAAAAAAAAAATTTCAAGCAAAAGGTGAATCAGTTATTTAGGCATACACCATATTTTTATGGTTTTCATTAACTTTTTCTTTAAATCCCATAATCTCGAATAACATGTGCCTCCAAATAATACCCGCATCCTTTGTTATTGAGGTTACAAAGAAGTGGGGAGGGCTCTCAAATTATAGCAAGTGTATTTATTGGCTGTATCCCTTGTAAGTCAGGATACGAACATAGAAATTTAATTTTTTAACCGAAATTTTTGCCTGTTTTATTTTTCTGTTATTTTAGGAATTAATAAGAGCCCTTCCATCGTGAAGAACAACATTAACTGTTCAGTAAAGATTACCTGCTTGTTCAAACCATCGCAACAGTTCTCTTTAGCAATGGAACTTCTTTAACTGGTAAATAAATGACTTACGTGATGTTTCCAGGGCAAGTAGTAACCCCCCCCCCCCAAAAAAAAAAAATTCAAAATTTCTGCAAAATGTTTTTTTAATGAAATTTCTGGGAAATATATTTTTTTATTAAATCAGTAAATTAAGTACACAAACTTTCAACTTTCTCACACTTAAATTTTAAAATATCTGAATCACATTAACTTATCAACATAAAATAGAACTGATCCAGTTTCTAAAAAAAGGCGGGGGGGGGGGGAGGATGTATTGAAAGTGAAATTTATACCTACAGAGTCATCAAAATGTGTCTCGTGGGAATGGAATAAGTCTTTTTTTTCTTCCTCGAAAACTGCCACCCGAGAAATTGCATTGTAAGAAAAAATTGTTTTTATGAGGACCTATGAAACTTAATCGTCTTCATTCTATCGATATGTGTTATGGAAGGAATAGCAATTACTGAACTATTTTTAAAAGAACATATGTTGAAAAGAAAAAAGAAAGAAAAGAAACTAACATCTTTTGTAGTAGCACATTGTATACCATTTTCATCTGCCATTACTGCCGTTCGTAATTACAGGACAGAAGTTTAAATCACGTACTTTTTCGCGAAAAAATGTTTTTGAAAAATATAAGTATAGTGGCATATTTTTAAAGAATACTATTAAGTGATAAGAGGCCAAAAATGATTTCACAATTTTTTTCAATATACTTGAAAATATTTCATTTATTTTTTTTTTTTTTTTATTTGAGGGAAATAGGTGGTCTGAGAGAATTTCTCACGCGCGAGTTCTCAGATTACACATTTCAACGTGAGTTCTGAAGAGTTTAGCGGCACATTATTGTCTTTCTTTTTTTTTAATGTTTTTATATATCTATCAAAATAAAGCTTTAAAATGTTACCTATAGAAGAATCACAGATAACTATTTAAGAACCATTGAAAGAGGTTTATTTGCGATTAAATTAATAAAATAGAGATATGCAAAGATTGAAACTGATAAAATATCTATCTTAAAACAGAAATTTTGTACAATTGCAATTGATTTAAGGTTCATTTAGTCTTTGTTGGAAAAGTAACGCGTGCCAAACAGTCATTAAATTGCAGAGCCTTTGTATCCCCCCCTTATCCAACTAGCTTCTCCTTCAATCACAGTAAATAAGAAAAAGTACACCAGTGAATTTCCTCTTCAATTACAGCAAATCGGGAAAAGATGATCTTTTGCTTTCTGTTGCGCGACTGTAAGCATTTACAGCTGTTTTAATTAGTTTTCTCATCAAATGTTTGAATAAAAATTGTTTTGCGTTCTGTTAGAATATTTAACGGAAGTATTTTGCCTAAGAACATAGTTTACAATTTTAATGAATATACTATTACAAGTGGGAAAAAAATGACTGGAAGATTAACTAGTCATTTCTAACTTTTTTGCCTTGAAATAAAGGCAATAATTATAAACTGCAGAAATTTAAAAAATACTTTTTTTGCAATTTGATTTAAAACTCAAACGAATCATTTTTGTGCATCAAATTTTAAATGCAGTAAAAAATTGATATTGTGCTTTGTTTGAAGCTAAACTTTAGTAAAATGTAGACAATGTTAATGTAATAAAATATTCATCCTCTCCAGTGTTTATCGAGTCTTGTTTTGCTCCTTTCTAATTGAAGAGTTCGGCATTAAAAGTTTCTTAACATCATCACTATTAAAAATACTAGTTCACCAAAATAGTACACCAAAAAAATGGAGAAATTTAGCTGAAACCAATATTTGGTGTTAAGTTGATCCATTATAATGGTGTAGTTTCACCATGACTGTGGTTCAACATAAATATTGGTGGCAACTAAATTTCACCATTTTTTGATGAAAGGTTGAACCAGAACTTTTAACAGTGTATGATTGCATAAATTTTGCATAAATATAATACTATTATCTATTGAAAGCGCCTGAAAAAATGTAATTAATATTTCAATGAATATTAAATGTAAAATGTTTGCATAATTCAGCTATTTATTTAGTATTTCAAATTGAAGTTTATCTTATGCAATATCAGCACAAAGAAAAAGAAGCTAGGCCCCAAAAAAAAAAAGTTACACCTTTTAGAAAGTCTGACATTTTAAAAGACTACATATATTATTTTCACATCAGAAGTCTTCTTTTTCACCTAAATTAACTTTTTTGCGTAAAAATCATTTAAATAAATTCATTAAAAATTTATGCGCATATATATTGAATGATTCAATCCATTTATAAACCCGCCAGCAAGCAAACAAAATCAATGTTCAGGTTTCTACACAAAAGTAAGAATTACCATCCTGTAGTAAATTAAAAATTATGTTATCAGTTACAATGGTTGACTGCCTAATAATAATGAAATGCAGTTCCCCAACGCAGAGAAAAGCTATACCCTTTACTGATAGAGAAAAGTATTAAACTTTATTGATATAACAGATAAATAAACAGCTTATATTTTATATTACGTTGGTTAAACAGCAGGATTTCACATATTATTCAAGGCGACTCTTCAAAAATTCCGTCTGTAAATTTGAAGTGTGTTTGCAAATAAGTCTTTTAATTACTAATAATTTTATGTTTTCGATATTTAAAGTAACATAGTGAGTGATGAAACCCTTTAATTAGAAATACTAATATTTATTTGAAATATCATTAAAAATACTAATAATATTCATAAAAAGTAAATATATAAGTTATTACGCATTTTTAATTCGAAAAAAATTAACTTGGTTTAGTTTTAAGTTTTTCTGCAGGGGAAAAAGTACTTTCGTAGAGCTTTTGCAAGAAAATGTCAGTTACAATGCAAACCAAAAAAACAAACATTGTCCTCAACTCCGTCTGAGAGATGTTTAGCACTCGAAAATAAATCTTCTTTTCCCTGCATGAACGAAACTATTATTAGAAACTGCTAGATAGAAGCAAGCAAAATATTGTTTAATCATGATATTAAAGCAACATAAACGGCCAAAAATTAATAAAACCCTAATTATCTATATTGTCTTAAAAATCTACAAAAGGTCACACTATTTTTTTTATTCGTAAATGAGTGATTAATACGAACTAGCAACTCAATAGGGAGAAAAAATAAAGTTAACTCCATCGTAAACCGTCACAAAATCCCAAATGAAACAAATATACAATCTCAAATCTTTCTCTTAGTAGGTCAATAATAATATTCAATTTTCTAATTTATTTCTTTTCCTTTTTTTCCAAGTGTTTTCCAGTGACACCTTAGCTTTTTTTCCCTTTCACTTAGAAAGGATACTTTCCCCAACAAAAAGAATTCGAGAATAATTTGCCAAGTGTAGGAAAAAAGAAATAAGGAGAAAGGGCAAAATTGCAGTAAAAGAAATTCGGAATTGGGAACTTCGTAAGTCGGAAAGTTTTTTGATCAAGTGAAAGAATTTAAATGTGACGTTTTTAAACAAAAGGATTTTTCATTAAATCAGTACGTAATAAATATTTTTCGTCTTATCTTCATCACATTGGAAGCCATTTCATGTATGAGTTAAAATTCCTTAAATTACTTTATGTGCAGCGTTAAAAAGTTTTATTTTTGAAGTTCAGTTTCGTTTTGTGGCTTTTTAGTTTTCCTTTTGTTTCTTTTATTAAATAACTACTTCGACAACGGAAATTAGAAGCCTACCTTATTTTGTAAATTATATATTTTTACCGTAAAACATTTCTTTGTTTTAATTCTTATAATATCAATGCGTGAAATAAAACCTGAGTATAAGAAAATATTAAAAAGAACAAAGATAATAGCAGATACGATTTATTAAAGTCATAAGTATACAGAAGACTCTAATAAAATTAAAAACGTTGTTGTGGAATGTTGTTAAAGTAGTCTAGATTTCAGTTTTCTCATAAAAAAAACTAGCCACCGGACTATTTACACCAAATTAAGTTTTTTTTTTTGAATAGGCTCAATATTGTAATAGAAATATAATTTCACGTTAATTTAAAGCACAAATGAGCATTAAAACGCAGACATATGTTTCGGGATTGCTTGGAATCCCTGTTTCAATACGACAGGGAGCTTCTAGATGCAAAACATCCAAATTGGTTTCATTTGGATGTTTTGCATCTAGAAGCTCCCTGTCGTATTTAAAAAGGGATTCCAAGCAATCCCGAAACATATGTCTGCGTTTTAATGCTCATTTGTGCTTTAAATTAACGTGAAATTATATTTCTATTACTGTTTACTTGCACAAAGTTAAATTATTATTAGGCTCAATATTGCTTTGCAAGTAATTCAAACCCTGGAATAAAAACTTCTACATTCAAAATATGAATTTTTATTCCTTTTTCATAATATTAAGAACGCTAAAATAAAATCATAAAACTATCAAAACACTCATAATTTAAATTCGGTTTTAGGCAAATAATAAAAACTATTCTTTCTTGCATTAATCAGGCTCTATTCATATCAGGCCCGTTGTAACCAGTTCGTGATAGCGTGTGTCATGCAGATCCTTGGAAAACTATTTTTTAAATTTGTTCCATAAAGCATGTTTAAACTTCCAATAATAGTAAGATTTTTCGGAAGCAGTTTTGTGTCCACATCAGTTTAATATTTTGCTTCTCTTCAGGAGCTCTCTTGAAATGGATACTGATTTTTTTTATTTATTTAAAAAAAAACGTGCCAAAAACCTTTTCCGGATGGTTTTATTAGTGGTTATTTGATAAAGGTTTTATAGCGTCATTTCACTTTCATGAGAAAAGCGGCTCTTCCTGTTTTGCTTAGCGCTGAATATTATCATTATTTAATAATACTTTTTCATTTCTTATCCGAACAATATTTATCATTTTTCGGTTGGTTTCACATTGTTTGCCACTCGCAAAAATTATGTTTTGTTTTGAAGAATGGTGACTTATGAACGAGTGACGAAACAGTAAGTGACTCCTAAAGGTGAAAAAAACATGGTACTTTGCTAATGCAATTAACATGATTACTTTCTCAAAAGGAAAAAGTTTGATTTTTATCTAACACACGCTATTTCAAATAAATTAAACATAAAATGAATTTTCTCCCATGCAAAATAATACGTATGCTAAGGTTTAAAATTAACTGTTTTTTTTACATAAAACAAAACGCAGAGGTGAATTTATTTTGTTAAGCAAATATTTGTCTAAAGAAATCTCACTTGACTTTTTTTAGAACTTTATATGAAAATATATCTCCTTTTTTTCGACATTTCACAAAAATACTTATTCATATACATTTGTGGAGATATCTTTTTCCTCCTAAAGATGAACAGAAAAACATTGGATATCTAGTTCACAAAAATATTGGATTCTGTTTTTCTTATTATTAACATTATTTTTTCTTATACCCAAATGTAAAAGTTCGCAAAGGTGCTTATTCTGAAGTAAAAAATTGTAAGAAAAGTTACGTTCGAAGAGAAATGTGGTAAATCTCAAGTAAAATGATGCCAGTGGAAGACAAAAAGCTAAATTGAAGAGCACGAGAATCAGAAAAAAATTATGAAACTAGATGCTATTATTCAAATTTGCTATTTCCTTTTTTTCTTTTTTTAGCTGCAAAACAGAAAAGGGCTTTAAAGTCCTCTGTGATTGTCACGTACATTTCTTGCTGTTTTTCTGGCAGTTAAGACGATAGAATGCTGTAAGTTCCAACAGAAACAAAATAATTTTAAATTACGGCGGGATTAAGCATTTAGAAGTTTAGATACCCACTAACCTTTTTTTTTAAATTTTCTTTTAATGTTTAACTAAAAATTTCTTTACCATTAGTTTCTTCCTTTTTAATTCCTGAAGCAACTTATCGTTTAAACAATTAGTAAATATGGAAAAAATGCACCTGCAAAGTACGATAATAATTTACTTTGTCGCTCCCGGCTTTGAGAAATGTATATATGTGGTTGCGTGTAAGTTTTAGTTTTTAAGAGTAACATACTATATTGAGTACGGAGAGTTAGCGACGGCAAAAAATCCTTTAAATGCGGTTTAACGAAGTCTGAATTGTTAGCACTAATTTTTTTTTTTTTTTCCTCCGAGATATATATATTCGTAAAGAGAGTTAAGTTGACTCTGAGAACGGAAGCACATTACATAACTCGGAAAGGCTTGATATGAAAAAGTCAAAAAACATCAGCGAATTGTTGTTGAGCTCCGTGAAAATATTTTTCATTAAAGAGCTTGCACATTATTGGTCCTAAATAAATGGTCATAAAAGTAGTAGTTTTCATTTCAAAACAGCACTTTTATTTTACGTTACCATTTTTTCTTTACAAACTACTGAAATACACGCATAAATATTCATTTGGCACAGTCCGTGAGTGTTAGGTTATGATTAGGCTTTTTGAGAAATAGTAAAGACATAAAAAATATTTTTTTTTTCGGTGGACCAATCAGGTTTGAAGCAGCACTACTATATACTACTAAAGTGAAGATATACGTTGACAATGCACAATATTGGATGCAATGTTAAGTACGTCTTCGGCATTCGTGTGATCTAAGGACTCTGAAAGCAATTATTGTAATACGGTTTAATTTTCGGCTATTATAATCAATGATCAACTAGCTGCTGAGCATAATCTATTTAGTGTAGTTTGAAATGAGCATCATAACTCTTAATGAATGTTGTACTCTAGTCTCGAAAAATATTTGAATACCATATGTATTATTTATACTACTTAAGCCATAAATAAATGATTGAACTTCATTTTACAATATGACAGCTTCTTTTCTGATTTGACAGCTTTTATAAAGTTGATACAAACTAGCTGGAAAAGTTAGATCATTTTACAGTTTTACTTTATTTTACAGAGCAAAGCCTTATTTTAAAAATTAATTTGAAGCTGTATATTTATACGTCTGTTATAGAAAAAAAACTTATCTCCTTACGATAAGCCTGTCAAATCAAACCAAAGACTATTGAAATGGCTTATAGACACACATATTTTATACGTCCTGTATTTCGAAGTTAAAAACACTACTGCAAAAAATATAATTGCAAAATACAAGTTACAGTCCATCTTCGCTAGTTATGTTTCCACAAACATTTTATAGCATTTCAGAATCCATCGTAATCGTTAATTAACGATCTGATCATGCTTAAGTGTTATCTGCACTTGAACATGCATTCAAACTTCTCAATATTTCGAAGTAATTTGCTTCTTATAAGTATCATTTTATCCAGTAAAAGGGTTTACAGTTTGCTTTATTGTTATTACTTTTATGTGAGATGCTTACGAGATTTAAATGAAAAATTGCAATAACACGTATTTCTCCTATAGCTTTATTTACTGTTTCTCTGATAATACTTTTTTAAACGTTCTTCGTTTCAATGCCATTAAAAAGTCTTTATTTAATTGAACGCTTTTAATGCACTCATTAGTGCATATTCAAGCCAGCTTTTACGAAAATAACAATGCTAATGATTCTCTTTCCATTATGATCCACCTTTGATACATTAAAATTAATTTTGCGTTGCAAGTTTCATTCAAGATTAACTTTTTATTTTAAGTCTCATGAGACTGGTTAATTCTCGAAGGTTTCTGAAAATAAAAAAAGGTTCAATATTTTTCTTAAAATAATTACCAAGTAAATTCAGATAATATGCACTTCCGAATAAATTAAAGATTGAAACACTGTCTCGGTTTTAAAATGTATGCTTCCTCTGTTAAATATATTTAAGACGAGATGATATTATACAGCAAAGTGTACTTAGACGTAATTATAGTTTAAACAAAAAGTGCGAAAATGATTCAAGATTAAACACACAATTGTTCTGTATTATTATTAAAGCAACATTATTAGTTGCGAAAATAATTTAATATTCATAGTAATAATTGTTTATATTCATTCACCGATGTGTATATGTGCTTTTGCTTGCAATTAGCTAAATAAAAAAAAGCTACAAAGGGTTTATTTACATTTTCGAAAGCCATGATCAAGATATTCTCTCATTCATATGACCCTTTCTATGTAAGTTCTCCAGATTCCTCATTGATATAAAGTATTAATAGCAAGACCATCTTTTCTGCACCTCCCATTAAGCAAGCTGACAGCTCAATTTATTCATCGTATACGCATTACTTTTGACGTCAGAGAAAAAAATGCATCTTTAACCTCTTCATCCAAGTGTACCCAATTGGGTACATTTTAAAATACTGTTTAACTACTGTTTGTGCAATTTGAAAGCTAAAACACCCAATTGTTTTTTAAATTAATCAATAGATAGTTTACTTTGTTTTAAACATGGAAAACATGGAAATTTGGCATTAATTATTATTTAAACTAATTATTAATTAAAATTAAAAAATATTCTTTTTTAGTTATTTTGTTTTGTAGTAATTTTTTTAATCAGAAAACTAAAAAATTGCGTCAAAGTTGTTTGTGCTTAGTTCTGGGGTCTGAAGAGGATGTAGGCCGAGGTCCAACCAAAATATTTCTGGTTCACGTTTTACCTGCCATGTTTCAGGCTTCTTCAGAGTGAAAATTCATTTTCACTCTGAACTTCAGCCAGAAATATCTTGGTTGGACCATGGCCTATAAGCCCTTAAAATATGTTTGGTATAAAATTGATTTAGCTTTTGTAACCATAAAATCGGGGATAAGTTTGAGCGCCGACGCCAACGGTCTGACTGTAAACGCCCTGATGGCCAGGTATACATGATAGAAGCTTTTTTTTCCTTTTAGAATTTCCAATTTCATTCAGAATTGTTACATGTAATATGCTACTTTCAAAGCAAATATTTTTCTTACCCCCTTTTTCTGGATTGAAATCGCTTAATATTTTGACATCGAAGTTAAAATTGTCAAAGCTAAACTATACCTGACTTAATACGCTGAAATTGGCTGACGCCATAAGTATATATGCATTGAACAGGTATACATATGTACACTGATAGAAAACATTAAACGGTGTTATACTAATGCCAACACCGTTGCTATTCATTCAAATAGCACAAATAAAAACAATCGCACAAAACAAATCACATTAAAAAATCTCATAGAAAAACACCACGCAAAACTAATGTTTGACTACCGTATAAAAAAGGAAATCTTATAAAAAAGAAAAACGCACAAAACATCGCTAATCGCACTAAAAAAATCGCATGCACAAATCAGGTTTGACTGAAAAAAGGTCTTTGTTCATGTGATAAATAAAATGCCCGAATTCAAGTTAAGAAATTTGTCTATTACTATCAACTGCATTCGGCGTATTCTGTAGTATGAGATAAGTTTTTTTTTTGCCATAATTATTATGTTCTTCGTTACAATACTAACAAATCGTATGCATTTATTTAGAAATCATATTCAGATACATTTAGTTGCTCCTAGTCTTTCACAACTAAGCTTATTTATTAATGGTTTTATCTCTCAAGTCGATTTTTACCTTTTAAATTTCTTATTTATTTATATGTCATTTCCTACAACGTATAGTTTCTTTCTTTTCTTTTTTTTTTTTAAGTGTCGAAGATACATCTAAGACTTTATTTACATTTAGGTTGCACAAATACACAAAACATTTTATTTCAATAATACCACTGGTTGATTCTTCGACATGGGAGCAATATGCTTTGTGTACGTTACCAGATTTCTCCATTGAAATTTTCTCAAAATGAACGGCTTAATGAACTTCTAAGATGGTTTTCACGCAACGCTGTTTATGTAGTTCCGTTTAGATTAATACTGGTTGCACACGTTTGTTTCAAATCGCTGATGCATAGAAATTCAAATTTCTGGTCCCTTCCTAACAGTATACAATATATTTCAACTAAGCGCATATTATTTCAGAGATATGAAGCATATTTCACAAGCTTCATTGACCAATGTTTCATTTAACAATAGCTTTCATTTACGAATTTTTTCTTCCGAGAACTGCAGGGGTAATTTTATATTGCCTTTCCTATGTGATTTTAAATTAGCTTCTTACCCACGGTAACAGATGCACTCTTCTGTATTATACGTTTGGAAGCATGGTTGTTCGCCCTCGGTTTTGCCAAAAAGAACGTTAAATGCTTCCGATCGTTTTATAGTTTGATTTTAAATATATAGCGATGCATGAATTTCATTCATGTTTTGAGGGGATACTGCATTTTAGAAGATATTTACGTGATAACAAAAACTATAACTTCCGTTTGGACAGGTCCAAACAGGGGCCGTCCATTAATGACGACATGCTTTTTTCCCATATATTTGACCCCCTCCCCCCTTTTGTCACAATATGTCACACTTCAGCGGACCCTCTCCCCCCCCCCCTTTGTCAGGCTTCACGCTATGTTGCATAATGCATGATGTCACACTTCGTGTTACCCCCTCCCCTCCCCTTGTCACACTTTGTCACAATTTCACAAACCCCCCCCCCCTCGAGGCGTGACATCATTTATGAATGATCCCTTATAAGCACAAGCACAAAACAGGAAAAATACAATTAATCTGCATAAGGCAAAACCTTATGCAGGGGACATGGGGAATAATGAGTACAACAACAAAAACTATTTTCGTGTTACAAAGTAATTTAGACGAAATAATGATTAGTAAAGTAAAAATAAAATAATTTATCCGCTATGTGAAGTATTTGAAAAAATCTGCCTTTGCATGAGCGCAGCAAAAAGCGGAAGAAGTTTTATTGATTAGAAAGTGAAAATGTTAGTGTTTAAAAGACACGATTAATTAACCTTCTCAGAAATATTTTTTTTTCTCTTTCAAAGCAATTTCAATAAATTGTTATTATGCACTTAAGAAAATAAATGCGCATTTTTCAGTAAAGAGACAAGATTGAAGGAGGTATATTTTATGAAAACCATTCAATACTTTAGCAGATTTTATCAGCTAATTAGATTGTAACTGTGATTTAAAATTTGCTGGTAAATTGAATATGCCAGAAAACAGCTAAAATGAAATTTGATCTGAGAGGACTGAAGTTCCATGGATTTTTGTTTGAAATTTCCATGCGTTATTACTATTTCTTCTGGAGCTTATTCCCATGATTAGATTTTGAAAAAAAAAAATATTTATTTTTAAAGATATCTGTTATCACGAAACAAAAATAAAAAATGATGAAACGGGATATTAAAATTGAGATTAAAACAGGCTAAAATGATAATTTTCGTCCATGTCTCACACACCAATAGTTTAGAGGTGGCTCAAAATTAGGATGTTAGGCGTCCGTTGGTACACTGTTAAAAATTTCCGTAAGAAAATAGTAAAATAACCATTTATTTGATTGTTATTTTACTATATTTAATTACAACAGTTGAATAACCATTAAAAAATAGTACTCAAATCTCTAATTGCGAAAAAAATCGTTTATTCTCTGTTTCTACTAAAGAACGTTTAACTAAACGTAATTTACAAGCGCTCAGTAAGAATCGGGCGTCCATCTTGTTTTGCGAAACCTTACCGGTCATACGTCGTTGTTAAAATATAAATAAAGATTTATCAGTTCAAATCTGCATGTGTATACAGAAAAAGGAAAAAGTGGCTAAAGCAGTTCTTACTAAATAGAAACACATACACACGTAAATCAAAAATTGGAGACATCGGATTCCCGAACTGTTTGCGAATGAGCGAATCCATAATTTGAGCCGCTGAAGCTTGTTTGTATTTTAATTTTTGCAGCAAAGAAAATGATTTTCGTCAATATACAGTAAATTTAGACTAAAAATGACTTTGGATCCAATCAAAAACTGAAATCTCAATATTTTAAGGCAGTTTGCCTGTTGGAAAAGAAGATTTATTGATAAATAAACGGCCGATTTAAGGGGTGTAGATGGCCGAATGACTAGAGCGCAAGGTTGGTATACCATGCACCCGGGTTCGATTCCCGCACGCTTCGTTTCAGATTTCTGCACCTCGAAGATTCTACGCCTCGAAATCGTTCAAAAACGGTAAAAACTTTGTTTTGAAACCATTTTTAAATGGTTATAAAACCGTAAACTGTTGTATTTACGGCTTTTTAACCAAGTTGATTGGAAATGGTTAGGTCCCGTAAAGATAGAAAAATGTTCCAAACCGTAAATTTAACGGTGAATTAGATGGACAGACTGTTGCCGGTCATTTAACCGTAATTTCATGATGAAATTTCTAACAGTGTAAGTATTTTTTTGTTTTGTTTTAGCTGCCTAAATGCTCTGCTTAGGCGACAATGTAATCCTTTCAGACGCAGTGACGGGTATACTGGACATTAATTTACCGGGGCCAGAATCTATAATATTAAAGCTATGTGGACATCAAAGTTATTTTTATTTACTTGCAAGCGCTTTAGGTATGATATCTGTTCAAATTTTTCAAAAAGAATTTCAAGAAGAAGATAATAATATTCCTTTTCAGTTTTCAACCACATCGGCCGAACGAAAAGTTTTGCAAAATCACTTATATTATTTTAAAAATTATCATTATCTGATGAAATCTTTAGTATGCATTTTAAATAGATTTGGTATAAGAATTGAATCCAAGCAAAAATCTTTTAATTCGAATCTATTCTTTGTTAAAATATTTAGTTGTTTTGCGTCTTGTCCGTTATACCAGACAAATCATAGGTTTTTTTTTTTAATTTATGAATCATAAAGTTTGAAATTGTGCGTGGTTGATAGATATGTGACAAAGCTTTACCTGAAAAGAAAAAAAAAAAAAGACTATCTTTTTTTTTTTTTCAAAATTCAGTATATAAAAATAAGTAAAATATCCAGATTAAAATTATTTTAATTAAAACAAAAAAACGCGCTTTTTTTGGGGGGGGGAGGGGTAAACTAGCTTCGATAAAGTTGAAAATAACTACATGATAACAAATAAAAATTATTTATTATTTCTTAAGGAAATTCACTGAGAATTATAAATGTGAGATTCTATCAAGAAAAAATATTCTTATATGATATTAAATAATTTTATTTTTCAATTTTACCATGCTTTATTTATTTATTTATTTTTACTCAAGCAAAGCGTCTATTCATTAAATAGATAGTATTTTTTCGTTTTATAGATACTTAATTAAAATGCTCTTAAAAGTTCAGACAATATTTTTTGGTTATAAAACTTTACAACAGTCTTTTCTGCAAAGGAAAACAAAAACAATTTGAATCTTATGAAATAAAGTCATTTGAGAGTTGTCCGCTGTTTACAGTAAGCAAAAAACTGTTTTCGAAAAAACATAATACATTTACACCCTTTGCTTCACACGAATAGATTAAAATTCGGTACGATTTGCCCAAATACAAATGAAAGAAAACTATTTTTCGAGAAATTTTTTTTCAGCAAAACTTTGTAACAACATTTGTTCTCCTCTCATGTTCCCCCCCCCCCCCCCATTTTATCGTTAATATGATTGTAAGATTTAGAAAGCTGCTTCTCTATGAAAATGAGGTTAACTTGACATTATGAGTATGAAACAAGTTATTTTCGGTAAAAAGAAAGAATTATCAGTAAAGAACTTGGTTTCTAGTTTATTGAATTTTGCCAAATTATTTTTGAGTTTCAAAATTTAAATTGCTTACACTATTTTTCAAACCATTTTTTAAAATTATCTAAGAAATATGTGATAGATTTAAGTTTATAAATGTAGCACATAAAAATAACCCGTTTAGCTCACACTGTATAATTTATTTTTGGTATGTTTTGACAAAATATTTTTTTTGCAGATTTGTTTATAGCTGTAGTAATATGGTGGAGCATGAACAATATTTTGTATATGACTCTTCTAATGGTTTCTCTTTCTGTTTTAATCAATCATAAAGGCATCAAAGCCATCCAAGTGAGGCTATTTAACGCAGTCTGAAAAAAAAAAAGATGTGTCCTTTGGAAACGGTCATTAATACATTTTCGCAAAACTAATTTTAAAATATTACTATCTAATACTGAGAATTCTAGGTAGCTATAGGCGAGTTTAAAGAAAATCTTAATTCATTAAAATTTATTCATTAAAATACAAATTGAAACTTTTTCGCTTTTACATTTACACGTGAATTTTTTAGAACTAATTCTGAAGAAATGAGACCCAAGAGCATTCATTTCAGGCACCTGTTAGTCGTTTTGAGATATTTTATGCATGCTTTAACGAAGATTGCATATTTTTCGGAAAAAAATGTTATTCTGGCTTATTAAGAGCATAGCTATATTTTTTCAAGTTGCCTTAAATTCTAATACGATATTGGTAACTGCCTTTAAACCATCAGAATAACTCATATTCGACGCAATTCAATTTACATTTGTTTTCAATACCTTTGTACACTTAAATATTGAAAAAACGAATGTCCTTGATTTAAAAAATCTCTTTTAAAAAATGTAACAATTTTTTTTAATTGTCTTTTTAAAAATGTAACAATTTTTAATTGTCTTTTTAAAAATGTAACAATTTTTAATTGTCTTTTTAAAAATGTAACAATTTTTAATTGTCTTTTAAAAAATGTAACAGAATTCATTACTTAAATGTAAGGCCTTGCAATTTCAGAAAAAGGAACTGATATCGCTCTTCTAAAAATTAAATTTCTTTTTACGTAATTGAGATTTATTTTGTTTTTAGATAATTATTTTATGCTTTACAACGAATCTTTGAAATAATTAGTTAAAACTATGCTAAACAAGGAAGACAGAGAGCTAGAGAGTAAAAATCGATGTTCGTATAGTCTCGTTTAGGGCTTAATGAATTTCTTGCTTCGTTTTATTGCTGTTTTATTTATTTACATTTTTTTACGACGCTTCAGGATTTTTTTTAGCAGTTTGCTTTCTATTTACGTTTAAAGAATTAAGAACATGATAAGTGAATAATTAAAAGACCTTACGTTGAGTGGTACCTTGTACAACATAGTACAAGGTAACACTTAACATAAGACATGATTCCCTTGTACATTTCTAAAATTTTAAAGCAGTAATATTTGTTTACGAAAGCCATTTTATAGTATAACACTAATGATTCTGCGAAATCTTACTGTCGAATGCATGTTCCATTTTCATACAAAGAGCAATTTATTCACTGTGTATGCTTCGACTAAATTAAGAATTCAAACTGCTATTTCGTTTTCAAAGCGGAAATTTTATTAGGCATCTCTCTTTAAATAAACGAAAAGATTTCTAGAACAAACATCCTGGATCGCAATTAAACGGAATGGGTTATCATAGACAGCACATTTTCAAAATGGATATTAAATTCAAGTACATCGGTTGCTGCTTTAATTTCTAAAACCATACGGCACATTAAGCTAGAAAATAATGGAAGATTTCATTTGCAATTTTACTATAGTAGAGAAATTGCAATCTAATTGAATATCTGGCTATCACTCGCTTACGCAAACAAAATGATCGCTCAGGGTTATGTCTCCCCCCCCCCTCTTTTTTTAAATGCAAACGATTAAAAAATATATTTGCAATAACTTTATTATTAATCAAAATTTTGGTAAGTGAAAAATACGGTTGTGGGGAAAATAGTAAAATTGTGTCATACTTATTAGATTGTGATATTGGATTTATATTTATTAGTTTATATTAGGATTTATATTTATATTTCGTACTACGGCTTTCTGTACATTTCATAACTTGACACATTCTTCCAGCTTTCTGGGGTTAGCAAGCAAAATATTTTAAATAATCTGATTAATGATTCTTAAAAGTTAATTTTTAGCATATCTATGCAAATAAAAATTTAGTAAGCATAAGTATAATAGCTAAGTACATTTATCAAGATTTTTTCTTTTCAGAAAAACTCAATATAAGCCTTGATGCGTTAAGTAAAAAGTTATATATTTTAGTTTATCGCAAAATATACGTTAACAGTCTCATGTAAGATCTTTTCAAACATATAGAGTACTTTTCGTGCTCTTGTTTGCAGTAATTTTCACGTTTCATTACATCCTTTCGTTTTTGTTTTTTTAAATAGAATTTTATAGGAGATAAAGTACAATAGTCCCAGACTTTGCAAACTCTGGTGCGTAATATTAAAATCACCAGTGCCTTTTTTAAATAATTTAAAGCTAGGCACTGTGATTTCAGTTGCTGTTATATAAACTTTAAGGCAGGATTTCAATGCTTAGTGAAATATAATCTTTTGATTTTTAAAACTAATATGTTACATTTTCATCTGTGCAACTTAAGCTATAATTCAACAATGTTTCTTACAAAACGTTGCGTCTTACAAGCTTCGCCAGATTTTCCGAAACCAATTGTAAAAATATAACGAAAAAAATCTTATGTTTTTCCTTGGCGATAATTTTGGCTCAATATAGTTTAAAAGATCAATAAAAGTGAGTAAATACAAATCATCGACAATTGTCCAAAAGCAACCTATTATTCTTTTGCAATAGCTTACAATTAGATGCCCTTATACAGCACATTGCGTTCTTATTACTATGAAGAATGTCATTTGCCGTAGCGTTAATATAGAGGAAAAGCGGTCCGAGCAAAAGTATAAAATACTCTCTTAATCCAAAACTAGATGTAGAGAGAGGCCAAAACAAACAGAAATCCTCACTACACAGCAATGGTAGTAAGAAAATAAATTTCAAATCAATTTTTGTCTAAGGTAAACATGCTAAAATCATGTTCTACAACCGGTTGCTTGAACCATTGAGAAGCAAAATGAAAGTTAAAATTTCACTAGTAAGACATTTTAACTAATTTATTTTAGAATAGTTTTCTTATTGCAGCACGATTTGTTGATACATTAATAAAATAATTTATTTCCCTACAATAATTCCCGCTATATGTAAAACAAATTCGTCATTTTAAAATCTATTTTATCTGAAGCTTTTATTCAATGCACGCTATAAGATTGTTTTGGTTCTTAAAATAAAGAGGAAAATAAGGTACGTAATGGAGACTTCCTACTGTTAGTGGAGTCTCTTTTTCTAATCACTGCTAAAGTGTTATCCAGTTCTAGCAGACAACACTTCAAAACGGACCGCTCAGATGTCTTTCCAGATATTATGCAGAACTCAATGGTACATCATTGTAAAAGCCGTTTTTACTTTATTTGCTTATTTATTTATTTATTTATTTCACTAATATTATTGAAAATTTTATATTGGAGTAATATTTTTTTTTTTTTTTGTAATTTAGTTGTATAATATCTCTCTCCTACGTTTCTATTCTTAAATGATGAGAAATAGTGCTTGAATTTTAAGTGCTCCTAACGAAAAGTCATTAATAGTTGGAATATACAGAAACATATCGCATAATACTCTGAGATAATGAACTTTATCTAAGCTAAGGATTTTCTTTTATATAAAAGACATAACTTGTTCTCAAAAAAATTTTTAATTGTTAAAAAGGTATGTTTGAAATAATTCGCCAGCATACACCAATATAGAGAGATTTAATTTAGAAAAATCAATATTGATGTGCCAGAAAGCCTAAACCAATTGAGAGAGAGATTTAATTGACCTGTGAAAATCGATTACGAGAAAGTAGGCTGGTATAGTTGCAAACAAAATTTATTGTTTAAGGTGTAAAATGATTTTCATTTAAATGCTGAAATTTTTAACTAAAATAATACTTAAGTTACGTGGACAACATATTTTTATTAGTGAAGATTTATCGTAAAATCATAATTTAAAGTCACGAGGTAACCAACCCAGAAACGAAAAGAGCTACGGCAATTCATTTTAAAATGTGAGTAGTAAGTATAAAAAGTCGAGTGAATAAGTACAACGCTATCAAACTATACACAGATAAATCAAATTAATACTAAAGAAGGGGAAAAAGGACATTTTACATTAACACTCTTTTTTTTGTTCTTAATGTGTGAGATTAATTTCTTGTTTTCAAATTAATGATTAGTTGTGTGTTCCGTCTTAAACAAAAAACACTCAATGCTTCATTTTTAAAGGTGAAAAAAACATTCATTTCTTTACTCAATGGACTATTTTTATAATTATAAATAATTCGGTATTTTTACTTTTCAAACATATCTTTGAATGGTAGTATTAATTAGTTTTACTATTTTTATTGCTTATTCAGAAATATTTATTAATACAGTGAGAGCAAAAAAAAAAAAAAAAACTTTTTTAGACATAAAAAAGTTTTTACGAATTTTTCATTTTCTAATTCAAGAATTATTTAAATTATTTTTACTGAAAATTCAACCATGTACAAGTTTTTTTTTTAAATATTTGTAACATGAACAATAAAGACTAACGACTTTCACTGCCTAGGAAAATTTTAATTCAATGCATCCAATTTTTGAATATTTTTACTGATTAATTTGATCGCATGCGACCTAACTCAACCTTGGATTGGTAAAATAATTACGTCGAGCATTACAATCGTAATGATGAGTTCGAATAATTTTGTTTTGTGCCATTTTTAATAGCTTTAAAAGAATATATACAGTGAATATAAGCAATAACTTCTTAGTTACCGTATCGGGAACTTTTAAACAGTTTGCCTAAATTCAATATTTAAATAACATATTTTTGAATTTCAGGAATTTCTAGATGTACTTCCCTATGTTCAAAAGCATTGATGTATGTTTGTATTTCTCATAAACATCTGTCAAGAGGTCATCTAGACTTTACGGCAAACTATAATATAATAAGGATATAAGAATAAGGAGGATATCGTGGAGCCATAGAAAAACAGGCTAGAGAAATAATATATACATATATGGATATATATTTTAATGTAAATCACATACGATATGAGACTCATAGAAGTAATGGGATTTAGCGACAAGAATTTAAATTTGAAGATAACAATGCAAATGAATGGAGAAACAATTATCTGTTTTTTGGCAGTAAAATGTGAATGGTGGCTCTGACATTTATGTCACTGCTATCCAGCGTGATTTACAAAAACTAGTAATTGAAAACTATTATATGATTCAAACTTTCCTTTCTCTTTTTCAAAATGTCTCTTGATTTTTGTAAATTAATACGTTTTGAGATCTTCAATTTCAAATAAATATTAGAAGAATATACTCGGGATGATTCTGAACCCAAGGCAAAAATATACCCTTTAACGACGATTACTAAATTTAAATAAAGATGTTTTAACATCAGTGATAAATCCGCATCATTTGAGATCACTTTCTAAGATTGTGTGAGAAATAAAGCTTCTATCTTTTCATCGTAAAATTTTCCAGCCAAATTACTCCTTAAACTTTTTCCGCACAGTAGAAAAGAAATACTTCATTTTCGTATAATCTGCAGAATGCATAAAATATGAATCGAAAAATTCAGAAACGTATTTTCTGTAGAAAAAGACATCGAAGTTCAAAAATTGCTTTTTTCTCTTTTTCAGAATGTAATTTTAGAAGACACTATATTTCTTACGTGATGTACTCTTGCTGGCTAGCATCATCACATTTTTGTTGGTCCCAGCAATAATAAATTTGAATGCTTTTTGCCTTTCTTTAATTAAATACAATATATAAACAGTTTTAAGGTAATTACAATTTTCTAACAGTGCATCAATAATGCTACAAAACTGATACTGCATTTAAAAGTGAAATTGCAGACACAAAACAATGAACATTGAACAGCCACTTTTTTTCCCCTCTAATGAGGTTGTCCGCCATTTGCTGACTAAATGAGTATTCTACAGAGATTGTTTACCACCTCTTCCTCTAGCACCAATATCGGTGTAGTATCATCGCAGTATGAGAATTTTGACACCCAATTGCTCACAAGAGGTGGGACATCAAGGTTCTGTCAATACGAATTTTGCACTAATAATTCAATTCAGCCCAGAGTATCCAAGTGAAATAGATACTCAAAGAATATTTGACATGCCTCAAAATCAGAACGACATGGACACTGTCGATTTTCTCTACCGCTAAAATTCAACGGCTAAGGCGGTTTTGAACCTGCAAAGTAGGGCATAACAAGTAATTACCCAACCATTTCGCCACCGTGCCGGCTCAATGAACAACCAGGTGAGAATAAAACTATGCAATTAAGAAACAACGAAATAAATCAAAACTATAAACATTAAAATTACTCTTAATGAATAAGGGAAGCGTTAAAATTAACTATCACTATAATTGCACTATCAATAGTGCATGTACCAATATAGGTATCTTATTCATTCCCTTTTTTTGCAACTTACTTTTTTTTAGTTATTCTTTCTACTTAAAAATTTAATTTTTGCATGTGTATTGCAATTGTTTTTTATATTGCAGTTATTTTCTCGAAGTAGAGCCAACTTCGTTCTACATTATTTTATTCGTATAATCAGGTTCGTTGAAGGTGTACTTATTTTTATAAATGCCTAAGAAAGCATTTGCTCCCGCATTTCGGCTATCCACCTGGTAAGCAAAGTTAAGGAAATATTTCGCAGCTTGGGGGGGGGGGGAAAGAGTTATAGATATGCGGCTGGAGCTGTATCGGCTAATTCATTTAACTGTTGTTCTAGTATCAGTTCAACATTTTCAACTTCACAAATCAATTAAAAATTTTTAACAAGTGCAACATTTTCAAGATTTTTTTGGAAATGAAATAAATTTAAAAAAGAAATTTTAAAAAGGTGTTACAGATATGAGAAAAGACACTGGGAATTAACCTGTTAAATACTAGTCCAGAGGCTCAACTCTTGCATTGAATCTGTTCTTGTTACATAAAGTCTGTCAATTACGCAGCAGAAATTTTTAAAAAAACTAAGCATCTTTTCACGCATTTACTTGAAGAAAAGTGAATTGAGTGTTCTTTAAGAAATTTAAATTCTTTCCTTTCAAGAAAGGATTCAATCAATACCTCTACAAAACTTTTGCTACGAATTTTTCCATTAATACTAATGACACTCGCGTGATCTTATTGAAGAAATACTACTTTCATTTGAGTTGTTTACTTGAAACAAATTCGGAAATTACTTGATTATCACGCAGCTTTGTCGTTAACGTTCTTTTGAGAGGGCCTCCATTTTCTTCCCGAAGAAGAGTAATTCGGTTATGGAAAGCTATGGTAATGTTAACAGCTTTTCTTGAATTGAAGCTATTCGCTTTCGAAATCACTTCACGTTTTTAAAGCGAACGTATTCTTTTCATTAAATTAATGAATAAGTATTTATTAGTATCCTTTCAGGAAACCTATGCTTACGTTCAATAGGAATTTCGAAACTGAATTTTTATGTGATTTGATAATAGAAAAAGAGAGCTTTTAGGATTTGAATTGTTACGCTATTGTTTTATATTTTAGTTTATGTTATCAACTATTTCTGTTTTAAATATATAATTAATTTTAATCATTTTATGATTTTGTTTAAAGTTTTAACTGTAAGTTTTATTATATTGCATGAACAACAGTGCATATGAGCGTTTTAACTATTTTCCTTATTATTCTCCTTTTGTTCAAAAGCACTGAGAAAAGATAGTTTTGTGAGAAGTATGGGTGGCTTATGAAAGTTACATTTGAATTTTAATATTCATTTTATTGATATTTTACCCTTTAACTACTTTGTTCTTTTTTTTTTTTTTTTTTTTTTGTATTTTTCCCTTTCAAAACAAATCCTTCACAGAAATGAAAAAATAATTTAACCACCCAACTCATTTGCCTGTGTCTGACCCGGGCGAATGTTACCGGTAATTGTGCACATGTCCCACACGTGCGATCTTGTATCTCGCGTTATTTTCTTTCTAATGCCCGTCTGAGATCCGTTTGCACTTTGCATAATAATGCTTTTATATAACTTTTACCCCACCCCCTGCTCTCTAGTCACCCCTACAACTGAAATTGCCAAAAACAATTTATACTATACCTATATATTCAGTTTCTGTCAAAAAAAAAAAAAAATCGATCTTTTTTACCAGTCTTCCCAAAAAAAAACCTGGTGCTTCAAGGGGTTACAGAGCCTGTTTTCTTCCTCATCTAAGTGAAATTTTATCATATCATTTCTCAGCATTAAAAATGTAATGAAAATTTTAATTAAAAATTTAGAAAAGCAGTTTTTGCTTACATGCGTATTCAGATTTCGTACAAAAAAACAATGCTTTATAAATAGAATTAATGTTCAACACAAGTAATTTCTAGATTTCAGCCACATATTAGTAGTTAAGACTAGGGCAAAATACTGATTTCGCATTAATTACTAACTAAACTACGATGCTTACCCCCAACGGCAGACAATTTTCAGTAAGAATCTTTCATGCAATAATGTTTATTAATTCAAGTTCTACGTTTTGATTTAAATGCAAAGATCGCATGTCAACCTTATTTCACGATTTGTTTAATGCACAATATCACTCTAAACAAAACATGCAAGCTATGCTTAATTGTTAGACATGGAGCCGATGTCTGACCATCTACTTTATCTCAGGACAAGAAGCGTAATCCAATTTCTTCTGATTTCATGGCTTCTGTTTCCTGAAGACGGAATGAGTGTCGCGGAAGCAATCGCGCCTTCTGAATTCTAATTAAGTTCATTGGTTTTCTCGACTCGATACCATTCCAAAGCCATTTATTCTTCTTCACAACATTTTGTATCTTATTTTGATAGTTTGCTCTCGTAGCGAGCCTAAGTACTTCCATTCATGAGCTGTTTCATCGATTTTTTTCCTGCTTAAATCTTTCTGGTTTCTTCAGATTGCGAAAAAGCTTTGATCGTATCGTCGAATAGGAAAAGTTTAAGTTAAATGGTTTGCAAAGGTCCCTGTTTGGAAACCTTCCATTTGGTGTGTCTGAACAATTTTAGTTAAAACGGAAAAACATATAAAGACTCGTCAACAGAAAGATAAGTATTTCGGTTAGACACATACTTCTCACTGGCTTATTATCTTGCCTAAGATACGACCAAATACCAAAAACTTTCAAGAGTATAAAACAATATACCTACGACATCTTAGGTATTACCAAAATTCGGAAACCGCCTGACGGATACTTTTCATGACTTGTTTTTCATTTAAAAAGGCGTTCCTTGTAATCGCAAAACACATGTATGATTTTTTTTGCAAAATTTGTTCAGTTTGCATCGTGTTTTACCTTTTGGTTTGGAGCGCAAATGTATTCTATTTACTTCTTGTAACTTCTCAACTTTCTTTAAATCATCGACCTTTTTAGCTTTGTAAGTTCATAGTATCTTATCAAAAAAGAATAATAATTTCAATAAACTATGTCCTATATTTTATGGCTGTTGATGAAAACTAAGCTAATTGTTCAAATTTGATTTGCTTAGAAATGTTTTATTTTAGCTAGATTTTATAAGTTAATTACTTTTCCATTCGAGAGAGAAATTTGCTTACATATATTTTCTTTTTTTTTTTCTTTTTTTGAAATCCCAGAATAAATTATTTTTCCTTTTATGTGAACAAGATGGAGAGAGGGAGGATTACGATTAGGTAAAAAAAACTGTTTGATAAAAAAATTGCTTTTTTTAGATTTTGTAGAATGTGCCGATTTTTTCTCTAAATACTTCAGCGCTATACGCTAATTTAGAGCTCTTTACTTATGTAAATTTTGTACTTTTTCTTTGTTTTATGATTTATTTTCCTTTTATACTTGACAAAATGCTGTGTCAGTTAGTCATTGATATATGCAATTTTTATTTTAGGCTTTTATAATTAAAATATTTCGTGTTTTCATAAGTTTATTTTGTATTTGACAATGCTCATGAAAAAACTCGAAAAGGATCGCAAATGAAAGATTTATTACACTTCATTCCAATGTATGCAAATTCTTTTTTCAAAACAAGTGAAGTAAAAAAAACAGTGATTAACATTCCTTCTTCTAGAGCATTTTACTAACTTCATTTTTTCATGTGTAAACACTTATTTTATAGGGCTCTAAAAAAGGATTTTTTTTCTACATTAATAATTTTTAATCAGCGCGCATCCTTTTATGTATCAAAAAAATTGAATGTTTAAATAATTTTGATAAACGAGATAAATCTTTCTTTCTGCTAATTTTGGAGTGTAGCGAAATTAAATTTCTTTATTCATATGCAAACAATGCAAACATAGTTTTTTTTCCACATAAAAGGTTATTTTCTTACCAGTTTAATAGGGCTTCAAACTTTCTACTTATATACTTGACATCATATTAAAAATTCAACGTTAGTAGTCGATTAAATAGATCACAGTCTTAGTGGGGAGCGATAATACCAGCAACGAGAATAAATGTGGATAATTTTTGCAGGACATGATTTTCATACAAACCAATCAGCAATATTTTACCGCAGTACAAAAACCATTGAACAACCAAAAAATGGTTTGAAAAGTATTTTTCTATGTATTCCTTATATGTTGCCTCTAAAACGGTTTGGTCTTTGTCTTCCTGTAATATAGGAATATTCGTTCATCCGGTGGGTTGAAGTACTTTTTTGGTGCGTTGATTTGCCATCTTATATCTTATCACTTTAAGGGGAAAGGATTCATAATGTAGATTTTATCATATATGCAGAGATCTGAACTGTGTTGACAAATGACCAGTTGCCTATTCTCCCTACGCCTATTTGAGGTACCTTCTGCCTCAAAATGTAGGTAATAAGGAGTTTTAACCTTCAAGTTAATCATGCAGATCTTAAAGACTGCTTACTAAAAGCTAGTTTTGAACAAATTTGAATGCGGCAGTATGGATTAGCAAATTATAAAACAACTTCGAAAAAAGGGATTATCTCGCCATTTGATGTTTTAAAATACTTTGATATCCTTTTGAGTGAAAAAAATAATTTGTAGAAACACACTTAGACTTTTACGAAATAAAATGCACATTTCTTAGTGCTTAGAAGACCAGTAAATTAATTTCTGTCAAGGGAAATAAGAAATGTCGAAGTAAGTTCAAAGTTTAAAGGAAAAGTTCGTCCCCTGCCATTTTACGATACAAAACTTTAACACTAACATCTACGGTTAGAAGACGATTTGCCTGTTATCATAGACATTTCAGAACCAGACCCCGCATCTGGGCGAAGTTGGTGGCATAGAGATAAAGATTGGGTCGATTTCACATGCCCGACCTGAAAAACCAGTCTCTGTTTAGAGATAGCGGAGAGCAGAAGTGCAGCTGATCAGAGAGCAAGCATTTTCCCGCCGTAGAAAGCAGATAAAACAAAAGCCTACTGGACCAAAATCGAGCGTCGGCTTCACGTGATATCTTGTTTATCGGCAACTCGCATAAGAAAGAGAAAAACACGGTAGCTTCGTCAAGGTTCTAAAGGTTTATGCATGTTTTATAGACGGAGAAAAATCATTCTTTCACGTTTCTTTACCTTACTTCTTATGCGTCATCTTACAAAAGTTCGCGGATAGGAAACAAATTCGGTTGGTGATGTTTGGATTCTGTTAAACGTAATAAAAAGCCCAATTAAATCTTAAGGTAGTAGTCGGTCATGGTGAAGTTTTCTTACCGAAAATAAAATATACATATTCTACGCTACATCTCACATCTGAAGGGGATTGGTTTATAACTGGCAGCACGATTAACGTAAGTATTTTTTTTTTAATGGGAGACATAGTTTTTTGGTAGAGAGGTATAAATAGAATAAAATCGGATAAACATAATATACTTTGATTTGTACTACAAGATTTTAAAATTGCCATTACTACCCTTTTATGTAATTTCATAATATATATTCACAAAACATCAGAATTTATCTTACAGAAATATACATTAGAAAGCTTGTGGAAATCAAAATGTCCAACTTAGACATTTTGATTTTCACATGCTTTTTTCAAACCGGATAATACAAACATCGGAGAGTCGCGAGCTGGATATTCTGGATTATTCTTATATATATATATATATATATCAGGGTGGTTGAGCTTAAAATTACCCTGTTTAGACCTACGTAGATCTCGTTCTGATAGACGCATGCATGAAAGGTGGTGTATACGTTCAATGGAGCATGAGGAAAAAAAAATCTGCATCAAGAAAAGAACAGTTCAAATTCTTAACATCAGGCTCTTTGGTCTCTATCAATTCCGATTATCATGAACAAGTTGCTACAACTGATACAGAAATCCAAATGTTACAATGAGCATGTGATTGACGTAAATAGAATCAACATTTAACAAATTATTTAAAAAGACAGCGTTTTTTTTTTTAGTTTCTAGTTTGATTTTTTCCATCAACTCCCTTCTCATTTGGTGGCAACAATTTGAATTATTTTCCAATTGCAGATTTCTCTTTCCACGGTCGAAATAACGTATATACCAAGTTTCAATGACATACGTCTATTAGAACGAGCTCTACATAAGTCTGAACAGGGTAATTTTAATTATAACCACACTGGATATATCATATAAAATCAGATCCATAAATTCTAAGCTAGTCAGTCACTTTTTTCTCTGAAATACAATATTTACAACTGAACTAATGGTTCGTATTTTACCAAATAGTACATGGTAAATAAATTTTGCATTTATTTTCATTAAATGCGTGCAGTAGGGGTCTTACTGCAAAATCTCTTATGCGCTAAATTTACAAAACGTTCTCAGCGGCAGAATTATCTCTAGACTAATAAGCTTCTTCCATCCGTTCATCTAATAAATGTATTAAAGCTGCTTCGGTTTGGTTACCTAAGAATCAATGAAATGTACATCTGTGTCTGAAAGTTTAATGATAATTATGCCAGCTGCATTGCCAGATAGGATGTTTTCGTAATCTTTAGTTCAGGAAAATGCTGCAATACTTTATTAATATAAAGTAAAATCGAAATTTTCTAGACTTAATTAAGTCTACACATAGTTTGGACTTAATTATTATCTTCTTTTAAAGATAATGGCCTGTAGGTTCAAAAATAATCATCCCGACCATCTGCTTTTTTTCTCTTTTTTTTTAAAATCCTTTCTATACATATTTTCTGAAAGAATAAGGAAGTTTCCATTAACACGGGATTTTTGCGCTATTTCTAAATTTCGGTCATAATCTTTCAAGTAGGCAAACACCCAAATATACTTTTCTTTAATATTCATTATATGTTTCTAAAATTTAATATGTTATGTAAAATAAGACAAATTATACTTTTGGAGTAATGTGTTTTTAATTTTTTAATTTTAAACGACATTTTTTTCCAGCTAGAAACTATTATTTCTTCAATACTTTCAGTACGCTCGCTTTTTCTTCTGTATGCAAATTTTTAATGCTGAACTTTTTCTTAGATAACAGAGAATGCAATTAGCCACCAAAATTATAATTAATCAATAAATATGGAAACATTTTTGAAATTTCCCCCTAAAAAACTTAGTATAATATTGACTTTTATTTATCATCATTAAAAAACATACATTGAGTGTACATCAGATTTTGGAGATTTACTGCAAAGTAACAAATATATTTTTTTTAATTTCAAATAAATCGCGTTAAAAATGTTTTTGCTACAGCTGTTTGCGTGAATAAAAACTTCTAAAACGTCTATGTGAGAGAATCGAGAAATAAATGAGTTTCCTACCTAAATAGTGCATTTACCTAATATAGTATATACTGGTACTAGTTATTGCTTGAATTTATGATGATGAAAAAGTTATTCATCTAGTTTTTAAAAAATTGCATTGTATTTTATTTCAAAAGTAACGTATATTTTAATTGAACATCAGGACATTTGACTTATTTCGTGAAGAAAAATTGGCTCATAAACGTATAGAAAATTTTTGAAATTAATATTTGTTCGATTCAATTCCATACGCATCAAATCTTCAATTTATGTTGCACATCGTTTCTAAGTGACAAAATGTATATTTGGACCATTAAATGATACGACAGCATAATTGGTTAAATTGTTTTGCAGAGAAAAGGAAATTTAAAATATCCCATTCGGATTCTACCTTAGACAGCTGACACAGAAAAATTATTGTATTTATATACGTGTGTGTTCAAAGAGTAAAGAAATCTCACAATAAAAATACTTAATTTTTTAAATAACACTTAGGTATTCATTTTACTGCATCCTACTATTTTAACCCGTGCGTATTAACTATTTAAATAATGGAAGATAAGTATAAAAACTTATGTGTGCTATAACATTACTAATAAAAT
The DNA here is from genome assembly GCA_038502835.1 of Octonoba sinensis. Taxonomy (NCBI): domain Eukaryota; kingdom Metazoa; phylum Arthropoda; class Arachnida; order Araneae; family Uloboridae; genus Octonoba; species Octonoba sinensis. Next base: position 191,873,573 of record CM076598.1, on the reverse strand, counting down.
AATTTATATTTTTTACGTGCATGAAACACCTCTACTGACCCAACACGCGTCAATTTTTTTATTAAACCGTCTACTTTATAACAAAAGATAAATAACTAACAAAATAAAAGTTACGCGAAAGTATCACACCCGTTAAAATGCCCGAAATTTATTTAAGAAAAAGGTATAATTTACGAGGTAATTGTTTAGCTTGAACGTTGAAAAAAACGTATCTGTCAAGATATCATTCTACACTAACGAAACAAAAGCCAAGAATGCAAAATGTTTCCTTTATGCAGATTTTTATAAAAACCTTCAATAGATTGAGATTTTTAATTTTAGTTTTCTACTAGATTCATTACCTGAAATTTCCTGTCGTTATTAATGTCCCACATCTCATTACTAAAATGACTCACAAAATTAGCATTGATTTCTCCTCTAAACTTGGATAAATTGCCATCCTTAAAACTGAATTTTCAAATTGCTTAGAAATATAAGGCTGAGAGTTTTTATAACTTTAAAAAAGTATGCTTGGCATTTTGTCATTCAACGTGTAATTTTGTTGTTGAAATTTATCCATAATTCAAGTAATTTATTTAGTTCTTAATTTTGGCTTAGATGCTTTTATTTAGGTCTTAATTTTAGCTTAGCTATTTTAACATATTCATAAGAAAATATATTTATAAGAGACATTGTTGTAGATAGAATTCATATCGTTTAAATGTTATATAATTTCTCAAGCCATTATTTATTCCCGAAGTTAATTTTTCTTTGAAGTATTTATTTGCTCCAGAGGCTGAAGTATATGTCTGGTAACTTCAACTGCATTAGAAGGCAAGTTATTTCTTAGGAAAGAAAATGTGTTCTTTTGTTCTGCTTTATGTCTGAATTTTCTTTCGTCTATTTTTTGAATGCAATAACCAACTCCTTCATATCCACTCAGTAACAGTATCGATACTAAAATACAACTGCGAACGATACTTCAGATCAATGCGAATAAAATAAGTTTGTAAACATACAGTGTGTTGGTGGGATAACTGATTAAATTTACAAATTATTATTAGATGCAAATTACAATCCAATAGGTTACGATTCTACCATGATCAAAATCTGATGCGTGCTGGAAAACTTGTCTTCCAAATACTTGAAGCACATGCAGACAATGTACAACTGTCATTTCGTGTTTTAGAAACTCTGTTTCATACAGACTGTGAAATGGTATGTGTGCCTGTTTGTCTGCACTTTATTGCATATTCAAGCATGTTGTCGTTTTTACCGAAAATTTGCGATTGCGTCGCGTTCCCTCCATGTTATAAAAGTTTTAGTAGTCACGCAGGTATGTATGAAATGCAAAACTCTTGTTATTTATAATTATCTACTAAATATGATTTAAATTTGATTTTTTTCTTTGGCACGTGCAACATTTTTTTTAAAGATAAGAAAAGTTACACATATTTTTTTATTTAAAAATAGTGTTAAAATTGTATGCCGTTAAAAATGCAAATGTTTTGCGTCACGCATCTCAAATATTCTACCGAAAAGTTAAGTTCCTAAATATGGCTTCTGAAAATTGGTCGTATCAGCTCTATCATTAAAAAATTTTCTACACATATTCGCTGCAGAAAATTACAAGAAGCCTAACAATAATTCTAAACATTTAATAAAATATGAAAGACGGTTTTGTTTTCTGAATAAATTTCCTTCACTGAAAGAATATTCGTTTTTTTTTTTTTTTTTTGAAAAAAAGACCATATTTTCTCGAAATAGTTTTCTTGAAAAATCTTAGATTTTAAATATTGTCTCTAAACCTTTATATTTTGGCAACACAAAAATCAGCATTTTTCATTTTCAGGATATAACCATAAAAATTCAGATTTCTTCTTGACTGAGTTTGATTTTAAAACATTTTCGTTTAGAGGAATCTTAAAAATGCGTAATTTATAGTCTTGCTACCTTTTTATAGTTTGCAATAAAAGTTTCCCTCGTTTTCTCTTTTCATTTATTACCTTTTAAACAAGCACAAATCCTTCTTTATAAGAAAGAACCGAGTTCGAAAATAAAACTTCTACTTATTCTTGAGCATTTCAATCGATGCAAAACCAAGTCATTAATATTATTGACGCAAAAATAAAGTGTTACAGCAAAGTTAACGTGTCGAGCAATTATTTTTATTGTGATGATTTTGAGCTTAGAATCGGAAAATAAATCTTACTTACATCATCTAATGGGTACAGGGTGTCTCAAAAATAGAGGAACAAATTTTCAGATAGGTAATATCTAACAGAATAGCAGATGGAGCTTCATAAATTGGTGTTATCTAATGTGTACAGGGTGTCTCAAAAAGATAGGTACACATTTTCAGATGGGTAATATTTAACAGAATAGCAGATGTAGCTTCATAAATTCGTGTTATCTAATGTGTACAGGGTGTCTCAAAAAGATAGGTACACATTTTCAGAGTTAATACTTTACAGAATAGCAGATGTAGCTTCATAAATTCGTGCAGTACGTTGCGACCGTAAGTACGCATAGTATTATACGAATAGGGAAGCAGTAGGATAAGCATTGGGTTCTGATGAAAAGCTGGGAGAAATGAACGAGCTGTTCAATTAATTTATTTAGAATACTTCACAGAGATTTGAATCTTAGCAACGTTTATTGACATCAGATTTTTTTGATATAGAGGATAACTGAAAACCAATAGCAGTTGAATTCAAAAGTATATGCCGTATTTTAATATATGGAATAAGTTTCATATCAGTATCGTAAGATTCTAGTTAAGTTTGCATGTATCACTGCCAAATAAAGTTAAGGCCTAACGCCAAAATCACGTGACTTTAAACGATTTAGAGTTACGAAAATGCGGTGAACTGCTTTGCTTTCCCAACTCCAACTGCATTTGGCACACGTGTTTTCGCAAGCCGTCGCATCGGAAAGAATTAGCCACGTAACCAAACAGTTCTCCGGCCTTTCTTGGAATTGGCAGTTTATTTTGCATTGCAGTTAAATTCTTACCAGACAAGTCCCTAAAATAATTGGGAAGAGGGTTGGGATGCAGTTACAGAAGAACACATGCCTCGACTCCATTTTAAATATAATTGTTAACCTTTTTTAAAATTTAATTTTTTTTTAATGATGCGAGAAATTCAGCATCACACATTGAAAAAAAAAATTTTTACTTAGTTCTTGTTTACGTTTGTTGTTTTTAGGAATTACGTAGAAGAGGCATGAACGTCACTTATCATACTGAGAATAATTTTATACTACTTCCATATAGTGCAAAACAATATTTCGCGATGTCATAATTTTTAACCGCAAAAAATATTAAGCAGAGGAAAGTAAATGAAGTTCACTGAATGAAATAAGTGATGTTCAGTTTGAGTACTCCGAAACTTCATATTATTAAATAAAAGTAAAGCATCATCTGAATTGCAAAGCACACTTGTTGAAAATAGCTAAATGTGAGTTCTTCATAAATCTGAAAAAAATAATATGATTATGAATACTCGAAAGCATTCAACGTAAGAAAATTTCTAGTTTCGGAAATATTTCAAAACACTTATCATCCCGCGAAAGTCCACTTCAAAAATATCTTCCTGATAATCCTACCCCAGTAGAAAATAAATTCATCTAAAGTTTATGAGCACAACTCTTCTCTTCCATACGTATTCAACCTGCCAGTTCATCGCTATCTTTATTAGAATAACAAGCCTAATTCTTTACTCTGAGTTTGTAGCTTTCATTTTCTGAAGACGAAATCAATTTGTCGCAATCGCTTAATGCCTATTGCGTTCAATTATCTTGATTTCTCTTTAGCGAAGTAAGTTCTCGAAGTGTTCTCATTCCTTTTGATGTCAGACAAATTCCCTAACACCTTCAAGTATGAGTCTTTCGCTAATTAAGAATATGATTAGTAAACGTAATATAAGTTTCTATTATGTGCACTAATACACACATAACTTTACACATTCATTCAATGAAATAACTTACAGAAGGATGTTGGAATTGAGTGTTATTTAATAATGTAATTTTTAATTGGTGTTTATACAAGTTTCGATTATGTACACCAATACACATATAACTTTACACATTCATTCAATAAAATAACTTACAGAAGGATGTTGGAATTAAGTGTAATTTTAAATTGAGTTGGATATTCTTAATCACAATAAAATGTTCATGTTCTTAGGAAATGTTGCCCGTTCTAAAATTGCATAGCCTTTGTTGTACATTTTCCGTCAAAACAAGCTTATAAACATTTAGGGAATGGGAAGGAGAGTCTTTAATAAATTGGTCAAATTTTAAACAGTATGGAAACTATTGAAGTACAAGCGGGTAGCCGCACAGCGTCTAGTCCCTATCTCACTGTAGTTTCTTGCACGGTTGCCTTCTCTGGGCTATTTTACATTGTGGGAAGATTTTATACTTCCTGTGGTAGAACACTGAAATAACTCTATTTTCGCTTTCTGAGTAAGCAACGAGGAAGATACTTCGAAGTACTTGTTTGCAAAAGTTTTTGTGCAAAAACAAAAGTTTTCATGCATTACCCATGCTGACTTTACATTTTATTTGATTTTTACACAAATATTTTCCTAACTTTATACAACACTCTTATAACTTCTAATAAAACTGAAAAAGTTTTAGGTTTTGCTTACCAGTAATGTACCTGTTAAATTAAAACTCCTGCCATAAGAATACAACTAACGCAAAACTTATATTTGTGCTAAAGAAAGGTTCCGTATAAAGACAAACATTATGAAAAACTGACCATTTTGTGCAGAATACTAATTTTATTTATTTTTTTTTTTTAAGAAAATATAAAAAATAATTGTTGTTGTCGGATTTAAATTAGCGATACCCTTTTTCTCCTCTCATTGTAAGATTTTAATAAAGTAGTTAATTTTCTTAAAATAAATTTCCGGTTCATCCATGAGCTTCTCCCAATCTTCTCCGAATTTAGAAGAAAGATTAACTTCCTAATATTCATTCATCGAAATACTAACCACTAAAATTAAATTGGATTCATCTTTATCAACGGAGTGCTGCGAAAAACATTAATAATTTCCTCTCAAGTCATTAGCTTATTTCTTTTTCTGTGATAAAAAAACAACGGTAAATCTATTATATCTAGGACTTCATAAAAAATACATTAATTACGCTCAATTTATTAATGTTATTTTTTATTTAATGTCTTCAGCATATTTTTTGCGCATTAAGATAATGGTAATGTTTAATAATTTAATTCATGTGATACATGAGATCCAATGATTTTTCATTAATATTACAGCAGAAAGAACGTTTTTTAGGGATATTTTTTGTACTTACATACAATATATGCTGTAATCTTTTAGAGTTTTAAGAAATGTGTAATTAATGACAAAAATAGCAATTAATTATAGTGTTTTAGAATTCAACGTAACATAATACTCGAAAATAATTTTATTTTCAATATTTTAAATAAAAGTTTCCATGAAATATCAAAAGTTAAATGCTTTTATTTGAAACAACAGTATACTCGTATTTTGCAACCCCCTATTACTCCTTTTTTAAAACTTAGTAACGGAACTTATTTACTTTAAGCTTTTAGCTTTGTTTCCTTTTAAATATTTACTCCAGAACTAAAGATTCTTTCTAGAACAAAAGTTAATGTGAAAATAAAAATGTAAACGTACTTTCTAAAGACTATCGATGAATTTAACAACAAGGAAATCTAACAAACAAGGAATCTTACTGAACAAGGAAATCTTAACGCATATAAAAAGGTCCAATATCAAAAAATTACGTACAACTTATAACTTCAAAAGAAAAAAATTGTTAAGTATTTACCACTGATAAAAGACTTATTAGACGCATGATAATATAGCCACTTATTTTTCTTCCACAAATAGTTTCTTAACTATTTCCAAAATACTCAAAATTGTTAACAAATTAATATCAATTAATGAAGACAAAAATATAAACTTAGTATTTAACCCGAAAATCTTAGGATTAAAAAGAAATTCACGCAGTAAAATACTTCCTCAAATCTGTTTATCATAAATATTCATGTAAAATACGTTTACAAAATGGCATTTAGCTCCGATAATAAAAGCCAATTCCGACGGAAAAACTTATTCGCAGTTACGTAGTTTACTCGGGCTAATTCAGCTTACATTAGGATTCATTAGCCGTGAGACACGCTTTATCAATTAAAGTTTTCAGTTCTTTCAAATGATCTTTTATTAAAAGACATACCTCTCTGTGCATGCATTTCGTGAAACTTTTAGTAGTGCAGCTTGATTTTATAACTCTTTCGTTTCTTTAGATTTACACTCTCGTAAGAATCCAAAACCTATTTAATAAATTTTTAAAAAAATGAATAACATACTATTCAGATAAGTGAAAATGGGATGAAGTCAGTCATCCATTGACATGCGTTGAAAGTTGACAGATTATTTACCTAAAACATCGTATTATTGAACTGAACACCATGTTTTGCGTACAAATAATACTTTTGAGAGAAAGCGATATAGTTTCTGGGACATTTATTTCTTTTAAGGGAAGACATATCATGTGATTCATTCGAAGCGTAGATGCGATATAGTAAATTTTTGTATTCGTTAGAACTTAATTTGTCATATAGTCGTACATTCCCCCTGAACGGACTTACATGTTCAACTTTTGCAAAATATTGAGTAGAAGAACGTATTATCAATGTTTTGGTACTTATTTATTCCGTATACCTTCATAGTATTTTCTAACACGGGCGGTCCACCGACATTCGTTTTGGTTTATTGCAAAAGGTTGCTTCATTGCAATTTATTAGATTAACACGTTCAAGCCTGGGCCGATTTTCATGATTTCCGCTGTGAGGTGGCGCTAGAATTCATGATGCGCCTCATCTGGCGGAGCCGCCCGATGAGACTCTCAAGGTACGTTTCCTAAGAGGCGGCTGACGCCAGCGTCTGTCGCTGAGCGTCAGCCGCGCACCGCTGACGCGTACTTGACTGTTTCTTCTCAAGCGTCAAGTGTCAGCTGTGTGCGGCCCTTCAGAGTGAAATGTTTTTAAAATGAGTGACCGTGATATTCTATTACGCCTATTAATGCTTAAAGAAATTGAAGAAGAAGAAATTCTATTGGAACAAATGATGCTTGAGGAATGCTGAAGTCAGTACCTTATTTAAAAGAAGGAAAGATCAAGGTTTCTTTGAAAACCTTATCAATCAGCATTTACTACAGAATGACAACTAGTTCCGACAATTTTTTAGGCTAAAAGTCGCGCAGTTTAATTAATTATCTTTTGGATCTTATAAAGGATGATATAGAACAGATTCTTCAAACAGACATCAGTACCCTATCACCCTTGAAGAAAAACTGGCTGCAACTTTACGCAAAAAAAAAAAAAATTGTGAGATAAGTATATTTTAGAGTAGCGATTCTCAACCTATTAACCCCCCTGGGGCGGGCCCCCTAGAGGCGTGAAAACATTAAAGGGGGAATATAATACTCTGATATATAGGATTGTATCAGTACTGCACAATGTATTAAATAATTAACTTATAAATGCCAAATTAAAGACAGGTTTAATAATTACTAGCGACTCCTTTGGGACTGTTTAATTATAATCTTTTTCATAATTGCCAAATATTAATAAATTTGTATATTCTTAGTAATTTTTAAGGTTTTTAATTAAGGTTCTAGTGTAGCTTTAGGGTCAAAATGCTCAAATAGTAGTTTTTCATCATCAACACTTGAAAACACTACTTTGGAAGTAATTTTACACGCGAGCGTCCGCGTCAGTACTATGAAATCAAATGCAATCATTTCCTTAGAAGCGTCACTGCGTGCACAGCGGCTGGCGGCGGAAGGAGCCGCGCGGCTGGACCGCTCTTTGAGCAGTACTGACGCGGACGCTCGCGTGTAAAATGGCTTCCAAAGTAGTGTTGACAATGAAAAACCAGTATTTGAGCATTTTGACCCTAAAGTTACACTAGTACCTTAATTACAAACCTTAAAAATTACCAATAATAGGTAAATTTATTAATATTTGGCAATTACGAAAAACATTATTATTAAACAGTCCCAAATGAGTCACTTATAATAACTTGTTTTTAATTTAGTATTTATAAGTTAATTATTAAAAAACTGAGTAGTACTGATATAATCCTATTTATAAGTGCATTAGATACCCCCTTTTAATGTTATCACGTCCCTAGGGGGCACGCCCCTGGGGGGTTAATAGGTTGAGAACCGCTCTCTACAATATACATATGTAACAAAAATATTTCTTCTTTGCGTAAAATTACAGCCAGTTTTTCTTGAAGGGGGATTGAATAATGATGACTGTTTGAAGAATCTGTTCTAATACTATCCTTTATAAGATCCAATCTAAAAAATCCTTTTAGACTAAGCGTCGGAACTTTTTGTCATCCTGTAGTAAATGCTGATTGATAACTTTTTCAAAAAAACCTTCATCTTTCCTTCTTTTAAATAAGGTATGGACTTCAGCACTACTCTCAAGTATCATTTGTCCTCCCCCCCCCCCCAATATAATGTCTTCTTCTTCAATTTCTTCAAGCATTAATATAATATCACGGTCACTCATTTTAAAAACATTTCACTCTGAAGGGCCACACACAACTGACGCTTGACGCTTCAGAAGAAACAGTCAAGTACGCGTCAGCGGTGCGCGGCTGACGCTCAGCGACAGACGCTGGCGTCAGCCGCCTCTTAGGAAACGTACCTTAATGGGGGCCACCGGTGGTACGCGCCGACCGATGAGACAGTCTAGTGCGAGCCACCGGTGGTACGAGCCGGCGTGAATGCGTTACAAAAATCATCTCTGCCTTTAGCGATAAAATAATAAATTGTTGCATTAAAAGGAACGATAACAATAACTTCAATTACATTAATTGTTGCCTCTTGCAGTGATATTAGTTTGCCAATGATATTGGTTCAAAAAACATTGCTGTAAATATTATTAAGAGGAAGAAATAAAATGAAAAATTGCAGTTAACTTCACTTCCGCTCTCTTTTGTAAACTAGAAATTGTTGTCGATTTTGAAGACCTATATATCACCGCTCCAGAAGAACAATGATGTAACTGCAGAAATGTGTCAAATGCAAACAATTACATAGACAATATCAGAAACACATTCCTTACACAGGGGAACATGGACTTAACTGTAGAACCATAGTTTGTGTCTTCTAGAACAACGAACAATTTTTAGAGAAACATTGATGTAACTATCAAACATAATATTTTCCGGGCTTATAGGCCGTGGTCCAACCAAGATCTTTTTGGCTGACGTTTCGCCTGACATGTTTCAGGCTTCTTCAAAGTGAAAAAAAAAAAAAACACTCTGAAGAAGCCTGAACGAAACATCAGCCAGAAACATCTTGGTTGGACCACGGCCTATAAGCCCGGAAAATATTATGTTTGGTATGGACACCGGCAGTGAAAGCATAAGTTACTATAATGACGTAACTGCACTTAGGGGTTGAAATTAGGGTGATTAAATTCTAATCCCTGGTAATTGAAAGTAAAGTATATATCCTACGTAGTTGCTCTCAATATACCATTACTAGTAAGCCCGGCGGTCATACGAAATGACCGCTGTTCTAGATATTATAAATATACAATTCTTCCAGTAACCGGAACTGCACATCAAATCAAAGAGATATTTATCAGGTATAACAGTAAAGTTTAATGAATAAATAATAAACATATAATAATTTCGGAAAAAAATATTCTTACCGAAAAAAAACATCTAAGTTATAATAATCTGTAAAATAATATATTAATAATATTATTCCGTACGGCAGTTTCAAAGTTTATTCTCACATAAAAATACACATTTGATTTTCAATTATTCAGAAATCTTGTGTATGTACATTAAAGCTAAAAAAAAAAAAAAAGTTAAAAAAAAAACAAAAGCGATTATTTGTAGTTACCTTCCAATTTATAGAATTACCCATATTTGGAGAAAAAAGAATAACGTTCCACATTTGTGCACTAAGCCAAACCCAAAGATAAAGGACTGTTTATTTTTTCCCTCTAGATTTTCGATTTATATTTTAAACCTCTATAAAGTTCAGAAAATATAAGCTGGAAGACTTTGAAAGATAAACATTCTACCTATTTATTTGATAATGTATTTAATAACCTAACAATATCTTTTCAATTGAAGTGTTTTGTTAAAAAAAATTACCTTTTTCAAAAATTAATAGTATACAAGCCTGCAAAGGGACATTGCTGTTGAGGCGCTGAATTGAAACATGAAATCAGTTTTTCTCTGTCTGGTCTGTTTTTACTTTAATATTTTTGACGTGTAGTTAGTTCAACACGAAATGTGCAGTTCAAATTCCCTTTTGCGCATTTCTAAAGCTCATATACAAGTATTGACTCCGGTATATTTATTTGTCCTACCGTCAATATGCTTTCCAGTTACTTTCTGGGAAAATCCGCCAGAAGGAATAAAAGTCTGAAAGTAAGTGACTTTCAATGCTTCAGTGAGTTGAGGTTAGTTTGATTTTTCGCCGTGCAATCGAAGTTGAACTCGCGTGATATTTGTGTTTAAGAGAGATGCATTATAAATTTGACTTAAAACATACTGTCTTTCTTATTGTTGTGTGTGTGCTGTTAATCAGAAATAAAATAAGCTCGAGTAGAAGAACTTGTCTAAATCATTCTGATTATTTTTGCCACACATTCGGAGCATACACATTCAAACAAAACAGTAATAGTTAGTGACTTATTCGAAAGAGCTATTTCGGACAGTTTGGTGCTAGATTTGACTACCACGATAAAGATTGGGTACCGTTATGTCTGTAAAACTTGTACAGAACGTTGCAGTGAGCTAGCTGGAAAAAAATCTTAAATTCGGCGTAGATGGTTTAGAGAAACCTGACAACCCAGTTCAATGACTTAAATGGCCAAGTTAATATTTTTCTAAAATAATGAAATTCCCGTGTTATATTTTTTTTTCAATTTCATCATGGAATCAACTTAAAATACTATCATGTATATTTTTCTAAAATGTCACATCTTAGAAATTTGAATTAATATTCAAAAACTAATATATTTGATTTCAGGGCATCACTCACATCCAAGTTAGCTTCAAATAACCCAGCCCCAAAACAACTGTTGGTTTGTGTTATTTTGAAAATTATATTTAAATCATTCGTTGAATTTCTTGTCCCATCTGGAACTCTATTGGGTAGACCGTGGCCAACAGGTAAAGCGGGAAGGGATTCTTGGGTTGTGAATGGCGTGTCTTGAAAAGGAAAAATAATGTTACTTTGTGTGAGTACGTCATGCCAATTAACCAAGCCTGAGATTAGCAAGACCTTGAACATTTAATTTACATTTTGAGAAAATTAAGTCATTTTATTTTTACCCAAGGCAATTTAATTTATGCGGAGCGCAATATATTCTAGATAACTTAACAGTATTTTTTGATATATCCAACTTTTAGTCCTTTATTATTCATTTTTCCACAACGAAAGACTGCATATTTAAATGAATGAATAAGGGCTCATGTAAATCTCTAAGAATAATAAATTCTTAAAAGCATAAAAACGGCTCTAATTTAACTAGCATGGAATGTAATTTATTATCGTTAGAAATTTTTCTAGACAAAAGAGGATATTTATTCCCAAATTAAGAATAATGAATAATTTCTTCTCCATTCAAAATAAATGAAGCTGGAAGGTCATAGATAATTTTACTGCATTTTATTTATATAACCATAACCGTTATGAAAAATAAATTAAAGCTATATAAAAACAGTAAGACCTATAGCACTGCAACGAGAAAAGAAGATCGCACAAATTTACTTGCATTTTTTAAATCATTTATGAAAACAAAAATACCAGCCTTACCTCACAAATTTCTTAGATTTTTTTTTTTTTAAACTTAAGAATTTTTTTTTTCAGCACTAATAGATGTAATATCTTAAGTTTTAAATTTTGCGACCAAAAATAACATTTGAACGTTCAATAAAATGTTCAAAAACATTTTTATTTCTTCAAGGTTAAAGTTTAAAGGAAATCAAAGAAATTACGTGTTTTTCCCTCTTTATTTCTTAGCCAACTAAATTGTAAGTGTAGTTAATAATGCAATTTTGAATGAGTTATGATTGCTTTTGAGCCAACCCACTACAATGGATATGTAAAAACAAGCTGATATCAGATGCGCCGGCAACCATGCAAAGATTCTCAAATTAAGAACATTTCTCTTTTAATGTACACTGTTAAAAGAAAATAGTAAAATAACCATTTATTGGATTGTTATTTTACCATATTTAATTACAACAGTTTAATAACCATTAAAAAATAGTGCTCAAACCGCTGATTGAAAAAAATCGTTTATTCTCCGTTTCTCCTAAAGAACGTTTAACTAACCGTAATTTACAAGCGCTCAATAAGAATCGAGCGTACACCTTGATTGCGAAACCTTACCGGTCATACGTTGTTGTTAAAATATGAATAAAGATTTATCAGTTCAAATCTGCATGTGTATATAAAAAAAGAAAGAAGTGGCTTAAGCAGTGGTTACTAAATAGAAACACATACACACGTAAATCAAAAATTGGAGACATCAGATTCCCGAACTGTTTGCGAATGAGCGAACCCATAACTTGAGCCGCTGAAGCTTGTTTGTATTTTAATTTTTGCAGCAAAGAAAATGATTTTCGTCAATATACAGTAAATTTAGACTAAAGATGACTTTGGATCCAATCAAAAACTGAAATCTCAATATTTTAAGGCAGTTTGCCTGTTGGAAAAGAAGATTTATTGATAAATAAACGGCCGATTTAAGGGGTGTAGATGGCCGAATGACTAGAGCGCAAGGTTGGTATACCATGCACCCGGGTTCGATTCCCGCACGCTTCGTTTCAGGTTTTTGCATCTCGAAGATTCTACGCCTCGAAATGGTTCAAAAACGGTAAAAATGTAGTTTTGAAACCATTTTTAAATGGTTATAAAACCGTAAACTTTTGTATTTACGGCTTTTTAACCAAGCTGATTGGAAATGGTTTAGGTCCCGTAAAGATAGAAAAATGTTCCAAACCGTAAATTTAACGGTGAATTAGATGGACAGACTGCTGCCGGTTATTTAACCGTAATTTCATGATGAAATTTCTAACAGTGTACCTTTCGTAAAGCTACAATCTATATATAAATAGGAAAAGGCAAAACGGTTAAGTACCACTTAACCGTTACCACTCTAACGTTTGTCAACCGCCTTTCTTACTTTTTTTTATTTCGTAGCCATCGGTGAGTTTTAGTGTTTTCAAAAAAGTATATACGTATTTTGTTTGGTTTATTTCTCTGGGTAGTTATTTTTCTCTCTCCTACTGTCGACGTAGATTCGAAGGATTTTTTTTAGAAGTCTATATTCGTCATACTTTCATACTACTTCTTACATCTACAGTCTACAATATTTGTATAATACTTTTAATATTTATAATTCAAAGAATAAATGTCAAGAACAAACTAAAAGAAAAAGCGTAATTATTAAATTAATGTCAAAGCAAAATAATAGTAATTTTAAGGTGTAAGTTAATCTATATCCAAAATATGTATGTATGATAAGCCAGTAAGATTGTTTGTTCAGTAAAATGTCAAACAATGTAAAATATAATTTGCAGCTAACAATGTGGAATATGATCTAAAGTGAAATAATAAGGGCGGTGACGCATTATTTCGATTCCGAATCAACATTCCAAAAGTAAGTTCACTTGCATTTGCGTTTTGTACTCTATTAAATTGAAAGGGAGTGCTTGTGTTTTTAATTTATTCAATACTAATAGGGTAACATGAAAATTTTTATTTTCTTTACAAGAGAAGAAGCGCAAAAAGATAAAAATTATGCATAATATGTGTTACATTATGTACTAAATAACTCAGTGGTCAATCAGTCGCACTGAGGAAAGATTACCGCTAATTGAAATATTTAAACAAAATAAACTGCTGTCAAACAGAAAAACTGAAGTGTTTAAAAATTGTTTAAACGTTCGAGGCTGAGCTTGAAAAATTCAATGAATTACGGTTGAATTTCGACCGCTAGGCGAACTCTAGTAAAATCTAATATGCAAGAGTTTTGTTGTTCTTTAATGCATTGATTAACTTCTATAAACTAAATTTAATAGTATTATTTTTTTTCAAAAAGCATGATGATGTAGTATTTTTTAGCTCTTTTTGTGGTTCTTCGGCTTTCTGATCTTTAAAGGTATTCCTTAATGGATATTAATATATTTCTTCTAAGAAACAGCATCAATTAAGTCAGTATAAATTTAAATTAATATTTTTATCGTAAAAGGGTAAGCAGTTAATTAAAAAATATATATTCAATAAATGTCTTTTAATTCACGAAGCCCATCTATCTATCTATATATGTATATATATATATGTATACATTGCTTGACAATTTCTAAGGAACAGTTACATTTTTCGGAATAATTAATAATATACATTGATTGAAGAAAAGAAACTGAGTACATATTTAGTAGAGACAGTCTGTACTTATTATGTAAAATTGTACGGATATCGCCACATCGAAAATAAGAAAATTAAAAACAAAAAAGATGGCTCTTGGATACTTTCCAAACAGCCACGAAAAATGGCTCTTCTTGCCAAAATGGAACAGATAAGTGTACCTCAGTACGATGTGTCATTACTTCGGACACTAATACACATTTTGCATCTGTTATGCATGCTTTCCATTAAGCTATCGAGGAGTACTTGGGGGATATTGTCCCACTCTTCGCTCAAGGCAGTTTTCAGTTCTTGCACGTTTCGTGGAGGGGGTGTTCTCTGCGAAACACGCCTGCCAAGGGCATCCCAAGTATGCATTATAGGATTTAGGTCCGGGGAGTTAGCAGGCCATTGCTACGGACAATATCTTCACTCTCTAGTGTGTCCGATACTTCAGCACTTCTGTGTTTTCTCACGTTGTCGTCCATAAGCAGAAAGTCTGTACCTACCGCACCCCTAAAAAGACGAACATAATCCAGAATAATCTCTGTGCATTACCGCTGCGATGTTACCTTGCCTCGTGCAAAGATCTGAAGCGGTGTTCTGCCATTGTGCATGATGCCTGCCCACACTAGCACACCTGGGCCATAACGATCACGCTCATGAACATACTGTTGTGAATAACGTGTTCCCGTCGCTCTCCACACTAACTGGTGGCCAGAATCACTCATCCCAGTGAAACGGGATTCGTCGGAGAACATCACTCTGGACCACTGTTGGTGACTCCAACCAATATGTTCTTTACACCAAAGTAATTTTTCTTGACGATGACGCGGTTGAAGCGTGATGCATCGAACAGGCTTCCTTGCATTCAGATCAACTGCATTTAATCGTCGTGAGTTGGTTCTGGCAGAAGCATGTGTACGGTAGCGGCTTGGAGTGGCATTTCTGTTCCTTTTCGCCACTAGGGATACAAATTGATCCTCTTGAGGTGTGGTATTCCTACCACGACCACCGGTATGCTTTCGCATAGCATTTTCACCCTCAGCGGCCTTTTTTAATCGCGAGATGAAACTTTTTGACACTCCTATTGCTGTGGCTACAGTGGTGGCACTTTTACCTGCTTCCAGCCGTCCAATTGCTGGTCCACGATCGCAAGCACTCAAATGATGTCTTGCAGACATTTTGCACTTAATAATTGTAACACCACACTGAATTTCACAGAAATAACTTCAACAACATTCGGTGCTTTGGGTCAAACACATAACATAACTTTTCGCATGAATGAAGAGCTTCTGTGCACTATGGTTGCCGCGTTTTGGAATAGACATGGAATATTGTTAGTCGAGTTTATGGAGCGGGGATATGATAATTGCAGCCGTTTATTGCGATACTCTATATCGGCGGTCGACACTGATGACGAGGTGAAAGAAGATGTTAAAGACTAGTTATTCTCACAGGCGGGAGACTTCTACCACATCGGCATTCAAAAGCTCGTAAAACGTTATGACAAATTTTACTGTACGAAACTACGGTGAAAAATAGAAGAAGATATCAGAAAGCAAATAAGACAAATTTTTTGAAAAAAATCTGTTGCTTTTTGTTTTTTTGTAAGAAATCGAACATTACTTTCCGAATGACCCTTTTATCAATGAATATAAAATTATTTTCAACGGTACTAAATATTTCCCTTAAAAATATTTCACAAAACGCTACACAGTTTATTATTTACAACTTCCGGATAGGCATTTTAAAAGTGGGAACATTCTGAGCCTAGTTTCATGTGCAAAATCTAGAACAAATCTCGTACTTCCGGCATCCCCAAGAAATTTCGCGGAAACTGTAAAATCGAACTTTTAATATTTGATGTACACGAGAAATGAAGTTTCATACGTGATCATATGACTTCGGTATCAATTATATATTTCCCTTGAAAGAACAACCAACTTTTCAACTAATCTTTTACTTTTCTCATCGTTCTCTTCCCCGATTTCATGGAAAATACCTTCTCTCAAAGGAACAGGGATTTGCTGCTCGATACGAAAGTTATAGTATTTATGAGGCTCGCTTTTAATACAATATGCATTCATATTATCGCTGAGCAAAGTTTGAATGAGCACGAATTTTTTAGATGCAAATTTTATTCGAAATTTTACTTCAACCCGCACTTTATAAATAATGCTTCTGGAACTATATATATATATATATATATATATATAAATATAGAAAGTTCATAAATCTGTTGTCATTCTGTCCGTCGCAACATTTGCGACGGACATGACATTGTTTGAAGTATAAGACGAGTACTAAGAGGCAAATATTTTAAATTATGTAAAAACATGTCGGGAGACATGACAAAAATTGGCCCTGTCTATCACGGGATATTTTTATATATTTTTCTTCCCTTAGACTAAAATACTTCCACTACTTTTGAATGAGGCATAAAGTCGTGTAAGCACACCAAAATTTGTCTAGTTATTTTAATATTTAAAACTAGAAATAAAGCCAAAAAATTATGTCTGTTTCATATGAAATATGAAATTACACTATATATATATATATGTGTGTGTGTATGTAGGGGAAATATGCCTAACATCGCACTCCTTTTAAAATTTGATATATTTTTGCAATCTTTCAAGTTAACCAATTACTTTCACTTGGTTGTTTGATATTTATCATTACTGTTTCATACATAAAAAATCTAGTTAATACATGAAGCCGTAACATATTTCAAACTTGTAAAAATATAAGGAGAATTTTTAGGAAGTTTCGAAAAAAAGTGCTCCAAATGTCGCCCAATGCGATATTATGAATATTATTTCCAACTACCATAAAAAAGAACATGGAAGTCAAAATAATTTAAAGCACGTGCTAAGATCAATTATCAAAATTATACAATTTATATATTGTTTTAAGCATCTTATGTTCTGAACTTTGTTCTATAAAATTTATTGGGAGCTTTTTAAAAGTTGTTGTCCCAATTTTCCCCTCAATGAGACAAAGCTTTTAAAGTGGAAATGAACTTATGCGAAGCTATCTTTAGTTAGAAAAGGTGCAAATCCAGGGATAGCATGGATTTGCACCAAGCTGTCCTTGGGTGTCTTCCCCCTTTCCCTCGAGGGCAATGTACCACATTCAGCTAAACCTTTCATTTGTGTATTAAATCCGATTCTAAAAAATAGGAAAAAATGTTATATTTAACGGGAAATTGTACAGAACCCATTTTCCTCGCGAATTATCCAAAATTTACAGCTTAAAATTCGATCGTCTCTTCAAACAAAACATACATTGGTTCTCAAACTTTCCCGAACGACTTCCGTAAACCACCGGCCAAAATTTCTACTTAATATGAACCAAAATGAATTTTCAAAAACCGCGAGTGAAAATAATTTTAAATGTTGTTGTCGAGTCCTCGCTCGTGGCGAGGAAGAATGGGTACGCTGCTCCTGAGTCTAACGGGGCCCTTATAGGCAGGAGTCCGATTTCCGCCCCCCTTGAAAGGTCTCTTAATTTTTGAACCAGTTCCCACATGAGAGACCGTCACCTGGGATTGGCACCCCAGAGGTATCGTTTCACTTGGGGGACATTGGAGCCACGACCTATTTAACGTGCACCAGCAGCTCCATTAGAGTACAAGGACACCACAGCAACCAGCCGCGAGAGGTTGTCACCCTCCCAAACACTGACCTTAGTCGATGTTGCTTCAATTTCGGTGTTCTGCGGGAACCGAGCTTCTATCGACTGGTCCACTGCGGGACACTAATAAATTTGATAAATGGTACTTTACTAACACGATGAAAACATCAAAGATGTTGATCTAGCCATAAGGATGATGCCTCCCTTCCCCCCACCCCCGCCCAATGGAGCTAAGACGACCCTAAAACAACAATATCGCAGACATCCCTTTCTCCCCCCCCCCCCCCCCGCTCAAGGAAACTTCTGAGAACGTTGTTCTGAGGACTAAATGACATAACCTATCACCTAATGTTCTTCTTTTAACCCTCTGACTGCTGTTTTTTAGCGAATCGAGTTCGCTAAAAAAATGAACAGTCGGAGGATTAATGTCATCTAAAAAACGACCCAACGCGTATGTTTCCCTGTGGTACAGAAAATTTTACTTCTTTTTTTTCAGAGCCCTTAACGTCTGCTATGCATTGCTATAGACATCTAATACACGCATCAAATGACGAAAATTAATTTATAGTTTTAATATAATAGGATGTAGATCAGAAAAGTATTCTATTCAAGTATAAACTACGCACTTTATATTTAAATAACATACGCAATTAAATAACATATTTCGTAATATTTGTTAACGAACTTAGGAACAAATTCAGATTTCAATTACGTATCGTTTGTGTTACTAAAATTTAACATTAAACGCTTGGATTAGCTTATAATACGGAAGGTGTTCATTTATTAATTATTGTAGAGTCAAACAGTAATTTTCGAAATGCTTCACAATGACCGTTTAATAATTTAAATGCCAACAATAGTTTATGACATTGATTCTTGATGTTGAATTAGAAAATTAAATGCAGCAACCATTTAAGGGAAGTTTGTAACTAATGTAAAATATTCACGATATCTTCAGGGACCTTCATCTTCAACTTCACACAGATCATTAAATTGCAACAAGTCAAATGCAGTACGTACGTAGTTAAATTCGCTAATTTGTTTCAGACCTATAGTATCTGTACATTAATATGTAGCTATGATCAATACTTTTAAGTGGGCAAATTATGTTTGCTTCTGTTCATTTATGTAATCGGTATTTAAACAGGTTATAATTATGTAACTAGTTAACTATGTATGGAGGTGAACTGGGTGACTCTGTGACTGGGCCCCACTTTAAAAGAGACTCCTTTTATTTGAAATTCAGTAAAAATATTCTGTCAAATGTTGTTTTTAATTTTTATACATTCATAATTCAAAACCATGAATTGTCAAATAAAAAAAAAGTTTATGAAAAAACTTGAAGAACGTTGCTTATGTTTATTTTAATAAAACATAATTAATTTGCTATTTATTACTAATGATCTTTTTTTTTTCATTATTATTTTTTCCTTTTTTTTTACAATTGGTTTTCATGAGAATGTCTAAAAGTAGATATTCAGGGAGAAGTGATACCTAAGGTAAACAAGGCAACGTGACACTTGTAGTTACCATACGCTGGGAAGACTGGAAACAGCGCTAATTAGACAAGCGTAAATGTTCATAACCGTTTATGAACATTTCGTTTCACTGGAGTCGCCAATTCAGCAAGTGAATCATAAGAGTTGCAAATGTTGGCGACAAAACAACAACCCTCTATAAAATAAATGAACTTTGAGCACTAGTAAAACTGAAAAACAATTATTCACGTTAACAAAGCACAAATGAGCATTAAAATGCAGACATGTTTCGGGATTGCTTGGAATCCCTTTTTCAATGCAGTAGTGGAGCTTCTAGATGCAAAAAACATTCAAATAAAGGCATTCATTTGGATTTGGCTTCATTTGGATGTTTTTTGCATCTAGAAGCTCCACTACTGCATTGAAAAAGGGATTCCAAGCAATCCCGAAACATGTGTCTGCGATTTAATGCTCATTTGGGCTTTCTTAACGTGAATAATTGTTTTTCAATAACCCTCTATGTTTAGTTCTCGCATCACTTATCCCTGAATGCAGTAGAAGCATATACACAATACTGCGGTGATTTGTATTCTAGAAAACAAAACTTTCCTCGATTCCTGAAGATGAATGATAAATTATCTCAATTTGCGGATTATCTCTTATTTTTTATTGTGGATACAATATTGCAACACAGCATAGGTACTTTAACGTGTTTTGTGAAATATATATACATATATACGAGGTGTGGCAATTAAATTCCGAGAAATTTTAAATAAAACACAGGCAAATCAGGTTATCAACAAATTTTATTAACGGCCTTTACAATAATCTCCTCTTAACTCAGAACAACGTTTCTAACGTTGCTCCCATGATTGGAAGCAGCTTTATTGATAGTCATCTAAAGTTAGGCCTTTCAAGACGACGGTCACAGCCTCCTTGATGGCCTCTACGCTGCCCTTCCGGCGGCTTCCCTTGAGGTGAATCTTCATTTTAGGGAACAAAAAGAAGTCACAAGGGGCCAAGTTGGGGCTGTAGGGTGGATTTTCGCAGTTCTTTTTGCTCCATTGTGAGAACTTTGGGCACCATCTTCGCTCAGAGTTTTCGCATTATCAAATTTTCACGTAACATCTTCCGAATTGTTTCCTTATTTATATTTAACTCGTATGATAACTCACAAAGGATTAGGTGACGGTCAGACAGAGATAGCTCTCGAAGACGGTCGACATTTAAGTCTCTGTGTGGAAATTGGCGCTCCTGACCGCGGATCGTGATCCAACGATTCACGACCATTTTTGAACCATTTTTCCCATTCAAACACGCGTGTGTCAGACACTCATCTCCATACACCTGCCGCAATTTTCGTAGGATTTCTGCAGGTTTTTCACTAGTTATAACCAAAAATTTTATCACAACACGTTGCTTAAAAACTGATTCAGACATTTCTGCGACCGAGTTAAAGAACTTGTATCCGAAGAACAACCATAAAATACGAACATGACACCCGATTACCATGAAAACTTCACTGCGACTAAGAGGAAGAACCTATCTAACCAGGCTCTCGTATTCTAATTACTAACTTGACTACGTTCGAGGACAACGGTCGAAGAAATTATAAAATAATTTTATGTTTCCAAAACTTTCACTTATTATTGGACACATCAGAATATTTAAAATACAGAAACGTGCATTTTATGAATTTGTAAAGTTTGTATTTTGATTCTTTATAAGCAAAACTCATGTATATTAGTTATGTATATGTACATGTGCACATTTGCATGTATTTACGCTTGCAGTTTGTCTTTAACAAATAAATGAGTATTGTAAGTAAAACGTTTGATTTGCGATAATAATGATAGCTTAGAAAAGGGATAAGTTAATTAAGTAATCTATCACCTTTATCTCATAGCTATTTACCGAAAGCGGTTACTGCCAAATGAAGTTCGTGCTTCGCATAAACGTTTACAACTCAAAATTGCTCACAATCAAACAATTTAAGAACCCTGACAGAGCACAAAGGTTTGTTTTAAGTTTACATCAACAAAAAATAATTCCAGCTTCACAAAGTTTTTTTTTTTATTTCTGCTCCAATTTATTCCTCCTTAAAACAAAAAGAATGAATAGATACATTAGAAAGGTATATAAATTAATGTTTTCTAACATGGAGGTACTTTTCCTTCATTATTCCTAATTAATAATTTCGTGAGAATTCTTTTGATAAAAGCAAATCTTCATTTTTCAAATTTTTCTAAAAATTCTATATTAAAATTGTTTATTGATAAGAATAATTACCGAAAGATGTTCGATAAATAAAGCTCACATGGACGCTAAACATTTAACAATAAAATTATTTTGAAAAATTAGCAACGAAGTTTATATCAATGTTTGAAAAGTTCGTTTAATTCTTTTAATTGTCATGATTACGTTTACATTGCAATGAAGTTAGCACTCTAAAAGTCTGGCTACTTAGAAAGTTATCAAGAAAAAAAAAAGAATTACAACAAAGAAATAAAGGAAAAGGGAAACAAAAAAGCTAAGTATCGCTGCTGAAAGAGATTTATCAGATAAATGCCAGAAACGCATAAATGTTTGCGAATTCATAAAGTATGATGCTCAGGAATAATGTGTAAATTTCATTTTTTATGATTAGAAACTGTTTGAGAGTGATAAAAATTCAAAGTTCATGTACAAAAACTCATACGCAATAAACTTGGGTAAAATATGCAAATACATATAAAGATTTCCCGAAAGAAATTTTTACGTACCATTAGAAAATTGGAAAGGCAGCATCAAATATTTTTTTTCCCTTGTGATTACAAAAATGACTATGAAATTTGTTTTCATGCAATCGTCTCGTTTCCGTTTGTTATTCGTAAAACACTTTCATTTCGTACCTTGGGATGGACCCATATGTGATTTTGTGTTGTTTAGAGTACTTTTAGCCTTATTAAGTCAGCTTTGCATGTTTCAAGAATTTTGCATTAACAACCTCAGTTTAAGTCTTTTGAATAAAATATCACTAGTACTTTATGGAATTGAAAGTGTTCAATTATTTACAAACACTCTACGAAATTCTTTAAGAACAACTATGTATTTTGCATAATTAAAGCAAAAATACCGAGCATAAACCTCCATAAAAGTATATAAAACTTTTTGACTAACGTACACCAATATACTTCTTTATTTAAAGTTCGAAATTATACAGAAAAGATTAACCTTAAACCACTATTCAGTGCTTCTTTGCACAGTTAACATTTATTTATTTATTTATTGGATGTAATATGTCTGTTATCGACGAAACAGGATACTAATTCTATTATTATTCCATTAAAAATGTAATTTTCTTTCGTCTTTGTATTGAATCCAGTTAAAGGAATTGTTTCATCAACGTTATTTTGGATTCACGAGCTTTTGTGTCGTACTATGGAAGATTCTACCCAGGTATTGAGTCCAGAAGTTTATTGTGAGAATTAGTCATCATTCAAAGAAACATTTTATTTGAAATTCCATTGACTGTTTTTACAAAACTTGGAATAACGAATCACCTGGGAATTATATTGGCAAACTACTCACCCCGCTAATGCCATTTTAAAAAGTTAAAATCGCAAAGACATTTTTTTATCCAATTTTTCATCTGCATTAATGAATAATAAGAGTGCAACGAATAGTAAGTAGGATATATTATCATGGATGGTTAAAAAAATAATTGAATAAAACGTAAAAGAAAAATTGTGCTAAACAAAATTTAGTACAAAAAAATTCTATAGTTTAAACAGATCGATTTCAACACATCTTGTTTTATAATCTGACATGATTTGTCATGCGGAAATAATGATTATGTTCATTCAAGTGCTTGTGAAAATGTTCATGTTTCATGAGAGTTGTTGGCAGCAATTTATTAGGAGAGCCCTTTGTTTCTTAACATGGTTCTTAAAACACAAGACAAAGAAAAAGCTCGTCCTAATGAATAGACAGTCCCTTATTTTTATACTAAAATGAATTTTGTGACATTAAAGTTGGTAATTCCATGATTCCACTGTTTTTCAAATGTTCTGTTTCTTCTGCTTCATATTCTTTTCGTCATTTAAAATATTTATTATAACTTCTACATTTTCAAAAAAAAAAAAAAAAAAAAAAAAAATCGATTTTCAATATAAGTGTATGCATATTTTTACACTTCATTCCTGCGATATACAATGATGATAAAAGGAGTGAGTTTCCTTACACAAGTAGCACCTTGAAACTAAATGTCAGCCAATATATTCAGGAATGTTGAAGAAAATTTCGCATTCATTTTTTTCCTTAGAAGTAGTATAACAGACAGGCACGTTATTTAAGATGGCTTAATATGCGTGTTATTTAATGTTTCCAGTAATAAGTTATTCATCTTATACTCTTCTGATGTCATAATTTTCAGAAATTCTCTATTACGTTAGAAAACACTCAAGTTCTGTTTAAACCATATATAAGTTGCTATGGTGACAGATAATGAGCAAAACCTGCGGTGATTTGCTTATGTGATAAAGGATGAGACATTTAACGCAAAAAATGCTTTAATTCCACCTTTCACCTATGATGCTAATTTTTAAATTATTCCCTACTTTTTGAAAAGAAAGCTAAACTCTTGGCGTATAATTTTTTTCGCGTCTTTTAATGCTTCAATAGCGATGTGATTTTTTTTTTTTAATCCGAGGGGAAAAAATTAAAAGCAATTAACATTGAGATAGACTCAAAACATCGTAAACTAAGTCAACACACAATAAGAAAGCTTTCATCATGTAACATGACATGAATAGTTAACTGCACAGAATAACATAGCATGCCTCACATTTCATTTTTGTGTTAATTACACGCGATTTAGTTACCATTTTGCACATTTGGCTCAGTATGAGTTAGATGTTTTATTGCAACCTGACACGTTGGAGCAATAGTTTATACACTTGGAAATGCTCTGAATATGATATTCTCATTGCATCTCATCTCCCCAAATGGATTTTCGATTTAAGATGTATTCAACTACAATAAGGTTTAACAGAACATAATATAATCGTATTCTCTAACATTTGCATATTCGAATGAAGAGAATGATGTATTTGCGTATTGGGGCATAAAGCCATCATGAAATAAGTAATATGAGCAATCTGGTTTTGTACTTGAATTGCGTTTCGCTTTATTTAGCGCCGTTTGTATAGTTTTGCGCTACAAAACAAGGTTCTGATGCAGTCACTTTTTTCTGTTGCTCCGACTTCTAAATATCAGATCCGGCCTTGCTCCCTGCTGAGAGTAATTTTAATAAGTCCATTTTTCGAAATGACACTTAATGGACATACAGAGTACGTTTCTATTCCATCCCCCTCCCCTCTTAGCTCGTGGCCTTAGGGGTGCCCTAAGGCCACGGGAAGTGAAGTCTGTCGAACGCTCATTACCGCTCCGAGATAGTTAGGCTGGGCTGGCGCCCAGCAAATCTAACTCTTGCTGTGTGAACCTGTCCCACCTTGATACCCCTATGCTAGAAGAGTATCATTCAAAGTGTTGACATACAGAGTACCGACGACAAAACCGTTAGCTACATGAGGGTTCCGAACTTTTAAAGCCACGCCTATTTTGTCCCAAGAAAATCTGTCTAAATTGAAAAAAAAAAGGGACTGCAATTGCGTTATAAATGTATATAGTACTCTCATGTAGTATGTAAGATAATGAAAAAACTACTTTTCCGAGAATGAAGAATGGATTATTCGTAAAGTTTTGGTGATCTACTTTTGAACTCTTCACGGGCACGAGAAATAGTAAGTGTATGATTTTTAATAGCTGTAGACATGTCGAATTTCATGATATCGGTTAACTTTTAAACTTAGGGAATGTATGCTTTGCGAGGGTGTATTTGTTTGAACACTTGCCTTCTTAATATTAAATTAAAGTAGAACAGCTAAAATGTGAGAAAATATGCTGACAGTAGAATTAGCTAGATAAACCTGTGTCTTGACTATAAATTAAGAATTTAAGAAGAAAAAAGGTTTTAAAATATTTTTGTTCCTATAAGTAGTATTCCTGTAGCAACTTCGAAAAGAAATTTTTAGACAGGGTTATACAGAAATTATGTTTTTTTTTTTTTTTTTTTTTTTTTTTAATCTGGTTTTACTACTGATGTAGCTATTTTTAAAAATAAAAGGAAAATTCTAAAAAATCTTCGTGCTCAATGTGATTAACACAAAAACACTGCAGAAGAACTAAATAAAATTTGTCAAAACTGCAGTAAACGAATGTTTTAAGGTAATACTGGAGACTCTTCCTCAGAGCACACAGTACCACACAAAACTGCCCAATCACAGAGTAGTGGATTGAACTTTTTTCACGAACAAAAAAGCTCATTCGCAGAGTTGAAATAATTGTTTGCTGCGAGTTTTGTTAAAAATTTCGTTTTACTTACACCATGTTTTCATATTATTCAGTTTTATGAATATTTTAACTTTTTATTGATTTAAAGTAGTGTTTTAAATGATTAATCAGTTTTATTTCTCTTGCATTCACAATTAAGATTTCAATGCACAAGAAAAAAGCTTACGTTTCTTATTAAAGACTACATTCTTCGAGGACAGGATTTTATGCAGCTTACCTATAAATTTTTCCGAGTATCTAAAATGTAAAATCTTACTTTTTTTAATATATATTTTTTGTTTCCACGCAGTGTTGGACTACTTCCATTTATAAGACACATAAAACCTGACGTAAGGTTGTCTCAGATTTTTCTATTATTTGAGATATCGAAGGCATCCCGGAAAAAGGCGATATATCTTTCAGAAGCGATATATCCAGAAGCCTCATCTTTTACGTCTGTGACTTTACGTCGTTCTGTATTCATGAATTATTTTCTTTGACTTACTTTTATAAAGATAAAAACTTTGTTCTATTCGTACAATTGCGTAAATGTAACATAACATTCAATGCAGAATAAAACTCTAGAAACTTTAAAATATATTCAGGTCTAATAGGGTCGTCGAAGATAGATAGTTCACGCGCAGCAGAAACGATAGAAAGGATTTTTCCTTTAAGTATTTATAACTAAATGATATCTATATATATGTGTGTGTGTAGGCTACACCGTGAAATTTACTCTTCCAGTACTTCTCTCAGTAAATTTTCCAGTATCGAAACACAGCAGTTCAATGGATCAACCAGATTTTTTTCGGGGGGGGGGGGTAGGAAAGCATTGAAATATTTTACTCGTATATGCGTATATATATTATATATACAGTGAAACCTGTGTAAATTGACCACTTACTGTGCAGCACTCTAGTGGTCAACAGTTTGATTGTGTAGATTTTTCTTTCTTTTTGTCATTTCTTACACTATGCATTTCATTTGTAACTCATTGAAATATGCTTCATGTATTAACGTTACTTAAAAATAGTAATGAACTATCTTTTTTTCACAATATATTTAATCTGAATAACTGAAAATGTATCCTATACAACTCTATTTTTAACTACGTAATTTAATTTTAAAGCTAAATATCTTTTTAACTATTTAAGTTACTTATTTGATGGTAAACGGTTCCTATACATGCAAAATTTTTCGAAATGGCTACATCAGATAGAAGAAAAAAGAAACTTGTTTAAAGAATACAATAATGCTCATAATATTTTTCCCATTTGGTTAACTTACAAAGAGGTCTAGGCAAGCATTCATGTTTCATCCATCCAAACAAATACTGGTCTAACATTATAGCATAAAAAATATCCTGGGGTAGTTAGTTAAGTTTTTTTAATCTTGTCAAAAATTGATAAACAAATAAATATAGTAATAATTAGGCGGTCAACTTAGGCGGTCAAGTTACAAAGGTTTCCCTACGTTATAAAATATAGGGCTAATTCCGTTCCTGACAAAAGTGGTCAACTTTACAGGTTTTACTATATATATATATATATACATACTAGGATTGGCAATTGCTCTGTAGAGGAACGTTCACTTTTCTTACTAGTTACGTCTGCAAATTGCTTTCTTTCCTAAAACACGAAGGCAAAATTTTCTTCATTGCTAATATTTTACTCTAATATTAGTTCCTAATTTTTCATAATGTCTATGGTTGTGTGGTATTACTCTGTTTTACATAGTTTCACGATCGTCGAGGTAATCTATGCAATACTTTTGTATCGCAAAAATTTACTGAAAAATAAAGTCAAGTTAAAAGCTAAGTATTTTAAGGGAAAGTTGTAACAAAAGAGCTAAATTATACATTGGCAGTATAAATGTAACTTTAATCACCATATCAGGGGAAAATATAAGCAATTCAGGTCAATGTAGTCATCTACACAGTAGGGCGCAAAAATTATGTTGTTTTTATTGAACCAAAGCCTAATAATAATATTGGACAAAAAATCAAAAATATATTAAACTAAAACAAATGAGTAAAATATTTTTCTTCGTCAAAATAAACAAAAGAGTAATGAGTTTACAAGGAAAGTTATTTTTTATTGATTACTAAGACAAAAGCGATATCGTAGTACGACAGTTAGGTTTTAATGCATTAGCATGCAGTGTCGAGTATTCCACAGTTCGTGAGAGATAATGATGATACCTTATAAATAATAAGTACTTAACCATGAACAATTTATTTTATGAAAACATGACACATTTATCTGCTATATTTTAGCAAACAAAAGATATATGGGCTACGTTATGCAAATACTCCTTGTGTCAACAATATTCATACCAAAAAAAAAAGGGTAATGTATAAGAACAGTTGAGGCAATTTTTATGTTCTGACATGTTGCGTTAAGTACACTTCTTTAAATATACTCTTATCCGTTTTCATCCGGAAAAGATATATTGGAAAAAAGTAATTTCATTAAAACTAAACAATACCAATTTTATTTTCATTCAAAACTAAATTTATCGCCAGTTAAACGTTATTACTTGCCTTTTCACAATTTGTACCAGAATAACAATGCGTTATTCTTCGAAAAAATAGTCTATTTAAATTTATGTTTGTTCATAAAAGAAAAATTGCTCTTTCAAAATTTTAGTTTAAAAAAAAATATTTTTGACCGAAACGTCCTAAGTTTTCATTAACAGAAATAGTTATTTTACAATTTCTTATTTGATCAGGTAAAGTGTTAGCACCCGTACACTGTACACAATTTGAAACGCTCTGTTCCGTTATATTAAAAAATTAACAGCTTTTCCTGAACAACACTCGGTTATCCATGTTCGTACGCTGACCCATTGATTTGCCCGACTTCTTCGTTGTTATTAAGGATATTATCCATTTGTTTTTAACTTCTCACTGCTTCTAATACTCTTTTCTCTTAGATCAGTAGAGATTGTATTATAAAACCAGTTTAATAACAGGTTTTACTGTTTTTTTTTGTTTCGGCAGGAAAATTAGCGAGTTGTTTTGTTGGCATTTGTTCGATGTATTGCACGGTGCGACTATTTCTTTCCAATATAACTTTGTACTAAAATAAAAGAATGGAAAAGACTCTAGACAATACGGTTCTGGTACTGGATGATTTCAGTGAACCAGGAATTTCTCTAATGGCCTTATTCACCAGCCAATTTGAACCTTCGAACTGCAGATCAAAAGGCATCCTTTACCAATCAAAACGCTCATATCAGTGGTTCCAAGTGCCTGACAGAGGTTCAAATCTGTTGGTGAACAAGGCCGTAAATGATTCCGGTAGTTCTGACAGTTCATCTGATTTCTCTGGTAAACGTTAAGGTCAGAGGCTTCGGAACTCTTGTGAACTTTCTCTTTTCTCACCACGGTGGTGCCGTTATAAACTCCCCTCCCATACCATATACACATAAAAAATATTACCACAATGACCTGTAGATCAGCCAAAAATTTTTAAAAACCCTATTTAGTTATTTACTTAAAAAATAAGCATAAAAAGTATCATAAAATAATAAAAACCCTTCATGAAAATCTCCGCAGCAGTAAATACAAAATTTATTTGATGTCAATATCCATTTTTCAAATTTGGCAAAGAAAAATGTAACAATCCCCGTAGCAGTAAAATTTATTTGATAGCAATATTCCTTTCTCAAATTCGGCAAGGAAGATTTAACAACCCCCGAAGCAGTAAACACAAAACTTACTTGGTGTCAATATTCCTTTCTCAAATTCGGCAAAGAAAAATGCAACATTTCAAATTAATTGAAAGTTTTATTTATTTTAATAGTATAATATGGCATGAAAATTATAAGATTCTATTAACTATGTAGCTAGTAATGTTATTTTCGTTTAAACATCTTCATTCGTGTGCACAGAATGGCACATTCATAAATACCGGCCCTGTATATTATATATATATATATATATATATATATATATATATGCTATTTTTTTAAAACCGCTTTTAGCAAAATTGCCCTTTTTTCCTTATATACCATTTATTTATGTTCTTTCCATCTAACACTCAGAAAAGAACGAATTGATGAACTTGATTGGAATTGAAATTTATCCCCGGGGCTTCCTCTATACAACGGCTTTTTAAAGCAACTCCATTTTCATTCAGCTCGCACGTGTCTTGATTTGATTCACTTTAATGCTGATTGGTTTCACTTTAGTTTGCAGAGTAAGAAAATGCGAAAGTTGGTCTCATTTAAAACGCCAATTCCTGTAAATCGCGGCTCGGTGAGAACATTTGCTTACATTTGCATCAAAAAGAACTTCCTACGCAATGTTGGGAAGAAAGCTAAATTTATCAAAAAAAATTTATTATCAAAATGTTTTGTCGAACTATTAAATTAAAAAGATTTTGTAAATTATTATATGAAGCAAAAAGTTATAAAGCGTAATAAAATTAAAGTGAAAGGAAATTTCTCAAAAGGTTTCTCGTATTTGAAAAAATATTTTCATGGATCAGGCTGCATTATGTAGTTTTTAATTTTTAAAACTAAAACAGGTCCTTTTAATTTACTTGTGTTGGCTTTATACTTCAGCGTTTTCGGCTTCATCAATTGTTCAAATGGTTTACATGATGATTATCACGTTAATAGATTTTCAGAAAATACAAAAATATAGTAGTACATATTACTGTTTGATCCTAATTTAATACGTTTTTAACAATAACTAAAACGTTCAAGGTATCTTAATATATATTACCAATGTTTTTGCCAATGTTATGAAATATAAACTTTATGAATCAAACCATCAGTGTGCAAGAAGGGGAGTCATTGTTCTTGAGCTAAAAATTGATCAACACTAAAGCGTAAATAAAACACAAATATCAAATAAATGCAGCAAACTTGTCTCAGTAATATGATTAAATATTTTCACCTGTTAAAAGTTTAATGTAATTTCATTGCACTTATGAGAAAAAGGCTAAAATAAAAATAATACATAAGTAAATATTCAGGTTCCAATACCATGCGAAAATGACTAAGGTTTGATGAGGAATGAATAACATGAAAAGGTCTACGTTTAAACTAGTACATTTCAGTTTATATAAAATGATATAATTATTTTTCGAATTTTGTGTATGTTCACTTGCTGTAATTAGCATTGCACCCAGGTACGACCGCACCATTTGGTAAAATTGTAAATAAGAAGCTTACGTTAAGGATTTTGTTCTTCAAACGAAACAAAAAATACCAAGCTTAGAACAGCTTACAAAATAATTGAGAAAATGACGTGATAAAACATTTTAGCACTGAAAGATATTTGCAAAATAATTGCATCTGTTTTAATAACCAATTAAAGTTCTAATAAACGATAAATAGATCATTTAAATATCGGATATCTGAAATTTCTACATATTAACTTTAATGCTATTAACTTCAATAACCTAGTCACAATAGTTATTTTACTCAACTTGCAACTTTTAGTTAAATGTAAACAATATACTTTATGTCTCTGTTTGAATTTCAACGTTAAACTCAATCATACTCGAAAAGCGGTATAAATAAGTTTTTAAAGAAAGCCTTTATGAAAAATTTATTTTTGGCATAAATGACCTCAAAGAGCTCGAGTAGTTTAATTAAGAGTCGTAAAAAAGATTGTTTCCTTTCTTTTGAGAACTCAAAAGGAGTTCCAAATAGAGTAATATGACAACTTCGAGCTATAAATTGTAAAATACTAACACTTAAAAGTCATTTCATATAATTGCATTTATTAATTTTCCATCCTTATCGTTCAGTAAAATTTTATTTTTAGTCGGAAAACTAATTTTTGTTCATAACATATTGCACGTTTTCTTACCGATCATTTTAAGATCTAAGTATATATCAACATTGACCAATTTCAGATTTTGATAGCGATACAGCTTTCTCCCCTTCAATCCTAGAATTTTTCCAGAATTAATTAAATTCTTGCTAACATTTGAAACCGTAACCAAACTTTAATGTCAAGTCTGTGTCCGAAAGGAAATACCGAAGGAAAATGATGACCGATACAATCGACGGTTGAATCGGTTCTGAAACCATATTTATTAGACAGTAACTCAGAATAAATTACCGCTTATCCTGTTTCTCATTACACTTGTTTGTCTTATCCATACGTTACATGTACTTGGATGCAGCAAGCCGAGAAAATGGACAATATTTTAATGAATGTTGGGTTTTTGGTTATCGTATTGTTAGTGGCCGACTTATGTCGGCTGGAAGTATAAGCATTTAATGTGGATGCAGACAAAAAAGGGTTTTGAAACACTCTTTCTCACTAGAAATATACATGAGTGTTTCTTGTTACAAGAAAATACTGTGCCACACCAATAGATCTAATACAATATTATTTTTTTTAAAAATTAATTTGGTTTAATAGCAAATTTTAATTTATTTTTTATGTTATCAACTAGCTGCATTGCCCGGCTTTTCGCAGGATATCTCTAATAGTGCGTCATTCACTAGAGGAGGAAGATTGATGTCATGTGACGCATTTTCAACAGTGTTCTATAAATATAAGCCGAAAATCACTTACAAAACTACCCATTACATTAAGGGGGAAATATGTGTAAAGGTCTCAATTTTTTTTTTTTTAAATTTCTTCATAAATCGATTCTACTACTATTCAATAATATACCCTGAAAATTTAAAAGCAAAATTCCAAGTCGTTTAAAAGTTATAAGAATTTGATCGAGCGCCTCTTTTGGAGCGGTTCAGCAGGTCTTTTAACAATTGAGACCTCGGATAGAAATTTCTGTAAGTATTAGTATCTATAAGTATAAAAAAAATTGATTCATTACTGCGTTAAATTTACCTTCACTACCACTCTTTTTTTTTTTAAACGCGTTTTTCTAAACACTACTTTTTTCGAATTTGCGTACACTCCAGCTCGCAGAGTTTTTGATCAATCCTTATCAAATTTAGCACACATTTTCTTAATATATATAGGCTCTAGTTGAACTTGAATCATAAGCATATCTTTATTTTTACTTTTTTTATTGTAAAAAAGAGAACAAAAAAATGGTTAAAAATCGTACTTGATTTTTCCATTCTAAAAAATTATAGAAATTTTCAATTTTTTGTGATGATTTTAGTTCAACTAGATATACCGGTATAATATTTATATCTAGCAAAAGCTAGATATAAATATTATAAAAAACTACCTTTAAAAACTACCCATTACATTAAGGGGGAAATATGTGTAAAGGTCTCAAAAAAAATTTTTTTTTAATTTCTTCATAAATCGATTCTACTACTATTCAATAATATACCCTGAAAATTTCAAAGCAAAATTCCAAGTCGTTTAAAAGTTATAAGAATTTTAGCGAGCGCCTCTTTTGGAGCGGGTTGGCATTTTCCTTAAATCTCGGAAGATAATGGAAAAGCTGCAAATAAAAGATATGTTCGGTCTCGACCATCAAAGAATTTTATGAATCATGGATGAATTCTTGAAGAAATTTATTGTATCATGACCACACATTTTAATCTGTAAAATGAGATGGGGTAAACCATACATCTTACAGGGAAAAAAGCTGAAATGATGGGGCGGGAGGTGTAGAAAGAAAGGAAAGAAGACAGACAATATGCCCGTCAAGGAATACGCAACGAAGAAAAATTTCACGAAATCTTTCCATTTCATGTTATAATGTACCCACTAAACTTAAGTAGGGTCAGTTGGGGTAATTGTAAACAAGCTTCATAACTACACTTGTGGTGGTTTTGAAAACTTAACTGCTGGTGTGTGATGAATTGGCAACATAGGGAAGACACTGAAAGAGTTTTGTAAGTTTTGAAACATTTGTGGAGGCGTCACCATTGTTTGAAAATGACACAGTGAAAAAAGTTGTTGAACAAAATTTAGTGATCTTACATTTTCGTCTCCAGCTCATCTGCAAAAGCGATGTAAGTGGTTTCAACCATTTTTATTTGTCATATGGAATGTAGCTAAAAGTATTTAGTCATGAATTTCATCCTCCCTGCTATTTTTCATGTGCAAGTCAGGTGTTTATAATTACCCCATATATTTCGTACTCTGGGGTGATTGTAAACACTTAAATTTTTCCTATTTCCAATATTCTGGGGGGACAATAAGTATTATATTTTGATGCAAATTACACTTTTGTGTCTATTTTACATAAATGTTGTTGTTGTTGCTAATGCCACCTGGAAATCCAGGCCCCCTTGCAATGAGACCATGAATTAAGAAAACTCCTACTGATTATTAATGAGCTCCGCTAGAATGAAGTACACTTGGCTCAGAGGGCTTAATGATTTTGAACCAGCTCCCAGATGAGAGATCGTCACCTAGGTTGGTCCCTCAGCGGAAATTATTTCTAACTTGGTTTGCATTTGAAGCGACGATGTATTTTATGTGCACAGCGCCCTTTAGCGCACTCGGTCTCAGAATAATCAGTCGCGGGAGGTGGCCACCCTCCCAAGCGTTGACCCCGGCTAGTTGTGCTTTACTTTCGGTGTTTTGTGGGATCCAGGCTTAACCGACTGATCCACTGCGGGACAAATTTTACATAAATTTGTCGCATTACTTTATTTTTTGCAAGATATTTCTCGTTAAATGATCTCAGCCGACTCATAACATAACTCAACGGACCACAGACGGCCTATTGGCCTCAAATTGAGAGCCTTTGCTCCGGAACTTCTTAAGCCCTCAGGCACACTGTCTATGAAACAATTTTCCATTTGCATCAACCTTATTCGAAAATAAATTACTGTTCACAATTACCCCAGATCTCTGGGGTAATTGTAAACACACTGAGGTAATTGTAAACACTAGCTCATTTGCTAACAAATAGTCATGTAGTCAAAATTTTTGCACACATTTACTCACAAGAAGTACAGCAGTGGCTACAATGCTCACAATTTTATCTCTGAAGTCATTCAAGAGGTAGGGAAGGATCAAAAGTTAAAACATTGAAAAAGCGTTTACAATTACCCCAACTGACCCTATATGAAGTGACCAAAAAATCAGAGAGCCGCTGCTTAGGGCGGGGAGTGGCAATTTTCTCGGAGCAAGAGAGGAGCACCACACCTTAAATACGGGCCTGTACATATATATTCTAAGTCAGTCGGAATGTTTGCCCAGTACAATGTCAAACAAAATGGAATATAATTTGATGCTAACTATGTCTAATTTTATATAAAGTGAAATAAAAAGTGCGGTGTCGCGTTATTTTGCTTCCAATCAACATTTCGAAAGTTCGTTGATTTGTATTAGCGTTTCGAGCTCTCCATTAAATTGAAAATGAGTGTTTGTATTTCTAATCCATTCAATAATAATAGGGTAATTTTTATTTTCTTTACAAGAGAAATAATTCAGAAGCATAAAATTTATGTATAGCATGTGTTTCAAATGCACTAAATTAAATAACTAATTAATTCAGTGGTCAATCATGTGCACAAAGGGGAGATTATCCCTGATTGAAATATTTAAACAAAACAAATTGTTAGCAAACAAAAAAAAAAAACTAAAATATCAAAAAGTTGTTTAAATGTTTGAGGCTGAAATTGAAACATTTAATGAATTATGGTCGAATTCTAATACTTTAAAATGAGTTTACACTAGTGTTATTAATTATTAAAAAATAACATGGAAGAAACTCAAAATATCCTTTTCCTGGTGTGTCGCAAACAATGTAGGCAATAATTACTAGCTTCAAAGCCCACAGTAAAATTTTTCTCTCATTATTGTGTATATTAAGCGATGAAAGTATTTCTAGAGTGTATGCAGGAGACATGATTTCGAAAATATTTTTAAAAATAGGTTTTTATGTCAATTTTTATGCTGTGCGAAAATTTGTCATTTTTCTGGCTATTCCTTTTTATTTTTCAATCTATAACATGGAAGGAGATTGTGGTTTTTTTTAGGTTAAAAGTATAACTGGACTGGTCATTTTGTTATCACGTCTTCCAGCAGAGGAGAGAGTTTTTAGGAAAATTTATTTAAAGCAAACTTAAATAGAGCGTATGTTTTTATGCAACCATGTTTCTGGCTGCTTTTAATGAAGAGAAAACTAAACCATTTGCCTCAGATTAATAAATTATAAGAAATTTATGATTTAAGTAGTCCGAGAACAAGCGTACGTTTTTGCGAAGGGTCCCTTGCAACTCCCAAACTTTTTTTTTCGTTAATTTGTGCTACAAATACGTTGGTTTTTAAATTATTTCTGCAAAAATTGTTCTTTTAACACTTGAAACAAAATGTAAATCAAATACAGGTATTTTTCAGACGACTTCTTAAACAATAAATATATGCTTGTATGTTTATATAACATGAATAATTGTACAAAACCTTTTATTTGTCGCAAATGTTTTTGATAAAAATGCATTTTTTTTTTCAACTGTAAGTGTTCACGATACTTAAAATTCAGTTGGACATGCTACTCCTGAATTTCATTTTGCTCCATCGTAATGTCTTTTTTGACTCAGATAATATACCTCAGATAAATAAAGACTTTTTTTAATTAATTAACTTTTTTGTAAAATGCCCAGAAGTAACGATTCTATGATGAAAACACGGATTAATGCATTAGTAACGAGAATAATTTTGTTTAATGTCTACATCGACAATGCAAAGGAACTACAGAAAGAATTTTTAAAAAATGCCTTTTTTATTAGGTTCTGGAGTTTTACTTCAAAGTCCCTAAAATTACTTTTTGTGTTATCTATTGTTTAGTATTTCAATAAAAGCATTGAATTTTTTTTCTCTTCATATTTTAATTGTGTCTCTTTAAAGTTTATCAAAAGGTTATTGTGAAGATTAAATGACATCTCTAACGTTTCAGGGTTTTTTTTTTCTTTTTTTTTTTTTTTTTTTGTAGAAATGAAAAATAATACGTATATTCTAAAAATAATTTGATACAACGTAGGAATAACTCTACTATTTTCTAGACATTTCTTGGGTTGTGAAAAACGTACGTTTTGAACTTCCATGGGAGTTTATTCGTTTCACAAAACAACAATTGGTCCGGTAATATCACATATATTTACCATTATACACTTGGTTTTCTTATATTTTAGGATTTGAATCTGAGTGTTGTAAATTTTAACCTTCGAGTGATATGCCATCTTTACTACTTAACGCATGCTTTTAAACTATTTCTTGGCCTTTTTTACTCCCTTATACGAAGTACAGGAAGTACTGGATTCGCGAAAGCTTTCCCACGCAAATTTCAGCCTAAACTTAAAATTTTAATCACGCATGGATACATTTTCAATTGTTTTGTTCAACCAAAATACCTATTTTAGCCATCCCCAGTCCATGAAGACGAATTGTACCGTGACGCCTGCCTGTTCGTATGTGTATCGTATATCTCAAAAAAGGTTCGTCGCAGAAAGTTGAAATTTTGTATGTAGGAGCCGTACAAGGTCTTGTTGAGTTTTCTTTGCTCAGTCATGTGAAAAATCGCATTATATTCTCAGATATCAATTTTTTCACGTGACCGAATTGAAACGATAGAGAAAGTATTCAGATGCGTACGGGAATCAGGCTGAATGAGAAAAATAATTGGACACATGAATATCGGAAAATACAAGAAATTTAATTATTTTCTCCCAAGCCCCCCATCCCCTCTTAAAATTGATCCTACGGCTCTGCCCACTAGCGGCTAAGGTCATCAAGCAGAGAAATTATAGCATGCCGGTAAAATATCGGAAATCCGTACTTGTATTGTTTTCGCTTCCAAATTGTGAAAAAAAACTGATAATTTACGGTAAAAAGTACTGGCATCCATGTTGCCAGTACTTTTTACTGCAAAATTTTTTACTTACAGTAGAAAAAGCTCTTTTTTGCAATTTTAAGTGCAAAGTTTCCAGTAAACGTTTTTCAGTCAATTTTTTATGGTCAAAAATACAGGTATTATGGAGGCTAATACCTTTTACCATTAATTTGTATGATTTTTTTAACCAGCCATTTCTTCAGTATATCGTTTATGCCATTATTATTTCGCAGCAAGGTATAATTCCAATAAAAGGTTTCTTGCACTTGAAGAAAGTGATATTTTGGTTATTGTTTCCGCAACTAAACTTTATTATAAACTAATGCATATGAAAACAATGTATGCAAAATTGCAGAATCATAAGTTACCACACGACGTTCTGCGTGCTTTTTATTACAAATTGAATACATCGCACTTGCAATGTAACTGGATCATAACTCAGAAAAAGTGAATACGGTAGCAAATTCAGAATTAATCAGGTTTTACTGAGTTCTTCGTGTACTACACCGTAAAAAACTTAGCATTATGTTGTTTTGTAGCCAGCATTTGCTGGATAGAATAGTCTGGTGCTTAATTTTACTATACATTGATGCAACATACGTAACTACGAAAAAAAAAACAACTTTTTCTCAGCTGTTTCGCTTGTTACTTTCATTTTTAGACTAAGACGTCATTCTTTTGCGAATACACATGAATTTATAATATCAGATGTCGAGTGTTGCAGCATCTTAGCGAAGGAAATTTCGCCTCGTACGAAACAGAATATCTTTTCCTTCCTACTATGCTATTCAAATCTTTACCGATTTCTCTACTCATCATAGAAAGCTGAAGAATGGCGAAGAATTTGTCCAGTCCTTGAGAAATAGGGCTAGAATTAACTCTCCTTGAATTCAAAAATTAAGTTATTGTGTTTTCGTTTATATTAACACGGAACACTTTTAAGTTAAAATCTTTATAACAGCGTGAACGA
The DNA here is from genome assembly GCA_038502835.1 of Octonoba sinensis. Taxonomy (NCBI): domain Eukaryota; kingdom Metazoa; phylum Arthropoda; class Arachnida; order Araneae; family Uloboridae; genus Octonoba; species Octonoba sinensis. Next base: position 191,834,937 of record CM076598.1, on the reverse strand, counting down.
ATCAATAAACTGTATGGTCTAGCAGTTATTCAATAAATCGAAAATGACCCAATTCGAGAACAAGATTTCAATTTTTTAATACTAACTTCATACTCGGGTTTTTTTAATGTTCTTCCCCCATAGGCGCAGTCATTTACAAAAAACGGTTTTCGCTTCACTTTTATTTCTTTTATAAACTAACTGGTCGTTTTTATAAATAATTAGGTATCAGTTATGGATTGAAAGCCCTTTCTCTACTAATCCTTTATTGAAACTCCAGACCGCAAGTAATTAAGGAAGATACTGAGATCAAACATGCTTAAAGATTCTAGGCTCACCTTTCGTGAAATGAATTCCAAGTGAGTTTCTATGGTGATCCAATTAGTATGAGTTGTCAGAAAACGGAAGGACTAGATAAAGCTTATTTATTCACCTAATCCTTGTCTAATTATCGTTTAAAAGCGAGATGATTTTAAATCGAAAGTTAAGTTAGTTATGAGTTGAAATCGAGAAACTTAAATGAAACATCTCACTCGAGTAAATATACGGTTTGAAATCTGCTCAAAGAGTTAGTACCAGTCAGAATATAGCGTTCTCGGTAGAATGAAGACTGAGAAAGCAGAAGAATGGTTAAGTGGTTTATGTGATAATGGAAGGAGTTATTTTACAGACACGTTTTCTGTGAGATTAAATCGGCTTCACCACGTGAACTCTCCCATTAACTTACCAGAACTTAACAGAAAAGGCCAAGCAAGTTCAGAAAACGCACAAGAAGAAATTAAAAGGGCAATCACACGACACACATTGTATGAGTCGTCTAGTTTCAAAACCAGCTACCACCCAAAAATGAAATTTTTCACTGCGGTAAAAGAAATAATATATAAGAAATTCGAATTTCTAGCTAAGAGCATTGGGATGTACTTTCAACTTGCTGATTTAACACAATAATTTTTCCTGGGTTTTATATTTGGAGGGAAAAAAAGAAGAGCTGACAAGCATGGTCGATGGGGGGGATCTGGTTTTGTAACTAACCGGCACATTTCAAACACACTTTTTAGCATATGTTGCTGCTTTAGAAACTTAAAAAAATTAACACCATATGAAGATTACTTTAAACTATTAGAAAGTGTAAAAAAGTTGAAATCGAAAAAAAAGTGGATATATCTGGTTTTGAATCTAGACGACTCATATACAAGTTTCATTTAAACTGTTTATTAAGAAATCTTTTCTGTAAATATTTAAAACATGATTTGTTAAATAATTATAATAATTAATATGGTAATACTTTATGTAAAAGGTTATAAATAACGGTAAGGCAACTATTTCATATCACCGGAACCCAGAAGTCATAAGGAAACATGATGGATTTCGCGATATCAATTTCCAATCGATATGTTTGCTATGAATTTTGGCTTTCGCGAGTGTCAGGTATATTCCACGAATGCAGTCTTCGGGAAACATTGAAAAGAGAACCGAGTTACGTTACTTAGTAACGTTACTTAGTAACTAAGTAAAATCTGAAGCATAAAGATTTCTTTTTAAATTTTCCCCGTGTAACTTGAAATGCCTGATGCGTTGAGATTATTTTCAATATTTTGAGACTGTTTCTTCGCTATTTAGAAACGGATGGAAATTATCAGTAAAAGTTATTAGTTTTTTTATTTGAGTTAAAACATCCAAGCTTTTTTTAACACGTAATTTCAAGAAAAGTTAACATTAGCACAGATTATCCAAACATCATATTTTAAGTTTAATAAATAATAACTATGTTTAAATAAGTATTCACAGCAAGTTATATTTTAATAAGCATTCATTAATAAAGCAACTATAATTTTAAGCAAAGAATCTAAATATAGCAATGATTAAATTACGGGCTAACCAATTTTAACCCTTTAACAGCACTTTTAATCTAGTAGTGGTACATTCAAATAATTTTTGCATTTACATTAAGATTCAGAAAAAGGATTTCACAGGTCATTAAATAAATAAACTTGATAACCCACTTGACGCAAAATAAATTAACGTAATGAACACCCTTCCTTTTTGGGGGGAAGGAGTCGGAATGTGCTGCTTATATTTAAAAGTTGATGCACACGGTGGTACAGTGGTACAGTTCAACCCCGAAGTTCTGACACTTGGTCGCTTCTGTGCGTGGCAGGAAAAAACGAATCCATTCGAGTGTTAGGAAAGTTCGTTTTGTGGGTGCGTTTATTAGCACGCGAATCAGAATGCCTGCTTCTTTGTTTGTTTAAAGCAACCAAACTTTTAAACTGGCAGATAGCATTAGTTCGGAAGAAATCAAGTATGCTAAACGAACTTAAACGAGAACAATATACAGCACATTCCTTATACCGTCAATTTTTCCTTTGAACATGAATGGATTCTTCTTGGCAATCTGCCAGTCAGAGGCCTTTTCTTCTTTTGCAGTAGAACTGTTAATGTATTAACCATAGTCTTCAGAAATTTCTGCTAATCGAAGAGATTTAAATTGCTTAATAAAAAGAACTATAAATTGATGAAATTAGTGAGAAGTATTCTTCCCACATTCTTAGGAAGTGCTAGGAAATGCTAGATGACTTAAAATGACAAATTAATTCCTGAAAAATTTGATTAACAGCATCTCTTTGTTGCATATTTCAGTAGCGTGTCTCGTAATGCAACGAAAACTAGCGCAAAAACGAAGAATACCTAATTTTTCTTCAATCCCATCATACTATTAGATTTACAAAAAGCGGATAATTTTCACAACCACGTTATGTGTTGACTTCCCAGAACATAACAATAAATATTACCTTTATGTAATAATAATAAAAAAAATTAAATCTTCAATTAGATACCTAAAAATGACTGATTTAATACTCTTCAGTGTCATCAGTTTTGAAATATTCAATTAGTTTCCTTATAATGTTTAATTTAATAATCATTATAGCCACAAGTTATTTCAAAGTTAAAAATAAGAAAACTTAGAAACTTGGAAATTTAAGTAAGTTAATATCTGTACCTGAAAGCCATCGTATCTTAAGCCCATTTTTCAAATTTTTCCGAATAAAAAAATTAACATTTTTAGTAATACTACTATAAGACTAGACTTTTCCGTGCGAACCTGAGAATAAAGATGTCCGGTAGGGAGGTTTAAAAGTTCGGAACCCTCATGTAGCTAGTGGCTTCGTTGTCGATACTCTGTATGTGCATTAAATGTAAATTTGCAAAAACTCGGAAAATGGACTTAAGATACTATAGCTCCCATGTACAGATATTATTTTGAACTTCATTCTTTAAAGAGATCAGTGGTTGCGAAATAATACACGTATCATAATGATTGAATATTAGGAAGTCACTCCAAAAACACATTGGATGAAAATACGAACATCCAAAAAAATCATAAAATATTTTGCCAACTTATGTGCACGATTTTCGATATTCCGCTTAGAAAAGATATTAATTTGCGCCATGTAATTACATTATTTTGTCTAGATTCACCAAAAAGTTAAACACCACTGTTCCCAAATGCATACGGGCCGCTAACAATAGTGTTCAATATTCTGTTGTTAATTTAGATTATTGTATCAGTTAATTTGAGCGTTAATGCGATTATGATTTCTTTCTTTTCAAATTGAGCATTTTCTTTTCACACTGCATGTGAAAAAAAGTACTTCATAATATCAATAAAAAGACATCCAATAAAAGTTCCTAACATTTTCAAGAACTTAAAGCTCTTTAAAAGATGCACTGTATTTAACGTTATGTCGGCAATTGATGATATTTGATGATTGTAATCATCAGCATTTTTTTTATTAACATCAAATACACGTAAATAACTTTGTTTTCCTTCAGCATATCAAATTGAATGCCCAAATAATTCAAAGACCTTGAAATAAATATTTTGCTAATATGTTTGTACCGATCGTCCTTTTTAACCGAAGCATTAGATCAACATGAAGGAAACAAGGTTTTTACTATGCCCAAAATCGTTGTTTGAGTGCATTTGTGTTCAAAGTATTTTTTTCAAAGAATTTAATTGCAGTTTACTTAATAATAGTACATTGACTTCCATCTGACATTTTAAACCAGTACTTTCGTTTCATAATAAATAACGTATCGACTTACCTTGTGTGTCTTTGTAAATATTCTCGGATTGGTGCCGAGACCTGGCGCTGACAAAGTCGAATGATGGCTTGCAATTGAAGATTCAGTACGCTTTGAATTTGACAGACGCTTTCCAATCACTTTTCTCTTGCTAAACTGATTTACTTATTAAAACTCTACTCCATTGGCCTATTTTAAGATTTACGTTTTTGTCGCACGACTTGCGTGGTAGTTAACATGGCCGTTCCTTAGTAGAAATTGTGCTTTGAATTAGCCTCTAGTATTTTCGGATGTATGGCGCTTGCGCAGAAACGAATCAATGCGCTTCTGCGCAAGCGTCATAGTTTTAATCACTATCACTATCTAGTGAGCCACCTGGCCCAGCAAATCATATAGAGGACTGCGATAGGGTGCCTAGCCTCTCATAGTTTTAATGACGCTAATGAAATTTATTTTTAGATTTTAAAGTTGAAAATAACCAGTATAAATGAATTATTTTAAAGTGGAATTGGAAGAATAGTTTTATGATAGATGTAATATTGAACATATCTACTAGATATGATTTGTTGTCAGAAAATGTACTTGCAACTACATGCGTTTCATTTGCAGTATTAATTCTCATAACCACCTTTTTTTATTATACTTATTAACAAAATTAATACCCGTTTTTTCCCTCAAAACTTTGAAAAAATTACTTTAAAGTGCGCATATAAAAGCAAAATTTATATGAGGGGATGAGAAACTTACTGGTGTATAGTTCTACCATCAACCATCTGCCTGGCAGAGTGTCAAGAAGAATCCAATCATGTTCATGGGAGGAACTGCTGGTGTATGGAATGTGCTGTTTTTGTTCTCGTTCTAGTTTGTTAAGAATACTTGATTTCTTCCGAACTGATGCTATATGACGACTTATAAATTTAGTTGCTTTCAACAAACAGTGAAGCAAACATTCTGATTCGCATACTAAATAAACACCGCAAAACGAACTTCCCTAAAACGCGAATGGATTCGTTCTTTTCTGCCATGCGCAGAAGCTTCCAAATGTCAAAAAGTCCGTGGTCGAACTGTAAGTCAAGCGATTAGTATTTTGAGAAAAACGGCATTTTGCATTACGGTTTTAATGTTACTATATTGAATAAGAAAAAAATAGTGCGATATGTTGATACATTTTTGAAGTATTCTTTAGTTTACGGTGCATAAAAGTAGATGACATCCCATATTATGGAAAATCGAATTAACTACATTTTCAAAAAAAAAATTACCAACACCAGTATGTTTCTCATCCCCTGGTATATACACAGCGTTTCATAACGGTTATTTTATTTTTCAGTACTTGTCAGTCTTATCCTCACTGTCAAAAATGCAAACTGCTAACAATACGGATAAGACTGATAAATACGCAATGGTTTTTTAAAAACCACAAGAAAAATTACTTCTCTTATTTTCTTTTATAAAAGGATAATCGAAGTGTTTATAATTTCTTGCTTATCTAAGTTGTAATATCTCTTGTTAAATTTCTTCATGTACTCAGAATCAGGCAAATAATTTGTCGTAAGTATTATTATTGAATTGGAATTAACGAATATTTTAAAATTGTATTTTGTTCAAAATGCTCATTCCTGCTAACATCCACATTTTTAATGGTAAATAAGAAAAAAAGGCGATTGTATATAATGTATTAAACTTATCCAGTATATTATTTGTCTGCCAATAACCTGGATATATTATTAGAAGGAGTTCAGGAAGTCCAATAACGTACCCAGAAACAGTTTGCAAAACTTTCTCATGAGGATTGGCTGTTCCAAAGTTACAAGTTTATCATTTTACTCTGTAGATGCATCGTCGGTTGCTATTAAAGCCTCGCAAATATTTTCTCCTGAAAATGAATTCAGTTCTAAGCATCTACGCGGTGTACTTGGATGAAATTTTATGCAAATATGATGAAGTAGCTGGATCAGGTAGTTAATAATAAAATTTTCAAAAAATAGGTATAGTGTAAAGATATTCCGAACTTGATTTCAAAGATACTCAAAATATTTCCCAAAACGTTGCTAAGTACGCCTGCCATTAGATACTTTAATATTTTTTCTTATTTAGTTAATTTATTTACTCAAACACTAATGTTTTACTATCTATCGAGTGAAACAGTTAGGTAATGCTGATGATTGTGCTTCTCCTTTTTGTAATAGAAAAAAGTGCTTCGAAACATATTTTTTTATAGATTAACCTATTGCTGCTTTATAGTGTTTAATATTTAGCTTTATACTTATTAAGTATTCATAAAATTAATATATCTATACATTTATATATATTTCTCACAGGGTTTTTGTTCAGAAATTTTAACAGTTCCTCCTTTTCATAAAAGTATTACATTCAAAAATTTATGTCGCACGCGTTACTTTTTCAATCACTCTTTTCTTTTATCAATCATTTGACCTGAAATTCAAAAGTGACATTTAATCCGCGTTTTGACCGAAGTAGCAGAAAAACAGCAGTTTTAAAAACGCTTTATTTATTTATAGTTTTTGTGGCGACGGCTAAAGTTACTTTAGGTACTATTGTCCACTTTTTTTATATATGGAGTTTTTCTTTTCACAGTGACAGAGCGAAATTTTTCCTGACGGGAGGGGATCGGCTGGTCTATGACGCATATACGTCTTTCTTATAAATATATGCATATAATTTTATTCTTAGGAGTTATAACCTCCCCTATCCCCCTCCCTTGTTGTTGAAAAGCCACTTGGATATCCAAGCTCCTGTCGCAGAGCGACCTGCGGCAGTAACATAGTTCTTTCCATTTTTAATGAGCACCGCACGATGGAAGTACGACTTGGCTCAAACACAGATTATTAATTCGAATGACACGAGATGGCGCCACCACAAATACGCCACCTTCCTTTTTTGACTTAAGAGTGAAGGGAAGTGACATTCTCCTCCCTCTAGCACCCTCGAAACTGCCTCTGAACTTCAGGATCCACGGATTTTACATGCACGTTTCCCCAAGTGTACATGGCGGGTCTCCAGCAAGGTTGGGTATCGAACATCCAACCCTCCGGTTGGAAATCCGACATCCTAACCACTAGGCTACCACGGCCATTCCTTCCCTTTCATTACGCCTGTCCGCTAGCGTACCACATTTAAGATCTAGTGTAGAGTTTCTTGAATTTACTGTAATGAATCTTACTATTTCGACTGTAATTTTTATATACATTTCAACGGAATTCCAAAAATCCTCTGAAGGTTTGAAATCGCGAGCTTTTTGCTGTGAAGAGACTATTCTACATAATGTTGTCGCCTCAGTCATTTTAATTGGACAAAAAGCAAAATTAGGATGATTTTTCTTTCGTTCTTTTCGTTTGTCCCTTTATAGAGAACCTCATACAGCTCCACGGATATAGAACAATACCTAAAGTTATGATAGACAAATCAAAGAAATACATATAATTTTTTTGACATAATGCTTTGAATCTAAATGTTTTTTTTTTTTTTTTTTTTTTTTTTACTTTTCAGATGCGTGCGTCTGATAGAAAGCTGGTGCAGTATCCTGTTCTATTGCTTTTTTATGGAGAAACACTAGGTAAGCTAAAATAGTATTTTAACGTATTTGCAACTATTTTTTAGAAAATATATTTTTTGTTCAAAAGAAATACTGATTTCTAAATGTGTGAAATGTTTGTTTAATAATAAGAATTTATTAAAAGCTGGAGGCTTTTCTTGTAATACATATTTATAAACCAAATCTGATCAATTCATACTTCTAAATTGAGCTTCGACTTCCTTTTAGATCCTTGTAATTTTAATACATTTAACATAACAATAAAGTAAACTGATTTTTTTTCTGAGCAGAAATGAAAGTACAAAAAAAAAAAAAAAAAAGAGAAAGATTTTCCATGTTACATTTTTAGTTAGAAATCTTGGTCCCTGAAAGTTTACTCAATTCTCAAATCTCAAATTTTGAGAATTATTATTCAAATTTGAAATCAATTAAACAAATAGCTTTAATAAATTTCTATTCATTAAAATTTTGAAAATGTTGAGAGCTCAAGCTCTCAAATTTCTTAAACTACTGATGTGTGTAAATATATGACTAGTGTTCAAAACTTTGAAGCCTGTTCAGTGGTTTAAAAGCTTTCTTTCAACTAAGGTACGCATTCTGATATAAGAAATATGTTTCAGCCGACTATCATAAGGTCTCTCTTCACAAGTTTTGTTCCCAAAAGATGAGAAATCGATTAACTGTCACAGTCAGCTGAGAAAACAGGACAAATAGTGTGTGCTAAGGTGTAAGCTTTGTTTTTCCTCTCACTCTTGACAACCAAGAACAAGTCATTTCAGCTTAATAAAAAGTCAAAACCACTCTCCAGTCTTTACCTAGGAGTGTGTTCATACGTCAGTGTTCACAGTGGCTGGGAAAAAATGAATTTAAATAGAAAAAGGTTTATTATCAACAATGTTTTTTCTCTAATTAGATACCATAATATCTATTGTATCTATATGCCTTACAGGCAGTAAAGGTTGACTTTTTTCTCCTAGCCATCACAAACTTATCGTTCAAAGATTTTGTTTCCTATGTAACTTTGTAAAAATTGCTGTTTTTTATTTCATTTTAACCTCTTTTTTCTTTCTTACTTTCTTTTTTTTTCAGTTTATGTGACAAACTAGAGACTCAAATTATTCAAATTTATCGGAACAGCAGAACTGATTATATTAGTAGTTTCAGTAAAAACGAATAATTCATTAAATATATACAAGAACAAATATGAATTGATTCATTACACGCTATTTTACCTAATTAGGAATGTTTTCTGGAAAAGTAAAATGAAAGAACTAAATGGCTGGTTCGTTATGTAACTTTAATGTTCAAATGATAAATAATTTATTAAATTCACCGTTTATGTGAACCATCTATATTTTGAAACTTGAAAGTTTAGTTGAAAGGATTACCTATGCATCTGTTGTAAAGACTGACAAAGCCAACATTGATCAGTACAGATTTGCAGTGAAAGTCACATACACGTGTTTCAGAGATAGAAGGAGTTCATTCTTCAATGCAATAAAGTAAAGTTATGTGAGAAACATAGCTCTATGTAGGCCAACTAAGACTGCAGAGTTTTTTTTTTTTGCAACTCATTTGCAATTTCCATTGCAAATTTGCGTTCAAGAACGTTGAGTTTATTAGTGTTCTAAAGTGTTAGCTTCTTTTATAAACCGAATTTCTTATCAAATAATTAACCATTGTGATCAAAAGATATTAAAAATCATGTTTCAACGTGTCTTAAAAGGTGAAAAGGAGGAATGATACTGTTAATTTAACGTTCATAAAATGTAACGTATTTTTCAGAACTTTGTCAAAAACGAAAACCGGATTAATACACTTTTCTCTGTTTAAGAGCTGACAGTGGCCATTCTACTAGCTTTGCAGAAGACAGAAAATATTTTTTCCTGGAAAAATAATAGCACAGATTAGAGGTTCTCAAACTTTTAAACATTGCGACCTACTTTTTAGAAATTTAATCCATGACCCACTTCATCAGCGGTTTTTTTAGTTTCAGAGATATTTGATTACTAAAAAAATTGCTAAGTAGTATGTTTTAATTGATCTTATTTTATCATTATTATTGCTATTTATTCTATTACATATTTAGTTATTATTCGTTTGATTTATTTATTTTTATGTCACATTCTATTCGTTACTCCAATGAACAGCACATGTTCTTGCTGAAAGAGATTGTATGCTTCAAAAAGGAGCTGTTATAAAAAAAAAGAGTGTATTTATCATCAATTATTTATTTCTAACATTTGAAAGCGTTATGAATTTTGGAAATTGCCTTCATTTTACCCGCAAATCGAAATTTTCTGAAATTAATAAATATGATTTTGAACTTGCCTTGTTTCACGGAATTTCTATTTTATGAAATGGTTTTAGAACTCAAAAGCAAAACTATATTCCAGTAAATAATTTTGAAACATTTTTAAAATTCTATTTTGATACTAGAAACCATCCTGACAAATACTAATAAAAAAAACTAAATTCGTTAAGCTAAAACAATTTCAGAAAGTAAGACGCATTTTTATCGCAAGTATTACAAATTTAACTTTAAAGAATTTACCATAACAAATTTTTTCCAGAAATCTTACAAAACCATTCAGACTTATAGGGTAAGGTGGGGTGAAATGGGTATAAAATCAGGCATTTTTGAAAGGAATATGAAACCACTCAAAACTGATGGCTAAAAATTTAAAAACAATGAGTGAGTTTTTACATTTCAACCATACACTTCACATATCCACAGTTGTTATTGCTAAACTAATGACATTATTGATTGACCACTGTTTCAAAGTTTGTATTTATACCAATTTCACACCACGGGGTGGGATGAAATGGGTAGTGTTATTTACAATTTAATTTCATAGTGAAAACATGAATTCATTTAGTTGTTTCCCAAACAATAATATTAAAAAAACTACTCTGAAAATATGTAATTTCATTGCAATTAAAAATATATTGCCTACAATTGCTGAGGAGTAGCCTGCTTAGTCTTTTGACAATCTGTTCTTTTTCTATCTCCATTTCTTCATCACTTGGGACGGTAAAAAAAATCCCATAAATGATTTCTCTAAAAATCTAACAATTACAGTACAAGTATCTGAACATTTTACTACTTTAACCATAAAGTATATTTTAGATTTTTTGCAAGGTATTCGACAGTCACTCAATTTCTGGTAGATATTGTTACACTAGAACATAAGTTTAGTAGATTAGATTCTTGAGCAGACTGCTTTAAAATTTTGCTGATCTTAGACTTCGACTCGTTTCCATGTGTTTGATTTTTTTTATTTTCTTTTCTCTCTCTCTCTCCTCTGATTTCAAGCGAGTTGCTACCCTTTACAAAGTTAAAACAACTTACAATTTAACTTTAACTCTTTTTATCTTCGCTTTGGAGTTTTCCAATCCATTCTGAGTTAAAGTTGAAGGTTTGGAAAAAATAACATGTATGATTGCTTGCTTCAGATCTTTATATGATGCCTGCATTTTACTTGTGCACTGTTTACTTTATCAAGCCCAAGTTATAAGAGAAATTCCAATGTATGTATAAGAAAAAATTCCAATTCCACACTTAATGCTGTTAAGCCTAATTTTACACCCATTTCACCCCTTTTTAATTATATATATATTTTTTTCTTTATATCATTCCTTCGACAGCAATGACAATTGTTCTGTGTCAATGATCCTGTTCAATGTCTTTACTTTAACATGTCTTTGTACAATTGAAAGTCGTTACATTTCGTCAGAATTTATTAACTTTATGAAAACACAAGAATATTTTCGTTTTTTATTTGTTACATATACCGTTTTATGACTCAATTTTAAAATTCCAAAAAATGTATCAGGATAGCTTTTGCACAAACTGTTTTTAAAATAAAGCGTGTTTTCTCGTGGTACAATTTATTAGGGTCACTTAAAGTACAATACTCATACATGTATCCCCCTTAAGAACTAATTAAAAGTTGTATTTTAATCCTGAAATTTTACTGCTAATTAAACACATAAATAATTCTTTTCCTGAAAATCTTTGAGATTTTACCATTTCTTTAAAAACAAACCTTTCTGAAAATGTTTTAATTCAAATCAGTGTAAAGTTCTTTTGAACACTTACATACAGAAATGTTTTGAAATACTATGAAAATATTTGTAATTTTAATTCCAAATGGAAGAAAATAGTTCAATTTACAGTCTAAAGTGAGACGCATTTAGAAGCCAGAAATATGTTTTAAAGGCAGTAAAAAAAACTCGCTATTCATTCTAATCCTCTTACCAATAATCCTATTGGCACATTTGGCTTACGGAAGCGTAAGTCATAACATGTTTGGGCTAAGTATTCGAAACAAGTTTAGGTGTTTTAAGCTTTATGGGCTTTTATCAATTTACCGGCTTTTCATTGGCTAGATTTAGTCCACCATTTTCGTTATACCGTTAATTATGTATATTTGCTTTTCTGCTGCATTTCTTAATCCTTTTTGAAAGTTAAAAATTCTCAATCTATTTCTCTAAAGAAAAGATTCTTTTAAAAAAAAGTATATTTTAATAGTAAGAAATAGTAAAAGGTTGTGGTTCAGCTTTCATACAGCTCCTCGACAAATTATTAAACGCACTACAGATTTTTCGTAATTACACGTTTAACCCACAGGCTGATGGAAGGTTCCGCTTTTCTCTTATTTGATAATGTTTTTATTTACAATATTGACACTTTCCAGTAAAATTGCAATCACACATGCTTGTGGAAGACTAAACATAAATTGAAAAGCGAAAAAAAATTTTTATCATCCTGAATCATAAAAAGCTGGATATAAGTCATTGCTTTATATTTTCCCATAGACGCTAATGCTGCGATTTTTTTAACTGTTCAAAATTGAACGAAAACTGTTTCAAATAAAAAAATAAGTTATAGAAATGAGATGTCCCTGCTGAGATCTTTCAAACGCAAAAAAAAGTTCGATTTGGACAGTTATCTCCAAAAAAAATCCAAAGTTATCCCCCCCCCCCCCCGCCCCAAAAACAGACAAACAGACAGACACGCATTTTTCCCATCTCGAAACCCTAGTGCTTTTTTTTTAAATATATTTTTCATTAAGCCTTTTTTAACAGAGTTTTTTTTTTTTTACTTTTAAGGGAAACTACGATACAAATTATAATTGCTCTTGATTTTGGCTCAGCGGAATTTCCTCTTCTACATTTTATGAAAAGCGTTGGATACAAATAACTTTTTATGCTTACGAAGCTTGAAACTATATTTTTCCGGAAATCGAGAATGAATTTTCGGGAGTTGTATCAAATTTCAAACACTGTACGCATTTATTCAAACACCATCGCTGATAAAACCCACTCTTGATGGCTCAATCCCTTTCAATTTTCATGTGCCACTTGTCCAAAGTAAACTGAAGATGCAGGTAAATAATTGCAAGGTGTAGATATCACTAATTGTTTTTGTATGTCTTCATTTCATTCATGAGGGTCTTTGAAATCTCGGAACACATGTCTGTAACTTTTATTGCAAATATGTATCGTCAGTATTTAATTTTTCCACTTGTATTAGTCATAGTTTTCTATCTTTTGAAAACAATAATTGTCATTTCATATTTTTGATTAAAAAATGCAGCTCTCTAAGAGCTAATTATTTTAAATTTTTTAAATGCAACATATTTAAAGATACCAATGTATCAGCCTGAAAATGAAGGAAATGTTTTGAAAGTGTGAAGCACAGCATTACATTTCTTCAGAAAACTCTTTCACACTGCTCTTCTTTTGAAGATAAAACTTTTTTAAATCCATTTCTCGATTGATTTATTTCATTCTTCAACTCAACTCAATTTATTTAAAGAACAAATCAATTTACAGTTAAAAGTTACAACAACGAATCTCCCGTCCTAAAACCTAGTTCACGAAATTCAAATCCTTTAGGAGAACTCGGTAAATAAAGTCGTTTGTAATCGATACACTTTTTGACAGCGACATATGACTTTTCTCACTTTTTCGTTTAACGATTTCAGATAAACTTCGTTTAGGTGTTTCCTCAAAAGCAGGATTCTCTAAAAATGCTTCAGACAATTTTATTTTATGTGGCGAGCGTCAAAACCCCGTTTGTAAAAGTATAAAATGTAGAAATATTTGCTGACTTTCCCGCAAACATAGAATTTAGAAGGACATAGAGAAATGACTTACGTTTTTAAAAAGCATGTTACAACTTATTAATAATTATAGGTTTTCTTTTATTAAATACACTTTGCATAATAATGCAAATTTTATTTTTATGCACTTATTAAATGTTTTCTTTGAATGCAAAAGCTTTTTACGATGTACGTGAGCTAGTTAGAACAATAGTGGTGTAAGTTCCTGCTAGTAATTGAAGATTTTCAAAAAATATATGCAAAAATATCAAGACTGCATATATATTGATTTCATGAGAAAGATTTATGTTTAAACATAGATACTTTCTTTTATTATGAATCAGCTTTCATCATAAGTTACATTACCCTTGTTTAAAAGAGACTTTTAATAATTTACACCACTCATTTTACACGACAATGAGTTCACTAAAAGAAGCTGGAGAGTTGATGACATTTTTTTCAAAAATTTGTAATTGTATAATTTCGACAAATTAAACGTTGAATTTAGGTTGTTTTTGGGAGCACGATCTTCAAAAGAAATAGAAATAAAAAATAATAGTAAATCATTCCTTAAATTAAATCTTCGGTTCTAATTTGATAAATTAACGTAACGTTGAATAGTAAGATGCATTTTTAAGCATGAATTTATTTTTTAAATATTGGCTCTTTTTTTTTTGCTAGGAGAAAAAAAAGGTATTGTATACTATTATATGAAATACATTGTATTATTTTACATACTCTGAAAAAATAGTGCATGTTATTAAATGAAATAATTCACGATAGAGGAAAAAGTTCCTATATTGCGGAAGATATAAAATACAACATTTTTTCCCGACTTTCTCGGGATTCACGTAGTTAAGTAGTTTGAGAGTTATTTAATTATGAAAATTGATAAATAAATACAAAAAAATTGTTCTTAAAGTTAAATCTTTTCTGTTAAGTTGATGAATAATGAACATGGCTTATAATTGGAAGGTCACTTTTTTAAGCATGAATTTATTTCCAATACTTATGCTGCCCTTCACCTCCACCCCATCTCTATCACCAACCTATAGAAAAAAAATCCTGCGAATTATATTACTTTAGGCTCCTATATCATGAAAAGTATGAAATATTATTTTTTCTGAGTGCAATCCTCCAAAAAAATCTCTGCTGCTCCATGCGTCAAGATCGTATGTGTCGAAAGGCTTTAAGTATGGCGTTTTCCCTGAATACCAATTAACAGTTTAATAATTACAGTTAACATGTCATAAAAATATTTCATTATGAAAAGATATTTCTAGATAAATGCTGTATGTCGCATTGGAATTTTTGTATCTAATTCGCTGAACCAAAGTTATTACATTCAACCTTCATAACAGGTAATATTGAAACGAAAATTTTATTTTTAAGGGAGTAATTCGTTTGAAGTTTTTGAATAGTATTCTTATGGTGAATATTTTTCATTTTGTCTATTATTAGTACTAAGAGAGTATAAATTTCGAATTTTACAAAAAAGAAAAGAAAAAAAAAATCCTTTCCCCGAAGTTGACTCAACTAATTCTAAAATAGTCCAGGGAGCATAATAACGTGAATTATGTTTATTTTAAATCTATCAAAAAGAGCATATTTATAATAAGTTCGAATTTAATTACATATTGAGAAATTACACTTTCTTTTCTTTATTTTTCATAATTTGTCTAGCATTACATATTAACCGGTAATTATCTAATAAAAATTAAAGATTTTATCGTTGTTGCTTTAAAATTAATGATAATTACTAGCAATTACTGTTTTTAGTTTGGTACTAAACGAAGTTTAGTTTGTTACTGGGAAACAAAAAAGCAATTACCTACACATACACTTTATTGATTATAAAAGCATTAAACGGCTCATACAAAAATTACTGGTTTTCTATCTCTACTTGCATAGACATTTCTAAAGCCAGTACTATAAAAGAACATATTACAAGAGAAAACTAGTAAATATCATGAAACAATTTTGATTTTTTTTCTACAGTACATAGAGTAAAAATTTTCTCCTGTCAGTGAAATAAATTAATGTGAACATTTAATTCAGTTTTGCTACTCGTATACCTTATACCTACCTGCTCTTTCTGTTGTAGTATACAATTAGTATTAATCGGATATAGTATTAAGGAACGGGCACAACAGCGGTGGATCTAGTCCAAGATATCTAGTACCAGAACAAAAACAAATGTAAGCTGAGAGATTGTTTAACCCTTTATCTACTGACAGTACTGAAAAGTACCACTCCTTTAAAAATTCCATCCAATAACCATTTTTACGAATATTCTGATGGTACTCTCAGGAACACTCTTTTAATTCCACTTTTCAGGATACATTTCAGCAAGGGTTTCTATAGTGAGTATTTCAGTGAGGAAAGAGGATAACTTTGAAACAGATGCTGTGTTTTGCGTTTTGTTCAGATTGCTTTTGATTTTTGCTCTGGAGAAGTGGTAAAATTCATGAATTAATTCTCTGATTTCTTTAATGTGTTAACTAAGAATTTAGATAAAGATTTTACCTGAAATTTTAATTTATTTCAGAATTGTACTACTCACTCTGTGGTGCTTATTAGCAGTAATGAATTAAGTTTCTATAAGAAGATTATTTTATTTGCGTAAATTCCTTAATTTTCAGTGTAGTTATCAAAAAAACTGTCACGCGAAAACAAAAATGTTGTAGAGCATAATGCAGTAGATAATAGGATAAAATAAGAATAAGTTTATATTTTTCGAAGTTGTATGGTCAAACAATTTACAATTCAGATAGTAATGATTAAACTTTGTGCAAAGTAATAGAAATAAAATTTCACGTTAAATTAAAGCACAAATGAGCATTAAAACGCAGACATATGTTTCGGGATCGCTTGGAATCCCTTTTTCAATGCGACAGGGAGCTTCTAGATGCAAAACATCCAAATGAAGCAGACAGAACAACAAAAACAAAGCTTATATAGCCTAAGAATTAACTGTAAACCAATGAGAATAAAGGCAGTGTGAAGTGGAAGTAGAAGTAATATTAAAGGCACCAATAAGAGAGCAACAAACGAATGTAGTTGGAAGTACAGAAAGTAAAAAGGAATATCAATAAAAACAAAGAAAAAGACAACAGCGTGCATAAAAATGTGAAAATACATGAAAATTGCAAAAAAATAAAATAAAATACAAAGAATAAAATGGAAATAAAATAAGTACAGAAAATACCAAAACAAAAAGCAAAACAAAGTACACATGCAAAAGAGGGGGAGGGGGGGGAGAGAAAAAAAAAAAAAAAAAAGGAAAACTAACAAGAAAACCAAGAAAGAACAACAAATTAAAGGAACTTATGCCAGACCTGTGAAAAATAAGGAGTTGAGGAAGAATCATTAACCAAATTAGAACTATTCCTGTTAATATGATAAGCTTCCCAAAAGTCAAGTTCTAAAGGGGAAGAACATTTTTGAATAATTTTCCCAGAATTGAAATCAAAAGAGTGGTTGGAATTCCAACAATGTTGAGCAATGCTAGACTTATTCAGCTCTTGCTTTCGTACATAACCTTTATGCTCATTTAACCGAATTTTCAGAGCACGTTTTGTCTGTCCAATGTAAGAAAGGCCGCAACGGCAACTAATTTGGTAAATACCCCAAGTATTAAGTTGATCAACAGGATCTTTAAGAGAAGAGAAGGAAAGTTTGTTGCTAGGAGCAAAAACAACTTGAAATTGAAACCTTTTTAGGATTTTAGCAATATGAAAACTTACAGAATGAAAGAATGGTAACACAACCAAATCCTTTCTAGAAACCACATGATTGGTGGACCACATTCTATTCATAACAAACTTTCTAAAAAAACTTCTGGTCCCAATCATGTGGTTTCTAGAAAGGATTTGGTTGTGTTACCATTCTTTCATTCTGTAAGTTTTCATATTGCTAAAATCCTAAAAAGGTTTCAATTTCAAGTTGTTTTTGCTCCTAGCAACAAACTTTCCTTCTCTTCTCTTAAAGATCCTGTTGATCAACTTAATACTTGGGGTATTTACCAAATTAGTTGCCGTTGCGGCCTTTCTTACATTGGACAGACAAAACGTGCTCTGAAAATTCGGTTAAATGAGCATAAAGGTTATGTACGAAAGCAAGAGCTGAATAAGTCTAGCATTGCTCAACATTGTTGGAATTCCAACCACTCTTTTGATTTCAATTCTGGGAAAATTATTCAAAAATGTTCTTCCCCTTTAGAACTTGACTTTTGGGAAGCTTATCATATTAACAGGAATAGTTCTAATTTGGTTAATGATTCTTCCTCAACTCCTTATTTTTCACAGGTCTGGCATAAGTTCCTTTAATTTGTTGTTCTTTCTTGGTTTTCTTGTTAGTTTTCCTTTTTTTTTTTTTTTTTTCTCTCCCCCCCCCTCCCCCTCTTTTGCATGTGTACTTTGTTTTGCTTTTTGTTTTGGTATTTTCTGTACTTATTTTATTTCCATTTTATTCTTTGTATTTTATTTTATTTTTTTGCAATTTTCATGTATTTTCACATTTTTATGCACGCTGTTGTCTTTTTCTTTGTTTTTATTGATATTCCTTTTTACTTTCTGTACTTCCAACTACATTCGTTTGTTGCTCTCTTATTGGTGCCTTTAATATTACTTCTACTTCCACTTCACACTGCCTTTATTCTCATTGGTTTACAGTTAATTCTTAGGCTATATAAGCTTTGTTTTTGTTGTTCTGTCTGCTTCATTTGGATGTTTTGCATCTAGAAGCTCCCTGTCGCATTGAAAAAGGGATTCCAAGCGATCCCGAAACATATGTCTGCGTTTTAATGCTCATTTGTGCTTTAATTTAACGTGAAATTTTATTTCTATTATTTCTATTTCAATTTACAATTCGTTCAAAACTACAACTCAACCTTCCATACATGGTTCTAATTACATGTACGGGTATATATATTATAGTTTATGAATTAGCTGAATTCTTTAAATGAGTGCGTAACAATAATGATGCTTCCAATAAGTAAAAGCTTTCAATCTGAGAATTTTACTTACTTTTATATTCTCAGTTGTGCCTTTTTTTTATTCAGTGCACGGAGTAGCCTTAAGTATCTCTTCCTTCTCATAAACATATATTTATCTTGATATTATCGCAATTTACAACTAGCTGAAACTTTTATTGTTCCAGCACAACTGAATATTTTTACCTGTAAACTGTAAAAAATTCTAGTTCAGCTTTTCATCAAAAGAAAAATGAAAAATAATGGTGACATTTTTCTGGAACCAACATTTGGTGCTAAAGTTGAACCATTATTATGGTTCGTAGTTTCACATTCATGGTGAAACTAAGTGAAACTACCCCAATATAATGGTTCAACTTAAAACCAAGTGTTGGTTACAGCACACCATGTTTTTGGTGAAAGGTTGAGCTAGAACTTTTTACAGTGTATAGTAAATTTCTTGACTTTTGTTAAGACTAGGCGACATTTTTATGTAAAATGTTCAATGCGTAATTGAAATTTAAGATATTTCAAATTGTACGAGTGTTCTATTTTGAATTTTTAAGGAAACATTTTTATCTGTAATAACGAACACTGAACTTATTGATTACTTTTATTCCATTCCTAGCCAGGTGCCTTTTCCAGTTTGATAGTAAAACAAGCACTGTTGGAAACTTTTCTTCTCCAGATTTTCCATCAAAATATTCAGCCAATACCGAGTGCTTTTACAATTTTGCTGGCCATGATTTTGAAACTTTGAAGCTCACTTTCCTCTTTTTTGACTTGGAGCCGCCATACGCAAAAGGGTAAGTTTTATGTATCTGTTTATTTATTTATTTTTAACTATTTATTTTTACTTCTTTAATAATTTATTAATTATTATTATTCATTTATTTTTATTTCTTTCTTTATTTATTTGTTATTATTTTTTCCCGTACAATGGTTTATGTTGTTAGGGTAGGAAGAATTACTTTAAAAATACTTTACAATCTATCACGTACACTTCGAATTAGAGAACTTTATTTCACATCAGTGAGCCAGCACATCTACTGTGTTTTAGCTTATCGGAGTAGAATGTTTGGATTTATCAATAGAGCTATTTCGAATATGTCTAAGAAAGTTCTTCTGCCTTCATATAGAAGTTTAGTAAGACCTCATTTGAAGCATGCTTGCAGTTTTAATCTCTATATCTAAAGAATGGTAATAATACCTTATTGAAAAGAGAGCAAAGGAGTGCTACTGGGTTAGTAAGCGGACTTTCAGATCTATATATTATGATTCCGAGCTGTAGAGGCTTAATGTGTAAAGCTTCGAGCAAAGGAGAGTTAGAAGGGATGTGATTCAGTTGTTTGAATTTGCAAAAATGGAAGATCTTGATGGACTACATTTTTGCACAGAAGGAAGAACCTGAGGTCATTGTCTTAAGCTTTTCTAATCCCAAACTAATTTTAAAATTAGGAAAAAATACTACTTCAATAGGGTTGTAGGCATTTGGAATAGTATAGTGGAAGCAGCTGTAATTTGCAATGGGGTTAAAAGCTTTAAGAGGGCTCTTGATCTTGATTGAGGATCCATAAGTTGACTATTCTAGCTCAGTCCAGAGCCTGTTGCTGGTCGTCGGTTTTGTATTTGTATTTGTAAAAAGTTGTATAATTTAAAAATATATAATAACATCAATGACATTGGAACCACTCTTTTCTGTATGATCTCATGAGCACTTGAAGGCTGCAGTTTTTTTTTTTTCGGATTCTAATGGAGATGAAGGTCTTAGTTTCTCTCTAACAAAACTGTCAACAACATCATTCAGTTTTTTTTCATCGCATTCTTGTCGACAAAACCCCAATGGAGATGAATGCTCGCAAGTTCTTTTTTCATCTTTTAAACGTTTGGCCGGAGTTCATTACACTTCTACACTTAAAAATTCCATTACTGCGAAATATATCCCTTCGATTCGACTTTCTTTCGATGTTTTGTGTGATGCAGAACGAAACGATATGACCAGGTTCAGGCACAGCATTTATGAGACGTCTTGATGATAATCATTAATATATTACGTAATTGATCTATATAATTATTTTTGGCAATATTATCATGTCGATGTTGGTTCCATACCATTTATTGATTTTTTCTCATGCCTTATTATTATTATTTTTCTCATAATAATTACTATATTTTGGTTTAGGACATTTGGTTCAATATTTTCTATCGGTTCTTAACATTCACTGTAATAAAATGTGACACGAATGCACAAAGAATCTGAGATGTGAGTTAAGAAACTAGACAAAAAGCTTTCTTCATTATTTGACTAGTGTCATTTTACATAAATAATCTACAATAAATGACAATATATGATCCTCTCTCAAATTAAAAAGTTAATGTGCTTACAAACCCTTGCTTCGTGAACAAGAAAAGTTCATTCCAGAAAAATCTGGCATGTTTCACTGGTAAATATCTTTCAATAAAGTATAATTAGTTTGTCAAAAAACGAAGCAAGGCAAGAAAGAATGAGTAGGAGAAATGCATTAAAAATAATGATTTCTCAAATCCCAGAATAGTGAAAAAAAGCTGAACTTTTCTCCATTATTAGATAAATAATTAAATGAAACAAATACCCAATTACAGCAATGAGGAAAATTCAGAAAACTTCAGAGAAATCACTAGGCTGTTATAAAAGGGAAAATTATCTTAAACATTCCGGCTTGCATCAGTTTTGCGTTTTCAGCATCATTTAAATTTTTAGTGACATTTTAAAACTTGACTTTTATTTTCGTAAATAAAAAAATTCTTAGTTCTTAATTTACTAATCTTTAAAAACCCATAATGAAATGATTGTGGTTGTTAATTATCTTTGGATGTTATTTCCGCCCGAAGCTTTATTTATTTTCTTTATAATTGAACTGTATATTTGGCACAAAAATTATTTATTTTTCTATATTAATGGAAAACATTAGGAAATAATTTCATAAGTTAATTTAATCGCGTTTCTCCCCACTGGCATCTCTCACACCGCACTTGCTAGTTATTCTGCTAGATACTAGATAATTGGTCCACTTCAGTTACAAAATCTGTGTATAAAGCTAATCGATTCTCTATCTACTACAGAATAATTGAGAAGGTACTTTCATTTGTTTTCTTCAGCAAGTTTGATTTCTTTTACGAAAAAACCGAATCTTTCTTTCCCTTCGATGATCAACTGAATGGAGTTAGACAGTGTGATAATTAGATCAAAAGCAGCACGCAACAAATTGCAAAAAAAATGTGATAAAAAGTGGGAGGAAAAAGTAATTAGGTCGCATAAAACTTTTTTTCATCGATCAACAGAGGCAGCCACAAAGCTTAAGATAAAACAAAGTTAAATTTCATAATTAAAACGCAGATAAAAAAAACAGTAAGGTGTCACAAGATGTTTAACGATGTTCCATCGCTACGACAAAATATCTCGTCTTCCAAGGTCATATTTCTATACGTTAAAAATGAGGTCATTTGACATCTACAGAATATTTTTTTTGTGCTGTTGCATCGTGTCCAGTGCCGCTTTATTAAATTTTTAGCACGTCCCAGTTCATATTGTCATGTTTTCACAAAATTTCTACGGAACGGAAAAAAGGGCGTGTCCATTGACGCGATGAATGTGTTAAAAGAATAAAAGAAATATGTATTGAAGCATTATTTATATGTTACGAATATAAAGATTAATTTTTTAAAACTTTCATTTAATCTTTGAACCACATTAGTTACTAATCTGAGAACTGGGTATAACCGACAAGTATTTATCTAGATCACAGCTATATGTGCCATCATATTAGTGACATTTAAACTAATGAAGTAATTTAAGTGTACTGCTAAAAAGGCACTTTTTTTACTATTTATGAGCAACTAGTAAAGCAAAAGATATGGAAAAGAGTATTTCTTTTAAGGGGACTTGGCAACTTTTGACAATTTTTTTTAATTTAAGAACTTTTACCTGTTTCATTTGTATGTTATGATGTGCTATTGTTCAACAAAATGATTTTCACATGAAAAATCAAAATTCAACTAACAGGAAATTTTAAAATTTAATTTTTTAAAAATTATTTAACAATTTTAAATTTCCTTCTTCTTTTTCATTTCTTGACTTTTTTTCACCAAATGTTTTTAATGTCCTTATAAAAGTATGGTTTACAATTTTAGGGATGGGTTTTGCTATTAATTAATTAGTTTTTGAGAAAAAAGTTTTTAAAGTTACATCGATGGTAGAACACAGAAAAAGCGACTTTTGTTACATTTTAATTTTTAAAATTTTTTTTTGAAAATATATAGCAAATTCCCTCCCTAATTTTATCAAGCACATCATATCGAACGCACACAAAAAATTTCAAGTTTCTACATGAATATATGTAGAAGTTTTAGCAGTTTAAGTACTACAATATGGCAAAAACACACAAACCGAGAAAACGCAGTTTAAAGAATACAAAATCCTACTAAAACGTCAGAAATATTTGAGTTCCCTTACTTCTTAACTACATTTATATTGGTTGTATCGCTACAAACCTTCTCTCAGATATACTAGGAGAGTCAAACCACATTTTAAGCAAAAAAATGAAAAATCGTTATTTTCAGCCATTTTCTACATTTGAAAGGTGCCAAGTCCCCTTAAATAAATGAAAATAAGTGAAAATTTTCTTAGTTTAATTACGAAGAATGCTATCGTCTTAAACATTTTACTTTTGGTAGCCATGTTGGAGTATTTTATATTAATGTGCATTGTATCTTCACAATTTAAATCTAAGCTGAAAAAAAGCTGTTGCTATAGATTTGAAAACATTTCTTAGATTAAAGATTTTTCATGCATCAGAAATACTGTAAACAAAAGGGCATTAAATATTTTAGCCAATGCAAATTCCCATTTAACAGAAGTTTTAGAAATGTTTCGTTTTTTGACTGGAATGAAAGAAGTAAACTTTTAAAAATATATGGCCTTGTTAAATGGAAAGTAAGAATTTCTTTCTGCTTAGTCAGAATCAGAATTACAAATCGCCCCGTGTAAGTTTCAGTTTTTCTTTGCACGATGCAATTTTAAACGGCGTAAATCAAAACTTTCTTGTTTTAAGTTCATTTGCTTAGAGAAGTACAGCTATTGTTGCACTTGGACATGGTATATAGTACAAGAATACCTTTACTGATAGTCCTTCAAGGAACATGCAAATTATATTCAAATTGCATCTGATGAAAATCACTCAAAATTTCAGACGTATGTTGATGATTTACTAGCCCTTTCTCACTCAACAGCTCTGATTTATAGCATACATGAAAATAACAAAAAAATAAGATACACATATTTCAGAATTTTATTTATTTATTTATTCTTAACCCTTTACCACCATTAACTCGGATTTATTTGATTTTTTTTTTTTTTTAATTCGAAATAATAAAAAATAAAATGCACGTATTTAAGAAACTTTTTCAAATTTTTATAATGAAAATTACAAAAAGAAACAGCGATCGAATACTATGTTTCCAACTCCACCCTGTCATACAGAGGGTTGAATTTTTAGCTATGTGGTCTCTCACATTCATTCCACTGTTATGATGTGACCATGACACATCATAACAGTGGACGTAATCGCCCTTGGAAAACTTTGAGTGCACTTCAAAAAACCATGCCTTTTTTTGGCACAAAACCAAAAAAATAATTATTTCCATTTACGAACTTACTGAGAGCTTAATCCTCCCAAAAAGTCTCGGAAATGACGTTGTTTACTGCATCACCAAGAATTTTAATTTATGTTGCAGTAAGCTGCTGTCCCTTTACAAAAACAAAATGCTTGCTGATTGACCGAAAGTTTACTAAACGTTTAACACTTTCTCTGTTAAATAGTAAATAAAAAGCAATGTGTCAATAATTAGCTGTAATTGTTTTATTAGTTAAAAAATCACACCTGTTTGCACCGTCAAAAGCGTGAACTCGCTCAGTAAAAAACGCACCAGTCAGTATAATTACTGTATTGTCGAGAAATTCTAAACTTTTTTTTTTTCCCGTTTCTCAGTAGTAATTGTCTGAGGAAAAAAATACATATATCGATCAATGGTATGTTCGCAGTTCTGTTTGATAACATTTCGGACTTTGTTGTCACCACAAAAATAGCTTTTTTACCAATTAATTCAAAACAAAATTGCATGTTGGGAATTTTCCACCTCTTTTTATTAATTGCTGTTTACAATATTTTAACTATATCACAAGTTTGTTTATTCAGCAACAATTTCATTTTCATTAGTTCGAGGGTTTTAAGAAAAAGGAAATTTTTCAAATTAATTCTTGACGTATTCTTGTTAAAATGTCTGAAATTTATAACTAAATTTAACATTAAGACAGGAATTTATTTACAACATCAAAATACTATGCATTCTTTACTTTAAAAGTCAGTAATTGTTATTTCTTTGTTGATTACGTGATATAAAAGCTTTACGTAAATTTTGTACCGGTAATTAGAAGTAAGTTTCTCGACGCAGCTACAGAATAGGCATTAATATTCATGAAAGCTTTTTTCAAATTCATATTTAAAAAAAAATCTTATAAATTGGGTATAAAAAATTCACACAAAATCTATGCTTGATCTTCGAAATTTCTCTCGTGAATAAAAGGTTACAGAGGAAAAGTTGTGTTTTTACAAAAAGCTTAGACTAAGAAACATTTATAATCTTGTTAACGAACGATGTATGCATTTTAATTTGACGTTACCAAATAAAAATTTCAGTATTAAGAATATTTTTAGATTCGGTATTTATTCCAATACAATATCAAATAATATTCGAATGAAAAAAGCATTTAGTAGTTGATTTGCATCAGCGCATTATTTTAAAACAGTTGACACTATGAATAATTCAAATTAACTAACTTAATTTTATTACTTCCTTCCAAACTAACTATAAGATTTCGTTTGAAAACGACATTGAATTCGTCAGTTGATATTCATTAAGTCAAGATATAAGATTCTAATTCACAACCAGCTTAAGAATAAAGCACGCGAGATAAAATCACCTTTTATTTTAAAAAGATTGTGGATAAGTAAACGAAAGCAGTGTGCAGATACACACACAACAAATACATACATATATACATATATATATGTGTGTGTGTATATATATATATATATATATATATACGCAGGTGTGCACCGAAGGGGGGAACCGACGGGACCTGCCTCACCCCCCCCCCCCCCTCCAGATGCTATCGGATATTCGGTTTCCAAGTGATTTTTTAAGCATCCGGAACTCGATCCGGCTACTGCACAAAAGATCCGATAATCCGGCCTGTCAAATTTGATTCTTAAGATTGAATTTATGCGTATGTTTTGAAAATATTTGAAAATATATGCAAATTAAGATCTTACTATGTACTTGGAAGCGTTGGCATGCTTAAAATATGCATAGAATTTGCAGGTTCCAAACCCCAGGGTCGGATACCCAGTACGGATAAGACACGCACTAGACACTGTATAGAATGGGATCCTATAAAGAATGCAAACACGTGGATACCACAAAGAACTACATGTCGTGACTGTTGCCACGTCTAAATTGGTTTGCGTTCATCATTTCAAAGGATACTCCCATTGGATAAATAAAATTATAAAGGAAAAACAACTGATTCACTTATATTTGAAATCACTTTTACAAAATGCTTTAACCGAAATTGTTTGGTGCTCATCGAAATTTACCTACCTTAATATTTGCAGGCGCATGAATAAAGTATCAGCATTTCATCTTTAGTGCATGACATTATCTTATTTTTTCATACTGGGAAATACAAATTCAGAAATTTTCTCATCGCCAATTTAAAGATACAAAAATTATAACCATTTAATCTGGAATATCATTATGCTACTAAATCCATTGGTTTGTCACAAATTTATAGTTGTAATTTTTTTTGCTAAATTTATTTTACGAATTAGTAATTAAATCACGTACTTTCTGTTGAACAAATTGTAAGAATTTTTTTAGTGTACGAAAAATAAATGTTTTTTTGAAATCAGAGTATTCATTTCTGTTTTTAATTTCCTCAATTTAAAGAGAAAAAATACAGTTAACCGCATGTCTGATTCGCCTCACTAAATTGTTAATCACCGAAAACCAAGTTTTCTCATAATCCTCAAGAACGTGATTTGAAAAGTAATTGTACAAAAATCGATGCAGACAAACTATAAAAGAGTTTTCTTTCCTCTATAGCTCGATTTTTTTTCATGGGATCTGCATCAGTTCTTTCCTTTAAAGAAAATAACGTTTGTGTTACTTTAGAGGATGGGTTCTTTTTCGTTTGGCTAGTTCCAGTTACTGATCTTAGGTCGAAATGTTATTTAGTAGAGAAAAGAGGTTTAAATTTGCAGTAAAATTGTATTGTATTATACATTTCTTATCATATCCAACAAATTCCATTGATTGTAATTAATTTTCTTGTATTCCTTTGACCACAATAGATGTTTCAGCAGCAAGTAAGAAAAAGCACATTTATTTATATTTTTTAAAACTTTTGCAAATTTTCTTACGTATTTTTGAAAAAACTTTCGAATTTGTAAATTAATGAATACTGAAAACGATGTAAAATTTCTTACACATAAATATCTTAGATAAAGAAGAGAGGGGAGTACAGTAAGTTCACAGCTAGCAAATAGCCATAAAATCAAAGTTTTTGCACAAAATTTCTCACAAGGAGTAGTGTTGGCTACAATTCTCACAATTCTATTTCTATATTCATTCAAAAAGTAGCAAGGGGTCAAAAGTTAAATCATCGAAAAAGTGTTTATAACTACTCCAACTGACCCTAATACATACAAAATCAGTTGTAAGTAATTCTTTTTATGTCAATCAAATATATGATTTGAGTGTGCTTAAACGAATATCCTAACGTTGCTGGATTGATTAAAGAAAACAAAAAGAAAGTCTGACCATAGTTAATAATCGAAAATAAAAAATTTGAGTTGAAAGTTCACGAAAATTCACGAAAGTTCACGACGAATTCGGATCTGCTACAGATCTCGTTGTTGATGAATTTAGAAGAAGAATCCGGATATATCTTTCTACTGTAGGTTATCCCTCAACTCAACCGCTTATGGCTTCAAAATTTAGGTTGCCATACTGCAATACTACCCTTTATTGCCAAAAAATAACTATTGTTGTGCGTCTAAAGACTAGTGGACCATTAATTTCCTTTCAATGCCGTGACAAAAACCTAAGTTAAACATGAAATTACACATTTAAAGTAATAGAACTACATTTAAATATTAACTTCAAGCATAATCGTTATATTTCCTTCTTGAAGCGCTATGTTGGGAAAGAATAAACATAAAAATCCCGTTTCGCTGTTAAACAAGAACTATACGAGCTTAATTTCCCGTACACACTAACATCGAATTTGTATTTCTAGGTATCATTCTTTCTCATTTAGCTTTAGTTCTTAATTACCCCAAAAGTACCTTTTTCGAAGGTTAATACATATTCATTCACTCATTCATTTTTAATCATTCGTTCATTTATTCATTCATTCATTACTTCACTCATTTATTCATTCATTATTTCACTCATTGATTAATTCATTCATTCGGAAATATCCTTAAAAAACCTGAGCAAAAATTTCAGGGGAAAATAAACTCGTTTAGTTCTGGATCAACTTTGAATCTGTTCGACGTCATAACGTCTTTTCGATAGAGTTTGTTCTAAGCAAACCCATCTGTTAGATCAGGATTTATATAGGATTGAAATTTTCCGTATTAGCTAATGTTAATTATTTTTTAACTGTACAATATTGAAAAAAAATTGTTCAAATCAAAAAATATTTCATTTAGAGAGCTCCTTCCAATAACTGTGTTCAAAGGAGCTTGGATTCTTTAAGGATGTTAAGATTTTTTGTAATGTTCAAAATTGAACGAAAAATTGTTCAAAAAGAATAATAAAATATAGAAATGAGATTTTCTTACCGAGACCTTTCGAATGCAAAAAAAAATCTTTAGAATTTTTAACAATTCCCTCAAAAGTTATTAAACATACAGACCGACAACACACATTCTCCCCCCATCTCAAAACCCTACTTTCAAATATTTCATTTTTCAATATATTTTTAATTTCTTCACTTATTCTTGACTTTTACTTATTTTTAACGATACTTTTACAATAGATTAAGCCTCCTTTCATTCTTTTTTTTCGTTGCTTTTTACTTTTACGGGAAAGTAACCTAAAAAGGTATATTACACAGAAAAAGCGCGACATAGCAAGTACACGAAAAAAGATGGCGTTACTGGAGCTAAATGTGTTTATTGGAAAGAAACTGTTTGATAGCATTCGAAAAAATTGCAATATAGTTCTCGATCTTAAAGACTTGTAGACAGAATGGTCATTCGCGTATAGAATGAACTCATTTGTCTATTTCTAATGGAACAATAACAATTATTTGTTCTTGCAGGTGCTTAACGGATTACGTGGATATATCGACGATTACAGCAGCTAATGTAAAAGAATTGGTGGGTCGTTACTGTGGGTCTAAAATAGACACTCCTTTGTTATCCATGCATCCAAAAGCTGAAATAATATTCCGTTCCAACCACATTATTCACCACAAAGGTTTCTTCGGCCAATATGAATTTAAAGATGAAAGTGAGTACCAAATTATATTTTATTATTTTTTTATTAATAAATGAAGTTTGTAATTGTAATGATTAATATATAAAATATAAAATTTTGCCGCCAGTAGGCTAGAGAAAAACAACGTATTGCAGTAAAACCTTTTGCAATACGAAGTTCACTTTTTTTTTTTTGAATTTTCAATGCAAATTTAGGCATTAAAACTTTGTTTTCAGTAGCTTACATAAACATTCAGTTTGTAAAATTGACATCGTTTCTACAATATGAATATCACATTTAAATATTTTAATGGAAAAATTTTAAAATATCATTAATAAATTTAAATTTTAAAAAGTTATATTGTTGAAACTGTTTCCTTTATTTGTTTCCATCGTTTGAGTTAGTTGTTTTTTTCGCTTGAACTTGTAGTAAATATATATCCAAAAGCTCTAAATTCATTAAATTACAATTTACGGTATAGCAATGATGTTGTTTTGCATTTGTTTAAGTTAAGCTTCTTATTGTTTGCACCTCTTTTATTATAAAATAATCCTTCTGTATCAACTTGACCTAACATCAATTGAATACAATCTTCTCTTCCAGTTTTAATTAAAATGTAGTTGTCTATTTGTTTCATTATTACTAATGCTACAAAGGCTGCACATCGAAAACGATATTTAAAACTTTGATTAAGTTTCTGAAAGGATGGCAAAATACATTGAGTTTTTGCCCTTGACAATACCTGTTAAAACACTTACTATTTCAATGCGTTAAAATAATTCTAGACACTTTTGAAAATCGTTCTTGATTCCTAAAAACATAAAAACCAAGTAAAACGTCCTGAAAGTTTTGCAACACATGTCGAATTGCATAATGCATTATTTTGCAAAAGTTTCTAAGCAGAATTTCCAAAATGTAATGCTGAACTAAAAGCCAAATCTTAGTAGAGATAAGAAAACAGTAGATGATTGCTCAAAAAATCGTAGATCACTAATCAAAAAAAGGATGCAACATCCATATTGAAAACTAAATAGCTGTTGATGTACGTATGCTTGAGAGAATATATTCATTTAAATAGTACTGCCACCTACTGGAAGCAAATTTTCATACTGGCATCTGCAATAGCCTTTTTTTCTTGTAAGGAACAAGAAAACATGTCTTTTTAATCAAAATATAATGATTTTTACAATTCTGATTGCCTTTTTACGAAGCAAGTGCAAAACGATTACATAAAGTTTATACGACTATGTCTTTTAACAAGAATGGAATAATAAATGAAGACATTAGTAAAGCTGCAATTTATGCAGTTAAATTTTAAAGCAATCGGAAGTATGAATACTGCTGCTTTAATCTGTTAATTAAAACTGTTCGAAAATTCGTAATATTGAACAAGAACCAACGGAATTTCTGTGTTTTCATTAATTTTTAATTTAATGGTATAAATTTTGGAATTGATCATCCGGATATTGCTCATTACATATATCGTTATTTGCTTCCGCGTTGTTGATTCTTTTATATATATTTCAGAAAAAATCTAAATTGTCTTATATTTCTTCATTTTTAATTTCAATCATATAACTTTAATATACTCATGTCCCTAAAATATTCATTTTGAACTGTTACCAATGTTTTATTCAAAATAAAAATAATTGATTTCAAATTCATTTCATTTCAAATGATTAAATAATATTTTCAATTTTTAAAACAGGTTGATTTCAAAAGCATATAAATTTTAATTTAAAAAAAAATTCTCACAAATACTAGTCCTAAAACCTTCAAAAGCAAGTGATGTAGCATCCTTAAGCAGATAAAAATGAAAACTTTTTTTTTCTTTGTAATCCTTTTACATATAAGATTTTACACCAAAAGTCTTAGATCTCAAGTGGTCAGACCAAAACATGAAAGAGGAGCTAGGAATAAAAAGAAGATAAATAAATGTAATGTAAAAAAATTTCTGCGATGGAGAATTCTTCCATTTATTGTCGTTTATTTGTATCGATCTTCTTGGTAAGTCTGTTCTTTTACAAGAAACTAGAAATCAAGTCCTCTGTATCAAAACTTTAGGGAGCAATTGTCTTAATCGTGATCGATGCGGAAAGCGTGTTTCACGGATAAAATGATAAGATTAAGGATAAAAGGATTTCGAATCCAGTATTAGAAATAGTAGTAGATAAGAACTTCTGTTTGATCACGCACATTGATCAGAATTCTTGATTTAGAAAACCATGTTCTGTTATTTTCTATCATAATTTCCTATTTCCTGAAAACAATAAAGGGCACTGATAAATAGTCTGAAATTGGAGGAAGACACAAGAGATTTTTCTTTTCATTTAATTTTACGTATTTTTTATTTGTTTTTAATTCGTTCCATTTATTTATTTATTTAATTTTATTAGATTCATTTAATTTATTTAGTTTTTTATTATTTTTTTAAATTCTCATTTTATTTTATTTTATTTTGTATTTTATTTTACCAATTTTCTTTTAATCATTTTTCGTTGATAGATTCTAATGTGTGATGAAGGAAAACTTTTAGTTGCATAGTAAAAATTTTTATGTGCGAACAATTTAAGGGAGAACTGCATGCACGTGTTTCGACTTACACTCTCAGAATTTTTTTCTTCACTTCACGGAAATATTACTGGCAGCAGTGCTGCCGGTAAATTTCCGTTATTTGAAGAACATCCATTTTTTCTTTCTCATGTCAATTGAAGGGACTTCCTTCCACATATTTTTCTGTTCTAGAAGGGGAAATGTCCGTCAATTGAAGAAACTTTCCTATATTTTTTCTCCGTCATCCGAGGGTAATTTTCCGTTATTTGAAGAAACGTGCGTTATGTTTATTTCTGTTACATGATGGAAATTTTTCGCTATTTGAAGAAACTTGCGATAGGTTACTTTCTGTTCCATGATGGAAATTTTCCGTTATTTGAAGAAATGTCCGTTAAGTTTATTTCTCTTAAATGAGGGACATATACAGGAAAATTTGCCCATGTCCGTGAGTTATTTTCTTTCTAATCCCCGTCAGAGATCCGTTCACACTTTGTTTGTATAATATTTTTTCTCTATTTACCTTTTACCTCATCCACCCTCGCTCCCTAGTCACCCCCCACCAACCAGAAATTGCAAAGAATAACTTACATTATACTAGTTTCTCAGAAAAGAACTCGTGCTTTAAGGGGTTAAAGATGAAGTTTTTGTGCAGATTGAAAAAAGGCGTTTCATTTATACTTCTTCAGTGACTTTCTCAAATTGAAAAATTCCATATTAATCCATGGAGAAACTTAAAATTCAAAATCTTCATTGCTTAATGCACATCAAAATTCGATTTTCACCATCTGAAAGTGGGTATTTTATACTTTTGAGGTGTTTTCTAAATTTAGTTTTCTAAACTTCTCTAGTATCATAAAATATAATAAATCCTGACAACTTATTTCTGCAAACTTAAAAAAATGTTTTCAGAAAAATGCCATTTAGAGTAATAAGATGCCCACTTTCAAATGGTGAAAATAAAATTTTTAAAGGTGGCTTTTGTGATGGAAAATTCGACTTTTTTTTCATTCATTATTTTCTAGAAAATTAACAAGTTGCAATGAAAAAACCTCTTATAATGCTACATCTGCAAATAATGTATTTTAAAGGTTTTTAAAAATTTGGTTAAAAAAATTCCTTTTTTCCAGAAGTTCCATTTTTATTTATTTTTAAACAGTATTCTGCACTCCTTTAAAAATAATTTTTGGGTATACCCCACCCAACCTGATGCAAGACTAAGTAGCAGTTAAGAGCACACTGAAAATAAAATTTTATAACACGTATAAAGGACTTATTAATAAAATGCCACGCCAAAAGCTGCACATTACTTCTGACTTTTCACAATTTAAAAATCATTTCTACTTTGCAGCAACTAGTACAAGTTTTTTTTTTTTTCCTCAGGATCAAATTTACAACTGAATTAATTTTTTATTGACATTTATGTGGAGTCTAATATAGAGGAGGAGAAAACAAGTATGCTGCCAAATTTCCAAACAATACAAAGCTATACTCTTAATTGAAAGCACACTCAATGAACGAAGTTTACATGCCAACCCCTCTCATTTTCCTGTCAACTTTCAGCCTTGAAATTTTATTCATGAAATGAAGAACCTGAGAGTCTAATAAAAAGTGCAATATATTTTTAAATATATGGAAGATGCTAATTCTATGAAGCTTTTAACTTCTTAAAGTAAGCATCTTTTTTTAGTAAAATGCAAAATATACTATAAGCCAGCATTTCCTGAAGTTCCCTTTTCAGAAAAGTATATCAAACTTTTCGTGAGATGATTTGTTTGCTAGGACCTTCTCAGTGTTTTCAGCCTATAATTGTTAACAAGTTACCACAGGTTTTTTCAGTCTCCCTACCTTCAAAAATTTCACTAAAAGTGAAAGTTGATAATTTGTTGCAATTAACCACCAGTCCAACTTTTGAAATATACCCATTCTCACCCCCCCTCCCCCCGAGAGCAAAGAGATATAAGTTATTGATTGACAATAATCCTCATCAAGTAGATTTATAAAAATATGTCACCATGATACCATATTTATAAAAGTAAATTAGAACAATTAAAATCATAATTTTGAAAATCAATAAGGTACCATTTATTTCTATATTACTATTTTAATACTAAATTTTAAATTATTTAAAATATTTTTCATGTAAGACAATTTTATTCAAAAAAAAAGCACTTATCTGCATAATTTTCAGTATGGTCAGGTCATTCACATATTTATGTCTTGTGACCGGTTTAACTTATTTATGTCTCTTAATATAGTAAACATTACTTTGAACTTTTAGGTGCATCCTATTTTTAAGAGACGAATGTTTCACCAAGTCAATTTTCAAGTTTTGCCAATTATCAATCTTAGCAACACCAAAAAATATTTAATTCAAATCAATTTACTATAGTAATTTTAAAAATCCTACACAAAGAAATCAGCCATCTTTATGCAATAAGCATATATTATTAAATTTGAAAAAAAAAATAATAATGACAGCTATACTTAGACGCCACTAAAACTTTATGTATGTATGTGTATATATTTATAGCATAGCAATAAAACAACAGGACAAAGTGAATAGCAATAAAGTAACAACCATAGAATAATTAAACAATAAACAAAGTTTTATTTTACAAATTTAAGAAGTTTTATTTGACATTTTAAAGAGACTGATAGATGCAATGGATTTTCGAAGCACAATAACTTATTACGTAATTTTAAGATCTTTTCCAACACATTGTTTTTGTTCTTTGGGCTCTAAGTTCCTCTCTCAGGGTTTATTTCTGCAAATACATAAGAAAATAAGAGAGAAAAGTAAAATTATGACAAGACGACAAAGAAAATAAACTGGGCAGGGTGCCGCAGTCTAGTTGCCTTTTGGTTTATGAGTTCTCACATATTTTATAAGCCATATTTTATAATCAAAATAATTTTGATGGGCCATTTGATTAACAATAACAAACATTCTTTTTATCACTATCCCTATACCTCCCTCCTACACCAAAAGATGTGAGACTCACTATAATCAAAAATTTAATTCTGAAAAAAGTCAAATTTTCGTTCTATGCTGGTGATTTTGACAATAGTTTAATTATTGAGAATCACCATGTCAGAGGACTAATAGATGATATATTCACTCATTTATCGCAAAAAAAATGCAAGGACTTTCAAGGACCCAAATGAAAATGTTCATGGGACCTATTTTGATGTTTATTGTTTAGCACATGTGTGTTTTAAAAGAAAAAAAGCTACAGAACTTAAAAATGAAAGTTTAACTTGCAGGTTCAATTTCTTTCTCGTGATTGTTGCGATAAACAAATAATAAACAAACGATTTGTAAACTTAAACAGTCATTCAGAAACAAGTCAAACCGTGTAACGATCTTTTTCAACCCACGCTGGGCTAAACACGCATTTTCCCGTATTTTAAGCCGAAAATGAAAAGACAAGTATTGATGATAGGAACCAGTTCAAAACAATAATCATCGGTTCGGTCACACTAGCAGAACCGTTTAAACTCTGACTCCTGCCGAACTTTACGAAAATTTAGCAAGCTTTTGAGCTCTGAAGAAATGCACTCGGAAGTCAGGAATCACCACACTAAAAGAGTTCAAGAATCACTTTTTTTTTTTTTAAAGGGGGATTGGAATTTTGCTAGCCGATCTTTGCGCGGAAATTTTACTTACTTTTACGAGGTTGACCTTTCCTAAAAATCTAGGACTTTTCAAGTACCCTACGGTCTTTTCCAAGGATTTTTGGGGTCACCGAGTGGTTTAAAGGAAATTCAAGGTTTTTAAAGGACCGTGGGAACTTTGTATAAAAGATGTAGGGTTCTTATAGAAATTTGCAGGGAGACCAGATATTACTTATTGAAAGCTTAAAAAAACGTACTTTTTATAGCATTGTAAAACATTCGACGTCGATTTAATCTTTTAGAAAATAAACAACCATGGCAATCGTGTTTCATCTGGAAAATAAACACAAGGTGAATATGTGAATATCTTAAGACATTTTTTCTCTCAATCATTTGTTAAAAACTTTAAGAGTTGACACATATTTTCGAGAAATTACTGAAATCAAAATCTGAAATAAGAACTTACCCATACCTGCATTTATGTTTGGCGGAATGAAACTGGTTAGGCTAAACTCGTTGTCTTGTCGACTTCTGATTGTGTAGCTGAGATTATTGAATACGCATGCGCGCAGAGAATAAACGGAAAAAGTTCGTTCTCAAGGGGTACGGAAATTATTTGTTGAAAAATGAGGAATAATGTAGTGTATAAAGACGAATTTTTCTGAGAGTGTAGATGATTTTCATCTAAAAGCTCGTATCTATATGGATTGAAAAAGGACGCCTTGTAACTCCGAAATACATGTGTGCTATTTTATAGCTATTAGCTATTTGTGAGTTTAAGACATTGTTTCTCTTAGTTCTTATTTCTGTACAAATTAAAATATTTACTTCTGACTTTAACAGGGCCTTTGTAAATCCATTTACCTCATGTAAACGGCAAAATTATTTAGTGTTCATGTGTGGGCTTGTTAGCTAAAATTAACTTATTCAATCTATAAAACAAAATTTTATAATTAAAAATAATAATTTTTA
This sequence comes from Octonoba sinensis, assembly GCA_038502835.1. Classification (NCBI taxonomy): domain Eukaryota; kingdom Metazoa; phylum Arthropoda; class Arachnida; order Araneae; family Uloboridae; genus Octonoba; species Octonoba sinensis. Next base: position 191,798,507 of record CM076598.1, on the reverse strand, counting down.
CCTTTCACTTATATTAGAGGAGAAGCAAGTAAATGCATGCAAAGGGAGCAGTAAAAGAATCACTGTTGGAAAACATATAGCGAATAGTACAGGAAGAAAACAGTTTCTAACATTACTTATAAAAATGATAGTCAAAATGCTTCACTAGAAAGGGCCTTAAATGATAATAGTAGACCTTGTTAATTATGAGACCGCACATTACTGAGTTATTGCAACGCGAATTTATTTTAACATACAGCAACTAAAATGTAACTCATTACCAAAATTTATAGCCTCTTAGCACTTCTTGAAGCATTTTATCTAAATAATAACTGGTAAAGGAATAGATGAAAACAATAGCAACGTGAAAGTGTTCCTATGTGTATTTTCAGTACCATTTTAATGTAAAATGTAAATAATTATAAAATTATATCTTAATGCAAGTAATTTTCACATTTAAATAAATATTGATTACAGTATCAAAAATTGATGTCGCAGCATTTCGTCAAAGTCACATAAGGGTTAAAAACTCATCGTCATTTTTTGTATACATCAGCCATCAGTTGAGAAATCGATAAACTAGTTCCAGTTTGTTCAGCTGTTTTTTTTTAAATTTATTTATTTATTTATTTATTTATTTATTATTATTATTATTTCAATTCATGTAATACCAGCTGTATTTATAGAAAGACAAGAAAAAGAAAATAAAATATTGTGAACGTTTTAACAGAAAACAAGTGAAAAAAACATAATACCCTTTTTAAAAACTACGATACGCATTTCATATTTTAGATTTTTTTGTAGAAACGTGTTGTGCGGAAGAATAATTACCCACTAAAAAGCAAACATTTAAATGCAAATAAATCTAAGCTCAGAAGTAAAGGAATTTTTAGTAGCTAGAGTAATTCAATAAATGTCATAAATATCCATAAAATATGTAAGAAATATGTTCAATGAGCACATTCGTGTAAAGCTCTCATACATATTTAACATATATTATATGTTAAATATGTATGAGGACATATTTATATTGGACATATTTATATCATATCCTTAGAATATTTATTGTTTACTCAATCTAAAACAAATGTTATTCTTTTAAAAATTAAAATGTTACTAGTATTTCCTTTTTTTTCTCCCATTCCTTAGAATATTTTGATGTGAATGAAGAAAAATCTTGAAAGAATACATTTCTTTCAACTAATGCTTTTTCAAAAAACACTTTTTGAAGCAATAAGAAATAAATCAATAAGAATTTAATAGCTATTCAAAGTAGTTCAGAGCAATAAACCATTTTTAAAATATATTATTTCTTTAAATAATAATTAGGCATTTAAGGCGAATTGCAAAACCCAAACAGTTCCCAAAATTAAGAACGATACTCATCCAGTTCTTGTAGCTAGCAGACATCAATTGAGGAAAGGATAATCTTCCAATTCATTCAGGCGGGATACAATCTGGAGAACAGCTTGCACACGAATGAATACAAATTATATTGTATTCAGTCACGTGCGAGCAACTATTCTTGCACCAAGAAGAAATAAGGAAAACCGAATACCGAGATTGGAGAACAGGAAAAATAATTACCCTTTTCGAAAGCAGTAAATGAGTTTTTTCTTATACATCAATTTGGTAAAAAGTTAAGGAAAAGTATTTTCCTCTTCTATTTCTTAAGTACCATTCTTAAATCAATACTTGATCATCAATTTAAATATAACACAGCTCAAGTTATGTACTTTTGCAATAAATCGATTTTTTTAATGGAATTAACTTTAAATTCGTTGATATATATAGCTCAATATTTGGTAAGACCATTTATATATATGAATAATGTGATATTTAGACTGCATTCATATTATATTGGCAGTATAATATGAATACAGTCTAAATACGCTTTGAAATATTTTATATTAACATTTTCTCAAACCCATGTAAAAAATTGTTTTATCTGGATTTGTGTCGTGAAATACACTCACGAGAAAAATCATGATTTTTCAGTAAAAATATTTACTTATTTGTTTATTTATTTTTTTTATTTGTATCAGATTTTATTTAAATCAGATTATTTGAATTTAAATGCTATCAAATATAAAAGCTGGAACAAACTTGCATCTTCTTTTTCGAATTAGTCAAACTTTAAGAATTCCACATGCTAAAAGTTTTAATGTAATTAAAAATAAACGAGCTCCCAAAAACAAGAACAAAAAAAAACGAAGAAACAAAAGAAAGTAATTGACAGTCTCTACACCATAAAAAAAATATTCTGTAAAAGTAGAGAAGGGAAACTTAGTGTTTATTTAAATTTGCGAAGAACTTTTCAAAATCAAATAGTCATGTTTCTTGATAACAGTTTTTCAATAAAATTCTTGTTTTCCCGCACTCTGTTAAACTACAGAGAAAGATCGTTAAGTTACGTAAAAATGAGCACTTGACTACCGGTTTAAAAATTGTCAAAGATGCATGATATGTTGTTGGTGTATAATTTCGCTAAACAACAGCCTGCTACTCTCGGCAGCTAGCCTTCCCGATTCCAGAGGCATCATTGGCCAAGCTGCCTGAGGCGCATGAATCAGATCCACTGATCGCACCTTCAACTTTGAATGCCAGAAATAATAATTTATCGTACTCAGAGATGGCGCCACCACTTCAGCACATTATCTGTTGCAATCCATTTACAGAATGTTCTCTGTTCTTTACTCTCTGTAATTTTCTTTTTTAAAGACTTCCTTATTTCTAGTTTTCGTATTTTTAATTTTACGGCAGACTCCAGATAAATGATTTCCAGGAGATTGCCATGCATTTTCGGACAAAACTTTTTTAGTATATATGCGTTACCGTAAATTAAACCACTGATTAAATAAGTGATTTTGAAAAAAAAACAAATGATGTCAAACATTATTTTATTCATGGTTTTAATCAAGTTGATTTCAAACAGAAAACCCTGTTAAAATGTCACGTTGTTTTTGAACAGCCTAATTTACACTTATTATCTATTTTTTACCGTATCTAATAGTACTCGGCCTACATACTAATTTTGTTAAACATAATATTTATCTCAATAAATGAAGTAAAATAAAGAATGAAAAATAAAGATAGAACTATACGAAATTTCAAAGTTAATAATAATGATACATTAGAAATTTATCAAACCATCGGTTGGCTATAAAAGGAGTCATCAGAAGTGGGTTCTATCAGCGATGGTGTTTGAAGAAATGCGTACAGTTCCTTAAATTTGATACGACTCCCGAAAATATAGTTTCAAGCTTAAGCATAAGTTATCTGTATCCAACGTTTTTCATAAAATGAGGAAGCGGACATTTCGCTGAGCAAAAATCAAGAGTTATTGTAATTTTTAGTCTACTTTTCCGTAAAAGTTTATTAAAAAAAAAAGTATGGAAGAAGGCTTAATGTATCATGAAAATATCGTTAAAAATAAAGAAAAGTCAAAAAAAAAGTGAAGTAATTAAATAAAGATTGAAAAATGAAAAATTTGAAAGTAAGGTTTTGAGATGGGGATAATGTGTGTCTGTCCCCTCCCCTACTAAATTTGAGGGAATAGCCCGATTCGAAAGACTTGTTTTGCATTCGAGAGATCTTGGCGAAGATATTTCATGTTAATATTTTATTTTTTGCTTTGAGCAATTTTTCGTTCAATATTGAACTGTTCAAAAAATCTTAATAGTAGCGCCTATGAGGAGATAGAACAGATAGAAAGCAAATTATATAAACCCAGGACATAAGATCCAAGCTCCTTCAGATAAGCTTATTCGAAAGAGATTTCAACATGAAATATTTTTTATTTGAATAAGTTTTGTTCAACTTTGAACAGTTCAAAAAAATTTAACAATAGCTACTATGAGGAAATTTCAACCCTATATAAATCCTGATCTAACAGACGGATTTTCTTGGAATAAACTATCACAAAGATCTTACGACGCAGAACATGCACAGATACGAAGTTCATCCAGAATTAAAAGAGCCTATTTTCCCATGAACTTTTTTGAGCTGAATTTTTAAGGATATTACTGAAAGAATGAATGAATAAATGAGTGAATGAATGAATAATAAAAATGAACGAATTGATGAATACGGTATATTTGAAGCAATTAAACTAAGGGAGTAAGAGAGACAGATAGCCACATTCATTTATTTGATATTAGTGTACACGGGAAAGTAGGCTCGTATAGTTCTAGACGGAACTTCTTGTTGAGGGTTAAGATTAAATAAAAGAAATGTTGTTTTCTTCTGCCAAAATACATACGAGCACTATAACAATTTTCTACGAGTTCCTAACTTTTTTAATGTCTTTACAACATAAAAATAGCAATTTTGTAGCCGGTTTATCTAAAGTAAAAATTGCTATAGAAAGAGTTTCTCAAACAGTTGCCTAGCAACTATGATTCTTACGGTCATCTTTAAACGTAGAAAAACTTAATAAGGCCAGGTGTGAAAGATGAAAAGCTTTAAAAACATTTCTGCTATAACACGACTAAGGAAAACAATCAATATCCCCATTTTATTCCATTTCACTAGTTTATCCACTTCAAAAGTGGTTTAAATGAAAAGCGGAACTTTATTAACTGAAATTATTTTCTTGCTGGAGGTTAAGTGCAATAAGCCTGTTATCTCATTTTAACATCCATTTTTCTGAGAAGGTTTCTAATAAGCTTGGAGATGAATCTTTCCTAAGTACCTTATAATCTTTAAGTAACTTTACGCTTAAAATAAGATAGTATCAAAGTGCATACATTATCTGAGACTTTATTAGTGCAAATTTTGAGGCGTAAAATTCTAATTTTTTGCATAATGCTCACATTACTTACATTCTCTGAACGTTTCAAGTTACAACTGAAGAGAAATTTAGATAAATTAGTTGACAACTTCATAAAACACTGACAACGTTTAGAGTTTGTTGAAATTTTGTATCATGTTAAATTTACATAGAAGTTTATTTTGTTCAAATGTTTACATAATTTTATTCAATGTCCATTTTTTTTTAATGTAGAGTAATTGCTTCAAATTAGACATGAAATTTTACAGTTTTAATCGAGGCCACTGGAACTCGTTATACTCCAATCAGAGGAAATCAATTTTTTTTTAAGAATATAAATTCTAATAAATTCACCGGATGTAACTTCAACTTCAAAAACTTAAGAATTTATTATAATTTAATTGTTTTGTTCAAGTTCTGAAAATACACTCAAATATGTTACACCTCACTCAAATAAAAATGCAGCTGTGTGCCAAATTTCCTTTACATTACAATAAAAAAGATTCCATATTTTTACCCTCCCCAAAACACTTTACTTTGACTTCATATGTCCTACAATCACTTATTTATTTATTTATTTATTCTCCCGTCTGTGGTAAAACGTGAAATAATCTCTCGATTTTACATTGTTGAGTAAGCCTATAGTTCCGCGACACCATTTAAAAGACCTTAAAAGACATTTCAATGAAAAATGACTATAGGGGGGATGGCGGAACGGATTTATCTAGGCTTACAAGCTCATGTGAAATATAACACAGAGAGAACATTTTCCATTATGTGGCATTTCACCAAAGAAATTTCTCCGTGCTATGTTTTAGAGAAAGATGTGTAAAATTCCAGATAGTGTTAGAGTTAAAAGCACACCCAAAGCCTCTTTTTTTTTCTTTTCCTATTGTTTAAAATCGTGAGAATAGGAAACGAACTATATATGTTTGAAATGTAACATAACTTCCTTTACTTTAAATTATTTCTTATTCTATGTCTCAGTATAAAATATCCCTTTTTGGTTTAGACTTCAGAAAGTTTTTGCAAAGCAAAATTTGCTTCTTAATTTCTATTTTTAATATGAATATCCAATAAGCTAAAATGTATTATATAAATTCAATAACTGCCTTCAACCAGCAATAAATGAAAAGAATACTCTAGAATCTTGGAAGACGTGGGAGATAAGTTGAAAAAATTATGATCAAATAAATAAAGACGAATTTAACGGCTTAAAAAACATCCAGCGTTTAGTGAAAACAATGAGAAAATTACTCTTGTTTAACTATTCAAAATGAATGCCTTTTCTAGTTGCTTGATGTGATCTTTTATTCTCTTGCTGGTTTGTTATCAGAGTTAATTCCCCCACCCAAAAGCACAGATCTGATAGAAGGATGTGGAGGCACTCAAACAGGTGTGGGAGGCACCATCGTGTCTCCAGGATATCCACATTCGTTTCCAAAAGATGTAGAATGTGTTTGGTTGGTAAGAGTAGACACGAGTAAACATATCTACGTTCGAATTCTGGATCTCCAGCTGTATGGGAGCATAGGTAAGAATTTTAATGATTTCATTTACTTTCTTTATTTTAATTTGTTCTACTTAACTTCCTTTGAATTTGTTCCAAAATACTTTCTCTTTATTTGTTCTACTTAAATATGCATTAAACTCAGTAAGTATGTGTTTCGACCGTGCTAAACTATTTGTTTTACGAGACTTGCAGTAACGTATTTTGCAATATCTTGACTTCTGAATTAAGTTCGGAACATTAAAATGAAATTATTGCCTATTACTGAGAAAGTATTGCAACGGCTTAAAAAGCCAATCAAAAAAGGCTATTCACCAACATCCATGTGACTTAAAATTCGATGCCAGAACTGATCCAACCTTTATTTGTTTCGGTTCAACCAGTTATATACCAAGTGAAATTTAGTACTTCAAATACCATTAAAATCGCTCACAATGATACCCAGAAAATCTTGTATTTTTGCTAACTTACAAAAAATACGAACACATTTTATTAATGCACTGTCAAATTTTAATCTTTAACACATCAAAATGTATTTTTAGCGAATTGTGCAGATGCAGAATTGTCCATTTACGACGGTTATTCCAGTTTCTCGTTTAATCCTGAAATTATGAAGAAATTCTGTGGTGATCTTAAATATTACAAGAATGTGGAAGAACGCACACAAATGTCCAAACGAAACAGACTTCTGATAAGGTAACATGAATCTTAAGAAAATTGTAGTAATGTGAATGTGATTCTTTAACAATTTTATAAGTTTAATTCTTAGGTAAATTGCAGTAAGTAAGGCATATGTGATTTTCTTAAAATAACTTTATAAGGTAAATGTGACACTTACAGTGTGTACATTAATCAATGTGATACTTAGAAAATGCGTAATAAGGGAAAAAACATTTTATTTTATTATGTTTATAATAAATTTACTTTATTAGTACCTAGCCTACTGTATTAAAATTTGTGCATATCTGTCTGTAAAGCCCGCTCTAGGTAACAAAGCAGGATTATGTTATTAAAATCTGTGCGCATCTGTCTGTCCGGACTTGTGCTCGGGGACCTACTTAGTGGGGCACGCGTCCTACGGCATCGGGTTTGAGTAATTAAGTCCGATAAACTACGCAAGCAGCAGGAGCTGTGATCCCTGGGGTATCATGCCATGCCCCCCTATGTCAAAACATCTTCTACACACACAGTCTGAGTGTCAGGGGTCGAGACGTATGCCATCCTATTAAAGAATATCCTATGAAAACCATTTTGCCAGGCTTCATCCCTCGAGAGTTTAACCTAGCGGAACTATTAGTGGAGAAGTCTATCAGGAAATCAATGGTCAAGTAGCCCGCTTGGTGAGCGCAACGAACAGGGGTGTTGGCACGCAAAGCCAGTAAAAGACAAAGCCTTCTAGAATTTATATATTTATATAAATTTAATAAATATGTATATATATATATATATATATATATATTTAATAATTCCATCTGATAACTTTTTTCAGCAAAAAAAGTCTCATGCATCGAAAAACTCATTGAAACACAAAGTACGTTATAAAAGACGAAATAATATACGTTACAAAAAAAGAACAAATTGAGTATAGATTTCAACAAAAAATCCAATGTGATACGTAAATTATAGAAAATTTACTGTGAAGTGACGAAATAGTTTGATGACTGGCAGTTTGGCGGTATTTTAGGTGTGTTAAATTAAGCTGAATTCTCGTAAACGTAGACAAGAAGTTAATGCTATTGTAATAAAATACGTTTTATACTTATTTATTACTGTATTTATGAATAATGTAAAAAAATAACGTACTTGAATCTGAATTGTAACTGAAATGTATTTATAGTTGAATCACAATACTTAGATATGCTTTAAGAACTATATCTTGACCGATATGTGTACAAGATAGTGCTTCTCCCACGCTTTAAAATTGAGTTTGCATGTGAGATATTAAGATTTTTTGTAAAAACAAAAGCATTATTTAGGTTTTGATATGGTGAAAGAGCTATCTAATTATTAAGTGCGAGTCCAGGTCTTCATCTTTCTGGTAAAAGTAACGAAAGTCTACAAAAATATTTGATGGACTACTACGGTAAATTAGAATCTACTATTAGCAATTTTATGACAAAAATTGAGCATTCAATGCAAAAATTTCATCAGTAACGCTACTGTAGGACTCAGGGGTTATTTAAAACGGTGCTTACTCTTTTTCTCAACGATTCAAAAGTTTGCCTTGGCAATGTATCAAGACTGGAACTATGGACTTAGTGGCTTTTACCTGGACCCCGACGATTTGATACATAGGAAGAAGTTATTTTTTCTTGCGATTTTCTTTCAATGTTGATTTTTTAATGAATTTCTTAGAAATGGGCATTAAGAAATTAAGAATTTAGTATAACGTAAATGTTTCTAATTTTTTTAAAGATTTAAAACGAAAGTTACTTCTGAGAAAAAAGGAGACAATGAAGACAAAGTAATTGGTTTCAAATTAGTATGGACTGCAGTTGCGTTTGAATACCATGGTAAGTAATTGTACTAGCTCAGTAATAATAGTTCCATTTACTACTAATGACAACTATGGTTGAAAATAACTTCATGGGGTCAAACAATGCGTTCACAACTTCTATTGCATGTTCAAATTACACACTCATCTTAGCTAAAAGCTTATTCAGATTAAAATTCATTAAAAATAACTCATTGCATATAAGTAAATTATTATTTAAGCAAAACAAAAAACGACAAAAGATGCGATAAGAGCACTGCAAAGACAAAGGTAGTGTTTTTCCTGCAGCTATAAATTTCAAAAAGAACCAATAGGATTTATTTTCTTCAAATAAACTTCAAAATGATTTCTTCAAACTTAACGAAAAAAAAGAGCTCAAAACAGTAATATAATTCCACTTAAAACGAAGATACTCCGTTGTATTTGTCTACACAAAAAAATGTTGTCTACATCAAAATATATAAAGAAATAGATACGTATTAGATAAATGTTAATATATAAATGTATTATATATTAACATAAATATATTCATATATAATAGATAAATATTAATATATAAAGATAATTTAAAAATAACTTTTTGTACTGTGTATCATTAATTTATTTATTTGCTTTTATTTTTATTAATTTGACTATACGATCATCATATACTGCATAAACTCATGATTTTAATGAAACAACATGAGCATATCATTAAAACATGTTTCGCTTCTAAACTCTTTCCAACAATGAATCTTTATTCTTCTTACGAAAACAATAATTAAACATTTGCGGAAAAGAAATGACGACTGTGTGAGCAAATATTTATAACGCATTATAATCTACTCATTGAAAAGATGTTTGTTAATTTCAAAAGCAAACACTGAGCGTACCACGCGTAAAGGCTATCCTTGTAATTCAAACATTTGAAATTCATTGTTATTTTAAAGATGAATATTATTTCTAGGGAAAAAACGGTATAATTAATATATGAAATCTTAAACAAGTCACCATTTTTTCCCAGTGCTAAGTAAAGATCCTTTTAAGTCGTTATGAGTTCGTTAAAAATGAATTAAGTTTCCCTTTGTGATTTTACTCGACATTTTGCTCTCACAAATCAAATATTTTTAACCGGACGAAAATCTCGTTAATTAAATCCCGTTATTCTATTTGAAGATTTCAAAATTTGCAACAACATTTCTTGACTAGTATGCAATTTTAAACAAAACATTTAATTGAAATTAGTCTCTTGCTAAAAATAGCAACATTCTGAAAGCTGTTTGTTTCCAAGTCCTTGTTTAAACATTTTAATGATGCTGGACTGAATAATTAGTTTGAATGCATTTATGAATTCGTTCATTATTGCATTAGGTTGTATAAATACTTAAATTCATTAAAAGAAATTACGTTGGTTTAGTTTAGCTGATCGATCGATATGAACATTGCTCAATTAGAGAAGTAATTTTAGCAACTATTTTCAGTATTATCCTCAAGAAATGACACAAATTGTTTATTCTTGTTCAATAATGTACGAGTACTACTGTGTTTAGCTTTTCTCTAGTTTAAATACGACACATTATTATATTTAAAAGTAGTAAATTTTTAGTTCTTAAATTATTTAAAAAGAAACAATACATTTTCCAAAAATGTCTGCATTGCGTGAAATATTATCTGTTTTGCTATTCCTGGTTACTTAGACTTCGTATTAACTACTATAATTGCTTTTTTATATAACTCTTCAAATGCAATCGATGTTTCAATGCATTAAACATAATTTGAATTGTATGGTAATGTCTGGCCAAACCAAAAAATAGTTATTTTTATTTATGATGCCGTTTTCGTTTTCGAACAGTGTTTTAATGAATAGTCTAGAATCAACAATAAATATTGTGTGAACGCCCCTTTGTAATGCTCATAGTACTGACCAGATACAAACACTAATTAATAATGGAAAACTAGAAATGATGCCGTTATTTTTTACCCATTTACTCGTTTTTATGCGTCATTGCAACTAGCCATGTAGTTGCAAAGAAATATTTATTTTCGCCCCCCCCCCCCTTTTTTGAGTTTTAAATTTTTCTAAACTTTTTTTGAAAATACTGTTTTAACACCAATACAAACTTAAATTCCACTTAAAACATAAAAATACTTTGTTGTGAATAAAATGAACCACAATAAAATATTTTTTGGAAAAAAAATAGAACCGACTTCAAAGCAGAACAGATATACATTGCGCTAAAAGGTAAAAATAAATTCATTTATTAAACAACATCGATACTACTTTTAAACATAATTTGTGATGTCGGTCAAAATTATCATAGATAAAATCTTTTGCAATCATGAATCAATTACAAATATAAGTGCTGCAAAATGTGTAACAGTTCCTATGTAAAGTAAGTAACACATGATGTAATAGTAATTAGATCTTTCATAATCTAGTCTAAGATACCATTACAGCATGTGTTACTTACTTTACCTAGGAACTGTCACAAATTTTGCACCACTTATATTTTCAATTGATTTATGATTACAAAAGATTTTATGTATCAGAATTTTGCGCCGACTTCAAAAATTACGTTTAAAAGTAGTATCGATGTAGCTTAATAAATGAATTTATTTTTTACCCTTTATCGCAATTTATAGTTGTTCTGCTTTGAAGTCGGTTCTATTTTTTTTTCCAAAAATTATTTTATTTTATTCTTTTTAGTGTAAATTAATGTGGATGATCTTTTTATTTGTTGAACTATTTTTTATGTTAAAAACCACACTCACTGTCAGTGACAGACACTAAAACTAAACTATTGTATAAATTCCGCTTTGAAGTTGATTTAAAAAAGGCACTAGAGCAAACAGGTTGAATGAGTTAAATTTTTGTTTCGAAAAAGGATTCACTCAAAACTCTGCTTACAATATCTTTCAACATTACTGTTTAATGGCAATAAGCTATTTTTAACGATAAGTTTCATATTTATTAATAATTTACTCAACAAAGACATATCAAGTTAAACCTTCCCAAATTAAACGAAAATGTTAATTTTTACACATAACGTCCTTTCTAAAGAACAAATGTAGCGAAATCGATGTGCCATAATTGAGTTACACGATCTTTTATCGATTTAAAAAAAATCATTAAAATCGGTTCATTGATTCCAACGTTATGGATGAAAAAACAAAAAAATTGCTAAATTTCCAACCGTAACTTTTTTTTATTATTGAATATGGATCAAACGAAAGTACGTGGGAGAACCTATGGGAGTTCACCCTCAATCGATTAAAAAAGAACAATCAAAATCGGTTCATCCTGTGAGAAGTTATCGATGAACAAACAAACAAAAACATACATACGGTTTGAATTGACAATCGTTCTCCTTATGGAAGTTGGTTAAAACGAATGAATATCCGTTCTAAATAACAATAGAGATCTTAGCGACAACTATTACGTAGATCATGAAAATCTGAGGAGACTAACATTTTTCCCGTGGTAGCAGGTTGTAAATATATTTCGACAATGCATGGAATTTTACACAAAGATGAGGACAGTAGGTAAAAAGATCCAAAGAAGAAAAAAATCCCGTGAAAACATCTCGGAAAAATTGGAAATACTTAATTTCTTACGAAACAGCGTAATGCATCTTGTACTGACAATACTTTCATGAAAATATGAACGCGTTTCAAGCGAAGGAGGGTGTGATAACTTTTAAATGTATTTCACTTCAGAGTCGATTTTTAAAAAGTATTCAAAAATTTGTAGGTAATACAATGAAAACATTTCTTTCCTTAGCGTTTATTTGCGACGCTCCTTTTGAATTTTGTACAGGAATGTGAACAGTGACATGACAGAGAAGACAACTGTGCCACCAACATATCTTTAGTTGTCACTTTAAATGTTTCATTTTATTTTTATAGCTCCTTTTCGATTGATTATACTGTTATTGTTCATGATTAATTCTCAGGTAAATGTGATCAGCACGTCTGCAGAGACAGCCACTATTGCCTGAACACTGCCTCATCGGTCTGCAATATAATGCCGCAATACTGTGTTCACAAATCGCTTGTCTGTGATGGTATGCCTAATTGCAGTGAAGATGACTACAGTGATGAAGAAAAATGTAAGATGTTTTTCATTTTTGTATTAACATTGAACATTGTCGTTTCAACCCGCACGATCTCCGGCTGCCCTTTTTGATTAACCCATATCTCCACTAAGAGACTTTTATTATTGGCATATATCCCGAAAAGTGGTCTCCTTTTCATAACCACCTTTCTGTTGAATAGGCTTACTTAAACTGATAAATTCTTATCCTAAGTCAAAAGTTTTTTGTTTTATAAAAGTAATCGTGAATGTAAAAGAGGGTTCACAGGACTATCACGAGCCTTTTGTTAAAATATTATATTCTAATTCACAATCCTCTTGACTTTTATTTATTTATTTAGCTTTATTTATTTGTTGATTTATTCATTTCCTTTTTGCTTTGGGGAAAAAAACAAGTTCTTTTGCCCCCGTTACGTTCATCTTATACTTTCATTCTTCGTTACATTTCCCATATTCATGTGCTTGAATGGGGGATGCTATCGAAGAGAAACGATTATCTTTCAAACAGGCAAGGCCTTCGCTAACGTGGGGTAAGTAGAGTGTCCTCCCCCCCCCCCCCCTGCGACTTCGTCCAGTCGGCAAAATCAACTGGAGTCGGCACGTTTAGTACTTCAAAAATTTAAATTTTGCCAGGTAAAATTTGCGGCCTGAAAGGGTAACAGACCTATAATTGACTTCATAGTTAAAATATGCATCATCTAATTTCAACCATTAGATACATAATCAATCATTCGAGCATTTTACGCTTTATGAAGCAGCATTTTGAATTTAAAACAGCTAGTAATTTAAATTTTTAAAGCACAGAATATATCTTTGAAGTAGCATGTTCAGATTTCGCAATCTTCTGATTTTTCGTTTATTTATTTATTTACTAATTAAATTATTATTTTTTATGCGGTAAAGATTGCTTATTTCGAAGCATAAAAGAAAGCTTTCAATGTCTGTGTGCTCTAATAATTTCAACCTTCCAACAGAAACTTGGTTGTTTATCTACATGAAATGATTTTTAAAGTAAATCAGAGGAGACAAATTTTTGTGCTCAAGGAATGAAGTTGGTTTAAAGTCAAGTACTCGTATAGATATTATTCAGGATAAAGCTGGATAACATGATAAGCTTCCGTAGAATTATGAAATTGATGCTTTGACAGGAAAAAAGTGGGAAGAAGAAGATGAGAACGTATCCAACAACAGAATGCGACAGAGAAATTTCTGCATGCTTGTAGGAGCAGATTTTCGTTGGTAGATATTTTATTCTACGCGATGTATCTTTTGTGCACTGAAGCATTAAGAAAATTCAAGCGTTTAATGTCAGTTAAATATGGAACAATTCTTTCATGAAATCTTATAAAAATGGTGTTTTGACACATTCATCACTTTAAGAGCTTTAAAAGAGAAAATATTATCGAATTTTCGAAAATGAGAATCTTAAAGAGCGCAAAAAGCATTAAAGCATCTCAAGATCGTGACAACCTTTTTCCAACACTGAAAAGAGACCCCTTACTTAATAAAGTTCACCTGACAGTACTGGAAAAGATAATCAACTTACCCCAGAAATCAGATGTATAAAAATGGTCAAATATAATGACTGAGACTATAAATAATTCAAAATATTTCGTTGCATTTTTTAGAATAATTTTTCAGCTATGACAATCAGTTTTATGTTTTAAAATAGGAAAAAGAACTTCGTATGCTTAAAAATCCCTTAGGTAATGTTTGAAGAATCAAGCAAAAGTGCCAAACATCAAAGAAGTGTCCAGCATTTTCCAATTTGCATTTCTGTTGTTTATTTCAATTTCACAGAAAATAATTAGTTTTTAATCTTTCTGTGATTTCAGATCGATCTTCGTATATTATGCATTAAATTTGATCTAAACATGACTAATGCTCATGTTTAAAATTGATTGACTCAAAATTGTATAACTGCCGTTACATAGTGGAAGGACAACAGTTAAAGTACTGCAAAAATTATTGCTGTGCGTATTGAAAAGGATTAAAGTATGCACTCGACTTTGATGCTTTTACTTAATTCTAAACCCTCCCACCGCCCCACCCCACCCCCTTTTTTTTTTTTTTTTTTTTTTGAACGGGAAGTGTTAGTAGGCATATAACATCCAAAAATAGAAACGCTTCGTCCGAGTCAGGTTATACTCTCAGACTCGTTGGGGAAGGGTTGGAAGACTTTCCAGACATATTTTCAGCACATCAAAGGATATATTTATTTATTTTAATTTTAAGTATATGAATTAATTTATTTCACTTCCTACTCCCGCCTTTAAACTTTTCCAAAAACCAACTTTTCTAACCTGAAAATATTCTATGAAACCCAATTCTTCACCAAATAATAAAATATTTATTTCGAAGCAGTTAATTTGAGTAAGAAGTTACCTTATCTAGATATTTCGTCATTGCCATTAAGCAATATTTGGGGAACGTGAGTGCAGTGTCTTAACTCCGCCTATAATGCAAACGCTTCAGTGACTGCAATATTAGCTTTATTTTTATACAAATATTATATTAATGAATTTATGAAAAATCTTAATTTAGTAACTTGATAATTTAAGTTTGGAACTGAAATAAAAGGAAAATTTTTGCGTAATAGAAGCCAAATGATTTTGTGACCTGATTTTTATAAATAAAAAATAAAATGAAAAAAGAGAAAAAGCTGACTAAGATGGTACAAAATTTAAGTCGTAATTTGCTTTCCAAGTTTCCTTGGTGACAAAATATAATTTATCAATCTGTAAGAATGGAGACATTTAATGGTACGGCGCAATAATTATTTTATGAACTGATAAACTTAAAAAGAGCTTTTAATGAAAATATTTTCTTCCAATCAAGTTCTAAAATTAGGAATGTTGTAACACATGATAAGATTACTGATTCAAAAAAAAAATGCTTACTATTTACATGTTTCTTTTTTTTCTGTACTGGGAAACAAAAAGGAATAACACCGAACTTGAAAAAAAAAACAAATTTAAAGGTTAGAGAATATTTTTATTTCAAGCAGAGATATTTTACTTTTTATCAAGGTAAAAATAGTTCTAATGAAAATTTCAACTTCTTTCTTTATTTCCGTGTTTCATTTTGAATCGTGCCAATATTCTCTTTCGTCGATCCAATTTATTTCTTACAATGTTTTTTAAATCTAATTTTGCTAATTAATTTGCTTCCCCTTATTTTACATATACTACAACAATAAATAAATAAATATACACAACGGACACCGCTGACAAAAGTAAAAGTGTTAAAAGTTCTTTGTAAAATTAAATCCAAAATAAAATCATTATGCTACAAGACGAAGGAAAAAGAGAAAGAAAAAGAAAAGAAAGGTTTGATTTTCTGGCAGTGATAAAAGCCTAAAATAAACCCGAGTCACTGAATGGTCTGAATGACGCAATCTTCATTATGTTTTTTAACCTAAAAAAGTTAACAGATTTGATGAGTATGGAACGTAAACAATAGACTGTGAGTCAACATAGTCAACCGAAGAACATAGAGGTTATCAAACAAATGTAATAAATATTTAACTCTTATTGGGTTCAAAAAAATATTTCAATAGTTATAGATAGATAGATAGATAGATATGTGTGTGTGTGAATCGGTTATGCAGTTTCATGTTTGTCATAACGCGTGACAATATTAATGCTTTGTGACACACAGTTAATATCCTCAGAACATACTGGCATTTTTGGTTACTCGCCGTTACTTTATATTCTTGAAACGAAGCATCGGGATATTTACGGCAAGATAAAATGACATTTCTCGCAACACAACAGCGTATTCTATAAATATTCATATGGCTTTTCCACGACGGATAGTTTAAGCTTATTTCCTCAGGCTAAACAGAAAATGAGAGAGATTTATTCCCTTAAATCCCCAACAGTCCTATTCGAATAAAACTGCATTTTTCTTTTAAACCACTGTTTTAATATTTAAGAAAGATTCTTAATACTTTTCATCTTCTTCTTCTTAGCTTCGCGAACAAAATACAGTTTATAAATCACGATATTGCTGTTGATAGATTTTAATATTTATGTTTTGCAAACATACGTGGAAATAAGTCTCTGATCTTCACTCTAACAGCGAAAAAAAAAACACCCGACGTTAGTGTTTTAGTTTTAAATTTTGTTTCCATGCCGTATTTAATAATATTTTTTGAAGGAATTACCTAACAGTTCATAACAAAATTACTTATTAATGGAATGTTTTTAATGCATCTTAATATGCGTTTTGTGACACATATTAAATTGTTACATTCTTTTGATCATTCATTTTTTCGAAATATTTATTCAAAAAACTTTTAATGGCTAAAATATACAACATTATAGTTCCACACTAAATGCCGAAGCACTGTAATGCTCCATTAAGCATAGGAGCAGAAACTTACGACTTATCTAAACCAGACCCTTACCTTTTAGCCGAAGCCTTAGGATTGCTTTCGCTAGAAGCTGGTGGCAGAAACTTACGACTGGCAGGCATCCAAATGTATTTCACCCACAGAGCTATAAAGTCTGAACAGAACTACCGTGCTTTCTTGTTCGCTTTGTGAGTGACCGAGGAATAAGAGATCACGTGAAGCCGACCTTCCAGTTTCATCCAATCTGCTTTGTCCAATGTCTTTTTACTTTCCTTCTACAGTTTTAATGCCGTAAATGATGCATATCGTATACGACCACGCAGTGTCACCAAAAACCTTTCGTGCAAATGAACTGAAGCCATCTACTTCTTTTTTAATTTCAGCTTTCTGGGAAAACTAATTATCGTTATCAAAATAGATTTGATCTTCCTTTTTTAACAACGAAATTTTTAATTCGAAAAGTTCTGCAGCAAAAATTTCAGACGTTTCTGCTCCCATGAAATAATAATATCAGTTTTCAAGTAAAACAAACATCTTTTGAGCATTATGCCGTTTTGTTTTGCTTTTAATCACAAAAAATTTGTAACTATCTCTATAATCTCAGCACAACGAAATTTTCTCTACGGCGAATGAAGCTAAAAGGATATTACGAAAATAAGTGCGTCGTCCCCTGATAACAATATATAACATTATATTTTACCTTGTGTTATATTATAATGACTTTTGAAGCACTAATTTATAGAATGGTAAGGGAAAGGAGGGTAAGAGTACGCAGGGACTTTTTTTCCTGTTGGCAACACTGCAAGCCGAAGCGAGTGTGATCAAGTCAACACGTTTGTTTTCAGCTGGCTCAAGAGACCACTATTGTTATTTTCATCCTTGCTGTCGTTTATTTATCAGGTAAAATATGATTTCTGCATGTTGGCATGTAATTTTTCTGTGAAGAAATATTAATTTTTTTGTCAATAATGGATTGATGTTTGTTTTTTAAGTAGATATCATTATGAGCTTTGTTCCCCTCCGAACAACGTGGGCATGTCAGAATTTTACTATTGTGAATGCTACAGCCATCTATGGACGATTTTGAGGAGCAATACATCGGCGGGTAAGAGTACGCACACAAGGAAAAGGTAGAGAGAAAAAGAGAATTAGAAGAAGCAAAGGCTAATCGAGCTGCTATGAAAAGTAAAAATGAGGCCAAAACTGAAAAAGGAAAAACCATAAAAGCAAAGAAAAAACGTGTTCTGCATTGTATTGACAACCCAGTTCCCCCAACAAGTTCAAAAAACAATGAGGCGACAATATGCCCAGGCTGCGAACAGTCATATGATGAAGATTGGATCCAGTGTGGATTATGTAAGGAGTGGTGGCATGATGAATGTTCCAGTTACGAAGGCACTGGAGCATTTGTATGTGACTACTGCTAAATTTTCTGAATGCGTACTCTTACCCTTCCTGGGTGCGTACTCTTATCCGCCAGGTCGGGTAAGAGTACGCATTTGCAATTTCTTTTTCCGCTTGCTTTCTTTCATATAATTTTTTAAGATAAAACTTTCCTTTCGTGTACCTAAGATTCTAAATTAATAAATAAACTATGATTCAGTCAATTTTCAAGGTTCTCACTTTTCAATTCTCATTTTTGTAACGAACAATCCACTAGGTGCGTACTCTTACCCTCCTTTCCCTTTTAGTAAAAAATGCTTTCTTTTATTACGCTTTTTTTCTTTTTCTCAAAACTTTTGCTTTAAAATTTAAGCAAAATTCCTTACTATAAGAACTTTAAATAAGAAGTTTAAATAAGAAGTTTAAATCAATCTTAAAAAAAAAACGTTTAATAAAATACAGAAATGTCAAAAAAAGGGAAAAAATCCTTGACCGAATCACATAGGTTTCTTTTCCATAATCGCACACACGTGCAAAATATTTGATAAGCATGAACGTGATAGCATTCTTGGAGAACATTATTTTACATTTATAAACCGTCAAAAAGGTTTAGTAATGATGAGAGAAAACGTTTATTATCCACTGAAATAAATTTAATTATTTTACTAAGTAAATAAGCACATTGCAACGAAATTTAGTGATGGGAACTAAAGTAATATATGACATCTCATATAACGGAAAACGGTAAGCATTAGTAGAAATTTAAATAAATTGCTTACCGATCATATAACTCCTACTTTATGTACTCGCATATCCTACACAATCTATGACTGATCGAAAGTGTTTTTTTTTCCTGCAAAGCAAATATGGAATTTTGACATTGGAAACTTTTAAAGCTGTGAGAACATTTCGAAAGCATATCGATGAATTATTCAACCTTTGGAAGTTCTTTGCTCTTCAACAGCACCAAAGGGTATCCCACCGAGATGTGAATCTCTATTCCAAGTAGAATATTCTTTCGAACTATGCACTTCACACTTTTGGTATTCTGTAAAAATGTGTAAGAAGGAATGTATGAATACATTTGAAAATAATAAGTTATCCTTCTTGAACACATGAAATTTTAACAATTGAAAAGTATTGTAACTGCAGTGATATCAATGTATATTCTTAGTAATTTATGAAAGCCAAATTATCTGAAATCGTAGTTTTAAATACTTTTAAATGTGTGTCTGATGTTAAAGCATAACATTTTCGATGAAGCATTTAAATATATTCCAAGAATTAGCAGGGCTAAATAGGTTTTCAGTGCTTATACTCCTTAATTAGCACCAGAAATAAAAAATGTTTCTGCATTTGAAAGATTCTGGTCCCTTTTTTTTTTTTTTTTTTTTTTTAACATTTAGATTAAATAAAGCTAATTTAAAGGCTATACTCTTCTTCTATACATATATCAAGTGGATGCAAATTGTGATGTTTCGATAAATTCCTTCTCTTTAAACATTCAATAAACTGATGCTAAATATCATTTTAATTATTATTAATAGTGGTGCCTTCGGTGCCCGCAATTATGGCATGGCGCTTATGGCACACACGACACGATTTTGGCCGTAGTTTACACTATTCCTAAAATCATTGCTGCAGTTTAAAGCATTGTTGCAGTTTTAAAACATGGTTGCATTTTAAAACATTGTTGCAGTTTTAAAACATGGTTGCATTTTGAAGCATTGTTGCAGTTTTAAAACATGGTTGCATTTTAAAGCATTGTTGCACTTTTAAAACATGGTTGCATTTTAAAGCATTATTGCACTTTTAAAGTACTGATGCAACGTACAACATAACATTTTTTGTTAGTTGCAACTAAATCTAATAGATGGCAGCGCAGCACATTTCTTCCTAAAAATATCATAAAATAATAACTTTTTCCTAAACCAACTTATCAAGATTTGTGATCTGAGATGCACAACTATGGCAAAAACTACACCTGTATACCGAATTTCATCTTTCTAAGACTTACCGTTTTTTGTTGGGGGGGGGGGGACGCACCCCACAAACAAACATCTTATTCTATTATATGTATAGATAGTACTTTTATAGCTTTGAGTCTAATTATTAAAAATCTGAAATTATGCGCTAAATTCAGCATAAATTCATACTCTGATCTGTTAATTATTATATGACGTGAAATTCTGTTTATTTTTCCTATTTTACTATTGTAGAAGTTTTCTTTAAAATGAGCTACTTTTAGCTTCGTACTTGCAAAGTGGTTACCTTTTTTTCCGAGCAAAGTGAAATTTCAGCTAAGTTGACAGCAATCGTCTTAATTGGTCACGTTTGCTGATAGTCAGCAGGCGTTAGGTAAAAAAATTTTGGTCATGATGGTTAAATTTTAAAAATTCCCCAAGTTCAAGTCAGTAACTAAAACATATCTGTGTCATATTTATCAATGTCTTAATAAACTCTCCAGAGTGCTTTTACCGCTTAGACGCAAAAGCTTTAAACTCCTAAATCTTTCCGAAACCTACAGGGCTAATTTATCTCAACACTAAGCAATAAATACATTGTCGTGTACAAAAATATTTAGAAGAATTTACTCACTGTCCTTTGGGTTTAAAAAACTTCCGCCAGTTTCTTTAAACATTATATGCACTTCATCAATAGACGAAGTATTATCCTTTTTCAAATAATTTCTTCCATCAAAAAAATAAACATTGCGATTCCGTAGTTTAAATATTTATAGGCTCTATTACTAAGGATGGTGCATAATTTTACTACATTTTGGGGCAACATAGGTAACTAATAAGCACCATCCTTCTTAGACAGAACATTGGCACCGTCTTTTTTTTTTTTTTTTTTTTTTTTTTTTTTTTTGCTACAATATACAACACAATTTTTTACACTATAGGGATTTTTTTAATCCAAAAGGGAAAAAATTTTAAATGTTTCCTTGAGAGAGAGAGAGAGAGCGAGACATAACTAATTCAATTTATTTCCATTAATTAATTTACACGACTTGTGCATCATATAATTTCAAAATCGCGTATAAAAACAATTCATTTACATGTGGTTCTTCCATTAGACATTCCAGAAGAAAATACCAAGATTGAAAAATAATTGTTATTTTAAGCGTTTCATTTTTCATCATGGAGCGAAATGAAGAAAGAAATATATATTGTTATATGCAATTCCTTTGACGAGCTTCAATGAATTGTAAAATAAGGAAGTATACTCTATTTTGAGAAGAAAAAAAAACTTATGCAATTTGAAAAAAATATAGCTTGCTAGTTGATAAGAAACATTAAATAATGTATGAAACTTTAGCCGAAGCATGAAACCTATCTTTAATGAAAAAGTCTAACATTAAAATAAAAAAAATCCTGTATATAAAAAAATCCTGAATACTTTTAAATCAGTATATTCTTCATTATTAACCATGCTATGATAAGAAAAAATCATAAAGCTCAAGTCTACTAGATAAAAATTTGACTTAAACGAAATATGATTTTATTAGCCATTTGCTTCTCGGTACACTCGCTGCAACATCTTAAAATAAGCATTTTATTACAAAAAAAACACCACTCTGGCTTCCGTCTACGCCTAAAATAAACTACCGTCAACTCGATTGTTTACTTCTACTTTTTCTGAAACACCATAACATCAGCTTAATCAGATTGCTCGAGTTTATTAGCGGAAATCCTATGCCTTATATTTAGAATTTTCATAGTTTCAGCAGCAAAATTCTTTTCAAAAAAAAAAAGAAAAAACACGAAAATGGCAGGGATTTTTTTTTTTTTTTTTTTTGTAATTCAGTTTGTTTCTGCTTTCAATTTTTCACATCAACATAAAGTGGAAAGAAGAGCTTGTATAGATAAATGCGGAAATTTTCGATCTATGTGCTAAAGTACCCTTTAAAAAGCTCTCGTATTTTAAGCAAGTAACCTTTAAAAACCAGTAAAAATTTAGAAAACAACGAAAAGCTTTCCATGCAAAGTAGAAGAAAATGAACACTGCTGCTTAAAGAATTTAATATTGATGCATTTAAAAAATGAGAATTTCAAACACTCAGATACTTTTAATTATGGTATCATTTTTACAAAATGAAATGCCTAAGAGAGTTTGATGCTGTGAAATTTTTAAATATTTATTTTACGCATAAATGAACGTCTTTTCACTTATTTCCTTGTACTACCCTACCCATCCCTTAACTTTCAAGCTAAACTATCATTTCGAATGCCGCTATACTAGAATCGAATAAATTAAGTGTAATTCAATTTTAACAATGAACCTACCTACAAATGAATAACCAGAACTTTTATTTGTTACTTAACATTTCTCAGCAGTCCTATGGTAATATATCAATAATTAAGCGACTTGTTTCAAAAAAATAAAACTATAATGCACACAGAAGAAACCCCTAAAACACACAATATGATTGTTTTAGCGAACAAGTATAGAATTATTTAATAATTTTCACTTAGTAATTGCATCAAATCTCACTTTGAAAGTCTTTCTCAGCATTTATAGAAGCGACCACTCTAACTTATTAAAAATAAAAACTCGTATTCCCATTTATAGAATTTTCCTGTTGCTTTCAAAATATATGGATAATGTTTCAAATACTTTATTTTTCCTGATTTAAAAAAAAAAAACGTGTCAACGTATGAAGTATTGAAGAAAATTCTCTTTTTCTGAAAAGTACTACACATGTTTGTCAACATTAACGGATAACAGGAATACATATCAGAAAATGCTTTTAGCTTGATAGCCGGTTTCTATTAACCGGTGTTTCTGAAAACGAACGAAAACTGCATTTCCAAACCTGCTGTTACTACTATTATATATATATATATATATATATATATATATAATTTGACACTACATAGATAGGTAATTCTCACAAAATGTGACTAAGTATATACACAATACAGAGCCACATAAATCTAATATTGCACTATAAAATGAAAGCTTTTTTGTTTAATCTAATTAATAGTATTAATATTTTTAAATGATTTCACGCCTGTATAATAATATATATTTTTAAAATGAAGTTAAATTGAAAAATGTGGTTTTCTTAGTGTCACAAACAAGGTTTGCAGTAATTACTAATTCCAAAACCCGCTACACATTTTTTCTTTGCTTAACTTTTAGATGTCTTAAATAAAAAGCTTGGAGTCCTCATTGCCAGGGGATTGTTATTATTCTTCATCCATATCATCATTTTCCTCTTCATATATTGCATCTGAAACTGCAGAACCGTTTTCTATATTTTCAGAAATAAAGCAAACTGCTAAACCAAATTCGTAATTTACAGAGCCTACACTGTTAAAAATTTCCGTAAGAAAATAGTAAAATAACCATTTATTAGGTTGTTATTTTGCCATATTTAATTACAACAGTTTAATAACCATTAAAAAATAGTGCTCAAACCGCTGATTGAAAAAAATCGTTTATTCTCCGTTTATCCTAAAGAACGTTTAACTAACCGTAGTTTACAAGCGCTCAGTAAGAATCCGGCGTCCATCTTTATTGCGAAATCTTACCAGTCGTACGATGTTGTTAAAATGTGAATAAAGATTTATCACTTTAAATCTGCAAGTGTATATAAAAAAAGAAGAAAAAAAAAGTGGCTTAAGCAGTGGTTACTAAATAGAAACACATACACACGTAAATCAAAAATTGGAGACATCAGATTCCCGAACTGTTTGCGAATGAGCGAACCCATAACTTGAGCTGCTGAAGCTTGTTTACATTGTAATTTTTGCAGCAAATAAAATCATTTTCGTCAATATACAGTAACTTTAGACCAAAGATGGCTTTAGATCCAATCAAAAACTGAAATCTCAATTTTAATGCCGTTTATTTATCAATAAATATTTCTTCTCCTGTTGAAAAGAAAGATTTATTGATAAATAAACGACCACTTTGTGTGATGCTGATGGCCGAATGGTAAGAGAGCAAAGATGGCATGCCACACTAAGCGGGTTCGATTCCCGCAAGCTTCGTTTACGATTCCTACGCCTGGAAGATTCTACGCCTCGAAATGGTTCAAAAACGGTAAAAATTCTGTTTTGAAATCATTTTTAAATGGTTATATAACCGTAAACTTTTGTATTTACGACTTTTTAACCAAGATGATTGGAAATGGTTAGGTTCCGTGAAGATAGAAAAATGTTCCAAACCGTAAATTTAACGGTGAATTAGACGGACAGACTGCTGCCGGTCATTTAACCGTAATTTCATGATGAAATTTCTAACAGTGTATGACAGACAGAATACTTCAATGCAGTGCTTTTCGCCTTTTTTTTTATTGCCAACAATTATTATAATTTATTTAATTAAGCGCTTGAAATAAATTATATTAATATAAATAATCATAATTACAACATACTGCTCTGTGAATATATGTTTTATTTTATAAATAAAATTATTAGTGTACAACAAAAATAAATTAATAATATATCAGTACTTTAACATCGAAACAGTACTTTATGGAACTTAAGTACTATTTTTTCGCGAGAAGCATAAGTCCATCAGACAATGCCATGAATAAGAAACAAATTTGACCTCAAAGACACTTTTTTCAACGTTGACCTGTGCTACTTACTTTCATTGCTATTTTCATTTCTCGTTTAAAAATATTTTTTTTTTTTTGTCCTGGTCCCCAGTAAAACCTCTTAAACGGGCTTTACTGTAGATTATGTATAATCCAGTTAGAAAGCTGGTCTTTAAAATTATGTTATTTAGCAACAAGTACTGATTTTTTTTTATTCTATCGACGGGTCGAAGAAATTGTTCACATTAATAATAAATTCATGTCAAGCGAAATTGCGCTAACGACTGTCTATCGTATTAAGCAATGAAGAGAATGTATTACATGCGAATAGCTTGTTTTGGAAATGAAACAAAATTTCAAGTGGGAATAATTTCGTTTCGTATTACTTTCTCTAAACTGGCAACATTTAATCATCGCCATCGGATAGTTCGGACGTGTGTTAAAGGTCTGCATTTCCTCCTCGAATTCTGTTATACAAGCTTAGAATCAAGTTCATTTAGTACAAGTGTTGAAAGTCATTAAGGTCTGTGTTACGTTACCAGGGAGAGATACTCACTCTGGTGCTTTAAATCGGGTGGTCCTTTCGGTTGTTCGAATTATTGGATTAAATGGCTTTATTATCTAGGTGTCTATAATCTGCTTGTGCATTCCGAATTCTCAAATTAACGTGGCTATAAGCAATCTAACAATATTAGTGTACTAATCTAGCGAGTGGATATTGTTATATTTACCTATTCTAGAATATTCGTTGTCTAAAAATTCGTTTTAAATTCAAGTACAGTAAATATTTATCTTCAGAAAATTTTAAAAAATGGACTTTTAAAAGTTAAATAGTAATTTATTATTACTCTAATTTCTTATCAATATTTAATTTTTGAAATGACATATTTTTCGATTGGTATTTAATAAATAAAGTGAAAATAAATAATGTTTCTTAGGATTCATTCATGGGGAAAATTTATTCTTATTTTCGTTTAGAGGAAGAAAAAAAACAGCAACGGATATGAATTGAAATTGCATTTAAAACTAATGCTCTGATTGAATCCTCGAAATTCAAACATCAATTTCCTACTCACTTAAAACCTGCCTCGTGTTTTCCCCCTTTTTTTCTTATCTTTCTTTAAAAATCGTCTGTCGTAAGAGAAAAAGGTTTCGTTAAGTTGTAAATTGATTTTGTCATAATTTTAGATAGAGACACAAAGAAAAAAACATGTATAGTAGTATTAGCATATTATATATATAAGGAAATAAAACAGAACAATATTTAAGTATACATTCGACTCATATCATGACTTTAAAGAAACAAAAATAAATTAATTAATTAATACATAAAGAATTAAATATATTTGTTTTTTTTTTTTTTTTTGCTTCACATGAACTCCGGTACAAAAGTGGTTTCAATTCTAATATCTTAACTATACATGTTTTAAATTCAAGAAATGCGGCATAAAAGTACTTCATAGAGTCAATATTTTGAAAAGGTTGTCAAGATTATAGAAAGGACAGTTTTGAGTGAATTTTGCATGCATATTACCCTTTTAAATTAAAATATCATGATTTTACACATCGTGGTTAATTTTGAATCTCAACTGTTATAAAGTGTCTACATTAAATGTTTTCTCTCCAGTGCTATGAGGAGGTATTTCATAAAGTGAAATTAAACATAAGTATAAGCATATAAAATGTCGCACATATAGAAACATGTTCCCCAAAAGACCTCTATGCATGTTTCATTGCAAATGTTTGTCTTACGTTGGTTTTATTCAGTAGTGTCACTACGGGGGGAAGGGGGCGACAGCCCATTGGTGAAACCCAAAATGAGTTTAAAAAATACATCTACTTGAATTATACAATTTCATTTTGGGTATTTCTAGTTATCAAAACTGAAAACAAATTTAGTTTAGTGAAAGTTACACTAAATAAATAAAACAAATTTCTTAAGGGTTTTTTTTGCGAGTTTTTACAACACAGCAAGTTTTATCCTTTGGGGGCGGGGGTCTGTTACCACAAATTACCACTCCGGGTGACACTAATTCTAGGAACGTCACTGTTTTATTCAAATATAAATAGTCTAGGATTCTAACCTTAAAAACAGTTTTTTATATATTCATTAAAAAAGTCTATATAGCAGAAAAAAAATCGAAATTTTTCTTCAAGTGTAAAACTTACAAGATCTCGAATAATAAAAAAAAATTCAAAATCTTGGAAATATGTTTCTTGAGACACGTCCTAATAAATAAACTTTCCCTCAAAGTCTCTACCGTGAAGATATACGGAAAACTTTATTTTAACTTATATATATGTTTTTCAAAAAATTTTGTAATGAAGAAATGATAGCTTTTAAATCAAGGGCATATTAACACAAAGTGGAGCTCAGGGCCTGTAGCTAACTTCGAGACCCGTCCCTATAAATTCAATACATTAAGTAGGGTTTCCCAACCTATGGGTCGCTACCCAAAATGGGATCGCGAGGCATTTCTTATAGGGTAGCGACACAATTTCCATTTTAAAATAACATACATACGTAAGATCAACTAGTTTGATAACTTTTACAAGAACAAAAAAAGGGCATCATGTTTAGTTTTATTTGTAAGGATATTAATAATGGCTGCCAAAATACTTTTTATATCATTTTTTGTAACGATAAAGACAAAGCCAAAGTTGCCAAGCACAACTCCTTCGTTGGTATATCGTATATCTTGACTTTTGTTAGAAAACTAGGTTATAGAGGCCAGTTTTGTTTTCAGTGTTGACAAGACTGTCTATGTTCCTGGACTGTCACAATACGTAAATAATCAATCTCGTGTTACTATATGTCTCGTTTTTTTCCTAAACATTTGCGCTGAGCCAGTTTAAAATATTTTCAAGCAAAAGCGAACAATATCTTAGCACCACTTTAATTCAATAGTAATAAAAATCTAGAGTACAGTAACAGACTAATGATAAAATGGTTTTCCCATATACCATGTATTCCGTTCAAGGTTTGCAACTTGTAATTTTTTAAAAATTTTAAAGATGTAGTTGATTTATCCCTTCTCCAGATAATTATTTACATAACAGTCAAATAATTTTAAATCAATACTTATGGTGTTTCACATCAGTCCTCTCAATTGTAGCAGTCACAGCACTACGCATCGACAAGCTCTGCAAATTTTCAGTGTCTCATATCTGGAGACAAAGTGACATTTGTAACAAGAACATAGGTTACATTACAAAACGGAAAAAAAAAGTTTTAAAATGTGGCGCTTACCTGACTCGGTTTGTATTTAAGCTCAATTACCCGTTATGATAGAAAGGTATTTTGGGATTTATTTTTGACAATTTATTTATTTATTTATTTATTTTTATATATTCATGATTTGGACTTTTTTATTATTATTTCTTCCTTTTTTCCACTGTAAAAACTATCTTATAATTTAGGATCTTATGTTTAAAAAATTGAAATTCGAAAATTTGAACTATTTATGTGAAAAAGACAAAATATTCGTTGCGGAGGGAACATTTTGTTTTCTTGGTTCGACGCATTAACACTAGAAAAACCGTAGTCAGGGCCGGCGGGAAGCAGAGGCAGCGTGTAGTATTACGCTTCTAATAAATAAGAAAAAAAAATGTGTCCTATGGATAATCAATGTTAT
Organism: Octonoba sinensis; assembly: GCA_038502835.1. Lineage (NCBI taxonomy): Eukaryota > Metazoa > Arthropoda > Arachnida > Araneae > Uloboridae > Octonoba > Octonoba sinensis. The sequence goes on along the minus strand of CM076598.1, from coordinate 191,769,753 downwards.
TTAAATACATAAGTACGTATTCATTGATACTATTTTTAGTCACTACACTCTGCAAAATAGAGAAGCAGGGAGCAGAATATGTTTTTGCCTCATGCCGCAGCTTATACTTGGGCCGGCCCTGATCATAGTCTTAACATTAGGAATCATTCATAAATGATGTCCAACTTCGAGGAGGGAGGGGGGTTCGAGAAGTGTGACATCAGACATTTTGGTTTCTATAAAAACATTTAAAATCAGCAAATTAAATTTACCTTTAAACTTGTTTTTTTTATTTTCATAACTTGATTTTAAATTTTCATTGATCGTTTTGTATCCTAAACACCGATCAGTACCGGATCCTGGAGTTTTCCGAGGCGGGGCAAAACTTAAAAATGCCGCCCCCTCCAACCAATTATTCTTGATATTTCATATAACTTTTTATGAGCTGGCCTTTTTTCTTTTTTTTTTTTTTTTTGAGGATTTTTCCTTTTGGGGTCACTGATAAACCCATAAAACTTTCGTTAATGTTCCAACAGCATGGTCTTTTCAGCTCAACTCTCAGGGGGGGATAGAGATATATGAAAGGTCCCGCTTAACTGGAGATATGAAATTCTGACAGTTGTATGGGGTTCGGGGGATTACCTCCCGGGAAAATTTTGAAAATTATATGCAAAATGGTGCATTTAGAGGTATCAGGAGACGCTCGGTCTTGAAAAATTTTAAGAAAAAAAGGGCAGACAAAAACTTTTTTACTCATAATTCTAACGTTTTTACTCATAAAAGTAACAATAAAAATTCAGAAAAAAATTGGTATTTTTTTTAAATCCAGTGGGCTAGGACTCTCCCTTCCCCCTCCTTCTTATTAACGCCCATATCGAAGAACCACGTGTTTCCCTTCTCAAACGGCAGTTGCAAGCTCCCACCGCTTTCGAAAAGGATGCTTTGAAAGTTTCTAAAAGAAAAACCATTGGGTATTGTTTGAGCATAGCCAGATGTATACGTATTTCACTATCACAGGAGAGAAAAAACCTTGACGTTTTAAATTTTTAATTTTTACATTTTGACATTGCGAAATTTGCCGCCGCCTAACCTAAATATTAGAATTTCCGACAGTTTATACAAATAAATAGTTCTATTAATCGGTTTTAATATTTAGCAAAATACCTGATTAATGCTAAAATCGGAGCGCTGTAATAGGATTTTAATTCTCTTCCAAAAGTTAAATTTCCTTAATTAAATATTTTTTTCTTTCTTTCTCCTTATTTTTACCTTTCCTTTTTTTTTTTTTTTTTTTTTGTGCATTACAGTTGAATTTTCCGCCCCCAGAAGGGTGGGTGCCGCCTGGGGCACGGGACCCGGCTTGCCCCACCCTAGATCCGGCACTGACACCGATGCTGATTAAGAGATTAAGATTTTAATTTAAGTTACAAGTTTAAAAGGAAATTTTCTTAGGCATTTACGCTTTTAAGAAAAAATTAGGTGGGTCATTTGTTTGAGAATTCGAGCTATTAATATATTTTACTGTTCTGTACTAGTTATATTTTGTGTTGCAAACTTTAACCTCATTTTATGCAATTTAAGTACACATGTAGACATTTGGCTTGGATGCTCTCGGCTAAATTAAATTCCTAGTGCAATTTCGCATCAACAGAGTCTGGGAGCTGGGCCTTTCCGGTGGAGAAACTGGACGTCGAAATTATCATGTGTCGATGGTACCACACTCATTGTGGTGCCGCTGAAAGAGATGGTACCAATCACTCGGGAACGCACTAGGTCTGCAATTGGCCGAAGCCAACAGCAGCCCAGTGGAAATTTAAAAAAAAATTAATTAGAGATAAAAAAAAAGTACACAGGTAATTATTACTATTATTAAGCTCACAAATGTCATTAAAAGCTCAAAAGTAAATCTGGAAATGTGATCTATAACGCAGTTCTTTGTTTGTGAAATGCACGTACATAGCTTATGTATAATATCAGGTGACATGTGACAAAGGGGGGTATGGGGGTAAGATGAAGTGTGACATTTTTTGACAAAGGGGGAAGGGGTCAAATACATTGAAAAAAGTGTGACATCATTTATGAACGCTCCCTTAGCTCAAAATTCATAATTTATCGAGTTACGACGTTGGCAGCAAATGAGCGATATTACGCTAATTTATGAATAATAAACGTTTGGAACATCCCAGTGGGATTAAAACATTTGTGTACAATACGAATCTTTGATGCAACAATTTTTTTTTCTATTTTGAAGGTCTATAAAATGGATAATTCTTTCGAGTTCTGGAATATTTCCCATTCGATCAGCTGTGTAAACTTTTTATTATAGCTATAACTTTTACAGCAGATGGCGCCACAATACACCTGTATTGTTTTGAACTCGTTGCTAGTTTACACAACTCGCACTTCCACTTCCACTTCGTGTTTCCACCTGCTCATTTAAGAAAATATGTTCTACGTTCGACGGTTGAGTTATTTCATGGGATTTTTTTTTATATGTGTCATGCGCTCACACCTGCTCATTAAAATACTTACCGCATTCAGCTGTGCGGAAAAGAGAAATCCGACTTAACATTCTTCAAAGACGAAACAATTCACGAAAATAGTTTTAATATAACAATCATAATTTTTGGAATGTGAGATTAATTTACATAGCCGCTCTTAAATGCATAGTTTCGCCTAAAAATTACAATATAACTTTTTCTAATGTTTGAACACAGCATAATAGTCTAACTCTTTCATAGCTCATAGCACATATTTTCTTTATCTTTGTTTTGATGTATATTTTACAAAGTGTCCCCCACCCTTCCTTTTTTTTTTCCATCACAGCCAACTTTCACGAGACATTTTGCACATTTCCCATGTCTTCTGCTTTTTTATTTCAATGTTTGAAAATATTTTTTCAGAAAACAAATTAAAGAATCCTTATAAAGTTTAATCATTTTTTGTGTCGATTTATTGACCATCAAAAATTTTTCTTAGTCAAGTGTCAAAAAAATGGTTTTTAATATTAATATTATTGATTCAAAAACAGCTAAAATATTCACATAAAAAATCATAAGATGAAAAGTAAAATGGGGTTTGTTGTAAGATCGTAATTCGAAAACTTTGAATTTTATTTGAGGGGGGGAGAGAATGCGACTGTATGTGCCCGGCATTTTGGGCAAACTTCGTTGTGTGGTTTTGTTATTTTTATAGTTTGCAAATACATATTTCACATTAAAATAAAGCATATATTTTTTGGTTGTAAGTTTAGATCTTCTTTACATCTTTCATTTTAATATCTTCAGTAAAAATAGTTTGTTCGATTATTTGACTGATTCCTTTTCTTTTAGACTGCTGCTTAGCGTCGAAAGCTCGAAACTTTCTCCTTTCTATTTTGATAATTTTTGCTATAAGAAATTCGAATTCCTCGCTTTTTTATTAACTTTTGAGGATTTTTTTTTTATCATTAATGACTGATTTATATTACAAAAATAAATAAATAAATAAATGAAAACTTTTAAATTATCTCGCAGAAACTTGTTAAACATCTCGGACTTATCAAACAATACGGTTGTCAAGAAAAAAAAAAAAGTTTTGTGCACCAACTCTACGTCAAAAATTACTATCTGATCAACCCCCTGAAGCACGAGTTTTTTTTTTTTTTTCGGAAAAACTGGTAAAAATGATCGAGTTTTTTTTTTTTTTTTTTTTGACAGAAAAAGAATATATAGGTATAGTATAAATTGTTTTGAACAATGTCAGTTGCAGGGTGTGACTAGAGAGCGGGGGGGAGGGGGAGTTATATAAAAAAATAGCATACAAGCAAAGCGTAAAAGGTTCTCAGACGGGCATTAGAAATAAATTAAAGCGAGATACAAAATCGCCCGTGTTAAACACGGGCATGTGGAAATTTGCTGATACGTTTCGCCAGTGTTAAACAAAGGCAAATGCGTTAAGGGGTTAAATTTGTTCGAACCGATTTCCCCAATTAGATCAGCAGTTACGAAAGAATAACGTAAAAGCTAGTGTCAAAACTTTTCTGAACTGGTCAACACTTAACTAATATTACTTAAATCAAGAAAGAAAAGGGCGAGCATCCTTCGTGTAGTCCCCCCCCCCCCCGTTAGTAAAGGGTAAAAAACTATAAAATTTGCTACCATATTTATTTTTCATGTTGCACAGTTATTCATAACAAGAAATGAAAATACAACTGCAAAAAAGCTAAGTTTGAATAAAAATTAAGCTTACTTTGTTATTATTTGTTCTTTTATAATTATTACTAGGGCAGCAAACATATACATTCGCAAAAAAATATCTTTAAAAATCATTCTCCGGATAGTGCGAAAAAGTTGTGGAATGGCATGCGAAATGTCTGTCAAAATTTTAATCAACCAACAAATATCGCCCGGTTCCATTTTCTGGTTGAAATATACAAAATTCGCAAAAGTTGGGATAAATTATGGTAAGTGTGAGCACAAAATTTAAAATTAATAAATAAATTTCTTCCGGTTTGGTGTTTGTATGTGAGAAATTGACCGAAAATAATGCAAAATTTTAAATTTTAAATTCTTGTAAATTTTCGTTTTTCCTACTCTTTTTTTTTTCGAGCTAACGAGGAATAAATGGGAAATGTTAGGAGAAACATACCTTTAAAACTTACAATAAATGAATGAATATCTTTCGATAATTCTTTAATTTTCAAATTTTCGAAATCGGGTAACAGTAAAAAAAAGTGCATTTCAAATTTTGTACTTGTGCTACCTATGCCACACAACTTTTACCCATCATCGGGAAAGCAAATTATTTTTGAAAAAATATTTTTACGCTCCTTCCTAAAACGTATGTCAATTTATTATTTTGTTTTCTTTCACGTTAAGCAATTAAAAATTTCGTCATTGTGCGAGGGGGTTCGCGAGCCACCGGTTGGGAACGCTACTCTACAAGGAGCTTTATAAAAGGAGCCAAACAAGAAAAGAATTTTAACTATAAGATCCCGTTAAATAGTTATTGATAAAAAATAAAGAAATCATGATCTCAAGAACATAGAGAAATCGCTGTAGGCAAATTTACTATGTAAAAAGCATTCTTACTGTGAGAAATATATAAGTACACATTTTACTTAAAATGCCTACAGCACAAAAGTGATCTCAAAAATATTTGTTATCTTGTTTGTGCTATAATATCATGTATCTTTCCATACGAATTCACAATTGTATACTTCACAGTTTCTAAGAAAGCGTGATTTTAGACCAGTAAAGATAGATTTAGACATGAGAATAAATGCGGAGGCACTAAGTATTAATGGCCGTATGTGAAACTAAGTGTTAACTTCACTGAGATGCATAACTATTGCAGACTTATGTTCGCGTTATGGTTAACTCCAAGACCATTGCTCAAGAGTACAATTTCAACTAGTTTAGAATTCAGATCACGCTCCGTCCATTGCTGAAGTGAAGTTTTAATTCAAAATATATTTAACCAAAGTAATAGTGGTTGAGCATTGCATATAGTCTTGCATTACAAAATGTAAATTGCCTAGCTACCGCAACGAAGAATGTTTTTGTTATCTTTGAATCATTCTAATAATGTACTATTTCATTGTACATGCATTATTTATAGCACTTTTGTTAATATTCCAGAAGCTGTTTTTAACAGGGGGAAAAAAGTTTTGTTACTTCTGAGAAAAAACGAGAACCATTTTAAAACCAAATGACATAAAAGTAAATTTATGTCTTTAACTGTTTGACGATTCAATTAGTGAATTCTACTGGATATTTCGTACTGTTCAATTATAATGAAGTAATCAGAACCAGGCCCCAAAGCTGATAATAATGCATTTTTCGAACATCTTTTTTTGGGTTGGAGCATTTTTCAAAGATTTTTACAGCAATCGTTACATTTTTAACTATTTTTCTCATTTTTCAGAACATGTTTCTATCTTTTAGCTTTTTTTTTTAATTCTCTGATTAAAATTTAATTTGATTTAATGATTAAATTTTACAAAAAAAAAAAAGAAATTAAAAGGTTGGCAAACGGAAACTGAATGAAGACAACCTGAAGGAAACGAACAGATTTTGACGCCGAAAAAACTTGCTGGTGTTTTATGAGGAGGAGATTTAGTGTGAAATATATAAAAAATAGTTCTCCATGAGGTGTTTCGGTTCATTTATTTTAATTTCGGCCCAACTAAGTATTGAAAGAAGTCTTTTAAGATACGCAAATTTTCTTTGGGATGTGATCCTATATAATGTGAAAAAATATTTTTAATTACTCAAAGTAATTTAGATTCTCTCATTTTTGACATGTAACTTGTCAAAACACATGTTTCCCCAATTATTATTGGATGCATTATTTTTATTTTTTTATTCATTTATTTTTTTAGAAAAGTTATTTGATGTTGATGTTGTTATAATTTTTCGAAAAGCAAATGTTATCGAATTTCAACCCCAGATCGTAAGTAAATTTTTCAAAAAGTTAGGTGCATTTCTTTAGTTTCAATGGCATTTTTTGTGTCATTTGTGGTACGTTTTGAGGGATTTTTTAGGTCATCAACTTCCGGAATGATCAATGCATTCCGATCATGTTCCGCAATTGGCGAAAAAGAATCGAAACGATGATCATGATAAATAGCTTTATACCTTGCAAAATCAGCCAACTTTAGCATATTAGCGAAAATTGTTATTTTTCTTGGGGGGGGTCATTAAATATTGCCTCGTAAGTGTGAATGCCAACACATTTTTTAAATTGAAAAAGGTGTTTCATGTAATCCCGAAAGACGTATCTACAATTTTTGTTGTAATTTTGTGCTTTGAACAAAGTGTCCTTTTGCGTTTTTTTACTTCATTTTTACTTTTTGCTCAAAAGATAATTTTCTTACAGCTAATAAAACGATTATTCAAATTATTTTCTACGTTAAAAAGCAATCAACTGAAAACGTCAAAATAAGCAAAAACCGGTTGAGAACGCCCATATAATGCTATTTCCATTTAGTCACTTCGTTCAAAAAATAAAAGAATACCGCTTCTATTTGAAAAAAATGTTGTCAATTTCACACATTCAGTGATTCCATTTATTTAAATGGTGTCCTTGGTGTCCTTCATTTTATGCCTTACATTTTTCAAAACTAAAAGAGTTTATTTGGGACTACGTCTAAGAAATAATGTCAAATTTTAAATGCTTCGCCAAATTGATGTCATACATTTGTAATTTTATTATTTTTTACAGGCCATCTTCCTTTGGTAGCCGGCTGCGGAGGTGCTGTAATTATAGTACTAATATCAGCTTGCAGTATATACTACATATACCGGAACAAACGTAAGAAGTACGATCGAGAAGCATTGGCAATACAACTCCGGCAACTAGAACACAGTCCAAGCTCCATGGTTAGGGGACCTCGCTACTTTACTCAGTCCAGTGACTGCAGCATCCATGGTCATCTTGCTGAATTATCTGATGATTCCTTTGAAACGAGCTATAAAAGTTACCCCACAGTGGTTTGACGTTATGCATCTTGTCCTTGAATGGGTCCAATCTAGATTAACCATCTCCTAGGGGAAGAACAGTTCCTGATGGGCGAAGGAACAGTGTCAAAGGCGTGAGAGATGACCTACTATGACTACAACCTGCAAATGGTTTATTGTTCCAGATGTTTTATATCTGGTATTCCAAAGACATGCAAAATGCAGGAATCATTTCTTTACAGAAATTGATATTTTGCAGTCCACATCTCTAAGAAGAATTATTTTGTACTAAAATGTCTTTTTCAAATACAGAATGCACTGCCAACGTCCTCGAATCCTTTTTTTTTTTCTTTAAGTTTTATTTAAAAAAAGTGCTCACTTGGGGCTATGTGACCTTTTAAAGCTTCCTACTATACACAGGATAAATATGGATAGATAAAACCAATTAAAGACCTATGATATTGGTTTATTAAATTTGTTGATTTAATTTATTTGGTACATTATATTTTGTAAAATTTGCTTCTATATGGATGGTAAGTAGGGCACACAATTCGAAGACGATTTTTGTCAATATATATTTTTCAAGGCACTTAATTCATTTTTATTTCCTAATTTTGTATTTTACTGATTTTAAGCATTAAAATGTATGTTTTTTTACGAAATGTCTTTTTAAAATAATTTTACACACATTAATAAAACACCACTGCACAGAAAGAAAACAAGCGTTTAATCATATCAGACGATAAAGAAAGGCATTTTTTCTGTAATTAATGCACTAATTTATTATTATACAAATTCTATTCATTTTTATACCGTTTCATAAAGTTTGTTAATGTAAAATTCAAAAAATTAAAACCCGTTCGGCGCGAAGCCAAATATATTGTAATCTAAAACATTACTGAAAAGGAGCGAGATGAAATATTAGGAAAGCTCTATAAACGGAGAATTTTAAATGAAATGGAGAAATTATTACTTTTTACTACAGTTTTGATTAAGTTTTCAACTTGACACTTCGTAGACTGATGCTTTAGTTATGCTACACTTACATAACTCATTATTCACTTTTTCTTTTGAAATATATTTTTTATTTTACTTTATTTATTAATTATTATTACTATTTATTTGTTTTTGAAAGTGTTTACGTCTATTAAAAGTGACTGCTCCGAAGAAATTCTGAGATCATATTGTTTTTGATCAGAAAAATATTTCGAACTTCCCCGCCTCTGATAAGTGTTGTCAGCGTGAACCGATGGGAAAAAAATAGTCATCGGAGATTGAAAAACAACTCTTCGTTATTCAAGTTCAATCGATTGCTTCGATATCAAAGGTAAACAAAATTTTATTTTACATGACACGAGTTTGTACTTATTTTATACATTCACCCCACGGATTGAAAAATGATTAAAAGTGGGGTCTCTTAACCGTTTTAGGGATCGTTAGCCAATTTTCCGACGAAATGATATTTTACATAACGGAAAGCTGTAGAGCAGATTTGATTCACTGTATCGTCACTTATCTTATATTAAAACGAAAAGGGAAAAAAGATAAATTCATAATGATTATTTTTGGACTAAAGTATTACGTTGTTTTGTATATATATATACTGCTAGATAGCATTTCGTAATAAAATGATCCTTTGTTTCTCTATATTACGCGAATACACCATACTATCACCATTCATTGCTTTTTTACAAATGTATCTTTAACTAGTCGCTACCAGAAATAGACATTGCTAAACTTACATTAAATTTATCCTAAATTACAGTGTCTCTAAAATGTTGAGCAAAAGATTGTAATGCTCTTCCAAAAGTGATCATTTCTCCATACTATATCGTTGACCACTTACAACACTGCAGCTAAAACTCCAAGTTTTATTTCTAAAGCCACATGCAGTCTTTTCATTCAGTGACACCACAATGCAGTTGGCCACTTTATTCTTTTTACATGATTATGCCAAATGAAATATAATACCTGGAATATCCTCGCGTGGATGAAAATGTGTGCTTCGTGCATAACCAAACACTCAAACGGTGAAATAGATTCATAAACTACATGCTCATACCCGACATCGATATTGTTCCCATCCCAATTAATGTGACGAAAGATAAAATACCACACCCAATCGTTTAAGGTATCACTATAGCTAAACGTGAGGACAATGCAAAGTTAGTGGAAAGAAATGCACGCTTTTTAGATGATAGGTGTACGTACTGAATATGAGGAGGGGTACAATGATCTAGTCATCAAACTGGTTCCGGCAACAAATTGCTTAATTATTCTTCTACTCGTTGTTGAATATAGGTTAAAGGCCAAAAAGAGTGCTTTGCCCGCATCGCTTCCAATTAGTACATTGTCACTCGAGTAACTGCTTTATAGATAAAGGCGGTTACTTAAATCTCACGCTTTTGTTCGATTTTAATAAACAATTTAATTTCTGATGTCCAGAAAATATATAGCCATGCTGTTTTTCTTTTTTTAATTATAAAAAGTACTGCCCTTAGCTCATCGTTTCTTGCATATTGCATCATACCTAAATTATTCATGGGCAAACTCGGCGGATAATTGAAAATCACGTTTAAAATAGCACTAATCACCAACAAATTTGAACACGTTATACGGAACAATTCGACATTTACGATAGTTTTTCTCGTATAAAAATGTTGCCTGAAACTGAAGAGCTAAATTGATTATCCGCGTGCGTGAGTTATCCACAATCTTTTGCAACCAATCTTTTTTTTATGACGGAAATTTACAAAATGCAGAAGTATAAACGCTCATTTTTAAATGAGTATACATAAATCCTGATCAACAAATGCAGAATGTTTTTTAGAGCAGCAATCCAAAATACTTAGCTATATGTTGATATATATTTCACTTTCTGACAAGGTACTGTTCAAAAAAGTCAAAATAATAACTAAAGAGAAATAAATAAGTAAAATTTGAAAAATAAGGAAGAGAAGTTTCAAAATGATGAAATAAACAACTAGCTGTCTTCGAAAAGAGTTTTTAGCATGAAGCCATAACTTAATGTGTAAGTATTAGAATCAATGAAGATGGTTTAAATGTATTTGTTGCGTTAATTTTCTTTCATTTCAGCATTCACGGAACTCAGTCACAAAAGGTTGACGCGCCACCCTATTCCATGGATAATCGGGAATTTACTGTGTTAGTAAACACGAAAGCCTTGATTTCACAATGCAGTTTCCAATTTTCATGCTCAAAACTCTTCTTCCTACCATTCACCATCCATCAATGTGATTATCGATTACAGATTTTACAAATGAGGCTTTGTTGGATGTGGTATCATACAAATTAGTAAACGATAAATTATGTTACTAGAATTACTTAAAAGTGTTAAATTGTTACAAAGAGAACTAACAAATCTAAACACGTCAACCTAAATAATTTATTTTACTTTTATTATTAATTAGTAGCGAACTAACCCAGCTAAAAAGCGTTGCTTTCTTTCTTTTTTTTTTTTTTTTTGTTGTTTTTTTAAATACTGATGCACCTTTTCTAAACCACAGAAACAGTATACACAGTCCGTCCCACAGAAAAGATGACTGATGTGAAATAAAATACAAGTCGTTGGTTTTTATAATGTACATGCCTTTTTAATTCAAAATAGTCTCCTTGTGAGTCAATACATAACTGGAAACGTTGGGGGAATCGTTCAAAACAATTCTGATACTCACCAATTGGAATTGCTTGCAGGACCGTTGCTGTAGACTTCTGGATATCGGGAATTGTGTTAAAACGGCGACCTTTTATTGTCATTTTTAGTTTGGGAAATAGCCAGAAGTAACACGGAGCCAAATCTGGTGAATAAGGAGGGTGGTCAAGCACAACGATACCTTTTTCAGCCAAGAAATGACAACAGATCTTCTTTTTGCCCAAATTTTCAGTCACAATGCGATGCACAGTTGTTTTAGGAATTATAGTGAGCCTGGTAGATGCACAATGATCATTTCAAAGAATTTCAGCCACTTTTCGTACATTTTCTTCGACTCGAACTGTCGCTGATGCTCCTGGCCGTGGATCGTTTTCAGTGCTCTCTCTGCGATCACGAAATCTCGCATACCACTTAAAAACGTTTTAACGGCTCGTTGCTTCACTACCATAAATAAGTTGCATCATTTCAAAAGTTTCTGCGGCACTCTTACCCAGTTTGAAACAAAACTTAATGTTTTGCACGTTGCTGCATAGCTCTTTTCACGTCCGAGGATCACAACCAGTGGTGTAGTCCTGAAAAAAAAGTTGGGGGGGGACGCTTATACATAAGAAGATAAGCAACTGAAATCAAAAGTGGGGGGACGCTTATGTTAAAATGTAAAAAGTTTGGGGGGACGCTTGTATTAAAGTAAAAAGGTAGGGGGACGCCGTCCCCCTGCGTCCCACCTCGACTACACCACTGATCACAACATACTGTTACAGTTTAGTTTACTGCGTGCAAACTAATACCAGCGCTCTTCCCTTAAAAACGGCACGGTAGGTGGTCGAAACACCACGCTACTTAATTCCTGCCTCAGATCTCAGATAGCAGTAATGGTTTCGCGAATATAAAATCAGTCACTTTTTCTGTGGGACGGACTGTGTATAGCACATCTTCAAGCAAGTTAGATGTAAACAAGACCACTTACGCCTACGGTAAGAGGTACTAGAAGATTTCTTAAACTTTTAAGATAAAAGGAATTCAACTGAAACACTGCGTGGCATCTTTCAGTACTTCAGCAGTTTCAGTTCAAGAACCGTTAACACATTTAAGCATACTTCATCAAAAACTACATACATGTACAAAGAGAGTACATTTATTTCATGCTTCAACTAAAATTTAGAATTTGTTAGATCATGTTTAACATAAAAATTACCCACTATATTAGTCGACAGATTAACTAGATATTTTTTTCTTTCAAAAAATGTACACCCATAATTAAATCACCTTTGAAACATTAAATTACATTTAAATCATGTTTCAATCAAAATCAAGAATTTCTTTTAAAGCAGGTTTAACATCAAATTTCGCCAACATATTTATCGATAGAAAACTTTTTTTTTCTTTCACAAAATATGCCCCCATTGAACTATTAGATGTAATAATTATGTTTTTATGTTCCTTTTTCAATTAATTTTACTTTTAAAATACCATGAAAATATTATTAAGCATTTACACATGCACATTCTATATTTTATCTAGTTCAATTATGCTTTCATTATTATGTGAGAACAGAAGCATAACTGCCCCATGCATATCAATTTCCGAAGCTTAGTATATCATATTACATCTTTGAATCATTAACAAAATTTTCAAAAAAAAAAGAACTTTTTACCTGTCAGATTATGTCGTCCCCACATCCCTTTACTTATGCAATGCTGCTAAAATTATATGCTGCCTAATTTTAATAAAACGTTGCATTTTCTGGGAAATATAGCTCGTTTCAGGACAAAATATCAAGTGTTTTAAAGATACGCCGATGTTGCGCCGTACATGTAGCATTTTTTAAATATAAGCAAAATTTTGTTATAAAGCAAAATAAAAGAGATTGCACCATATTTAAATTACCATCAACCTTTTGAGAAAAAAATAATGCATAAATTTTCAGTAGACTAAAGAGATTTGAATTTCGTGATAGGCTAAAGTGCGTTGTTGCTTATTAGTTTGTAAGGAGAGAAGATTTGTTTTTCAAACTTCATCCTTTATTCTTAGCTAATTTAATAAGATTAACTTTTTATCGCTTCAAAACTATGTCAAGTCTATAAATACCTGTAAAATAAATACCGACTTAATTATTTTACTAAAGATTTTAAGGCAAAAACAATTTTGACCATCACATTATTCACTATTTTAAGTTGGTTCAATTTTAGTTGAACTAGATTTTTTTAAAACTAATTTATGAATTTATTTTCCGGTATTTTAACGCAAAACGTTCATCCAATAAAAACAGAATGCACAAGACAATAGTTAATTACCCATGCATTCACACGAGTAAGAAATAATTTAAATTATTTACAACACAAAATCTTTCTTTGTTAGGGACTGATCTAAAAATAAGTATGCCTGACATTTACAAATTTCATGAAAGAAATAAGTTAATGTTATTTTTTAAACTCCATTTCTCCCATCCATTCCATCTCGTCTAAAACTGAGAGCTTCAAAGAAAAATGTACGTATAAGAGATTCAACTTGTCTATAAAGAAATGAAAAAATAAAAAAATAAGGTTTCAAATGTGAAAGACAATTTATTCTCTTCTAAAATTGGTATAGTAACATAAATATTAAATTGCCCAAAACTGTAAATCACTAATGACAGTTTGCAAACACATAATCTGTTGCATGTCTCGAAAAAAGTACTTTAAGTTACCTTACTTGATGTTCAACGTTCATAAAAATGTCACAAAGATTCTAAGAAGGGGATGCGAATAAATATTTCTTTTCTCAAGTGTATTCTTCTTTGTGACAACAGAGACACTTTAACCTCGTCGGAATAGAAGGCGCAATGATCAATATGATTCGGGCGTTTCCTGATTGACACGGATTGACTTTTCCGGATTGAATTTTCTTCCTCTTCTGGAAACTTTCTTTAAAACTCTCAAATTTCTTCCGTTATAAAAGAATTAGTGTAAAAAAAACCATAGAAACTATTACTCTATTTTACCATTCCTGAAAGTAACGTTAGCTGTTGTGTTATATTTCTTTGTCAGCGTGAGAGCTTAAGTGTCATGAGTAACTTTATTATCTCAATGTAAAAATTGATGTTTTCAATATTTTTTGATATAAACCAGAAATTTGCATATACCGTCAAAAAAAAAATATATATATATATATATAAACATACACACACACACACATATATATATATATATATATAAACATACACACGCATATATATAAACATACACACACACACACACACATATATATATATAAACATACACACACATACACATATATATATATTAGGGTGTCCCTTAACCATATGTTATTTTTTGAAGGTTAAAATTTTGCTGCTCCCAACCCCTGATCCTGTTCAAATGATAAAAAAAAGGGCTATGCAAAATTTCAGCTTAATCATTTAACGTTTAGGCGACCCTCAAAGCGCTTGAAGTAATGCATATTGATTAATTTCAATACAAACATGTATATTCTTCCCTAGATCCTAGCTTGTCCGTTACTTCTTTGAGAAATGTCTGTGGAATTGTATGGTCTTCCCAGCAATTGCTTAAAAACATTTCAAATCAAATTTCCCCAAAGTAAATTATAAAAAAAAAATTCAAAACAGCATGAAAAATTTAAACACATTTTATTTTATAAAAAAAATCACATTACTTCGATAAGAGCAAAGCGCTTTTATTTACTATAATACTTTTGATAGAATTACAACATAATGTAAGCGAAATAACAATAAATATTATTTTTTCATAAGTGAGGATTTAGTAGCAGTTGGGTTTTCTTTTTTTACGTTCTCCGGCAACAATTTGTAATATAAATTGTTTCTCAGCTTCATCTTTTGTAAGAATGTTATTATGATCTGGAATGAGTTTGATACCTCTTTCTGCAACGTCATTCACAACAATGATTGTCTGAAGTTTTTCAATTCCACTCTTATAACCAACATCATCTTTCCATGATGAAGGGTCTTTGTACAGAAAATCGGAGCTAGTAGAAAATCTCGTGAAGAAATTTTTTGTACTAGAAGTTACAAAAGACGGAAACTTGATTTTTGAAAATGATGAAAAAACGTTTGGGTGAAGAATGTATCGCTTAAATTGATTTGTATCCCCTTCTTCCTGTTCTTCACTTCCTTCAACCTCCAGCATAACTTGAGCCATACTTGTCTTAACATCTATTGGAACACTGTCATCAAAAAAGGAAAGAGCCACAGTTTCGAAAACTAAGTACCAGAGATGTTTTGAAACTTTTTTTGCAGTAGCCTTACTGATTTCTGGATCAATAGCCTAATAATTTAGCAATTGATACATGAAAAGAAAATCATAATAGGGTACTTTAATTGCATCTGGTGACAAGAACCATGCTCGAACATACACTTGAGCAAGAAAAATACATATTCTTCTTAAGGAATTCTTCTCCTTATGAGATAATTTAACTTGATCTTGAAATAAGAATATTTTAAATGCATAGCTTGCTTTTGACATCCATCTAGCATGACTTACAGCTCCTGGTATATGAAAAGATATGCCATTCTTTGGAATGCCTCCAACTAAGATCATTGTTAACTCCAACAAATCTCGATAATCATCCAGCAGTTGTTTATGAGTAGCAAGCTGATCTTCAATAAAATGAATAATGGTAGAGCGGACATCATGTGGCACTTCATTTTTATCAGTTATGTAAACATTTTTGTCAATTTTAACCCAAGTTTCTCTAAATCTTTCGAAAAGTGGCTTGTCTGGACCAGTAAACGCATCCATCAGCAAGTCGAAACTGCTTCTCAAAACTAATTCAAAAATGTGATGACGACAAGGGAGGTACAACAGGTCACGATTGAACATTTTTTCTAGATTTATGCAGGCACCATTTATTCGGTCTGTGTTGCTTGCTGTAGTATTACAGCAAAGTGCCTGAATTTTGTTAGTTATACTCCATTTCTCGACTGCACGATAAACAGCCAACGCTTGCTCTTCTCCTGAAGATGTTGGGATATCAGGCGCTCCCAGCAGTTGCTCTTTGCCTGGAAAGGTGACTGTTATTGCCAGTCTATCAACCTTTTCTACACCTCTTAGTGCCAGAAGCAACTTTCCATCCCAGAGTAACACTAATTCTTGGCAGTTGTCTAATTTAAATTTGTTCTGGATTTCTGTGTATCTTGCTTTCCTAAATTTCCTTCTCAGATTTTGAAAAGAAGTACGATTTATTACTAGCTTTTCAGTATCATGGCCGAAAGCTTCTGCAGCAGCCATTAATATGATAACTGCATTTCTATCAGTAATTTTGCATCTCTCAAAAACTACACAAAGACGGGGAGTAAAAAAAAATTTAATGTACCTCGACGGGCTGGATCTATGGCTGCAGTTGATATCTGTTGAACGATGGTAGAATCTTCCCTGCCGTCACCACTATCTCTATTTTGGCTGCTTGGTGTTGAATCATCAGTTTTCACTACAACAGGTTGACAAGTAGCAAATTTTTGTTCCATTTCTTCATAAGTTCTTTTTTTCGTGACACTTTCCATTTCAGAGCGTTTTAGTGCTCTTTTTTCCTTATATTTTAGATTTTGATCAACACCAATCATGGAGCCCGGTCTTCCTTTTTGGCCCTGAAGAATTAAAAATTTCTTATCGTCTTCATTTTTCATCTGTTCCAAAGCATCTGAATGAGCAATGTCAAAGAAATCGTCCATTTTTTCTATGAAAAGATCTCTTTTGTCTTTTTCTTTACCCGAAGTTCTTGTCAAGTTTTTCTGTAAACCTTTCCATTCGTCATATAGTTTAAATAACTTATCAATGCAGTGATCGGCTCTTTTAGAAGAAATTCGTGCTTTTTTCCAAAAGATGGACACTTCTTGAATCACCAACGCTGCGCTTTCTTTCTTTGCAAAATTTACAACTCTTACATTGTAGAAAAAAGCTCTTAAAACCCGTTGATTCGAAGAGTTGGTTGGACCACTGAAGTGAATACATAATTTTAATCAGTTGTTGTAATTACCTACTAAAGTATTTCGAATGTAAAAATGGATGTTTCACTATAGAATATAAAATATTTTTACTCACTTACAGAATTGAAGCTTGAATTTGGCTTATAACACTTATTAGATTAGATTAAGTACGCAGCACACAAAGAATAAACATTGGTTCCGTCATTGCACTTTTAATAGGATGGATATTATCTCAACTTAGTAACACACTTAGTGACAGAAGCCATAGTCCACACTGAATTATTACACCAAACAATAACTTCTCAAAGAATCACAAAAATATATATTGAACAATGGCTGAAGCGCCTTTTTGTTTTACGTCTTTCCCAAATCACATCTCAAATCATAATGAAATTAATAAACAAAGTATTTTTTTTTTTTTTTTGAGTTCATACAGTTCTAATGCTGCCAGTTTGGGGGAACTTTATAAAGCATTTCATTCCCTCTTCTCGAAAATTATTAATTTATACAGTAAATATTAAATAACAGTAATATCTTGAAAAATAACTTTACAGATGACAATTTCAAAAACTCATGGTCGATGAGGGCCGCCAGAATGAAGTCCGATTAAGCTAAAATTTTGCACATATCACTTTTTTGTTGATTGGAACAAGATAGGGGGTTGGGAGCTAAGCTTTTCGAAAGTTGAAAAATAAGGGCCACCCTAATATATATACACACAAAACTTTGCATTTTATTTATGATATTACTACGACCTGTAAACCATCGTTATAATTTCAATAACACTGATATTATAACCTCACAATGCTATGATTGTAGTAGTGACAAAGATTATAAGTAGCGGAGCAGATTTAAAATAAATTTTCACTAACAAAACACTACTAACCCAAGCGAATATTATTTTGTTTGTTTCACGAATGATAAGACATATTTATATGGTTACACATGAGGAAAAAAAAGGGAAAATAACGAAAAAAAGCTTGTGTGATTACGAAATATTATGCAACAAAATAAATCCATAAATGAGGAAAAGAAGAAGCCAGGAGGCAGGAAGGGTAAAATATGAATGAAGTTTAACACTTAAACTAAATTATAAAGAAATCTGTTTTTAAAAAATCCAATGTAGACTAAAAGGACTTGAAGAAATTGTCAAATCCAATGTTATTTAGCGCAAATTCTCATTGAAAAGGATACACTTCTTTTAGCGTTACAAGGATCCCCATTTTTCAATGCAAGAAAATAGAGCTGTGCCAAAAACAGCCAGTTTGCAATTTTTTCATTGAAAATTTGAGAGAAAGTACGGTGAATTTATCATGTATACAGACGGCACAAAGTATTTTAAATCACTCATTAGACTATTATCACAACCTTCTTTTTTTTAAGATGATGAAAGTTGGGTAAAGAGAATTAAAACTAGAAGGACTGGAGCCTGTGAGAAAAATAGCTATTTTTCTCGCACAACTGGATTTATTTGATACAGAATGAGTATTAAGAGATTTTTCTTCCTTTTCCTGTGCATTACGACTCATTTTAATGAAATGTATGTTTTTCCCCCCATGAAAGGTACGTTTTTAATTTTAATTGAGTATTTTGTGCTTTAAGGTGCAGGACTCGTACGCCCCACGTCAGAGGATCGAACCTGGCAGTGTCGGTGGATTTTCAAAATGCTTAAAATCGGCTGCGCCCATGTCGTATGATTATGCAGCAAGTAAAAGATCCCTTGAGTAGACATTTGGTTTGGACGCTTTCGGTTAAATCAAATTCATAGTGCAATTTCGCATCAACAGAGTCCGAGTGCTCGCCCTTTCAGGTGGAGAATTTCGAAGCCACCATTCTCATGCGGCGATGGTACCACGCTCATTGTGGTGCCGCTGAAAGAGATGGCACCAATCTCTGGGGAGCGCACTAGGACTGCAATTGGCAGAAACCAACAGCAGTCCATTAGAATTTTTTTTTAAAAATGTGTTTTAATTTCATGAAGTTTAAAAACTACGATGTAGGGAATTGTTATAAGTGTATTTACACCTTAAAGAATTCCAAGTTTTTTGGCAGAAATTTGAAATGCAAATTGCAGGCACGTTCTTCAACGCTGCAAAGAGCTTCTTTTTCAGTGCATTAAAATGGAGCTATGCAACAAAATGCCCACTTGCAATTTTTACCATAAATTTGATATGAACAACGATATAGTTGGTCATGTTTACAGCCCTCGCGAAGTCAATCATTTTCATTTGATCATGGAATTGTTATAATTTTTGAAATTTTAAAACTATGATGAAAACTATTAAAGCGAAACAACAAGCATTCGTAATACTCAATCCTGCAATTCTTGAAGTAATAGAAAAAAATGTGCTTTTTCGTGGTTACAGAGCTTTGTGGCAAAGAAGTTCAAGCCACAGCTTGTAAATGCAATCTGTATAAATCTGCTTTGTGGTTTCATATAGCACAGTTTTCGTTTCGTAAGATAAATAACTATCTAGCAAGTATTCATTATGTTTATTTTTTGCCAAGCACACTAATTAGTTAATTCAGAATAATCATTTACATTACTTTTGATCATGAAAATTTAAAACTGCGAAGTTTTGAAAACACTTTCATACAGCTTTTTAGGTTTAGTTTCACTAATAATAAGTGAATAACAAACAAATGAGTTCTGCAAGAAAACCGAAAATAAAGGATCTGGACAGATAAGCAATAAAATAAAACATTTAAACTGGTTCGGATGGAAAGTCGACGTTACGGGCTGAAACATGTAATCGCTCTAAAAAGTTGAATTAAATAGGATAAAAATAAATTATATTTATAGAACGCATGCTGCCCATTTAATTTTACTGAAAATCAAACAGCTCTGACAGATTAACGTGTTTACTGTAAGCAATTTTACCTCAACAGTTTTGATTACTTCGCTGCTTCTTATTTCGTGCAAAAACCTATTAATGTGAATGCGTGTATTGGTCTCAACCTATTTCACGCATTCAGCAAAATTTATTTATCTTCACTGAATGGAACATTAAAAACATGCCTGCCCAAATGTGACTGAAATTATTTCCGTTTGACTGAAAATTTTCGATTTGTGTAACCCTAAAAAAGCCCAACAGCATACATTTTTAAAACATTGCCATGTTGTTTGTAAGATTCAAAAAATTGCATTGTTTTATTAAATTAAAAAGTTTAATAATCAAAATTGGAAAAGCTAAAGTGGACATCAATACTAAATGTTGCATCAATTTCAAACCACATATTTAAAACGACAATGGTTAAACTTTAGTAGTACATTATGATTGACATAAAGAGTAAAATCCAAAAAACGTTTGTTTTAGAAAATAATTAACTTTATCAATGGTTTCTTGATTATATTATTTGTTCAATGTGCATTCGAAGGATTTGTGCAGCGCGAAGGATTTCTCTATCAATTGCAGCAATTTGGCAGTGAGAATTGCAATTGATAGAGAAGCAAAAAGCCCTCATCTGCAGTTAAAACTCAGAAATATCATTATTTTCATATTGCAGATTCGCCCCACCGCCTCCATATAACGTGTATGCCAAATTTGAATGTCAGGAAGCTCTACGTAGGTCTTAAACAGGTTACCTTTAATTATAACCACCCTGTGTACATATATGTTGCCAGTGTATTTCTCTTCCAGTTTCACGAAATCATCACTTGTACTCCTTCAATCTAGGAAATAATTAACTTTTATTTAGCAGAAAAAGCCCATGGTTGAATTTCAGTTTAAAACTTCGTTAGAAACTAAAATTAATGAAACTTACTAACCTTTTATTTGGCACGGTTAATCAGAAGCAATGTGTTTTCATTGGCTATTGCGAGAGATATACAATTTCAAACGATGCTTTATTTGACATTGTTACTGTAATAAATTTTAATTAATCCGTTTTTTTAATTTGAATTAAGTATTTTGTAAGTCATTAAAATTTGTAATTGGGTGAAAATTTAGTTGATATTCTCTATTGAATTTAAGGAAACTAAGAACACACTAACTAAAGTTACTATGTCATTACAGTTGTTTCAAGGCTGTTAGGGGCTTCCTTTTTAATGCACATAAGTAAAAATTGCCCTTAAACCGAAATCCTTGAAATAGATGTAGGCAGCTGTCTATTTTGTGTACACTATAGTTATAGTGCATTACCCTACATAATATAAATAAAGAAGTATATTTGCATGGTCACATCATTTTTCAACCAATTTTATATTTTTGCTTTCTGAACATAAATTTAAAGTGCTTTTTAAACATTTCTTTTACGCTTTTATGGTTAAAGATATTGACATTGCAGCAGCTTAGACAAAAATAGACTCAAAAATCATTTTCGCTGGATGATTTGATGTTCAAAGTAAGCTAATGAAATTCAAAAGACCATTCGCGTTCAGACACGCTTCACAAAGCGGGGAAGATTTCAGCGAAACGGAAAACAGTTTTCACTATTTCGGGAAAATCTCAGCCATAAATGTCCTATTCAAGATCAATCAAAATCCGCTTCCATGCAGGAGGCATTTATTGACTTTTTCGATGGAAAGCGACATCTGAGCCAGATAGGAAGAAATGTCAAAAGAATGCGTGAAAATTTAGAAGAAAACGGAAGACACCTTTTTTTTTTCCTTTGCGATCTCCAATTCTGAAGTAATTATTGCTGTATTTAACGTTGATAATTCATTTTTCTCATCATTCCTAAAGATGATTTCCCCAAATAGGAAACATAATCACAGCTCAGTATAAAACTATCGAGAAAAAAGTAAGTATTCAGAAACTTTTCTTTTTTCGACGCCGTCGCTTTAGTTTACGGCAATACTTCTACAAGCTCAAAAAGGCATTAAGCTTGACATTTATTGTTTTAACTACACATGAAAATTTGGTGAATGTAAAGTCCAGCGGAAACTAGGAAAGTGTGATCCGCTTTTTACAAATGTATTTTTAAAACATTTTACATGATAAAATTTCCAATTTGATATTATTTGTTAGTTTACAATGCTAGACAAGTTTTTATTGTATTTTTTATATTAACCATACAAACTGCCCTTTCCATGAGGGTTTTTTAATAGCCAAACCTCCCTACCAAACCTCCCTACTTGAAGAGAGCCAAACTTGAAGTGAGCCAAACCTCCCTACTTGAGAGGTTTGACCCATTGTGTGGGAGTTTTGACCTATCAAAAACTAAAAGTGCTGAAAACTAGTTATAATTTAATATTTAAAAAATGCCCTTACAAAACAGACAATAATTAAATGTCTAAAGAATTACCCCAATCATTTATTTAATAAATAAAAAATAACATAATCTGAAGCAGAACTTTTCAAATGAATTTATAGTTAGAAATTTTATTTTGAACGCAACTTTTGTAGTGCCTTCAATGATACCATCGCATAATGAGGAAGCTTAATACATGTTTTGGTTACTGTTGCAACATCTTATTCAGGTTAAATACAACTGAAACAACATGCATCAAAGCTTTTGAAAAAAATATAGACAAATAATATATAGATGCTTTCATGAGACAAACATTAAAGAGAAAAGAATAAATTAGATTTGGTTGCAAATTTTACTAATACAAAATTATTATTTTCGATGCCAGGTCGTGAGCCTTCAAAACCGCCATTTTCGAAAAGTTAATCTTTCTCCTAATTTTATTACATAATTCTTTAAATCAATTGTTTGCATTATACACAATTAAAATTTTATGTAAAATTGTAATATTATATAATTACAATCTTATAAATATTTAAAAATGATAATAAACTAGGCAATGTTATTTTATTCATTAATTTAAGAGATGTGTGGCAATTCCAAGCTAAATTAGATGACCTTACAGAATTACATTTTTGAAAAATGTAAATTTAGTGGGAATGAATATGGTTATCTTCCTGCATTAAAAGTTGTGGCATTATCTCTTTTAAACAAAAAAAAGTTCCATTTTAGCTAACTCTTTACCTAAAGCAATTAACAGCCGCTCGAATTAATCCGTGTAATATTTGAAGAATGAACATCCTAACATTAAGGTGATCTTTTTTTTTTTTTAAGACGGAAAAGGAGAACGAAAAAACTTAAGAAGGAAGTACAATTTAAATAAAAGAAACATTTTATTAATTCAAAGAAAAATGTACTAATTAAGCTTACGTCACTTTTAATTATTTAATTAAAAGATTACTTTCTATTGAATGAATTTTTTTGTCAATATATCATTTTTTAAGGTAAAGCCGGTAGAGTTGGCGCATGATAGGAAAACATGATAAAAAAATATGAAAACGTTAATTTTTTGCCAATCTTTTGATGAGTATTATAGACTACAATCCTTTTGTATGCACTTCCAACACTATTTCCTTGTTATGTTGCAATTTAAAACGACAGCAGGAATAAAACTAAGACACCTATTTTTCGGGGGGGGGGGTGAGATTGCGCACATGGATGGTTCACGCACATGAGCGATGGCTTTCGATAATAAGTAGATTATATTAATAATAACTGCAAGTAAATTGTCAAAATAGCAGAAAAAAAATCTTTGTTTAAAAAGTACATTCCAGTACTCTCATCACAATGAAAAAGAGGAACAGTAATGAAAAGTCAAGGACATTTGGAAACTCTTACATTTGGAAAGCAAGCAATAAAAACGACGTTGTATCATACATTTTCAGAGAAAAATCATGGGAATTCAAGTAGACACTGCTCACTTGTCGCTCTACAGCTACCTGAAATCGCAGTGCACTTACACCTCCCCTTCCCTCCAAAAATTCAAGTGCGCCATCTCTCCGACAGCTCAATCTCACCAGGTTTTACGTTATTGGGAATTTCGAGCAACAAATAATCATATTGAATTTTACTCTAATTGCTTTGCTCTCTAGAGTACCCCCTCCCCCCATTCTATGCTGATTTCTCACTTGTCCCAAAATCATTACTGATTGGAAAAAAGTTCTTTCAACTGTTGCATTAGTTCCAGGTCAGCACAAGAAATTCAGCAGGACCAACTAAATTTTCATATGGAATGTGTTTATTTTGGAAATGTTCTTTTATCAATCTCAAAATGTTGAAAACTGGGATTAACAGATTAGTTTTAAGATATCGAAAAGGATGACAGGTAGGAGGACACATTTCGAGAAAGAACAGGACCAATGGAAGAACCGTCTTCCGTAAAGGAGGCCGATTGGTCCACCTTATTTATATAAACATTACAACATCCTTAAAGTATCTTCTTAAGACATTTAGCAAGCAGCTATGTTTCAAAGTGAAAAAATTCATACAGCAAAAATATGTCGTCCACAAACGTATGCTCCTTTCATTGTCAGAAAGAAAAAATTAATAATAATAAAAAGAATTACGTGTAGTTTTTTCTTTTTTTTTTTGTCTTGTTCATGAAGAAGTGTTCTTATTCTTATTATGTATTTATGATGCTATTACATATGTGTATTTCATTGAAATAAAACAAAATTAAAAGGAATAGTAATGAACTTTTCATATGTTCTTTTAAAATTATTTTTTCTGATTTTTTGGGCAATATAAATGTTAAAAACTAACTTTTGCGGAGAATAGAGATTTCCTATAGAGCAATTTATTTTAAGGCTTAAATTTACGATGGAAATTACAGACACATATTCTCTGAGAAGAAATGTCGGCAAAATTTCGTTGCAAATTTATTTCTTGGATTCGTTACTCATCACGAAACCTGCAACAATATGAAAGTCGAATAAATAGCTAAAGCTATTTATTCTTCCATAGATTTTTTTTTGCACGAATTTTTTACTCATTCTGCAGGAACGTATCCATCTTGCAGAAACAGATACAATATATATATATATATGTATGTATATACATATTTTTGTACTTTATTTTATTCACAGCATTAGAAGAAGAAAAATATTTGATCATTGAGGCAAATCACGAAATGCTGAATAAAATTGCTTTGGTTACCATAAAAAATAAAAGCGAACTCTTTTGGAATACAAAGAGCTACTGAAATTCGAATAATGTTTCAAATAAGTAATGCAAAAAGCTTTTTTTATGGTAGAAATTTTCACTCACAAATATTTATATATACAAGAACTAAAAGATTTAAATAATATCACGCAAATTTATGTGTTTTCCAAATTTTATTTTAAGATTTCAATACTATTTTCAAATTTGTTATGTTTTATTTTCTCTAATAAGATCGATGCTTAGCATGAAAGTAGTAGCATTAGTTTTTCGTTAGATATGCAGTCATATTCATGCTTGAAGCTTATAATTTCCAAATTTTAACTGTGAACTGATAATACACAAAACATTACCAGTTATATTTTTATTAAAACATTTTTAACATTTTGACTTCAAGGTTAATGAATATGCGTGCTTTACTATTTCATGGTTTTATTTAGACTAGAAACTAATTTTGTTTCCCAAATAAATTTTGCTTTTAGATCATTTCAAGTTGTAGTTGTTCATAAATGTCTAGTATTTTTTTTCGAGTATATATATTTTAGGTCGAGTCTAATTGTTATGTTAAAAAATGCAAAACAGATGTGGAAAATCCCATTCACTGGAATTCTTCACATCGTTGTTTGATAAGAATAGTGACACAACTCAAAAAAGCTACTTTTTCAGGAGAAAAGTTTTTTAAATTGTTGCGATGTGTAATTTATTGTTGTTTCATCCATAACAATTCCTAATTATTGCAATGCCCCTTAAAAATGGTTAATACTATTATTTTTGTTTATTTCATGCAGTTTTTGTGCTAGCCTTTTAGGGTTTCTAGAAATTTTAATCAAATTTAGGAGACTTTGAGTTGTGTCTCTTTCGAATAAAAACGACATTTTTTCTGAAACAACAATTTGAGGAATAGTGTAATAACCCTGAAAAGGTCTTTAAAAAATTGTAACATTAAAATCAATACAGACACAACTCCAAATATGTCTCTATTGTCCATAATAAAAGTTTATGAAAAAATCCGAAATTAACAGCAATACAGACAACACAAAATGGGTCTCTATTGCTCTATAAGGGACTATATCACTTAGGACCTAATCGGAGTTGTGCCTTTTTTCAATAAAATTGGCAGTACTTACCCACGCAGCATTCGAAACACAACACAAGTTATGCCTCTGTTCAACAAAAAAAAATGGCGTTTTATTTTCATTCTGAAAAGACACTTATGCTATCTACAGGCAACTTTGCTATCTAGACTTGGTTCTTTATTCCATACAAAAGATCAATTTTGTAAAAGTATTATCAATTAAAAATCTCATTTTCGGTATTTTTTTAGTTGTGTCACTATTTTTTTCAAGCGACGATATGTAGGTGTATTCTTCGGAAATTGGCGATTTAAGTATATATTGCTTCCTGAAATCCTCAACAAGCTAAAAGATAAACCATGGTTAAATAAAAACAAATGCCAATAAACGTATCGTTTTTTTATAAACCAAATGCATCAATATAAATGTTAAAATCTAACTTTTGCGGAGAATAGAGATTTCCTATAGAGCAATTTTAAAACTCAAACTTACGATGGAAACTACAGACACATATTCTCTGAGAAAAAATATCGGCAAAATTTCGTTGCAGATTTGTTTCTTGGATTTTTTACTCATCATAAAACCTGCAACAATATAAATGTCGAATAAATACAATCCAAAATAAAAATTTTATTTCCGAAAACACATTTATACTCAATTTGTGAGAAAACCACTTGATGCTGACGTTGAATTCAGGCATATTAAGTTTATCACCGTAACGTGCTCACAAAATTGCTTTTCAGATGCCAGTTTTATTTTTATTTTTATCAAGAATATGATCCACCTCAACACAACCTATTTCTAGAACAACGAAACGAAAGAGTTTTGAAATAAAAGCACAATAAAACAAATTACTGGAAGCATCCGAAACCTAAAGTGAGCGTTCAAAATTCAGTCGTAATGTTGTCATTGTTCAGTTGGAATGGTGGTCTCTTCACGATTTCAGACAATAAAGGCTGTATTTCTTCATAAGGCTTTTCCTTTTAGGAAGAAATGATACAACTGCAAATGTTCAGGCGTCACGTTGGGTACCACAACATTATCAGTTGAACTTACGAAGCATAAATGCAGTTTTATTTATAAAATTCTTTTTATAGTAAAAGGAGCTTTTGAGATCGTTACGGTTTTAGTGATTCACCTGCACTTTCATTCAATGAAGTCAGCGATTCAGCAAAAAATTTTAATAAAAGAATAATTTTATTAGAAAGCTATTTTTTCCATGAAATAGTGATTAAAATGCTCTTCAAAGAGTTGCTATAAATGTAGCTGAAATACCGCGATAAAACAATGGGATTTTTGTGTTACGATGTAATGTCAAAAGGTTAATGCTATTCATTAAAAAAATTATTCTTGCTACGGCTAAGACGTTTTTCATTTATATATATATCCGTATTTCCACGAATACTCCGACTTCATTGATAAAAAAACTGCAGTAAAAGCTTTCTGAGATGTACAGAGATGTAAATGGATTTTTGTTTCAGTTGATTTTTTTTTTTTTTTTTTTGCGAGCAGTTAGTTATTACATACTTAATTAAATTATGAAAACCCCATAATTTAACATTCCTCAGAATTTATGATTTACTAACAGCAATTAAAAAGTGAAAAATAAACAAAACTATAGATGAATTATTTAATTCTAGTGAAAATGGGAAGAACCTTCTGTTACGAACAAAACGCTAAATGCGACAGTGCTGTTAATTAAATAGAAAACGTATAAACGTAATATAAATAATATCTAAATCATTCTAATTCAGAATAGCATATTTTGTCCTAAATTAATTTAAACATCAACCGCTCTTTCAACACCTCAAAAACCTTCTTTTTATCATTCCCTTCCTGCCCCCGAATCTGCAACAGTCGGTTATTGAGATTCTACGCTATCCTGGTTTCATTCAAAAATATTTGGCGATAAAAGCTTTTTTATGGCATTATGTTTGAAATATTTATTTTTTGCGTATAATGCACGTGATGTAGCATTCTCTAATGGCAATAACTTTAGCCAAATTTGACAAAAGACCGATTACCAGAGAATCCTTCATTTATGGAATTAAAAGCTGCAATTTTTACATTCAGATGATCACGTAGAAATAAAATAAATAATGTATAAATAAAGCGTCAATCAACTTTTCTACGTTTTTGAAAACTATTTTAATGGCCTGCAATATCCAAGATTTTAGTAGCACTGAAATTCCTAGAAGCCTAAAAAAAATCTGTATCTATATATAAAGGCTTACTTTAAGAAGAAATGAAGACGACATTCTTTAAAGTATCTATATCTATCTGCGCCTTATGGCACTATAAAACATTCCACGATGTTGCAGTTCATTACTATCACGTTTTGATAAAAACGCAGACCCATCTGAAATAAATTTTCTTCCAGTAGCACTTGTCATTCCGATAGTCTTTTGGGGACCATTATTTTTATGTTTAGTGCTCACATTCAGTAAAAATCTGAGATTCATTTTTATCGCACCTTACAAAAAGATACAAATGAAGGGCACTTTTATTTTTCAGACAAAAAATATAAATACTTGTCTTTAGTTAGGACGTTAGGGATTTTACGAATTTTTGAAACAATTTCCGTGATTTTTTTTTATTTGTGTTTGAAACACAATGTTGGGCTCTGTTTAAAAATATATTTATTTTATCTAAAAATAGCATTTGGAGAAAACTAAAATTCTTTTATTGGGTTGCATCGATTTTTGAGAAAAGTTACACATTCTATTTTAGATGACGGAATAACCGTTCTAATTTACAGTAATTTTTTATTTTGCATTTTTATTATTTGTGAATGTCTCCTAGGAAAAGGCGAAGTTATCAGAGTGTATTAGAGATAGTAAGTTGGAGTTTGTTTTCTAGTAGAAAGAATCATCATTTACAAATAATGTCAGCGCGAGTTTATAATTCTTCATACTAGCATTTAATAAAACAAATGCAAATTAAAAGAAGGAACAGTGTGTGACTTTTACCCGCTTTATATTATTGTAAAATGGAATATGCTTTTTACTTTGAGAAGCAAATACTAAATTATAACCGTATTTTTCATTTCAGCGCGTCCTTTAAATTCAATACTTCATGAAACTCCCCAAAAGACAAGAAAAAAGAGAGAGAGAAAGAAAGAAAGAAAGAAAAAATGAAACTGAATCATTTTACTTTGCTGAAATTTTATTCGGACCTTCGTTTCTATTCAACCAACCACTACCACTTCACGGTCTGCATACGATTAATTAAGGATGTAAACCGAGTACAACATGTTGGTACTTAAAGGAAAAACTAGATTAATTAAACAGAGAAAGGAAAAAATTTTATCAGCTCACCACAAAATCAAAAACTCATATTTTGATAAAAACTACCAAACACGTTCAACACAATCTCTCCAACCGAGAAATTTACGGAAAGAAAAGTTCGTTCTGAAATTTTAGCACTTGCCTTATCAATTCAGTAGAATCAGTTACCAAAAGAAATCGACTTTCAACTAAAAACTTAAGAATATATTTTTTTTTAATTTTAAGAATAAACCTTTCTTTTCGTTTTCTATTTGCACTACATTAAATAAAAAATATATATTAAATGTATACGTAGAATTTAATTAAAACTGCGAACAAAAACAGAAGAATTTTATTTATGTGTGAAAATATTTCAATTTAATTCATTTTTCAATGTCATTTTTTTTTCCTATTATAACTTGGGCCAATGATAACAAAATTGAACTAAGCCTTCGAATAAATTTCATTAGAAACAATTACTCCAAGCGTTCTCATTGTCATGCAGACTTCGACAAAACTCCAAATAATGCAGAATTTCACGGGCTTTTCCGTAGTACTAAATTCCAACCAATTTTCGTATAGACTTCCGTAACTTCCGTAAGGAAAAGAGAAATTTTAAGGTTTTAAAATTAAAATTCTTATGGTTTGGAACGTTTCTAAATTTTGAAAAAACCGCTATGATCATTTCCGGGCGCCCTAGTACCTCCGCATCGAATTTGAGGAATATCCAACTTTAACTGTGGATGTGTATAAAGAACATAAACACAGTTGTATTTATTTAAATACAGCTGTGAGGTGGTGAGAAACATAGTGGTATAAGTCAAATGGTTTATATTTTGAGAAAAGCGGTATTTTGCATTACAGTTTTAAGGTTACGGTATGGAATAAGAAAAAACAAATGGTACTATATGTTAATAAATTTTTGAAGCATGGTTTAGTTTACTGTAAATAAAGGTAGATAACATCCCATATTATGGTAAATTCAATTACCTATATTTTCAATAAAATATCACTTACACCAGTACACAGTAATAAAAAATATTCACGTTAAGAAAGCACAAATAAGCATTAAAATGCAGACATGTTTCAGGATTGTTTGGAATCCCTTTTTCAAGGCAATAGTGGAGTTTCTAAATGCAAAATCACAGAAACCCCACTATTGCATTGAAATAGGGATTCCAAGCAATATCGAAACATATGTCTGCATTTTAATGCTTATGTGTGCTTTCTTAACGTGAAAATTTTTTATTACAGTTTACTTCTGCACAAAGTAAATTTATTATTTTTACACCAGTATTTCTCATCGTCTTATATATACTTACCGGTTCCTGACAAAGAGAGAAAATTTCATATGAAAATTTTCTGAGGTTTTTAAAAGTCATTTCGGTATTTTTAGCAAAACTACCTAAAATTAATTTTTGAAGTCTTGCTTTGCAACCCAATGACAAATGATAGTCATTTCTGGGAAAAATTGTTTTAAAAACTGATGTGCGTCTTATAGTCCGTAGTTTATTATATCCCATAAAGTACGGTATATATATGCTAGCAAAAAATAATTTATAAAAAATATTAACTTCACTAGATTAAAATACAATAGCTAATAATAATATAACTTCTTTTCAAATAAATTTTGCCAAAAACCAAAGGCATCAAAAGAAATTCGGAATCAGAGCGAAAGTACTCACGCGTCGGGAAGGATTCGAACTAAAGACGCATTACTTCGTCACTGGGCCAGCCGGTACTCATCAATTCTTTTTTATTTAGAAATAAAAATGCCTCTTTACAGAACTTATTTCACGTAAAACTGCAATAAAATCTAAATTAAAACTAATTTGAATTTTCGGATGGGACTACGGGCATTAGCTTTCTCAGGGGATGCTAGAACTTTGTGCAAATTTCACTCCAATCCGTCGATCAGTGTGACTTTGTACATACGAACACACAAACGTGCTCTTTTATGTGTACAGATATATATATATATCATATGTGTAGTTGTGACCCCTTTAAACCCTCACCCCAATTACAGAAACAAAGATATTAGGATCATTTTCGTTTCAATTACAAAATATTTGTCAACAGAATTATGTTGCACGTATAGACACTTATTTCATTATTTTTACTCTTAATAAAAATAAAATACAGAATAAAACCGTTTAGCAATCAAATCATTCAAATAGTGAAAGAGTTCATTTTTATTACGGCTTCGCCTTTTGCGCAACTGCAAATTCTTACTCAAACGATATGTTACATCGTTACATCAATTTTAAGCAAAAGATTTCTTTGTCAGTCAAGAAAGTCTTGGAATTTGCTGTGTTTGAGGAAGTCATAAAAACTGACAAAAAACAATTACAATTTCCAGTATCTTTTTTGCATAATATAACAAAATTTCGTTCACTTGCTATAAACCTGCAAAACGCTGATACGCGTGAAATATGAAAGTACTTAAAAATCTTTTTGGGGCGTTTATGAATAATAACTGGGAGAGAAAGTAAATCAAAGTCTTCTGGCCAAATAAACAAGGCGTGTTTGATGTAAATAAGTTGAAAATAATTATTTCATAAGAACAGAAATAAAAATAGCAAATACATTCCTCGTGTATGAATCACAGTTCCATCAAAATAATTTTAAGTTAACAAAACCAAAATTTTTAGCAAATGATCTGGAAATTAATTACGAGGGACTCGTTACTGTTAATAAGTTGATCAATTTGAAGGATTCAACTCAATAAAAAGCAGTATAACTAGAAAATTCTTCTATCTTTGGGTGGCAAGCCAGCAGTAATTAAGCAAATAGTATAAAAGTTTTAAAGTGAAAGTTACACGCGAACAAGAATAATGATGTTTAAATGCATATATTTAAATTTTCTCCTTCATTAACTTTCGGATGTGAGCTAATCTTTCTCAGACGAGCACTTCCCTGCCCTTTTGCTAATTGCGGCCGCCCACCTCCCACTATTTTTTTGTTTAGAAAGTTGGCTGGGCGTTTGCATTTTTAATACCCAAAGTGGGTTAAATTTCAAGAAGGCGCAATTGCGCTCCCTTAACCTACTAAAAGAACGAAAGTTTGCGCTTAAAGAAAAGGGTGGAAGGGAGTTCCGGTCCAGTTGGCAAACGAGCAATCGAACGGGACTGTGACTGTCTCCTGATGCTATGATCTGGCTGAGCTTTGTGGCCGCACTCGCTTCACTCCGGGCCGGCTTGGCCTTTCCCCGCGGTGCGCCGGCCGAATCATGTGAATCCCTGCTTCCGAGGCATTTTGGTACGGAGCCCCAAGAGCCTCAACATTCCCCCTACTCCTTTTTAGCCTCTTCAAAGTATTATCACTACAGGATGGATGGCATTCAAGGTAAATGAATCATTATGTTTTTTGCTTTAAAAAGAAGTATTTATTTTACTTTCTGAACGTGCCTTAACACTAGCATCTATAACCGGTACCCGGGTACATTTCCTGCTTTTATCGTAATTTGCTTTTAATCTCTATTCTGGTTTGTCTCTACAGATATATTTTCGAAATTCCATATGGGCACAGCTGTACTTGGTCATTGAAGCTAAGGTTTAAAAAATGCTGTATGTATACAATGTAGTGTTGTACACATTTGAACTCAAAATTAACTTACAATGTTCCTAAAGTTTCATGCACTAACGTCCTGAAAACGTAGACATATTTAAGTTATAATATAAGTATTTAGTTACAGTGGTGTCGTTCTGGAAGTAAAGAGAACGCTTCAGTTAAAATGAAAAAATGTGGGAAACATCGTCCAACCTGAACCACCACTGTTTAGTTATATAAATACTCATATAATTTGTACAAATTAGGGATGTAACGAATATTCAGCCACTATTTGGTATTCGGCTCTTTGGCCGAATACTGGGTAAGGTCAAATTCGGCCTGGCCAAATATTGATGGACTATTCGGCCGAATAGTTCTGCTACAGTAGAAATGTAAAAAAATAAAGAAATTAGTAGATTTTAAACATTTAAAATTGTATTATAATTATTGCAAAAGAATACATTACTATATAGTTTTAATAAATAAATATAATTTATGAAAAAACAACTTTTTTTAAACCTTCTTTAAGGCTTGACTAAGAAAAAAACAGATTTTAAAGTTGTAATATTGTATTTTATATTTAGCATTTGCTCCCAAAAGCTGGCAATAGTTAATTATGATGGAGAGTATGAGAAATTAATTTTGTTATTGTTAACAAAGTGGAAATCAGACTTTGTTTGGGTAGACTGATTTATTGTGCATATTGGGTAAGAGAGAGATGTAAAAAGCCTAGAATATATCATGAATATTTAGATAGCATAAGTTATTGGTGTTTTTGAAAATAAAAATATATTCCAGTTAAGTGCATTAAATTTTAATAGACCTTTTAAAAATAGGTATGTAAAAAACCCCGTAAAATAAAAATATTAACTTTTATAACTTTTAAAATATCTTCATAAAACAGTTTTGAGCAAGGTTCACTAAGCAATAATAGTTCTTTCATTTGAATTAAATAATTAGTAAAATAATGCTAATGCTTACTACCATAAAACCTGTCGTTTCTATTCCACTTGTGGGTGAAATTCTTAGTTTTATTACATTCAAAACAATAGAGAAAATAGATTTTTAACAATTTTAAATAGTTTTAAATTCTTAACAAACAGAATTAAATCATAAATCATAGATTGTGTATAATTGGTGTTTGACTTTGTGAATAATTTTAAATTTAACAAAAGTTTTGTATTACAACGATTTTCAAGAAATTTTAATATTCGGCCTAAGAAATTGGCCGAATATTCGGCTTCGGCCTATTCGGCCTAGTAGAAATGTCCGAATATTCGGTATTCGGCTATTCGGCCAAATCACTCTATTCGTTACATCCCTAGTACAAATCCCTGTCGTTAGCTGTATCTTATATTCAAAAATCTTCTTGAAGGCAAAGGCTGCACTTGTACCTTATTATTATTATTACAATCATTGTTTTTTGTTTTATTTTTTCTCATTATAATGGTTTATACTTTAACGCAAGAAACACAAACATTTAATAACCGATGCTTAAAAATATACATTTCAAATTACTAGCTTATTTTATATTTGATGCAAGAAACACGAAAACTTAATAAATTACGGCTAAAAATACACAAAACACGAATACTTAATGAACGATGTATAAAAATATACGAAAAACGAATAACTATTAGATGATGCCTACTTTTTTTTAATCCTAATTATGTTGGGGTAGTTGTAAACATGGGGTAAATGTAAACGAGCTTCATAAATGCATTTGTAGTGGTTTTGAGAACTTAACTGCAGGTGAGTGATGAATTGGCAACATAGGGAGGACATTGAAGAGTTTCGTATGTTTCGAAACAACTCTGGAGGTGTCACCATTGTATGAAAATGACACGGTGAAAAAAGTTGTTTAACAAAATTTAGTAATCTTACATTATTCCTCTCCAGCTCATCTACTAACGCGAAGTAAGCGGTTTTAACCATTTGTATTTGTCGTATTAAATGTTGCTAAAATATTCATTCTTGAATTCAGTTTTTTAAGTAGTGAAAGTGTGACTTACGTTAGTCTTGCCCTGTGGTACAGAAATATTGTGCTCAAAAGTACATAACAAATATTTCATAAGACTTTGATAACAATATAAAAAAGTATTTTTGTGTGAGAATATAAGATCCTTAACATTACATAATGAAAGTTAATTATGTTTTCTTTGTTTTGAAAATTTCTTGTTGTTTCTTCATTTTTTTCCAGCAATTCGACGGTTTTTAAATGACACCTTAAATTATGAGTTGTGCAATGTATAATTGTAATGTATTTGTAACAAAAAAAGTAAGTACTTGGGATTACAAGGGCTGATTCAATATTCTACCTTTTATATGTAAGATATAAAAAGCAAGAGCTGAGCATGATGAATTATGTATTCGGTGTAACTGAAGATGAATCCAAAAGACTTGAGAACGGCTCAACTAAGTGGTTGCTGGTCACTCAGGGCAGTCACAGAAGCTTTTTTTTTTTGATTTTGTGACGCAACACTCAACGTACTTATGCCCAAGTTTTCATGCCATTTAAGAAGAAAGCTGAATTTAAATAATGAAAAATTAGTCTTTTGAGGAAAATTCCAGGGGAAAAGCTGTAGTTGATGAAGTAAATTTTGTATTAATTAGCCATTCTTTCATCGAAGTGGAGTTGAAGTACGACTCGGACACTGATAACACAAATTTAATAAATTTATCAGCCATATTTTTAATTCATTTAAAATTTTTAATCTCCTGTGCTCATTCTATTAGCAAAAATATTTTTTATTACAGCAGATTCTACGGCTTCAAAAAATTTGTGCTACATTTCATCCATTTTTCAATAAGATTTAAGACTAAAATCTTTGTAAAAGAAAGTCTAATAAATCAACTTTACCATTAAATCTAGTTTTTATAAAATTAAAATTATTCCTTACACTTAAGACGGGAAACGTTTTACGAACAGTTAAGGTTCTGAAAGTGCCTTTTATTTATTGGTCCATAATTGAACTTATTTGCAAAAAAAATTAACAATTCGTTCCTTCCTTATATGTCCACGTAAAAACACGCTATACTTTTAATAAAATGACTCCATTTCATTTCTGAAAATAGAATTAAAACGTTTGATAGCTTTTGTCCCCTTCATTCGTTTCAAAAACATATGCACAAACAGTTTCTGCAAACTAAACACATTTTCTTTGTAAGTGCCTCTATAGTTGATAAGATATAACAGAGACAAGAAAAATATAAAAATAATAATTTCTGGCACGCTGATTTTCCCGTAATGCAAAACGTCAGCATCCCTACCATAAAAGATCATTTTCATCCTTCATTTGTTTCAAAAATGTCTGCACAGACAGTTTCTCCAAACTAAACACATTTTCTTTGTATGTTCCTCTATAGTTGATATAACAGACGAAAAAAATTATAAAATAATAATTTCACGCGCGCTGATTTACCCATAATGCAAAACGCCAACATCCCTATCATACAAGATCACTGTCCCCTCCATTTGTTTCAAAAACATCTGCACAGACAGTTTCTCCAAACTAAACACATTTTCTTTGTATGTTCCTCTATAGTTGATATAACAGACGAAAAAAATTATAAAATAATAATTTCTCGCACGCTGATTTAACCATAATGCAAAACGCCAACATCCCTACCATAAAGGATCATTGTCCCCCCTCCATTTGTTTCAAAAACATCTGCACAGACAGTTTCTCCAAACTAATTACTAACACATTTAACTAAACTAAACACATTTTCTTTGTATGTTCCTCTATAGTTGATATAACAAAGCCAAAAAAAATTATAAAAATAATAATTTCTGGCACGCTGATTTTCCCATAATGCAAAACGCCAACCATCCCTACCATGAAAGATCATTAGCACCATAATCTAATCTTGCACATTTTATCGTTCAGAGGTGTTTGATTTATAACCAATAAAAGGAAAATAAATGTTAAACGGTGCAGTGAAAGTAGGAAATTGGATATATGGATTGGATGAAGCCAATTCAAGTTTCTTACCCAAGCGTAAAGAAGTGAGCATCATTCAACTGTATAACTACTTACCGAAACTAGAGTTGATTTTTCTATTCATTCCCGGATGTTTCGAAAGCACTCATCTGAATTGAAGAGCAACGAAATCAATGTAATTAATCTTATTACTCTGTGAATACAATGGGGAACATGGAAGGCTGCATCTCCGTCTTATCACATAATCAAAATTAATTACCTTTCGGCATAGTTCATTATTGATGATTCTTAAAATAGACTTTACCGTACATTCTTTTGGAGTTTAAAAAAATGGTAAAAATATATGTATTCTAACAAAATTTACAATGAAATATCATGGTTTCAATATTTCTTACATTTTTTGCAGTTCAGTGCTTTTTAAGTGTTTCCGAAAATTCTAACACGCTTGTACATTTAATGCATCAAAGGTCAACGTAAATAGAGATAAAATTGCGAAATATTCGGAGTTTTTGACGCAGAAAATTTAATTCAAGCTTTTTTCCTCGAATGTCAATACTAAACATATTTCCTTCCCTAACCGCTGACGCAGGGGTTTGCTAAAGTGCTGAAACAGCTGCACGCAATTTAGTTTTTTAATTATTCGCTGAATACAATATTTTTTAGCATTTCAGCTAATCTGTTAATAATAACGATACATTGATAATTCATTTTCTCCATGATCCCATTGTCCCCCTCCCCAACCCCATTCTGAAATACATTTACCACATTAGAACCCAAGAAAAGTACTTTTAAAGATATTCAAGGTCAAATTATTGTTTGTGACCTTGAAAATTTATTCTCGTAAAACCATGCCAAGTGACATAACAGGAACAAGCGTGCCAATATTTCATGAGATACTTTTAAGTTAACAACGTCGATAATTTTAATAATATTTATTATTATAATTATAATACTAAAAAGCAAATTGTGTAGGAAGAAATTTCACTTTTAAATATTTTGGGGTTTTTATTAACTGCTTATTACAAAATAATGGAAATTTCAACTGTTGGAGACGCAATTTATTTTTCTGTGAAGTAAAAGAAGATAGTAATACCATACTCTCACGTTCAATTTTTCTCCAAGCAATTATTGGCATTGTAGACTACATACATTAATTCTCAAATCCGAAATTTGTTATTGGTTATCCTTCGCAATTAATAAGACATCTTACAGATGTAAACAAAAAGCTTTTAGTCATATAGTTAATTATGATATGAACAACACAAAATGAAACTTTTTGAAAGAACATGCTGAAAAAAAAAGGAAGCGTATGTTCATGAAACTGAGGGTTGTGTGTATGAAAGAAACCTAAAGTCTTAATTTTCAGAGAATGTTTTCCGAATCTCTTAACTGCTGCTTCTATAAACAACATTTTTTTGTTTGTCTTTTCTGTGGCAGGGACATAAACGCTGTTTCTTTGTGCAGCTTCATTTTATAGGACATGCTATAAATACTTGATTTCATTTACAAGTCTTCTAATACGGGGGGAAGCATGTTTGCTAATTTGTAAAGATTTTAAAGCACGTAGGTGCCAACAAATATTTAATTAAGGATTCCTTTCTTTGAAAGATTAAGGATCTGATTCATTTACGAAAAAAAAATAGTGAATAAAAGGAAGCTTATAAATTAATTCCAGTACTCATAAGAATTATTTTTAAGTGCTATTATTTATCTTATGCTATTTTGTATTTGAGTTAAATAGCTTTTTTTATATAAAATAACACTAATATTCGATAATTTAGCTAGTTTGTCTCAACTTTTATTAAATATGTCTGAAAATATGATGTGAAACCAACTTTACAATTGAAGAATTTAACTTTTTTAGAATACAATGTCAAATTTAAAAGAAATCTGTCGCTAACAATGGTACCATTTTCTTAGTGTTAACTAGGGCTCAGCGTTATATCGATATAAAGCAAATTATCGATTTAAAGCTAATATCGCTGACTGTATATTTAACTTATAACGAAATTCCAGAATTTCAATAGTAATTAAATTACCGCAACCAGTCTGATTTAGCGCAGCTCGATGCTAATCAAAATTAGGAAATAAAGCTAGCATCGTGACAATCAAATTCGAAATTTAACACAGAATTGCCTAATAAAAACTGAATGGAAATAGTTGAAATGCCAATTAAAAAGTTAAACGCTACTAATAGTTAAAACGCTACTATATGAAAAATTGAAAATGTTTAACACTTGAACTTATTTTTTCATTAAGAAAATTTTCCTTAAAGTTAGATGCACTTAATTTAAACCTTTTTTTTTTTTTTTTTTTTTTTTTTTTTTTACGTTTTTTTTTTTTTTTTTTGCTTGATTATTTTTGAAATTAATTTTTTGATGAATTTTTAATTGTTGAGAGAATTTTATTTTATGTGTTGATTAAAAAAAAAATTTTTCTTTTTTCTTTTTCTTTTTTTACGTAGCGTGCGAATCTGAAACAAATTGAAGTTTTGAAGTTCATGTTAGAATTTGTTCAGCTTCATATTCGAATTTGTTCAGAAGCTTAGCTTCTGGTGAATGGAAAAGGAAAGTGGTAAGCTTAGCTTCTGGTGAATGGAAAAGGAAAGTGGTGAGATTCATTGCATCATTAGAAAGAACAAACTATTGTTAATGAGAGCATTGTTTGCTTTGAGCTTCTAGTATATTTCACCAGACTTTGAAATTTTTTTGAAAGATTGTTTTTTCTTTTTCGTTTTTTTAACTAAAATTTTCAAGCTTTCGAAAATTTGTTACGTTGCTGAAAACGTTTAAGGTAATAATTCAAACTTTTGCCTCTTATTTTAATCAAGAATAGTAAAAAAAGGGGGGGGGGAGTGTTCTCTATTAATTTAGATTTTGTATTTAAATCGTTATAAGTTGAAAAATTTTATTCTTATGTCGCTTCCCTCATTGACTCGTTTACGTGTGTCCCTTGTTCTCGTACGATTTCGGGAGGAGAAAAAATAATGTATTTTTTGTATAATTCTTTTCGCCCCCCCCCCCCCCGGTGTGTTGCTAAGATTTTATTAAGTGCTTTGTTTCCATTTATGATAAAATAAATTATGTATCCGATAGTATTCGAAGTACAGAAATTACTATTATATATTTTATGTGAAATTTATGAGAAACATTTTTATCTCGATTTCAAAATTTAATTTTCATATATTTTATTAGTTATCTATTTTTGCATTATTTGATACCACTGACTGATTTATTTAGGTTGTTGCAAAGGTCAAATGTCTGTTGTTGTTTTTTTTAACTTACCTTATTAAAAGTTAAAAATGCATTTAAATACTGGAGATCATTATCCATTTACTTCATGACTTTTGTCGTTTTAAGATTTTAATTTCATTCAGACAACTTTTAAAATTCCAACTATTGTTCAACATATCCTAAAAAATGACGTCAATGTTAAATCGATTTATCGCTATATCGAGATATAGACGGGTGATAAATCGAATTAAAACGCACAGGCCTAGTGTTAACTTACTTATTACAACTCGAAAAAATAAAACAAAATAAGTAAATGAATAAATAACAACATTTAGGGAAAGAACTCTTGGATTTGAATTCGTAGATGAGAAAATTTATGCACAGAAAAACTATATACTATTAACAGCGTTTGAATAATTTTCATGTTAGCACGAAGATCTTGTGAAAGACCGAGCTCAGAAAAATGTTTTTGCCAATGTCTCGTTTTTTTTTTTTTTTTTTTTGCTTGATTATTTTTGAAATTAATTTTTTGATGAATTTTTAATTGTTGAGAGAATTTTATTTTATGTGTTGATTAAAAAAAAAATTTTTCTTTTTTCTTTTTCTTTTTTTACGTAGCGTGCGAATCTGAAACAAATTGAAGTTTTGAAGTTCATGTTAGAATTTGTTCAGCTTCATATTCGAATTTGTTCAGAAGCTTAGCTTCTGGTGAATGGAAAAGGAAAGTGGTGAGATTCATTGCATCATTAGAAAGAACAAACTATTGTTAATGAGAGCATTGTTTGCTTTGAGCTTCTAGTATATTTCACCAGAC
The DNA here is from genome assembly GCA_038502835.1 of Octonoba sinensis. Taxonomy (NCBI): domain Eukaryota; kingdom Metazoa; phylum Arthropoda; class Arachnida; order Araneae; family Uloboridae; genus Octonoba; species Octonoba sinensis. The sequence goes on along the minus strand of CM076598.1, from coordinate 191,728,934 downwards.
TTTGAAATTTTTTTGAAAGATTGTTTTTTCTTTTTCGTTTTTTTAACTAAAATTTTCAAGCTTTCGAAAATTTGTTACGTTGCTGAAAACGTTTAAGGTAATAATTCAAACTTTTGCCTCTTATTTTAATCAAGAATAGTAAAAAAAGGGGGGGGGGGAGTGTTCTCTATTAATTTAGATTTTGTATTTAAATCGTTATAAGTTGAAAAATTTTATTCTTATGTCGCTTCCCTCATTGACTCGTTTACGTGTGTCCCTTGTTCTCGTACGATTTCGGGAGGAGAAAAAATAATGTATTTTTTGTTTAATTCTTTTCGCCCCCCCCCCCCCCCGGTGTGTTGCTAAGATTTTATTAAGTGCTTTGTTTCCATTTATGATAAAATAAATTATGTACCCGATAGTATTCGAAGTACAGAAATTACTATTATATATTTTATGTGAAATTTATGAGAAACATTTTTATCTCGATTTCAAAATTTAATTTTCATATATTTTATTAGTTATCTATTTTTGCATTATTTGATACCACTGACTGATTTATTTAGGTTGTTGCAAAGGTCAAATGTCTGTTGTTGTTTTTTTTAACTTACCTTATTAAAAGTTAAAAATGCATTTAAATACTGGAGATCATTATCCATTTACTTCATGACTTTTGTCGTTTTAAGATTTTAATTTCATTCAGACAACTTTTAAAATTCCAACTATTGTTCAACATATCCTAAAAAATGACGTCAATGTTAAATCGATTTATCGCTATATCGAGATATAGACGGGTGATAAATCGAATTAAAACGCACAGGCCTAGTGTTAACTTACTTATTACAACTCGAAAAAATAAAACAAAATAAGTAAATGAATAAATAACAACATTTAGGGAAAGAACTCTTGGATTTGAATTTTTCGATGAGAAAATTTATGCACAGAAAAACTATATACTATTAACAGCGTTTGAATAATTTTCATGTTAGCACGAAGATCTTGTGAAAGACCGAGCTCAGAAAAATGTTTTTGCCAATGTCTCGTTTTTTTTTTTTTTTTTTTTTTATTTGTGTCAACGCATAATGCAACACGTCCGATATAATTCCGTCAAAAGATGCGTTAGTAACTTCATTATTTGTGAACATATAAAGTTTTGTTTCTCCAAAAAACTTCAAAATTTTCTCAATAAACCCTTTCCGTAATGAGAAATTTAATTGCGACTTGGGAAGCTTAAAACTTCTCACATTTAAACGAGCGGTTATTTGCTGTTTAGCATCTAGAAACTCAAAATCTCTTCGCAATGAAACAGGGGTTCACTGTTTGCTGTTAGAACTTTAAAATTTTTTATCAGTGAAAAGGGGGTTCCTTGTAATTCCAACGCACGTGTGTGTAAAGTTATTTGTTAGTTTGTGCGTCACAACAATGCTTCTCTCACACTCAATTTCCGAGTAAAAGTTGTAATAATTATGAATCTAGTTTTCTTGTTGAAGTAAGTTCTCCCTTTTTAGTTCTCTTACTCTGTATCTCACTCAACTAAACTCAGTGGCTCGCCAGCCCTTTTGGGGGCCATGGCCTACTGCGCCCATCCCAGTTTTCGTGACCGAGGACCCTGGGGTGCAGAAGCAGAAGTTCCGGTCAAGTGGTCGGCCTGACGCGGAACCCCCAGTGTTTAGTCCCCAAGCATGCTTGGTCCCCATTTTATCGACCCCACTGAAGGGTTGAAAGGCTGAGTCGACCCTGCCCACCCCGGGAATCGAACCCCGGACCTGTGGCACGGTAGCACGGAAAGCTTCTACTCAGCCACTGGGCTTCGTTTTCTGTATCATTCCTCTTAAAATATGTAAATAATCCCATCCCCCATGTACCCTCCTGCGTGTATGAATTTGTACAGTTGCTTGAGAAAAATAACATAACATACATGCCGCTTTTTTAACATACTAAATAAAAGCATCAAGAAGATTCCAGATTGCAGAAGCAGTACGTCTTTTTTTCTCTACATTCAAAAAGAGTTTTTATTATTATTTATTTTTAACCACACACAAAGTAATACTGAATAAAGATTAATAGCGAGTTACTATTTACAATGTTTTTTAAGCTTAAGTTTTTTTTGTTCGATACCTGTACTTTCTTTCTTAGCAAAGTATTTAAAATACGTGAATGACTAAAAATATTTTTTTCCTTTCTAGTGCAGCTAACAGGACCTCGTTTCAAAGGATTTTTGATAGCAGCAATGGATCCCGAAACTCACGAAAGAATAGGAGACTGGTATAAAGTAAAAGGCACACATACGTTACCTTGCTCAGCAATTAGTCATGCAGATCCTTTACCAAAGAAAAGAGTTATTTTGCTTTGGAAGCCCCCAAAAGATAGGCCGAAAGGAGAAGTTATCTTTGTGTAAGTATTAGCGCTATTTCACTTAGTTAAGTAAATTTGAATCTCATAAATATTGACCCCATTATTACTGTCAAAAAGTTATTAAACGTCGTTAATATTAATTGTCGTTCATGGGTTTGCTTTCTGCATTTTCTTTCTATACAAGACAAGGGAGAATGAGTTTTGCTTTCAAAAAGTATGATTGCTGAAAATATGGAATAATTGTTTTTCAGAGTGAAATTTGGATTTCGTTGTCATTTGATTCCCACTCCAGCTTAACGGTGATTGCGCCATCAGAATAGAGGGAGATATCAGATTGCGCCATCAGAATAGAGGGAGATATCAGATTGCACCATCAGAATAGAGTGAGATATCAGATTGCACCATCAGAATAGAGTGATATATCAGATTGCACCATCAAAAGGCTTTATATTTCATATTTTTATAATGCATCTATTCACGGACACCAAGCTTTAAAAAAAAAAAGAGGCATAAAATAATTGGTTTTAAAAATGCGTGAATGTGTTTTAGATGTATTGTTTCTTGATGGAAACGAGTTCCGGCATAGTTTCCTTTAAAAAACTAAATATTTATTTTATAACGAAATAATTTTATTTAAGTCGTTTCAAGAGACATTGAGTTTCAACTTATATTTAGCCTATGCACTATTAACAGAGGCTGTTCGCCCTTTTCTTTTAGATGATTTTCATGTTTAACACAAAAACAATTTGCTTAATTATTTTTGGGTTTAAATGCTTAATTTGGTAACTCTTATTCTAAATTATCTTAATACATCATAATTTCGTGAAAATAATGACTTTTGTAGCATAAAAAAAAAACGATTTGGCTCACTCCTCTTGAGCAGCTTTCCTAACTCTATGGATATCTGGATAACGCGCTGTTTAGCCTACTTTCCAGTAAAAGACAGATAGAAAAAAAATGCACGAAAGAAGGCTTAATGTATCGTTAAAATATCCTTAAAAATAAGAAAAAGTCCAAAAAAAAGGTAAGCAATTCAATGAAGATTGAAAAATAAAAAAATTTGAAATTAGGGTTTTGAGATGGGGAAAATGGGTGTGCCAGTCAGTCTGTCTAACCCCCTCCCGTAACTTTTGAGGAAAATTGTTCTTTTTTTTTTTTTTTTTGCATTCGAGAGATCTCGGCGAGAACATCTTATTTCCATATTTTATTTTTTGATTTGAACAGAACTTTTGAACAGTTCAAAAAATCTCAACATTAGAGCCTATGAAGAAATATGAAGCAAAGTATATAAGCCCAGACATAATATCCAAGTTCCTTCAGACAAGCTTAATGGAAGGAGCTCTCGGCGTGAAATATTTTTTGATTTGAATAATTTTTTTTAGTTTTTAACAGTTCAAAAAAAAATAAACATTAGCGCCTACGGGGGGGGGGGGATTTCAATACTATATAAATCCCTGTATGCCTATATTATGGCTCTCCTGTTGTGGCTCTCTAATTAGAAAAACCATGCATTTTACAGTGCTTCAAATAAGTTTCTAAGGAAAGAGCAGAAACGTATTCATCTAGTCATCTGTTCTTTAAGATCGCCATTATTCACGTAAAAAAAATTCATGTTGCTAGATTATAATTTATACTTTTGCAAGCATGTGACATGTGAAAAAACATTTCTTTAAACAGGCAATTATTTTCTATTCTACCCCAAACTCGCCTAAAAATATGCTAACTGCACCTGCATTTTTGTTCTTTTTTTAATCTTTAACTGCTATCATTAAACTACCCTCATAATTATGATTTTAGCAATCAATAATGAGTTTCAGTATTTATATAAGAAAAATAAAAGGTTTTTCATGCTTAGTCTTAGATTTTAAAAGAACTTAGTTTCCTTTTTTTTTCCTTGTTTTTCCTTATAGGGCTACAGTACTTCAATCTTATGACAGTTACTATTCCGGTATAGTGGCAGGAATTCCACCATCTGGAGAACACGAAAATGATTAACTGCTCAAGAATCATATTGTAGATATTTATATATTATTTTGTACTTTTTTTCAGCGCCAGTACATTATGTTTTGTACAGTTTTGTTCATTTAAAAAATAAAACAATAATTTAATTGTATTTAGATAGCCCTTCATTTAACGTCTACCGTTATTTTGTTAACAGCTTAATCCTCAAACTTTACAATCGAAGAAAAAACACTTTATTGATAGGGTTCGTCTTGAAGTGAAAAACAATCACCTTTAGGAGTAATCGCCTATAGGAGTATAATTATACATCTTTATTTAATGGAAACCAATTTCTTTGATGAGTACTTTCAAGCTGTTTTTACAATGTAGGAAAAAAATAGCTCTAACAAAACAAATTTTCTGTTTTTTTTTAAAGCTGCTGAAGTATTCCTTAATCCATAAAACTTCAAGTAATTGAAAAATGTACACAACTCTTTAATAAAACATTTTGTAATTATCATGCGCGCTTCATGAGCTAATTTTATTTGTCATCAATAGATGGTTAAACGTCAGAGTTATTCCGTCAATTTAGCTAAATGTTTTATTAAAACAATGTAGCAATCAGGTAACTTTCCAAAAAGCAATATCACACTCTCTGACTAAGGATATTGAAAAAAAATTTAGAAAACAATATTTCTTTCTGACTGTTTTTAAAGTTTTACAGTAGGAAATGAAGAAACTGCTTTCTAAAAGATTTATTTTCGTTATGAAATTCTCGCCGTAAGCTGTGACATTATTGAATTTTTAAGAATGATTTATGAAATTTTCTACTGGAAATAAAAACATTGTTAGTATTTTATCATTTCTTTTATTAAAATGCTGGACGATAAATGATTATCAATTTCCGAACTGTGAAAACTGTATTTTTTTACTATGAACATACTCTGGTGGAATTAAAGAATTGAATGCATAAATTAATCATATTCTTTTATAGTCTGAATTGCTTGAATGTTTTTCTCCGGAAGGCATAAACATTAATTAACAATGAACTTTGGATAAATTACAAGTCTTTAGAATATGTGTCCCGAAAGTTATTAAAAATCTTAATTTCGTGTTTGATAACGGAATCGCAAAATTTGTATAATTGAAATTTATCAAGAAACTATAAACATTCTGAAGTAACTTTAGGGTGTTGTATAATATACCAAATGTCGTGCAGTAATTTCGAGAAAAATAGAAACCTGGAATTTAACAATTTTGTTTAATCCTCTTGGACCCAAGGCCAACTTTGAACGATAAATGTTTAAAGATTTTGTATTAATTGGTTCTGAACACACGGAGAAAAGTACTGAAAAGATGTTTAAAATATTATCTTAGTTTTTATTTCGAAGAAAATTAGGGTCTCCTAGAGAAGACATTGGGACAAACTGACATACCCCAGTATTGATTTGAAAACTATCATTAATCTCAATTTAACGGGTTAGTTGTTTGAACAACATAAGATCTTGAACACAAAATATTAACTATTATATTTAATTATTAATGATAATCTATCCTAAGCTGAAATATTTTTTCTAATTATCGTTTCAAATGAAGTAATTTTGAGAGTCATTCACCCAATGTCTCCGTATAGGCGACACTAAAATAACAACGTACAAAATCAGAAGAAGGAAGACTTGAGAATGAAACTAATGAAGTCACATAAAAACAGAATGTTTAAGGAATTTAACAGTATATTTCATAATTTTCTACTATACAAATCATAAAAATTATGGTCACTTTCCGATACGCACAAGTGTAATTTTCGTTTTTTTCAGAAAACGCCATTTTAATTTAACCGTAAACAAGTTATGAATAAAAATATATCAACGAAAACCCTTTTACAGTACTGCCATCTACGAACAAGGCAATTAACTGAGACACATTCACGCGTATTATTTACCTTGGCGGCATTTGTTTGAAAGTGTTGTTTAGTGTCTTCTACAGGCGACTGAGGAGGATAAGTTTCAAAAGCGATCATTTGACCGCTCTGTTAGGTAGTAATGATTAAAATTTGTGCAAAGTAATAGAAATAAAATTTCACGTTAAATTAAAGCACAAATAGGAACAGCTCATCAGCGAACATTTCCTGCCATCGAAAGAAACTTCACAGGTTGAGAAGACAAAAGACGTTAGACGAAGCCGATTGGACGAAACTGGAAGGTCGTCTTCACGTGATCTTTTATACCTCAGTCACTCCCAAAGCGAAGAGGGAAGTATGAGCTCCGTATAGATTTTGAAAGATTAAAAGACTATGTGAGCAATCGACATAATCATTGAAGTTGGACCATTACTTACACAATAAAACACATTTTTTACAAATCATAGAATTTAGTGAAAGATATATTCAGAAGCTTTATTATTTTTAATAAACTCGTAAATGGAAAAAAAAAAAAATCCCGAAAAATTACTCGTTTTCTCAGGTACTACATCAATGCCAGTAATGTGTGTGTGTGTGTTTTTTTTAGCCTAGGCAGTGTAGCCTAGCGGTTATAGCGTCGGACTTCCACCTGGAAGGTCACGCGTTAAATACCCGTTGAAGACACCCCATGTACACTTGGGGATACGTGCATGTAAAATCAGTGGAACCCACTACTTCGCCCCGTGCGCAAGCGATCCTAGGGCCTCGGTTAACAGGTAGGGGTCCGGTAGAGAAAAGTAATGTGTTCTTTCGTTGCAAAATAACATGCATAATTTTTGTATGCATAAAACTCTCCTTTCTACTACTTTACCGAGTAAAAATTATACGACAGTATAAAATGCTATCTATTTTAAAACTATAACTACAGATATAAAATGATTCAAGGCGAAAAGTTTTCTCTTGATTACTGCGCAAATGGGTAAATACAATTACGTTCCGGCAGCAAATGTCAAGGAATAGATTTAATTTGTCACCTGCGGTCATTGCAGCCTAACGTGTCTGAATACTTTTCCCAAAAGTTCAAGAAAATTTGCTTCTGCTCATCTTTTTGATAAAAGTAAGAAAATTCACTAAACAACAGTGTTATCAGGTCACGTGGGACCGCGTGTGGGTTATTTACACAGGTGTAAAGAAGCACAGATGTCAGAGTTTTCTCATCTGAGCTTTTCTCCTGATTGTGAGACATGATTATTGCAAACCGGCAGTCGGCTCCCGTATGTCATAAAGTAATGTAGTGGCGAATTTATTTTCTTCCTCAGTGAGAGGTAAGCGTAAATATACTTTTAAAAGCGAAACATATATGTAATTTAGTTAAAAGATTTAAATAACTTATTATCACAAATATAAATAAGTATTTTTTGATCAAAAGCATTTTAACCGTTAAGTTTATTCATTTCTGTAGTAAAAGGTTCATTCCTATGACGTATTTTAACATGATTGTATGATTCTGTGATGAGTTTCAGAGGTTTATGTGCTTTAACAATTGAGATGTTGACATGGGAAAGGTCCTAAATTCTAAATAATTTTTAGAAGACATAAAACCTGTTTGAAGTCATTTTTCCATAATGTGTTTAATGATAAAAACACTAAAATCATTTCAACTTCATAAATAAGGTTAAATTATGTCATCATATTCACAAATTTGAAGCTTCGTATACAGGTTTATGTCTTCCAAAATTTTTTAGGATTTCTGACTTACTATGCCTGAATTGTCTTCTGATCATGCATGATATGATGCAGTGAGAGGCAAAGACAACTGACTAAAGAAAGATTTTGCATAAAACGCGAGAGAAATTTGAATCATGTGGTTGTCTTAATGATTTTTTTTTCCTCTAAATCACGCTGGTCATCATATCATTCGCATTTGCACTACTTGTCTCCAAAATTTCAATTTTGTCACTCACACCCCCTTTTTTTCCACAATTTAAAGATGTGTTTATTGTCAATTTGCAAAGTTCTCGTCTTGTCTAATGAAAATGACAGTAGAAAAATATATAAACGTCGTAAAAGTAAAACTCTTAATAGGTTGATTTCATATGTCCTATTTTTTTGTTTTGTTCAGGTACTAAATATTAAAAGATCAAAACAAATTTTGGTGTATTTACACTTCTTTATGCCTATTTTTAAAATATTGAAAGAATTTGTGACTAAAAAATAAAATTTTCAATTAGGTGAAAACATATATTGAAAACCATGTCCAATTTTTGTCACGGCTTGTTTTTACATAATAATTCAAATTATTCATTTCATAGATTAAAATTCTTCCACTATTTTTAAAGTAGATTAGGACGGCCGAAAAAACTTTTTTTCTAAACCTATGTTGACATAATACGCAAAAGTTGTGAAATAGGTTAGTTAGAACATACGAAAATTTTCTTGAGTATTGCTCCATATTTAGACGCTCCCTTTGACCCTGAAAGTCAGAAAAAAAGAGAAAAATTCATTTTTTGAAAAAAAAAAAAAACACATTATTTTGAAAAAAATTCCAAATTTTTTACTGGAATGCAATGGAAATGTTACATAATGGCTCAGTTAGAACCTACAAAAAGTTTGAGTTCTCTCAATATTTAACCACGCCCATCTGACATCACAATTTGGAGGAAAATATTAAAAAATATCGAATTTAAAAAAAAAGACTGATATAAAATTTATTTATCGAAGTTATTAGTATTGGTTAATTAAATAGTACTATAAACAACTACAATTATATAATTATTATGTAATAATATTTTGTATTTATCATCACAAACGAACAGAAGGCAGATTAAAACTAAAATCTACAAGTTTGGAATGCATTTATAATGCCTCATGCGCATTGAATAATAGGTGTAAGAATAATATTATACCTTGCTCCCTTAAAGTCTAGCTCGAATGAATCCATCTCTTGCCACAAACTTGCATTGCAGTTTCAAAAATTAAAAACACATCGTTCAAGAGTACGTGTACGTGATACGGAAAATCCTCGAAAGTTAGTTTTGGAAACTGTCCCTTCTTTGCACATTACTTTTAAGTCTTTATCAGGCTTGGAGTCGATTACGAAGAAACGTAATCGATTACGATTACAAACAGAAAAATTGAGAGATTATGATTACGATTACGATTGTAATCCTTTGCCAAAAAGTAATTACGATTACGGCAGCTATTACAGTCGTTAAAAAAGTAATCGATTACGATTATGATTACCGATTACGATTTTGCATACGATTAAATTAGCGAAAAATTAGCTGATATTATGCACACAACTCTCATTATTGGAGCAGTGTCACTAATCAAAAATTAATGATTTTTGATTAAATTTTTGATTTAATAAGGGATTACAGATTTTTTTCCTTTAGATTACGATTAAAATTACGCAAGAAAATGGATTACGCAATTTCGATTATGATTATAAGAATATGCCATTGTCAGGTTACGATTACGATTTCGATTTTACCAAAATGTAATCGATTACGGGAGATTACGATTACGTAATCGCGATTACTCCAAGCCTGGTCTTTATCCTTTAGATGAATTGTTAGCGGGGGATCACTTACAGAACAGTTTCACAAATAAATTAAATAAATATAATCGGCTGCTTCGAAATTGAATTAAGACAACCGAAAAAACGCAAACCACCCAAGCACTTCTGTAATATATGTTGCATACTTGGCAATAAGGTATTTCTAAAAAAGGTGAAAAGCAACACTTATGTGTTGCGTTTCTGGATCACGTTGATCACCGACGGCTTAGGGCTGAGTTTGAAATGACTTTAATTATAAATCGTGAATCTGACTTCAGTATTATACTAAAGTACTCAATAAATATGTTAGTCCAGATCTCAAGCTGATTATTAAAGGAAACAAACATACATCTTCTGCAATTGGACAGTTGCTGAAAGGGAACGTATCTATAATATGGATCTATTGGTTTGCTTCTAAAAGGTAGTGAAAAAAATTCAGTGATCAAATTTGATTGTGTGGACTGTATACTCTTCAGCCTCTGAATCTGAAGAATATTTAAAAGCTAAGTAAAGACCGACAATATTTGTATCGTATATTGTCATAAAAGATTATAGTTGCACTTCTAATGTGACTGAAAATAGCCCAGGTAAGCTTAGTCGACGATGGCTGACCACTGCAAGCCGTTTGTTGGGTTTATACTTGGGAACTCCAAGTCTGTCACATAATATTATAATACTCGTAAAGTATGTAATGCTGGTTTACCTCTAATGTGGCTTGAAATAAATATAAATTCGAATTACTAGTATGGTGCCCGAAATTTCTGGAAAATGATTTTCCTTACAAGGCAGTTTCCAGACAATGTTAAGCAAATTATTTACAAAGTATTGTCCAAAAATGAAAGTTTTGGGCATTCTGAACACATATGATTAACAATGCTACGTGATATTAGGAAACACATCAGAGAATTAGTAATTAGGAGCATTCTCGGTGCTAGAAATAAGAAAACGAGCGTGGTTTGCTCTTATTCAAGCTCAACTAAATTTCGAAGCAGCTAATTATATTTATTCAATCGATTTGTCAAACTGTATTGTAACAGAGTCACCTCTAACAATTCATATAAAGGATAAAGACTTCAAAGAAATCTGCAAAGAAGGACAGTTTCCAGATTTAACTTTCGAAGATTTTGTCACACGCAATCTGCTAACCGCTTCAGACCCCAGAGCTAAGCACAAACAATTTTGACACAATTTTTTGGTTCTCTGATTTAAAAAATGATTACAAAACAAAATAACTGATTTTTTTAAATTTTAATTAATAATTAGTTTAAATAATAATTGATGCCCAATTTCCATGCTTTCCATGTTTAAAACGAAGTAAACTATCTGTTGATTAATTTCAAAAAAAATTGGGTGTTTTAGCCTTCAAATGGCACAAACAGTAAATAATAAACAGTATTTTAAAATGTACCCAATTGGGTACACTTGGAATGAAAAGGTTAAACAATGTGTTTCTACTGTCTAAAGGTGCAGTGAAAGTTTGTAGTCAAACTGCATAAGATGGATTCATTCGTGCTAAACTTCAAGGGAGGAAAGAACTTCCAACTATTACTAGCAAGGGACATTATCAATTCTAACACCTAATATTCAATACGCCTCATGAGGAATTATATACATTTCGAATTTGAAGGTTTTTGTTTTCTTCCGCGTTCTGCCCGCGTGTAATTAAAGAAATAAACTTGCTTTGCGTAATATTATATGAGTGTTTGCATAATATGAATGTTTATAGTTAGGCTTGCCATATTTTTGGTAAGTGAAACCGGGACACATTAATATGGGATGGACATACCGGGAGCTCTGGGAGTATGTAATAATCCCCAGTGGTGGGGGGTCTGGAGAAATTTAAAAAAGAATAAAAGCAAAATGGTGAGTTTTAAGCCTTTTTTTAAGACTCGCAAGTAACGGGAGTGGGGAATCTGGAACCCTAAATTGTTGTCCCTTTAAAATTAAAAAAGCACTTTTTGCTACTTAATTTTCTTTAAAATATTTTTTTTCCTTTTAATGAGAATTTTTTTTTGGTCTACTATCTAGGAAGAAGTATTAATGAAATAAAGTTTAAAATGCTTCATAAAATTGTTTAATTGAACAATTAATTACTAAGTCTTATTTTTTAAAGTACAACTTTTTGTCTAACTACAAAAAAAATTTTTTGTCAAACTAAAAAAGCAATTAATGAGTTAACAATGTTATCCTTTGTTTTCAATCCACTCATATTTCTGACTTGAATGTACTTTTTGCAAGATGTTTTTGTTAAGCTTAACTTTTTCATAAAAGTCAGAGCAAAAAAAAAAAAAAAAAAAGCGCCAAAGTTTCTTTTACATATAATCAATGCTCTTTCAGTGGACTCACTCATTATTGCTCCGTCATCTTAAAGATTCTTAACGTCTTCACAAGAGGTGCTTAAAAACATAAATTCATTACTTTTTACATCTGACAGCCGTTTCCGGGACATTGATAAAACTGGAGGGACACCGGGACAAGAGCAAAATACCGGGACTGTCCCGGTCAAACCGGGACGTATGGCAAGCCTATTTATAGTACTGTTTAATATTTCCGGGCTGGGCAGGGTCGACTCAGCCTTTCATCCCTGCAGTGGGGTCGATAAAATGAGGACCAAGCATGCTTGGGAACTAAACACTGAGGGGTTCCGCGTCAGACCGACCACTTGACCGGAACTTCTGCTTCTGCACCCCAGGGCCCTCGGTCTCGAAAACTGGGATGGGCACAGTAGGCCGTGGCCCCCAAAAGGGCTGGGGAGCTCAGTTTATTTATTTATTTATTTTTTAGTGCTGTTTAATCAATGTCAATGATAATTTCAAAAAATATTCTTCATATCTGTTTTTTTCTTTTTGTAAAATCCAATATTTTTTTCATTTTTCTCCAAATGTTTATGTCCGAGGGGCGCAGTCAAATTTTGAGAGAACTTAATAAAACTTTTTATGCGTTCTATGTGAGCTATTATGTAACATTTTCATTGCATACCAGTAAAAATTTTGGAATTTAGTTGAAAGTTATTTCTGTAATGAATAAATGAATGAATGAGTGAAGGAATGAATGAATAAATGAGTGATAAAAAAACACTCATGAGAAAAACAATCACTCGTCAAGACACTTTTTGCAGTACCTAAAATATAAGTAAACTAAAGAGAAAATAATCACCTGCTCAAAATGCAGTAAGTTATAAGGAATTCATACCTAGAGAAGTTTTTATGTTTAATGCAACAAAAATTTTCAAATTGTGTCAAACCCAATGTGTCAACGAATTTGAAAATAACCCATTAGCAAACAATGAATAACAAGAAAAGAAGACATAATGGAGTTTGTCGAAACGTTTTCAAAAGTAAATAAATTTGAATTCTTTCATGGAGAAAACACAAGAAATAAAAATTTTAGTCTAGAAAAGTAAGAAGCAGTTCCAATATTTGGAACAAATTACTTATATGGAACACCGATCTTCTGGAGCATTGATTCAAAAGACCGGTTTATTAATTTAGCGTAATGAGGTACAAAAAGGAAGACTGAAGGTTTGACAATCATTAGAATAATTTAAGCTATTGAAATTGCAGAAATAAGAGATCTTAATTCTTTATATCGTTATAATTTATTAATTACTAAATATCAGCCGTTAAAAATCAAATCATTTGTTTTATTAATGCAGGAAGATTTGTAGTGAACAAAAATTAAACCACAAATTTTCAGCTTTGCTATATTAATATCGAAAAGATTCAAAACTGATTTTTCAGAAAATGTTAAGCCCCTAAATTTAACGTTTTTCAAGACGAGTAGCTTTAGAGATGGAAGATTTACTCGTTCCGAGTTTTTTTCCTTTGACAATTAGATGAAAAATGACGCATACCCTTAATTCCAGTTATAATTAGAAATTGGAAGTAGAACCTTATTGTGATCAAAAAAAATTTTTTTTCTTGGTAATATTCCTCAAACATTCTAGAAAAAAAGTTAGAATGGAATTAACTGTCTGAAACTTAGTTGAGTTTTAATACTATTTTTCGTTAGTAACTCAGTAAAAAGGGCAAAAAGTTCAAATTCAACAGAAACAAAATACAAGCTTCCGAGTCTAACCCATGCCGATTTTTGTTAAATACTCCGTGGGGAAAAATGCTTTAGGGATTTTACTACACGTAATTAAACAAAAACTGCTTTTAAAAAATTAAAACAGAATAAAAACAACTCAAGCCATTCACAAAACCGGAATTGTTTACATAAGATTGAAACTTTGCATGAGGGGTTAAAACACTTTCAACTGTCGAAATACGTAATAATAATAACAAATCGATATTTTGAACAATTTTGAGGTACTCTGTCCTCTTAATTTAGTTCTATTTCATGCACATTATAAAGTGGCTGAGTACTGCGTAAACCAACTAAATGACGGGTTGGGACGTCCTACTGGATCTGTAAACGAAACCAATTCCCTATGTCCGGCCTCCCCCTTAAACATATTCTAGTCCCTAAATGTAATGATATTTTTATAAAAGAAAGTTAGATTAGACAGTCTATTAGTAGAAAATCACTTACATTTACAGTAGAACAAAAACAAAAATGTACTTACCATTTTAGAATGACGTTTCTTCTTAGAAAAGACAATACGCGAACTGGCAATATCAATCAATGCTTAACAGCACACTATTGAAATAAAAAGACTGATTACTGATTCAAGAAAAAGTACCCATAACTCACTGCTTTGGATGATGATTAGCGATAGATAAGTGAACACTGGAAAGTGGAATTTTGCATTTTAAGCTAAGATATATACTATTTCTAAGGAGTTTTAAGCTGGCCATTCACGGGCACTATGTCGTAGTGGCGGAGCACTTGCCCACAACAGGACCGACCTTGCGCACAACAGGAAATCAGGACAGCGTTATCGCCGGCTGTAGCAACGTCAAAATAGTTTTATTATTTTTGTAAAGTGTTGTATGTAGATACCTCGATCTTCTTTTAATGCAATTTCACAAGAACTCAGCAGCAAAACCCCGATGAATATCTCCTCTGAGTATGCATTTCGTATATGTGCTTGCTCAAACTATACAAAATCACATAAATACGAGGCTTCCTCTGCTTCATTCATTTATTACGCTGAGTGGTAGGATGCACCAGATTCTTTTCAGTATTAGCGCTTTGTTTCTTAAACCACGATGATGTATTATTATGATAATTCACGTCACGGTTTCTGGTAAAATAACTCTTAAAGTTTCATACCTCAAAAGAAAAGATTTTAATTTTTTACAACTTCGTATAAGTTCCATAATGCATCAAAGTTATAGACTTGAAGAACTGAAAAAGATTTCGCTATTTGTTATGTCATACATACTATTAAAGTCAATACAATATATCCAACAACCTTCATTTACACGGAAAAAATGGCTCAAGTTTCCATCAAACAATGTCAATAGTTTCTCACTCCGTGGTTTTTCGTTTCATTTTAGGTCTCTACTCATGGATGGCTTTGCAATAGCTGGCTGTGCTGCGTTTCTTTTACTTTTCATTATTATTGGCTGGCAAGTTTGCAGCAAAAGAAAAAAGCCAAAATTTCGTAGCTCATTGGTAATAGCAGAATGTCTTCAGCCACAAGTTGTATGCCGCTCGGTACCATGTCAACATCCGTACTATAGAGTAATATCCGAGTGCACTGTACAAAATGTAATGCTTACAAGTGAACCAAGAAATGAAAAAGTAAGAAACTATTCAGCCGTATTTTTCTCTTTACTAGTTGAAATATAATTTCAAGAAAATTGTCTCATATGTGTATCAAAATATTTCATAAGAAAGGTATACCTTACGTACGTCGTTGATTGTTTATGATCTCTTTCTATTCAAATCGGAAAAAAAATCGAAAACTTTTCTGCTAAAATATAAGCGTTAAAGAGATAAACGTAAAAGCACATATAAAAGCATTTAAACTACAGTTAACTCAAAAATCAGTTGAAACCATTTCGAAATTAACTAACAAGTATATTTTTATCGCTAAGTTTTACGATGCGGTTCCTGAATTAGCTTATTGTTATGGGGATATTTCTTTATCTGTCGTTTCATATTGGAGTCAAGTTATCTGAAATTTATCAGTTTGGTTCGTATCGTATGCATTATTATGGATGGCATTTTTGCTTTTCAAATTTCTACTTTTCCAATCTTGATCACATTCTTTCCAATTTAAGCTCTACTAATCCTCCTATCCAGTTTGAAAATTGAATTTTACAATAGTCTCTCTTTTTTTTTTCTGGTGTTTTAAGCACACGTGTAAATAAGGTTTTTGTTACAACGATGTTCCACACCCTTCCTCCCCACCCCCCTTTTTTTGGGGGGGGGGTTACTCTATCTCCTTCAGAAATTCCACCACCCATCTCAATTAAAGTTAGGAACTTCAAAGAATTCACATACTTTGCGCTATGTGCACAATACTCTCCTCCTGAATTACTCGGATGTTGGAAGATGGAGGTGGTTGATAAGACCCATTCCTTGATTATGATTACTTTCATTTTTCGCTTTTCACGGCTAAGGAAGTATTTTTACAACCCAGACAAAAAATTGTAGCTGGGAAACCTCAAAACGTCTTTGCTTGAATTTTTAAAAGTATTTCAATTGTTTTATTTGTTTCTCTTAACATTTTGTGTTCTTACAAAAAAAATATTTACGCAAAAAAAAAAAATATATTTACGATATAGCATTTTTGTAGCGTTCTTTTATTATGAAATTATTTTATTGCATTTATAATTCCATACACAAAAGAACAATGATAAGTTCTCTATAATACGTTACACTATAATGTTTTCATTATAAACATAGAAGTGAAGGATAAAAGTTTCTTCTTACCCGTACTTGCTATGTGTGCCAGTGTTCGTGAAATGCGTCTAGTTACGGCTAGCGTTGCCACTCAAACTTCTCAAAAAAAAAAACATTATGTAGATCATATACATATAGTCTACATTATGAAATCATATATATATATATATATATATATATATATATACTAGTAAGCCCGGTGGTCATACGTAATGACCGCTGTTCTAGATATTATAAATATACAATTCTCCCAGTAACCGGTAATGCACATCAAATCAAAGAGATATTTATCAGGTAGAACAGTAAAGTTTAATGAATAAATAATAAACATATAATAATTTCGGAAAAAATATTCTTACCGAAAAAAACATAAGTTATAATAATCAGTAAAATAAAAATATTATTTACTATATAATCAAATTGTTTGTGTAAAATATTTATTTATATCCAACCTTATCATCGTCAAAACAATAATTGTTTGTTTGTTTGTTTTACGACCATTTCAGGTCACATAAATATTCGAGTTTATTTGCTGTTCTCAAGGATATACTTCAAACTCTCGTCTAATATGACAGATAGAACAAGACAGCACAACAGATTTTAATATACAAAGAAGGAAATACACCCAGGGCAAGGTGGGAATCGAGCCCACGCCTCTTTCTCTCCGCGCAGGGAGGCACCGGAGCCAGTCGATTTAACCAAAACAATAATTTTAACGAAACTGGAAAAAAGAGCGCTGCCACTTTAATATGTATAAAAAGCGCAGACAATAAATAAATTAAAACAAAGAAAGAACGATTAAAGTAAATTCCATTACACTGCTGTAAATTTGCTAAACTTTTGGCGAACTTCTATTTTGCTGAAGTTCGCCATACGTTCTCTTCCATAAAAAACGTTTTCATTATAGAAACCATTGTGTTGATGCAGTTTTCTCGGAGTAAGAAATTCGGAATAAGGTATCGGCGACAAACAGACATTTAACCGGCTTATATATAGGATATATACATAAATCAGTAGCGTCACTACGGGGGCGGAGAAGGCGGTCCGTTCGGGTGACACACTTTTTAAGGAATGTTGGGGGGGGGGGGGGATGACAAGGAAAATTAGACAAAGAGTTTTTGAAAAATATTATTGTATTATACAATTTTACTGATGCTATTTTAACGTATAACAGAAAATAGCTGTAGTTTACTGAAAGTTACACAAAGTAAATAAAATAGTATTTCTTTCTTTCTTTTTTTTTTTTTGCAATATTGAAACTATTGAGAATAGTGTAAACTACAAAGTTACAAGATAATGCAACACAACAACGGTTTTTTTTTTTTTTTTGGGGGGGGGGGGTGGCGGGCAGTGACACCACACCGCCACTGCATAAAGTATATAATATATATGTATATACCCTTTTTTGACATATTATAAATATGCTGAAAAGTTATCTGTGCTTGAGTAAAAATAAAATGAATAATCAACGAAATTTCCGCTACGAATGTTCTTGCACTAATAAAGGGGCTCTATAATGAAATATTTGAAGACTTAGGCTTCATTTAAACATTAGTTCATTTTATTAACCCATTCCCTACTGATGATTCGTTTTCGTAACTTTTTAAAAATAATTTTTAACGGCCCTAATTATGAACTTCTTTTTAATGCGATTGTTTTTAAGTAATTGAAGATGATTTATTTCACAATATATTTTTTAATTTTAAGTTTTACCTGTCTATGATTTTTGTTAAATTTCAAAGAAAGATATATCTGAGATTTAAAATTTTTGTGGCGACAAACAAAATTTTTGAGGCAGATTGTTATCTGCATCAAAAATGGCACCTTTCGTCAAGATATTGACGTCGTCTTATACGTGATTTCTATCACGGTTCCTGATCATGAAGCGTTTTTTAACCATTTTTAGAACTTCCGCAAAAATAACACTTTTTTCTTTGCATTAACATGTTGACATATTGTTTAGGGCCGGCATGATGGCGTCGTGGTAAGGCGCAGAGCTCGTACGCCCCCAGGTCTGAGGATAGCGCCTGGCAGTGTCAGTGGATTTTCAAGATGAAGGAACTCGTCTGCTCATATGTTGTATGATTATGCAGCATGTAAAAGATCCATTGAGTAGACATTTGGCTTGGATGCTCTCGGATAAATTAAATTCCAAGTGCAATTTCGCATCAACAGAGTCTGGGTGCTCGCCCTTTCAGGTGGAGAAACAGGTCGTCAAAATTCTGATGCGGCGATGGTACCACATTCATTGTGGTACCGCTGAAAGAAATGGTACCAATCTCCGGGGAACGCACTATAGGTCTGCAATTGGCAGAAGCCAACAGCAGCCCATTAGAAATTAAAAAAAACAACAACAAAAAAAAAACATGTTTAGGACACATGTGATGCAGAAAAACAGTACCTCGCTAATATTTGCATCGGCAGTATATCAGGGAATGGGTCAATACTAAGACTTTTTCAAATTTAGATTAAGTATTCCAAATGATCAAGTGCACTTACGTCTACCTAAAACCCATTAAGGAAAAAAAAAATTCCATGTTAAATAAAAGTGAAGAATGTGTGGGCTATATATTCTCTTGTGTCTAAATATACTAAGTGAAATAGCCATTATGTTTAGAAATAGAGTGTTATTTTTTAGAGAGAGCAATCTACAGAGTGCCCATCAACATTCAGTCCTCAAGAATGGTCAAGGAGTCTCAGCTTAAGCAGTCTTCCAAAAAAACCTGGTCAGCCGAATATTGGTTCGAGAAGATCAAGTACATCTGATGCTGGATCCATACATCTACCACCGACAGAAGAAAAGACCGAGCCCACTTCGTAACAGCTTTTGTGTAAATTCATATTAATCACTCAATAAATTTTTATAAAATTGTCTGAAGGAAAGTACAGTTTTAAATTACCGTATACTAAATGTAAAACTTTATTGCACTCAATACGCCATTTAAAAGTTTCACTGAATCAATACGGGCCTGCTCTAGCACACAAAGATAGGGAATATTCCTTTAGTCTTCGTGTAATGTAACAAAAGGAAGTGATGTCCATCCTCAACAGAAGACATTTGGAGTCTACCATCCCCTTCTAAATAAATGCTGAAGAAAATGTCTTTTTTTCCCTCATAAGAATTCGTTTTATGTCACAGGAAATTTTCATTTTTATAATGCGATATAAATCTCATTAAAAAATTAATGAAACATTAGGACCACATATTTTCTTACCGATCAGTCGGTATTTTTGGCGACTAGTAGCAACTAGAAGCGGATTTTAAGCAATCAAGTTCCACATGGAAAAGAAGACCCTATTCCAGCCAACTTGATCTGTTGCATCTGCGTAAACGATGCTATAAATCAATTAATAAAACGTAACTTATTTTAATGAAAATTCCGCAACAAAAAGTGAAGTTTATGTATCATATGCATCATTTTTCTTAGCAAAATAGACTAGAATTTTTTAACCGCCAATAGCCAGCTTCAAACGTCCCACAGACTGATATTTAAGCCAAATACCCCGTGCTCATGCAAAAGAGAAGAAAAGAAATCTTCCACATCCCACGTTATAATATACCCAACTTGAACTGATTTGTAGGGAAAATCAAAACTCGTTTTTAAGTTTTTGCTGATGTGTGTGGGGGGCAGCAATTTTTTTAGAACACAGGGGCACACAGCACCTTAACACGTTCAGTGCCACGCAATTTTATAAGGAAATTCCAGTCAGGCTACGCTTTTAGTATCAGCCACCGGTAACCGATGCGGCTTAAACGGAAAGTTCAGTGTTCAGTAAGATCCTGTAACAAATAAAAATTAAGTACATTTTAAATATAATTTCAGAGATTGCTTAAAACAATGCATTTTTTTTTTTTTTTTTTTTTTTTTTTTTTTTTTTTTTTTTTGCATCATATTTGCAGTTAGCCACCAGTGGTTGACGCAGCCTAAACGGAAAGTTCAGTGTCAGCCACCGATGGCTAACATAAATACGGGCCTGGGTGTATGTATAGACAGGGGCCGACAAATCCCGGGCGCTAGGTCGCCCGGGCGACTAAAAATATGCCTTGGCGGCTATGTTCGCAAATGAAAATATTATAGCTGGCTCCTAAAAACTTTCCCTGGCTCCTAAGATTTTCGCATTTTTATCGAACTCTGTGTATAGATATAGTTAGTTTTCATTAGTGCTCGTTGTAAGCACTCCAGAAACATTGAACATAATAGTTCTCAGTTTGCATTATATGGTAGTTGCGTTGCTTAACATTTATTTTTTTTTTTAATACTATGAGAAATGTATTATTTTCAATGGCTGTATTTAATTAATGATAAAATCAAAAACTGCAATTAGTACTGCAATAAATTTGCAGTTTTGAGCTCTGATAACGTCAATATTTTATCATTTATGTATTTTTATTTTTTTTACTTTCCAAAGGTAAACATTTTATTTCTTAGTTGTATTTACTTAATTATTCTGGGTACATCAGATTCTGCTTTTTTATTTCGCAATGCATTTTCGATTAAAGGGAATATTATGATATTATCATTTCAATGTGTTTAATTTATACAGATAAAATGAAAAATAACCAAAATAGTCCCCCATAGTGTCTGCTTAAATAACAGTACGAAACACTAACACAGATAACGAGCGAAGGAATAAAGATAAAAACAAAGGATTTTAAATTTTCCTCCGTGCACACGTGACAAAATATCTGTCACGTGAGGAAACAGATCTTTGTTAGTTTTATGACTCCCCTTCGTTCTAGAACGAAGACTTCAAAATGTCAAGAACACACGTTTCACCAAAGTTAAATACAGCAGTCATAGCAACAAATAGAACCTAAAGCTATCAACAAAGAGGATAAATAGCTAAAGATGATGACTTTCAGTTGGAAATCTTGAGACACACGCACTTGTGGGGAAATAAAACCGCATATTTTAGGCGATGCTCTTTGAAAAAATAGATGTTTCACACAAATTCCGTCAATTAGAATTATATTTTCAAACAGTGTGACGTTTGGACGGTTGACAGAAGGAAAAAAAACACTCCTTCGTATTTGGATACTATTTACACTTGAGACACATGAAATATGTCAATTTATCAGGACTAATGTACTCTATAAAATTCTGGGAACCACAAACCTCTAATGATACTCTTTAAGCATAGGGGTATTTGTTGAAGAGTAAACAATCATCATTTCTATTTATAACCAAGAGTGGCAACACTTAAATCAGGTACTTCAACTTCTACTCCTGTTTATGTAGTTCTTGTTGCTGTATGTACGATGGCTGGTTGGCGTGCTCGTGCGCTCTTAATAAACCTTGTTTTATTTCCTTGATTGGCCTCTGAGAACTTTGTTTTTCTGAACAGCAGAGTGTGGTTCTGATCGAACACGCTGGGAAAGGAATTTTGATTCATAAAGGTTTAATTCGAAAGAGTTGCGGCGCCGACAAAGACTAGGCCTAAGTATGGCAGAAAGCACGAGGCTAGTGATCGAGCCGTTTAGCGGTAAAAACTATCCAATATGGAAGCGACGAGTTGAAGCTGTTTTCTCAGCAAAAGGTTTAGATGATTATCTCGAAAAAGAAAGCGATCCGAACAAAGCCGATGAGGTAAAAGATTCTAAAAGAGCCTATGCGTTGCTTTTGACTTACTTGGATGATTCCGTACTGGCAGCGATGGCGGAGGAAAACACCGCCAAACAACTGTGGAAAGGCCTCGCTGGAAAATATGAAAAGAAAAGTGCAGTCAGTCAGATTTTAGTGAGGAAGAAGTTAGCCACCATGTCTAAGCGACCCAACCAAACCATGCAGGAGCATGTGAACGAACTCCTTGCAGTTGCCAACGAACTGCGGCTATCCGGAGGAGATGTGAAAGATATGGACATTGTAGTGTATTTATTGATGTCTCTTCCTTCAGATTATGACATTATCAAAGCCACTTTTGAGAACCAGCCTAATGAAACTCTCACTTTAGACTTTGTGATTCAAAGACTCTTGAATGCAGAAGCTCTAAAGGAGGAAAGAAATGTAGATGAATCTACCATGGGAAATGCAGCATTTTCTTCCTTTAGGAAGGACATTGTGTGCCACAAGTGCAAGAAAAAGGGACACATTGCAAAGAAATGTAGAAGCAAGTCGGTGTGCTACAGCTGTGGACGTGCAGGTCACTTCAAAAGAGACTGTCCTAAACTAACTAGGCAGACTGCTGCAGTCACTTTTATGGTTGGGGAACCAAGTCAGTTTTTCTTGCTTGATTCCGGAGCATCAGCTCACATGAGCAGTCATCGAGAGTGGTTTACAGAAATGAAAGCCTCATCAGGGACTGTTGCATGTGCCTCGAAGACTGATGTCCTGACAGTTGAAGGTGTTGGTTCCATAACTGGAAAAATCAATGGAATAGACATCACACTAACAGATGCCTTGTATGTTCCAGAGTTAAATGGAGACTTGATTTCTGTGAAGAACATACAAAAGACTGGGTACAGCGTCATCTTTAAGGATGATAAAGCAACTATACAAAAAGGTGATGTTAAATTTGAACTTGCTTGGCTTAATGACATGGGGCAATATATATGCAAATTTCTACCACTAAAGGCTTCAGCTCATGCTGTTAATGCTGAGAGTGATCTCTGGCATCGACGTTTAGGACATCCATCCAATAGAGTGTTGAAGGAACTAGGTCTTCCAGTGGGCGAGTCTTTCTGCGAAGAATGCGTCACAGCTAAGCACTCAAATGTACCTTTGAGGAAGGGCCCAAGAAGTAGAGAATCTATTCCCATGAAGATGGTACATGCTGATATCTGTGGTCCAATCGACCCCTGCACCAATGATGGACAGAAGTACTTCATAACTCTCATAGATGATTACTCCAGGTTCTGTGAAGTTCATCTGTTGAAGTGCAAGAGTGATATTGTGCAGGTCTTAAAAAGCTTTCTTAATGCAAATCCTCAGCTGTATAAAATTAGATGTGATAATGCTTCAGAATTTGTGTCGGGAGAGTTAGCTAGGCTCTGCAGAGAAAAAGGGGTCACCATTGATCCTGCTCCACCTTACTGTCCTTCTTTGAATGGAGTAGCTGAGAGGGCTAATAGATATCTCGTTGAGAAGGCCCGAGCAATCCTGTATGATGCAGAGCTACCCAAGTCATTTTGGGGATATGCTGTCCAGACGGCAGCCTATTTAAAGAATAGGACTCCCAATCAGTCAATCCAAGGTGTGCCTTACACCTTGAAGCATGGGAAAGAGCCAGATCTGAATGACATTAGAGTCTTCGGATGCGATGCATATGTGAGGGTTCCAGACAGTCGTCGAAAGAAGCTTGACCCTAAGTCCCAAAGAATGATTTTCATTGGATATGCCAGTATGGGCTATCGTCTGATGGATCCAAGAACCAGGCGAATCACTGTTTCACGCAATGTCAAGTTTCGTGAAGAAAAGAAGTCCGTGAACACTGAGGAAACGGAGAGGGATGAAGCTCAGAATTCTAATGATCCTGCTTCCAAAATTTCTGATTTAGATATAGATGAAGCTAAATATTTCACTGATCCTGAGACCAGTGATGTTGAGTCAGATGAAGTGGACCCAAATGGGGATGCTAGACCAAAGAGAAATGTTAGACAACCTAGGAGGCTTGATGACTACTTTGTCTATGAAGCAGTGGTAAGTAATATTGATTCTATTACTTTTGAAGATGTTAACAGGCTTCCTCCAGAAGATCAATTGCCTTGGAAAAAGGCTATGGATCAAGAAATTTCGTCCCTGCAAAGAAATAAAGTGTGGGAACTTGTCGACTTACCAGAGGAGCAGACACCGATGACATGTAAGTGGATCCTGCGTCTCAAAAGAGATAATGTATACAAGGCTAGACTTGTGGTTCGAGGTTTTGAACAGAAGTCGGGAATTGACTATTTTGAAACCTATGCTCCAGTCATCAGCATGTCATCGCTGAGACTGGTACTTGCCTTAATTCTTCAGAAAGAATTGAAAATACATGCCTTGGATGTCAAGACAGCCTTTCTGAATGGCGATCTGCATGAGACCCTGTTCATGGAGCAACCGCCGGGCTACGACGACAACAGCGGGCGTGTGTGCAAGCTGTTAAAGAGTCTCTATGGACTCAAGCAAGCACCACGACAGTGGTATAAGAAATTCACCGATTTTCTTCTTCGCTTGAACTTTATTCAGTTAAATAATGAACCATGTGTTTTCATTCGCAAAACTGGTGAGCAGAGGGAAGTGTTTCTTCTTTTATATGTGGATGATTTGCTCATAGCTGGTTCTGATGAATCAGAGGTGAAAATAGTAATTCAAGCATTAAGAGATGAATTTGAAATGAGTAAAGCAGAATCCATTAAGGATTTCTTGGGGATCACGGTCAAGGTTGCACATAGTGAGCTTTCATTAGGTCAAAAGGCCTACATCAACAAGTTACTAAGTAAATTTCATATGTCAGAGTGCAAATTCGTGGATACTCCTTTGATGCCAAAATTCACATCATCTGATTTTATGAATGGAGAAAGTTTTCAGAGCCCATATCGAGAGCTTGTGGGTGCTCTCCTTTACTTATCTATGACAACTCGACCTGATATTTTATTCTCGGTCAATTGTTTAAGTCAGGTGCAGGAACATCCCACTGAAGCTGCTTGGGCTGGGCTCAAAAGAATTCTAAGGTACCTGAATGGTACTAAGGAAATGGCATTGATTTTTGGTTTATATGCTAAAGGAAACGTGCTAGATGTATATGTGGATGCAGATTGGGGGGCTAATGCGGATGACCGGAAATCAATGTCTGGGCATATAATTTTCTTTAATGGTTGTCCTGTTGCATGGTGCTGCAAGAAGCAGACCTCAATTGCCTTATCCTCCACAGAGGCCGAGATCCTGTCATTGGCGAAAGCTATGCAGGACGTTATAATCTTAAATAATACCGCTAAGGAAATTTTGAGGGATACTCTGTGTATCAATGTATATGAGGATAATCAGTCAGCCATAAAAGCAGTGCTCAATGAAAATAACTGTGCCAGGCTGAAACACCTTGATATAAAATTAAAATATGTTCGACACATTATTAAGAAGTATAACATTAACTTAATGTACATTGAGACAGAAAACCAGATAGCAGATCTGTTTACCAAAGCTTTGCCTAAACCCAGGCTTTGTAAATTAAGAGAATTGTGTAAATTGGTTTCTAGACTTTAATTGTTGATTCCTGTAAATGTTTCATTGATGCTTATGTTTTTATTTAGTGACCAAATTGCATTTTATTTTTGTTTTAGGTAATATCAGTGTTTTGATGTTATTTGCATTACAGTATGTGTATATCATTATGTGTTTTTGTTTGTACTGGGAAGATTGTTTAAGGGAGGGTGTTGAAGAGTAAACAATCATCATTTCTATTTATAACCAAGAGTGGCAACACTTAAATCAGGTACTTCAACTTCTACTCCTGTTTATGTAGTTCTTGTTGCTGTATGTACGATGGCTGGTTGGCGTGCTCGTGCGCTCTTAATAAACCTTGTTTTATTTCCTTGATTGGCCTCTGAGAACTTTGTTTTTCTGAACAGTATTAAGGAGAGCCAGGTCCACACAACAAGAGTTAATTAGGCTGGGCTGGAGGCCAGCAAACCTATCTCGGAGCGGTAACGAGCATTCGTCGGACTTCACTTCCACGTGCCCGGGGGAGGGCAACCCTAAGGCCTCATGCTAACAGGTGAGAGGCATGGAGTAGATAACTCTATAAAATTCTGTTATTAGAATTTTGTTAAGGGGTCGTCTTCATATCAAAGTTAGCATCAACTTTAACATTTTGAATGACTACCCTCCTTTTTATAACATATTTGTATTCGGCATCAAGATTTGGCTTTGTATACCAATTTTCGTGTAATTCCGTTCACCCGTTGCTTCAGAATTAAATGGAGGGAAATGCGTCTCGTAATGTTAAAAAGTGTTCTGATATTTTTGCATATAATATCTAAACTGCCATGGTGGTTGGCAAAGATTACTTTTTTCCAAAAGAATATGTGTTAACCCAACAATAAAAACGTGATTTTCAAGGTTGAAAATATTAATTTAATATGTTTTATGAATTATGAAATTAATTATAACAAAATTTTTATTGTTGCCAACATTACATTTTAGAAAGTTTATTATATATGACCATTTTAGGTCACATACATTTTCGAGTTTATTTGCTTTTCTCAATGGATATGCCAAACTCTCACCCAATATGACAGATAGAACAAGACAATAGAATAGAATATTACAATGCAAAGAGGGAAATTGTAAAAATACATACTATAATATGTAATTTTAAATTATATATTATATGCCAATTTAATTTAAAATTTAAAATATTTCCTCTAAAGGAACGTAATTTTTTGAATGAAACTAAAAACATATTACATTAATCTTAGATGCATATGTACATATCGAAATGAGTTATTTAAGGACATAGCAATACTTACTACTTTAAAAGCATTATTTCTTTAATTAATGAGAATAAATAATGCAACTAAATGTCTTTAATCACTAAACTTAGATTTTAAATCAAAGATAGAAGTTAAATAAAAATCTACTCAGGTGAAAACATTAAATCCAACAAATTTGATATAAAATTTTATTAGACATTTTGTATTTATATTTAGACTCATTTCAAGAAGTCTTCCGTTTTTACATTAGCAAATGAAAGTTCTTTGCAAAAAAAAAAAAAACTATATGAATTTATATTGAAATCCTTAAAATGCTTCAATGCTCCTCCTAAAAAATATCGACTGTTTCAAAATGATGAAACCATTTAAAAATTATTTTGAAACAAACATTACCTGTGGAAGCAAAAACTTAAGGTTTTTTTGTCTTTCTAAATTTTCCAAATGTGTATTCATAATAAATGAATTGTTCCAGTTTCACGTTTTCACACTGTAATGCTAAAGAACTTAGTCTCTGCTCACTAAGTAAAAAATCTTTGTATGCTAAATTTGCCTGTATTAAGAGACAGGCGTTAACATTAAACAAGTGTTTTACATGCGGAAGTTTTTCTGTACTGGACAGAGACTAAGACCCTAAGAATACAAGGTACTTCGTAAGATACAGAGGATGTTACGGTATCTTCATGCAGAGTTAATGTGTTTTTTTTTCTTTTTTGTAGGCATACAGGACAACAGTACATTTTTAACGAAAGAAGGAGCTAGAAAAATCTTTCAATAAGGTTAGATAATCTTCTACAAAAATAAGTCTTTAAGGTTCTAGTGGTAAGGCTTCGTGAATGTATTTCATTTTTCCAGAATTAAAATCAGCGACTGCATTTCCGTGTCCGTATAATATCCATTTCGTTGTAAGTAGTCCTTCGACCCCGACAGGTCCCCGTGCATGAATGCGGGTTGTACTTATGCCAACCTCGGCCCCTGTAAAGTAGGAAAAAAAACTCAAATTTCTACCATTCAAATTAGCCAAAATAATATAAACCAACTGAAACTAACAATTTAGTGAGGTAGGTATGGGCACAATGCCACAGTATGAGAATGTGATGAAATTTCAGTGGCAGTAAACATGTATTTTAAAGCTGTAAAAATTATAATTAAATGTTATAATTAAATAAAAATTATAATTAAATAAAGGTAGCACTGAAGAAACTTTTTCAGTTTTCATTATTTTGAAATTACTAAAAAATTTTAAGTTTATGTATCAGTAATTTATCTTTGCTCGTTATTGTACTTTAAATTTGTATTTAGTGTCTTTGAGAGTTATTATTATTATTATTTATTTATCTATATAGACTATAGAGCTAACAAGTGCAAATGCATGTATTGTTTCCCGTGTTTCATTATGTCATGACAGTTTAGGGCTAAGAACACTTAGGTAATAAATCGCTTCAGATTCATTTTTATTCAGGAAAAATAACGAACTCCTGCTAGAAAAACATGTTTCTGATCAAGAAGAAACTCCATGTTAGTTTTTCCAATTTCAAGCTATTTTATAGCTCATCAAAGGCTTGGGAACAAACTCATCAAAATCTTCCATGCAAACTAATGCAGTAGAAAATGTTTCTAAGCACGGTGGGGAGGAAGCTTAAAAAAAAACTAAAACAAACTTGTATCAGCAAGAAAAACCAAAGAGTATAATGCAATAATAATTATGGGTGCAAATTGAAACAGAGAACAATCCTTCAATGGTAGAAACCACCTTCCCAAAGCATCAAAAATGAATGAACTATGCAAAAGGATTCGTGAATGGTATTTCTTTATCACGTGGATGAAGAGCAAATTACTAGTTTATTCACTTTTGCCAAAATACAATGCCTGTTTTACTTGGCAGGAGGATTAATCTTTCATTGAGATTAACTTCAAACACAGCTTTTGTAAGCATCATTCTACTCTCATTCTACTCTGCATCATTCTATATCTGCATCATTCTACTCTCATTTGCATTACAGCATTCCAATATATACTCAGGTGACAAAAGTCATGGAATAGCAATACGCAGATAATCTGATGGTAGTAGTTGTTGTCGTGTCCTCGCGCATGGCGAGGAAGCGTGGGTACGCTGCTCCTGAGTCTAACGGGGCCCTTATTGGCAGGAGTCCGATTTCCGCCCCTTTGAAAGGTCTCTTAATTTTTGAACCAGCTTCCAGATGAGAGACCGGCACCTGGGACTGGCACCCCCAGAGGTATCGTTTCACTTGGAGGACATTGGAGCCATGACCTATTTAACGTGCACCAGCTCCCTTTAGCGTACACGGACACCACAGCAACCAGCCGCGAGAGGTTGTCACCCTCCCAAACACTGACCTAAGTCGATGTTGCTTCACTTTCAGTGTTCATCGGGAACAGAGCTTCTACCGACTGGTCCACTGCGGGACGATGGTAATAGTATCACGTATAAAAGGAATAAGGGGGAAGTGCATTGGTAGACCTTTCATTTGTATTCAAGATATTCAAGTCAAAAGGTTTCTTAAAAGATTATGGCCGCACAACGGCAATTAACAGACTTTGAACACAGAGTGGTAGTTGGAGCGAGATGAATGGGGCATCTAATTTCAGAAATCATTAGGGAATTCAACATTCCGAAATGGACTGTGTCAAGAGTAGGCCAAGAGTGCCTATCTTTATGCATAACCTCCCACCATGGACTATGCCAGTGGGTGTCTGCCTGCATTTATTTACCAAGACTGGTGATGTGAGGGCAAAGTTGTCTCTGTTAAAATAAACCATTCCACAACAGGGCTGGGATGACAGCAGTCTTAGAGAAAATTCCCTTTTTGCTGTAATATTACTAGTATAAATATGGTATTCAGACAAGATTTTCCCCATAGACCTATACTAGTATAAATCTTGTTTAACAGTAAAAAAATTGCATAAATATATCTATCAACTAATATATAATAGCAGAAATATGTAAAAAATCTGCATTAAATTCCTTATCAGTCACCCATAGGCAAAGGGTTAACTTAACAGATTATCAGAGTAAGTCAAATAACCACACTGTAATATCACTTATTCTGCAAAATTTTCACTACACATAAGGTCATTTTATGCAGGTTTTTCATTTATTTATTATTATTACAATTATTATTGTGCTATCTGCACTAGCATCGAAAAATCATACATTGGTACCTAAGCTACAACAAAAAGGGAAAGAAAAATAAAGCATAATTTGAAATTTTGCCCAAAATGAGGATTTTTGAGACCCATGCGGAACTGGAAGAATTAAGTTTTCTCAATTTTTTTTACCTTGGATTTTTCATCAATGCACAACTTTTTCATATTAGAGCATATTGAAAGTTAAAAACATATATTTTTAGCTCTGCATTAATGTATGTACAGGGACCAACCGACCTGGAAGGATTTTGAAAAGAACATGAAATTAGAGACTTTTTTAGGCAGCTCATTTTCGGAGACCTAATTTTCAAATTTATCAGGGGAAAGGGGGGTTGCACATTATTCATATATATATATATATATACACAGTTCAATAAAAATCACAATTTCAAAACCTATTGACATGTATTTGCTTCCCTGTTCATTTGATTTTGATGCTTATCGTTTCAAGAATTTCTAAACCTTAACAGAATGCATCAGACAACAACTGTCAATCACAGTTAATTGTGCAACGTAATAAAAGAATAAATCTGCAAAAGACTCAAGACACTTGTTTCAGGGTTACAACAAACCTTTTTATCACTGAAGGTAAATAAGCCTCTAGATGGCAAGAAGAACACTCAGGATTTGGATGCATCAAATATTAATATTCTATCAGATCACAATCTATCTATCAGATATCTGGTGTCCCTTCACTGATGAATCTGTACTGGAGATCCACTCTGATGTTTGATCGGACCGATTTTTAAATACATCCAGTAGCAGACTGATTTTGAAACATAGGATATCCGACCGAATTTTAAATATGCTTAAGCAGCGTTAATAAGAAATGAGAATCGTAGAAACTAAAATGGTGTTTCGTGGCATTCATGTGTTGGTTTTTAAAATGAATTTAGTATGTATAACATTTATCAGTTTGCCAGCATGGTGTCATCATGGTAAGACGCGGGCCTCATAGGCCCAAATTCCCAGGTTCAATCCTGGCCCCATCGGTAGATTTTCAAGATGAATAAAATGGTCTGTGCCCTGCCATATGAATATGATTCATGTAGAAGATCCCTCGAGCAGCCATTTGGATTGGGTACTCTCGGCTAATCATAGTTCAGGTGCTTTCCTTTCAGGTAAAGAAACTGGATGTCAAAATTCTGGTGGCAGTGGTACCACTCATTGTGGTGCCTTTAAAAAGGGTACCAATCTCTGGGGGCGCACTACATAAGCAACAACGGTCGGTCGAACACAGCCTATTAGGGGAAAAAAGCATTTATAAGTTTTTTAATTGCTTACCCAATCCATAACGATAACCATCAGACATTCTGCTACTGCAATTGTGGAATACACAAGCACTATCTACACCTTGCAAGAATTTCTTCGCTGCCTCATCTGCAATGAGATTAGAATAGAAAGAGTAAGCCATGATGTTGAGCAGATTAGCTAATGCAGTTGAAAGGTATTAAATACATACATGAAATTAGTGTTAGGTAAAGACCATTTATTTTTATTGTTCTCAGTCACGCTAGTGTAAAATAAGTGTTTTAACTTTTAAACCACCTACCTTCTTTTCAATGTAAGGCATATCCAAAAATACCTCTGAGGACATTCTTCACGTGTTTGAATCTCCCCCGCCATTTTTTTATTGAGGACTTGTAGAGCAAAATGCATATTAACTGATCCCACTCCGTAGTAGGCTTAAACCACACCTCCTACTGATGTTTTCAATGACATCATGATTCCTAGATGGCACTATTACTATTCTTCTGTTTCTTTTGAGTTTTCTGTTTTGTGCTTTTTTTCAAATCAATAAAATTTAGCTATTTAAATGCAGAAAATGGTGGAGTTGAAAAGCTTACATTTGGGGAGTTCTGCAATTCCCTCGAAAAAAAAATATCAGCAATTCTCACATCTTTACATGCTTTTACATTTAAATTTGTAAAAAAAATATTTTTAAATTGTTTATGATGAATATTGATAGGGGGGGGCGGTTACTTGAAAGTTGATAAAAGACCGATTTAATTTTAAAAAATCAGTATGGCAATTATTAAGGAAAGGGGACTGAAGTGCATTTTTTCCCAGGTAATTATCTATTGTGGGCCAATTTTCTTCTTTAGTCCCATCTTGATAATAAGCTTTTCAATATTCTTACTTATATATATATATATATATATATAGATAGATAGATAGATCAAAATGAACAATTTAGTTTGTTTTGTTGACTCTTTGAGAGTATTGTGAGGTTGTGACCACTGATACATTGAGAATATTTTCATATCTTTAGATACTATCACTCCTTTGATGAGTGCTCAATAACCTGTGTTGTATATGCATTGTGTGAAATGCAATTATCAGTAAAAAAGAACAATTTTTAAATGCTCAAATATGAAAAACATTTACACACATGTGGTTCAAGGCCGTAGCAAATCCATAATTTTATTTCTCATTGAAAAGAGAGCTCCCCCCCAAACACGTTTGAAAATATTTTCATACTTGTGCACTCAAATGTGCTTAGTGACAATTCTTACGTGAGGGTACATTCATATACAAAACCTCTTTTATTTTCAGAACACAAATATTGTTTTCTTCAATTTTCTACACAATACATTTACATCATACACAAATTAATGTATTAACTTATTACAAAACAGTACCTAATTTATTATTCGCTTCTCACGTGTTGTTTAAGTTTGTAGTTACACATGGTTAAAATAATTGGGCTTGCTAAAATTCTGAGTTTTTTTAATGGGATTTTTGCAAAAATTATGTCCATGAGATATCATAAATCAGCTGTAATAGTTCCCCCCCCCCCCTCATACATGGGGATAGGAAAAGAACAGCTGGCAAAAAGTCATTTTTAAATTTAACAATTTTATGCACATAACTAATAAAAATTGAATAGTTATGTTAACCTTGACTTGTATTAAATGCATTTTTAACCATTTTTTAAGTATGACAAATGAAAAAAAGAAAAAGTATCAAGAGTATTTGAAGATATTTTTTTTAACAAAGAATAAGGATTTTTTTTTAATGAGCACTAGTTTTAATCATCTGAAATGTTGAAGAACTTTTTGCATGAAAGAAAATTGCAAACATTTGGTGCAAAATATGCATTTTTGAATGAAAGATTTACTTTAAAATTTAAACATTTCAAACTAACATACATAACACAAAAGCACTGTAAGGTTAAAAATATGAATGAGGTTAAGACATAAGAAACTAGCCTAGGTAATTAGAGATCAGTGCATATTTCTAGGTGTCACTTTGCATTTTTATTTATGCATATGCATACCATTGGAAAGGGCAAGTATGATCATTTTCCATACTTTAGTTTTTTTGAGCATATCATGAAAAATTATTATGAGATGCATTTTGTAATTTTTTAGTTGTATGATCTGAAAAAAAAATGGAAAGAAATAATTTGGTACCAAATGTTTACAATATTGCAAAAGTTATCCAACAGTTTAAAAAATATTACTGTTTAAAAAGTGAAAAGCACTGCTATCAAGTACATTATTCATAACATATTTTGCTAACAAGTTAATGTTTGAGATTAAATTTGTTTCTGCTAACAGAAGAGAATTTTTCAAATTTGAATCCATCGTTCGAGACCTTGTTCTGCTTTTAAATAATTTCATGTGCATTTTAAACATAAGAATATAAACAAGCCAAATTACCATCTTCAGTAACAATAACGTCCGTGTGTGCACTACCATATGTATTGATATGATTGATGGCACTTTCAACACCATCTACTATTTCCACACAGCAGTCTAATGAGCCATATTCTGTTTTCAGAGACGTAGCTCGTGGTGGTGCAAATGTCAAGCAGTTGTGAAGACGTGGTCCGGAATAAAGATTAACCTGATAAAAATTTAAATTAATAACATTTAGGAGGTTTTTATATTAGAGGGAATAAAAGGTGTGCAGTAACTTACCCCTTCTTTCTTCAAAACGTTGCAAATTTGCTCAAAGGAATTATTAGTTAAATGTGTTCTGTGAAGGAGGAGGCTCTCCATCGCATTGCATGCTGCGGGGTAGTCACATTTAGAGTCCTTAACTGGAATCAAAATTTAAATCATCAGCTAAAACTAGTACATAGAGTGGCTGTAGGTAAACTAATGTAAAATTCAAGATCATTGCCTTTGTAATCTTGATTTCCAAACATACTATCCCTCAGTGACATTACCAGAAGAGGGAACGCTGCTTTGGAGTTGTTTATTGATGCTTGTTTTTTATCTTTTAAGCTAGACATAAGCATTTCCAGGATATATCCCGATATCCTTTTCCCTGGATATGCTCATGGTACGATACATTCAGCAATTTTTAGAATCTAAATTTCTTCAATTAGCGAAGTTATGCAGGCCCAAAACCTTTTACCACACTACTATACTACTAACTCCTTTCAAACTCCTTATGATCTAAGGTGGGGGAAAAATACGATTATTGTAATTCAATCTGAATTCCTATTACAAGTATGCCTGTAGGCATAAAATATTATTTTTTAAAGTGACTGTCATCCCCTTAATCTTTACACTTGTACCTCTTATTCTTTGAATTCCTGGCCTATTAGCAATGTATCATATTACTGTCGCTAACTGCAGTCTTTAAAAAGTTTTCTTATCACAAGACAGTAAAATTATACCCCAACACCAGCTATGTAACGGATTTCCACTATATACAATATTTATAAAATCATAGACATATATTGTCTATAATTGAGAATTATATGACACAATATAATATCAAAATTACACCACATAATTTTACAATGGCACTCAATTCAAAGTCTAGTAGCATGGTACAATATTTTTTTACATTTGTTAAAATTATATTTGGCAAAGAAAATGCAAGCTTTAATTTACTGCGATTATTTTATGAAGTTGCAAAACATAGGTCTTGATATAAAGCATGTTCCAACCCCAGAGCTACCATACAATCTATACCAAAATATCTTTTCAAATAGTGCTAATTTTTAAAACATATTTATTTTGTCTATTTTTTCAATTAAGAGTGACATAACCCGCATCATTACTTCTAAAACACATGGGAATAAGTTCAAGAAAATTTTATAAACCTGCATGTTTAAAACAAAAACTGAAAAGAAAATAATCTTTGCCATTGGAACAATTTCCGGGAACATCGCAAAAAAAGTCACTTCTATACTGTCTTATTAAAATCTCAATCATTTAAAAATTATTTAGCATGATGTAATGTTTGAGGATGGGAAAAATTTCTCAGATCTTTGTTTCTTGTAAAGAAAGTAATGTTTTCATTAAATATTACAATCTGATTCAGCAACTGTCTTGACCTTGAAAGCAAAAGGAATTTTGTTCATACTACCAATAGTTTTTTTTAAAAAATCCAAGTAACTTATTAAATAAAAAATATGAATATTTTACATGAAAAAATTTGGATTTAATTTTCTCCTAAAATGTACTCTATATTAAAATGAACATTAGTTAAAAGTAACTGAAAGTAATTACAATTAATTTCATGAATACATGTTGAAGAAAAAATGCATTTGTGAAGAGAAATAGTTGTAAGTCTTTAAAAGTAAGTTAAAAGTAAAAATTGCAATTCAGTAGTTACCTATTTTCTTTGCCATATTTATGTCTGCGTGCTCATCCACGTAAACATGACACACTCCTTCACTGTGACCGAGCACAGGTATGCCATGACTTTGTTGTTGTATATTTCTGACCAACTCAGATGAACCTCTGGGTATTACTAAATCAATGTAATTTTCCATCTGAAGCAATTCTCCAACATCTTCTCTGCTGCTCACCTAAAATGCATAAGGTACGCATGAAAAATAATTTCCAAATTAAATTGGATAAAGGACAAAATTTAAGCAAAGTTAAAGTAAGAGAGAGAGAGCCTTTCTATTTCCTGGACACATCACTAAATGATAAAAATCTAAGAAAAGGAATTTCTGTCTAAAGATTCAATGCTAACTTGTTCTTCATTTAGTGACCACTCTACCTTGCTATCCTCTCGAAACAAGCATTCTTTCTACCCTGATTTTCAGTAGTTTCTCAACTCAATTTATTCAAGTATTAAGTCTGTGTCTTAATACTCATATTTTAAATTAGCCTTAAAGCCAGCATTAGGGGAGTATGCATACCAAAGCCTACAAGTGATGTACGATGCAAGCAAAACTTTCAGCAAGGCATCATTGGTTCTTCTTAAATTAATTACTATGCCGTCATATTGACCGATTTTTCATTTTTTACTATGTCCTTGAAAGTGATTTTTTGTGATTTATTGATTGTGTTATAGAAAAGCTACATCTTTGCTGTTAGTTTGAGAAGCAAAAGTCGCAATTGTCTCTCTCGTCATTGGTGTGAATGAACCTTCAGTTTTTTCATTCAACAATCTGCTCTGTTCTTAGAAATAGCTTCCTGTCAATTTAGCTCACCATAACAATGCAAGTGCAGATTTTATCGTTTTTAAATAAATGAGACTATGGTGAGAAAAAAATACTTGTGTGCTAGACAGAAGTTTTGTCACTTCCAATTAAATTTTTTAACCCATTTGCATAATTCAAATGCAGGAATTCAATTGCAGAGGCTGTGCATATATGTGCTAATATTGCAAATGGATTAAATCATAATGTGATTTAAAACTCGTCCTATTGTTTAAAAATGTAGCTGCTTTGATATTTCGCTCACCACCGACAAGAGTGCCACAACTCAAATAAACTACTGGAGAAAATTAAAGTTTTATGTTGCATTAATTTTAGTTCATTTATTATTCAAGTGCTATAATATACCGAAAAAACTATGATAGGTTAGGATTATTGGTTGGTTTTTGAAGTCTAAATTAATATTTAAGCAAAATTTTCATTTTTCTTCTAAACGAGAAATTTTAACAATGCATCAATATTGAATATTGGAAACGGCCATTTGATTATTGAAAATGTGGCTTCTCTTGTCTCCCATATGCGATATCCTCTACCTTCAGTTAAAAAAAATTGAATCATCCCCTAAAGGAATTATGCACACCATTTTTCTTCTAAACATATATGTCCAGAAGAACTACATGCCTTTTCTGAAGAACTATGTAATCGTCACTTGTGTCAATGTACTTTCAAAGAAACTATATGTTACACTATAGACTCTAAAGTAAATGAAATATAAATGACATGTAGTTCAATATTGCCGTTTCTAATAAAAACATAGTCTATTCTTTACACCTTTCTTAACTGTCAGTATTTTCCTTAAATTTTAAGTCAGGAAAAGAAATTATACACATAAACTTTACTTAAAAAAGGATTTTTAATATGTGTTTACCAAAGAAATGGCATCCTTAGCATCATGTTCTGCTAGTGCTTCCTCGACTAATTTCATAAGATAGGCATTTGTGTAATTTGCTTCTTTGCCTCCTTTAAGTAGTAAGCCGTTTCCTGAAGCGATAGCTAAAGCAGTAACCTAAAACAAAATTTAAAAATGAACTAACTATAGTAAAGGAATACAGCTTGACCACAAAGTTCTGACACTTGGACTATTCTATGTATGGCAGAAAAGGACAAATAAATTTGAGCTTTTTTGTTTTGCAGGGGCATTTCTTAGCCCGCAAGTCAGAAAGTTTGCTTCTCAGTTTGTTGAAAGCAGCTAAATTTATAAACTGCTATATTGCACCAGTTCCGAAGAAATCAAGTATGCTAAATGAACTTAAACGAGAACAGAATTTGCATATTCCTTAAAACAGCAGTTTATACCTTGAACATGAATGGATTCTTCTTGGCACCCTACCAGTCAGAGCTTTTTTTTTTTATGGTAGAACTCTAATAAAGTACTCTAAAATGCTATGCTGTAATTCCAAAAACCCGACTAAAAAAAAAAAATTTCACTGCTTTTGATTGATTAAATGAAAAAAAACTGAAATATTCACTGTTAAACCCAATTATTTTAAACTTACTTTTTGCTGTCTTGATTAATCCTTTTTACTCTAATCAAATTGTCTCACACAATCAAATTGTGTAACTCACATTGAATAATTTGATCATTTAAACTATTGGCTTTAAAGAGCGTTGATGTTATTCCAAATCAGTTTGATATTATTTTATATTCAATTCAAGTCATATTCACTTAAAAATGGCTTCAGTTCCTACTTAAACTGTTTTTAATACTAATCTTATGAATAAAAAATTATTTCAAGTTTTAAACAAACTTAAGTCATTTTTTTAGAAATAGGTGCTTATACTGATGTGTATGCAGTAGAAATTATAGTTCTTAATTTTTTTTTTAATGAATTTTTTATTTGAATGATGTTTGGTTTGAATAATGAATTTTTGATTTAGAATCAAGGCCATATTCAGAATTTTTTTTTCGGGGAAGGAGGGGGCCTGACTTTGACACACTTATGTTAAGGAAAGTTTCAGGGAAGAATATATGCTACACTGCAAAACATTTCGGGCGGGGGCCCGTGCCTGTGCCCCATCCCCCTCTGGACACGGCGTGATTTGTATCTTTTATTCATCAAATATTATATAACAAGCGTGGCATCATCATGGTTAAAATTTTGCAAAGCGCGAACAACCCAGACTCCCTACCGGGATTTCAGTATCCCAATATGTTAGCAGTATTTCAGTTGATTGCAAATTTATGAAGGAAAAAGTGCTTTCTGAAGAAATAGAAGGTTTAACAGGAGAAACACAAACAGTAGTTTTCCTCTATAGATTAATAAAAAAAAAGATAAAGAGCCATTCTGACATTTTCAGTTCATGACGTCACTCCTACCAGGTATGAATGCATGTCCGGTTTATGGTGTCATACAATGTGTGCATGACTTCTGTTGCATATTGAAATTACTCTCTCCTGGTGTCATATAATTTCAGAAAAATCTTTTGAATCCTTTTGAAAATGTTATAACAGTAATGCGTTTATTGTAATGCATGT
This sequence comes from Octonoba sinensis, assembly GCA_038502835.1. Lineage (NCBI taxonomy): Eukaryota > Metazoa > Arthropoda > Arachnida > Araneae > Uloboridae > Octonoba > Octonoba sinensis. The sequence goes on along the minus strand of CM076598.1, from coordinate 191,689,941 downwards.
TAAAATTATTTCTTATTCAATTTCTCTATGTTTCAGAAAAATAAAATATAGTTTTATGAAAATAGATTAAATGTATAGATATTTAAAACTGAAAAATATTTATTTCAATAAATATACTTTCATTACATTTTTTATTTCTATTTCTTAAATTACACTAAATTTAGCTTTTAGTGTTAAAAAGGAACTCAAATCACACACAAGTAGGCAAACAGCCATTTCTAGTTTGAAACATTTCATCGACTCTTTTTTGCTCCTAAAACTTTTAATACAAAATCTCTTTTTGTTTTAGATTTTTTGGTAAGCAAGCAATGCTTTTTATTCAATGCTAAATTTAAAACACACTAATGTAACCATTTAACCATTAAATGTAAACACACTTATGGGAAATTGAAACATTTTATTTATTTATTTATTTTAAAAAATAATTATAAAGCTTTATATTATGATTTCCTCTATGTTCTTACCTGGGGTAAACAGTCTGGTCGAGATTCAAAAATTACTAATAAGACACCGATTGGGACTGTTATTTGTTGAAGCTCCATTCCTTCAGCAATTTTTGTCCTTCTTAGAAGTCGGCCTAAAACCTTATGAGATGATTCAGCTATCTGACGTAAACCATCTGCTAAGCTGTGTAACTTTGCATGACTCAGGCTAAGTCTAGACAGAAGAGGGGCAGACAAACCTAAAAAAAAAATCAAAGAGAAACTCATACTTTATTTCAAGGAAATAGGAATATTTGAACTGAATAATAATAGATTTTACTATCTTTTTCTCAAGACAAGCTTACTTTCTGCAATATTTACCTGTTTCTTCTGCCAGTTGAATGTCCTTGACATTGGCTTCCAGAATTTGATCTTTTCGGTTTTCCAAAAAATCAGCGATTGTAAAAATAATTTCTGCTCTTTGGTGACTTGATAATTCTTGCAATCGTCTTCCCCCTTTCCTTGCTTTGAAAAACAGACTCCATTATACTCAAAATTTTGTGAATTATTAACAGATAAAAGATTGAATATTATTAAGATTTTCTTTTCTTATTTATGCATGAGAGGGCAGATTAATTTAAGTTTCTGCATTATTTTTTTCCTTTTAAGGGTGCTTTTTTTCTTGCTCAACAAGCTCTAGTTCTAAATTCTAAGTCGAAGAAGTAAGAATAACCCCTTAGTGCTAATCGTACTTTTCACAATTATAGATCCAAATTTAAAATTTAGTAAATTGGGTATAAAAAATGTAAAACATTGTGTTTTAATTTCAATATAATGTATAAAATATTCAAGATTAAAATATCCAAGACTAAAATTGTATCTGGGTCAATACGACCCGACGTGACAGCTAAAGGGTTAACAAAAAAAGGCATAGCATATGTCAAGTATGATGCAAAGCCAGTTTTAAAGTTTAAAATAATATCTAAGGGTGACTACATACATTCCAACATGTATGACAAGCATGCTTGTGCAGACATGTTTGTGCAAGCCAAAATGAGAATCTTGCATAAGCAAGATGTTTGGGTAAGCATCAACGATACTGGTGCAAACATTGCACATGCTTGTGCAAACATGTTGCAGTGTGTGTAGTCTCCCTAAAAGATGTGTTATCAGATGTTGAATTTACTTAAAATAAATCTTCAAGCAACAACGGAGTGAAATCAATGGAGTAAAGATCAAAATTCTTCGAATAAAATTTCTCAAAACATTACCTTTGACAAACAAATGACTACAATCTTTCATTTAACTCCAAATGATATGGTTGCTATCTACAACTAGTGTCAGGGAATTTATGATAGATGACAGCAAGAATGTAGCCTAAAATGATGGGTCCCGTCTTTACCCGCCTATTCGGTTTTGTCGAATTTCCCTCTATGTGTGTCTAAAGATTTTAATTATTTTAGTTCTATAATTACTTTAATTCCTCATGGGGGTTATAACCCCCTATCTTCTCTACCACCACCTGCTTCACTACACTCAGTTTCATTTAAGAATGTACACCTATATATCAAGTATAAAATATGCACCTTGGTTAAACATGGTCTAATATTCGAATGAATAAAATAAAAGTAAAAAAAGTAAAGCATATATAACTGAAATAGTTGTTTTGCTTCCCAGGTGACAACGATAACAAGAAGTTTGTTCACAACTTTTCTTAGATAAACACGATTTCCCTCTCAATCAAATTAGACTCCAAATCATTTCAAACACACATTTTCAACAGTTAAAACAATTTTCTGAAATCAATAGTATTTCTATGATCAAAAATCTATTAACTAATGTAATTAAAATTTCAAATTGTCAACTTTTCTAGCTATTGTTTCTTTTAACAGCAACATTTCAAATTCAAGCCTTTTTTATCAGTGTGTAGTATATACTAAAAGAATAGAAGAGACAGATTATACAACAGAATTACGACACAAATTTCCCCCAATGTAACTGTAAATCTGTTATGATATTTATAAAATGAAAATTAGTGTAAAATTTCTGTTTGCAGCTGCTGTATGACTAGACATTAAACAGGGGTGCCCACTAGGGACAGGGATCATGATGCAGACTGTGGCATTGAAATTTTTAAGGGTAAGGTTTCAAGGGGACGTTATTTTAGGGGGGGGGGAGCATGGCCGACAGTTCGGCTAATATGGTGGGGTCATCTTTTGGAGGGTTACCATACATTTTAGGGGGCATACCTGTATTAGACTAGAGTTCAGCTTCTTTTTAGCAAAGGTGGAACTTTTCTGTTTACAGCTGTAAAATCAGCAAGGTAACAGTTTGAAGTTATACAAAATTAAAATGCAGATATTAATTTTAACTGCTATGTAATTTCATTTGAAAATTTCTCAAACCTTTTGCCGCAAGATTTTCTACTGGCTCTGACGAACTTTTGTGATCTGTGAAAAACGTTCCAATTCTTCTGCCTTCGAAGATACGACTTATTGCTTGATCTGCAGTTCCATTGCAGATAACTACTGCAACACCTCGCTCCAAAGCCCAGCTTGCTGCTCTGACCTATGTGTAATTTTAGAAGAAAAAAAGGGGGAGCAGAGAATTAATGAAAAAAAAAAGATGAGCTTATTTATTATAAAACTGCAGTGTTTGACACTGGTAAGATGAGCTCTGAACTTGAGAGTTTCCTATTGGAGAAGTCTGTGAGAGGAGAACTGTTATTGACTCCAAGTTTAGCTGAATAACTGAATAGACTGCAACCTCTCCAAGACAAAATGAAATCTTTCCAGGTCAGATCTTTTCTTATGGGATCCAAACAGTTTGACATGTTTTGTCAACATCAGTTAAATAAGGAAAAAGACTAACTTCCTAATCATTGTATAAACCCTAAACTAGATTTTTAAAAAATAAATACACGATACAAAATATTATTTAGTTTCTTAATCTTTCGGAGATTTTTTCTCACAACAAAATTACATTTTAGCTCAAAAAGTGTAATGGACGAAAACATAAAAGATGAACTTTTCATCACACATTCATCAGAACAAAAAATTTGAGTATACTACTTTTTAAAAAATATTAAAGCTCTGACAAGATAAAACTATCACTAAAGTAAAAAACTATATTCCACACCTTTGACTCCATTCCTCCTAAGCCGACACCAGATTTTTCTCCATATATGATGTTACCATCCAAGGGTGGGCAGTAACTGTGTAGTAGTCGAGATCCATCCTCACCTGGTGGTGCAGTATATATTCCATCTACGTCACTCATAAGTATCAGCAGATCAGCATCAACTTCAACTGCTAAATGAGCTGCAAGACTATCATTATCTTTAATATTCATAACCTCCTGCAAAAAGAGAAATAATAAAATGAAGAGGCATAAATTTTTAGAAGTGCCACATTTTATGAATTTTAAAATTTTGTTCCCTGTCAAGACGGGATTTCTCCCAAAACAACACTAAACAGCTTTACTTTTAATATTTTATTTCATCTAGATAAATTTCACACCATTTAATTTTAAACAAATGTTACACTATAAACGTTGTAAATATTTTCACGAAAACTGGCGACTTTAAACTGTCAATTCGGTTGAATGGGCAAAATCAAAGAGAAAATCTAGTAAACTGCGGTTTTAAATAAAGGAAACACAAAAAAGAAAACGGTTTTGAACCGAAAAAAAAAGCAAAAACTGCACAAAATAGGTTAAAATGCTGTACAGATGTGGGTACCGAACTCTTTTTTTATAATTAAATTTCAGAAGGTTTTACAAATTATAGTCAAAACAAATGTGTGAATCTTTCATAATTGTTTTGGGGTACCACATTTTGCTCTTAATTAATGGATGTGATTAATTGTGGGCAATTCACTTTGAAAATAGTTTTCAAGTAAATAAATAAATTACTCTCAAAGTTTTGGGTAGGAAAATGATGCTTACAAATGAGTTTATGTTTTTATACCTCTAATATATTGGTAATCAGTAATGCAAATGTCAATCTTGAGAACCCGGCACTCTTTCAAACTAACTCACTTGTTCTAAGACTCGATTAGAAACAAATAAAATTTAAATGATCAATAATGTTTTAAATGGGGAACGAAATATGATTATGTTCTTCATTGAAACAAAAGGATAACACAATGTATCAAGAAATTTGTCAAAATTTAAACGGACATAATTTTTTTACACTGCTATCGATTTTGTTATGCATGGCCCTCACAGTTCTATATTTTCATATATTCAACCGTCATTTTCCATAAATGAGCTAAAACATAAAAATAACTTGAAGTTTTTAAAATGTAATTTTTTACTGAAGTGTTAAAAAGGATTATCTATTTTATTTATTCTCCAGACAATTTTTAAAGAATAATTTTCATTAAGCTTTGAAATAAGATTTATTTCCGATTTTGAATTTTTTTAAAAATATTTCAGATTTTTAATTTAAAATGTTAATTTGAACATCCGTGACTTGATTCAGTACTTACAAAGGTGAACATTTCAGATTTGTACCTAACTTCAGGAATGTTAATTATGTCGCAATTAGGCAGGGATGGAAAGAGGTTGTTTTTCTACTGGGTAGGAGTATAGTGAAGCTGATCTTTAGTGGGAAGCGTTTAAGGGGAAAACGGTGAGGGATTATGTTCCTTTTAGGGAAAAAAGAATTTAACAAAAATTTGGCCTATGTGGTTCTCTAGGGAGATGAAAGAAGCTCTTAATTAAAAGCAAGCCGCTTTTTGGCGATTTAAAGAGACTAGTGGCCATGCTGAGAGGATTTTGTCTTGTGAAGCTAGACGTAATTTCAAGTATTTGGTATGGAGTAAGAAGAGGGAATTGGAACAAAAGCTTGCAGATAAAATTGAAAGGAATCCAAAGAGGTTTTTTGCTTATGCTAATTCAGGGAAAGCTTGTAATACTCGGGTAGGCCCACTAGTGAATCAGAACGGGAACTTAGTTAAAAATGATAGGGACATTGCTGATATGCTGAACAATTTGTTTTACAGTGTATTTAACAGAAACTATATTTCAATGGTTGACATAAGGGAGACGCAAGCTAATACACAGCTTGAAGGTTTTGTATTTTCTAGGTAAGATTTGTGTCATTTGAAAAATATTAAAGCAAACAAGGCCCCAGGACCTAATAATGCTTACAATAAAATTTTAGTAGAATATGCAGAGGAATTAATGAATATTGTCTTAACTATTTTCATGTCTTCATATAACTCAGGGACTGTGTAATTGGAAGCTGGAAAACATAACTCTGCTCTTCAAGAAATGGTCTAAAGCTAAGGCAGGAAATTATAAGCCCGTGAGCCTTACTTCAGTAATTTGTAAAATTTTTGTAACTCTGATCATAATCAAGATAGTGAATTTCCTGGAAGCAACTGGTTTTCAGGATGGTTTAAGAAGGGTAGGTCGTGTACCACTGATTTGGCCTGGTCTAGAGCAAAGGAGAGTTAGAGGGGATATGATTCAGTTGTTTAAATTCATTAAAATAAAGAAATGTTGATGGGCTGCAGTTATGCATTGAAGGTAGAAGCAGTGGTCATTGTTTTAAGCTTTTCAAATACCAGGATAATCTTGAAATTAGGAAAAATAACTACTTCAATAGAGTTGTAGGCAGTTGGAATAGTTTACTGGAAGCAACTGTTGATTGCAGTGGGGTAAAACTTTTAAGAAAGCTCTTGATGTTCATTGTGGATTGTTAAATTGACTAGGAACAGCCTAGCTGAGCACTGTGCCTATTGCTGGTCGTCACTTTTGTATTTGTGTTAAATTAGGTTTAATGTCTTCCCAAACTCATTCATCAGCCCCATAAAACTGAAGTAACTCTAAAAGTATAATTTTGACTTAAGATTTGCAACGATTTCCTCAACTCAGCTATAGATTTTAAAAGTCCCGGTTTGATTTTGATGAATTATATTTTCTTAACGATATTTTTCATTTAACAGCACGTAGACAATTGTTCAATCGGGCTTATACTTGCTAAAACTTGGTATCCAATGAGCAAAATATTACTTAACCTCCTTTGACAATTTTGACTATAGTTTTCTAACAAATGGTGTAAATACATAATTAGTCCAGAATTAGCTTTTGCACTTGAGTCTTTAAGAACTTTGAAAATACTCACTCCAGTTTCATTATATTTTGCACTGTCAGCTGGATAATCATGATCTGGAGGAACAACAGTGTCATTGGTGTTGACTATAGGAATTATGTTAAGAGCCAGAAGTTCCAAAACAGTGTTTTTCAAATTGTAGCGGCTCTCTGGATTATAAAAATCAGGTTTTGTCACTAGAACCTGAAACAAGGAATTCCTTTTTACTAACTATACAAAAATAAATCACATACATAAAAACGATGACATTTTACTAATTTCCATCAAATACATTTGTATAAATATATACAATTAATTATATCGGGAAAAAAACCAGCCTCAATTATGCCTGTGGACGTCAAAAATAATTTTAAAGTTAGATGTGTTTCTTGTGAAAACCAATCACATGTAGTACGGTCAGGTGGGATAAAGTGGTCAACGGTCATACATCAAAATAAAAAGCAATAAGTTTGAAATAAATATTGGAATTGGCATATTTTCTTTTTTTTTCAACCTTCAATAATCAAAAATAAATTTTACATTTAAAATTATATTAGTGGTAGTTCTTTAGCTGAAAAAAAATAGTCGATTTGTTTGCTTATTCAACATTTTAAAATTGGAACACTTCTCTTGACTTCTCTCTGAGACTTTGTTTAAAAGAATTTGCAGCAAATTGATGGTGCAGGAAGCATTGCATACATTTCTAAAAAATATGTCCTTACGAACGAATAAGCTGATTGATTGCATATATTATTTTACAGTAGTTTAAGTAAGATGGGGTAAAGTGGTCATAGTATGAGGCTTAACTTGCATCACTATTCCAAAATAAAATCATAAATAAATGAGGTAGACAAGGGCTTAGGACTGCATAAGTACTCACGGGAGCTCTGCTTCTAAACTTCTTTTCAGTTTTATGTGAATTTTAACTATCGAGGCAGATGTTAATTAAATAATATAATTTCACTAATACTGTATTATTTTTTTAAAATAAACATGTTTAAACACAACTGAGCTCTGAGCTCAGATGCAATACCGATTGAAATTACTACAAGACATTCTCTTTACAATGTGATAGCAGAGGCGGACTGTCGAACTTTGGCCCAGCTGGGGAAATTATACATTTTGGCCCACTGTTATTTATATAAAAAAATTAATTGAATACTACACAAAGTATGACCTATATATTGTACAAGTAATGCCACATGGGCCCCAGTGCAGGATAAATCTTGCGTTCATGCATTGTGTAATACTTAGAACTTTTACTTAAAACTTATTTTATATTTATAAAGGGGTCGTTCCATGTCAAGTGATCCAAAATGTAAGAAAAAATTTACCTTCTTTGATTTTTTTCAAATTTGGCTTATCAACTGTACCCCTCAAGGTAATTAAAAATCCAAATCTTTAGATTTTTATCTTGTTTAGTTTTTTAGTTATCAGGCTTTGATTTTGCAAAAAACTCGCAGTTTTACATGTATGCGGCAACACAAAATAGACCATAACTCATCAACAAATAGAGATAAAAAGTTCTAGTAAAAAGCATTTTGAAGTATATCAAGTGACATTTCATATGATATGCATCGTGACAAATTTTATAAAAATTTAAAATTTTAAAAAATGACCTTAAAATTTAAATTTCTCAAAAAACGTATAACGAATTTTTCTTTAATTCTCAAATATTTCTGTGCATTTTATCCTTGTCTATGCAAAATTCCAACTTGGGGACTCAATGAGATCATATTTTCTCGAATTTTCAAAAATATCTGATTTACCAAAAAATGAACATTCTAGTGATTCAAGGTATTTTAAGATGATGGTTCCTTAAAGGCAATGATTTAGTTAGCCTTCTAACCCATCCATGCATGAGTGAACAAGCATGGACACGTCGGTGTATGAAATGAACAAGTTAAAAATTTATTTGAGGGGCGGGGGCAACAATTACATACACATTTTTGTCTTATCAGAGCTATTTTAAAGCATTATTGTTTTCACCAGAAAATAGACCTCTACCGAACTTTTTTTGAAACTGAAGTCCTAAAATTGCATTTATAGAGTATCTTTGGTGGTGTTAGATGAAGCAGGAGGTTGGAGAATATTGTCCGGAAATTTCCCGAAGTTGAAGTCATAGAAACGCAATTTTGGGCTTTCTTTGATCCCGTTCGAGAGGGTCAAGACACCTTTTGGATCTGTTCTTAGACGCTGCACTTAAATTTGCCACCCCTCAAAAACAGATGCTCAGGGCACGAGCAGGCCTGCTCTACAGCCTGATCGGCATTATCGTGCAAATGCTGATTGAGCACTCTTTAGGGCTCAAAAAAATAGGTTTTTAATCCGAAGTACGCAACCTAATGATTTCTGTATTTTGAAGACATCATTTTTTTCTTCATGACTCAGCACCCCTGCTCAAATGGACAGCGTGGCCAGGGCATGGAACCCGGCTTGCTCCCCGTTAGATCTGCCAAGAGAAATGACGGGCCCCATGTTGGCAAAACATGCCTGTTTATTTTCATTTTTTTCTTGATGTTTCTATGCAGAAACAACTTATACTTACTTATTTGAAAGAGGAAATATCTCCAGTTTTTGGGGTAGAAACTTTTTAAAAGTCAAGCATCCCCACCTCTTCTTCTCTTAAAGCTTTAAGGGACCCTATGCATATTTCAAAATTAGTCCATGATATTCAATCCCTCAGCAGAAAACATCCAATCATCAAACTGGCATGGATTAAAGCTCACAAGGGCCACTTCGGCAATGAACGAGCCGACTCATTGGCTAAGACCACAGCAAAAAACTCTACTCATCCATTGATTTATAAAATTCCTCCCTAAATCATATCTCAAATATCTACTTTGGACAGATCTTCTCAACAACTGCCAACAGCTATGGAACACTGCTGAAACTGGTTGAAGGGTTCATGATTTTCTGCCAAAAATAAAGCTGAAGCCACGCTGCCAAATTTCCCTTGGAAGTACAATTTCTCAGTGCACATCAGTGGTGTAGTCCTGAAAAAATAGTTGGGGGGACGCTTATACATACGAAAACAAGCAATTGAAATCAAAAGTGGGGGGACGCTTGTATTAAAAAGAAAAGGTAGGGGGACGCCGTCCCCCTGCATCCCCCCTCGACTACACCACTGGTGCACACAGTCATTTTCCTCAGTGATGTAGTTGAGGGATGATGCAGGGGAAGGGAGCCTTTTTATTTTAACACAAGCATCCCCCACTTGTTTTGAATTTTTACATAAGCGCACCCCCACTTTTTGATATTTCTATATGTAAGCATCCCTCCACCTTTTGTTCCTTGGCTACACCACTGCCTTTTCTTTATATTTACATTGTTTTAATATAATAAATTCGCCATTATGTGTATGCATCAACCGGGGGGATTACCCCAGAAACGGGTGCACCTTGGCGACTTTTTGTTGGCGTGATCTACACCAACTACAATGCGGGACCTACCTTTAAAATGACGCTTGTTTACTTCTGTTAAAACTTATTGCGATTTTAATACTAAATACATCATTTTCCTAATATTGAAAATAATGTAAATTCAAAATTTTTTATATTAAAAATAATGTATTTCGTATATCGAAATCGCCGTAACGGCTTTTAACACAAGTAAACAAGCACCATTTTTCAGCTAGGTCGAGGGTTGCAGTTGAAGTAGATCACGTCAACAAAAAATCGCCATAGTACATCATTTTTCATTAAAGAATGAAATTAATAGAACCTTATAAGCATTAGGTATATCACACTTATTTAAAAAAATTAAAAGATTAATTAGATAAAAAATTAACATTTTTATGGCCGAAAATAGCAAAGCTCATCATTTTAAATAGAAAAACAAACATTGTATAGTAAATAAATCTACAATTTCATGTGTTGTTGGTACGTGCCTGATATAGCACTTTAAAAATAAAAAACATATACAGTAGAACCTCAGTAGCTCGACACGTGGATAAGTCGACTACCTCGGTAAGTCGACATTTTTCCCCCTAATGGTTGGCCCAATGCTAATTTCAATGGGCAAAAAAACTCTCTAACTTGACACACAATTTCCAGGAACCCCTGTAAGTCGACCTCTATTTTGTATTCTTTTAAAATTTTTGTTCCGGTATTTTTTCACGGTGTACAATTCTGAGAATTTTACAGTGATGTTTCTTTGTCAATAAATCAATTATTTTCTGGAAAGTATTTCTGGAAGATTCCCCTTGCACCCTGGGGAGCCTCACCATTTGAGAGGAATACATAGAATGTTGACTCTGAACTGATCACTACAGGACCTCTAGAAGATAGGGATATCTTAGAAGCACTAAACCAAACTGCAAATCCGTTAAATGCTGAAAACGGATCAAGTGCGAACAAAGATGACAAAGTTGCACTGGTATTTTGATTTGATGTACCATGTTTATATATTTATTTATTTGTAAAGCATAACTTTTAAAAATAGTAATAATAATAATAGATAAATAATAAATGGGGATAATTTCATTCACTACAATTGGCTTTTATAATTTGAATGGTAAATAAATAGTATTACAGACCAATATTAGCAATTGAAATTGCAGAACCTCAGTAACTTGACACCCGCTTATCTCGACATATTTTCGTGTCCCCTAGGGGTGTCGAGTTATCGAGCTTTCACTATATATATAAAATAACTTACTTCATTCTCCCGTTGGCTTATCCCCTTCAGTCGAATTTGCCTCATCGGCAGTATGTGGAGTATATAGGGTCTTTACGTATGCCAAAAAGGATCGAAATAGACACTCAGGTGTATTTTTGTACCTACGCCGCCACATAAATTCTGCAAACTACGAGTCAAACAAGCTTTCGGTTTGCTGATGGCCCTGCTTTCGAAACTCACACTTGAAAGCCCCAGAGACCCTCAATGGTGTTCGTATGGGCTCCTGCTATAGGATCTTTAAATGTCATTGAGTGATTTACCTTCAGATGCACCTAACCGTTATCTGAAAGGCAATCATACGACTTCCAACAGTCGGACATGATCGTGGATCCTGGTAAGATATTCTTCTTGATAGCATCCAACGTCTCTTTTGTGCAATTTTCCACCACCGCAAAAAAAAACATTTATTGCTACCTCTTTCAACTCCTCCAAACACCCATTCTCCATTCACTCTTTTACTTCTGTTATACTTCCTTTTGCTAAACTTGCTCTCATCAATTTCAACAATCACACCAGGTCCACCAATCTTTTCATTCTCTTCAAAGCCAGGGCCGTATCCAGAGGGGGGCCCGCCCACCCGAAAATTTTCGCAATGTACCATATATTCCTCCCTGAAACTGTCCTCAACATAAGTGTTTCAAAGTCAGGCTACGGCCTTGTTTAAAGCAAGCATCCACACACACCTCTCTACAAAAATTGCTCCAATCAGCCATTGTTGTATCACTACTAACATTCACCTCATTCATAATTAGATTCGTGCCAGCCTCATACACCCACAAGTACGAAAAAATTAAAATATCAATCAAGCTCAACTTACTCTCTTCAAACCAGGAGCCCTTTCTTACGACCTTTTCACATGATGGAGATTATCTCCTTTCACACGACAAATCCACCTATACCCATTTGATCGATCATTACACTCGGTCAAATGCATATCTTTCTTACAAATCGGACATTCATACTTAGAAGCAATCACACACCTCAAATTTCGCTCCGTTGGCCAAAACAGCCAATCAGAATTAGGCGCAAGTAAAAGAACAGCTAATCAGAATGAGGCGCAAAAATACGTCAATACAGGGTTACAAGCTTAGAGAAGGAGAGCTATATCAAGGAAAAACAGGTCGGGTGCAGGATTGAGCTATTTATCGCCAATTTGGCGGGGGCCCCCTTTTCTGGAATCTGGAGTCAAGCCAAACCCTCGTCAAGGTACGTACGGTGGTGATTAGATGAGGCCATAAGTAAAAATAAATAAATAATCTCCACCTCTCGCTCTGGAATGCTCCAGAGCATTCCAGTTCAGTGTTGCCACCCACAAGAAACTGCATTTTTTGGTGGAATTTGTTTGTTTGTAAACGACCACTTCAGGTCACATTTATTTTCGAGTTTATTTGCTATTCTCAAGGACATGCTTCACACTCTCAACCAGCTCAATCGCGAAGTTCCTACGAGGTTTTATGTCCGCCCGAAAACAGAGGAAATGTGCAGCCATCTATTGGTGTTTTTGGCGGTGAAACTGAAATTTAAGAGGTTGGCTACCTAGTTTAATTCGGAAAAGGTGACAGTTTAGCGATTATAAAAGCTGAAAAGGTAGGAATTTTCATTAGAAAATTAAATAATTAATAAAGAAATAAAAAAATGGCGTGAACTTCTTTTCACTCTTTCTTCAAATATTACAAAGTAAAGTGTTAAAAAATACAGAAAGAAATAATAAAACGAACTTTTTCTGAAATTTTAATGGAGAAACTTAACTATATTACAGATAAATGTTTCAAAGAATTTCTTAACACTACTCATAGTAAAAACCTTTTTTTTTTTTTTTTTTTTTTTTTTTTTTTGGAAAAAAAAGGATTGGAATAAAAAAAAAAAAGCAATGTTCTAAAATTAGAAACATTGAAATATATCAAATATTAGTTGCATTTAAGCAGGTAAGTAATTTATTAACCAAGCCAGATATCTTTATATATTTACTTTTCATATAAACAAGGAATTAACAGTATTTGTCGTCAAAGCGTTTTTTTTTTTAATTAAACCATCTTTCGCAATTTTTCATTTATTCTCCGAATTATTTTAATTAATTTTATGAATTTAAATCACCACAACTCTGAATAGAATACACCCTTTGCATGTATGCATATTACAGATACATTTGTTACAGATATTTTAAATTAAACATGCAAATTATGCGTGTGGCGCATTAGCGGCTGCTGGATAAGAATATAAGCCGAGAAAATGTGCCGTTCGCTCTCTCGCTTCCTGCCTCCCAGCGACCTAAGTCTCTCTGTTAACGTCCCTGGACCAGCTGGAGACCCCGACTGCGTTGTGGTCGGCTGACCACTTCTTGGTGTATTTGTCTGACGGTTCCAGCCGTGGCCACCGAGAATCGGTGGCCAGATTCTCGCCACCAGATTCTCGGTGGCCACGTTCCAGCCCTGTCGTAGACCAACTGTGTCTGCTTCTCCCGGATGAAGATCCGTTTTTCCCGGTGATTGAGGGTCTGTGAAGACACGCTTGTCCTGGTGGCGGAGTACTTCTGATTGGATACCATTGCAAATCTCAAGTTAATTTTCCCCGGTGGCCGCTAGAACGAATGATCTCACTTTTTGGTATGCTTTTTATTGTTGCTGTTTTGTACAGACTGGATTGTTAAGTTGTTAACGTTCATTATTAAGTTTTATTATTGTCCTTGTTAATTGTTAAATAAATGTTCTTGTGTTCAAAATGCTTCCTCGTGCTTTTACTTAAAACCATGACACATTAGGTTGAGGTCCACACGCCGCTTTGGGGATTTTCCCCCAAGAGTTTTCTCGTCGGCTCCCCCTCCCATTACGCTTCCATCTAACCCACAAAAACCTTCTGAACTACTCCGATGAGAAATCTGGCCCCCTCCAAAGACCCGGCCGTATGGATCAGCCATTCCTGACACCTCCCCCCTTGACGGCCCTGTAGATCCAGTACTGGCGTTGGCTCACTCGGGGATAGCCGCCGTGGGTTTTAAGTAATGACGAAATTTTAGCAGCCGTTTTTTTTTCTGCAAAACAACTTTCAAGTTCTCACAGTAGAATATTTCATTTCCAAACAGACAGTAAAACGTAATTTCTGTTTGGAATAACTCATTTCATAACAGAAATTACGTTTTACAGAAAGTAATTATCTCGTTACAAATAATTACGAATAACTCTAAATGGTTAGCAGTACTTCGAACAATGAAGGCCGTGGTAGCCTAGTGGTCTTAATATACTAAATTTAAAGGCCAGACTTACAAACTGATACTTAAGGATTAAAGTTTAAAAGTACCTAATAATATACTCTGAAATATTTTGTACATATCTTTGTTTGAAGATTATCTATGCAGCAACTGAGATTGAAATACATTGTTTGTAACATCTCGTAACAGTTTAAAACCATGATATGCTGTTTTATGGATAGGGACCCGCGTTTAGGAAAAAAGGACCCGTAAATTTGCAAGTCCTTTGTCCCGGGGACCCGTAGTTTCCGAAGTCTAGCAGCATCATTGTTATGGTTATTAATGATACGATTATGTCTTTTTTCCAGTTACGACCACTTTACCCCACCTCTTGGGGTAACGTGGCCATAGATACATCTCAAAAAGAAGGCGTCATTATATAGTTTTACTCGATTCTTTCCTGCCCAAAATTTTATCCAATGTGTTATTATAACTTAATCTAAAATGTCAACCAAAAAATCTAGTTTTTGAACGAATTTTTATATTTCTTATCTGTGAAGTTGAAAAGCGCAGATTTTATGACCAGTTTACCCCACCTGACCCTATAGTATGGCAGTAAATAGCAATTCCAAATAAATTAAGTACCATAAATATAGTTGACTTCTCAAATAGCTAATTTAGAATAGCAATAATAATAACATAATAGACTAATATTTAATTTTTAAAAAGTCAAAATAACCATCCATTCATATTGAGTAGTTAACTTTGTTATGACATTCTATGTGAATGAGTCTTAGGATACTAGTTGTTGTTGTTGTTGTCGTGTCTTCGCGCGTAGCGAGGAAGACTGGGTACGCTGCTCCTGAGTCTAACGGGGCACTTATAGGCAGGAGTCCCATTTCAGCCTCTTTGAAAGGTCTCTTAATTTTTGAACTAGCTCCCAGATGAGAGACCGTCACCTGTTATTGGCATCCCCAGAGGTATCGTTTCACTCGGAGGACATTGGAGCCACGACCTATTTAACGTGCACCAGCTTCCTTTAGCCTATACGGCTAGGCTACTAGTACTCCATACATGTTCAGAAGCGTGACATAACTAATGTGACCAGAAGTCCCGTTTTCAACGGGACTGTCCCTTTTTTTGATTACGAGTCCCGGTGTCCCCAAAAGGAACACTGGGATGCAAAATTGTCCCGTTTTCAAAAGCCGCGCGAAAATGATTCTAAGAGTTTTTATTCTCACTTAAAATCATCACCATCCGTATTAAAGCAAATTATTTCCTCTGATAAATATAAATATAACTAAACGTTTTGAATATATTTTTTAATTTGTAATAAAATAAGTTAACTTTTTCTAAACAAATAACTTTAAAAAAGTGTTTTTTTTTTACTGACTACCTGTTTAATTGATCAAAATAAACGAATGTCCCGTTTTGAGTCAAAAAATAAATGGCAACGTTAGACATAACTGACAATTTCAATTATTTTTTTTAAAACTTCCCCTTTATATATATATATATATATATATATAACTCTGGTTAATGAATGTCTCAACTCGTACATCGAAATTGTGTAAATAATGGTTGACAAAATGAGAAAATACAATTTTAATCGATTTAGTAGCTGCGTCTAATACATTAGTATTAAACGCAGCTAATAGCGCTCTTTTTTACTCCGTCGGCGCTTGTTGTTCTGCTTGGACTATGTTTTTTGGCTTATATTTCGTAGGATGCGACTTTCTCAAACGACAATTTAATGCCATAAATCTGAAGGGAAAGGGAAATTTTAAATATGTAAATCAAACTGAAAATTTCAACAAGATGCTTCTTACTTGTGCTATTGAGACACCATATTGACTAAACATGACATCAAAAAGTGCCACGATGCCACTCTGCCCAATTGCAGCGGCAGCAGCTCTAGGCTCACGATTCATTCCAACAACCTGAAAAAATTTACAAATTCACATTTTACTAACGTAAAGAGACAGAAAATTGACTAGTTTTTCAAATTTAGAAATGTACTGCAATATTTATTTTCAAAAGAGATTGACAGTTTTAAGTAAAACAGATTCAAACAGAATCAAAAGTTTTTTCAGTGAAATTAATTCAATATCTCGATATAAACAACTTGGTATTTCCTGAAAAATTTAATTTTTGAATAACAAAAAATAATCCATTCATCGAGAATTCAGATATTTTAAGATTAGGTATATATTTTTTTTTCGTTGTACTTCAACAGCCATAGATTAAGACTTATCGCAATCTTTTATCTTTTATTTGGCGTTTTTAGTGACATTCTGATAACTTAATTCGGATTAATGAATACTGAGTTTAATGTGTTCACAGTTCATTACTTTTATTTATTACTTACGGTCATGGTTGCCTAGTGCTTAGAATGTCAGATTTCCAACTGGAGGGTAGCGGGTTCGATACCCGACCTGCTGAAGACCCACCATATACACTCGTGCATGGTGAAATCCGGGGACCCTGAAGCTCAGAGGGTACCCGGAGGGTGGAGAATTTCCCTTCCCTTCCCTTAACTCTTGGGTCAAAATCGGAAGGGGCCGTATTTGTGGTGACACCACCTGGTGTCATCCGAATGCATAATCTGTGCTTGAGTCAAGTCGTATTTCCAACCTTGCAGTGCTCATTAAAAACGGAAGGCGCTCTTTTACTGCCTTAACTCCTCGTCGCTCTGCGAGGGAAGCATGGATATCCAAGTGGCATGTGCAACGACAGTTTTAATTGTGAATAGTTTTTTTTAGTATCCATTTGCTTTTTTTAAATACAAAAGTGGTATCATTTCAAAAATTGTCGTATATATTTTCTGTATAAACTTGGATATCAAACTGAACTGATCTATTGAACTTGCATATCGTTTCTTTTTTGCCTTTTATATACCAAAAATAATCTTCTGACATCTTTTCTATCTTTTCAGGTACTTTTCACTTTTATGAGTTGTTTCTCCAGTTCTGTAATTTCTCCTGGATGCCCGTTTTTCTCTAAAAATATTTCGTCTTCAACCTGAGATGATTTAATGTTTGTCCATGTCCATAATAATGGATGAAATTCTATGAATATTTTATACGTACAATATCAAAATACTGTAAGTTTCAGCAGATCTTCATGTAGACGTACACACTGGGCTCCTTTTACATGTGATAAAACGCATAGAATGAGCTACATTTTTTTTTTCTTGTAAACTAAAAAAGATTCCAGGTTATTTTCTTTTCCAGGATACTTTAAACATATTCAGGTAAAATAATGTATAATTATTATTTTTCCTAGTGATGCTTTTTTGAGTTAATTGCAATTAAAATACCACTAATTTTTAAAATTTGGAAAATATCATTAGCTTTTGTTCTTCAAAGCACTGAAACCTCAGACATTTTTATGTCATATTCTATTCATAGTATAAATTTTCAGTTTCTGTTAAATTTGTTTTCGAGTGTTGCTCTTTGGCTGAAGTAATTTCAGTTAAATTTACGCAAAAACGGATTGCATGCCCTACTTTGTGGCAGCGTAACAAAAGAAAGCAACAGTACACAACCAAAATAATTACGGAGTTATCATCACCTGAAATAGTACAATCCGTACATATAAACATAACTTGAGGTGGTGTTTCTGTAAAAAAAAAATACAGCCCACTGAAATGCGTTTTGTAGCAATGCCACCTAAATAGGGAGGCAAAAACCTCCTATTTAGGCGGAATTGCTTGTAGTCGTTTTTCAAAAAAGCGCAGCACAACTTTAAACTTTGGGGGATATTTATACTAAACGAAAAACAGTTTTTGAAAAGCTAAAAATGTTAGAATGCTCACTTCTCATTACCTAATTTCATATATAAAAAAAATCAACAAAATTAAAAAATGTCACTCCCACACGTTGTCTGAATCTCAAAATAAGGGCTCCTAAAACACAATTTACCTTGAATCCGCTTTCAAGTGGGGATAATGTTTCTCTCATAGACATTGACATCCGCATTTCCGCTTTCAATTTTTGCTTTCCAAAAGCAACAGCGCCGCTGGTAACCAAAAGTAGTTCCCTTGCTTGATTTTGAATGTGAGATACCTATATTAAAATACTATAATTAATTGAAAATCCGTATTATTTACTCAGTGTTTAATTAACTTAAATACTCACTTGTTCATTCGAAGAAATCGAATAGGTTTGCTTAAATATTTTAACCTGTAGCGAAAAAAAATTATGATGCACTTTGCTAACTTTTCTCTCCTAAAAGACGATTTATGTTACCGATTTGAAGAACTGCGAGCCAGATACCGGCTTAGTTTGACAACTCATATTTTAGTCTGATGTTCAGGTGAAAATGATGTTTAGAAAAAAATAATAGTAATAAAATAAATCGCCAAATGCAAATGAAAAACTATGACATTCAAATATGCATACAAAGAATTATGAAGATTAAATTTTTCGACAATGAAAATATATTATTAAATTCATATTAAATTCGGACGCTTATTTTAATCAACTAAATGTATTTGTATCATTCTACTCATAAGTTTATGAATAGATTGTTAGTCGGCTTTTTAAGGTTCTCTCCAATAGCCAGTAGGTAAAAGCTGCTTTTTTAAAAGCATATGTAAACATGGAAAGAAAAAAGAAAAATTGCCCAAATATGACAAAATGAAAACAAGAAAACATTTCAGGTGATAAAGTTCATTAGCTCGTTTTTTGCGATATAAAGTGGAAATACCTTGGATTATTCATTTATCAGTATTGAGAAATGCTCTTCAGAAGAGCTTGATTATAATAATAGCAAACTACTGATAAAATATTGTCTTTCGGACTTCCGGATGTAGGGTTCGTTCACATTGGAAAAAAAATATTTGTTTAAAAAATCTTGAAATTATTTGTGCTTTGCTGTATAAACTTTATTTGACTGAAATCAGTCATTACAGCTCTGACATAATTTTTCATGTCAGATTTTTCTTGTAAGTGTGCACGCTTTAAAATCTGAGTTTAATTGTACCAATTTTGAGACTAATTTTCAACATTTAAAATTTGTAATTTGGATAAAATATTTTGGAGATTATATAATTTCATGATTTTTTTTAAAAACAAATATTAAAAAAACGAAAAATGTTTTCTGTAATCGTGAGTTAATCATGTCTGGTGTAACAGTATATGTTCGGCCAACAACATGAAATTTATTACTAGTGCTTCCACCAGTTTATATTTAACTGTTGATAAAATATGTTCATTGAATTTTTCGAAACATATTACGAATTGAATAAGTTAAATTAACAACAAAATAACACTCCACAGCAAAAATTTCTTTTCGTGGAACATATTTATTGTTCCGTGCGCAATCGTTCTAAAAACAGAATAAATGTGTCTCCACAAAAATATATCTGCTTAAAACTGCTATCTCTATTAGTCTGAACGTAATTCTTACACTGATTACTTTAAACTAAAAAAAACATTATGATGATAAAATAATGTAATATGCTTTTTAAATTTTTTATTTTGCCATAACCTTTGCAAACATTAACTGCCAAGCTTCATTTTATGAAGAAAATATCAAATTAATTTGTGCTAAGATATGAAGAAAATAAATAATCAACCCATACATAAAGCACAAAGCGCTAAAGATTTATTGCAAAAGGCTATTTCAAGGCTACAGTGGGGCCTTTAACGTTGCGAAAACACTCAGCAGGCAATAGGGTGGCGAGAAATTTTTTATGGGAGGGTGCTCATTTTTCAAGGAAACTGTGTTCAGGTGTAACAGATACATACATGCATATATATATATATGTGTGTGTGTTCAGTACTGCACAGTGGTGTAGTCAAGGGGGGGACGCAGGGGGACGGCATCCTCCTAAATTTTTATTTTAATATAAGCGTCCCCCCAAATTTTTTACATTTTAACATAGGCGTCCCCCACTTTTGATTTCAATTGCTTATCTTCGTATGCATACGCGCCCCCCAACTTATTTTCAGGACTACACCACTGGTACTGCATGGGGAGATCCCCCCCCCCCCTCTTCCTGAAAATTTGTGAGTGAGCGTCAACGTTCACTCACACAAGCTAATTTGTACAAGCACACACATATATATATGCAGTCGCACTGCGGGGGCGAAGGGAGCGGTCCGCCTCGAGAGACACCCAAAATGAATTAAAGAGTTCTTGAAAAATACATATATTTGAATTATACAATTTTACTGGTGCCACTTCAACGTTATCATAGCTGAATATCAATATAATTTAATGAAAATTACACCAAATAAAAAAAATGGAATTTCTACAGATTTTTTTACACTATTGAAAATAATATAAACTACAAAACTGCAAGTTTATGCAAGGGGAGAGTCACCGCAAATTACCACCCCGGGTAACTCCCATAGTAAAAAAGATCTCTTTAGACCTCATCAGGTGCTTCCAAATGGTTTTTGATGTATACAAAGTCTATGGACGGCTCAGAGTGGGGGAATAACATTCAATTCTTTGCTTATCAATACTTTTACAATATTAAAAACAACAAAACATAAATCACAACTTCTAAGAATATTTTGAAATATCTTGATATTGATTGCCTTAAATTATGAAAACATTACATTTTAACAATGATAACAATATTTTAAGAAAAAATATTACTTGTTCCACAATTGATGCTAATCTTCCAAGAGCTAATCCGGATTGGTCTGCTCTTGTGACAACAGCAGACCCCAATTTGACAACAATGCGCTTGGCATTTTTTAGTTGACTGCGGTAATTAAATGAACCTTTTTTGGATTCCCTGGCGCCTGACTCTCTATGCAGGGACAATAAGGGGCCTCCATGACAACTATGAAGGAGTCTTGTACTTCCGCAAATATGGAGGAATTTCTTCCCAATGCTACTTAACAGTGATATTCGCAGCATGGTGTTGATGACCTATTCGAGGAAACAATTTTAGTTAAAATCTGAAATAAAACGGTCAATTCTCATTAATCAATGTATCGAGAATGAAACGCATGCTCTGCTAAAAGCAACGACAGACTAATAGGTGAACAGCTGTTGTTACAAACAAAGATCTCTTGCCCGCATGAAAAGCTTATTCGTCTGGAACAAACTAGGTAGATGTAACCTACGTAAATAAATCAGGTATACACACTCAGAATAATTTTTCACTCTTTTGAAAAGCAATCTAATGTTTTAATCTTTCTCGCAAATATGAAAAAAGTAAAAAACTTTAAATGATTTCATTTTTACCCCGATTTAACGATTGTCTATGGACTGTAAAATGCTATTGCTGACTCAAGGATGTCATTAAATCGGAGGAACATAACATTCATGAAATCCAATCCTGGACTTTCAAATACATTGCTAATTAGAGGAAATCGTTAAATCCAGGTAAAATTATAGTATTTACGCGAAATTTAAGATTCAAAGAAGAAAAAATCTATTGATAATATATAAAATAAGGAAAAATATTTTAAGGTTGAAGCTTGTGTATAAAATTTATTTTCAAGTTTAAAAAAATAAGTAAAAACACTTTCGTGCTTAGAGCAAATTAATCTGAAATGACGTAAGTTTCATAATGTTTTGCGCTCGTTTAGAATTTAGATAGCAACATAAATTTGACCCTAACCATTTTCAGTGCAGTAGTTTTTTTTCCTTTTTAATTCGAGAAATATACATTGTGTCCTTTGGTATTCTATTTCTTTAAGAGAAATTTCAAAGTGATAATTACTCTTTTCAAGCGAATCTTTAATTGTTATGGATTGACTTTATATGGTGTCCATATAAAATTAACTCCATACTAGATGAAAGTTTCAAATGACAAAATGATCTTTTGTCTATTTCAACCACATGGGAACCGTTCAGCACAAAATTAACCGTTTTCAGAAAATCAGCAAAACACACATTTTAAAATGTGCATTGTTTCAAAAGCATTTGAACAGTTCATTTTTATATATAAATTAGTGAGAAACGGTTCATCATACTTTGAAATCTTGTTTGGATTATTGAAATAGCTTTTTTTTTTTTTTTTGGAGGGGGAGGTTGGAACCTAAAATATTTTTTTTAAACAAAAATTAATAGGAAAGTAAAGCATTGAATACAAAGAATACTTTTGTAAAATAACATCATGCTGGATGCTAGATATAAAACTGCGAGAATTCTACTTAAATCCAATATTTTCTATAAAAAATAATTATAAAGTAACAAAACTAAACTAATACAGAATATTTTCATGATCCATGTATTCTTAACCCTTTAGCTGTCCCGTCGGGTCGTATTGACAAAAGTACAATCTTAATTTCTTTTCTTTTCTATGCTTTTTACATGTTACATATTCTTACATGATATTGAAATTAAAACACAATGTTTTACATTTTCTTATGCCCAATTTTCTAAATTTTTAATTCGGGGCTATATGACCAGACGTAACGACTTGTGTGATGTCTTGATAGGTGATAGCTCAAGGGTTAAGTTCAATAATCCACACCTAAAATCCAAAGCTTTGAAATCATTTGAAACACAAATTGAAAAGTTTTTCTTTTCAAAACACTTTGAACTCAAACATATTTTTAACTTAATTCCATAAAAATATAATAACAGCAGAATGTTCTTAAGATTATTTTTAAATTTACGAACATAAATTACGAATACACTTTATTGAAGTTATAATCACAAAGAAAAGTTACCTTAATTTATTGTTGTCAGAAGCATGTTGTTCTTCCTTTTCTTTGTATAGATATGTGCTTAAGGCATGTTGTTTTACTCAAAATCTAACTGATCATTTTAAAACGATTAAAAACATTTTACGTTGCAATTCGTTGTTGCTCGGAAAAACCTTTCTCGAAACCATTAAATATCGGAATTTTTTGATAGAGTAAAACTTTGCTTTATCCTTTCAATTTACTTCTATAAACCCAAAGCATGTTGTTAATACCTCAGCTGATTCTAGATGGCAAACAAATACAATAGCAAACACACAATGCAAGTGTTAACAAATCCTTCCACAATTTAGTTTAATCATTTGTGAACATAAGATAAGAGAAATGATAACATAGTACTGACGTTAAGATTTATGTGCATCAATAGATAATGAAAAATCACTAAACTACGGAAATGTTTAATTTAATTACATGTAAACCAAAGTTCTATTGCACGAATAAGTTGTATGTTGCAGTTAAAAATCAAATTTGTTTACAAAATAATAACTTTGGATTTCATTTTTTAAAATTGTATTCGAACAAAGGTTTTATAGTTAAGGTTTAATGTCATAAATTTAGCCTTATACGTAATTAGTACCATATCGCTTCACAATTTTGAAGTACCCAATGAAAAAACGGAAAGTGTGAATTAAATTAAACAAATACTACTAGCAAAAGTTTAAAAACAGAATAATATTAACTTTGTTTAAAGTAGCGTTTAATGCAAGCTTAATTAAACGCTACTTCAAAGAAAGTTACAAAATTAACATTCTTAAACTTTCTGAAATAATAGGAATGAGGAGAAAATAATTTTAGCACCCTTATGAACCATTAGTTATTTTATAAAAATAGTGGAATGAGAAAACTTGAATGGGATTTCACAATATACAGTACACAATGGAACCTGCCTAACAGCCCTTGGGACCGACATAACTCGTCATCTTCAACAGAAAATCACTGTATAAGACGTTTTAATCAATCATTGGAGTTCAGTAGCGTAGCTAAGTTGGGGCGGTGGGTGCCACCGTTCAAGGGTGACACCCAGCCTCGAGAAGAAAAAAAAAAAAAAAAAAAAAAACCTTAAAAGCTCCTTTAAACAAAGCAAATACTTCAAAATGGATAATTTTTTCTATCAATTTCTTTCTATTTTCAACTTGGAAAAGTGTTTCGTTCCCAAAAAATATTCGAAGTGTTTTTTAACTGCTAAACACGCCACTGCTGCGAAGAAATATCTTAAATATTATGACGCCGATGATAAGAATGGCATTCCCCCCTCCCCCCTCCCCCTTTTTTTCTGCTTCAAAGTTGTGATGATTTTTTTTGATGATCACGATGCATAATTCGCTCTTACATATTTTTTTTTGTTTAATTTTTACCATGGGGTGACACCATCAATAACCGCCCAGGGTGTCACCCTTGCTAGCTGCTCATTAATAGTCTGGAATATATTTCCGATAATCTGCAAATTGGTATGAGAATTAATAACCATATTTGCCTAAACAACCACTCTAAAATCAACTAATGCTCCAAGTAAGAGATTTTCTTTTAAAAGATGTAGGATTAAGCAGAGTGCTTTATTTTTCCTAGATGTGAAGGCCCTAATTTATCGTCGTTATATTGAAATTTCATTTATATGTAACAAAAGGTTCATTCGTATTAATTCCTAGGATAATCAGAACCAGAAAATCAGTACTACAGTCTTCAGAGAAATAACTTTGAATCCCCTTGCACATAAACGAGCCTCGAGCGGATCACTACAAAGAGACACCACTGAACTAATTGGTACAAATTTCGACGGAGTCCACATATGTAACAAACACGCACAGGCAAAGAATTTACAACCATTAATCAATCCAATCGTCTCGCCTCGTATAGCACCCCATACCAGCCATTTTCGCTTCTGTTTTACTCTGCCAAGGGGTCAGATGCCAGAATTATCAAAGGAATGCCGATGATGAAAAACCATTTCTCGAGAAATACATCGAAAAGAGGGGATAGTGTGGCTTTAAATGTGTCTTTCCTGTCCCCTGTCTGAGCCTCTGAAACACAAAGAATTCGTGGGAAATTAAGCAAGTGTTTATCCTTACGTCTCTCGAAAAGTTCCAAAAGTCACGTAATGACTACCTCCGCAGGCTGCTTCGGCAGGGAGAACGTGCGACCTCCGGTAACGATTGAACCCCGTACAGGGAGGTCAGAGAATTTTGGAAAGCTAAATGTTACAGCCATCGAAAGGAAGTTTTAATGTTCCGTAACTTTCAATGATCCTTAACGCAGAACGTTAGTCTCTTTACTTTCTAATGTGAGGGGGAGCAATGGGCAAGCCTTCATTAATATTTTACTATACTTGGAATTTTAGCTCATTTTCTTCTGGATCATATTAGCTCAACAATTAAAATTTCTTCGATTTCGGCGCAACAGATATGCTTCGAAAATTACTTCTGCGTCTGAAGACTTGGAGAGCGATGACCAAACGAGTTGCAATTGGACAAATTTAAATCAGAAATTTTGGCAATTAGAACACTTTTTAATTTCCATATGTTTTATATATTATTTATAAATACATATAAAACGCTAAAAAATCAATGAACTATTAGTAGTCTAAACCTTTCTCTTTGCTAAGCAATTACAAGTCTTGTCACAAAACGACATGACAATATTCATGGTTTTGCCGGCAGGGTGGCGTAGTGAAGGTACTTGCCTCGTACGCAAAAGTTCGCAGGATCAAACCTGGGCCCCAAGTCGGAGGATTTTCAAGATGCAGAAAATCGACAGTGTCCATGTCATATGATTTTGCGGCATAATAAAGATTCATAAAGATTCCTTGAGTATCCATTTGGGTCGGATATTCTTGGCAAAATTAAATTCCTAGTGCAGTTTCGCATCGTCAGAGTCCAGGAGCTTCACCTTCCAGTGAAGAAACTAGACGTCTAAATTCTCATGTTTCAATGGCGATATTGGTGCTACTTGAAAGAATGAATGCCGGTTTCCGGGCAGTGGCGTAGCTAAGGGCGGTGGGGGTGGCCCATCCCGGCCAAGATTGGGGAAGAACCTTTCTTACTTCAAAAAAATTTCAACTCCAAAATGAAAAATAGCTAAAAGTGGATAATTTTTCTATCTTTCTTTCTTTGCTACTTTTAACTCGGCAAAGTTTCTTCTTTCAAACATATATTCCAAATGCTTTTTAACCGCTGAAATCGTCAGAATTTAAAAATTCGTAATAGTATAAAATTAAAAAATATGTAATTTCAAACTGAAATCAATGGCTCTAAAACGCTCAAAAATAAAGCATGTTCCATTTAAATGCACATAGGCTTTTCTTAATTTCGGAAGCCCTTTGATGTCATTTTGGACGCCTGATACTCCTTGAGGCCATACCCCCCCCCCTCCCCCATAGAAACTTAAGAGACAAAGATACAGAGTGCTTTCACGAGAATCCGTATCAAAGACAAGACAGGGGCTTTGCTTTTGATCTTATTGTCGTCCTAATACATCCGAGACAAGAAGTCCTCCGGACAACGATGAAAGAAGGTTCAGCATTGGTAGTTCAGTAAGAACCAACTAGGGCGCGAAAAATACGTTTAGATTAATGGATTTTTTTCACTGCGATATTTTGAGATTTGAGTACCACTAATTAGAATTTACAGAATCTCTTCCAAACCTTATGGAAGCTTTGAAATTATTTCTGTCGATTTGCGTATCAATTGCTTCATGTGAGAGAAGCTTTAACAAGTTAAAATTAATCAAAAATTACTAAAGGTAGACTATGAATAACACTAGACTAAATAGTCTTGCAATGTTAGCAATCGAAAATGAGGCAACGCAAAGCATTAATTTTGAAGACGTGATTTCTGAGTTTGCAGCGACTAAAGTTAGAAAGATGAGGTTTTAAAATTTGTTTAAGTCTGTTATTGTTGATTTCCCGAATAGTCAGTTTTTCTAAATATGACTATACTTCTTGATCAAAAGTAATGTAGTTTCATGATGAATGATTTACAAATTTTTTGAATGTTTATTTAAATAAACATTATTTATTAAAATATTTCATTAAAATCCATTCTTCACGTTTATATTATTTTTTCTTTGTTTTACTTTAACCGTTTTCATGGGGGGGGGGGGGGCAGGGGTGACACCATCAATATCCGCCCCGGGTGTCACCCGTGCTAGCGACGCCACTATTGGAATTAAAGGCACATATATATTTTTGCAGAAGTGGAAACTTTAGCTAGGGTGGTCACTTTTCCAGGTTCCACTCTATTTAAATTGTTAATGAGTGTGACCTTCCCCCATCTAACTCACCTCATAAATCGTCGCATTAATGTCAAATAATACTTACTATGTCTGAGGTTGGTTTTGCTTCACATTAAAGCAACAAAATGTTTTCAACCAGGTTTTCGATATTACTTGACAAGTTCTAAGACCACGGTTTTTCAGAAAAGTAGAAAAGGACTTTCGACTGTCATTGCATAGAATTTTCGGACCAATCACGCTTCTATCTGCAATAATGATATTTAATAATAATTGATCTGCAGTAATTGATAGATTGGAGACACCATGGAAAGAGGCAGTTCAGTTGCTGTGTTATGATTTTGCAACTGTTGTTATGCATGGGATGACACTGGATTTCATTCTTGCAATCTTGTACCCTTCTAGTACGCATTGCCAGTACACTTATTACCAGTCAGCGTTAGTGCCACCAGCTCCTCGAGCAAGCAATCAGAGAAGATAAAAGAGGCTTCGGCTAAACGATATAGATTTTTTTTCCCCTATAGAAGGATCGAAATAACTTTTTCCACAGTGGTAGTAGTTTAGGGGTCAGAGAATGGCATAGGCTACTATCATAGGCATAGCAATGCGATTATGTCCCATGGGAGAGCAGAAAAATATTACCCAACAGGCGTGTGTTAAAAAGGAGTCTCGTTAAAGCTTGTTAAATAAAGTTTTAGCATTAATTGAATAAAAAGCAGTAAGTCCGGACTGGGATTCGAACCCAGGTGACTCAATCACTTAGAGTCACACCGTCCATCTTACGGTAATGCACCATATTTATGTAATGAAAGTTAATTTAAACCTTTTTCCCCCAATAGATAATTTATAAATTAACTAAGTGGAAAAGAAAATGTTTATTTATTCTTTAAAAACGACCATTGTGTATAGTTGCATCCTAATGCTGTGCCAACCCAGAATTGACAAAATATTTACCGCTCAAAAATCAGCACCCACAAGATTGCATTAGATCTCTCATGTAGAAAAAAAAAGCTATTTAGTGCCATAATGTTCCGGTTTTTAAGCCATCGACGCCTCAACGTCGTTTACATTTGTTTAGTTCTGCCGCCCATAAATGCAGTGCCCACAAGGACGCGTTTTATAATATTTGCCCACATTAATCATATTTGGATCAGGCCGGCAGTTCTCACACATACATATCAAAATTTCCAAGCGAAAGAAATTAAGGATAACAGCTAATAAAACATTAACTACCTTAAATCAGCATATTTTATTTTTCATTTGATTTTTTTTCATCTTGATTTTTCTTATTATTTAATTGTTAACAGTTTTCTTTTTTTTTAAAAAATAAAAGCTTTTAAGAAAATATGCTAATTATTGTTTAATTTTTTCAACTTTATAAAACATTTTTTTTATAAAGTTAAAATATTATTTTCGTATTTTAACTTGATTTTAATGTCTGCTAAAGTTCATGCTGGAGTCAAACTATGTAATTTCTAAAAAACTAGAAAATAAGCAGAAGAGTGAAAAGAAGAAATTTATCTAAAATTCAAAATAGTATTTCAGCTCAAAAGTTTAGAGGAGCTAAAATCCTAACTATATAAGTAAGATAAAAATGGCTTCAATAATCCATGAGCGAACCTACATTTAAAAATAAATAAATAATTAAAATAATTATTATAATAAAAGCAAAGTCTGGTGTTACTTTATTTCTTTTAAACATATATTTTTTTTTTTTTTTTGAAACTATACTGTGTTTCTGTGTTTGACTATCTTGTCACATTAATAATTATGATTGTTATTGGGTTTTCCCCCCTTCCGTTTTACTGGGAAGGACTATTATAATTAAAATACTATGTTATAAAGTAAATTACATTACTTTTTGACTGGTATTCAGTTGGGAATAATCGTGCTGTAGAAGTAATTTATTTAAGTATCTGTTTTGGAGCATATCAGAAGTGTGTTGAGTCTCGCCTAGCTTGCATTGAAATAATAATAATAAAATTTAAAAATTTGGATATTGTAAAAATTGTATATTACATGTCGTTTACCTTGTTAACCAGATAAAATGATGAAATACCTTGTCGCCTTTAAAACTGATGTTACAAAATTTTATCACCCCCCCCCCCCCACCCCAAAAATGCAAATGAATTTAAGAAATTACCAATAAGCTGTCATTTTGGTGCATTTAAAGTCATCAAATTTGTGCAACGTGCAGAAGAGGTTGAAAAATGGTATTCTATGTCGCAAAAATTTCCTGATTTTCGTTTTGTGAAGTTAACAACTCTTGTCATAATCTCCCTCCACCCTTTAATGTGGTCAAACATAGTCAACAATTTATAGAATTTCAGTTAAAAATTATTTTCTCAGGAGAACACCTGGACCATGCACCTGTCATCCACTTAAGACAAAGTAGTATTCTATTGCAAAGTTTTGCTTTGTTATTGCTAAGTTTTTCTTTTAAAACACTTCCAACTCAAACAGATTTTTAACTTAATTCCATAAAAATATAATAACAGCAGAATGTTCTTAAGATAATTTTTAAATTTACGAACATAAATGTATACACTTTATTGAAGTTATAATCACAAAGAAAAGTTACCTTAACTTATTGTTTTCAGAAGCATGTTGTTCATTCTTTTCTTTATATAGATATTTGCTTAAGGCATGTTGTTTTACTCAAAATCTAACTGATTATCTTAAAACGATTAAAACATTTTACGTTGCAATTCGTTGTTGCTCGGAAAAACTTTTCTCGAAACCATTCAATATCGGAATTTTTAATCGAAAAAACCAAAATGAGGGCGAAACATTTTGGGTGATTGAACAAAAAAAATTCCGGAACTTCGGCAAAAAAAATTTCTGGTATTTGCGGAACTCAACCACTCCTGAGACATAAATGAAATAAACCCTTTATGACAAGAATTTTTTTTCAATGCAATTAATTAGCAATTGATTAAATAACAATTTGACAATTAAATTAAAATTAAAATCTCTTCTTTAAAAGCTCAAAATCAAGTTATTAACTTTTGGCCGAATGCCAGATTCGCGAATTTTCCGCAATGTTGATTACGAGAACAGTGGCACTCTTTTTTTTTTTAAAGTGAATGAACTAATAAGGTTAAAACAAAGTACAGCCAGACCTCGATATAAGGTCACCCCTTAGGGACTTCATGAAAATGACCTTATAAGCGAGGTCACCTTATAACCGATCTATACACCTTTAATATTCAATTAGCCAGGACTTTAAAAAAGTGACCTTATATGCGGGGTGACCTTATATGCGGGGTGACCTTATATGCAGGGTGACCTTATATCGAGGCCTGACTGTAAATAGGAACATTTTATTGATTATTTCAATTCAAAATAAAAGCTAAGCAAAAATCGCAATTGCGAAAACGAAACCTTTTCGTGTCAGATTTTAAAAAAAAAAACCCCCCATATTTATGAACTTAAAAAATATCAGGTTGATTATATCCTTACAGAAATCTTTGAACATTGAATCTACGAATTTTTCAGTTGAAATCAGTTATTCATAGCAGCCACAAGTTTCCCCTATCTAAGCCGCGACGACGGAGAAGTACAGTGGAGGAAACGGGCGACAATGCGAGCTGGCGCCGTTTCCCCACTCTCTCTTCATATAAAAAAAGCTGAAAGAAAAATGCGGGTCAAAGACGCGCAAGAAATATTTTTGCATATCGATTTTTTATGTTTTTTACTCGATTTTTTCTCCGCGGTGGAAATCACGCGTCCCGGAGGACGCGTAATAATTTTTTTCCCGCATCCCCACCTTCGATTTTTGCGTATTTGACCTGCTATAGAGCGTTTGCGGCATCGCTATATCCAGTTTTTAAAACAGATTCCCATAAAAGTCGAAATTTTGAACGATTTCTCATAAATATCGAAATCTCATGTATATATATATACAGTGGAACCCCGCTATTCGTACACAATTCGTTCCAGGAGGCAGTTCGAATGACGAGTTGTACGAATGGCGAATTATTTTTTCACATAACATACAATAATGCAAATTGAATTAATCCGTTCCAGACCCACAGATGGTTGCTTATTTAAACCTATGGAAAACAAATGTACAGTACTGTACATGAAATTATAGATTATTAAAAATTTAACTGCACTTTGCTTGTACTGAGGTGAGCTGATGGCATAAAGTGAATGCTGAGAGGAGGAAGAGTTGTCTCTCAGGGGTAACACAGCTCTTTAATTTCTGCAAATCAAATGCTTTCCTCCTCTGAAGAAGAAAGTTCTTCTACCACTTCCTCTTGCTGCCCCTTAGAAAGTTAAAATTGTCCGTAAACTCTCAAAAAGTATTAAAATTTAAAAATAATTCAAAACGCCAAACAAATAATTTCCAGACGAGTTCAAAATGAGCATAGTTTCTCGATTTTTTTTCTTAAAAAAGCCAAATTGGCAACCCAACTGGCCCCTGGCGCAGTACGAATGGCGAGTTGAATTTTACTTGAGCAAGTTGGACGAATAGTGAGTTGTACGAATAGCGACGTGGACGAATGGCGAGATTCCACTGTATAAGGAAATCCTCCCTCCTGGTACGCCGGCTGACATTTGGAAATTGGTGGGGGTACATGTATTTGCATGCAATACGAGTACGAAAGTAACAAAATACATAAACACGTGTATAAATACGTCGTGTTTCTAAAAGTCGAAGGGCCGGCGCAGTAGCGGATTTAGGTTTGAGGGCGCTCTATCCCCGAGACGATATGGTGCCCCCCCCCCCCCCGCTGATCGTTGGGGGCTTCACATTACATAAAACTATAAAATTTTTACAAAATATTGAAAAATAAAAAACTTATTGTATGATTCAACTGACTCTTATAATTTACCATGGTGAATTAATGTTTTGTTTTATAATAAAGAGTAAACAAATGTTACAATAAAATTTTGAATGAAAAATATGAAAAAAAATCTAATTTCGTAAATAAATAATATGCTAGCATTAAAAAAAAGTTTTTTAATTTTTTTGTTAGATATTTCAGATTTTAGTACTAGCCTGATTAATTATTTTAACAAAGAAATTCTATCCTCAAAATGGTACTCTGTTTAGATAGTAAGAGCGCGCGCAATAAAATAAACTTTAAAATTTGAAGAATTTGGTCTTACAGTTTACAGAAAAAATAACCGATTTTTAATTGTAGTCATCTTAAAAATTTTGGAGCCCCTCAAAATTTTCCGCCCTATTCCCGGGCCTCATGGGCCTAAGCCTAAATCCGCTACTGGGGCCGGGGGGGGGGCGACTGCCCCTTCCTTATCCCCCAAATTAAGGTAGCTCTGGATACGTCCATGCGTAAGGGATTCCTGTCCGAAATGGTACAGAATGGGACCTCAAATCCGGAACGCTCGGGGCCGCGATCTTTTCTGGATTTTGGGTCCTCATTCAAAAAGTTTTGTAAGTAGCATCAGAGCCCATGTAATTTGCTCTTTAACTTTTTATTAGCATTTTGCTCATTTATAGCATTTTTATTATCGCCTATAAGTTGCGAAATTTAGCACAAAAAACGAAGTTGGAGCAGGCTTACATTCGACGCAAAGCTTCGAAACATCTAGACTTTTTTCGATGTTATTTTAACCTCTTTAAGGGGACTTGGTACCCTTTGAACATTTTTTAAATTTAAGCATTTTATGATACATTTTTTGCATAATAATAAAGGACTTAATAAAAGAAAATTATTGTATGAAGAAATTGTTCAATACCTATGGTAAATTTTGAAAAATTTAATTTTTTTTAAAAAATTCAAGCAAATTTTAAAATGTATCTTCTCGTACAATTTTGAACGTTTTGAGCTAATTTCTTTTATAACTTTTCTTAGCAGTGTTCTCTATAATTTTTAGTATCGGATTTACCATAAGTTTCTTAGTTTAGGAGAAAAAAAATAAAATGTTCAGATACGTGTAAAATTACAGTAAAAAATCAATTTATTTTACATTTTCATGTGTAAAAAAAAAAAAACTTTTCACTTTATTGTAAATCCGATACTTAGTTTTATCAAACAGATCATAAGGAACAACCAGGAAAAAAATTGAGTCAAATGAAACATATACAAAAAAGTTTTATCACTTCGAACCGAAACGATGCAAAACGTTTCCCGATTTTTTTTTCAAGGAAAAGTTTTTTCTTTTTTAGCTGCCGATTTTTTTTTTTTTTTTTTGAAATTCGGAAAAAAGTACCAGATTTTGGGTCTTCCGAGTTTTAGGGTTCCGAAATTGGGGTCCCATACTGTAATAAAATATCCATGTGGGATAACATTATCCTTTCAAAGTGCGTAATTTTGTCGCCCGCATTATAAAATGTGAAGAATTTATCGTGTAAAATACCAATATTTCAAAGAGGATATTGCATAAAAATCATAATCATAATTGATTATAAATTGTTATTATTTTAAATGTAGAGAATAGTACAACGTGACATTTAGGCTTGACACTGAAAAAAATAACCGTCTAACTTCCTTAATGTTTTCGACAGCAATCAATAGATGGCGCAGCTACAGCTATTTTCTTTTCATCCAAGAGAAGTTTGTTATTTGTTTCAAAATGGTAATGTTAATAACGGTTAACAAGTGTGAAGTTCTTTTATTGGAGCGACATAAGAACGATTATATTATGGAGTTCGATACTTAAATATTAATTCAAAAATTATAAAATGCGTGTGGAATAACTTCCCAACAGAAGCTCGAAAATTGCAGAGGAAATTGTTAATTTAATTTTCCGCTATGGATTCCGCTTTAACTATGGAAAGTGTATGTCTTCATCTTCTAACAAGTTTGCCCTGGATGCAGCGGGTAAGTGAAATGTATTTTCCTATGCATGCATAACAATGCTAATTTATTATAGACATGATAAATATTCTGTGTCCTTTTTTTTTTTTTTTTGGCGCGAAAATCCGGTGTTCTCTTTGTTACAAAAAATGGCACACGTGTTCGGCTGCTAACATGGCTGTCTTTGAAGTTTCGTTTGTGTAATATGTAATTCGGAAACTTAACATTCTTTAATTGATTGGAACAAAAATATTTTGTTTTACAAAAATGAGCTGTTCAATTTAAGGGAGCACAGTACCTCAAAATTGTTCAAAATATCGATTTTGTTTACGTGTTTCGATAGTTGAAACTTTTAAAATTTCTACCTTATCTGAGCAATACTTTAAAAGCTATTCCAGTTTTTGTAAATGACTTTGGCCGTTTTCATTTTGCATTTAAAAACTTTAAATTTCGCTGCTTGTACTGTTGATCAAGTATGTATAGTAAAATCCCTTTGAAAATTTTATGTGCATTCCACTGAGTATGTTCAACAAAAATTAGCATGGGTTTGACTTTGAAGCTTTAAGTTTGCTTTCCTTTAATTATTGAATATGAATTTTTGAAGTTCTTTCCCTTTTTCTGAGACGGTAACGAAAAAAATTTATTAAAATTGAACTAAGTTTCAGATAGTTAATTCCATGCTAATTTTTATTCTAGAATGTTTAGGAAGTATTATCTTGGAAAAATATTTTTAAAAAGGATGCAATTGCAAAAGTTATAAATTTTTTAAAGAAAGTTATTGCTATTTTTTGAATTTTAAATTAAGCTATGAGAAATGGTTTAAATGATGTCTCTGGGTCTCAAAATGAATGCAATGTTTAAGACACTGCAGAAAAATGAGGCATTATATGGCATAATTTTCTTTTTGAGTTTTGAATTAGAGTAATTTGTTTCGTAAAAGTAACTTTGTTTATTTACTGTTAATTGTCTATGATACAAGGTTTTCTTTTATGTT
The DNA here is from genome assembly GCA_038502835.1 of Octonoba sinensis. Taxonomy (NCBI): domain Eukaryota; kingdom Metazoa; phylum Arthropoda; class Arachnida; order Araneae; family Uloboridae; genus Octonoba; species Octonoba sinensis. The sequence goes on along the minus strand of CM076598.1, from coordinate 191,654,889 downwards.
TTCTTTCTTTTTCCCCCTCTTCCTTTTTTTGAGTTAAAAATAGTTGTAGCTTGAAATCCGTTCTGATTTATTGTACACTGCAAATAATGTATCCTTCTTACAAACTATTTGCTTCAAGCACCATTACTGTTAAAATTGGGAATTACCTGATGCAAAACTGATAATTTTGATATAAAATTGTCTTTGACTTGATACAAAACTGAGAGTTTTAAAAAAAATTGTAAGTTGACCTGATACAAAATTGGCATTTTTGCTAATACAAGACTGAATTTTTGATTTTCCACCCCTGCAATTTCGATGCCTAGAAAATTAATAAGATTTCAATAGCAGTGCAAAACCAGAGATTTGGTGAAATTGTGCAGTTTTCGGATCAAAAACCGTAAAGTGTAAAATGTCAACCACATTTCTTTTACAAATCTATCTTGTATATTTAAATTTTTTTAATACTCCTTAAGTGTTTATTCGCAACTTTCAAAAAAACATGAAAATATTATTAATTAATCATAAGTAGGTTGTGCAAATGAAATCTTTTCTTGCATTATTACTTTCGTTGATATCAAGAATTTCACTAAACATTTGAACACAGTAGTTAAAAACTTTCATCTAATGCTGGGAGGGGGGAATCATAATTTTCAACATTATTAATCTTATTAATTTATCATGGAATTCTATTTCAATTGAGAAAATATATATATTTTAGACTAAATAAAACATAAAACTATCAATTTTTTTATAAATGTGATGAAATGATATCATTTTTTTTTCTTATGTGGCGTTAATTTTTTTCTCTTTATAAACCAGCAGCAGTCACCCATGATTGCTGGTTCCCAATGACATTGATATCGGGTCTCCATAACCCTAATGTAATTGTAAAATCTTTCCCCTTGTTCGTTGCTAACTTCACCAAGGTTTTCTGAGGAAAAATCCAAATGTGAATGTAGAAAATGGATTTCGAGTGACATCTGACACCCCAGGCTTGAAAGAACTTAAGAACGTTTGCAATTAGGACTTTATAATTTCTATCCTTTCGAGTTTCCTAAAAATCCTTTCACCACCTTCAACAATGATTTCCAAGCGGTTACCCTTTTTGAGTAAGCTTTCTTTAGAAAGCAGGGTAGCAAATCTCGTCTACTTTGCCCATGGCCTTCGCAAAGTTTTCATCAGTCCTAATTTAATGTGAAGTGGAGGGAGCAGAATTTTTTCCGGTTCAATAGGAGGGGTGTATTTAACATTACTAGTACCAGGCTGAAGAGGTGTTCTGAGTGGCCCTTCCTTTTTTTACGAAATTCTGTTCTGTTGCTCGACTATCCCACAAACATAAAAAGCAACATTTATAAGTAAATAATCCCTAAAGACTCATTAATATAGTGGAGACTATTATGTGTCCTTAATGTCACTCATATCTTGAATGTTAATGTCTTTCCAATTCAATGGTGCAATTGGTACCGGTAAGTCTTCGCCATGAGAGACAGGTCGGGGGGCAGATGGGATATTCGGACACTCATTTTTTTAATTTTTTTTTAGAATTTCCTTCTGTGTTTGTAAGACAAAAGTAAGAATCATCAAAATGATTTGACGGTTCGCACCACACTTATTGGGACAGCAAATGATAGAGCTTCTTTTGCCTTTCATCCACTGAACAAGAACCACATTGCAACTTATGCAACACACGTGATGAGCCCAAGTTGTATCTTGCACCCAACTTTGCACCCGAAGTGCAAGAAATAAGCCTTATCATTTCTTATTGTGTTAAAAGTCTACCTTGAGATTTTAAAATAAACCGTCCACAAATGTAACCAGTCTTTTCTGGCGTAGTTTTGCAACGTCTACGCTCAAAATTTGATATTTTCAACATGAACTGTAATGTAAAAACATAACCATCAGATACGGTGGGATTGTGGGGTACCAGAAGGACAGGGTTGCCACACAAAAGTCTCGAAAAATAGTAGAAATAAGCTCCATTTTTGTTACACAAAAATGTGACGTGGTGGCACTGTTTAATTTGCAAGTATTTAAGTAACAATATGAACTAATAATAAAAATAATAATTTGGTTCTTGTTAGTAAACTACTCTGTAGACCAATTTAATATAATGCAGTATCAATGTTGTTATTTCAAGGCATGTTGCATGCATGCTGTTATTGCAGTATTGTTATGTCAACATTTATGCAACCCTTTAACAGTATTTAACCTGTCTACTGTGTAAACCTCTTCACCAAAAATGGTCATTATATGTGCAAACATTTCGGCAAGCATATCTTTACTTCCCAGCAATGCACGCTTTGACCCCCTTTACTTTACAAAGGAAGTCCATAGAACCAAAGAGAGTGGAAGATCGTTGATTGATCTATTGTATTGAAGCCCCGATTCAGTAAAGCATGCTAAAGGGTTCTAATCGTTTTCCTAGGGGGAATGGGGAGCGCGGATGGAATGCACTGTCTTTGCACGCACTGAATTCCTTTTGTATATGTTTTTTTCGTCGAAATTTAGAGAGAGAGACACAGCGTCAATCCTCAGAAGACTTTCCACGCTTTTTTTGCTTCATTATGTTTCATAGCAAGTTAACTAAATTTAAATGTTATTTTATATTCGGCAATTGCAAATTAACTTCTCTGGCTTTAAATAGTGCCTTGATCGTTTACTTTAATATTTCATAGCATTTAGGTAATAAGGAAAAAAAAAAAAAAACGACATTATGAATAGTCAAATCCTTTTCTTTGTTTCTTTCAAAGCTGAAAAGCATTAAAAACTCATTCATAAAATTCAAATTATGTTTAGAAACGTACTGGGAAAAAAAACGGAAAGTGAACCTCATAAGGATCGAAATATACTGTCGGTCTTTTGGTTATGGAACTTATTTCCGTAATTTTTTTGGTTTCTGACCTTATGTCCGACATTTTTTCCATATGTATTTCCTAAGCAATAAAGTGTCTAATAGTTACCTGATTGCTTTTTAGCATCATGAGAATCTGATAAATGCCTATGAAATGTTAATCCATTTTCTACAAGAATATGAGAACACATTATGAATAAAAACATATATAATGCCTCAAATGTTGTAAATTACGCAAAATCTTATCGATGAACTGTTTTATAGTTTTGCCTTAAAAATTTGTGACTAAAAGCAGGCCCCGTCATATACATGTGAATCGGGGCAAACCAGTCTGAAGTGTAACCCGTAATTTAACCAAAATGAAATCCAGGTTTTCGAATAACGAAATTCAAACTGGTACAAAGTATGTTGTGGGCAGTGGTAGCCTAGTGGTTAGCACGTCGGACTTCCATCTGGAAGGTCGCGCGTTCAGTACCCACTGAAGACCACCATGTATACTTGGGGATATGTGCATGTAAAATCCGTAGACCCCACTACCTCTCCCCGTGCGTAAGCAATCCTAAGGCCTCGGCTAACAGGTAGGGGTCTGGTGGAGAAAAGTACAAAGTATGTTTATTATTTATCCATGCTTATATTAATAACTTTATATGCGCAATATGTTCATAATTATAAGCATTTATAACACTAGAAAAAAAACAAACTAACTTTGCAAGTTTTACATTATAAAGTCGTCTCAAAATTATTCGTGACATTATGTCACTGAACTCATGTTTCGAGAAGTGGTTATCTGCAAATTCTAACTTGTTTCTTAAATCAAAGTCATATGAACTAGAGGGAACATGCAGATGTGGAGGTCGTTAATTTGAAAGAGAGGTTCAATCCACTTCAAGGGAAAATTTTTTTTGCTATATCTTACATTAAGTATACAAATTTTACATTATTTAATAAAATTATTGAATAATTATTTCTTGTCAATCTGAGGCTGAGTATAGTAATCCGATGGCACGATTTGTTCATCTGGCAAATAAATAAATCCGATAACAAAGAGTGTTAGAGGAATATTTTTTACAGCTATAAACACGGCAATAAATTACTAAAATTAGTGTAAAGCAGTTTAGATTTCTCTAAGTTATTAACTTACTGATATTGCGAATACTGCTTTAAAAGGTCCCCATTTTATGTGGGGCTCGGGTGGCCGCCCCGTACGGGGCGTATAGGGCAACTTTTGCTGCTTCAGGTAGCCTCTGATCTACCCATAGTAAAAGAAAACTGAGAAATGGAATTCGGTAGTTGAAAATTTCTATTTAGAATCACATTTAGAATAGTACATGGAAAGAATTAGGTCACAGATGGGGAAGTTTGATTTAGTGAAATATGAAATTAGCAGTATGCATTCTTTCGGGGAAAGAGCATGTTTGTAGAAACAAATACACGCTCTAGAATCTAGATTCATAGGAAACTTTAAATGGGTGTGAAAGTGATAGCGAGGATTTTTTTAAGTATTTTTGAAGTACAGAAAATTTCATGAGAGAAAATGTTTCTCTAATCTACGAATGTTTCTGTAGTAGAAATGCTCTTTCTGTACGGAGATTCCAAGCAGAATTTGATTGCATTCGCGCAAATTTTCATCGTACTTACTTTGCTAAATTATTTGCTTATTTGATGTGAATTACTTTTTTGCAAACAAAGCATATAGTATTAAATTCTTTTTTTTAAATGCAAGCATTTTGTTAGCGTTTCTGACAATTGAGTATAAAATTATTCATCAAAAAAGTTCGTCAGTAACGTAGAATTTCAATCCTGGCTTTCGTAGGAAAGGAAGCCATGCTAGTGTTTTGTGGAGTAGCGGATCACCCATCGACTTTATACCATCCGCGAACGTTGCGTACATAGTTTTCATTGCTATTTTGATTTCCTTCAGAAAATTGTTCAATGTCAGAAAAAACACTGAAATCAGAACTGTCATTACTTTGACTTAATGTCTGGCCAAAAATTACAAACCGAAATATATTACATTGCTGGCTTAGTATGAGGATACCGCCTGAAGCTAACGTAGATACGGGATTGCTTAGACCTTAAGAAAGCATCTACAAGTATTCGCTCCAAATGAAGCAACCGCAGACTATACTAAAAGCAGGGTTGCCAAATTTTAGCCGGGCCAAAAAAAGGTGTAGCCGGCTTTTTTTTTGGTCCCTCTACCCCCTTAGGGGGGGGGGGGCGAAAAATTCAGCAGCGTACCACCCCAACTTAAATCTATTAATATTAAATTCCTTTCGTTCATAGGAAGTCTCAATGCCGGTAGCAAAGGTTTAGTTATTTGCAGCCAAAAATATCATATGGGAAATGCTCAGGTATCCGTTTTGTGTAGATTTTTTGCATAATTTCAATGACTATCGTTCATATAATTGTAAACTGCTCTAAAAAATTTTAAAATAAATTCATTTTCCAAGGAATATTAAGGCTACATCTAAACATATGTTATGAAACAAGTGCAAAATTACAAACCGAAATATATTACATCGCTGGCTTAGTATGAGGATACCGCCTGAAGCTAACGTAGATACGGGATTGCTTAGACCTTATGAAAGCATCTACAAGTATTCGCTCCAAATGAAGCAACCGCAGACTATACTAAAAGCAGGGTTGCCAAATTTTAGCCGGGCCAAAAAAAGGTGTAGCCGGCTTTTTTTTGGTCCCTCTACCCCCTTAGGGGGGGGGGGGGCGAAAAATTCAGCAGCGTACCACCCCAACTTAAATCTATTAATATTAAATTCCTTTCGTTCATAGGAAGTCTCAATGCCGGTAGCAAAGGTTTAGTTATTTGCAGCCAAAAATATCATATGGGAAATGTTCAGGTATCCGTTTTGTGTAGATTTTATGCTTTGAGCTGCTAAAATTAATTGTTTTATCTTGAAGTTTTTGAATTTTTATCAGGAGTGAACGAGGGTCCTCTAAGTACTAAGTAGTTCCTCTAAAAAAGTAAAATCGTGCTGTTTCTAACAATTATTTGTATATTTTTAGTTCATGCATAATTTCAATGACTATCGTTCATATAATTGTAAACTGCTCTAAAAAATTTTAAAATAAATTCATTATCCAAGGAATATTAAGGCTACATCTAAACATATGAAACAAGTGCAAAATTACAAACCGAAATATATTACATCGCTGGCTTAGTATGAGGATACCGCCTGAAGCTAACGTAGATACGGGATTGCTTAGAATTCGGTATTTGGTTTCGTAAAACAATAAAATTAGTTGCGAGCTATCTAGCCCCCCCCCCCCCGTCCCCAATGACCTTCCCCCCTTCCGAAATGAGGGTCTCGCTACTCCAGTATATGACATTATGAGGCCGTGGTAGCCTAGTGGTTAGAGCGTCGGTTTTCCAACTAGAAGGTCGCGCGTTCGAAACCAAATTAAGTGTTATTATTTAGCATAATAACACTTAATTAATAATGTATTAGGGCATGAACTCTTATAGGAAGCTATCCAAAAAATAGTTTGCAATTCCTCCTGTTTAAATGAAACTCCTGCAATAAATGCTAGGGTGCGATTAATGTATGCAGGGGTTGATCCAGCATATTTTAGCAAAGGCCGTGGTAGCCTAGTGGTTAGTGTCGGACTTCCAATCGGAAGATCGCGTGTTCGATACCCGTTGAAGACCCACCACGTACACTTGGGGGTACGTGCATGTAAAATCAGTGGACCCTACTACCTCGCCCCATGCGCAAGCAAACCTAAGGCCTCGGCTAACAGGGTAGGGGTCTGGTAAGGAAAATATATGACATAACATTATTATTACATAAACTCATTGTTCGATTTCGTATGATTCCTCACACTGCATTGTGAATTCCGGCACAAAAAAAAGTGTTCATCGATAAACGCAAATGCACAGACTACAACAATACCGGATCTTGGAGTTTTCCGTGGCGGGGCCAAACTTAAGAATGTCGCTTCCCCCCTCGCTCCATACAATTATTCTTCATATTTCATATAAATTTTATTCAACTCAACATTAGGGGATAGAGCAATATGAAGAGTTCCCCCTTAACTGGAGATAAAAAATTCTGACAGTTGATGGGGGTCTGAGGGATTCTCTCCCGGGAAATGTTAAAAACTATCTGTAAACTGGTGCAATTCGAGGCCTTAAGAGGTGCATTTGAGACTGCAAAAATATTAGTAAAAAAGGAAAAGCAAGCAAAAACTTTTTCAAACGTAAAAGTTTACTCATGAAAATGCAGAACAAAATTGGCATTTTAAAAAAAATCCAGGTGGCAAGATCGCCCCCCCCCCCCCTACCTTTCTTACTAACACCCATATTGAAGACCCACGTGTCAGCTTTCACAAATGACTCTCCCTCCTCCTCGCCCCTTTTCAAAAGGATGCTTTGAAAATTTGTAAAAGAAAAGCTATTGTATTGTTTGAGCATAGCATGATTTATATTTCTCTTTTACAAGGGGAAAAAACTTTTGTTTTTTAAATTTTTGGCAATGCGAAATTTGCCGTTCTCTAAAACTGCCTTCCTAGGAGCCCGCCAACTGATCAACGACGCAACATATTCATTATATCTCAATTTCAGAGTTTCCGACGGTTTATACAAATAAATAATTACATCAACCGGTTTTAATCGTTAGCCAAATAGCCGATCAATGATTAAAGCGCCGAACAAGGAGTTTAATTCTCTTACCAAAAGTTAAATTTTCTTAATTAACTACTCTTTCTTTCCTCTTCTGTTTTATTTTTGTGTGTGTGTGCATCACAGTTGAATTCGCCGCTCCCAAAAGTGTCACCCGCGGCAAGGGCCCCGGATCCCCCCCCCCCCTCCCTAGATTCAGCACTGGACTATCTGGACTGGAGTCAATGTATTTCAAGTTTGTTTTAACAAAGGTTCATTCAAAACTTTTATGATAATTACTGTTAATATAACTGATGCAAAACAACGGATTGTTTTAAACAATGCGATTCCATATTTAATCATTTATTTAACAGGGAAAAATCAATGCAAACGTAATTAATTTGCATAAAAATCAGTGAATTTTTATTGCAACCTTTTTTGTTAAAAGAAAAGTGGTTAAACGCTGGTATGGGACTTAAACGGGGCCGTCTTTCTAATCGTTTCTCATCAATATGAGTTCATTCATCTGAAAGTTATAGGTAGAAGGAAAGAAACGCAAAGAAACTTTGCGAATCGATAACTATAAGTCGTGTGCTTTTCAAGATTTGTTTAAAAAGAAATTCTGCCCATTAAAATTTAGGAAATTTCTCAATTTATATGAGCTGGTGTTTTTTCATGGCATGTAATATGCATTCCTTTTCGTAATACCCATCAACCCAAGTTTCAGTGTAAAGCGCCCCCCCCCCCTTTTTTGCATGAAGGGGTTCAAAATGATCAAATTAAATTTTTAAAAAAAGAAAAAAGAATATATTTCTTTATTTTTATGTTTTTTTTTTATTTATTGGAGAAGCTTGTTCGAATTTTTAATCGAAGGAAAAACAATGTTAAATAAGAATTTCTTTCATTTGATCACAAATTTCATTTTCAGATACATAATATTTTGCGACAATATATAATTTCGAGTTAAGTTTTCCATCACCTTTTACAGAAATAATACTTTCCAATAAAAAATATTCCTTACTGTCTTAGTCACACGAGGTCAAATTTACCGCTGTCCCTACGAGCACGTGGGCATAGAAAATCCGGTGAGGTGTAAGTAAATCTGACTGACAATTTGACGCCTACCCTTTCTTGACCATTCCTTTGTGCGAAGCTAATCTCGGAACACCCGCCGCGCAAGGGGGCAAGGGAGCAAGAAGTACTGTAAGAAAGCTCATTGCCCCTTTTCCAGGGGCTCGGGCTACACAGTTAACGCACATAAACCTCCACCCGAGCTCAGTTCGGGCTACACAGTTAACTGGTTAAGAAGTTCATATTGAAGCTGAAAGTGTATTATCAAGGTCTATCAAGGTTGTTGCAAGAAATTTTGCATAAGTACGTTGTACAAATGAAATCTTTTCATGCATTATTACTTTCGTTGATATCAAGAATTGCACTAAACATTTAAACAATACAGTAGTTAGAAACTTTCATCTATTGCTGGGGGGCATGCACGCATATCATTTTTAAACAACTCGACCGGCCGTTCGCGAAGCCCCAGAGGCTCACGTGGGGTACGAAGGGGGTTCGCAAAATAATATTGCAATGGCGGAATTTATTATCTAACGTAACTGAAACAATAAATTAAGATACGTAGGTAAGTCAAAAATTACCTACGTATTTCGTTCTGCAAATTAAAATAAACAAAGATGTGTGTACAGCAGATACATTATTTTTCGATATAGTCTCCCCTTTGAGTAGAGATGCAAAAAACCCGGAAATTTTGAAGTGAGGCGAAAAACCCGGTAATTTACGGGAAGAAACTGGGAACATTGGGAATTTTGAGGGGAAAAAACAAACTTAAGCTTTTTTCAAATAAACATAAATTATTTACACAATATAAAAATCTTTTCAGTATTCAGCTATTGTTGCAGAGCATAGAACATTGTAACGTTATATTATTTCTGTTCTAGAAATATGATCTAGCGTCAAACACTTTTATATCACACCTATAATTGATAAAATTAACTTGTAAATTCAATAAGTTTTTTTGTTTCAGTATATTGTTGATTCTAAAAATGTAATTGATGTGGTTACTTATACAGAAAATAAGATTAACCTTCAAAATCGTTTTTCTTTTTTATTCATAGATTTCAAATTACTATGAGAAATAATGCATATATACATAATTTATCTGTTTCATTCATAACATTTTATTGCAACTTTACCAACACATTTTGAGGGATAATTTTTTATGTGAAACACTACGTTTAGTTAGCTCAAAATATTCAGAAGATTTATTAAAATTATTGTTTCAGAAAAAAACTCGAATATTCTCAGTTTTTGGGAATTTTCAAATTTTCCGATTTAGCTTTAAAGTCCCAGGGAAAAAAACCGGTTTTTTTACAGCCTTGCAACGCTACCTTTGAGTAAGGCGTTTGTTCTAGTGAGCCACAAGCTTCCTTTTGCCTTCCTGGTAGAACATTTTCAGTTGGTCAGGAAATCACTTTTGCACGGCATCCCGAACGTTTATATCTGATTAAACAAATCAACCCCCACGCAAAGCTTCCTCGAGTGGTCCAAAGAAAAGAAAGTCTGAGGGAGCAAGCTCTGGGATGTAGGGAGGGTGTTCCATGGTCTTAAAGTCCAACCTTTTGATTTCTTTATGGTGTTACGGACTATGTTTTCTGTGGTAAGCATTCAGCATTCGTGAAACACGTCGCGCACTCTTCCTGAATTTGAGTTTGTCGTGGATAATCTGAGAGGCAAAATCGTGACTGATGTTATAAGAAGATGCGATCTCATCTTCGGTAACTCGCCAATCTGCTGTGACCAACTCTCAAGCTTGCTGAATGTAGTTTTCATTGGTCAAGGTTTGCCCATCTTCTTCTTTTTTGATACTCTCGTGCCGCCACTTTTAAACATTTCGATCCACGAAAAAACTTTTACGAGCACAAGCACTTTCCCCGTAGTATTGTGAAAAATGTCTCCGTTCAATTTCACCACATTTCACACCTTCTGACCGCAAAAGTATTCTCCTGACTCCTCTTTGGTGCAATCTGATAGCGGAGATGACATGCTTATGCTGTTTACAGCTAGACGACAAATGATGCAACCATGATTACACTGCGCATGCGTGACCGCAGGGGTACCAATTCTCCCATGAATTCTCCGCTTGCCCATGCAACCACCACCTATCTGTAAATAATAAAAGTGTAGAACGAAAAATTCAATTTTTCACTTACCCTTGTACATACTAGGACAAAGCGGTAAAAAGGATTTTTTTTTTTTTTTTGTAAATTGTCTTCCACATAATTCCGAAAAGTTGTGAACTGGCATAAGAAGCATACCTATAAAATTTGAAAACATTTATTTCTACTTTGACTTGATTTCGAAAATGTGGATCACAATAGTGGCACCGGAAGAAATTCATTGATTTATTTTAAATTTTAAAATTGTATTTCTCCTACCATTTTCCACGTTTTCAATAGTGACACCTGCACAGTTCTTTGGACGAAAAACTATTTCAATGTCTTCCCTAGTGTTACGAAGTCATTAAACTCACACGCAATTTAGTTTTCAAAACCACAACCACCACATGTGTAGTTATGAAATTTGTTATATTTCTCCCATGTTTACAATTATCCCAACTGATCCTATTCATTTGCTGTAGTAATTATTCTTGCTATTATTTAAGCTTTAGCTGTTTTACAATTATGTGTGTTTATTTCTTCTTATGAACGATTTGTGCAAAGTAGAAAATAAATGTGCTAGCAAATTTTATAACTTTGTTACCCGATATTAACGAATACAGAAGGGCGTTCGTCAATTTCTTTCGGATTTTAGAAGGGGTTTGCAAATGAAAACAAGTTGGGCACCACTGATTTTTGCTAAAACCTATTGGATGCATTATATTGGACTGGCATCATGAAGTTCATTCATAAAAATCAATATTTTATATCCTCTCTATATAAAGCATACATAGATTCGAGTAAATTTTAGAATTTTGACAGATTTAAATGTTTTTAGGGGTGCTGGATACATTTTGACCATTTTTGGGAAATGCCTCCCGTGTGTCTGTATGTATGTGATACTCTTTTGTTTTTTGGCTCCTCTAACACAAAAGATAATAAATAGACGAAAATGAACGAAATTCAGTACACATATGGATAGAACAGTTTCTGGCGCCAATTCTTGCATTGGAAAAAAAGTAAACGTTTCTTAATTTCTTTGATGTGAACCCTTTTTAAGGTCAACCGTGGAACCTGTAGTATTGGTAAAATGTTGAGAGGCAACAGCCAGAAAAACGAACAAAACTTTTCAGTTTTCACGGAATACTCGAACATCACTGTCGAACACCGAACATGGAACAGAACCCTTTAGAAATTCTTTTTGCTCACCATTTCCTGTGTTTTCTATTAGTGTTGTGAAATAAATTTTTATTTGTGCCTTGTTCAGTGCAAAAATCTTCTCGTTAAAGAAATAAAAGGTACTTCAGAGCCCGTTTTCTTCCGGAAGTCTTCAGAAAAACACCGACGTTTAAATTAATATTTAATGGTACAGTGAAACCTGTGTAATTTGACCACTTGTGGTGCAGCACTTTAGTGGTCAACTTATAGAGTAGGATGGAATTTATTTGTCATTTCTTACACTATGCATTTATTCATTTGTAACTAATTAAAATACAGCTCTTTAAAATCATGTGTTATAGTAATTAGCTACTTCTTTTTCAAAATTACCTAAAATATCATTAGAGAAATTTAACCCAAATGATTTACAATTACTTAGTTTAAAAATGCATAATTTTTCAAAATGGCTACTTCTGATAGGAGAAAAAAGATTAAAGTTATTTAAAGAATGAAAGAGTGCTCTTAAAGTAGTTTTCCCATATGGTTAACTTACAAAGAAGTTTAAGCAAACTTTATATCGATGTTTTATCCATCCAGACAAATACTGGTTTAACATTATACCATAAAAAAAATCCCGGAGAAGTTAGTTTAGTTTTTTTAATCTTTGCAAAAATAGATAAACAAATAAATTAATAATTAGGCGGTCAACTTACAAAGGGTTTTTTATAATACTTCTACCCAAATTTGGCGTACATAAGTGGTGATAGACAGCTGGTCAAGTTACAAAGGTTTCTCTACAAAGCGGTCAGTTTACAAAGGTGGTCAACTTTATACAAGTTTTACTGTACCTAAAATTATACTTCATAATGGCGACGTAGAGATAACGTAAGTGCGACTAGTGAAAACCGAAAGTACAGATATTCAAGTGAACTTATCTTGTTTTAAATATGCAGAATTCATACAGGGTAATGACGACCTCCGTTATTATTTTCGCAGATTCGAACTAAAACTACATAATTTCGCATTTCGAGCGAAAATGACAAAAGAGATTTAATTTTGAAATGCAACGGGCCAGTTTTGTTCAAACTTAAAATGGATCATTTCGATCCGATTTAACGGGATCAAGTGCCGCATGCTGATATTACTTTGTTTTTAAAAAATTACTTTTTCAAACCAACAATGAATATACATGCTGAAACAACAAAATTTTCACATTTCCGCCGACACGGTTACCGAGTACGTATAGCTAGCTGCATTACGACCTCTTACCGTAAAATGTAAATTTAAAAGTACTTTAAACAAACGAACGTCTGCGAGATCAGCTAATCTTTAGGCATAAATGGAGCTTTCTCTTTAATAGATGCACCACGTGTTATAGCGCTCTCTCTCTCAGAACGTATACAATACGGCGATCCGGTTCGAGATATGATTCAAGTGCCGCTATTTCTTCCCTGTTTGTGTTCTGTTATTAATATGTAATATTGTGGTTCTTTGTTTGGCAACACTAAGTTTTATACCTTTTTGGTATCAGTGCACACAGCTGACACTAGCATCCGACATTTCGTTGGTTAAGGAACATGCAGAGACGTAGCTAGGGTTTTCAGCGCCCGGGGACAACTGAAGATTTTGCGCCAGCCCCCCCCCCCCCTCGTGCCACTGGGGGCCAAGAAGCACCCCTAAAGGAAATTTAAAAAAACAATTATACTTCCCAAATGATAAATAGCTCTAAAAAGCAGCCCTTTTAACTTTCATTTTTATTAGCGACCATTCACTTTTAAGGGAAAAAATGGACATTTTAGCTTTACAAAATTATTTGTCTGATTTCCCACGCACTCCTGTGCTACATTGCTCATTCCCGATATGATTTGTGGTGTTCCCACTTTTTTGTCGAACATATTCACACCTTCAAATAAAATAATTTTCTTTTCGCATTTAAAAATAAAATAAATTTGCATTAATTTGGCGCCCCTATACGCTGCGCCCGGGGACAGCTGTCCCTCCTTGCCCCCCTCTAGCTACGCCTCTGGGAACATGACGTCATGTTGAGGGCGGTATTACACGTTTAAGTGCGCGCCAATTTTGTTCTGTTACAAAATCTAGGTATTTAAAAGGCAAATAATGGAAATGTTAGTAGAGAGTGCTTCTGTGCTCTTGTAATGGGTGATTCTGATCTGAAATTCTCCGAATTTTCTAAATATTTTTAAGAACCGAAAATTAAAAAAAAAAGGAAAAAAGTTTTCCGAAATGCTTTTAATTTATAATTCTTGATATTTCTTTGACAAATAATGTATTATCTATATATATATGTATATATATATTATTGATGTAACGAATATTTGGCTACTATTCGGTATTCAGCCTAATATAGTGCTGCTGTAGTAGAAATTAGTAGGTTTTAAATATTTAAAAGGGTATTATAATCATAGAAAAGAAGCCATTAGTATATAGTTTTAATAAATAAAAATAAGTTAGAAAGAAACTACTTTTTTTAAACATTGTGTTTAGGTTTCACTGAACAAAACATATTTTAAAGATATAATATTGTATTTTATACTTAGCATTTGCTCCCAAACGCTGGCGAGAGTTAATTATAATAGAGGACTTTTATAATATATATATTATTAATTATATAAGAGACTTTTATTCTGCTATTATTTAATAAGGCCTTAACGAAGTGGAAGACAGACTTTGCTTTGGTAGACTGATTTGTTGTGAGTATTGGGTAAGAGAGAAATGTGAGAAGCCTAGAATATAGCATGAATATTCAGATAGCATAAGTTATTGGGACTTTTGAAAATAAAAATATATTCTAGTTAAATGCATTAAATTTTAATAAATCTTTGAAAAATAGGTATGTAAAAAACCCATAAAATAAAAATATTAACTTTTATAACTTAAAAAATATCTTCGTAAAAGTTTTCTAAACAATGGCATTCCTTTAATTTGAATTAAATAATTAGTAAAATAATGCTAATGCTTACATTAAAACCTGTCATTTCTGTTCCACTTGAAGGTGAAGTTCTCAGTTTTATTGCATTCAAAACAATACATAAAGTACATTAATTTTAGATTCTTAGCAAACAAGAAGTAAATCATACACATGAGATTTGTGTGTGGAATTGGTGTTTGACTTCGTGAATATTTGTAAATTTGACAAATACTTTCTATTACAACGACTTTCTACAAATTTTAATATTCGGCTTAAGAAATTGGCCCAATATTCGGCTTCGGCCTAGAAGGAATTGCCAAATATTCAGTATTCGGCCAACTTACTATTCGTTACATCTCTAATATATATATATATGCTTTTTTTTTTGTCTTGTGAGAAGCAAAATATTTTGTACTTTGAAAAACTCAGAGAAATATTTCTGGAAAAAATGGACTTCTATAGTAGCGATATAACAGTTTGGTCATCAAATCAAATTGACTATTTCCTTTAATCACTTGAAAGATTTTTTGAGCTATTATATGTATGTATTATGTGTGTGTAGGGAGGGGGGGGGGGGTTTACCTAATTATATAATTTTCATAGGTATGTACTTTTTCAAAAAAATTGTGAATATATTTTTTTTTACTGAAAATTACCCATGTGCTCTTGCATGTGATAAAACATTCTATGAAAAGCAATATTCAGATTTCACTGAGGCTAATGTGTATTTTTAATTCTTAAACTAATTAATGTATTACTATTTCATAAGGGTTTTAACCTCCCATACCCCCTTTCGCTACGCCCTTATACAGGAATAAGTATAACAAACACTCAGTTTATCTATTACAGAAAAAAAACCCTGGCCAACATGCGATTTGACAAAACTGATTTAAAGTATGAAAAAGGTTTAATTAACAAAATAAAAACCATTAAACGCAAAACAAAAGCAATAGAAATTTTAGACATGTTTCGGGGGTACAAGGAAACCCTCTTTCAATTTTGATCTATGTCTTTTCATATAGAACACATTTTTAGCACTGAAAAAGGACTCCATATAAGCCCCGAAACACGTGTCTACCATTTTTATCAGTGCATTAGACTATGCGTTTGAATGCAGAAAATCTGTAGTGTTTGTTTTATCTGTGCCTAAAAGTTTTAGGAAACCGGTAAATAACGTTAGTATTTCTCAAAGATATTTATTTTATTAAACACCCAAGTGCAATAAAAGAAAGAAATTAAAAAAAAAATAGGGGGAGGGGGGAGAGAAAGAAGAAAAAGAAGTGGATCGCTCAAACGCCGCGAAATAAAAGACGCTAATCATATGGAAATAAAGAAACACAATTGTCTGATCATTGAGCAAATAAACCAATTAATTGAGTAGCATAAAAAAAGTAATAATAAAATTACTCTTGAGCACTAAAAAATTGCACCATTTATGACTGAATTTATCTCATTTTTTGCGTTTGTTGAATAAAACTATAAAGAAAAAAAAAAAAAAAAAAAAGGCGTCATACGATTGATTTGCAGGTTCATAAATCCATTTATCTTATCTAAAACTACTGGCCACAACCTCCAGTAATTTTAATTATTCCTGTTAATTTTGTTTAGTTGTAGAATTATATGCATTGTAAAAGAGTTTAAAAAATTCAATATGTATTTTTAGTATAGCTACCTTCTCTAAAACATAACAGGACATATAATTATCCATTCAAATATAGAAGAGTCAAGTGCATTGAGAGATAGCAGCAGCAAAAAAAAAAAAAAAAAAACTATTACCATATAATGCGTTGCACAATTACTACATTTTTATCAAAAATTCATAAAATAAATCGCATTTTTAAAGCTAAATGCTTTTTCGAATTTTTTTCTAGACTAATTTATGTCTTTCATTTCATCATGTTCCAATGTGTGAGTGTTAATATGTAAATAAATACATGTTTTTAGTGTTCAGCGATGTTCACTGTAAATCAAAATCAAGATCAATTGCTCGAAAAAATTCAAATGCAATGAGTTTCGATTTCAAATGACGACCTCAAATGTCAGATTTGAAAATTATGATTCGAAAAACTTGCATTTTATATAGAAAGGCTTAAACTAGTTTGCAGTTAAAAGTATCACCAATACTGTAAAGAAAACTCAATTATTATGTTCTTCCATTGGTTCTATACATTACAGTAATTTGTCAGCGTTTTTCGGTCCGGAAAAGCCAGTCAAGATTTTAAATTATAGTGAACCAATAAAATCATTTTCTCAAATATTTACACCTAAGAAAAACGTAGTTATGTCGCAACATTATTTTCTGTCGACATATTAACGTGCTCTTATTTCCCGGGCATGCATACTCAACATTTTGTTCAATGAAGAAGTAGACGAACCGTACTCCGAGTCACTACAGTGATCCCTCGTTTTTCGCGGTTAATGGGGACCAGAACCTTTCGTGAAAACTGAAAAACTGCGAAGTAGGATTTGCCCCTAAGAATATTCGTGTATGCGGTACACGAATGTTTTAAATATGTAAACAGTATTTATACTTCAGACATTTAAGACAAAAATTACAACAGTATACGTATTTACTTAAACATGTTGGTACTAATTAATAAAGTTAATTACAAAACGTTATAGTTCAGTAATAAACATTAATCAACATTGCTTTCTGAGAGGCGAAGAGTCTTGTGGTGGTGGGAGCTTTTGAGAGCCCATGGTATGTACTCTGAGCCAACTCATCTCTTTGTTTGACATGCAGAGATTCTTTTCTCTCGCGCATCAACATGAAACAACACTCCTTTCTGCAATGTGGCTGCTGCCATGGTTGTATTTTTTCATTTTTAATTTTTGATGAATATTTTGGGAAACCCCGCAAAGCACTGAAGCCACGAAACATGAAGCGCGAAGTGGCGAGGAAACACTGTATTTCAAATTTTGAATGCCAGCACAAATGCTGATAAGCGAGACGCAAGCTCATACACAGCTTGAGGATTTTGTATTTTTTAGGGATTATGTGTTTCATTAGAAAAGGGTTAAAGCAAATAAGGTTCCAGGACCTGATAAAGTTTGTCCTAAAATTTTAGCAAAATAAGCAGAGGAATTAATAAATATAGTCTTAATTATTTCCATATCTTCATATAACTCAGGGACTGTTGCCATAGGAAGCTGGCAAAATTAACGCCGCTCTTCAAGAAACGGTCTAAAAGCTAAAGCAGGAAATTGTAGGTCTGTGAGCCTTACTTTAGTAATTTATAAAATTTTTGAAACTCTGATCAAACTAAGGATAGTGAATTTTCTGGAGGCAAATGGAGACCAGTACCCTATGCATTAAAATCAGCTGCTGATATGGAAATTGATTAATTAGTTGACAATTTTTGTACTTTTGAACAAGTAGATGCGACAAAAGAATGAATTGAATATGCTTCACCAACGGTCTATATCACTAATAGTAATGGGGAGATCAGATTATATGGCGATTTTAAATCAACAATAAACAAATATATTATTAAAGAACAGTACTCCTATCCACTTTTGATGACACTGTAGCAAAATTAAATGGATGCATGATTTTTAGTGTAATCAACTTAAAGGATGCATTTTTGCAGGTGAAAATTCACGAACACTTGCATAAATACATCAACATTGCCACACACTGAGGCTATTATATATTTTTTCCGAAATTCTATTTGGGATTTCTATATCTCTTAATATATTTGAAAAATTAATGGACCAATTTTTGGTTTATAATGGAAGGTGTTACCTGGTTTTAGGATGACATAGCAATTGGAGGTAAAGACATTGCAGAACTAGAAGAACGATTAAGAAAAGTCGATTTCTTTCGCACTATAGGTTTGAAAACACAAGATTCTAAATTACAACTGTTTGCATCTTAAATAAAATTTTTAGGACATATTATTAGCAAAGATGGTATTCTACCGGACAAAGAATGAATATGAGCTCTACATGAAAAACCAGTTCCTACTAATATTTCTGAATTAATATCTTTTCTAGGTTCAATTAAATATTGTAGTCATTTTGTAAGGAACTTATTTAGCTGCTTCAAGATTAACAAGATGGGCACTTACA
This sequence comes from Octonoba sinensis, assembly GCA_038502835.1. NCBI lineage: Eukaryota > Metazoa > Arthropoda > Arachnida > Araneae > Uloboridae > Octonoba > Octonoba sinensis. Next base: position 191,636,113 of record CM076598.1, on the reverse strand, counting down.
CATTTGATTATAAATTAGAACACCGAGCCGGAGAACAAATGTTCATTCCAGATGCTTTATCTTGCTTACCCTTGCCTGAGAGAAAAGCAAGTGAATATGAAGATAGCTGTTCAGTTTCCAGAGTAGTTAATAAAAGTGCATGTATGCAGTGATTAACACACTGTACTTTATGCAATGAAATTGCTAAAGATTCCGTTTTGAAGAGAAAAAAAATTGTACATAGAATGTGGTTGGTTACAAAAGAAAAATTCAGATCAAGAACTTTTTCCTTATTTGAAAGGAAATGAGCTGTCATATGAACAAATAATTCTTAGGTTAAATAATCAAATCTTCATTCCTAACAGTAAGATCTCAAGTAATGAACATACGAGTCCCATACTGGCATGGCATAGTAGCAATGAAATCTGTAGCCAGAATGTCAGTATGGCGGCCTTCTATTGACAAAGACTTCAAGCACTCGATTAAAGCATGCTTAAACTGCAATACTTATCAACCAAAAATTTGTGAATCTATATTGTTTCTGTGGAACAATACTGGAAACCATGGGATAGAGTTCATATACATTTATCTCAACTAAACGGAGAAAATTGGTTTATTCATAATCTATTCATATTCTCAATGGCTATAGAAGCTTTAAATTAAGCTGATGCTTTCGTAAACTCTTTGCAACTTATGGAATTTGTAGGATAATTGTGTCAAATGACGGGCCTCAATTTCCGTCTTCCGAGTTTAAAGAATTTTGCAACATGAATGGTGTAAACCACATCATATCACTCAAGTAATGATCTTGCTGAGAAAGTAATACGAACATTTAAAACATGTTTCAAAAAGACTTGCAGTAAATTTTCAAAACAAGAACACGAATTACAAGTATTTTTATTCTCTTACCATACTTTGGTGCATAGAGCAACAGGTTCTACTCCCAAATTCTATCATGACAAACAATGCAAAGAACGTGACTTTAACATAGGTGAAAACGTTTGGCTTTGTTGTGGAACAGATTTGACATGGACAACCCACCACTCATGGGTGGTTCTAAGTGAAAAAAAAATTCAGAGCTTCACACAAGTTTCAGAAAAAGTATGCGCCATCAATTTAAAACAAAAATTACACACGTATATATATATATTTTATATATATATATATAATACAGGGTCCGACAAATCCCGGGCACCAGGTCGCCCAGGCGACTAGTTTTTCAGGTGGCGACTATGTTCGCAAGTGAAAATATTATAGCAGGCTCCTAAAAATTTTCCCTGGCTCCTAAGATTTTCGCATTTTTGTCGGATTCTGTATATATATATATAAGCTCAAAAGTAACCCTTCAATCAATTAAATGAAAGGTCTAATATATAATTACCAGAATTCTTTTTCCCGGAAAAAGTTATTGTATTGAAAGTTTTTTAAAGTAATATAAAATATTTTGCTTGCCAGGATGTAGAAAAAAAAGCAGATATTAATTGTTAAAGAAATCCTAATATTAAGAAATTTAAAAAAAATTCAGAAAACCGATTTTTTAAAAATTTTCGGAACAGATGCTTGGAAATGTCGGAGAATTTTGGATCAGAATCATCCATGCCACCACTATTGCTGGTCGAACAGGACTATTATCTAAAACTGATGGACAACTTAAGAGTATATGCTGATCATCTGTGAAAGAGAATCACCCACAGATCCTCCAAGTTCTTCCGAATCCCAGGAAAGGAACCTTGATAACAATGTAGATGACACCCTAGTTGATGTTCAAGAGCAGCATCCCACAACCACTCTTCGCTGGATAGCACTGTAGATGATGGAGATCAAACATCTGAACCGTCTCCACAGTTGCCACTATGATGCTCTACTCGCCATAGACACTCCACTAGATGATTTGATGAAGAGTTCCACTACTGAATTCACTACATATTTTTTTCTCTAAATGTTTAATTGTGCATTGTCCATTTCTTTTTACTCTCTTTATAAAAGGGGGAATAATGTAGTATATGTGAAATGTTGAGTGGCAACAGCCAGAAACAACCGAACTATTCACGGGCCACTCGAACATGAAACAGAACACTTCAGTATGAAACAGAAAACTTTTTGCTCATCATTTCCTGTGTTTTCTATTTGTGTTGTGAAACATTTTTACTTGTGCTTTGTTCAGTGTAAAAACATCAAAGATTTACTCATTAAGGAAATAAGACACTTCAGCAAGTTCCTTAAAAAAATGGCACAACTTCAGTTAAGACTAGTGAAGAGCTCAGTGTTATTGTAATGTCCTTGCAAAATGAGAAAGAATGAGTGCATTGTTCTCAAGAGAAATGGGGCTGAATAGGTAAGAATTTGCTTTCTACACCAACCAATAGATGGCAGCATCTTTTGGGCACCTTCACAATTTTGGCAGAGTACTAAAGGGGAAGGAAAGTTTCTCCAGTATCCAGCTCCCATGATAACAGAAAGTAACCAACCACAGATCTTTTGGATCCAAGAATTTAACGGGCAGGTACACTGGGGGTATTTGGTAGTCATGAGAATCAAATTCCTCTGCCCCAAGACAGGATGAGAGCAGACTTTAAGTTACAGCCAAAGAATAAAGATGAATGATTATTGGCCACTCTTAAAGATACCAAGTTTGCTAATAATATCTGCCGCACCGACAATCTGTGCCATTAATGTACAAGCATTTTCATCCACTTACTACAGCTCATACTTGATTTTGTTCCATGATTATCTTTTGTCTCTTTGATGCCAACAATCTTTCCTCTTATTTTCAACCCACATGGAGGATAAACTTCTATTGCCCTACATACTACAAAGAGCTGCAGGAAAAAGACAGTCTGGCAATTTAGAGTCTGCTGGCTAAAAGATTTATAGTTGTATAAAAATAGTTGACAATCCACAAAAAAGTGATCACAACTCAACTTATCATATCTAATTGCTGATCAAGAACTAATTTTGGGATACTCTGTTTCATTAAAAACAAGGAAAAATACAGGTCAATGAAGACAGCAAGATTATGTGAAAATTGCCTTTATAAATGTCTACTTTAATTACATTTTAAAAAAATAACATGTAAGCAAAAAATGTCTTGAAAATTAAATAAGCAGTTTTTTCTATAATCTTGAAAATTTTCATCACAGTCTAAACATATCTCATAAGTATCAAACTGTAGGATATTCTTTCTTACCATATTAAAATGTTGCATCATGTAATACATTCACATGACCAAAACGTATTGAGTATAAAATGTAAACTATAATAAACTACATTATATTAATAAATTAACTGTTAGATAAATAATAAAAATATGAGAATATTCAATGAGCATTTCACAATTTAATGTGACATTTTCTTCAAAAACAAGTCAGTAATGTAACATTTTCTTCAAAAACAAGTCAGTAATGTACATTTTCTTCAAAAACAAGTCAGTAATGTACATTTTCTTCGAAAAATTCATTAATGTAACCTAATTTTAAAAATTTAAAATCATTTCTTTAATTATATAACCTAACAAATATATGGCAAACTGCATGTAAATTCCAAGAACAAATGATATATAAAGAAAATATACAGGTATGGTTGCCTCATTGAAACTCAATATTCTGTACACTTGTCTTCACTTATGTTCAATAGTTACATAACTATAGTTTTTGACAAATAAAGTATGATAGTACTAGTGACTGTGGAGTACAATAGTCCTCATTTGAGATTGGCAAGTACTCATATCACATAGGCACCAAGAGAGGAAACTGTATACAATTACAAATCAAGCAAATCCAAATCCTTCTGAACATTCATGGATGGCTTTCAATAACATGGATCGGAGCTTGTCATAAGTCTCGTAAGCAGGAAGATCAAGCTGGTTAAAGCTACAACAAAGAAGAAGCTGTATGAATATCATTTTTCACATTAGGGTTATTGATTACAAAATAAAACAAATCTGCAATAAGTGGCGCAGGCAGCAAAGTGGTTTAGGAGCAGAAAAATTCCGATTTTGAAGGAGATGAATTATGTTTTTGGCCTGTTGTGAAGTTATGGACTGCAGAAACCTATCTAGCATGATATAAGAGGAATTACCTGAAGTCAAAAGTATACATTATTCTTGATTATTTAAACTTCAGAAAATACACTTATTGTTTGCCCTGAAAGGTCAAATTAAATTCATTGATTTTTGTGTGAAAATATTGCTTAAATAATCAATTTTGCTCGGCAAAGGCGGCAACCTGCATATCTCGCTGACTACATTACAAACTAAGATGTGACTGATTTATTTTTTATTTTGGGAGGGTTGAATGTGATGCATGTTGGCAACAACTCATGTTTATTTACATCTTTCTCTCCATATTGTGCCAAGCATGGTCACATTCGTACTTAGACTTAATCTTAGTCAATAAAAGATTCCTTTAAGCCAATCACGATTTCTAATTTTATTACAAGAATAAATAAATAAAAGGGGGGAGGGACACTGCAAGAGGCAAAAATTAATAATCCTTATCAAAGCACCAAGATAAAATGTTTTTAGCTTAATCATTTACTTATAGGGATTAATTATTGTTCGTCTCCTATAATTTGTTATATTTCTTTAAAACTGCAGTTTTTATTCCTCTTTGCTTGTTGAACAAGTTTGCTTGATCATAATACATTATGGAGTTGCGCATTCTATTCTTTCATATAGATAATTACATGATTCCAGATGTAAAAATGTTCTTGCTTAATCATTTACATGGAATATTAACTCTTTTTGTCTCCTTAGGGCTTGAATCTAGTTTCTTTTTATTTGTCTTTTTATAAGGCCGTCTCTACAAGTATGTTATTTCCTGGAGTGGTCTCTAAAATCTCTCTCTTTTTACTTCCTTGTTCCTATTCTGTGAGAACCGAGAAATTCTTGCTTTCAATGCCTTTAGAAATGTATTTCAGTTCGTTTAGCAGTCTTTTGTTCAATCAGATTGCTTCTACTTATTAATAGAGTGGCTGAAAAGAAACAAGCTTTGTGAGTGGAATGTAGCTTGTTCAATAAACCACACATCTCTCCACTGTTCTTTGAGAAAGTGATGTTGTTTAAAGGAAAAGTGATCTTTGTGTCCACCAACACAACAAGATAAAGATTTTCTTTGGAATGAGTTGGAAGCAAATGCATTGCAATTGAGGAGGAAAATATGTTTCAGTTAATAAAGTTTTCTGTTTTTTTTTTTGGGGGGGGGGGGGGCAGAGACGTGATTCTTCTGCAAGTCTGTAATTTTCTGCTTTTATTCTTTCAATTTTGTTGGATTTAAGAATAATGTTATTGAACACAGTAATGTTTGAGTGTAATTCCTACTCCTAGATGGGTTTTGTATTATTTTTCTTTAATCTAGCAGAGTGAGCCTACAGTATTTTTTAAATGTCTGCAGTTTTTCCCAAGAAATATTTATTCTCCACATATTAGACCATGTGCAGGAAATGTTGAGTTGCTGGCTTCTATCCAACTGAAACAGGAAGTCACTGTCAATCACAGCACCTTTGATGCGGACTTTCCTAAAGCCAAAAGGAGCAGCATAAATGAAAAGAAGTAAAGCATGTGCCGCCGATCCACAAGCATAAAAGAGATATTGATGTTTGCTCAGTGCGAATCATTCTCTTCCTCTGTGTGAGCAGGGTTTTCATGGCCATTGTTGGCAGGCTGCCTGCTTGTGAAGTGAAAAGCAATGTGAAAATAGCCATATTTTAGTGTTTTTGTGGTAAAGAACATCCAAAGATTTTGAATGGTGGAAATACTTATGTTTTAAGTTATCAACTTAAGAAAATCCGGAGAAATGGGCATGCTTGATGTTTAGCGGTCCTTATGTTAAAGAATTGATGTAATGGCCTTTGGCATTTAATGAAACTGTTGCTGTTGGATTAACGGATCTTTAATTAATCCCAAGGTGAGGATTCCTGACTTTTTTGGGAAGTAAGACTCCTTCCTACCTAGTACTGATGTTCCATCCAAGCATGCCTAAGGCTCCGGCTAAAAGGTAGAAGTCTGGTAGAGATAAGTACTGATATTCCAAAATATTTAAAATGGGTTATCAGGGGTCACACCAGAGGAAATTCAGGTTCATTTTCGGAACCTTTGCGAAGTTCCAGTCAATCAAAACGGACACTTCACAAAATTCTGAGCTACCAAATCATACTTTTTACAGAATTATTTATTAAATAAGTGACAAAAAATAAAATTTTTCCATCATTATATGTTTAAAATTTCAATTTTCACAAAATTATTTGATTTTACACAAAAATCTTTTTAAAAATTCACAAAAACCAGTGGACAGTGAATAAAAACGTCAACTGAAGCATATCAGTTCTTATTACTTCTTACCATGTATGTGCTGATGGAAGTCTGTCCGTTGATCGATCATCTCTATGTATCTGAAACTTTTGTGTACCATTCATTCCTTCTAATGCAGCAAATCCTTGCAATGGCACTTTTGATGTACCAGTAACAAACTGAAGAAAATTGGCTCGGTCTGCTTGATCGAAGGATCGTAAAGCTCTCCAAAACCACTGAATCTAGAATAAGAATGAGTTTTAAATGAGTAAGCATGTTTTTTCTTTTTCAAAGAAAATTTAATGAAGTTACATGCTAAAAATTTCCCATAAAGCAAGCATTAAAGAGCACATAAGATTTCCCAAAGCAAAACACATAAAAGTTCAAACAAAGGTTGTAACATGAAATATGCTGCTTCCTTTCCCTGTTTCCCTTACAAGAATAAGCTAACCAACCTCTACTTTGAGAAACTAAGCAAAAACCTTTAAAAAGACGCTGCCAATGATAAAGAATCAAATTTATGCATTGTTTTGATAAAGGCAAATGCTAACTGAAAGCAGGTTATCAAGTGATAAACCTTAAAATTGTATCTAAATTTTATGATAGAGAGAAAAAATTATCTTTTAACAAAAAGAAAATGAAATTAACGAAATTAAAAATTCTGATATTTTGTTTTCAATAGTAGGTAAAAGTATAAAAATCTAAAATTTTCTGCTCTATGGACAGATGTTTACATAGCCTGTATACTGTTTAGTTTTCGAAAAGCGGGCCTGGCACAGTTGCGCGGTTCCATTTGAAAAAGGGGCGATAGGTTCAGTGGATGGGCACTTAATCTTAAGCATGCACTTCTTATTTCATAATTTTTCTTTTTCTTGATGTTACTTTCAATTCCCAATTTACACCCCGTCTCTATTCATTCATCACATTATTCAAGTAAAAAATAAAGCTTCTACGAATGTTTTTATCCAATGTTATAAAATTTTGTGATTAAAAAACTGAAAATTAACTCAGTGGCACAACCAAAAAATGTTTTAGCAGGGATGTGGAGTAGGTATTTTGAGTTTCTCTGCTCCATGCTCCGAATAATTTTAATATATTATCTTTTTATCATTTTTTAAAGTTTTTTTTTTCATATGATGAAAAACTAAAAAGCAAAAAAAAAAAATTGAAGCAATGGAGTACAACAAATTTCTTTGCACTGGCTACGCTCCAGTTTTGAGCAAAATCTTGTTGGTTCACTGCTCCGTGCACCTGCTCTATGCTTTGCTCGACCCCTAATTTTTGGGGGAGGGATTGTAAATTTTTATTCCCATGTGGAAATGTAGGTGGGGGAAAGGCGAAAAAGAAGGGAGAATAACTTAATTTTCTGAGTAAATCTGCAGCCCCTTTGAAAATTCTCATATGTTAAAGGAATTAAAATCCTCCCCACTTATGCCTACAATATTTAATGCTTTTGTGATGAAAATAACTTCGTTTTGTTTACCAAGACACTTCTCTTGAGCAGAGACAGAAGTTCCCCCAGAGGGGGATCATGGTGCAAGTTGCGCCATCAGAATTTTTGAGGAAAATGTTTTTCCCGAAGATTGTTCCTTTCTTATATGAACCGGATTTCTGATATTCGATAATTTTTTAAATAACTGAAATCTGATTCTGCCATTGCACGAAATATCTTTCAATCTAGTATGCTAAATTTGATTATTAAAATTTAGTTAACTAGCAAGATTTGAAAATGTATCTAAATTACAAACTTACTACTTATTTGCAAGCTGTGGCCTGTGCGGTTTTGGTTTAAAAAATATGTATAGAATTTACAGACTTCAAAAATTAGAGACGGATATTCGATATATGCTCGTTGGCTGCCTAGTGCTCCGATTTTCTCGGAGTTTACCAGATTTTTTTACGCACTCCGAAAACATGATAAATTACAGAAAACTCCAATTTTTCAAGCTCCGCAATATACTTTTCGCTTTAGTAAAGAAAAAACAAAGTTTTCTTCATCTGAGCAAAATGCTGCTCGTTCATCCCTTGTCCCTTCTCTCAGGGGTGCCACTCTTCAAAAATTTTTAGACTGAACTTTTCACCATGCACATAACAGCCAAATCACGTAATTTTTTTACAAATATGCGGAATTTTTAAAGGTACACACATATTTGAATTTACCAATATTTTCTTCAAAAAAGCAGAAAATTCTCGCTTTCTGATGCAAAAATATCATTCAATATATTTAACCAAACAGTTTCTCAGGGAGAGAAAAAAAAAGCGCATAATATATTTTAATCTTTTGACAGTGATGGCGCTAGACTTTGAAAACTGAAGCTATAAAAATCCGACAGTTGAAGGGGGTCCGGGGGTTCTCCCCCGGGAAAATTTTGAAAACTATATGCAAAATAGTGCGTTTTGAGGCCTTTGGAGACACATTTGGGATTGCAGAAGTATTAGGAAAAAACAGAAGCGTAATAGAAACATTTAAAAAATTTAAACGCTTTTACTCATAAAAATGCAGTACAAAATTGGCATTTTTCTTTTATCCAGGGGGCAGGACCTCACATTTTATCTAACGCCCATATCGGAGAGCCCTGTGTCTGCCTTCTCGAATGACACTTATAAGCTTGCCCCTCTCTTCAAAAAAAGGATGCTTTGTAAATTTGTAAAAGAAAAACTATTGGTACCATTTGAGCATAGCATACGGTATTTCATGATTACAAGGGGGGAAGGACCTTGACTTTTAAAATTTTAAATTCTAAAATTTTGACATTGCAAAATTTTCTGCCTCTACTTAAAATTTTAGAGTTTCCAACAGTTAATACAAATAAATAATTATATTCATTGGCTTTAATCGTTAGCAAAATAAAAACAGCTGATCAATCATCAAATTGGAGCGCCGAACTAGGATTTTAATTTTTTTCCAAAAGTTAAATTCTCTTAATTAAGTATATTTCTTTTCTTTCTTTCTTCTTCTTCGCCTTTTCTATATTTTTTTATTTTGTGCATCACAGCTGATTTTTCCGCCCCCTAAAAGTGCCGCCCGTGCCCCGGCTAGATCTGGCACTGCATATCATGGTTTTAAAGATATCAGGGGTGGTAGCAGTAAAGATTTGCATTTCCTGAATTTTTGAAAAAAAAAAAAAAAAAATCCTGAACCTTGATTCTTTTTAATAGGTACTAAGGTACTATAATGTCAGACATATAAGACGAAATGTGATTGTACTTTAAGGTTGTACTTTATGAAAAATACTGGGATCAAACAGAAATGGATAAAACTACTTATTTTAACTAGAGGTCGCAATGGAAAATGTAGAAAATATAGGAGAAACAGAAAAATAGTTTTAAAAAATCGTGTACTATTTTAGTAAAATGTGTGGATTATTAAACGAAATAATGCAATAACATCTAAATAATCATCAGAATGTTAAAGAAACGTTATTAAAATTATTAACATGCATTTAATACATCTATTTTGCCCACTTTAGTTTATTATTTCCTGTATCATTCACGGCTTTTCCTGCTTCATTACCTTGCATAATTTTTTGTTTTAATACTGCTTGCAGTCTTTTGTGTCCATCTTCTAGGCAAAAAGTGCAGAAACGAAAAAATTCGGATTTGCGAAATTGATCGAGTGGAGCTTGTTTTAACAAAAATAAATTAAATGTAATATTGCAAGAAATTAAAGCGCATAAACTTATTTTTATTGATTCAGAATAAAAGCAACAATTAACAAGAGACATAACTGCAAAAACGAACCCTTTACAAAAATCGCAAATTGAAACTATACATTTCCGATTGTCATTGCATTCCATTTCCCTTCATTTTAAATAATTTGTGTCTAAAAATCCGCAGCAAAAACGTTCCCGATATTTCTCTGAAAGTATGGAGGTCGATTTGCATGAGGGTTTCCCTTTATTTGGCTGAAAGTTGGAGGTTCGGCTTACATGCGAATCTACTTATAAGCAAGTATAAACGGTAAAATTTTGATAAAAATAAAAACATTTTTTATTTGTTTACTTCTTAATTAAACCTACAAAATAAGTGAAATGAAAAAAATGCGATTCCCGTAAAGGATGCAGAAAGATTACGCAAAAAGGAACGCATGCGTTTCTTTGCTTGCACATGGAAATTAGGCTTACGTAATTTTTAAAGTATTGCTCCAATTAACCAAGAAATACATATTGTTGCAATTGAAAAAAAAAAAAAAAAATAAAATAAAATGAGGGTAAACAATTTAGGGAGAATGAGCAAAAAAATTTCCGGTATTTGGAACTCTACCATTCTTGAGATATAAATGAAAAATAAACCTTTTATGACAAGAAATTTTTTTCCAATGCAATTAGCAATTGATTCAAAATAACAATTCGACCAAGAATTAAAACAAAAATCCCATATTTAAAAGCTAAAAATCAAGGCATTGACTTTTAGACGAATGCCAGATTCGCGAATATTCCGCAATGTAGATTACATGAACTGTGTAGCATTCTGTCTCTAAATAGTGAGTGCAATAAGGCACAAATTAAATAGGAAAATTTTGTTTATTATTTTAATTCAAAATAAAAGCTCAGCAAAAATCGTAATCGCGAAAACGAAACCTTTTTATACCAGCAGATTAAAAAAAAAACGCATATTTCCGAACTTATTAAACATCAGACTGATTATATGCTTAAAGAAATCTTTGGGCATTGAATCTCCGAATTGTTCACCTGTTTCCCTTACCTAAGCCGTGACAGCACAAGCTAGCGCAGTTTTCCCACCTTCTCTTCATGTCAAAACGAGCAAAAAATAATTTTGCGTATCGATTTTTTATATATTTTACTCGATTAATTATTTTTTCTCCTGCGATGAAAATCACGCGTCCCGAGGGACGCGTAATTTATTTATTTATTTTTCATATTCCCGTCTCCGATTTTTGCGTATTTGAAGCGCTATAGCGCGTCTGCGGCATCACTGCTTCGTCCACTTTCCTTGTTATTTTTTAACACAACACATGATTTTTTTTTGACGTTTTCTTCCTTTTATGTGAATTAATAAATGTTTCTGTTCCAATTATCAATAGTAATCGGCATCGTCGAAAATATGGAGCAAATTAAAAACAATTTTTAAAAAATTGCAGATATTGGTAATTTTTAAAATACTGAATTTCCAGTATTACAATACGGAAAAACACCGGAGGTCTGGTGTATAACTGGAATACAATCACCTCTGGTTCATTGTTTTATAATTTTGATAACAATCCAAGTTGAAGGGTTTGTGCTCGCATTCAATTTTTCGATCGAGATTTTTTTAAAGGGTTCGTTTTTTCAAAAGCGATTTTTGTTGATTGTTTGCTTTCGTTCCTTCTTTCTAATTTCAATAACAATTCAAGTTGACGGGGGCGAATATTCAGTATTTTTTCAAGCCAAAATTTTTATTTTACAATTTTTTTTTAAACAAATAATTTGCGAGACGGAAAGTTCCGTTTGGATCATCGTAAAAAGACGGAGTTCCGTCTCCAGAACGGAAGAGTGGCAGCGGACGGCAGCTCTAAACTACCACAAATCGTCAGTAAGCGCTTGTTTTGGCGACTGTTGGTGAATCTTTTTTTTTATATGCGCGCCAAGCGCGAAAAGTTGAACTCGGCTAAAATATTTTATTTTCCGTAGATACTATGGAGAATCAGTAGCGTTCGGCATCTCTGATGATTATAGATAAGATCGTTTGAACTTCGGGATAAATAAAAAACAAAGAAAACATTCCCTGATTTTCGGAAATTTTTTAATTTCCCTGCCTTTTCCGGAACATTGGAATTCCCTGATTTCCTGGCTCTGTCGCCACCCTGTAAACATATTCATGTAGCAAATTTTTGCATCAATGTCATCTTTTCATTGCCCAAAAGAAAGAAGTTTATTTAATAAGGGAAATCAATAAAATGTTAGAAGTAAAAGAGTTGAACAGAGTCTACCTGCAGTGAAGTAGGTTGGTACTTGTGATATTCTGTATTAGCTTTCAGATCATCTATATCTATATTTGGCAGTCCTGATATTAAAAGTTCTAATTCTTGCTCATTGAATATTGATATGAGTCTTTTTGGAATGATTTCATAGAAACCTTCTAAAAACGCTTTCAACTGTTTTCTAATTGCGCCAGTCATTTTTTCTTGGCAAACTAATTTAACATAATCATGCTTGTTTTCTTCACATACAGGCAAATTTCTACCATCAGGCTTTAAGTCTCTTATCTCCGTAACACCAAATTCTTGAACCTAAAATACAATACACATATATCAAACATTCATAACATTGAAACAAATAAAACAAGCACAAACTGTTAATGACCTGTTACATATTTATCAGAATAGTGATTATCATTAAGCACTACTTCTATGAAATTTAGTGCACAAATAATCTTAAAGCCCTTCATTTGCAACTGAAAGATAAAGTTTAAAATTTAATGTCGATTTTAAAAAATTACTTTTGGCCAGATTTTTGTGCATTTGCAACCACAGAACTTACTTCTAATGCGAGAAATCATAAAAAAATTAAAGAGGCAAATAAAAATACGGAAGTCCCCACTCCTCAGTCAACACAAAAATTTAAAGGATATGATTATCCTCTACTAGGAAATTCTTGGAGGGAAAAAAAGAAACTATTCAGTGTACAATCTTTTCTAAATATTAAACAAAATCAGACTAAGAAAAAAAGGAAAATAATGTGTATATGTATCTCTCAATTCATTCTAATCAAGCAGTAAAATTGCTGTATGTCCAAACACTTTTGAAAATTTAAAGAGCTATTGTGTCATTAATGTAAATAATTGCAATTTATTTTCTTTACAGTAACACACCAGTACATTAAGAGCATGTTTAGCATACTTACTTCCACACTAAATGTCAATTCATATCCCAGTTCTTTAACAGCATGTTCCAGTAGAAAAACTAGACCTTGGTAAAATGAATAGTCTTCACTTTCCATATCTATATATCTAAAGAAAGTATTTTGAATTAACTAAAGTAGTAATCTTTATGGACGCCTAAAGAATTCAGATACATTTCTTAAGTATGTTTGTTCAATATGGAGAGCCCTATATTATCATTTAAATTTTAAATAGCATGAAATACTAACATGAACAATAAATTACTATTTTTCCTTCCAACAATCTTGTACAGAAAACGTATTTTGAAGCCCATTATTTAGTACATTGATAAACAAGTGAGGTTCTTGAGCAAAACTAGAATTGCTTACAAGCATTTTTATAATCATTAAAGAATAAGCAATTTTTCTTTTTATGGAGAAAAAAGTGGAAGAAATATTAAAGAATTGATTCAAAAAGAATTTGATTAATCAAAACAATAAAGGACGGATTTAAAATGGAAGGGACACTAAGATTAGGATATAATAAAACTGATTTAGACACACTGACATCCATTTATCACATATAAGTTGAGCTTTCAAATTTCTAAAATTAGATGATTCCAGAACGAACATATAAGCACCACTCTTTTAGCAATAACTGTCAAAATTACCTGGCGTAGCCCTAAAGCTGATCTTCAGGGGTGAAGAGTTAAAGGGGAAATTGAAGAAACCAGCGAGGGATTATGTTTTTTGGGGAGAAAAGAGATTTTACAAAAATTTAGCCCATGTACTCACTCTTCTAGGGAAGCAAGAGAAGCTCTCAATTATAAGCAGTATGCTTTTCGACAGTTTAAGGAGATACGTAATCATGCTGAGAGGTTTTTGCATGAGAGGCTAGCCATAATGTCAAGTACCATATACAGTACCGAACCCCAAATTCCGCATGCTTGGGACCGGCGCCAAGCCGGATTTCGGAACCCGACCAAAAATGGCGGATTTATGAAAATATCAACGCTAATATGCGCATTTTTACTTCAGATCGCACTGTTTACTTAACTGGTACATAAATAAGTAACTTTTTTTTGGAAAAGGTAATATAAGTAAAGCCATGTGTTAAAATATTTTTACCTAACAAAAAAATAACTTATTCATGGATTTAAATAAAATGCTCCAAATTACAACACACAATTCAGCAAAAATAAATCATATCCACACCATGGTAGTTAACCATTTCACTGAATCACCTGCAATTGCATGAAAAAGAAAATAGAGCTATATCTAAAAAAAATATTCACAGGGGAATCAAACTAAAATGCCAGGCCATTTGTACAAATTGCAAGAGTTACTGGGCGCCATTTATGAGCACAAAGAAAATAAATAGAGCAAGTTTTTTTTTTATCTTTCTTTCTTTTTTTTTCCCCAGGGAATAAAACTTGAAAACAAATTTTTAAGAATTTAAGGGAAAAAATAATTTTTTATAGGGAGAAAAATGCTTAACTGAGCCCAAGAAATCGATTTTCACTTTTCAACATAGTACGGTTTTCTGGTTTTATCTTGGTTTCCTGAGTTAGTTAATATAAAGCATAAATATATCTACAAAATTGCTTCTATTTGAATCAAAATTTACTGACATTTATTAATTTAACAGATTCTTACATTAATATTTTTCTGAATTTACAAAAAAAAAAAAAAATCGGAATTTTTCGGGAAAAGTGCCGAATTTTAGGATTTTCCGAACTGCGGGATTCCGAATTTGGGGTTCGGTACTGTATTTCCGAATATAAGCCGAGAATGCATTATTCCTTCAAAAATGTACCAAAAATCCAAAAACTCGTAAATAAGCCGAGATAAAAATTAGAAGAAAAAAAAATTACAATTCAAAGAGAATCGCCAATGGGGGCGAAAATTTCGCCAAGCAGGTAACACAGATAAAATATTTTCTAATCAAGCCGTTGTGAAAGTGAGAAGCTAGTCGCCAACGACGACAGATTGATCTCTGGTAACCCTGTCTGAGGCGAGCGCCCGAGTGAGCCTGCACATTTTCCCCTATTCATTCATTGTGCTTTTTGCCCCTGCATTTGCTAGGGTTTTTCTTTTTTTATTGTTTTTATTCAGTTATTTTTTGCATTTATATTAGAAGGATGAGTGGCAATAGAAAGGCACACACAGCTAGTCGCGAGTAAATAATTATAGTCGGGAGCAAATTTCGCTGTTTAGTTTCAGCGATAATTTCAAACAATACAGCTGCAAAATATATAAATATTCTTTTAAATAAAGCTACTTATTTTAAGCTAATTATTTCCTTAATGTAGGCAAAAAATCCAACTCCAAAAAATATAATTATTCTTTTAAATAAAACTACTTATTTTAAGCTAATTATTTCCTTAATGTAGGAGACATAAATTACATGATTAGAATTCTATATTCGTCGATATTTCACAATATTTTTAGATTATCGGACCCGTATATAAGTCGACCCCCCCAATTTAGCTTTCAAAAAAATTCCGAAAATTCTCGGCTTATACACGGAAACGGTATTTGGTATGGAGTAAGAAAAGGCAATTGGAACAAAACCTTGCAGAAAACATCAACAGTGGCAGATCCAAACACTTGATTTGGGAGGAGCAATTCCAGGCCAATCATTTAGGGGAGTGCGGAGGGAAAATACCCCCCCCCTTAGTGATCACATTTTTTTTCAAAAAAGGGCACCTTTTTTTGGAAAAAATGGGCACTTTTTGCTACGTGAAATGACGCTTTCATAATGCTTCACCAAGTTACATGTCAAGTGTAAAAATATGTTAAGACCTATCACTTGCACTGCGGACCAGAAAGATTTTCTTTTTGGAGCCACTAATATTTATGTGTGTATATATATTTAAATGCTTATGTTTCTTGAAATTCTTAAACCAGGTAAAAAACAATTAAAGAATCTTACAAAATAACAACTTCAGATTGTTATATACCAGCGAAAAGATAGCTACAATTTTCAGTCTATAACCTTCTATCACAGGCGTGCCTATCAGGAGGGGTTGTGCAGACTATGGCATTGATTGACTGCCAATATTTGGAGGATTGCTTAGGTTTGTTAGACAAGGGATGCATCAGTGCAAAGGAAGTTCTAAGCATTTTCAAAAAATCAAAGGAATGACATGGTCAGTTAGGGACAAACTTGTTGCTAATGGGATTTATTGCAAAAAAATGATATTAGCGATGATAATAATAAAATTAATTAAAAAAAATTGAATTGTAATGTGAAAACAAAACAAACGGTAAATTTTTGAAATAATTAAGACAAAGATGCCACCTGTATTTGTTCATTATAAAGGAATTTATTACTTTTATCAAGATCAATTTTTAAAATAATGCCTTATCGAATTTTCATAAGCAATTGATAAAAATTTCATTAAAAAGAGCCATATAAATTTAAATAAGCAATACAAAGAATTGAACAAAAATAGGGGAACAAGAAAGAAAATAAATCAATCACTCTAAAAATAGTTAAGAATTTTAAGTAAAAGTAAGCACTTTGAACTACCTGTGCAGTCCTGTGAACAGTAACAATTAAAACTATATAAAAAAAATTTCTTACTTACTATGCTGATATAAGAAAAAATGCTCTAATTTGAGAAAGAACTGCTAGTAAATTAAACATGAGTTAACAAATCAGAAAAAACTTCACTGGTGTGTGTGTGTGTGAAATATAGTTTAAAAATGTTCATTAGAGAAAAAATTTACAATATTTTTTTTTAGTAAGCCAACTTGTAGCAGCTGAATCATAGTTTATATTTCCATTCAGCTTTAAAATTAATAAATTGTTAGTATTTTCTACTTTCAGTCTATTTCTGTGAGTTGACACAATTAATGTCACTTGAGAGAATACTCTCTCCACCTCAGCCGTTGATAGTGGCAAAATTACAGCTATGTTTTTCAATCTTTGTGTCAAAGAAAATCTTCTAGGGCTTGAGCGACAGCATTTTTTGGCCAATGGGCCGATGGTTTCAAGATGGCCGATTGCCGATTACTTTACTTTTCAATCGGCCGGTGGCAAAAATTCGCTTTAATCCGTTAAAACATGCAGAATGTTTCTCAAAAAAGTTATATATCATTTAAACCATTCCTTTTTTATATATATTTATAAATAATTAATAGAACCTCGAAGATCCGGACATTTTACCAATTTCTGTTTTAAATTAATTTTTTTTAAAGAGACTTGCCTAAAATTTTGCATTTCTTGTGAAATACAGTTAAACCTTTTTAATTGAACACCAAATAAATATTAGGGCTCGACCGACGCATCAGCGCCGATAGTTCAAAAATCTAGCCATCGCGATCTATCGCTGATGTTAACTTAAAAATCGACCCATTGACCTTGAAAAAGATCTAAATCGCTATGAAACGCCTGTGTTTCTCGTGTGGAAAAATATCTTTTAGACTTTAATTTCTTTTTACTTCGGAATGAAAAGTACCGAAATCGCTTTCGTGTATCTGGAAGAAATAAAAAAGGGACGATTTCCCGTTCGGGCTATTATTTTTTGATCGGATTTTCTCTTCAGCCGTTTCTTTTTAGATACTAAGAATAATACTTGTTAATACAAAACTGAATAAATAAAGAATAAACAATCACAAGAAAAAAAAAAACATCACCTAAAGCGACTTTGTAAGGCACATCTGCACGAAGCACGTGCCGGTGATTCATCGTTTCAACTTCGTTTTCTAATTAATGAGTGTTACGTGAACGTGAATCCCTTGATTTTGAAGCAAAGAAACTGCAACACTTAGTATTATTTTATGCAACACATTCATTTCAAATCGAATACATTATTTTCTTTGAACTTGTAAAATTAAAGATTCTTGAGCGCCCAAGATGTCTCGTGCCATTTTCAAAATGCGTTGCTTTAAAATAGTGCGATTTCACAATGCATTTTTTATAAACAGTTTGCTGTGATTTAATAAACAATTTCATAATAGTGTATTATTCCAATTCTATTATATAATTCATCATTTACATCGTAGTTTACGTTTACATAAGAAAAGTTGCATTGTTTATGATACATCATTTTTTAATCAACATTCAAAATCCGGAATCGCCACGGTCCCGCCGACTTTTAGGATTCTCGAGGTTTAACTAGCATGTTTGAAGCAACTCTACATACTAATAATTAAACCTGAATGTAAATCTTTTTTTTTAAACTTAACATCGGCTGCCGATGCCGATGGCTAATTTTTTGAACAATCGGCGCCGATGAATCGGTCAAGACCTAAAATATTCGTCCAATCTATTTTTTTTTCAACTTTAAAATGAAAAGGCAGGGCACATTTTTCTGTTCTAAAAAGGGCAGGGCGCATCAGCACTTTTTGAAAAGGGGGCAGGGCGACGCGCCCTTTGAAAAACGCGTAACAGAAACACTACCCTCCCTGACTTGACAACTAAGTAATCATAAGGTAGATATGCATTACGGAAATTATAGGCCTGTGAGCCTTACTTCAATCATTTGTAAAAATTTTTAAACTGATCAAAATCATAATGTGAATTTCCTGGGGATAAATGTTGGATCGACTGATTTGCAGTATACAGTCAAATCTCGTTAACGCGAAGTCGAGGGGGCTGCCAAATTTTTTCGCGTTAACCGAATTGAGCGTTAACAATTCGCTCAGGATTTAAAATTTAGTAAAAGTGTTTTTTCTCATGATACACAAAATATAGGAACCAAAAGTATATTTATGCAAAAATGCACATACCGTAAAATCCCGAAAGTAACCCCCCCCCCCCCTCTTTTTAAAAACCAAACTGGCAAATTTCAGATAGGGGGGTTATAATCGAGATTTTCGAAAAAAATTATTTAAAAAAAATGTTTTTAGTATTAATTACGAGCATCTACTGAAGATAAATAATAAGCATAACCCACTTAAAATTATTTTAAATAATATCAGGGTTCCCACCAAGAATATGATACAAAAAAAGTGACCATTTAAGAAAAAAAAGTGACCAAAAAAGTGATCAATTTAAAAAAAAAGTGACCAAACGAGAATAAGCTTTGCATTACCACTAAAACATATGTAGAAAAAAGGTTTACAGGTGTTTAAGCATAGAAAAATATACCATTACATTTATTTCCTTCACATGCAAAAGTTCCACCAAGAACTATACGAGCCTACTTTCGCACATTCCAAATACAGATCTATACTCTTGCAATCTCTCTCTCTAAATCCTCATTTAGCTTTAGTTTTTGATTACTTCAAATGTACCGTTTTCAACGGTCAATACATATTCATTCACTCATTAATTAATTTACTCGTTCATGAATTTGTACACTTATTTATTTTGTACTCATTCCTTTATTTACTCATTCATTCTTTCCCTCATTCAGTTATTCATTGATTCATTCATTCCTTGAGAAATATCCTTAAAAATCCCAGTCAACAAATTTCATTAAAAAAATAGGTTCGTTTAGTTCAGGTTGAACTTCGTATCTGTACATGTTCTTCGGCCTAACATCTTTCCGATAAAGTTTGTTAAAAGTGAATCCGTCAGCTAGGTCAGGATTTATATAGGATTGAAATTTCCTCGTAGGCACTAAAGTTAATTTTTTTGAACTGTTCATAAATGAACAAAAATTGTTCAAATCTAAAAAAATATTTCACACCGAGAGCTTTTTCCAATAAGCTTGTCCATACGAACTAGGATCATATGCCCAGTATTTATGTAATGTGCTTTATTTTTGCCCATAGGAGCTAATGTTAAAATTTTTTGAACTGTTCCAAATTAAACGAAAATTTTTTCAAATGAAAAAGTAAAATATGGAAATGAGATATCTTTTGAATCGGCCAATTTCCTCAAAAGTTACTGGGGGGGGGGGGGGGGGGGGGGGACACCGACAGACGCATTTTCCCCATCTCAAAACCCTACTTTCAAATTTTTCATTTTTAATTCCTTATTTAATTACTTCTTTGACTTTTCTTTATTTTTAATGATATTTTTACAATACATTAAGCCTTCTTTCACACTTTATTTATTTTTTGGGAAAGTAGGTTAAAAACAGCAGAAGGTTCAATCCTTAACTAAACTTCTATAAATAAATATCACTATCATCTCAAACAAAAAATCATTTTTAAAAAACCAATGGGTTTTCATCAGACACAGAAAGAAAGCAGCCATACATATATATGCCAGGGGTGACCGATTATGCTAACAATTTACAGAATCAACTTTATTTTTTTAATGTTTGATCACAAAAATAAAATTAATTATTGCTAATAAAAACATTTAGAATATCAGAGGAGCATGTGCTAAATATTTGAACTATTATATATAAATTAAAGGTATGTATATACAAGGAATATTATAATCCTTTATTAAAAAATTTAATTCAGAATATTCTTTGATGCCAAAATTTAAACACCAGAAATAAACACTTCAAGTGCATGCTAGCACAAGGCTCAAAAGAGAAAAAAAAGTTTAATATTTCAAAATTTGTTTTCATTGGGATTACTACAGAAATAAAGTTAATTTGAATATTATTTATATATTATTGTCAAATTACATATGTTAGAGCAAGTAAAAAATAAAAATCTTTAGATTTACAACTAAAGAAGCAAATAAAATCAATTATAAGCATGAAAAACAGGAAAAGGGTCAATGCCCAGTTAAATCAAGCAAGGAAATTGCTAAATTAAACGCATTCTGTTCAAGAAATGATTTTGATTATAATCCTTTGTCCAAAGCTAATTTAGAAAGTACAGATACCAAAAGTAAAATATTTGAAAAGTATACTTTAAGTGCTTACTTATCCTGTAGCAAAAAGTTTTTAACTTGCAAATCGTTCAAAGGCTAAAAATGAAAATGATATGATAGAATAGACCTTGAAAAGGGCAAAAAAAAAAAAAAAAAAAATCAGAAAAAAAAATCAATTCAGTAGGAATGCTCAAAATTTTTAAATGTTAATATAAAAATTTCAGAAAAGAATGCTTCAAAATTTTAGAGAACTGTCGCCCCTGGTATAAAATGGCAGCACTCTGTAAAAGTTTCAATTTAATCAGTCTTAGATTTCTTTTTAAAAAAAAGTTGTGATTACGGAAGATTTTCTCTTCTGTAATTTTTTTCCAATTTCATGTGCCCCTTTGCTCTGTGCTCGATTTCATCAGCTTTTACAGATTTAGCACCCTCTATCATTGCCCGAGCAAGCTGTATTTCTGTAAAATCTTGATTTCTAATGCCTTGTTTTAACTTTTTATTTGCTTCAGAAAATAGCTTTGTAGAAGGAAACTATTTTATTTGCATTTTTCCTGGTGTTTATAGGAAAAGTTTGGTGGTTATTTAGCACTTTATGAGATACCCCCCCCCCCCCCCAAAAAGTGATTTTAGGTGACTATTTGCTACAAAAAGTGACTTTAAAAGAACCAATGAAAAAACAAAGTGATTTTAGGTGAGAAAAGTGACTTGGTGGGAACCCTGTAATATAAAACAAGATTCAAAAAAGAAATAAACAAAAATCTGTCTTATAATTTTCTAATAGAAAATTGGGGATGGCATCTTTGACTGAAGAAAGAATTTAGCATTTAAGTTAGCAGAAATCCCTATAATTTAAATTTAAAACTCATAAAACGCAAATTTGGCATGTTCGAGGCCAGCGCTATATCGGTATTTCATAATGCGTCGAATTTCAAAACACGACCAAAAATGGCGGACTTACACGATCAAAGATGGCGGTTAATTAACGAATCAACGCGAAGAAAGAATTTAGCACTTAAGTTAGCAGAAATCCCTATAATTTAAATTTAAAACTCATAAAACGCAAATTTGGCATGTTCGAGGCCAGCGCTATATCGGTATTTCATAATGCGTCGAATTTCAAAACAAGACCAAAAATGGCGGACTCACAAGATCAAAGATGGCGGCTAATGAACGAATTAACGCCGAGTACATGAAATTTATTTTTAAGCATATAGACCTTGAATATTTATGAATAAATAAACAAATAAAATAAAACACAAAATACAAAAAGAAATTGGACATATTTAATCTTGATCATAAGAAAATAATACAAATTTTGTTTTAAAATCGTCAGCCATTTGGGGAGGGGGTTATATTAAGGAATATGGAATGATTCCACTTTCGGCGCGAAAGGGGGGGGGGGGCTACTTTCGGGACTTTACGGTATATACACATAGACACACGATTTGATATTTATACTTCGATTTGGAAATTCATATGAAATTTACTAAACTACTATTAAAAACAGCAATTATCAAAATGGAAGAGTAAGTTTTATTTACCTGAGAAATGACTACTTTAAAAAAAATCTGTTATGGATTTTTGCTTCAATTTTTTGAAATAGCATCCCTTTACAAAGCTATCAACCTCTTCTAAATTATTTAAGGCATGTGAGGCATTTTCCTGCTGCATTAAAAATTGTTGCATAGTTTGTAATGCTGCCGTAGCTTCGTTCACCGTGATAAGATTTTGGGCTTCCGGATCAGCATCTTCTTCGTCTGTTTGAGTTTCCTTTTGGGATCCTCTAATTATGTCTTCATCTGTCATTACATCTGAAGTTAAGGCCTCGTCATCAATTTGCACATATTCTTCAAACAAGACTGCCGAGACTATGTCCCTTTTAGCAGCTTCTTTGAGAACTGAAAAAGTTGTTTCTTCATCCTGCTCTTCTTCAACAGCTTCATCCGATCCTTCTACAAACCCTCCATGGCGAAAGCAATTTCGTATTGTCGAACGTTTTATTCTCCTCCATGCGCTTCTTAAATAAGACATGGCATCTAATAGATCGATACAAAATTCCCTTTTATTGTCAAAACACTCAACAGCTTTGCGGACCATTTCTCTACGATAGTGCATTTTTAAACATTTGATAATCCCTTGGTCGCAAGGCTGGATTTTCGCTGTAGTGTTGGGCGGTAAAAACACACACTTTATAGCTTCGAGTCCTTTAACTTTTACATGGGTAGCAGTTGTCTAGAATGAAGCAAATTTTCCTCTTTTCATGATGAAATTTCAAATCTAAATTTGTCAGCCACTTAGTAAAAATGCCACTGTTCATCCAAGCTTTTTTGCTGAATGCATAGTCTACAGGTAAAGTTCGTACTTTCTTGAAGCAACGGGGTTTAGCCGATTTCCCTATGACAAGGAGTGGAATTTTTTCACTGCCGTTCATGTTGCAGGCTACCATAACAGTTATTCTTTCTTTACTGCATTTTCCACCGGAGCACTTTTCCCCTTTCATGGTCAATGTACGGGAAATATGTGCCTTGAAAAAAAGTCCCGTTTCATCTGCATTAAAAATGCCTTGTGTCTCTTCTTTTAGGGCTGGCCATTTTTCAGCGAAAAACGAATTTACTGTTTTCGGATTAACAGCTGCTTCTTCACCGCAGATTTTTTTGCAAACAATCCCATGACGCAGCGGCGGACTGGCTATGCGGGCATTCGGGCAAATGCCCGGTGGGCCGGTCGCAAAATATCTATCTTTTTTTAATAAAGTATACAGCTTTTACAATGTTCATAAAAAAACGGGGACCAATACTTTGCCATAGGCCGGGCTTCAGAGAGTGCAATGGGGCAAAATCTCTAGGGTCTGGCCGTTAGGCCACAAGGGAGAGGGGGCAGAATTTCTCAGGGCCAGCTGGTCCCTTATAGACAACCTAAACGGCTGCCCGTGGAGCAAAAATGATTATGTTTTATTTTTAAATTTTGAAAATAAATAAATAAAATACATCAGTTTTGCGCTTTAGGCTACCGCCTAAGTCGTCTATATGGACGAGCTCTCGAGGCTGGCTCGAGAAATTCTCAGGGAAGGCTCGTCCATATAGAAAACCTGGGAGGCCGTCTGTTATGCTAACTTTTGAGAGCCGCAAAATTGATGTTTTTAATTATGAGCAGTGCAGGCGGGGGGGGGGGGGGGGGGGGGGGGCGAGGCGATTGCCTCACAGGGCAACACCCTAAAGGACGGCAGCTATTAACAGCTAATTAACATATTACGTATTATTGGCACTCTATGGTGAATAAGAAAAATTAATCTATCTTGTAAACACTTAATATTATTCAAATACATATCTACATACTTACTGACAATATTTTAAATCCCTACAAGTTACAAAATACGGCCCTGAGAATTTCCCAATCCAGGTGAGGCAAATTCTCAGGGGCGGCCCCAGAGAATCTCTCCGGCCAGTCTCAGCCGATTGTCTCACTGTGCAACGCCCTAAAGTGAGGAGACTGTTAACAGCTAATTTATATACAGTATGGGACCTCAAAATCGGAACTCTCTGGGGCCGCCATCTTTCCAGATTTCGGAATTTTCCGGATTTTGGGCTCTCATTCAAAAAATGTAGTAAGTAGCATCAGAGCTCATATAATTTGCTCTGGAAGTTTTTATTAGCATTTTGCTCATTTATAGTATTTTTGGTCACTGGCGTAGATAAGGGGTGGGGGGGGGACAACTCCCCCCCCCAGAAATTTTGACTGAGATACCTAGAGACTTAGAGGGACCCCACCGAAATGTTGGTGTCCGCAAACTTTTTTTGAGACCTTAACTCTCTTTACGCTTTATACTATTCTAAAAATATGTTTTTTAATAACAATTGAATAGAGTGAAACACTGAAAAAAAAAAGCGCGATAAAATGCAAAAAAAAAAAAAACAATTTTGGGGCCTTTGGGGTATAGGGTCGTACTAGGTCGCACCTAGTGTTGCAAGTTTGTCGCAGAAAAAAGAGCAGGAAATTCGCGGCACAATAGAGAACACAAATATAATGTAATAAAAGCTTGAATATCTCCAATTAAATTAATTTTCTTAAATAAAAAAGGAATAATTTTATTACTTTCAATTTTATGCAATATATAGGTATTTAATTAAATGTACAGCATTTTGGTACAAAATATTGTACATGATTAAATTATTTTCTTTAATGCTTCGTCGTTATCAGTTAACACGTTTTTATATGTAGAAAAGGACCGTTCAGCATCTGCGCTATTAGACGGAACTGACAAACATCGGATTGCCACTTTGGACAGGTTTGGAACACTTTCTCTCTTGAATTTCCAGAGTTGAATTGCCCTCCTTTAACGTGTAACTCATTTTGGGAGGGGGGTATCATAGGGGTATTGTTAACAATGGAACAACTATCAACTTCGTCAAAAACATTTAAATATTTATTGTTTTGGATCAAAAACTTCCTCTAAACATGAGAGGAATTATCTATAAATAGTTTTATAGCTATTTTTCTATTGATGAACTCTTCTAAAAGTTTAGTACATCTGTTATACATTCTAAAATTTCAGAACAGTATAAATTGCCGTTAAAGTGTAAGTAAAAAACAAAATAAGTCTCAAATTTTAAACAATTTGCGCACAAATCGTGGTAATTTTTAAAAAATCGCAGATTTTAGGGAAAAGCTTTAAAAATCGAGGGAATTCACGGAGTGACAAACTTGCACCCCTAATCGAACCACTTTCCTTCCACTCCCCTATATACCTCGCAAGCCCGAACCTGATGATTTTATATAGTACATCGATTAAATGTAGGCTTTTTGTTGTTATCGCAATTGGTTCTAATGATATTCTTTTAATTTTAAGCAAACAATATATATATTTTTAAACTATCATGATATGCTCCAGTTGAGATTAAATTCTGGTGAGCTAAAATGCATGAAAATTTTTGGAAAATCTTTGGTTTGGCAGCATTTTCGGGAAGGTTTTGATTCGCAGTAGAATTTAAAACTAGAATATATTCAGTGCAACTCTTGCAGTTATGAGACCTACTAATATTAGATATGGGTCTCTAGTCTGGAGAAAATAGAAAATGAAAGTATACACACACAAGACTAGCAACGAAACATTATTAGAATAAAAAAATGGAAGCTGGAAATAGCTTTCAAATGCAAGCAATCTGAACTTATAACAATAAATTTATCTAAACTAGAATCTTTCCCATTACTGTTCTCAATGCTCCTTCGTTTAACAATTTTATCAACAGTCCCTTACTATGTTTCATGCCCAGAGCGGAAGCAAGACCCTTTTATGACTTCTTCCTTTTACAAGCACCACAGGGGATTGCGTTAATTGCTCTCCACTTGCAACTAAACCCTACTGACCATTCAATAATAACGCCTCAGCTGCATATACAGAAACAGATGCGTAGAACAGGAAGATGGGGAGATAAAATGATAGTTTCTTTCTCAATCTCTCCTCTCCCCTAACAAATGGTACTGTAGCCATAAAAAGACTATTTTCTCACGTTCTTTAAGCAAAAACTATTCTAATTTAAATGGTTCCCCCCCCCCCCCAATGGTCGTTTACTTTGCCTGTAGGTTGTTGTATGAATATTTCACCATGAGCTGCTGGAGCCCACCCACTTTCCTCTCGTGAAAGCTGTATCCACCACCTCCACCCCTTTTGCATCGGTGGGTCGGTCTGTCCTGCGCATTTTTTTGTTCAGAATTTTAACTCAATATATTTAGGGAAGGGAATTGAATGAGAGGCAATATTGAAGCGAGCATAAACCTATTACAAGCTTTTTTAATTCGAAAGAGAAAATTGATGATAATTGTTATAAAAAGAGAAAGTTGATGTCCTCTGAAGAAGTACAATCTGCCGAATCAGAATTCGTTTCACTAGACACTTCCTGAAGGTAATTTTATTTTAGCCGCTTTTAGTACTAATGCATTATCTAACAAGAAGTTCCGTCCAGAACTATACGAGCCTACTTTCCGTTAAAAACCAACTTCAAACTTATAATCCAGCTATCTCTCTTTCCCATTTAGCTTTAGTTCTTATTACTTCAAATACATTTTTCAACGGTTAATACACATTCATTCACTCATCATTCATTCTTTCATTTATTCAGTCATTCATTTACTCATTAATGTATTTATTCACTCATTTATTTATTTTTCCATTCGTTCACTCATTTATTTATTTTTCCATTCGTTCACGCATTTATTCATTCAAAAATATCCTTAGAAATCCCGATGAAAAAATTTCATATGAAAATAGGCTCCCTTAGTTCCGATTGAACTTCGTATTTGTACATGTTCTACGTCATAAAATCTTTCCGATGAAGTTTGTTCCAAGCAAATCCGTTGTTAGATCATGATTTATATAAGATTGAAAATTCCCCGTAGGGGTTATGTTAATTTTTTTTTTCTTTTTTGAGCTGTTCGAAAATGAATAAAGGTTGTTCAAATCAAAAAATCTTTTACTCTGAGAGCTTCTTCCAATAAGCTTGTTCATAGGAGCTTGGATCTTACGCCCAGAGTTCACATAATTTGCCCATGGCGCTAATGTTGAGATTTTTGAACTATTCAAAATTACGCGAAAAAATGGGCAAATCAAAAAGTCAAATGTAAAAATGAGATGCCCACGCCAAGATCCTTTCGATTCAAAAATAAAATATTTCGAATCGGACAAATCCTTCGAAGTTATTGGGGGGGGGGGGGGGGGGGCAGACAGACCGACAGACACACATTTTCTCCATCCCAAAAGCGTACTTTCAAATTTTTCATTTTTCAGTCTATTTTTATTACTTCACTTATTTCAACTTTTTCTTTATTTTTCACGATACATTTAGCAATCTTTCATGCTTTATTAGTTTTGCTTAAAACTTTGACGGGAAAGTAGGCTAAAAATGATAATGGGAAAAAAGTTATCAGTTGATATTAAAAATAGTTCTATGTTCTATGTGACACAAATTTTTATTCCTGTAAATTCGTTAAGTTTGGTAAGTTTTATTTTTATTTTTATTTTTATTTTATTTTTTTGTTTTTTGTTAAAGGTATTCTTGTTTTGTTGCATATTTAACTTTCTGTATTAGCAATTTTTTAAAACATTTGGATTGACTTAACAGTTTTATTCTTTCCATTGTATTCACTCAGACTGGAGATTCAGAAATTGTCTTGTTCGTTAATCACCATCCTTTCCAAGACACGTAAACTTGATCAGTGTTTAATTTTTAACATAATATTGTATTTTTTTCTTGTATTTTCCCCTAAAACAGCTTCCGTTCTAGTTAAATTCTGTCTGAAGCGAAAATTATATAAAAACGTAAATCAGATTGTTTTTAAGTTGATAAATATGTTTTTTCCCTTCAATTTTCACATTAAAATGAGTCTGGTGAGAAACTCCATTTATAATAATTTTTTTAATCATCAATTTGACCAATTGTTTTCGTAAAATTAACAGCGAGAAATCGACCTTCCCCCTCCCCCCGAAATTGGGGTCTAGCTATGCCACTGTTTTTGGTTATCGTATACCACTCGCCTATAAGTCATGAAATCACAAAAAACGAAGTTGGAGTTGGCTTACATTCGAAGACAAAACATCGAAAAACCTAGACTTTTCCCGACAATATTTTAATCTTTTAACAATAAAAGAAAAAAATTCCGGTAATTTCTGATATGATTTTATATTCTCTAGTTGCTTCATTGCAGTAAAAGATCAGACGATCGGGAAAATGCGAGGAGCGCCGAATTTCAATTTTGCGAATGTTCTGTATCGCGAGAAAATTAGAGCTCATTTTAAAAAAATAAATGAAATGTAATAAAACAACAAGAAATAAAAAAAGCAAAATTTAATGATATTAACTCGCAATTAAAGCAACAACTAATAACACTCTAATTCTAATCGCAAAACAAACCCTTTTCAGAAAATCGAGAAATAAATTCGAGCTGCACATTTCCGATTTTAAACATATTCATTGCATTTATTTTCCTTCTTCTTAAAATGACATATTTCCAGAAAGAAAAACACGGCTCAAAATATTTCCTGATTTTTTTTGAAGAAGTTCCGGATTTTAGGTTTTTTGGGATTCCGAATTTATGGTCCTATACTGCATTACGTATCATTACACTTCCATGCTGAATAAGTAAAATAACTGTCCCGTAAACATTTAATATTTTAATACATATCGACATATTTACCGACAATATTTTTAGTTCCTGCAATCTGCAAAATACCTGCCCTCCCAAGGGCCGGTCTGTTTCAAATATGCCCGGGCCGAATTTTCTTCCCAGTCCGCCCCTGCCATGACGCTCTTTAAATCTAGAGAGCCAACCCTTTGAGAAAACGGAATCGCTGACACCAAGAACCTCTCCAAAGAACTTGGCTTTTTCTTGCAAAATCACCCCTGTTAAAATGATGTTTTGATTCCTGGCCTCTTTGATCCAGCGTAAAAGGGCCACTTCCATGTCTTCATTTTTTCCGGTTCTCATTCTCTTCCTTGCTGGCTCAAACTGATTCACAGCATAAGCTGCTTCAATCTTATTTTTATTTTTAATGATCGTGGATAAAGTGCTGTTGGCAATTCCATATTTCGCAGCAATCTCTGTCTTCTTCAATAATTTATCTTCAACTTCATTTAAGATCTTTTGCTTCGTTTCTAACGTCAAAGATTGCTGTTTCTGATTCATTATTACGAATGCAAAAAAATCAACTGCACCCCGCACAGGGCTAGCTCAAAACTAAAATTTTTCGCAGCGTTTACTCTGCATGTAATCAAAGTCGTTCTCTTTATAACTCATTCCCAAGAAATAGATTGAGAGTTTAGCACCATGTTAAACGAATGAAATGAACAGAAACAAAGAATAGAATGCTTGATTGACCCTCTTGAAAATTAGGTGGCTGGGAAGTCTTCCTGACCCACACACTTTTGAAACTCTACCCCATTGTCCCCTAATGGAAGTGTCCATTGCTTATCTATGCCCATTAATAGAGGTGTCTCTTGTCAATTCATTCCCGTCTCTGATCCGCACTAAAACGCTTGTACAGTGTCTGTCAGAAAAAGGATTAGCGTGTGAGCTGCAGGCATTTTACCTGTTTCGCTATTTTCTTAGAATTCCTAGAAGTTAATAAGTGCAACAGAATTTTCAAGCTTCCTAAGCTCCAAGAAACTTTCATGTCAAAGAATGTTTTTTTCACCTTTCTTTTCTTTTCTTTTTTTGTCAACTGAAAAATTTTGTTTTCGTCTTAAGCGGAATTTTGTTCAAATCAATTTAGTCTTAAACGATTAATTTAACACTAGTTCTTAGATTATCTGACGGGGAATGGCATTCATTTCGCGTTAAGCGAGTTCCCGTTAACAGGGTTTGACTGTAGTTTTAGAAAGGGTGGGTCCAGAATAACTAATTTGTTACATTTCTATGACAAGGTTACCATGGCTTTAGATAACAAAAAGTGCGTGGATGTTTATATTGACTTCCAAAAAGTGTCTGCTAAAGCACGCCATGCATCTGTTCTTAGAAAACTTGCTTATATTGTAGAAGTTACAGGCAATTATTCTCAATGGATTGATGTTTTAAGTGGAGTTCGACAAGGTTCAGTTCTAGGAACGTTATTGTTTATTATTTTTATTAATGCCTTGACATGAAATGATGAGTCTGCCTTGTCATTCATTTCACGGGCCACAGTTCACTTTGACAAGAAAATATTATTTTTTAATGTTATTTAAATGTTCTTTGTTAACATCAATCTAGTTAATAAAAATTCAAATTTCAAACTAAAATACTCTTTCTCAGCTTTCACGCAACTGTTCAGTTATGTGAAATTAAATAGTATTTTTTCATTGTATCAAGTTCCCTTTAATTTGCATGTCAAGGGGTTAAGGATATTAGTGAGAGTATTTCTGGGAACATCAATATTGTTGATGATGATGTTAAAGTCATGGGAACTTTTGACATGGAAGAACAAATCAATTGGCTTCAACAGGATTTAAATAGTTTCCAGGTGGACAATTAAGTGGGGCATGTCTTTTAATGTAGGGAAACAGTGTGCTTCATTTAGGTCATGGGAATATAATCCTTTGTCTAAAGCTAATTTAGAAAGTACAGATACCAAAAGTACAATACTTGAAAAGTATACTTTAAGTGCTTACTTATCCTGTAGAAAAAAGTTTTTAACTTGGAAATCGTTCAAAGGCTAAAAATGAAAATGATATGATAGAATAGACCTTGAAAAGCCAAAAGAAAAAACAGTAGGAATGCTTAAAAATTTTAAATGTTAATATAAAAATCTCAGAAAAGAATGCTTTAAAAATTTAGAGAACCGTCGCCACAGGTATATAAATGGCAGCCCCCATTCTGTAAAAGTTCCAATTTAATCAGTCTTAGATTTCTTTTGAAAAAATGTTGTGATTACGTAAGATTTTCTCTTCTGTAATTTTTTTTTAATTTCATGTGCCCCTTTGCTCTGTGCTCATCTTCATCAGCTTTTATAGATTTAGCACCCTCTATCATTGCTCGAGCAAGCTGCATTTCTGTGAAACTTGATTTCTAATGCCCTCTTTTAACTTTTCATTTGCTTCGTCAAGTAGCTTTGTGGAAACTATTTTATTTGCATTTTTCCTGGTGTTTATAGGAAAAGTTTGGTGGTTATATATCACTTTATGAGATACCTAAAAAAAAGGTGATTTTAGGTGACAATTTGCTATGAAAAGTGACTTTAAAAGAACCAATGAAAAAAAAAAAGTGATTTTAGGTGACAATTTGCAACAAAAAGTGACTTTAAGTGACCAATGAAAAAAAAAGGTGATTTTAGGTGAAAAAAGTGACTTGGTGGGAACCCTGTAGTATGCTATTAATGCAACGTTCTAGAAATAGAGGATTTGCAATAAATATGATACTTGTTTCAAATAATATTTATGGGCTTCATGAAGTAAGTTAAGAAATAACAGTCAGTTGAGACAAAAGGTCTAACTTTAAATAACATGCTCAAGAATTCTCAGTTCAGGTTCAGCTTCAGTTCTGTTGCTGCAGCCATTCTTTCTCGAAACATAAGCTGAGAATTCCGTTTCGCACACATATGTAGTTTGCAAATTGTAAAAGTGGTGACATGGCCTACTGTAACAATGGGAAAGAAGATTCCTAACTTAAATTATATCAGAATTTCACTAAAGGTATTAACTGAAGTTATTGCGGCAAGGATCAATCAAGTATCATCTCAATAAAAACTTCCATATTCTACTGACGTATAGTTGAAGGTTGCACATAGAATACTATGCATTGTTGCACTATATACTTTTAACTCTCCATTCATTTTAATATTTTTTCTGCTGCTTATTTGGAGGATATTGATTAGAAGTTTTCACCCATCTTCCAAGTGCCCAAAAAATTCTGAAATTAATACTCCTACAGTATGGGACCCCAATTTCGGAATCCAGAAGACCCAAAATGCGGAACCTTTTTCCGAATTTCAAAAAAAAAAAAAAAAAAAAAAAAAAAAAAAAAAAAAAAAAAATTGGGAAATATTTTGTATCGTTGTTTTTGTAAAATGGGCGTTTTAAAGAGAAGGAAAATAAAATGTAATGAACATGTTTAAGATTGGAAATGTGTTGTTTACAAAATAATTATTTCGCGTTTTTCCGATTAGAGTTTTTTAATTTGTTGCTTTAATTTTGAGTTAGTATCATTAAATTTTGCTTTTTTTAAATTTCTTGTAGTTTTTTTTTTTTTCATCTTTTAAAATGAGCTTTAATTTTCGCGCGATACAGAACATTCGCGAAATTGAAAATCCGCGTTTCCCGCATTTTCCCGATAATCTGATCTTTTACTACAATTTAGTGGCTAGGAAATATAAAATACAATCAAAATTTGACAGAATTATTTTCTTTCATTGTTTAATTAAAGAGGCTAAAATAACATCGGGAAAAGTCCGGATGTTTCGATGTTTTGCGTCGAATGTAAGCCTACTCCAACTTCGTTTTTTGTGCTAAATTTCGCGACTTACAGGCGAGAATATACGATAAAGAAAATGCTATAAATAAGCAAACTGCTGATAGAAAGTTTAAGAGTAAATTATATGGGCTCTGATGCTACTTACAAAATTTTTTGAATGAGGACCCAAAATCCGGAAAATTCCGAAATCCGGATAGATCGCGGCCCCGAGCGTTCCGGATTTGAGGTCCCATACTGTATTTCAACTCCTTCCTATAATGCAATGCCAAATCTGTTACAGCAACCAGAATGAAAACTTCAAACTGAAATCCCTCAACTGGAACTATCTCAAAATTGTGTTTTAGAAAAGGCACACACCTCATCTTTTAGTTCAAAAATGCAAGTTAGTTAGCTTTAATAACAGCTATTCATTCTGCAACAGAAGTTTCAAAACAATATTAAGACGATAAATAGTGACAGTATTATCAAGGGGAGTTTTGAGGATTACCCACCAGAATACTTGGTTTTGGGTCTTATTTATAATTTTAGTATGTTTATACATACACATATAAGGACTATCATTATCAAAATCCTCTCTCGTAGGAGAAAATTCTGGTTGCTCCACTTGTTAACAGCGGAATAAAAAGTGCTAACAAGCCCACAAAACAATTTTCAGGTTTTGAAACTCGATTAGTTTACGTTTTTTACACAGTAGCACTCCTTTATTACTTATTGCTCCCCTATTTACTATTTTTCGATGTGGCCTCCATATGGCTCCCGTTGAGGAACCCTGGTCTAGAGCAAAGGAGTTATAGAGGACATGATTCTGGTATTTAAATTCATTAAAATGGAAAATGTTAAGGGTCTTGCATTTATGCACAGAAGGTAAAACCAGAGGTCATTGTTTTAAGTTTTTCAGATCTCGGGCTAATCTTAAAATTAGGAAAAATTATTACTTCAACAGGGTTATATGCAGTTGGAATAGTTTACAGGAAATGACTGTTACTTGCAGTGGGGTAGAAACTTTTAAGAGGATGCTCATTTTTGATTGTTAAACTGACTAGGACCAGCCTAGATGGGCCTGTTGCTGGTAGTCACTTTTGTATTTGTACAATATTATTAATAATTTAAACCAAACAACGTACACAACGAAGAATGCAATAAGAAATTGCTAACGAAAAAAGCAGGTGTTGTGCAAGTGTAAGTGAAAAAACCTGAAAACTCTCTCGCCGAGTAGAACAGGGTTGCTGTGAATATTGCTCCAAGTGGGGAGAAATTCCAGTTAGAATTGGAATTTCGAGCTCTCTACCTCTAAACTACCATGAAACGTCAGTAAGCGCTCGTTTTGGCAATTGCTGTTTTTTTTTTATCTGCCCGCGAAGTGCGAAAAGTTGAACTCTGCTAAAACATTGTATTTTCCATAGAAAAAAGCGATTTCCGTAATTTGTAGTCAACTTCAAATTTTTGTATTTTTCCCGTAGATACTACGAGAATCCGTAGCATTCGGCATATCTGCCTTACATGCTCTCTTTTTTTATTTCATCAATTGGCAACTTTAAACTAGCAGTAAATAAAAAGAAAACTTAATAGCAATACTTACTTAACACATTTTCCAAGAATATGTTTATAGAATGATCTAGTAAAGTAAGACTCTAGTAGCTTGTTATCATACACAGCTTTGGCAATAACACGGCCAACAAACTTAAAGTAACTCAAATGGTTTGAATTACAATGTGAAGAAGAATTTATCATATAGGTTACACGATCGCCAGGGGAAGTTGTAAACAAAGCATACATAGGATTGAAAATTTCTCGAGAAATAATAGTATACCATTCACGAAGTAACCCACCAGCATCTTGGCCTTCTTCACCTAAAAGAAAATATTATACATACATATATATAAATAAATAAATATATATATACACACACAAACACACAGAATTAATATGAGGCACCTAGAAGCAAAGAGGTATAAGTGACTAAATTGAAAAAATTTGAACTAGTAATTATGTAATTTATACAATAAAATGGGACTATCACAAGAATGGGTAATTTATGCATAATCACCCTGTATCATAGTGATATTTAGTATCCTTTTCCGAGTTTTGCAAGTGTGTGACCGTTCAAGAATAGTACGATTGCACAAATGCACACCTTAGATGGAACTAAGTTACACAAGTGTTTTCACCCAACCCTCTTGTTGTGGTACCTCTTACTCCCCCCCCCCTATAGGGACCATGAGTTCATAATATATATATATATATATTTAAATCACTTAAGAACAAAGAGAGAGATGGAGAAAGAATAGTTGCAATGTTTTAAATAAGGTCATTCAAAATTGAAAAATATATTTGGTGTAGAAAAAGTTTTTATCACAATTGCAAGAGGGGACCATTCTCTTGGTTTTGTGTCAGGTCAACTCAAAACTTTTTATCAGAACTTTGGAAGGACAATATTTAAATTTGGATTAGCTTTTGATATTTGTCAAGGGTGTTAGCAGTAAGGACTTTCATTTCTTAAAATTTCAAATATTTTCCTGCACCTTGACTTTAGTATTTTCTATCCTTCCTTATATTTTCCATCATATAGGGCAAAATGTGATTTATCAGGTCAGAATTTAGAAAAAATACCTGAATCAGGCAAATGGATAAAAGTACTTATTTTTAAAAAAGCTAATTAACATCTAAATAATCAATAAATTATTAAAATTATTTAGATGCATTTAATTCACTCCTATATACACACACACATATATAGATATATATATATTCACTTTTTTCAGTTTATTATCTCTTGAAAAATTATGGTTTTTATCAACTTCAGTATCTTGCATAATTTTTCGTTTTAATTCTGCTTGGAATTTTTTGCTCTGTTCATTTCCTGACAAAAGTGCGAAAACTTTGGATTCCCGAATTATGTACTTGATCGAGTGGAAAATAGAGTATGTTTTAACAAAAAACTTAACAGCAAAAACAAATCCTTTACAAAAATTGTTATCTCAAAATGAAACTACACGGTTCCACTTGCAATTACATTACATTCCCTTCTTTTAAAAACATTACGCTTAAAATCTGCAGCAAAAACGTTCCTGATTTTTCTCTGAAAGTATGGAGGACAACTTACTCGCGGGGTTTGTTTATTTGTCTGAAAGTTGGGGCTTCGGCTTACATGCAAATGGGCTTATATGTAAGTATATACAGTAAGATTTTGATTAAAAAAATATGTTTACTTTAAAATTAAACTTTGAAATGAAAAAAAAAAAAAAAAAAAGATTATTCTTGTAAAGGATGCAGAAAGATTAAGCCAAGAAATTAATGCATGCATTTCTTTGCTTGTATGTGGAAATTAGGCCTATGTAATTTTAATGTATTTTACGGCAATTAACCAAAAAATATATATTGCTGCAATTGAAAGGGACAATACTAAAATGAGGGCATAAAATTTAGGGCGATGGAGTAAAAAAATTTCTAGAAATTATGAGGAGAAAGATCAGCTTTGGTAAATCGTAGTTTTGCGAAGGGTCCAATCTGGTTGATTAGATGTTTCTGAAGGGGCCGGTTTGATCAATCGAATTTTGGTGAATGGTCCGTTTTGCTTGACTGGAATTTTGTGAAGGGTTCGCAAATAGAACCAATTCACCTCTGCCTCAACCCCTAGTTTATTTCATTATTTTACCAGCAAATGTTGCTTGAACGAAATAGTAAGGAGGAACGATATGGAAATAAAAAAATAACCAGTTAATTAACCTAAACATGTGCACAACAAAAAAGAAAAACATCATTGCCTTAAAAAGACTCAACTAAAGGAGGGGATATATTCTGCATGTGTCATGCAACTTTGTTTCATAGATGTTATCATCTACTGAAAGTTGCTTCGTTTTCTTCCCCCCCCCCCCTTTTTTGTAGAAAGGGAGGAGGGGACAAAGATTAATGAAGAAATTCCTGCCATTGTTATCATTTAGGGATAAAGGGGAAGGAACAAAATTATTTTAAAACTTGCACAATTGTCTAAAGACAGAAAATAGCGTTTATTAAAAAATGAATTCAGATTTTCAAAAAAAAAAAATTTTTACAACCTGTATTACAGTTTTGAGTTAATATGCTGTATGTATTTAAAGCGAGTGCAAAAATTTGCTATTCTAAAAGACAAATAGCATCATGTATTGTACTCATCAGTGGTGTAGTAACATGGATTAGAGCTTTTTTTAATGTAACAAATAATAATTGCAGTATTTTCCTTGGTAAGCATTAACTAACATAATTTTTCATATACATATCTATTTTAAAAGTAACATTGATGTATAGTGATTTATGATGTAGGATTCAATCTTTTTTTCAATAATCCCCCCCCCCCCCCCCATATTGACGGCTGAACAAACCATGACGAAAACGACCAGGCTCAATGAACCCTCCCCTGTCCCGACTAGCCTTCCGGTAGGAAATAACTTAGCACAAGAACACTGCCTACAAAATCAGTTTCATTTGAAAGGGTTCGAAATTATAATTCTTCTTATTTATTTAAAAGGACATAAGTCAAATCGCCTCACTTTCTCGGCTAGGGATACGACCGTGCAACCATGAAGCATTATTTAGAAGTAAATCATTGAGTGTGTATCAAGTAAATTTATGGAATCAAGCTTGAGACTAAATAGATTAGAACATACCTTCAAAAACTATATAAAACCTATTTTTCCAATCTTCAGGAGTTCTTCGATGTAATTCTCTAAAAGAATCTTCAAAAACATGTTCCCTACGTACATGAACAGCTAAATCTTCACGCCTAGAACCTTCATCCATTCTTTCAAGTTCCTGTCGGAAGTACCGACGTTTAACATCAAAATCCAACACTCTAGTATGATCTACTAATACTGAGAATGGACCATCGGCTAAAGGAGTTGTAGATTGTCTGAGTATTTGATTGAGTACTGTTCGATGAGTTTCTGTAAATAAAATACAACAAAATACAATTTTCGAAAAAATTCTACATTTTAAAACGAAATTAACAAAAAAATGTCATTACCTTAACATGAATAAAATACAGTAAAATATTTTTTAAAATAAAATACAGGCATAAATACATACACACAATACAGGTTAACTCCATTTGGGGTTGATCCAGCATTTTGAAACTGGTTGAGTGGGATGAAGCCTTAGCAATCATCCAAAGCGTAAAAAAGTTCCATAATTATGTATTTGGCCATAAAATTGAAATTCCTAGTGATCACAAAATATTGTTAGGACTTTTAGCTCCAAATAAGCCCATACTTAACATGCTATCTCCAAGAATGCAAAAATGGTCAATCATGTTAAGCTCTTATGACTATAATTTAGTTTATAAATCAGGAAAAGAAATCACTAATGCCGACGGTCTTAGTCGTCTTCCACAGCCACTGACAGTAAATGAAGAAACTCCTCCTAACGAAATTTTGTTATTGGAAGCTCTGAAGAAACCGCTCTTAAAATCAGCTGATTTGGCCCGTCTGACAGCTCAAGATCCCATTCTATTGCGAGTTCTCAACTGGGCATGGAGGGGATGGCCTGTAGAAAAGCAAGCTAAGGAGTTTGAACCATTCAACATAAGGAAACTAGAACTGTCTGTCCATAAAGATTGCCTACTATGGAGCTCAAGAGTGATTATTAATAAAAGAGCTCAAGCTGACATATTAGAAATTCTGCATAATACTCATCAAGGTATTGTTAGAACAAAAGCTCTCGCTCGTAGCTATGTCTGGTGGCCAGGCATTGACAAGGAAGCGGAAAGAGTAGTCAACTCATGTGAAATTTGTCAACAAACCCGGAAATCACCACCAAAGGTTTTTATCCCATGGGAAAACACAAAGAAGCCGTGGTCTCGAATTCATATCAACCATGCTGGTCCTTTTCAGAATTCTTTGTTTCTTATCGTAGTCGACTCATATTCTAAGTGGTTAGAAGTATTTAAAGTACCTTCTACGGATTCGTCAGCAACCATCAATGTATTAAGAAAGTTATTCGCCACTCATGGAATACCTGACATATTGGTCTCGGATAATGGATCATCCTTCACGTCAGCTGTATTTCAAGATTTTTTGCAAAGAAATGGTATTAAGTTCATACCTACTGCTCCTCAACATCCATCTTCAAATGGACAAGCAGAACGCATGGTACAGACTACTAAGAATTCCCTGAAAAGGATTATTTCTGGAAACTGGGAATATAGACTTGCAGCATTCTTAATGGCACAACATAAAATTCCGAGTTCCTCTACAGGAATGTCTCCTGCTGAATTACTAATGAATCGGAAATTGAAAACCTGTTTAGACAAATTGCATCCTGATTTATCAGAAGAAATTAACATAAAAAAGGATGGTGACAATCTGAATAATCGCACAAAGATAAGAATGTTTGCTCCTCTCGATACTGTGTATGCATTAGGATTTCCTCCACATAAGAAATGGGTTCCTGCTACAGTTACGGAAGTCTTGGGTTTGACCAATTACGTAGTACAAACAAATGATGGTCTTGTGTGGAGAAGACACGTTGATCAACTGAGAAGTCGTGTTCCAGGAGTCACAGATGTGACTGATGATCCCGAAGAGATCAGCCCAACAATTCCACAACGATCCGAATTGTCTTCTCAGTCTTGAAGTGTACCACAAAAGCCACCGCAATCTTTAAAGGAGTCTTCACCTGTTTATGAGGCTGCAAGTAGTCCAGCGTCTTCAACAGAAGATGATGTTCATGTTCCTGATCCAGATGATGTGAGTGAACCTCAACAGAGCTCGCCTTCTCCAAGGCCTGTCAGAAACAGGCGTCCACCGAGTTGGTAAAAGGACTATAAAACTTAGAGGGGAGGGATGTAATGTATTAATCGTAATCGTATTGTGTTTTATTGAGTTTTTGTATGGCAACAGCATAAGTGTTATTCTTCTCAGTCTTCTCGTTCTCAATGTAAATAGTAGTCGTTTTCATGTAAGCGTCCTCAGTAGTTGTAATAAATGTTCTTTAACCGGTATCTACAGCCTGGATTAATGATGCCCATTAGTAAAGAGTAAACCCTAGCTCACATATATAAAACCCTGCCAGTGCATTCTTGAGATACCTTCTATCTGTAGAATATTTCCCGAAACGTTAACTGATAATAGACTATAATGTGAAATTTTTTTTAATAGAAATTGTCAAACACTTAATGAATCATTTTATTGTGAATGCATACTTTTAATTACTTTCAGCAAAGATGTACAGTTAATAAATCCTTAATTATATTTTTAGTTATTAAAACTGTGTAGGTTTAATTTAATATTTTGCAGAAATAAATTTAGATTTTAAAACTTTTTTATGGATAGAAGCAGACAGTAATCCATCACAATTGAAATCTAATGAAGGTATGTACTTTCCCCAGGATAGGGCATATTCAAAGATGCTTTCCTACCAGTACAAAGAAATACTGACACTAAAACAGCTTTTCTTAATCCCCCCCCCCTTTATTCTTGTCAAATATGAAAAAAAAAAATCACACCAGAAAGAAATAAGTCTAAAAAAATGAAAATTAAGTCATAAACAAAGAAAAGTATATAAATTAATATTTAATTATAATTAAATGTATACTAAAGATAAGGAACATTATAATTAAACAAAAGCAATGCTGTATCTTGCTATTATTATCAGCCTTTAGCATATTTAAATGGAATTGGGGTTTTTGACGGCTAAAACCAAACCCTGAATAAAACAATAAACAAATGATAAAAAATGGATGGTAAAAATATTTTTTGTTTCCTTTGTACAGCGCTTCAAAAACCGGGCGAAAATCATGCCTCTACACTAGAATACCCCCTTAATGTTGGGTCGATAGTTGGCAAAAGTTGAGGGTAGTGTTTAAGATTTTGCCAATCCTTTCAAAAATGCACGTTTTGACAATTTTTCAAAGTATGCTTTTTTTTTCTTTTTCAAACAGAAACTTGAGCCTTAATAGCACCTTGATGTTTAAAGATTAAATAAAAATTACCCAAATAAACAGAAAATAAACTTACCAGTTAAAGCAAATTTGTTTGAAGTTAAATTTTCTTTTTTTTTAAACACTATGTAAGGATTTTTGTATCCCCAGCCATTTTTGTTTTCCCTTCAATTTGTCTTTGAAGATTCTTTGATTGGTATTTATTTTGATTTTATTTCTTTATTTATCAGAATGACAAAAAAATGATTGGTAAGACTTGAGCTTTAAAATTTGGTTTTGCTTTGGAAATCATAATTATTTCTTGCACCGTTTCGACATTTTAGCAAAACGAAGTAAAAGAACAAGGTGCTATAGATTAATAAAATCCTGATCAGGCATCTTTAAAGTGCTAAAGCCTGTGTATCACATGAGTGAACACTTTGGAACAGAGTTTCATGCATTTCTAAGAAAACAACAACACTAGATGAAACATTGTGTAACATAAAAGCTAAGATTTTAGGGCTGATAAGCAAGCGTTTGTCAGTCGCCAATGTTGAACTGAAGTTTCTTGGATTAGCAGAGGGGTTTCCATTGCTTTCGGTTCACAATTCCAAGAAAAAAGAAGGAAATTTTTTGGGGGGTGTCCGAACGCATGTTCGGACATCTCCAGTTCAGGGTAAACTCCAACTTTTCAAGAGGAGAAGAGGGAATAAAAAAAATGCAGAGCTAGAAAATCTCAAGAGCTGAAAGGGAGAATATAAAACCAAGCTTTTTGAGGAATTAACTCTGACCAGGAACTTGTTGGGACATTAGAAACAATGCACCTTGGGTGTGAAGGCGGAGAGGGCATCAGAGGGAGAGAGATAACAGAAGCTGGACAGCTTAGCTACATTTTTTTAAACTGCTGATCAATCAGAGATAGGAGCATGAGAATTATTCATGATTTCCCTTTGATACATGTGGTTGCCGGCTGTTGTAAATAGTTTGTCCCCCATGAATTGTTTTTGAATACATTTTCAAGATGGTGGTTAAAGCATTAACATTATTACACAAAGGATACAGTTTTGACCGAAAATGAATCACGTCTTAGTGAGGGAATTTGCATTATATTTCTATACAGCTTGTTTTTTCATCGCTTTTCTTGGTTTACGGTGAGGGTAGTGGTTCGTCAGGGGGCAGTTTAATGAGGTTCGACTGTAACTTTGTGAAAACTAACTTCCAACATCGTGATAAAAATTGTTACTATATTTTACCAGCTTATTTAATAATTCTATAAAAGTACACTTTGGTAGCTTAGAATTATGTAAAAAGTCCATTTTGATTGAGTAGAATTTTGTGAAGGGTCTAGTTTGATTGACTGGATTTTTGTGCAGGGTCGAAAAATGGACTTTAATTTTCTCTGGCACTACCTCTGTCCATATGTAACATATGACAAGAGACAACTTTTGTTCTTCATTTCAAGCCGTAAATATAAAATATCTAGATATGTTTTGTTGGGCTTATACATTTTCATGCCTACTTTAAAAAATAGCAGAAGAATTATTAGTATATGAGAAATCAAAACTTTAAATTATTATACAAAAGCATGTCTTAACAGACATGACAAGATTTTTCATTGAGTGGTAGGCGCTCTGTTTCCCAAAAATAATTATAACACAAGGCATTAGGTTAGTTATTGTAACAAAAGTTGACTGTACAATTGCTTGGAGCAAAAAATTATAGATAGTAGAAAGAATGAGGAACTTGAATTGAGGGATGACATAAAGGGAATTAAAAAATTTAAAAAGAATGATGATGGCTGCCAATCAAATTTCAACTACATCATTCAGTACCTATTCAAAAACACCATTGTAACAATGGATAACTCAGAGTAGAGAAAAGTATTTTCCAATAGGCTATTTAGTACTGAAATTTTTTTTCAAAGATTTTTTTAAATCCCAGATGAACTCTCATTGAAGAAGCTTCCAACACTGAAAACAAAACTTTTACAAATATAATTTATGATATGAAGAAGTTAATCAGAAAGTAAGTTGTATTTTACATGAAAAACAGCTGGTTTTACTGCTTATTACCAGAAAAATACAAGCAGAAAACTCACTGCTGCATGCAGATAGAAGATTGATACAGAAAAAAAAAAAATCAGAACCAATTTTATACTGAAGTTTAAAGTGTACCTGCAAATTTCAGGAACTTCTTTTTATCACTTGATACTTTTACTGCAGTTGACGCTGACAAACTTTCTGAAGCAACCACATTTTGTTCAGCCACCCCAGTAACATTTAGAGGCGACACTGGTAGAGCATCTTGAAGATGAGACATTTCACTTTCGGAGGCATCTTGTGGACCATCTTTCCTAAATATTGACAAAAGCCAATTTCATACACTTAAAGTAAAAATAACTTTTGCTCTGCCACACCAGTAGTGAATTAGCTATGTACACATACATTTATTATTTATATATTATTTAAATTTACAGCAGAAAAACCTACATTTATTACAATAGTACATAAGCTTGCAAAGCTATATTAGTTGATAATCACTGCATTAAATATTGAAGCATTCATAAAATTGAAGTTCTAGGTTTTGAATGCAGCACTTAATCACTATTGAATAATTTATTTGAAAAAAAAAAGTCAAGCACTACTTTAGAATTTCAAATACTCATTCTTAGCATCATATTAAAGTTCTCCAATAGGAATTACATAATTTTTTTTTACTGAAACTAAAATGC
Source organism: Octonoba sinensis (assembly GCA_038502835.1). Classification (NCBI taxonomy): domain Eukaryota; kingdom Metazoa; phylum Arthropoda; class Arachnida; order Araneae; family Uloboridae; genus Octonoba; species Octonoba sinensis. The sequence continues at coordinate 191,592,742 of CM076598.1, read as the reverse complement.
ATTTGAATATACCTTTCAGTAAATAATCCCTATTGAGAAATGTAATGTGATGAGATTTTTTTTTCAGAAATTAAAAAACTTGGCACATGATGAGTTTCTGAAATAAAAGATTCAATTCCTCTCATTAGCAAAATTATTCTTTCCAGTACAAAAATCTAGTGGCGTTAGCAAATGTATCTGGAAGATCGAAAGCTTTTGGTGTAGCAGGCTATCTTTTTTTCTTTTGCAAATATTTCAAAGTGACATTCTAATTAAAACACCCTGGTAATAAGATGTTGATCACCTTACTATATCTTTAAAAAACATGAAACTACAAAAAAGCTTAATGTATTTAGTCAAATGAATTTACTTTTTATTTTCTTTTTCAGATGAGGCATGCACCAAGAAAAATGCTTCCACTGCAGGTTGTAGGACCAAGACTGCATGATGGTCAGGAGTTTCAGCTAACTCTGATAAACAATCACTAAGAGCATTCCATAATACATCAAGTCTCAATTGGCTACTCAGGTGAATTGGACCGGATTCTTTCCGACTCTCAGCCGAAGTTGCTTTGGAATTTCCCTGTGCTATAATAAATAAACATGTAGGACTTTTAAAGTGAGTAATTAACCTTCTTACATGGGTACAGTATTAAAAATAGATTTATCGATAAAAATCATAGTTTAGTGAAGAAAATTTTTACATATTAATGATTCATAGTTATAGAATTTGGCATTTTTAAGTGTCCTCTTCTCCTGATATTCAAAACACATAGCTACTGGAAGAAAAGATTTCCCTTTATTGAATAACTAAAACTTAAAAAAGATAAAAATTCCTTAAATTTTCAGTAAATTCTAAAGTAAGGCATGCCCACCTCTTGCTCTCAAAAGTTCCTAGTGATAACTGGGAAGGAGGTTGGAGGAGAAAAGCATGTGAAAGTAAAGTAACTTTCACTGTAAAAACGGTTCAAGTACAACCAAATTGATTATGATAGTGTCAGCAACTCATGAGTGTTGCAACTCATATGGAATTATATTTCTTTATAAGCAAGTATTATGTTTTCGTACAAAATGCTCAGCACTTGAAACCTTGTTATGCCCAACCTAAACCTGCAACCTAATTACTCTTATATATACAGAAATTTATATTCAAACATTTGAAATATATCTCCTCTATTTCATATGTGTCACCAGATGAAAGAAAAAGTAAGAATAGGGGCTGCTTTTAATAAGAGAACATATCATAGGAAAAAAAGAGCTTTTAAATCCTATATTTTACTAAATTTATTTTCTTTTACTAAGCTTTTAAAAACTTTCTTTGTTTATAAGGAGGAAAGTATGGTATATGACCCCAATTTTGGAGCGCTTGAGACCGGATTCTTTCAGGTTATAAGTTTATATTTTCCGCACAAAAATGCCCTTCCCTTGACAAAATTCTGTGTAAGCCACTGGTAATGTCTCCCCCGCCCCCCCTCAAAAAAAGGTAGGAGGCAGGGTGTGCACTGAAAAAAGAGCAGATCAATCCAATAAAAAGGATTACCATAATTGCATGTGTATAGCACGAGTTATCTACAAAAAAAAAAAAAACCCCTTTTATACTACAGTATAGGACCTGAAATCCGGAACGCTCGGGGCCAATCTTTCCGTATTTCGGAATTTTCAGGATTTTGGGTCCTCATTCAAAATTTTTTGTAAGCAGCATCACAGTCCTATATTTTGCTCTGGAAGTTTTTAGTAGCATTTTTCACATTTGTAGCATTTTTAAAATTGTATATCCTCGCATATAAGTCGCGGAAAATTAGCACAAAAAACGAAGTCTGAGTCTGTTTATATTCAAGGCAAAACTGAAAAATCTCGACTTTTCCCGATATTATTTCAACCTCTTTAATTAAACAATAAAAGAAAAGGATTCCCTCAACTTCTGATATGATTTTATATTCTCCAGCCACTTAAAATATAACAAAACTACAAGAAATAAAAAAGCAAAATTTAATGATATTAACTCTGAATTAAAGCAGCAATTGACAAAAGCTCTAATTTCAAAAATAAACCCTTTTCAGAAAATCGTGAAATAACTCTGTAAACTGCATATTTCAAATCCTAAACATGTTTATTACATTTTACTTTCCTTCTTTGAAAATGTCTTATTTCCAAAAAGAAAAAAAAACTAACTGAAAAATATCTCCCAATTTTTCTTTAAAAAAACAAAAGCAATTTTTCTTTAAAAAAACAAAAGCAGTTTTTCTTTTTCAGCTGTCGAATTTTTTTGAAAAAGTTCCGTATTTTGGGTCTTTTGGATTTTGGGATCCTGAATTCGGAGTACCATACTGTATCTACAAGCAATAAATGGAATTTAAAAAATAAATGAATAAAAAGACAACAACTGTTCAAAAATATCAAAATCTATTTTCCCACAAAATAAATGTAGCGAAATAAATCTTAGCTTTTGAAATGGTGATCCAATTTCATCTATCCCTTATATCATCATCTATTAATTCCCCCCCCCCCTCCATGCAAGCAGATTGGGGATCGGACACTAAGAATGTAAGCACTTTATGGACAAACACAGTCAGGTTTCAGGCACCTCCATTGTATTCTAGGGGAGTATCCAATGTGGAAAAGGGGACTTGCATGGGAGAACTTTCCTTATCAGGGAAGTTGTATCAATCCAATGACCAGGGTCCGAAAAATCCTGGGCGCCAGGTCGCCCCCGCGACTAAAAAAAATGCCTTGGCGACTAGTTTTTCAGGTGTTGACAAATGGAAATATTATAGCTGGCTCCTAAAAATTTTCCCTGGCTCTTAAGATTTTCGCATTTTTGTTGGACTCTGCCAATGACCCAGGTATCAATCAATGTCAACTCTCCCCCCCCCCCCACTAACGACCAAAGTAATTCTTGACACTTCATAATTTGATTACTCTTCTACTATTATGAGAGTTGTGTACACGATTCCTAAAAAGAGAGCTAATCTTAAGTAGTTTCTTGTATTGTTCTTAAATAAAATGTAACACACAAACAGAAGAAGACTAAGGCGAAGCATGGAGATAAGCAATCTAGGTGTCACAGGAACTTTTTCCTCCCTACCAATTGAATCACAAGGAGGATAGGATCAGAGCACAGTGCATTGTCCATAAAGAGATACGCAGCCATGCTTTCGGTAGGCATGGATAAACCAAATATGGTAAAATGTAAATTCTTAAAAACTTTACTCCAAATGTTAAAAGTATTTTGTAATTTAAAATATTTTTTATAAACAGTGTGCCTTACAGAGTGATTCATTTATGTAATTGTTTTCATTCTGGGTAGGGTGCAGGTTATACACCAAACTTCATTTTTTTAGAATAAATTTTGCTTCTTGCAGACTATGATGTGGGCCATTTACCAATAACTACGGTATTTAACTAATTTGAGAATTTTGATGATATATGTTGTGCATTTAACATGTAACCCTGGGATTGTCCAACCATAGTGTGGTTAAAACTTTTTTTTAAATCTAAAACTTTTTCTCTTATATACTATTCTTATATACTACAAACATAAAACCACCAAATATTTATTTACATAGTAAAATCACGAAAGTAATCCCCGTTTCTAGCCAAAAGTGAAATCATTCCATATTTCTTAATACAAGCCCCCTCCAAATGGCTGATGATTTTAAAACTAATTTTGTGTTATTTTCTTATGATAGAGACTAAATATGTCCAATTTCTTTTTGAATTATATGTTTTATTTTAATGAATTATTTTTTCATAAATATTTAAGGTCTATATGCTTAAAAAAAATTCATGTACTCAGCGTTGATTCTTTCATTAAGCCGCCATTTTTGGTTGTGCTTAGAAATTCGGCACATTTTGAAATACCGCCTTAGCGCTGGTCCCGAATATGCCAAATTTGGGTTTTAATACTGCTTTAAATTTAAATTCTAGAGATTTCCACTAACTTAAGTGCTAAATTCTTTCTTTGGTAAAAGATGGCATCCCCATGCAATCAATTTACTACAGTATCGGAACTCAAATCCAGAACGCTCGGGGTCGCGATCTTCCCAGATTTCGTAATTTTATGGATTTTGGGTGCTCATTCAAAAAGTTTTGTAAGTAGCATCAGAGCCATATAATTTGCTCTGGAAGTTTTTATAAGCATTTTGCTCATTTACAGCATTTTTCATTATTGTGTACACTTGACTATGAGTAGCGAAATTTAGCACAAAAAACGGATTTGGAATCTGCTTACATTGGAGGCAAAACATCGAAAAATCTACTTTTCCTGATATTATTTTAATCTCTTTAATTAAACAATAAAAGAATTCCGTTAAATTCCAATGGGACTTTATATTTCCTGGCCACTTACTAAAGGCTTAATTGTAGTAAAGGATCAGGCTATCGGGAAAATGCGAGAAACGCTGAATTTCAATTTCGCGAATTTTCTGCATCGCGCGAAAATTAGAGCTCATTTTACAAGAAAAAAAAACATAATGAAATGAAGAGAAATAATAAAAGAGTTAATAATATTAACTCAGAATGCAACAATGAATAAAAACAAACCCTTTTCAGAAAATCGCAAAAAAACTTCTTTTATTGCACATTTTTTATTTTAAACATGTTTATTATATTTTATTTTCCTTCTTTTTAAAATGCCTATTTCCAAAAAAAAAAAAAAAAAAAAGATGCACCATATTTCCCGATTTTCTTTGAGAAACAAAAGATGTTTTTTTCAGCTGCCGATTTTTTTTTTTGAAAAAGTTCCGGATTTTGGGTCTTCTACATTATGGGATTCCGAATTTGAGGTCCCATGCTGAAGTAGAAAATTATAAGACAGATTTTTGTTTATTTATTTTTTGAATCTTGTTTTATATTAATATTTTAAAAATAATTTTAAATGGGTTATACTTATTTATCTTTTGCAGATGCTCTTAATTAATACTAAAAACAATTTTTTTGGATATATTTTCTTTGAAAATCTCTATTATAACCCCCCTATTTGAAATTTGCCAGTTGGTTTCTAAAAAGAAGGTGGTTACTTTTGGGATTTCAAGGTAATGCTGAATCAATCCTAGGGTGGTCAGGAGGGGGCAACTGCCCCCCCCCCCCGGCTTTGAGAATATAATGTATTTTTGTGAATGTACAGTGAAACCCCTCAAATCCAAACAAGTTTTCTTTGAAACCCCTCAAATCCAAACAAGTTTTCTTAACAAATTTGAGTTTGAAAAACCACCAGCAAAAACTTTTTTTTATTTTATCATAAAACAATTACTATACAGTAACCTTATTTTATATAACTAGTTGAAAAATTAACAAAGAAGCAGTTAGCTTACCTAACAAACTGTAAATTTGTCTACATACTTATGTCATGCAGGATTGCAAATCAGTATAAAATGGATACTGAAAATTTTCAGGTTAATCATTTTGCAAAAACAATGAATAAACAATAGAAACTCACAAAATATTCCTTAATCTTGCACTTGAAATCAGTTATCTTCAATTGTCGAAGCGACGAGGGTTCATTATTATGCCGTAAAGAGGGTTCGTTCATTGTTTTATGTAAAATTTTCGGCAAATCTGAACAAATTGAAATCTGCGAACAGGCTACAGCCCCAATTAGTTCGGATTTGAGGGGTTTCCCTGTATATGCATTTTGTTTCTTTTTTAATGTAAAGAGAATATAATTAGTTATTATACTACTAAGTTTTTATAATGGTCACATGGGAATGATTACCATGCATTTGCCTTTTATTAACGGTAATTAATCATTTTCACCAATGTCTAACAAATAAGTACATCAAACACACAAAAAAGTAACATTTTCTTATTTACGAAATTACATACCTCCTGAAAAATCCATGTCCCAGAGATTTGAAAACGAATTTGATGCTTCTACTGTCGCTGTATTCAGAGCAGATAAAGAGCTATCAGAAGGAAAAGGTTGGGAACTAGCTGTAGGCCCATTTTCTTCAGTTCCATTTTCAACTAAATCTGTTTTTAAATGTTATTGAAGAAAATAATATTAGAGAGCATAATGTTATCTTAAAAAATGAATTACTCTATTCATACATTGTTTTATTTACATACCCAACACTTTCAATAATTAGTTAAAATATCTTCTTAGAAAAGTTTTAATATTCACATTAATCACCCTAATCCAGGGGTTCTCAACCCTATGCCCGCGGGCACCGTGCCGTCCTTCGATCGGTCTAGGTGCGCCCGCTGCTTGTGCCCAACAATAAAATGTTTCAGTTCTCCACTTTAACCTACAGAACATTTACAATCTAGAGTAATGTGAATAAAAGGCCATTATAACTATGAATAAACCTATAATGATAAATGATAATGAATATCATAAAATCAAAATATAGATTATGACCTAAGGTCGATTCACATATCGTCCGTCCGTCCCGTTCGTCACTCTTTCCAAACGGACGGGCACCCCACGCAGATATAGGGACATTCACATACAGCGTCCGTTCATCAAACACGTGATAATTGTCACCCACTAGAGAGAAAGAGCGCTCATCGGGCGGAAACCAATGAGGTGAGATTTTTTTACGCGCTCATCCCATTCATATTCTCAGCGTCGCTCTTTCCCCACCAAATTTCCAGAAAAATAAAACTGCACGAGATACAATATATATGCCAAAATGTTTTTACACATATTTTTTTAGCATTTCTTTTCCACTAATGCAATGTCACTCCTAAGCTTTCTGAGTAAAATTCTTTGCTATTACGACCACATAATGCACAATTAATCCCCTCTCACTTACTCTTTCCTGTGTACCTGCATATTATAGTATAGGGATCTCTCATACTTATGCGCGGGCGCAAGAGAGCGCCCAAAAACGCGCATAATAAGTGAAAAACACGCATAAATGAAAAGCACGCAAAGGGAAAAACCTCAAAAGGGAGCTAAAAGTAAACCATCAGTTCAGTGTACACAGTAACTGTTAATTAATATTACATTATGCATACAATCATAGGGAAAAATAGGAAAAGGGATTACATAGTGTCAAAATGCACGTACGTATAATGCAAGTTACGTAAGTGCTGTACATTTGTTTGAACTATAAGAATATGAAATTGTACCCAGACATCATTTTGTACTTAATATTACTCCCTCATAAAATAAATTACAATCGATCATTGTTTTTGTTTTCGTGAGTTTTTAAGAAGAGTTATTTGAGTTCATCAAGGCGGGAAAAGTTTGATCGTTTTCAGAATTGACCTGCTGGTAGTTCATTCAGAGGCGGAGCTAGGGTTTTCAGCGGACAGGGACAACTGAAGATTTTGCGCCCCCCCCCCCCCTTTGCGAGAGCTTCTGTTAGCCGACATGCAATAGAAAAGGGAAAATAGAGAGACATAATGAAAATTTCAATTTTTTTCCCAGAGGAATTTAAATTAAAGTCCATAGCTTTGAAAATACTCATTTTTTCTGTCACTGATGTTTTAATATGTTTTTAAGATTCGCCAGTTTAACTTTAAACTCTTTACATGCCGTATACTTTGTTTCTTGTGATGAATGTATTCACTTTGATACAAAATACCTGTAAGTTTTTTTTAAATTTATGGTTCACAAATGCTTGGTACTTACAACTTTGTACTGAAGAGGGATGGAAATAAATGCGATATGTACTACCTTTTAATGAATGATGTTTTGAATCCTTTTTCATTGCATCTGATTGTCTTTAGAACAATCTGAAATCCTTCAAAAAAGAAAAAAAAAATCACAAGGGGGGGGGGGGGAGTGCAGGAATTGAGTTTCCCCCATGCAAATAAGCTCAGATTTAAAAGTATAACCCTACGATAGCATTATTTGCTACGAAAAAGCATTAATTGATCTTTTAGAGAAAAAGTTTGTTTTAAATGTTTTCTCAGTTTAAGGCCCCATATTACTGTTTCAAAGTAAAAGTTTTCTATGCTGCTATTGGGCATAATGGTAAATCAAATTCATCAAAGGGTTGAGACCATGTCCTCAATTAACAATATGTTCAATTTTTTAACTCCCAAAGCATTAACAGATCCAGGGTTCCCACCAAGAATATGATACAAAAAAAGTGACCATTTAAGAAAAAAAAGTGACCAAAAAAGTGATCAATTAAAAAAAAAAAGTGACCAAATGAGAATAAGCTTTGTATTACCACTAGAACACATGTAGAAAAAAGGTTTATAGGTTTTTAAGCATAGAAAAATATACATTTATTTTCTTCACATGCCATCCTCGTATAGTTCCATACGAGCCTACTTTCGTACATTCCAACTCCATATTTATACTCTTGCTATCTCTCTCTCTCTAAATTGTCATTTAGCTTTAGTTCTTGATTACTTCCAATGTACCGTCTTCAACAGTTAATACATATTCATTAATTAATTTACTCGTTCATGAATTTGTACACTTATTGATTTCTTCACTCATTCATTCTTTCACTCATTCAGTTATTCATTAATTCATTCTTTCACTAATTCATTCATTCCTTGAGAAATATCCTTAAAAATCCCGGCCAACAAATTTCATAAAAAAATAGGCTCGGTTAGTTCAGGTTGAACTTCGTATCTGTACATGTTCTTTGGCCTAACATCTTTCCGATAAAGTTTGTTCCAAGCGAATCTGTCAGCTAGATCAGGATTTATATAGGATTGAAATTTCCTCGTAGGCGCAAATGTTAATTTTTTCGAACTGTTCAAAAATGAACAAAAATTGTTCAAATCTAAAAAAATATTTCACACCGAGAGCTTCTTCTAATAAGCTTGTCCAAACCGAACTTGGATCTAATGCCTAATGTTACGTAATGTGCTTTATTTTTGCCCATAGTTGCTAATGTTAAGATTTTCTTAAATGTTCAAAATTAAACGAAAAATTGTTCAAATGAAAAAGTAAAATATGGAAATGAGATGTCCTGGCCAAGATCTTTTGAATTGGCTAATTTCTTCAAAAGTTATTGGGGGGGGGGGGGGGGGGGGGGCTGACAAACACATTTTGCCACATCTCAAAACCCTACTTTCAAATTTTTCATTCTCTATTTAATTACTTCTTTGACTTTTCTTTATTTTCAATGATATTTTTACGATACATTAAGTCTTCTTTCATTTTATTTATTTTTTGGGAAAGTATAAAAACAGCAGAAAGTTCAATCCTTAACTAATCTTCCATAAATAAACATCACCATCATCTCAAATAAAAAATCATTTTTAAAAAACCAATGGTTTTTCATCAGACACACAAAAAAAGCAGCCATACATATATATGCCAGAGGTGACCGATTATGCTAGCAATTTACAGAATCAACTTTATTTTTTAATGTGTGAAACAAGAAAAATTATTTTAAATGTTTTATCACAAAAATAAAATTAATTATAGGGAATAAAAACATTTAGAATATCAGAGGAGCATGTGCAAAATATTTGAAACAATTAGATAAATTAAAGGTGTGTATATACAAGGAATATTATGATCCTTTCTTAAAAAATTTAATTCAGAATATTCTTTGATGCCAAAATTAAAACACCAAAACTAGGTACAGTGAAACTTGTGTAAGTTGACCACTTGCAATGCAGCACTTTAGTGCTCAACTTACAGAGGGTGAGGTAGAGGGTGAAGGTCTGATTCCGTTCCTGAAAATAGTGGTCAACTTAAACAGGGGGTCAAAGATAGTCAACTTTACAGATTTTACTGTACTTCAAATGCATGCTAGTGCAAGGCTCAAAAGAGAAAAAAAAAGTTTAATATTTCAAAATTTGCTTTTATTCGGATTACTACAGAAATAAAGTTAATTTGAATATTATTTAAATTTACGTCAAATTACATATTTTAGAGCAAGTAAAAAATAAAAATCTTTTGATTGACAACTAAAGAAGCAAATAAAATCAATTATAAGCATGAAAAACAGGAAAAGGGTCAATGCCCAGTTAAATCAAGCAAGGAAATCGCTAAATTAAATGCATTCTGTTCAAGAAATGATTTTGATTATAATCCTTTGTCCAAAGCTAATTTAGAAAGTACAGATACCAAAAGTAAAATATTTGAAAAGTATACTTTAAGTGCTTACTTATCCTGTAGCAAAAAGTTTTTAACTTGCAAATCGTTCAAAGGCTAAAAATGAAAATGATATGATAGAATAGACCTTGAAAAGGGCAAAAAAAAAAAAATCAGAAAAAAAAATCAATTCAGTAGGAATGCTTAAAAATTTTAAATGTTAATATAAAAATCTCAGAAAAGAATGCTTCAAAAATTTAGAGAACCGTCGCCCCTGGTATATAAATGGCAGCATTCTGTAAAAGTTCCAATTTATACAGCCTTAGATTTCTTTTGAAAAAATTTTGTGATTACGGAAGATTTTCTCTTCTGTAATTTTTTAAAAATTTCATGTGCTTTTTTGCTGTGTGCTCTTCTCCATCAGCTTTTATAGATTTAGCACCCTCTATCATTCCCCGAGCAAGCTGTATTTCTGTAAAAGCTAGATTTCTAATGCCCTCTTTTAACTTTTCATTTGCTTCGTCAAGTAGCTTTGTGGAAACTATTTTATTTACATTTTACCTGCTGTTTATAGGAAAAGTTTGGTGGTTATATATCACTTTATGAGATACCTAAAACAATAGTGATCTTAGGTGACAATTTGCTACAAAAAGTGACTTTAAGTGACCAATGAAAAAAAAAAAGTGATTTTAGGTGACAATTTGCTACAAAAAGTGACTTTAAGTGACCAATAAAAAAAAAAGTGATTTTAGGTGAAAAAAGTGACTTGGTGGGAACCCCGCAGATCTATTAATGCTTTCGAGTGCACAAATAAAAAACTTGTGGAATCAGTGACTAAATTTTGTGAGAAGAACCAAAACGAGGTAGCAATCTCAATTGCATCACAAATTATCATTTTGCGAAACATTTTGGGAAGTGAAATAGGAGAGAGAAACTTGACAAATAAATATAGCTGAAGTTGCTGATTTAGTAATGATCGAGAACAATGTTTTATCATCCAAGTCTCCCAGACAAGTCTCGCATTGCCTTTTATATCTTTCTTACTTTACCAGTAACCATCAGCAGATAGATCATTATGCAAACAGAGGTTAATCGAATTTTACCTCAGAAGTACGATGAAAGAAGAAAGATTGAGCGGTCTTGCTGTTTTAAGCATAAAAGGCATCAGGATTCCTAATTTAAACATCGACAAACTTGTTCAAAAATTTCTTAATTCTTAAAAACGAAGAGGGAAATCTACTAGCACAGATTAATATAACATTGATTTTGTTGTCCAATTAGTGCCTAATTTTGAGAACAAATAGTTTCCCTTGTATCATTAGTGTTACTTAATTCACCTTATAAATAAATAACAGAACCCTGAATGAAATTTTAAATTTTAGTACTTTAAGATACTGTGTTATTTTCTCGTATTATTAAGATAAATTTCATTCCAAACTAGTAAGTGCATGCACTGCTTCAATTTGTTACTTTTTCGAAAATCCGCCAATTAATGATAAATATGATTTTAATTATCTTAAAGAAAACTAATGGTTATAAATACTCGAATATACCTTCACCGTAGTGTTTTTGTTTCAATCTTTTGTAATAAGCCAAAGATAGGGCGCACTTCTAAATCTTGCGTAGAGGCACACCTAAGTCTATGTATGCTACTGCAATCAAGATTGCTTGGCTATCATTTTTGATGTTTAGTGGAAATGATGCACATGTGCCAGGCAAAGCATTAAAGATAGGGTGGCAGTGTAACAAGAAAGGGATAAATCTTTCTAGAATTCGATATATTAAGTTGTTTACAAATTTAAGAAAATATATACAACAAAACAACCAAAGAGGCATATTAATAACAAGCCAAAAAAAAAAAAAAAAAATAGAGAAATTACGAAAGCTCTGACTGAGTATAAAGCAATGTCTTTAATGCTGAAGATTTGGGTTACAGAGGTCCTTCAAACTCGCAACACAAGAGGGGAGTTTATCACTTTAGTCTGAGATTTAAAAGCCAAAGACCAGGAGACTTTCTTCACATACTTCAGGGTTTACTCAAAAAAGTAAGGCATTTAATAATTAAAAACCTTTAAATGTATTGAATTTTAAAAGCTGCTTAAATGCCCAATCTCCTCCCCCCCCCCCCAAAAAAAAGAGAAATGTAAAATACCATTTGCTCCGAAAAATAAAAATAAAATATGAGTTAAATATATAAATAATAAGTTAATAATAATAAATAAATGAACAATAATAAACATATTAATAAAATACCATTAACTTATTTAATAAGACCTGATTTAATAATATACATCTAAATACTTTTTAAATGCTTTTCATTTATAACTCAATCATATTTCACTGCAAGTTTAAAATATATCCTTCAAGGGGAAAAACAGCGAACATAAATATTTTTTTTTGAGATAAAGAAAAAAAAAAAAAAAAAAACCCAAGCATGTAAAAATCTTGCCCACAACTCTTTTACAGGGAAAATATAATTTAACTTCAAAAGGGTGTATTTACCTGTTTTTCTCAAAATTTAATTTTTGCATTTATTTTGTAATAAATCTATTAGTTACGTTTTATGTTGACAAACATTTTTTTCTCACCATACCCAATTATGCATACTGAACATAAATTTTCTATGAAAAGGGAAACAAAAGTTTATCTTGCTTATTAATTTATTGGGAGTAAATAAGTATGTATTGCTTGTAATCTATTTTAAGTGTAAAAATATTTTTATTGCACGATAGATCAACGGAACTAGATGCTACAATTTAAATCGAAGAAAAAAAAACAATCTTGCGCACCGCTACTCAAAATAACAAAATGGCGCCCACCTTGTCTCTGATTGGCTGTTTTTTTCTGGACGTCCGTCAAATATCAAGATTTCCCCGATACAAAACGGGTCCCGACAAATCGTCTTGCTGTCATGGCAACGACTAGAGGAAACTGGTTTTGGGTGAAAAAATCGTGCGGAACCTCGACGGACGGACGATATGGAAATGCAACTTTACAGATGAACACCTTGACAATTGCTTGCAAGCAGGAATTTTATCATATTCTCCCATTTATGAAGTGCTGGTCCGTGAAATGCAATGACAAAGATCACATTGACTGTATTTTATATATTTTATTAAAAAAAATTATAACTTCGTATGTTTTGCAAGCAATTTAGTAATCATTTATTTTACACAAGAATATTAATACTAATTATATTCATATAGTAAATTAATTATTGAAATTAAATTTTTTACGCATTATATGGTGTGTATTATTAACTATGCCCACCAACTATAACTTTATTGTGAAAAAATAAATGGTGACCACCATTCGACAGATATTCTGGTATGTGCTCTTAGGTACAAAACGGTTGGGGACCCATGCCCTAACAGTCAACACTCTCAGAAACACATGCTCAAGTCTCATGAAACTTTCGTTGTATTTGACGAAATGGCTTAGTGAAAAATACTCCAAGAAAACCTTTCATCAAAGTGCCGAAATTTGTGTAGTAACTTTTTAAAGTCACATGTTCGGCTTAACACCTGATGATTCAATATCCAGTGACATGATAACACCACCTAATTCTTCTACTACTTGAATTGTTTGATCTATTGGACATATTATTGACGCAGCCAAGGAACTTTTAACTGGATGCGTGAGATATGTATGTGAACGAGGAAAGAGTCTTTGTAAATGACGAAACTTTCTTGACAATTCAAGAATCGTCAAAAATGAGGATTCTATTTTTGAGAGTGAATAAGGTTCACTACAGCCAGTAAAACATGAATTTGTCTACATGCCTTAACATTGGGGCAGAACCAAGGTAAAAACCACAACACTACTTGCACAAATATAGACTCATACAAATTCCCTTGTCTACCTAAATCTAAACTAAATGAAAGTATGGTACTTTGCACCTTGTGTAATAAAAATATGAATTTTGGTTTTTGTTTTACAGGCACAGTGGTGTTGTAAAAAATTTTATCATTTCTCAATGAAAATAGGATACCAGTGGTAAAGGTAAGACAAAAAAATGCATTTCAATATGATTTTTAAAAAAAGAAATGATAAAAAAAGTATTAAACTAGTAAAACTGCACACAAAAGTAAAATATTTGTATCGACAAAAATTCATAAAATGAACAGAAAGGGAAATTCAGTAACAGAAAATCTTCAGCTTTAAAACTTTTGTAATTCAATTTGACCCTCTCCCTTTATTTGTTAGAAGAAAAAACTGCTAGACAGCAGTTAAAGAGATTGTTGAACATCAATTCTGCATGATAGTCAACAAAAATCATTCTCTGTTTGTGCTTACCTAAAAAGTGGCATTAAACCAAATGTAAAGATAATGCCAGAGAATGAATGGGGAGAAATGAAGCAACTGGCTTCATTTTTCCTCACTATCTTCTGATTCTGAAAACCAAATAGCAGATGGTAAAAACAGCAATAATTTTTAAAAACTTAAAAAAGAAAAAAGCAAAGCAGCTACAGAGTTGATATTGTAATCCTGGAATATAGTGCTTTAGGGAAAAATGAAAGAAATTATAATTCGAGTTCTTTCACATAATTGACCAACTTTTCCTGGGCAGAAAAAATTCTGTGACAATTCCCAGTTTTCTAGATTTCTCGGTCAAGTGGCCACCCTGTTATACCAATGTTTCATGCATTTTAAAAAGTGAAATTGAACCAAAAATCTTTGGTTCAATTCCTATATTGTGAGAATCTAAGAGCAGGTAGAAGATGAGTAGATATGAGATGATATTGTCAAGTTACTGAAGTTTAAAAAAATATTGTTAAAGAGACTTTTTATGAAGATAAGTTTTTCAATTGTAGATATTTATGAGCAATCACCAATAACAGTACAAACAACACATAACATCAGTAGCTGTATATATATGTTCATTTTTAATTTTATTTAACCCAAAAAATACATTAAAGAAAAAAACATCCCTGAAGCATAAACATACTATAATAAATTCTTAATAAGCATTATTTGAGACCATTACCTGCAGCTGGTTTGGCTTTAGTTGAAAGCTGAGAAGATTCAGTTAGTTGAATAATGACTTTCAATATCCGCAAAAAGAAAGCTTGACTGGATGATTTGCTTGTCAAGGCTGACATGGACTGTAGCTGAAGTTCTCTACCACTTCTTCCTTTAATCTTTGGAGCAGTTATAACAACCGCTCTATGTGTAAACCTTGAAATATATTTTCAAATAAGCCAATTTGCAAATCTACTAAAAATGTGTGGTTTAAAGCACAATATCAAAGTTATTAAATCTAAATATGCAAACTAACAGCTGAAAGTTGAAACATTCGTATATATGGTAATACTGAGAAAGCAGATATAAATTACTACCCATAAATTATCATGTATGTGCTATGAACAGCTCGACTCTCAAAAGAATGAGATAACGTTCAGATCTGAAGCATAATAATTTTTTTAAATATTAAATTGCACCAGTGATGCTACAGAGGTTTAGTCTGAAACCCAAACATTACTGCAAAAGTAGACGGCAGGATAAAAATTGGACCTTAATTCATAGACAATCTGTAATGAAAATAGGAGCAAAATAAACCACAAATTGGAAAAATACTAAAAGAGACAATATTCAAAACTAACATGAACTGAAGTGTCAGTGAACCAGTAGCATCTAGCTTATAAATATATTACATTATAGGGAGGGAGGAGGAACTTTTCTATTTCTTTTATTTTTTTAATTTTCAATAATGTGCAACTGTAAGTAACTTACTTGTATATAAATACGTTTTATATATTGAGAAAAATTTAAAATAATGGTAAACAGAAAATTATTTATGTACTAGAGAAAATTGTTATTTTTATCTTGATTGGAACTGCTGAACAACTGTGACACTGCAGAACTAATAAAGGAATTCCATGACAGAACTGCAAAGCTAAGACAATTAAAACTTCACCAAACCAAACTTAACTTTAAACCTCTAAGAAATCAGTATACTTAAGCGTAAAATGTATTTCAAAATTAAATGTCCTTATTTTAATTTTGTCATTATGGTTTTGACCATACATAATGAGAAATAGCATGGGTACTTGTATGTAATCTCAAAATTTATGCATTGATCATATTATGCTGTTGGGTAATTTAGAGTATATGCAGAGCATCTGCGACGGATAACCACCCCTAGATCCTCGGAGTTCTTCCGAATTTCAGAAAAGGAGCCTTGATGACAATGTAGATGAAGACGCCCTATTTGATGTTCAAGAGCAGCATCCCACAATGACTCTTCGCTGGACAGTACTCTAGAAGATGATGCAAATCAAACATACAAACCATTTCTATATGTGCCACTACCTCCCCCCCCCCCCCATGTTCTACTCACCATAGATGACCACCAAGACGATCAAATGAGTTCCATTACTGAACTACCTACTTTATTTCCCCCTCTAATCATCAATTGTGCACTATTCGTAGAATGTTGAGTGGGAACAGCAAAAAAACAACAGAACTTTAGACGGAACACATGAATACTGAACTTGGAACAGAACACTTCCAAAACTTGTTTTATTTGCGTTGTGAAACATTTCTTAATTTGCTTTGTTTAGTGGAAAAAAAGTAATATTTACCGATTAAAGAAACAAACTTCATATTGCTTCCATAATAGTGTCACTTTTGAATAATACATAGTTAGGGGATTTCATGATTTTAAGTCCAAATAAATGGCCTACGAGGAAATAGTGCCTGCTCTTTAGATGAAAAGCCTTGACAGCAACTTGGATCACCAGTCCACTAGAATTTGGTTGGCAGGAGTCAAACCTTCTATCTTTTGGAATCCTCTACAACACTCAGTCTTCTTGGAGTTGGGACTAAAGTCATTCACCAGGTTGAATGGTTTCTGTACTTATTCAAAATTGTGATACCCATTTAAAAGATCACTCTTATTTATGCATGGGATAAAATTTGATTAAAATTTATTACACTTTACAACTGGTCTAGCTAAACTAAAATTATTTTATATATATAAACATTAAAATGAACTTACATGTGCTCTTGACAAAAACATTAAATCTTAAGACTTCAAGCCAGGAGAGCAGGAAGAGAGGGAAGCCTTACCAGAAGCAAAGACTCGGACCTCAAATTGTCAATACTAACACCAAACAAAGAACAAAACCCCAAGGAGGAGAGAGAAAGAGAGAGAGCAAATAAAAGCTTTTCTCAGTTATGCATCATCAGATTGACCACAAAAGCTACTTTAATTTTAACTTCATTGACATAAATGTAAAACTCTGTCTTCCCTCCATTCAAGCCACATACTCCAACAATGGTTTTTTCGGTTTGGCAACACTGGTTCAACTAACTGGCCCTGTTTTGCTCTACAAGTCCGTCATTCAAAATGACGGGAAGGATTCAAGCATGTGAAGATCACCCCGAGACTTTTTGGATATACCATATACTGAGGGAAAGGTAAGTGGTTTTATGATGCTTATTTTTACACTAATGTGGCTGAAAATAATAAAAATAAAGGACCTTTACCCAACAGGGCTGCCAGCTGGTCGAGAGCATTGAGAAGATGGCCATCTTCTAACACATTCTCTGGACCGGCTGAAAAGCAATACAGCGCACACCCGATAACAAACCGGTTTGCTTTGTGCTACAATGCAGTGACTTTTTTCCTCATTTTGCTACTGCGATTTAAATGTCGTAGTAGAGCTTGCATTCAAAAATTATTTTGTGAAAATAGTTTCATTTTATAAACAAGTACAAGATTGAATACAGCAGAAAAAAGAAAAATACATGTTTGTCAATGTATACTGAATTAGTTAATCTAAAGATAGAAAACAGAGAACAAAGAAAGCATAAAAGGTAGAAATACAAACAATCATTATGTATACCTTTTATTTTATGTATCTTCTCCTTATTTATTTTCACTTAGATACAATTAACTTTATAGTTATATTTACTTGTTCCTAATTTTGTAATTCTTACAAATCAAATAGTTAAGAAATATATTCCATCGCTCTTTCAATAATGCGATGCAATCCGACTGAAACTGAAAAAGAGTTACCTCATTTCCTGGAGGTGAACAAAGGGATTGAATAGTTAAAAATACTTCATAGCTGGTATGCCTTACTTCATAGCTTGGTCATTTATCTTAAAATGTGGGTAAGTTTTCCTTACTGGGAAAATACGGAAATTAGTTACTCAAGCATAAGCAATAGTTCAAAGACAGGATCATAAAAGAGGACATTTGAAGGCTAATCTGGCATTTCCATTAGAACACTGTATGATGTATACACACAGGATATCTGGTTCTGATGTTTGAAACTTATAAATTCTATGCACATTTTAAAATGTCCCACAGCTTCCAAATATGTAATAAGTTTTTAATTCAGATATTTTCTAAACATTAATTAATTAAATTTTTAAAATGAAATTTGACATGCCAGATACCTGCATATTTGGTGCAGTCGCCAGATAGGATTCCTGATGGTTAAAAAGCTATTGGTTACTGGATATCCAATGTCTTCCGGAAGGAGAGTGACCGGTCTCATTGGAGGTAAAATTTTCGTGACCAATTTTCAGGGGTCGCAGAGCTCCTTTCCCTATTTTTTGAAACATGCTCCTTTTTTCATCATTTTAAATCCTTATTTCCCACCCATTTGAATTCCCCTTTCTCTCCCCTCCTGATCGCACTTCTTTTTAAATGGTCCTGAATGTTGTTTCTCGGCAATTTCAACTTGCATTGCATGATTCCTTTCTTCAAGGTCAACTGGATAACTAATCATAAACACTTTTGGATGAACGACTGTCATTTGGCAGAAAATGGCTTCCCGTGTTTGAGATTTCAATCCTTTTGCATCTCTTAGATATTTCATTTTTTTTAATGTTTGGAAGTTATTTTAACATGTTCTTTAGAGTAGCCTATTTTATTTTGATTTTAATAATTAATAAACCAATTTTGTTTACTTTTTATTTATTAATGTTTTATTGTTAATGCTATTACTATTTTTTTTAATAAATTTTTACTACTCTTAATTCTTTATTTTGTCATTTGTTTTAAACAGCTACTCATAGGGTATAAAGATGTTTCAAATATTAATGCATTAATTTTTATGGCTTTGAAAAGTATCTACAGTTTTCATTTGTGCTTAAACAGACTTAAAATTCAATGGGAGGAGATGGCAGGATTGTGTCCCAAATTTATCAGATCCCCGACGGATACAGACAGGTTGGGGGACTCCAATCCATGGAAGAGAAAAATTTCAGTTTAAACAAACTTTATTATACTCTTTGGTTAAAACCATATTGCCAAACCTAGTATGGTAACATATATGTATGTAAAAACTTATAACCCCTTCCGTAAGGAGAAAATTTTGTTTTTCCCACTGTATACTTCTCTAGTAGAAGTAGAACTTATTCTTGACTAGGATGTAAAAACTTTTACAATCAAGGAATACACAAAAGGACTGAAAATATCAAATTCTTTTGCCATTATGTCTCCCTTCTGAAAATATGTAAAGTTATGTATAAAGCTTGGAGGGGCTCTCCCCTCTACTTGAAAATTTGGATTTCAGCCCTTATTAAAAGTGTTTACTAGTTTATAAGCAGTACTAGCTAAACTGAATACATAACAATTAAATATATATGTATTACTCTTCAAACAAATACCTTGAAATTTCATTGTAAGCACTTAAATTTCTGCAATGATGCTAGTAAAATATCAGACATAGAAAACATAGGTACCTGGGACAAAAATATTTTTATTAGGTTTTCAGCAGCTAATCTATGAAGCAAAAAAGTCAAAATAGTGGTTGAAAAAAATGTAAAGGATTGAAAGCTTTGTCAGTCTCATCTTTCCTTTGTGCTAAACTAAAATTTGAGGACATTAACTAATGGTTTTCTTTCTTCAAATGCTTTGGAACGACTTAAGTATTTTTTCTTAATTTTTGAATTAATCTGAAATTTTGTTTTCACATCCTTTTTTTTTTGAATAATCAATTCTTCTTCAAGTTTCAAAATATCAACTTTGAAAGGTTTTTTTTTTTAATTTTGCTTTAAAATTATGCTGTTATGCATATGCATAATGCCTTAAGAGCATCAGAACCATTCCTTTTTTTCATACCAAGATTATTTTTTTCCTTTTTTTTTCTTTTCCAAATTTTCACTTCTACCCCTGTATTAGTTATTTGCATTACCTTCCCAACCACTTTCAAAACTTACGACTTTTGTGACCTGTTAAAAACCTGAACAAGACATTTTCTACAATAATGTTAAATAGTTAAAATATTTTACCTGTCTTGAATAGTTCCTTTAACTTGAAACTTCCCATCATACTCCAATTCACGATCATCAGACTCGAAAGATCTTTCAGCTTGGTAAGAATGAGCATTTCGCATTTCATGCATTAAAGCCTGGATATTTTCACAAACAGATTGACCTAGTTGTCTAGCTCCATCCAGCAACAAATACAACACTGTGCGACGTGTTTTCATGCACCCTCTTGATAACCTTAGCAAAAGAGCAGTAGCATCTTCTAATCCTTCTTCTGAGCATGTTTTAGATGTAAGAACCTACAAATACAGATATTTTTATTTTACAGATATAATGTGCATACTTCACCTTTTATAATTTTAGAGAAATTTTTTTTAATTTCAAATATGAACATTATTATGTTATATTTTCCAGACAACAAAAAAGTTGGATGCAAAAAATATTTTATGTTTTTACATTTTAAATTTATCAAAATTATAAGTTTAACACTGACTTTATAAGAGTAGAATAACAAGAGCCAGCATTTTTTATGTTATATTATATTGACTCAAACTATTCAGCATGAGCTTTCTAGTACTTATGATTGCAGCCACTTCAAGTTATTACACCAAGATCCAAACGTTAAGCAGGCCCGTCATTTGGCATTTAGGGGGAGGGGGCAGGATTGACTTTTAGAAATACATTGAAAATATACTGAGGACAAAGCCTGCTTGGGAACTAAACACTGGGGTTTCGCGTCAGGCCGACCACTTGACCGGAACATTTGCTTCCGCACCTCAGGGCCCTCGGTCTCAAAAACTGCGAGGGGCACAGTAGGCAATGGCCCCAAAAGGGCTGGCACGCTAGAGTAAGTTTTTTTTTTTTTAAATCATAACTGCCGAAGTGAATTGATGAAAATCCATAGTATCTTAATATTACAGGCAAAGCTTTGATGAAAAAGTGATTGCAATAATAAATTTTTCCTAATATATATAGCGAAAGAATAAAAAGAAATTCTTCCACAAAACTCAACTTGTATTGTTAATGATAAAGTTAAAAAAAGAAAAACAACCATCTTGAAGAAAGAATCTGAAAACTTACTTCAACAGCCAACTTCAAGTAACGTTTCATTGGATCTTCTTCTTCAGACTTATCGCTTTTAATCTGTAATGCATCTGCTAGTGTCTTCGGCGCTTTTCTGATATCTGAAAAGGAACGTGAAAAAATTACCATTTGCTCATGTGTAAACTATAGTAAAAAATGTCCTTTTTGAAAAATATGCACAGAATTTACAGATTTCGAACATCATTGCTGGATAAATTCTATGAATGAAATACATAAACAAGTTAGTTTTACAACAGTAGCATATATGCTCTACTAATAGTGAAAGGGTACACCCTAGCCCCGTAGTCATGTATTATTATTTTATGAGACATCCAGTCTCCCAACTGAAGATTGGTTAATCCCAGCAAAGATAACATAACCTATCATTTAAATGTAAGGAAATAGCAAGATTAAAACCCACCTTACTATCTTAACACCCTTCCCCATCGAACTCATCAATCTACTAACATATGACACAGTTCTAAAAAAATCAGTTGAAATGAAAAAAAACCCAATCATCTTGATTGCTTAAAAAATGCAAGAAAATTTACAAGTCCATGACTAGCACATGATGGTATGAAGCAAGATATAATGTAGCACAAAGTTCAAAATGTTTAATTAACATAGTGAAAAGATTGAATAGTAAATTAGAGAGAGGAGAGTGAATAATTACCATTTTTCTGGGGGAAAGACATTCTAGAGTTCAAATCAGGTGCAGGAGACTCTCCTTCAGAAATTTGATGTCGGAAATCAGAGTTTGATTTATTGTCTTTTGCATTCCCTTTGGGCTCCGGCAAAGCTAAAGAAATTAAAGCCAACAACCTTAATAAGCGATCTGTTAATACAGAACTACGCTTAACAACAGGATGAGCTAGCAAACCAATTAACTGTGCCAGTGGTGTATTTTCAAATCCAGAAGGGCTTCTAACTTCTTCATCAGAAGCGCTTGATGATGATCCATATGGAGCACGATAAGCTTTACCTTTGCGATTAGTAGTACTGAGGGAATCTAGCCGTACAAGAACATCCCAAAAATCACTTTCACTTCGAAAGGCGTTTTCATTTTTTGCATTAGAAACCTTAGGTTCAATTTTGCTTGGTGTAGCTGAAGGCTTACTAAACTTTTGATCTCCTTTGCTACTGCTTTCCTTACATTTTTCCTCTTTTCCAGCATCAGGTAAGAAATGAACTGGAAAACTCTTTGCAAGAGATATTAATGTATCCAATACATGTCTGAAATTAGAAGAATATTTTTTCAAAAAGGAATATAATATATATATATATATTTCCATAGAACACAAATATTAAACGTGCCAGTTATTTTAACTAGCTTTATGTTCAAAAATACAATCAAATTATAAGTTTGTGAAATAACAGTGCCACTCTTCAAAGTTAGAGATTTCACTTTCTGTTTTAAGTACAGTTATTAATAATTATATACATATTAACACTATATTTTCCTAAATGGGAGATTTTTATCCCCAAAAACTATTACATGTATATATATATATATTACTCAATTAAATGTTGCATGTTTGACATTTGTACAACTAAAATTTGCACTATAATTACATAATTATACATTTTAGCATTTAATGTTTATATATTTAAATGTAGACAACCTTCATGCATCTTAATATGTAGCAAAAACTTTGGAGAAATACATCTACTCTGCCAGATATCCGATTTCCTGTGTCCTCTGTATGACGTATACGCACCTGATAGCCGGCTCTGATGTTTGGAACTTGTATATTCTATACATAATTTTAAGGGGATCTAACATCCAAAAATGTCATCAAAAACCGAAAAACATTTTATTGGCTAAAGTAGTAAAATAAATCTTTAAAAATGTTCCCTGAAAGTTTCAGAAAATTGAAGCAATATTTATTGATTTATCATTGCTTTTATTACCGGTGTGCTTTGTCACCTTTTCATTCCGAAAAATATGTCTCATATTAAAAAAAAAAAAAAAAAAGAAAGAAGAAGCAATTTCATCATGCCTGAAACTGAAAAAAAAAAAAAAAAAATCCCTTCTTGAAATTTTGATAAAGAAAGGATTTAAGTTTTTGCAAACCAAAAACTTAAAATGCTGTTTTCCCGCACTTTGTTTCTTGTGCATTTCATCTCGATTAAAACGCAAAGGCTTTTTAAACTCTTATCTATTATGTGGATTTCTTTCCCCACATGTTCCTGACACTATACACAACAAATTTATGCTTTACTTTTATGATAACTTATGTAATTTTTTTAAAAATTCTTTTTGTGGATTTTTTGAATGTTTCATTGTTTCTTCTGTGTTATTTCAGTTTATATTTTTTTCCTCAAAAAGTATTTGACTTACAACAAATTCAAAGCATAAAAGTTTTGCTTTATGAGTAATGAATCAAAAAAAAAAAAAAAAAAAAAAATACTTTATGCCAGTTTTTGAAAAGAAGATTCATTTTTAAAAATTGCAAAATTTCATTTTAAAAATTAAAATTTTCAAATTATGCATAAGAAATCCAGTGACGTAAAATTTTCACGTTAAACACTTGTAAGCTTCTATGTAAAACTGTCCGAGTTGCTCTTTTATTTCGCATATTAATTATTATAAGTTTATGTTTTATGGTATAAATACAGTACAGAACCTCTTATCCAGGAACCAAAAAACCGGGAATTTTTTCGTGAATTTCACGCCAATTTTGAAAAGTTCGCGTTTTTTTGCCCATTTAATAAAAATACGAACTTTTTCATTACAAGTTACATATTCAGTGTTTATAAATTGGATAATTTAGTCTAATGTCTTTTTAGAGGAGGGAGCGAAAAGTTACTTGAAGAAGAAAATTAGACAAAAAAATTTCTCCAACAAAACTTGAGAAACCATCCGAATTATTTCAATAATTAAACCCAGAAGAAATATGTATTTAGATTCTTATGCATTTATTTAATTGTCTGGTGAGTATTTGAAGAAGAATTGCAACAAAAGTCAGACTATATGAAAGTTTGGAACATTTTCAATACCGCAGATTCTCGAATTTTCCATAATAGCTGATCATGTGAAAATTAGAGCTGGTTTATTTCTGTTTTATAAATTTTTAGATTTATTTAAGAGCTGCAATAAGGTTATAAGAATTTAAAATTGATATTAAGGCAACAAAAATTGCGACTGAAAATAAATTCTTTAATAAATTGAGTTCGCAAAACCAAAGTCGTTGCAATGAAATTTGCGTGTTTCTACATGTAAACATGCTTCTTAAAAGAAAAGGATCTCCAAATTGAACATCAGGAATCTTCTAGAATGTGGCTGGAATGGGATCTTTTAATAGAAACCAACATTGATGATGCAGATAAAGATGTCCGATTCGGAAACTATTCAAATAGTGCTACACCCGAACAACGCCAAAGAGCAAGATAGCAATGAAGACAAAAATAATGAAATTTTGCCTGCTATATCTAACGAACATTGCGTTGAATTAACTAAAGAACTTATAGCAGGAATGAAGCAAAAATCTTTGATAGACGAAACGCACATAATGACTGTTCGAAAAATCCAACAATTGTTTTTACAGCAAAAGCCTAATCTTCGCCAACTGAAACTTCATGAAATGTTTTGAAAAATAAATACTATTTATATATTTGAATCATTTATGTCATTTTCAAGACCCCCTCCCTTCCCCCGCCCTCTCGTTTTGACTTGTGAATGTTATTCATTTTTATCTTTTAAAGTTATTTTCTTTCAGTACTTCTTAATTTAAAAGTACAGTATATGGGATCTCAAATCCGGAACGCTAGGGGCCGTGTTGTTTCCAGATTTCAGAATTTTTCGGATTTAGGGCCCTCATTCAAAAAATTTTGCAAGTAGCATCCGAGTTCATATAATTTGCTCTGGAAGTTTTTGTTAGCATTTTCTTCATTTATAGCATTTTCTATTATCGTATATACTCTCCTATAAGTTGTGAAATTTAGCACAAAAAACAAAGTAGGAGTCGGCTTACATTCAAGGTAAAACATTGAAAAATATAGACACGTTACCCTATCTTTTTTTAACCTCTTCAATTAAACAATAAAAGAAAAGAATTCCGTCAAATTCTAATATGACTTAATGTTCTCTAGCCACTTATTAAAGACTTTCAATTGCAGTAAAAGACAAGACTAACAGGAAAATGCGACCATCGCCAAATTTCAATTTCGCAAATGTTCTATATCGCGCGAAAATTCAAGCTCATTTTAAAAAATCAATTTGAAAATTACAAGAAATAAAAAAAGAGAGATTTAATGATATTAACTCATAATTAAAGCAACAATTAATAAAAACTCTAATAGCAAAAATGAACGATCTTAAACAATAAACATGTTCATTATATTTCATTTTCCTTCTTTTTAAAGTGTCTATTTCCAAAAGAAAAAACAGTGCAAAGTATTTCCCAATTTTTCTTCAAAAAACAAAAGCATTTTTTTCCCCAAAAATTTCTGGATTTTGGGATTCCGAATTTGAAGTCTGATACTGTATTTTTTTACTATCTCCTACTTATTTTGAAGTATTATTACCATTTGTTATTGTAATCTGGGTACAATAGACCTCCGAATATTGGCATTTTTTAGCTATCCATAAAACCGGGAAATTCAGTTATCCGGGATAGTGATGGTCCCAAGCAAACCTTTTAGGAGGTTCTGTACTGTACTACAAAAAGTTAAAACCCCAATATTCATTAAGAAACACCATGTATAACCAGGCATGAGATTGAAGAAAGATGAAAAAAGAGGAAAAATACGTGATCAAAAGTTCAGTTATATTAAGAAACGAAATGATCAAAATGAGTTTTTTTTTTTTTTCCAATCGAATAGATTTTCATGCATTTAATCTGTTTATATTACATTATAAAAATATATTATAATTTACTCATCCAAGGTTTCTTAATTAAACTATATAATATATGCACATTATTATCAAAAATGGAAAGATAAAAGAATTGCCACATTGCTAACGTACATAGCTGAATTTAAAAAAAAAATTAAGTTTTGATGAAAATAACAAGGAGTATAAAAAAAACTTCATATTCTTTTTTTTTTGAATCAAAAAAAAGCTCAAAAATTTACTGACAAGAATTTTTGAGGTAGGATCTAACAGCATACATTTCTTTTGTGGTTAAACTGGGTTTACTTGTTTTAATTTTCTGTTGTTTTTTAATGGTGGTTTGAGTTTAGTAATTGCATCTGAAATTTTATGTGCGTGGCAATAACCATTGTACTACTTTTAGTGCTTGAGGAAATGCCTCTAGCTTCTTCTAGTTGATGTTGCTGCACCTGAATTTTTCCTTCATTTTTCTTTTGAGCAGATTGGTTCATTTGTTTTTTGTTTTGTTTTGTCTGTGTGTTTGTTCATTTACATTTTCATAGCATTAGCAGTTTTTTTTTTTGCTGCCACTTTAGATAATGCTTTAATTTTTACAGTATTTTTTTCCTCAATCTTTTTCCCCCTAACGAGACTGTTGTACTGATCTTCTTTGTTATATCTTTTACAAGATGTTCTCATATTCTTACAGAAATAGGAATTTACCTTTTCTTTAAGAAAATCTATCCAAAAAAATATAACTAATGATTTATTTATTTTTTTAATTCAGTTTGTACTTGATAGCTAGGATGGCATTGAAAGTTGAAACATTTAGCCTACTGGTCTGAGGGGTAATAATATTGTTTACATGGAACTGAAACTGGATTCAACTTGAGAGCTATGAAAGCACGTAAGAAAGGCTAGTGCCAATTTGGACAGTAAATGATATTTCAAAAAGTTCCTCACATTCATCCACCAGGGTTGGGTTTTTGACGTCAAAAACTGGTTTTTGACATGACTTAGGTATAATACCGGATTAAACTGTCAAAAACTTCAATTTGTCAAAAACCTATCTCAATCTTCAGCTGACCTAAATTTTACAAGAAATTACATAAATTTAAACTGTTGCTAACAAATGTTGAACTTGATCAAATTTTGCTTAATGTAACAAGAATTAAGACATTTTTAGATAACTAATACAAAAATTTAGGGGATTATTTATTTTAACTCTCAGAAAAAATATGGCAAAATGAATGTTTAAAATAAACATTTTCATGAGTTAAAAGGTAATAATACATCTATAACATTAGGCATTGAATTTTAATTATGACATATATTATTTTTCCAGTCGGTTCTTTCAAATTACTGAAATTTCAAAACCGAGGAAGCACAAAAAAAAAAAAATAATAAAAAAATATATATCTGGATATTTGACAGAATTGAATAACATTAATATAAACTGATTATACCAGTATTCAGCTAAGTTACTAGATAGATTAAATATTGTGAATAAACTAGATTACATATTTAGAATATTGCTAGGAAATATTAAGACTTTTGTGCTGTCTAATATGAATCACAAATTAGAAAAATAATTATAAATTATTTCAAGGTAAAGATTTTTTTTAAGCTAATAGTAACAGAATAAAATGGTTTTTTAGTTCTTTGGTTTTGGATAAAAACATTTGTATGAAAAAAAAGTTGATTTGCGTTTTTTTATTTAATTATAAATAGGCTAACAGCTCTACCAACAGCATTCATACTGAAAATATTTATGAATTATTACATGTTTTATGATTAACATTGACAAATCTACAAATGTGTAATTAGCACTAATTTTAGTCCCTGTTGTACTTACTAATGAAACATATATTCCAAAATAACTACTGTTATTTATAAGCAGTAATTCTTATTAAAAATGTCGAAATGTAAAGGAAAATATGTTTTCATAATTGCCCACATTTTGGGCTCATAAAAGATGCTTTGCAAAAATTCAGTGGGCATTTGCCTTACCCACATCACTAATATGAAGCACAAAACATATTTTTTTCATTCAAGGTTAAAACCACTTAAGAGGTGACAAATTAATTTTTCTGTAATATATTTCGAGCACTACTGTATTAATGATAAATTTTAGTTGTTAATAAATGTGTACATACAAATATGGGTTTTTGACAGTTTTTGACATTTTGGACAAGAAGGTTTTTGACATGACAGTTTAAACCATGGTTTAAACTGTCAAAAACTGTCACGTGTCAAAAACCTGCCAACCCTGTCATCCACCAAACATCAATAGTGTCACTTTTAATTGGCTCAGCAAGAGAGTCAATACCTATGATATTTATGCACTTCTAAATCATACTGCTGTTTTTCATCTACATTTATGATATTGGTGGCAAATGCTGACAGTTCTTTCACAAGCAATAATGAAGAAGGGTGCTTATACCAAGGCTCATTCAAACTCAAAGTATTTTTCTAAAATAAAATGTGGGTTCAAACTTTGTGCTCATGGATTGTTGATACAATTTTCTTGTTATTCATATCTTTACATTTTAGAGCTCTCATTCTTACATGTATTCTATTACTGTATGATTTTATAAGTAGTGGGGAACTGAAAATTAATAAGAGTGGAAGTTTTAAATAATTGTCAATTCTTTCAATCAAATAAGATTGCAGACATTCTCAAATCTCAAAAAATAGAGCTAAATCTTTTAAAAATTGAAGGTAAAAATTCAGGGGTTGCAAGAAAACTTTTGTATTTCTGCTCAACAAGCTATTTTTTTTTCCTTTTCTTCTGTCTGTCAATTAGGAAATAAAAATCAGATGCAAAAAGATTGAAACTCAAGTAACATATTTTCTGAAGTATAATCCGCGGGTAGTATATTTTGGGGGGAAAATGTCTACAGTAATAATGTGCCGATGCAATAAAAAATCATATTCCATAAAAACTGCGTTGTATATTTTCTTAGTAGGCTTTGTATTGTGCACTAATGAGAAAATAATAAGAAATATATTAAACCGAAAGCAGATGCAAAAGGATTACCGCAAAATTTCAGTAAAATGGTAACATTGCGCAAACACATGGCATTGAGGAAACATTAAAAAAAAAGCGATAAACTTGCAATTCTTAATATATAAGAGCTGAATGTGGGTGGTTTTAAACGTTTAAAATTAAAAAAGAAAGTAAGAAAAATTTAGCACTGAAAGCTAAAGAATTATCAATGTTTTAATATGGCGCCATTTATTACTTCTTTTTCTCATCATGAAAGTGTTTGATTCTGGAACAAATATTACTGTAGTACAAAAAAATTACTTAAAAAAACAATATAAATAGTAATAATTAATTCCGAAGATAAAAGTTTAAAAACTTAAAACTTTTTAATTTGATTAACAAAATGTTTACTCGTTTGCATTAAAAGGAAACTCGACATCTTCCGCCATTTTGAAGTGCGATTTGGTATAAAACATGACTTCCTTTATATAAAAAAAGTAAGTATCAGGGATGCTTCTGATCTTTGTTCTTGAAAAATCTAGGTTTAAAAGTTTACTACAAAAAACATCTTATAATACGCAGCCCGAAGTCATGAAGTTAGGAATGTCCAAATGCTGTTGGAAAGAATTGTACTGGCTGTTGTGCTGGCTCCAACATCGCGATTTCAGTGCGTCAGTCATCAGCGTGAACGAACCTCGTTTTGCAGCGTTTGTGTGCAAAAAAAAAAGGGGGAAAACAGAAACGAATAAAAGAAAAAATCTGAGGTGGAAAATTGAAGATAAAAAACAAAAAACCGCGGAATCTCCAAAAACTAAAAAAAAAAGTGGAAAATCGTGGATCCGCGGAAGAATCTCATGCCTGTGTATAACACACAGCAAACTAATTTCATTTCCAGCCTTTGGTTTACAATATTTGGGTTTGAAAATCTCTTTACATTACATCTTTTAGATTCTCAAGATTTGTTACGTTTTCCTAACTAAATGCATACATTATCAGAAACTTCAGATAATGAAATTGAATGCCCTTGCCAGAAAGTTCATTAGTTTTGCAATAAAATGTCGAGTTTTTTTTTTATTTGAAGATCAAGATAATTCAATAGTCTAACAATTATTTCCTTAACTTCATTTTACTCACACTTTTCATCTGGTTAATTGGTATTGATCTTGTTTTTTTTTTACTAACTTTGTTATTAATGCAAGTTAGGCCTAACACAACACTTCTGATATGCTCAAAAAAGTTACTTATATAAATTGAGGAGGTACCAATCAAAACCACACATGTCCATTCTAAAAAATATTTGCCAATTCACAAAAAACGTGGTTCTAAATAACCTTTTATGGAGAAACATATTTCTGTATTTATATAGAATGATTTAGTTTTATTAATATTGTTGAGAGAAAGCTTTCAAATATTAGGAACCATCCTGTAATATTTGAATCAGCTGCTAACTCAATTTTTGTTGAAAATGTACATGTGTGGTTTTGATTGGTACCTCCTCAATTCCTCCTACAACTGAATATGATGATTTCAAATGCCGAACATTAGCACTTATGCCATTTGTTCACGAGCTCTCCAGTACTTTTAAACAATGTCCGCAAAATGGCCAAGTGCAACACAACTGTTCAAATGTTCTACAACTGATCAGTCAAGAAATACTGTTCTTTACTTCACAACATAGTATGTTCTTGATAATGTAGTCCTTTAAAACCATATCAAAGAGGGGGGGGGGGACAATGATCATAATTAATAATATGACTAGCTGAAGTCAAACACAGTATATTTTCAAAAAATAAAAAAAAGATGATAAGAATTGAACTGTTAATACTGTATATAAAACAATGCAAAACTTTGCTTTTTTCCTTTCAAATGGACGTTAGAATTTCAGCTCAATGACTGTTGAAGTACATTTCAACTCAATTTATATTTTTAAATTTTAGAGCATTTTTTAATTGCTGATTTCCTCCCTTTAAAGTTTTGAGCTGAAAGGAGACCTCAATTTGACAATATTTTAAATGTTATAAAAAATTCGTCCAATTACTCCCTTCTGGTTTTATAAAAATTTTGACCAACAAAATTATAAAATCCTTATTGAAAATGCCTTGCAAACTTTCAGTATGCTTGGAATGACGAACAAATTTTTTCTATTTCAAACCTCAACAAAAAGCCAGAATAGTCCCCTGTCCGGACTCTCCCCTACTAATGCATTACGCAGCCAGACACCATGAAAAGAACCTACCAAAGTTATGCACAGTTCATTTTTTTAAAGTATCAAAGGTGCCAACTCTGTGTTTTGCTTAACACTATACAACTATTTAAAAAACAATTTTAGGAAGCCAGTTAAATTAATCTACATAACTAAAGTAATCATGAAGAAAAAAGAATTAAATAATATTTAAGAGTTTTTCTCCTCACTTTTATAACTTTAGAAATTAAATTTAGAATTACAATAAAAAAGCATGAAAGTAAAATTATTTCTGTTAAAAAAATTTACCTGCATATGACAGGAGAAGCAAGCGGATGAATAGTTACTAGTGGAATATTTGGAGAAAGTACACCTTGGGTCCAAAATGCATGCCTTTCATTTGCTCTTCTGTGAGCAGTTGTTAAGCGTCTAATCTGAAAAACATTAGTTCTGCAACCTAATGCAGCATCTAAACTGATAGACAGCCATGAGGGTTGACCACTTTTGTTTCCTGAATCAGATTTGCTGTAAGTGAGAGCAAAAATGTAAAAAAAACAGCAATATTTAAATAAAAATAAAGTAAAAAACGATCCAAAAAGTACAATACTCCATAAACTGCACTACTTCCCAAAAGTAAACATTTAAATTTGCAGGCAACCCCCCCCCCCCCCTTAGATTCACAATGCAAACATAGCAGCATTTTATAGACAATAAAGTTTAGTAAAATATTTTATCCTTTGATAATTACGTTTTTTAATGAAAAGAAAAAAAGAAGAAAAAACTGGAAGGGACCTTCTGAACTGGAAGCAACATTGTCAAGAAAGTATCTAACTATAAGAACGACAATTACAGACCTGTGGGTTTAAACTCTGTTGTTTTTAAAATTTGAAACTGGGATCAAAGTTACTTGCCTCAGCTACTTGGCGAGAGATTTTTCAAATAAGGGTTACAATTTGTTTACAAACACATACATATTTCTGACTAACAAGCTATGTAAAATTCATCACAAATTAATGCTACTAATGTATTCTTGTGTTCATACAAATAGTTTACAAATGTGTTATGCCCAACTGACGTGACAATTTGACTGTGAAAGGGCCAAAAGTTTCTACATTTGCTACATGGATTGCTACTACCAGATAATTTTGAAAATCCCCCCAACTCTTCTCCCCCCCCCCCCAGGTTGGGAAATGCTGCTTTAGACAACAAAATTGATGCTGTCTGCATTGTCAAAAAATCTGCAATAAGGTATCACATGATGCTGTGTACAGTTGGAATACAGTCGTGCCCGTTTATAACGAAGTTGAAGGGACCCAATGAAAATTTCATTATAAAAAATAGTACACAGTAAAACGTGAAAGATAACCCTTATTATATGTAAAATAGCTATGCAATGTTCCAGGGCTGGGACTAAGCTGAAGCAGTGAGGCGTCCGCCTCAGAGCGTATCACTTTTAGGAGCGCATTCTCTATAAATATTGATGACATCTTTTTAAGTAACAAACAATAGTTTTTATCTCAAAAAAAAAAAAACATTTTAAGTATTTAGCTTTACAAATGATGCATCAAAACTTCATCTAATTTTATCTTTGCATTAATATATATTACATGTTTCATTTTTATAATATCAAACACAGAAACACATTAGGAACAGCTTGAAACATATCCAATTCTTTCTTTCCTTTGTTGAAAGGATTATTTTTTACTGGGTTATTTCTGGGTTTTGCACATCATCCTTTTCTTCTCCACAGAGACAGGCAGCTTCAATATATATCTGGAGATTGCACTTTATAAGTGTTTGCAGTTCCAGAAAGGAATTCTCTATTTTATGACGAGCAAAACGCAATCTACTGCTTTTTCTGATTTATATTTTTCCTTATTTAGTCCATTCTGCTCCGCGATTGTTTTCCTTCAGCTTTTTGAAAGTTAAAATATGTATTATTAAAGTTTGTATCTGTCATTTTTAATCTCTATTCCTTCATAATATATAGTAGGGATGGAAAAAAGTTTTTGCCTCATGGCGCCATTTATGCTAGCACCAGCCCTGCAATGTTCCTCACCTACTTTATTTCTCTGGTACAAAAAAACTTTTGTTTTTATTCTGTGCGGTGAAGCAGACCATTATTACTATTATTGTTATTTTTCCTATAAAATCAATTTTTCTATAGTTTTAAGAACTGTAATATTATATGGTATTAAATAGCACAAGAATAAAAATGACGCATTTCATGGAAAAAGCGATTTGCCAAAAATGATTAAACAAATCAGATCCTAAATCTTTACTCGGGAATTTTAGCTGGGTCAAAAAAAAAAAAAACATTCCTAGCGGGTTTTCTGTTTGTTTATTTTAAGAACCATGCACCTTTCTTTACAATTTTCTCAGAAAGCAAGTAAAAGAAAGGGGAGTGGAGGAAACAAGTGCTTGATAATACTTCATAACAGTAATGGTTTGTCAAGATCATCAGGATATTCTTATCAATGCATGAAACGTTGTTGAATGCTTTTTTTCCGCAGCAGCTAAAACATGCTCTAGCTAGGACATTCTTCAGAAGAATCATGGGGATCGAGAAGAAAACATATGCTTCAGTCTCAATAAGGGTCAAGTACAGGTAAGGTGTATTTTTCCAGGATTTTTAGGCCATTCAGCGGTATTTTGAATGAGCTGACACTTCGTCATATCGGTAAAATAAAATTGTCTACGATGATGATTGCAAAAGAAACAAAAGGTATCAAAATATGTTCTAAGAAAAAGTTTCCTATCATTTTTTCAAACAAAATTATCTAGAGCAACAAACGTTCTTTACTTTTAGAATGGCCCTTGCACTAAATTATCTGCGTTCTACAAAAATTTTAGGCTAAACATTATCTAGAACTTTTATTGCCGATCTTTTTCAATTCTCAAATAATGACAACACAACATCTTTCAACACATACTAGGGATGCAAAGGATATTCGGGGAGCTATACATATCCGGCCAATCTGATCAGTTAGCCAAATATCAGATAGTCGCTGGATATTGTATTTATCGGGCAGTAACATCTGACCCAAAATTAAATATTGATAAAAACTGCATAAAGGGTAACATGTATAATTTAATATGTACATCGAATTATAATATTTATTAAATAACTCATAATAATGCTAATAAATGCACCTTTTCCCTTTAATTAAAAATGTTTATACCTATAATCTTTAAAAACCAAAGAAAATATCTTGGAAAGTGATATTAGAGAAATGAAATTAGCCATTGATTTTAATCTTTTTATATGTGCAACATTTTAAAAGCTGTATAATATAGAATAATCATACTGTTGTGCTTAAAGTGTTATAAAATTCTCATGTATAGATGCAAAGATATACATATTATGAGACTTAGCTGTGAATCATAGTGATTTTCAAATTTAAAATCAGAAATCTTATCAAATAAAGATTTTTTAGTAAATAACTGTAATTTCATTAAATACTTTTTAAAAACTTATTTTGATTGAGAAAAAATTAGCTTGGTTGGCAGCTATGCTGTTGCAAATATGGCAAAAAAATAATTAAAATTCATTCAGAAATACCAAAGCAACAAATTACCGAGACTGATGCCATCCATGAAAAATATCAAATTTATTCTAATTGTTATTGGTTTTTTGCATATATATATATTTGATATTGCATATAATTATATTTAAAAATTATATATCATATGGGTGCAATAGTAAAATATATTTTAAAAATCTATGTATAATCAGCATTATATTCATTAAGATAATGACAATTAAGCATTTTTTATGAATAGTTGCCGGTGTTTGAAAATTTAGAGTTAGGTTGTTTTACTTTAACAAATAGATAAAAATATGAACAAAAAGGAAATATTTGTTTAGTCACATTCAATTAAATATTCAAGATAAAAAGGTACTGTTGCCGGATACTGGATATCCGCCCAATTTAAGATCTGTTGCATTTGCACTAAGTACCATATAAGATTATAGTTTCCTACCAGCAAATCATGGTCATGGCGCAAAAAAGGGCCTTTAAAAACTGTAGTTCAATTATAATCAATTCCACTAGTAAAGTTGCTTTTGTAAAGCTACTAACTATTGTAGAAATAACTGGACTTATGTATAATTTAACTGTAAAGTAAAAGGAATCAATACCTGCTGTTAGAAATTGCAGCATTATATTCTGCTGTTGAAGAAGTTTTGGTAGTTCTTTTATGACGATGAGAATCACTGGGGGTTTCAGGAACTTGATAATCTTTAGTTCTTTCCAATATAGAGAGCAAAGACTAGAAAAAAAATAATTGGATTCAAAAAACTTTTTTACTTAAATATTCAATACATTCAAAATATTAATAATAATAATTGCAATAAGGTATACCAAATTTTAGAGCAAGAAAAAAATTTGAGAAATTCAAATATTCATTTGACCATTGAAACAATGTTAAATAACAGCATCATTGCCCAGTTGTTTACTAAGTTAACATGGAATTTAAATTTACCCTGCTTATCCAGACTGAATAACATCAAACATTCCTACATCAGAAAGGAAACATGGTGGTTTTCTTTATATAACTATGGCCATAATAGCATTTAGAAATATATTTTAGTGAAATATTAATTGCATAGAGGAGACTGGGGATACTTGATCCCTACTTTGCTTTTTTATTTTTTTCTCTGCTGCAAATCCTTAGTTTTCAGACATTTTGGACACGAACAATGAAAATTTATTCCTCTCTCAGACTATTTTTTTTCTTGAAATTTTTTTGCAATATATTTTTTTTAAATTATTTTTATTAATGGATCATGTATCAAAAAAAACCAAAGGATACATGATCCTTCTGCTGAGGTTTCTTGATCCCACTCTGAAATTACATAGGCTATTCAATAATAAGTCTTAGAAATAATAACAATCTAAACAAAAATAGCGCTGTTGCTTTGAATTTAACTCTGCTATCTGTAGAAATATCTGTAAATAATAGTAAACATAAAGGAAAATTAGTCTTCTTGTGGCGACGATGACGAAACACACGAATATTCAGGTTTGTGAAATTGTGGAGAAACTTTCTTCAGAAGGAAAAAAATCACGTTTCATTGCAAGGGCTTTATCTGTCAGTAAAAGTACTGTTAATCGTATTATTTCTAAGTATAAAACAACAAACTAACCGTGTGATACAAAACGGAGCAGTAGGCTGTGAAACATTTGGAGTCGTGTCAACAAAATTATAAGAAGAAAGTGTGTTGTCGATCCTCGAAAAAGAGTAGCCAATATTTCACGAGAATTACGAAGTAAAAATCTACCCGATGTTAGGCAGAGTACAGTGTCTCGAAGTCTGAAGGCTGTAGAGCTGATTGGACAGATTGGCGTCAAGAAACCATTAATTAGCAAAAAGAGTAAGAAGGTTAGGTTGGACTTTGCGAAAAAATATGAGCACTGGACAGTATGGGATTGGCGGAAAGTGCTATTTTCTGATGAATTGAAATTTCAATTGTTTGGAAGGGATAGTGGGAAATACGTAAGACCTCCAACAAGTACCAGATATAAAGTAAGGTATCAAACTCCTACTGTTAAACACTGTGGTGGGAACATCAAAGTTTGGAGAGCTTTTTTTGCTGATGGCGTTGGTCCGCTGGCGGAAATTCACGGCGATATGGAGGCTGCAATGTACAAGAACATTCTGCTAGACCATATGCTTCCATTTGCAATGAAAAATTTGCCTCGTGATTGGATTTTTCAACAAGATAACCATTAAAAACAAACTTTGCGTCTTGTGAAAAATTTTCTTCAGAGCCGAAAAGTCCACCTCCTGGCCTGGCCATTGCAGTCACCGAACTTAAATCCCATTGAACACTTGTGGCAAGACCT
The DNA here is from genome assembly GCA_038502835.1 of Octonoba sinensis. Lineage (NCBI taxonomy): Eukaryota > Metazoa > Arthropoda > Arachnida > Araneae > Uloboridae > Octonoba > Octonoba sinensis. The sequence continues at coordinate 191,555,660 of CM076598.1, read as the reverse complement.
GGATGTTCGTGTTGGAATAAAAAATCACTCCAACAAGCCGGAATTGTGGAACCATTCGCGACAAGAGTGGGAGAAATTGCCAAAAGAACGAATCTTGCGGTTAATAGACTCAATGCCTCGTTGGTGTGCTGCAGTCATTACTGTTAAGGGCATGGCAACTAAGTATTAAGTCGAGTGAAGGAGTACAAGAAAGTTAACCCCAATTCTCCTTTATTCTTTTTTATTTTTTTAAAGGTAGTATGTGTCCCGATACTTTTGCAGTCATTAATAAAGAATTGTTGAACAAATAATTATTTGAAAGTAATGTCAATGTAAATAACTCATTCTTTTCAAATATAAGTAAATATCTGCTATAATCGATCGTTTATATTTCTTTCACCTTGATATTTATGTGCAATATGTATGAAAAGTAGGACGGCCTGAAATTTTTGCACGCTACTGTATATTACTCGTTTGAATTGCTCGTTTAAATATATAACATTGCATGGTGGGATAGACGAGTATTCACAACTGTCTCGATCAACTTGTTCTGTCAAAATTTTATCAAAGGGTGGAATCTTCATCTTTCCATCGGTAAATAGATTGGACATTCCTTTCATATTCTGCAAGAAGATAGCGTATGAGTTGAAATGCTTTATAATTACTTGAAACAGGCTTACCGGCATCTTTTAGGAGTCTTTCCCGAAAAATGCGATTTTACACAAAACCCCCCATTTTTAAATAACGCAATTGAGGTACTTGTAATAGTGAGCAAACATCATCCGTAATAGATATTTTATTTCAATAGAGATAGCAATACACTGAGTGGCAACACTTACTTTTAATTTACCTTTTGATGATTGAAATTTGTTGTTGTTACCATTTGTGAAATTTAAAATGCCTAGGGAACCCATTGCAAAAAAAAAAAAAAGCTTTAGTAATAATGCAGGTAATTTGAATGTATCAGAAGGTCTATGAAATGGTGTAAGACTTATTATGACAAGTTTAAGTAAAAACATGATGAAGGCAAGAATCGTTATGGTGAACAATCTGGCAAGGAAGTACATATGCATGTACCTATATTCACTTCTTGGAAACAACTTTAGTGTAGGAGCCCGTTAGCGACATTTTTGGTTGGAGAGGAAACTGTTGGTTACAATTGCATTTAGTTGTTTTTTGTTTGATGAGTGAAACTTTAGTTATATATTTGGTAAGTTCTGGACGTATCACTCTTTTTGCGGCATCTTTCGTCGCCAACCAAAATAAATTGTCAACCGGTCCTTACACTAAAGACGTTTCTTTGCCATGACAGTACACGCATCTCAAGGTCAACAGCTCAAATAATCAGCATGAAAATTTATAGTTAGAAAACACTTTCACTTTTCAAATTTATCTAAATAAGTATCCTTTCCCAAAGAAAAAAAAATACCACCAAGCAAAGCTCGGTCACTCAGGTAATAACAGTAAAGTGCAAATAATTCAACAAAAAAAAAATAGATACATTAATTTTAACTTACTTACTAACTTTTCTTAAAAAATCGATACTTATGTGTGACATCAAAAAAGTGATAATAATACTGAGATATTGCATCATTAAAATGTTTTATTTATAAATGCAATTCAGTAAGAAATATAACAAAAGAAAACAACACATTTTCTTACCCTCACAACCCAATGTCTTGTTGGCCCATGGTGGCACAAGTTCCTTAGAACTCTGTGCAATCTACCAGTATTCAGTTGTGGTTCATCTACAAACAACAGTACAAGCAGGCATGCCAAAGCTTCATGATCTAGTAAATAACGTCCTCTAAGCCTCATTGAACTAGTCAATGATGCTCCACTTATTGCAGTAGGATTTCCAGATGGACTTGAAGTGCCTCTAGGTGACAGGGCATTCCATGTCCATTGACCTCGTTGAGGAAGACTATGTATTGTGTAGCGAGCACCAACACGGCCTAAAATATTATATTAATACGTAAGTGAAAATGCATTCATTTCATAATTTGATTCCAGTTGGGTATACTTTTCTAAAATAAAAGAGAAAATGTCTTAACACAATTCTAAATACACAATTTTTATTAAAAAAGGAACAAATCAAGTAAAATTGAGGTTTAACGTTAATCATTTAAAATATTAGTTTGTACATAAAGAATTGAATTAAACACATGGCAAATTAAAATTTTCAGCTGTTAACTTTTATGAGTAATCCCACTTTAGACAATAAAAAATGTACTAAGAAGGAGCATGTTCGATGAAACTTTTCAGTTAGTTATGATTTGAATTTTCATGAAAAGTCTTTTTTTAACTTACTTTCAGTGGCTGACTCATTGGATTAATTTTATTAGATTTGGTTTTTAAAGGTATGACAGGAAATTATTGATAAGTGTTATTCATGCATTTTTTCAATAAAGATCATACTCTTTTTGTAGGCATTGGTGAGGCTGCTTGGAAAAAGATAAGCATAAATTTATTGAATGCTTATTAATGTATGTATTGAACTGAATTTCAAACTGAAGCAAAAATACTTTGTGGGTGAAGACTTTGGGTGAGCTAAGGCTGTATTAATAGTACTAAAATTTTCTTTAGAATCAGTATTATCTAAAGAAAATGAATGTTGATAACCGTATGTAAAGAATTATAAGTCACAATTAACTTGCAATTAACATAATATTCTGTTTCTTGCTAAATTTAATGTAATTAGTTTAGTTCTAACACATTGCACTAAACTTGGGACTTTCGTCCTTAAAGGATTGGTACATGTGCTGAGTGCTGCTAGGCGAAGGCAGGGAATAGAAATCTGGATATCATAATACTAGATTTATTTAAGTGCACAGCTGTGAATTCTCTACGTAATTCCTGATTGCGACACAAAAGTAAAAAACCCTGAAAATTTTTTATGCAAAAAGTCTATCACTTTTTATGCACCATAAATTATACAACACCTTTTATACACATATAGTTACAACCACCTGTCTAAAATAACTTTTGAAATTAAAATTTAATAAGACGAATGTAATTTATCTAGTTGAAATTTGTGAAAACTATTTGATTCAGACAGAAATAGAAAAAAGTACTTATTTGAACAGGGGTCACAATGGAAAATGTATAAAACTTAGGACAACAGGAAAATGGTACAAACAGGGCATACTATATTTGAATAAAATGTGCGGATTATTATAAGAAATAATACAATTTCCTCCAAAAAATCATCAAAATGATGAAGAAAACATTATCAACATTACTTATTGCGTTTAATTTACTCCTTTTGCATATACCAGTTTATTATTTATTGCTTCCATTTTGGCTTTGCTTCATTCATTTATCATCATCACCTAACTATGCGAAAACAATGCAGAAAACGCCGACTTTCAGATTCGCAAATTTTGTGTAGTTGATAGAGTTGAAATTAGAACTCGCTAAAAAAAAAAAAAATGAAAAAAGACTGAAAGAAATTAAAACCCAAAAGCTCTTTTTTATTGATTCAGAATAAAAGCAACAATTAACAGTCTAACAGCAAACACGAATCCTTTACGAAAATCGCGATCGCAAAAATGAAACTCCACATCATAGCTACACATTTTCCAATTGCAATTACCAATTCATTCCCCTTCTTTTAAAAACATTTATGTCAAAAAAATTCGCAGCAAAAACGTTCCTGATTTTTCTATGAAAGGTCTATTTGCACGCGGATTTCTATTTATTTGTCTGATAGTTAGGGGTTCTGCTTACATGTGAATCAAATTACACGCAAGTATATACGGTAAGATATTGATAAAAATAAAAAAGAATTTTATTTAATTATTTCATAATTAAATTTAAAAAATAGTTAAAATGGAAAAAATACGATTCTTGTACAGGATGCAGACAGATTGCACAAAGAAAAGAACGCATACGTTTTCTTGCTTGCACGTGGAGATTAGGCCTACGATGTTTTAAAAAATTGCATAAATTAATTCAGAAATATGTATTGCTGCAATTTAAAGCCAAAAAAAAAAAAAAAAGGCGGAAACTTTAGGGTCAAGAAGCAAAATAAAATTTCAAGAATTTCGGCAAAAAAATTCCGAAAATTTCCGAATTTTCCGGAATTCTACCACATCTGATAATGAATAGGAAGTTCCCACGACTATTTTTTGCAAAATTTTAGCAGTGATATACCTTTTTTTATTTAGAGTTATTTTTTTCATTTATTTGTCAAATATCTGCAACTTTTAAAATGACAGTTGAGAAAATAACTTGAACTCCAGTGCCGATTTCAGAAAAAGGATGGAAAATTGCGTTATTATGCAAAAAAAAAAAAAAATGAAGTTTCGGAAAATGGGTTCAAGTTTTTTAAAATTATTCTTTTAAAAATAAAGTCCAGAAAAAATTCTACTTTTGGCGATGTTTACATCGGGAATGTAAACATCGCCAACCCCAGGGTTTGGCGCCGAAAAAAAAAAATCCAAAATGGCGCCAACGCTCAGTTATCAGCAACAACGAAAGCACGTGTTCGAAACAAAGATGGTTGGCGCCGTTACAACCCTAGCTGCGTAAAAGGTTTCTACAAAGGGAATGTTTATCGCTTTTCGGTGTATTTTTGTTAATATCCGCTAAACTTTGAAGAATAAAACTCCGATTTTTAAAACACGGAAGGAGGATATGAAAAACCTGGATTTCCGGGGTACACCCGGAATGGCTGTTGCTTGTGAAACAAGTCTTAAGAGGCTTTTAAGGCACAATACTCGTGATTAGTTTTGATGAGTCTTCTCCATACAGGTAAAAACTACCTCATTGATGTTTAATCTCGTCATTTACAAATGGCTATTAGTTTGCATAAATATTGGTCTGAGTTAGCAGTATAAGATGTAAATTTATTTGAAGTTTACTTTTTTAAAGATGAATAATGCTACAGAGTGGGCAAAAAGTTTGTAAGAACTTAAAATTTATAAAAATGGGAAAAAAGACCAAAGAAAGAAACTGCAGGTTTAGCATCGATAGATCACAGGACATTTTTAAAGATTTATTTGAGTGTCTTTTCTCTCTCTTATGATGTACGAAACATTACCTATCAGCTGTTTCTTGAATTATTATTTTTCTTATCTTAAATAAAGAAAAAAATCCCATGACTTATTGATGCTAAATTTGCAAACTATCTTTAATTTTGTCTAGATTTCCCGGTTTTATGATTTTTCAAAGTTTTTATGAACTGTTTGCCCATTCTGCATTTGTTGCTGCATAAAATTACTTTTTTCCAACCAGACATCTGTATTATTTTACTTAGCTATGCATAATTAAGATATTAGATGAACTTATGCATGCATTTAGCAGTTTAGTTCATCAAATGTTCGCTTGATTGTTATTCCTGTGAAATTATTTTTGCATTTTTTCATTAAATATCGTACAGTGCACATGAAATATGTTCAAGGTTTAAATTGACTGTCACAGATGTAGGAAAAGTAATTTTAAGCAATAAATATGCTTACATACCAGCTGAACGCAGAATTCTAGAGAGGGCAGTACCAGCATGAGAGGAAAAGAAACGTTCTTGAATTTGTCTATGCCTTGCTTCAAGTTCTCTTCTCAAGGCATGAGCTTCAGAGGCTAATTCAGGTGGAAGAAGAGCTAAAAGGCTATCATCCATATCAGCTAATACCTAAAAGGAGGGGGGTAAGAATCCTGTATTTTATGTGCTACTTAAAAATGCCAACATTATGGTGCATATTATCAGATACTATAAAATTAAATTATGAAAGCCACGCATTTAAAGCTACTATTTAAGTTAGTTTCAAATTACGTAAAAAACAATATGGAAAAATTTTCTAATTGCTATCTTTGTTTTTTAATTCTGTCAGACATTCATAACAATAAAATATTCACTTTTCTTCATCTGTATTTTAATAAATGTTTTGAGTAGTTCTGGATCCTAAGCAATGCAAAACAACCAAATGCAAGCAGCAAATTATTTGAGAAAAGAAATATCTTTGTAAGCAATATAGCTGAACAAGTATACACAAGTCAAAGAGCTATGTTATACAATTTAATTTTTAGATAGTTCAAACCCATTTTTTATTTCAATAGCGTTAAAAGAAAACAATAAGGAACAAATGTATTGAATATCAAATATACATTTTCAAAGCAAATGTTTAAGAAAAAATGTTCTCAGTATTCCTCTATTTTATTACTAATTAAATAACACACATTTTGTTAAACACAAACACCTGATGAGTCAAAAGATGTAAGAGGCATCTACAGTAAAACCTCCCTTAACGGACACCTCCAATTAGCAGGCCCCTCTAAATAGCGGACAATGTTGCAAGTCAAAGTCCCTTGATATAGGGTACCTAACCTAATGTAAAAACCTCCAAATAGCAGACACTTTGTTTTTAACAAAAAAAAATTCTTTTAAAATGAAAATTTAGCCAAAATAAAATATTTTACTAAAAGTCGCTAGTGTAAAAGTTTTCTTACCAATGGAGAGTTCTAATTGACTTTTCAGTGACCTTTAGTAACCTGGAAGTGACCGTTGGAACTTAACAAAGGGTGTCATCCCCTCCGTGAATTTCCATTTATTCATTTACCCTTCTTTGTTCTGAGCATTGAGGGAGTTGAATGCACGTGACCCGTTGTCCCACACGTGAACCTGTTTCTTGCAGTTCAGTTCAGTTGCTTTGCTAACTGATCATTATTTGATACAGTCCAGTGGCGAGTGGAGAAAAAGAACACTTAAGTGTCAGAGCTATTGCTGAATCTTTTAGTATTGGAGAAACCCAGATAAACCAGCTTTTGAAACAAAAAGATGAAACTAGGAAACTTTGGATAACATACGCCAATGAAAATACGAAGACCAAGTTCTGAAAGACTGAGACTTCTGAGATAGATGAAGCTGTGATGAGGTGGTTCCAGTCAGCCGGTGCAAAAAACGTTCCAGTGAGCGGAGTGCTTCTTCAAGAAAAAGCTTTAGAAGTTGGTCAATCTTTGGGATTAGAAACATTCAAAGCTTCAAATGGAGGGCTTGGAAAATTTCGGACACGCCAAAACATTTCTTACAAAGCAGTCTGCGGTGGAGAAAAATCAGTCGTCCCCAGCCAAGTCAGCGATTGGATCAAAAGGCTCAAACCATTATGTGAAGGCTATAAATCCAAAGACATTTTTAATTGTGATGAAACCGGATTGTTCTACCATGTTCTACCGAATAAGAATCTTTGTTTTAAGGGCGAAAAGTGTAGTGGAGATAAAATCTGAAAAGAACGTCTAACAATTTTATTGTGTTGTAATATGTTAGGAGAATTTGAAAAGCTATTGGTCATAGGAAAATCTAAGACACTGATTGTTTTCAAAAATATCAACGTGAATACACTTAGTGTTTCATGGAAAAACAACAGAAATGCTTGGATAACAACAGTTGTAATGACTGATTGGTTGCTACAACTGGATAAAATAATGAAAAAAAAAAAAAAAGAGTCCAGAAAGATACTTTTGTTTTTAGACAATGCTACTTCTCATCCTCAGGACTTAAAGTTGAAAAACATAAAGCTAGGGTTCCCCCCCCCCCCCCCCCCCCCCACTTTGAAGCTACAGCCGCTTGACCTGGGAGTCATTCGTGTGTTCAAATTAGAATACAGAAAACTGTTACTGCGACATATTGACATATTCTTTTGCAAACTTCATTGTTCCGATCCAGTGATTAACCGTCAAAAAGTGTAAATGTTTTGGATGCAATAACTTGGACAACATCAGCTCTGCAAAAAGTAAAGCCTGAAAGTGCTTCCAAGTGTTTTGCAAAAGTGGCTGCTCCCAGAAGCGCACAAATCTCAGAAAACGATAAATATCTTGAAACGCTTTTGACAGATTTAAATTCAAATGTGACCGTGGATGACTACATGGATATCGATGAGAACTTATGTATTGAAGAAGAGGTTGACGTTTCCGAATTAATATCGCCGAGAACTACTGAACAATCTGCTGTTTCTAAGGATGAAGAGGAAGATGTACAAGAAGAAACTTCTGACGCTAAAAACTTAAAAGATGCTTTGAAATACAGTGGTGAGTTAAAAAAGTTTTTTCTGATTAAAGGGGACACGGAAGGGTTTAAAAAAAATTAATGAACTTACTATTCATACTGAGAAGCAAGTTGTTTTTTGCAACAGGATGAACAAATCTGTATTAACTGGTTATTTTAAACAAAATAATTTTGTGATGTTTACAGTTACTAGTACATATTTTGTCATTATTGAATGAGTATTACAAAAATTTATTGAATAAGTACTAACGATAATTATTAGTTAAATTTAAATTCTTTCATAATTTAAATTTGATTTCACTATTGAATTTTGTTCTCTTATTTAATTAATAATTGTTTTATCATATAAGGTTTGAAAATAGCAAATAAAATTTCTTTTTAAAAATGCATACATCCAAATAGCGGACACCTCCGAATAGCAAACAAAACCCCTGGACCCAAGACTGTCTGCTATTCAGAGGTTTAACTGTAATAACATTGAAAAGTTATTAAGGTAGGGATATTGCAAAAGATCCTTTGAGATTACATAAGTATCTAGTGAAGCTTTCTTGTCTTGTTTGCCATGTTATGCATTATATCTAATGAGAAACAACATTATCTTAATCAGAAGTCAATTCATTCTCTTTCAAAGGTTGTTGTAGTGAGGTCATATGCGAGTCTATTGCATATCGAAGGCCGTTGTAAGTCCAGCGGCAAATTTTAAGCATAGCAAACTTAATTGTTACGCATGTAAGTAACACGCACTAGGGGCTGGGCGATTCATTGATGTATTGCTATACACCGGTGTGCAACCAAGATCTTAAAACCTGGTTTAGAATTATTCTCTAAATAGGTGCAACAGCTTGACGATGGATAATGATGCAGAAATTCTAGCATTACCCTGCCCTACTTCTAAACGAACCCAAAGACATCTCTTTACCAACTATTTTAAAGATAGAAATGCTAAAATTACTCAAAAGTATAAACTGAAACTCCTATCTTCTCATTAATTTACCTTTATGAACTATTTATGATTCAAGGTTCTGGCTAAAGTTTATTGAATCAATCTCCTGAGGAATCTTAGCAGTTGGTAACATGAAAAATGTCAAGACTTTTACAAAATGCAAAAAGACAAGTAAAATACCCAAATTTTGAAATAAAGACAGAAGTGAAAAACAAAAAAGGACTAGGTAAGTTTTTTGAAGAGTAGAAAAGAAACTACATGATTATTTGTTGATGGGCCATTTGACAGTATTTTGTCCAAACGTAGAGTCCACAACGTGACTTTTTTGTTATAACTACTTAATTTACAGTTTAATTACCACTTAATTTTATTTTCAAATAATGTGTTGGTAGGACTTCCATACTGGCAAAAAATAATGCATTTTCCTATCTTAATGTAAAAAATTATTCAGGTTCAAACTTTGTGAAATGTAGAGTGGTCCTGTGAAATTTCCTTGATGCCAAAAATTTCCTTTGATCATAATCAACTTCACTGGTGGAAAGTCTATCATGAGCCAATTTTAAGGGGGTATTCAAGTGTAGAATTTTGAAAAAAAAAAAAAAATGTATTGAAATTTTTTTTTTTTTTTTTCATATTTCCAAAATTTAAGAATATGCCATTAAAAGGATTTAAAAAAATTCCTATTATTTCATGAGATATAACCGTTTTAGTGACGTGGCATCGGTTACGGTCCGACCGCCACAAGTCAACAAAAGACGGTAGGCGTCCTCGAGTCCCACGGTTGAATATTCCCTATAAAATCTTTATTGTATAATATCCCTTTTAAATCTATATTTAATTGAAGGACATAGAACCTTGTTTTGTTGGAATATTCTCCTTTAGTTTTATTTTAAGTAAGTTTTTAGCCAACCTTCGCAGTTAATATTTTTAATGAAGGCTTTATACCCATATTAAAAATCTTAGATGTTATGAGAATCACGATTGGCCCAGAAACTAATGCTTTTGCAGCGAGACGGGACGAAGCACGTATCGAGCACTCGGAGCTCTGGACTTCGGAGGCGTCAAAGGAGGGTAGAACTGCTCGTCTTCACCAGAGAACATCAGAGAATGAGCATTTTGAAGTAGAGGAAGGTTTCTTATATGTAGCAGGAATCGCCGATTAAAAATATCAAAGTATTCTGTACCATTCTATAAGTAAAACTGCCGAAAATGTGTCTCAAAACTTTGAACTCGAAACTACTTTTTTCGAGCTGGCGGTAAGGATATTTCTAGTTCTAATGGACCGATTTACTTCAAATTTGGAGAGGATGTTCTTTATACATCCCTTTATTGTGTGTGAAACTTGTCCAAAACTGTAACTTTTTATTTTGTATTTTTAAAAAATTCGTAATTGTTAAAAAAAAGATGCAAAAAGGATAATTTTCGTTCAAACAGCCGCCATTTTCTAAAAAATTTTTAAAAAACTTTTCCAAGGTACATTCGATGGCGGCATCTACAATAATTAAGAATCAGTCTGTTTTTTATTTTCCAGATCACCAGGAGGGTTGGAATAATGCAAGCCAGGACACCCTCTTTTTTTGGAGACCCCACTTTGACTGCTCATAACTTCGTCAATTTTATTATTATTTTTTTTTTGGTTAATTTTTGTATGTAATAATAAAACATCAATGAACAAATAATAAAAAAGGATGGTAAAAATATTTTTCAGTTTCTTTGTACGGTGCTTCAAAAACCGGGCGAAATTCATGCCTCTACACTAGAATACCCCCTTAACCAAAACTTACTTTTGTTCTTAAGGGTTAAGTGTACTTTTTTAGAGAGAGTTTAACTTAAATGAAAGCATTATAAGCAGGAGCTTCAAGTCTCCTCTGAAATCATCCGGAAATGTAATTTATTAAATTGTATTTATGTATTTTGTTTTTTAGCACGAGAAAAAATATACCTTTGAAATGTTTTACAACATTTATCACAAATCATTTTTCAAAAAATTCTTCCTACTTATTTTTGATCTATTTAGATTTGCCATTTGCCATAATATTACTTTAAACAAGCTATTTTGTAAAAAAGCTGCATTTTATAGAAATATCAGAACTTTTGCTATTGATTATTTTAATCGATAAAAACATTGTTTTTAACTGCTAATTTTTTAAAAACAAATTATGAGTAAAGTATGAGATTACATACTCATCTTTTTTTTATTAATAAGTATTACATTGTATCATTTTGATTTAGACTGTAAATTCCTTATTTTACATTATGATGCATTGCTACATTTTGATGTAAGGTGGCATCATGATGTATCTCACACATTGTCCACCCTTGATATGTACATGAGTTTATAAAATTAAGTAAAACATTATCTCCATAAAATATTGAATGCATACCTGTTGTCTCAGGCCTTGAGGAAGAGTTTGAATAAAGCTTGTAGGATCAACAGGGATATCTGGATTTGAATTTTGAGCAGCTAATCTTTGCTGTTCAGCTCTCTGCTGTGCCAATACCTAAAATAATAATTTGAATTACAAAATGAAGAAAATGCTATACACATATAGACCTGCTAACAGTTTATCAGAGAAAAAGTTACTGTCTTGGTGAAAAAACAAAAACCACAAAACAAGCATTAACTCAAAACACGCAAAAAATAATACAAACTACTTTACTTTAAAGAATAAAGATATTTCAGCTAAAAGAGTGGGAATCTAGATTTCTATAAAAAAGGAGCAAGTCTGAAAGGTTTTAACCAATGGGAAATCGAAAGTTGAGCTGACCACGAGCAACGAAACAAAATTCCGCAAATGAAACTTTGGACGCTTGCCGATTTGGATCTTGAAATCTATAATTTTCCCTGGTATTTGGGTCTTTGATAAGTCAGCCCCAAAGCTCAATTCGAGGAGTAAGGGGTTATGATCAGAATTTAGTTCGGTGAGGGAGGTTATTTTAAAGTTGTTGTTGGTATTTTTGGATAACGCTAGGTCTATTGTGATGTTTACTGTGGGGTTGAGTGGGGGAGTTGGGTAAGTGCAGGGGTGATTGCGACACAAAGAAAAAAACCCTGAAAATTTTTCATGCAGAAAGTCGGTATCACTTTTTATGCACCATTAATTATACAACAGCTTTTATACAACAAGTTTGAAACATGTAAGCATGTTGCAACAGCATGTTTAAAATAACGTTTGAAATTAAAATTTATATTTCACTTACCTACTGCTAACTAATAAGAAAAATTTAATTTGTTTATTTTTTGCAACTAAATCATAACTTATAGCAGAGCTGCCAACCTCAAGACTTGAGAAATATGAGCAGTAGAGGCAAAAAATAGGAGCACGGGGTAAAATAGGAGCATGAAAAAGTGCAGTATTTTTCATATTTTTGAACTACCATCACGTTATAGAACTACTAAATATATATTTTTTCATTTACTGTCAAATTATAAGAACTCAATTTAATTAAAACATTTTACATTGAATAACATAGCAAAGCAGATATAGTGGGAAAAAAATCCCAATTTCTTTTATGGAAAAGAGGAAAGAAAAAAAAAAGGAAATACCGGCATTACTTAGATTTTGTAAAAATGTGATTTGAAAAATATATATTATCTTATCAGACATGTGACTCACTGAGGATTTCTAAAACAAGATTTATGAGACTGTAATAGTTAACAATGATAATCAAAAACTGGCATGATCACTAAAACTTAAAGGCAAAAAAAAAATATATTTTTTAATTCTTTAACGGCGGAAATTTCGATAAAATGACGTCTGCAGGGCTAGTCGCACTTTAGAGTCTTCAAAATAGTGAAAAAGGTGACCACAGCTTTAAAAAAAGTGACCAAAATAGTGACCATTAAAATGTAAACTTGTGTGCGTGTGTGTGTGTTTTTATTTAAACTAAATATAACTTGAAAAAGAGCAGTTTCAACATCTTTTGAAAATTAAACCTGAAAAAATAGAGCTTTTACCCAACTTAAAAAAAAAAAAAAAATCATAGCCTATTCAAAAATAAGAATTTTTATACCTGTAACTATGTTCATAAATACTTTTTTCAAAACCCCATAAATGGCTAAGAGTGAGAGAGACAAAAGTTCTTTTTTTTAAACTAATTTCTTTCTCAAATTGTTACTTATTTAAAGATATAAATGAATAAATATTTATTCAAATCGGCAGAAATCTCAAATGTTAATTTATGTTCAACACCGAATAAAATTTATTTTGCAAATGCTACTTTTTAAATATTTTTTATACTTGTTCAAGGATTAGAAAATTTCACTTGAAATAAATCTAAATTTGATATTTTATCAAAATTATTCAGACTGAAAATACTGTGTTAATCTTCTGTATCATTGTAGGAAACAAACCGTTTGATTATTTGATACTGTTTTTGTAATTTCATGGTAGTAACAAAATCCAAGAAAGAAATCCCTGACAATTCCCTGATTGAGCTCTAAAAAATTCCCTGATTTTATAATTTTAGTTGAGATAGTTACACGGTATCACTGTCATATATAATGCCAGTATGAGTGGCACAATCAGAAAAATTCTTTATAGGGGTGCACTATTTTTTTCCCACCTGAACTTTGTGCAATTCCTTTTTTTGGAGGGGGGGGGGGATGGAAATAAAAAGAGGTCATAATGTAATTTTCTGAGCAATATATATTATCTGCCACTGCTAAGAAGTTTTCAGATCTAAAGTTTTTTTTTTAAAAGAATTTAGATTCTCCCCTCCTCTCCATCATTATTTAATGATTTATTGATAAAAATATAACTATTTTCTCAAGATGCGTATTGTCTTTTCGTTGAGAAATCCCTGATTGAGCTCTAAAATTTTCTTTTGTAATTGTGACAGTTAGTCGAGGAGTGGGGTGGGGTGTAGGGAATGAAAGAAAAGAGAAATTTTGGTAATTTTGGTAATGTAGTGAGATAATCTGGAACTGTCAAACATTTTTAGTCGTTTTACTTTCCTAATTTAAATATAGCTTTATTTTCTCTCTTTATTTGCTCTTTGAGTAAAAAAAATATTTTTTTAAAACAATTCAAATCATCATTCTAGATGGGGGGAGAGGTCACAGGCCCTCTAGGTCTCCATTTCTGGTTGCACCGCTGCAATATCAAACCTTAACTTCGGCAAACTCGGGGTCGGCGCCATGCCGAATTAAAAATTATGACCAAAAATGGCGGATACACGGAAGTTTCAACCCTGACACACGTCTTTTCATGCCAAATTGCAATGTTTTCTTAACTCATAGACAGAAAATAAGTTTTTGGTTGCTCTGCCAGAGAAAGGGCAAAAAAGTGAAAATAGTGACCAATTTTTTTTTAAAAAGTGAAAATAGTGACAAATTTTTTAAAAAATGACTAAAAGTGACCAATGCAAAAAAAAGACTTTTAGTTAAAAAAGTGACTTGCGCCGACCTCTGCGTCTGTGAAAGTCCTTTACTACAGAAGCTGAAACGTAAGAAAGATTTAAAATAAGGGTAAGTTCAAAGTTATTGATGTCCAAGAGGAAGAATCCGATAGTAAACAAGAGCTAGGAAGTTTTACCGAAGTCGACGCAATCGGATTTCGAAATGAGGATCGGGGATTAAAATCGGGATTGACCCTTGAAAATGCAAAAAACAAACAAAATGCGTAAATTTTACTCGTAATTTGCAAAACCTGGCATGTATGTACACAGCTACTTTCAAAAATTTTCATAGGAAGAAAAAAATGAGAAGTCCTTCAAAATTATGAATTTTCACAGAAGTGAAATTTTTAATTTCCAAAATTACCGAAAGTACCGAATCCCGTCTGTTCTCAAGAGAAGCGACATGGGACGAATGAGCAACATTTTGATCTGCTCAGATAAAGACAACTTTGTTTTTCTTTATTAAAACAAAAAGTTCATTGTGGAGCTTGAAAAATCGGAGTTTTCTGTAAATTACCGGATTTTTGTAGTACGTAAAAAAAATTGGGTAAACTTCGAGAAAATCGGAGCACTTGGCAGCTCTGACAAAATTAATAGGAATTTCCCGTGACTATATATTTTTTGCCAAATTTTTGCAGTGAAATACTTTTTCTATTTAGAGTTATTATTTTTTCATTTGTCAAATAACTGCACCTTTTAAAATAAAAGTTGAGAAAATAACTCGAAGTCTAGCGCCGATTTCAGGAAAAGGTTGAAAAAATGCGTCATTATGCAAAAAAAAAAAAAAAAAAAATGAAGTTCGGAAAATGAGTTCAACTTTTTGCAATGTTTATTGGAAAAATAACTAAATCCAAAAAAAAAAAAACCTCCAATTTTTTTTATCGTTCTTTTAAAACTAAAAGAGAAAAATATTCCAAAATGGCGCCAACGCACAGTTATCCGTAACAACAAAAGCACATGAGACATGGTATCGTTCCTGTTCGGAACATAGATGGTTGGCGCCGTTACAACCCTTGCTGCGTAAAGGTTTGCTACAAAGGGAATGTTTATCGCTTTTCGGCAGATTTTTTGTTCCCATCCACTAAATTTTCAATTTTGAAGACTAAAAAGTTTGATTTTTAAAACACGGAAGGAGCGTATGAAAAACCCGGATTTCCGGGGTACACCCAGAATACAATCACCCCTGGTGCAGGTGATTGTATTCCGGGCACAATCATCTGCATTGTTTAGGTTATTGTCCACAAAATAATCGGACAATATTTTCCCCATTGGTGTTGGGGGTGCCATTGCTCTAGAGCATATCTACAATTGAAGTCTCCTATTATGAGACTGGAGTCTCTGAAGTTTAGCAGATTGTCTTGGTCTGTAGTACAATAGAAGCAACAAATAGCAAAAACCTGAATAGCGGAAACAACCATTTTACAAAAAACCACAATCACAAACATGGGCTATTTTATACACTAAGATTTTTAAAAAATTGTGTAATTCTGATCTTAAAATTTCTTCAGTACATTCATTTGTCTTAAATTTTTCTCTAAACATTTTCAACTTTTACGCTATTTTTGAAATGGTGCAATACTAGGTTTGACTTTATAATTTTAAGTGAAAGTGGCCAATCTGAGACGACTACATTGTGAAAAAAGTTCAAGATTGTTTCCTACTACGTTTAAAAGATTCATATGGCAAGAGAGGGAGGTGCAATCATATTCTTTTCCTTTCCTTTTTTGGTAGGTCCATTACTGATTTAAAAGATATAACACCACATGGGAGGACATTGTAATGGATTCCCCTGGTCCAGGGAAGGGGGAGGGGGACTGGATAACTTTTGACCCCAAAAAAAACTCGGAAACTATATTTTGGCCCACCTTTGTACACATAAAAAATCAATTGCATACTGCATCAAATATAAATTGTGTACTGTAGAAGTAAAACCTTTTTAGTTTCAATGTTTTCCTACTTATTTTGATTTCTTTAAAATTTTGTTTCCCGAAAATGTTTACATTATTCTTGGCCTTTTTTTTGGGGGGAAGGCATTGTTCTTGGGGGGAGAGGCGGTCCCTGGCTCTTGAGAGCAATGTACCACTGCCGTGGGGGATGGGCCAAGGGAAATATATGCCTTGTTCTTGAATAGATGAGAAAAGACAAGTTTCTTGTCTTTGTCGTGCTTCGTGTGAAAACACCCTAAGCCAGAAGGATAAATTGAATATACAAGGTTATCAATACGAGGATTTTCGTAGGTCCCATCGGTGTCATATAAATACATTGTTAAATAATTAAGCTCAAAAGTATTGCCATTATGTAATTTGAAAAGGAAAACAATTTTGGCCGTCTTTTCTACCCCAAGGTTACTTTTTGAGCTTGTTGTGAACAAATCCAAATGTTGAAAACTTTAGTTTAATTGCTGCTGAAATGAGCATCTGAATTATTTTTGGCTGTTTATTACCCATGAATTCTTTTACAGCAGTTGCAGTTTCCCACACCCAAATGTTGACATAGACTGCAATTTCTTTTTCAAATTAAATTTCACAAAAAGGAAGTGCACAAATTATAAACTTCAAGCCATTACTTCATAGTTCAGTGTTTTCTTTAAAAAATTTTAATTGGCTCTTAAACCTCTTATTTTATATTTTGGGGATAGAGATGGCTAAAAAAAAGAAAGAAAGGTGTCAGTATATGTTTATATTTTTAAAAAAAAAGGTATCGTATAGTTACTTGATCTTGCTGATTTAGGTTATTTTCTAGCTTTTTCTGAATACTTGTAACAGCTTCAGCTAATTCAGTTATCTTCTTCAAATTATTTAAAGCCGTTAAGATTGGTTTTAATTGATTAGGCAGATCCTCAACATTCTGTTCCACTGCCCCATTGAAAATATTTTGATATTTATTTCTCTGTTAAATTTCTACTTCCTTCTTTAAATACCTGCATAAAACTTAGCCAATTGCTTATGTAACTTTTTATGGAACGATATATTAACTTCTATTGTACCTCTGAAGGTAAGATGAATGCCATTTTGTTACTATCAGGACAACATAATTAATGAAATTATATTTTCTTGTTTTGAATTGAGATGTTTATTGTCCCCATACGTCACAACTCATGATGCTAACCCAAATTAGCAATAAATTCTTCAACATTTTGTTTGATTTGATTTTTGTTAAAACTATTGAGTTAAATCAATAATTTTTTTTTTTTTTAAAGTCATCTGCTTTAAATTATGTACAGCCTGATAAATATTAGAACCATCTTTTCAAAAAAAAAAAAAAGGAAAAGAAAAACACTAATATATTACAACTAAAAACATATTAAAGCTTACAATATATGGACATGTTCCAAAACATACCATTTCCCAAAATTATGTCGTAAGTTATAGATAAAGCAAATAGTGGTGTTTCGTGTATGTGCTTTGTTTTTGTTAACTTCCTTATGAAAGAAAAGGAAGAAAAATGCAAAGTGATTGAATCCTAAATTGACCCCCCCCCCCCCTTAGTAGTGTCCCTCATTTTTTTTCTTAACATCAATAGCAAGATATGAAAATGAAATATAAAAAGCTATGTTTTACTGAATAACACATATTAAAATCAACAACTAATAGATTTGAACTCTAGCTATGAACAAATGAGAAAATGATATTTAAAAAAAATAAAGGAAATCAATAAATATTTTAAAGCGGGAAATAAGATTGGGCAATGTATGTCTGTCTGTTTGTCTACTGGTAAATTTCTTTTCTGGAAAGGGGGGATATGTTTCTAATATTTGTTAAGAAAATTAAATTAATATAATTTTGACTTAATGAGACCAATGCATGTTATTAATAAAACTGATAAAATATATGGCAAAATCTTAAATTGTTTGTAAAAACGCTTAAATGCAAAAGTGGAAGCTCTCCTTTTCAGGGAATGTAGCATTTAATGGCATTTACCAACAGTAAAAAAATAAAAAATTTTGAGACTGGCTTTTTTGAGAAAAAATAAATAAAAAAGACATTTTAAAAAAATTTCAGAAGGCTGGAGAAAAAAAAGCTAAACAGATATTTTAAAATTTAGCCTTTTATCTTAAACAGAATATAATTATCTTTCAAATAAAAAACCCCACATCAAAATATCTTGCACCATTCAGGAAATAGAGCACTTGAAAGTTTTTGTCGAAAATCGCAAGTGAGAAATTGCGTCGAAGGCGCCATCTTTGGAGGCCTGTATCACGGGCCAGGAATTTTTTTGAGCAAAACAAAAACATACCTATAACTCACTTAGTTCTAAATTTTAACATATGTGAAATTCAAAAATTTCCGAGACTATGAAGGTAACATTTTATTTTTACCTGCCTGAATTGAAACGGACTATGCCATATAACATTGAACACAATACATATCCTGAAACTGAACCTAACAGAGCACCACTCTTGACAATTATTCCCCAAAATTATTAGCTCTAACAACTGCTTTTTGTTTTAACTTAATCTACCAACTTATTATTTAAATCAAAGTTTGCCCTCAAATTAAGTTCCTCAGTACATTATTGATTGGTACAATATGAATGACATATAAATTTTTTAAGTCTAAAGTTTTAGCTTTTCATAGAAATACAACAAATTCATGACATATGTCCTACCATTTTGAATCAGTATTGTAGATAATTTGAGATTTAAAAAAAAAAAAAAAAATATTAACACGATTTTAAGCAAAGTTTCAAAAACAATGGCAGTAAATTTAAAGAGCCGACAATCAAAATTGAATATAAATTTATTGGTACATTTAAGACTACTAATAGAAAAAAAAATCTTACCTCTTCTTGAATATTAGGAGGAAGTGCAGCAAGAAATTCAGGGTTAACTTCAGTAAAGGAAGCTCCCTCTGTTGAATTTTCATTAGCAACTGTTTGGGTACGCTGCCTTAAGCGCTGTAGTCGCAACTGCTCAGCGATTACTTCTTGCCTAATATTATCTGGCAATGCTGCTAAAAATGATGGGTCAACTCCTTCCGGTATTTCATCACCACCTAATTTGATAAAACAAATATTAATTTTCAATTAACCGAAATCAAATATTGCAGCAGTTCCTTCCTAATTAAGGAAATTTGCGAATCTGGCATTCGGCTAAAAATCAATCAATTTTGGCTTTTAAATATGGGATTTTTTTTTTTCAGTTCTTGGTTGAACTGTTATTGAATCAATTGGCTTATTGCATTAGAAATAATTTCTTGTCGTAAAAGGTTTGTTTTTTAGTTTCTTTTAAACTATGATATGCTACTTTTTGAATGGGGACCCGCTTTTTAGAAAGAGTCACCCGGCAATGTGGAAGTCCTGGATCCCAGGGACCCGTAAATTCTAAGCGTCATCACTGAATTCGGTAAAACAAAGAATTTGTTTTCAGATTAAAAATTCGAGTTTTTTGAATAACATTTCACAAAAATCCGACATTCAAATTTAGTCTGCAACCCTGAGCTACAAATTTTTAATCGATACCTGCCACCATGAGTTTATAGCTTTGATGAGATCAACCATTCGATTCATTTTTAAATTTTGCTTTTAGTTTCTAATTCAAGAATTTTTTAAAATTATTTTAAGTAATATACTACATATTTACTCATCAACTTTTGCATCAAGTTTATGTAATTTTTTTTTTCAAAAATTATTTTAAGCAATATATATTTACTCCTGTATTGACTTTAGCAAATATATAAGTCAAAATATGAAAACAAAATCTTGTTTAATTATGCAATGAAGTGTTAATTCATTTAGGATTTAGCACTTTCCCAAAAATAAATACTGTTGGCCAAAAATAAAATCAGTATTAAGTTTAAAAAAAAAAAATTGAACAAAAAATAAAATTGCTGCTTTTGGGTTCCATGACTTAAAATCACTTACAACTTGCAATATAATATTTTCCATCTGAGTGTGATAATTGTTTTGGAATTGATTACCACCATGAGGATCAGGGAAAATTATTAAAGGTGCCATTTTGCAGATTTTTATATTTTTTGAATTTTCAATGATAAAAGCATTTCTTTTAATTTAAATGTTAAAAATAATTTGCATTTACCTTTAATATGTTGAAAACATTGCCTTTTTAGCTCAGTTTTATGTTTCTTTGATAGTCGCAGGTCATGCGCGATATTAGTGTTGTAATTGTGCTGCAATCTTTTTGCATCTGTTTCTGGTTTTGGAGATTTCTTATTATTTTCTCATTAGTACGCAAGTTAAAGTGGATTAAGCAAAAATATAAAGCTGTTTTTTGGAATAAATATAATATTTGGTACAATAGCGATCTGGCAGCCAACGTGAGGATCAGCGATGAAATTTTTGGTCGCCATTTAAAACGTTTTGGTAGTCAGTTGGAGAGTGGCGACCGCTAATCTGAATCATTAACTTAGACATAGCAAATTCAATATAATCGATTCATTTCCGCTATGAACACCACTGCATTCAAGGTGAAACAAATGTGTCATAGTACTTTAGGAAGTCTGTTTTATTAATGGTATCTACTTTGTGAACAACAGCTATTTATAATGATGAATTGCCTTGGTGTCAAAACGGCACCAGCTGATGTTCGCGGTATATTTACAAGGTGGTGTACAATCATACAACCTTACAATGATAGTGACCTACAAACAATCAAATTTTTGTAGTCGCTAAACAAATAATGATCCTTCAATAACGATTTTCTTTTCTTCAGGCATTTTTATCTTTAAAACATGAAATGAATACACAACACATGAACCAAATGCACTAAATCTAAAGATTCATAAGAGAAATTTGCAACATGCTTTCACATGTGACAAAAATAAACAATCCAACATGAATGCCTTGCTCCATTTCAGCTTGCTCAATAACTATAGTCTGTGTAATTAGAATAGGCGCATCAAGGTCGCGTTTGCTGCTTCGTCTCCATGGCAACTGTGAGAATGATTACATAGCCAGACTTTTTTTTTTTTTTGCACTGCAGTTAAGGCAATTGCATTACCAGACCTCCGATTCGAAATATTAGAATAGTTGAGGAAAAGTAATAAGAAAGAATTTATTTTCCATTTATTTATTTATGATATTAAGGAAATGCAATTAAATTTCATCTGGAATGTTTAAATAAGATTTTAACATTTACAAAATATAAAAATACGATAAATTAGCTATACAATAGCTTTCTGAAACACATCAAAATATTTTTTTTTTCTTTCCAATGGGCTGCATTGGTTCTCAACCATTGCAGACCTAGTGTGTTCTCCGGTAATTGGTACTATCTCTTTCAGCGGCACCACAATGAGTGTGGTACCTTCGCCGCATGAGAATTTTGACGTTCAGTTACCACTAGATGGCGGTACCTGAGCTCTTATTGATGCAATATGCACTAGGAATTTAATTTAGCCGAGAGCATCCAAGCCAACTGTCTACTCAAGGGATCTTTTACATGCCGCATAATCATTCGACATGGGAGCAGACGATTTTCTGCATCTTGAAAATCCACCGACTTTAGCCAGGTTTGAACCCGCGATGTTGGGCGCACGAGGCCTGCTGCCTTACCACTACGCCACCCTGTCGGCACACATCAAAATATCAGAATAATATTTAGATTGGTTGAAAATATTTGAAAACTTTGTCTGACGCAATATATTTTTGCCATTGAGAAATAAATCTGATTTTAATATGTCTATTATTATTATAACTAAAACAACAAACTGACTTATGTTCCCAAACCAAGTGAGGAAAAAGTTTCTAGCACGGAAACCATGGCGACCAGAAGGGGAAAAGGTAGAGTTGTGAGACTTTGACACGCCGATTGTAATTACACAGACTATAGGCAGAAAATTGTTTCATTTTAGTTTGTTAATACAAAACTGCTATTTATTCTTAAGCAGTGTGGTATAATTGATGTAACATTTGCACCTTGCGTTTTGGAAAAGAAGAAATAAAATAAACAAAATCAAACAATCAGGAATAAAACAGCATAAATGGTAAAAACATGACAATTTTTTTTCTGCATAATTAAAAGTAACGGAAAAAGGTTTTCTCAATTTTTCTTTCCTAGACACCACATTGGCCTTCTGAATTACTCAGATATTAATTCATTACAAAACAACAAGCACTACTTACCACTTAAAACATTCGAGAAGTCAGGTGGAGCATCATTTCCAGAAATTGCAGGTCTTTCACTAAAAAGAAACACAGATTTTACAAAGCTAACAGGTTATAATCAAAACTTACATTTAAGCACAAATTGAAAACAAAATATCTGAAGTAAACACAGCAGACTCAAAAATCTGAAGTAACTGGGACTGACATTCACTATGGTAATTACCAGAAAAGCTACGAAAAATTCTCAACAACTAATTTTACTGAATTAGGGCACTAAATAACATTTTTTCTGTGGAGTAACTAGCATACAAATGATTTCAGTTTAAATAAATTAATTTTTTTGCTGCTTCAAGACATTCTCTTTTTGGATGCAACATCTAGTTTTCCCCCTTTCATATTGAAATTTCATTATTATTTTTTTTTAAATCATCATTTTCAAAACTTGAAATTTTTTAAGCAAAAAAATTTGGAGATACTCTCCGATGAATCCAGTAGTGTCGAAAACAATGCAACGTCCTAAAAGTTGGATCCAAATTTAGAGGTTGGTAAGTCTGATAATCTTATTGCTTCTAGGGGTCGTGGTAGCGTAGCGGTTAGGATGTCAGACTTCCAACCGGAAGGTCGATGTTCGATACCAAACTCGGTGAAGACACACCATGTACATTTGGGGATACGTGCATGTAAAATCCGTGAACAACACCACCTTGTGCCCGTGGGAGAGTCTCCCTAAGGCGTAGTGCTAACAGGGTAAGAGGTTGGAGGAGAAAAAGTCTAATTGCTTCTGTACAGTGAGAAAAAATATAAAAAACTGGGTAATGTAAGGAATTTTTGTCAAAAGTGAGGATCAATTAGGACATTTTACTATTATGTACAGCAGTAGAAAAACGCTCGATATTAATTTATAAATGCATCTGTTCAAGATTTTTCACAGTTCTTGTAAATAACAAAATGAAAGTGAAAAACCACATGATTTTGTGAAAATTCAAAATAAGTGATAGTTAAGTTATTTAAAAGCAATTTGATTTAGGATTCTCTTACATATTTTTTTTCATAAATAATTTTGTGAATGGTTCAGAATTTTGTGCAGGGTTTGTTTTGATTAATCGAAATT
This sequence comes from Octonoba sinensis, assembly GCA_038502835.1. NCBI lineage: Eukaryota > Metazoa > Arthropoda > Arachnida > Araneae > Uloboridae > Octonoba > Octonoba sinensis. Next base: position 191,532,164 of record CM076598.1, on the reverse strand, counting down.
TTGAGACGGGATTTTGTGAGGGATCCATAAATCTAAAGCTTCCTCTGGCCAGATCCCTGCTTGTATGCTAAACTTTCAAACTGGCTTAACTGGGACTAAGAACACACCAGTTGAGCGAAAAACATTGTAAAGCAGAGTAGCATAGCAGAAAAAACATCTAATTGGTAAGATTATATGATTGGATGCATTTATAAATAAAATGTATCCAGTTATTATTTCTTTTGCTAGTATGCATATGACTGGGCCGTGGTATCCTAGTGGTTAGCACATCGGACTTCCACCGGGAAGGTCGCGCGTTCGATACCCACTGAAAACCATCATGTATACTTGGGGATATGTGCATGTAAAATCCGTAGACCCCACTACCTCTCCCCGTGCGTAAGCAATCCTAAGGCGTCGGCTAACAGGTAGGGGGTCTGGTGGAGAAAAGTATGCATATGACTGAGAAGGAACTAAATTATACATAAAACAATGCAAAAAAGTGGTACTTTCACAGTCACTTGATAGGTAAATAAATAAATGCACATTACCAGGGAACTGCATCATCTGACATCAAACTAGGAGCAGGAATTCTTGACTGATTTTCAGCATCAGGGAGTGAGTTGCAAGATGGTGCATTTTCACCTTGAGTTGTAGGAACATGTTCTGATGTTGAATTGGATGAGGGAGGCATAATTACTGAATTAGATTGTTCATCACCTGATGAATCTAACAAATCTATTATTACAGGAGATAATCTGATTCTCTCTGTTGACTCGACAGTCATTGCTGCGGCATTTATTGCCTCGACATTCATCGCACATACTCCTAAATAAGGATCATATAAGGGTGGACTTTTATTTTCCTCAGAAGAATCTGAAACAACTATCACAGATGGAGAACCTGCTGATGTTTCTTCTGTAGCTCTAACTTCACATACATTCTCATCAGGAGATGCAGGGGAAGTTTCCAATGCTTGCGACGATGTGCTTGAAGATTTAACTTCGTATACACTTTCATCAGGAGATGCAGGAGAAATTTGGAATTCTTGTGGCAATGTACGTGAAGATGACACATTCTCATCTGGAGATGCTGGGGAAATTTCAAATCCTTGCGGCCTTGAACGTGAAGATCTAACTTCATATACACTCTCATCAGGAGACGCAGGGGACATTTTGAAAGTTTGCGGCCTTGTACGTGAAAATCTAACTTCAGATACATTTTCATCAGGAGATGCAGGGGAAGTTTCAAATATTTGCGGCCTTGTAGGCGAAGATCTATCCTCATATACACTCTCATCAGGGGATGCAGGGGAAATTTCAAATTCTTGCCTTGTACACGAAGATCTATCCTCATATACACTCTCATCAGGAGATGCAGGGGAAATTTGGAATTCTTGCGGCATTGTATGTGAAGATCTAACTTCAGATACATTTTCATCAGGAGATGCAGGGGAAGATTCAAATATTTGCGGACTTGTAGGCGGAGATCTATCCTCATATACACTCTCATCAGGGGATGCAGGGGAAATTTCAAATTCTTGCCTTGTACACGAAGATCTATCCTCATATACACTCTCATCAGGAGATGCAGGGGAAATTTCGAATCCTTGCAGCCTTGTACGCGAAGATCTAGCTTCATATACACTCTCATCAGGAGATGCAGGAGAAATTTGGAATCCTTGCGGCCTTGTACGTGAAGATCTAACTTCAGATACATTTTCATCAGGAGATGCAGGAGAAAATTGGAATTCTTGCGGCCTTGTACGTAAAGATCTAACTTCATATACACTCTCATCAGGAGATTCAGGGGAAATTTCCATATTCTCATCCGGAGATTCGGGGGAAATTTCCACAACATCATCATCATCAGGATCTCCCGATGCAGAGGAAATTTCCACAATCTCAGGTGATGCAGGGGAAGTTTCCAAATCTTGCGACAATGTACGTAAAGATCCAACTTCAGATACATTCTCATCAGGAGATGCAGGGGAAAGTATTGTGTCATTCAACTGCCTGTTTGGTTCATGTCTTTGTTCATGAAGAGCTAACGATGATACAGTTAACCTTTCCATAGTTTCACCCATAGCCGGATCAAAGTCTTTAGCCTGATCAGAAGAAAGAGAGCCCATTTGATGTGATCTCCTACGAACATCCATTGGAATTGTTTCTTCAACAGTTAAATCTGGATTATAAGTTTTATCAGCATCCTCTGAGCTCTCTGGCTGATTTAACGACAAATTTAGACTAGATTCAGGGGAAGAATCCAACAGATCTATTACTTCGGGAACAGGTCTTGGTCTTGGTCTTAGGGGAATAGCCACCCTGATAACTATACAGATAAAAAGGAACAAAATCAGTGAAAATTTTCAACAAAGGGAAAATTTGAATGATAAAATATATTTTAAATGTTATAAAAAAAGAGTAGCACAAAAGCAAAGTTAAATCATAAAATGTCAGTACCAGTAGAATTTCTCTATAACATATTCAATTGATTCCAGCTGAACGATTTCCCTAGAGAGAAAATTTTACTGCAAGGAAATTGGTAACTTTTCTACTTATTAAAATATCTATGTTACTAAATAACTTTTTAGTTAGGTATGTTAAGTTTAACAGTATTTGATTAAGATTATCAATTAAAACCAAAATAATATATGTTATAAATTTGTTAAAATTATATTACAGTAATATTTATCACATAAATAAAATGCTCAAAAGTAAAGACCATTATATAATGAAAAAAGTACTATATACTAGTATGTACTTTATTTGAAAAATTCCATTATTTTTCATGATTTTTTTTTTCTTTCCATATCAATAAACTAATAATAAATATCAAAACAAGTACATAAAATAAAATCAAAATATTATTATTTTAATTTTATTTTAGATGCTATATTTTGACATTTGTGTAACCGATATTAAAAAATATATTTTGTACTGCCAATTTCTAAAGCAAAATTTTCCATTACAGAAAGTAATTAAAAATATTGAATAAAAAGATACTCTAAATCTGTTATTGATGTTTCTTTTTAAAATATCAAACTATGAAAAGAGAGAGAGAGAATAGTAAGGGACCATTCATAAATGACGTCACGCTTTTTTCCCATATATTTGACCCCCTCCCCCCTTTGTCACAATATGTCACATTTCAGCGGACCCCCTCCCCCCCTTTATCACGCGTCACGCTATGTTGCATAGATGTCACACTTCTTGTTACCCCCTCCCCTTGTCACAATTTCACGAACCCCCTTCCCCCCCCCCTCGAAGCGTGACATCATTTATGAATGATCCCTAAGTGTTCACACAAGCAAAGCAAGAAACTCTGAAGGTTACTGCTTTGCCCTTACAATGATTACATTTAGGGGGTACTGATACCACAATTAAGCGGAATCTTTGCTGGTTTGGCGAAAAATATGAAATGCATTCATTGCATTGCACGTCAATTCAGAACGGTACTACTGTGATATAATCCCCCCCCCCCCCCTGGCGACATTCGAGCTAGCGCGCCAATTTGTAATGATTTTCGATTGGCGATAGTTTCAGTGGCAACCCAGCGCCATCGATGTTGGCTGACGTAATGTGTGGCAACCCTCAGTGTATGATAGGGAAGGGCTTGTGTCAGTGTGATTGTTGAACTTTTAGAAAAAAATTTTTTGCGAATAAGTAGCTTTTTAATAGTTTATTTTATGTTTAAAGTTTGTGGAGATTTTTCCTGTTGCTAAAGGAAGAATGTAAAGTGTTAAGGTGCATTAATTTGGTTCAATTGTTTTCTATTGTGGCCAGAAGAATGTTCTGTATTACAATAGTTTGTTAAGGCGCCATGTTTTTGAATGTGTTAAAATGGACGGAAACGTGATTTGGTGCTTTTGCTATCAATTATGAAATTGTTTTGATTGATAAGTGCATAAGTTTGGTTAATTGTGACTAAAAGCAATGAAAAATTAAGTGGTAATTTTTGGACCATTTCGTCATATTGGATAGCAAGTTTGTAGTGATTTGGGATTAATATTGAAAAGCCAACTGGTTTAAAGTGAGTTTTTTATTTATCTAAATTTATTATTTGCTTATTTTATGTGTTTGTAAGGTTATAAAGCAATGAATTTTCAATTGTTTAAAAATATTAGCTGTAGTAATTAGTGGCGTTGCTGGTTTTGATAAAGTGGGTTTCCGTTAGTTTAATGTAAAATGTACTTGAAGTTTTGCTTGGAATTGCGTGATATTTTTGCAATGTTTTTCGTTGAGTAATGCATATCATTTGATGTTATGATAATTAATTGCAATAGTCATTACTGTGCCTAAAATGCGTGTTTTTTCAATGAATGGTTTTTATGGTAATATTAATGGTAGGCTTCCAATAGTTTAATGCAAAATGTACTTGAAGTGATGACCGTTATTAATTTTGTTATCTAGGGTGGTATTTTAAAATTCGGATAGCGTTGATTTGCGCAATATTTTAATTATGTTTTTCATTAAATAATGCATATCATTTTATGCAATGATGAATCATTGCAGTAGTAATTATTGGGCATAAATTGTGTGTTCTTTTAACGAAGGGTTTTTATTCAAGTTTAAGTGATTTGGTAAAGTAATTAATTCTATTTTTCGAGTAATTATTAACTCGTTAATGTATTGAATTGTTGTTGAAAAATGCTGTATGTGCTTTACATAGTAGCGTTGATATTGTGTGTAAGATATAATTTGCAATTTTTGGTATTTTACTGTTTTTTTTAGTGATTTTTTTTGACATGTTTGTTATGTTTATGATATGACATTGTTGGCGACAAAATCATCGCCAAGAGTGTTGTATTCTATTTGAAGTTGGTGACATAAAAATCTTGTTGTTGGCGACAGATTCTTGGCGCCAGCGAAAAAAATCGCCAAGGGGGGATTATATCACAGTAGTTCCTTCAGAACTTCACATTTCCAAATGATTTTAATAAGTTCCATTATTATATGGAACTGACCACAAGCCACTAATCAGACTATTATAAAAACCTATAGAAAAGCATTCCTCGAGCTTACAACAAATGTTTTTAACCTATTTAAATGCAATTTTAAAATTGTGCAAAAACCGGGAAAGCTTTTATATATAGCAAATACACTTTCCATCTTCAATTGTTACTGATGTGGATGCAATTTTCTTTGAAGGAACTGCAAACCCCTGTTGGCCTAATGAATACAAAAAAAATCCCAGAAAGTTTAAAGCCCTGTTTGGATAAGAAGTTAGAATTGTTTTACCCTGATGACTTGCTATTTTTGGAAATAAGTTTGTGATTCCTAAGAAAATGCATGGAGAAATTTAACAGAAATGATGTGTGGTAACAAGTAATACTAAATGTTTGATGGAGGCATGGGAGGAATCATCAACAGCATTAAAAAGCAACTTACACTGTGACAACACATTATCCGAGGTAGGAACTGAACTACCACAAATGCCACCAGCAAAATTAGTGGAATTTCTATTGCCTGAAAAGAAAAATTTAATCACTTTAAATACCATTCATTTCACATCTTTTACTAGTGTAGTCTCAAAAAATTCTACAATAGATTAAAATCCAACAATAACATACCTTCAACTGGGGTTGACATTCGAAAATGCATACCAGTAGGATTTCCAACACGATTTAATACATTGAAATCTGGAGCCTCAGTTTCACTAGTATCCATTGGAACGGAAAGATTGCATAAGACCCCATCACTGGCAGATGATCTGGAAGCATTACTTGGAAGATTCACCCAACTATAACATTATACAATAAAGTTTTTAAAGAGATCAACAAAAAATACATAAAGAACACGTATCAAGAAAAGAAAAAAAGTTTCCATTGCATTATTATATCTGAAATATTTATAAGATGAACACCTTAGTGCTAAATTAGACAAGTACAGTAGTCTCCTGCAGCTCTAAGGTCACTAACAAAATGGCCAAACATTGCAGCATCATCGGTATTCTGGTAAAAGTCACTAAGGCCACAGAAAAAAAGAAGAAAGAAAAACAGACTACTACAGTGAATTGTAATTTTCCCGTAGTTATTTTATGATTGAAACCAATTGCACATTTTGAAGTTATATTAAGTAAACCTTCTGTAAGAGTTATTGGGGCTGTAAAATGATTTACTTTTTTTCCCATAATTATTTGAAAGTTTGAGCTGACAATGTCTTCAAACTAAAGATTTGGCCATAATGACTTTTACCAAACTGTCGTCGATATGTTTATCATCCCAAAAACAAAAATCGTTAATGACTTTTTAAAATGAGCATTTTAATTTAGTACTTTCACAGTTGTTGGAAGTGTGCTCTATAAGTACTGTAAATATAAGCATTAATAAATTAGAGTAAATTTACATTTATTGTCCCTGTGTAGAGACGATTTAGATAAATCACGATTATCCGAGACTTTTGCTTATCCAAGGTAAGCTTGATTCACATTAACTCAGATCATATTACTTCAACTCTAAACTGTCTCACAAATTACGATAAAAAATAGCTCTCATCATAAAAGGCAGTAGTAGCCCTTATAATGATGTGAAGAACAGACACTAAGGTCAAGTGACACCAATTTTCCAATTGTTATACATCAGCTCATCTGTTCAAGCAACAATGCTAAGATTGGTTGCTGGTATCTTAAGCAGATTAAATTAGTTCTTCAATATTTAACCTTCATAGAACAAATACATGTCCATAATGCTTGCAGTCTGTCTTAAATGAAATCTATTACCTTTTAAATTTCCTTGGAAATAATCACAAAAATTTACTAATGAATTAAAAGTTATTTACAAACTCCTTTTCTACAAAGTAGTTATCACAGAAACGTTAGCGTTGTGAGGGAAAGACATTATTAGTATAAAGATTTTAAAAATAAATTTTTTAAATTTTTATTGCTGAGTAAAATGCCTAAAAATAAAGCTGGGCGTAAGTTGAACAGGCTACATACATGCGAACAAAGTGAATAGTGTCATTAAGAACAAGGTATATACATGTAAACAAAGTGAAAAGTGTCATTAAGAACAGAGTATATACATGTAAACAAAGTGAAAAGTTTCATTTAGATATATTATTAAATTATTAATGTGCATTATTTTTATAAACTAACCTTGAAGTACTAGAAGATGATAATCTACATGATGGGCATTGCTGCTGTCTACAGCTGCCAGAACAACTTTGAACAGCAGGAACTGGAAAAGCAAATACTTCAGCAGTCAAATAAATAAAACAAGAAACTAGATTATTTCCAGATCACATGACATTTTATGCAATACAATTACCTTTGTACTGCAACTCTATAAAAATAATATTAAGTAAATAAAATGCAATTTTTCTGGTAAAAGTCACTGAATACGTAACTCTAGTTCTGAGATACTGACATTTTAAACTTTTAAATCAATCAAAAAAAAAAAAAAACGTTAATAAAAACCCTAAATCCTAAAGTAGGTTTACTTATACAACTAACTTTTTAACTGTATTTTAGATTTAGATCATGATAAAAAACTAATTGCAACATTTATTTCACTACAGGAGTCTTAAGCTGCATTTCCATATCGTCCGTCCGTCGAGGTTCCGCACGATTTTTTCACCCAAAACCGGTTTCCTCTAGTCGTTGCCATGACAGCAAGACGATTTGACGGGACCCGTTTTGTATCAGGAAATCTTGATATTTGACGGACATCCAGAAAAGAACAGTCAAATCAGAGACAAGGTGGGCGCTATTTTGTTATTTTGAGTAGCGGCGTGGAAGATTGTTTTTTTTTTCCTTCAATTTAAATTGCAGCGTCTAGTTCCGTTGATCTATCATGCAATTAAAATATTTTTACACTTAAAATAAATTACAAGCAATACATACTTATTTACTCCCAATAAATTAATAAGCAAGATAAACTTTTGTTTCCCTTTTCATAGAAAATTTATGTCAGTATGCATAATTGGGTATGGTGACATAAAAATGTTTGTCAACATAAAATGTAACTAATAGATTTAATACAAAATAAATACAAAAATTAAATTTTGAGAAAAACAGGTAAATACACCCTTTTGAAGTTAAATTATATTTTCCCTGTAAAAGAGTTGTGGGCAAAATTTTTACATGCTTGGGGTTTTTTTTCTTTATCTCAAAAAATTATTTATAATCGCTGTTTTTCCCGTTGAAGAATATATTTTAAACTAGCAGTGAAATATGATTGAGTTATAAATGAAAAGCAAATAAAAAGTATTTAGATGTATATTATTAAATCAGGTCTTATTAAATAAGTTAATGGTATTTGATTAATATGTTTATTATTGTTCATTTATTTATTATTATTAACTTATTATTATATATTTAACTTATTTTTTATTTTTCGGAGCAAATGGTATTTTACATTTCTCTTTTTTTGGGGGCGGGGGGGGGGGGGATTGGGCATTTAAGCAGCTTTTAAAATTCAATACATTTAAAGGTTTTTTATTATTAAATGCCTTACTTTTTTGAGTAAACCCTGAAGTATGTGAAGAAAGTCACCTGGTCTTTGGCTTTTAAAGCTCAGACTAATAAAAGTGATAAACTCGCCTTTTGTGTTGCGAGTTGCAAGGAACTCTGTAACCCAAATCTCCCGCATTAAAGACATTGCTTTATACTCAGTCAGAGCTTTCGTAATTTCTCTATTTTTTTTTTTTTTGCTTGTTATTAATATGCCTCTTTGGTTGTTTTGTTGTATATATTTTCTTAAATTTGTAAACAACTTAATATATCGAATTCTAGAAAGATTTATCCCTTTCTTGTTACACTGCCACCCTATCTTTAATGCTTTGCCTGGCACATGTGCATCATTTTCACTAAACATCAAAAATGATAGCCAAGCAATCTTGATTGCAGTAGCATACATAGACTTAGGTGTGCCTCTACGCAAGATTTAGAAGTGCGCCCTATCTTTGGCTTATTACAAAAGATTGAAACAAAAACACTACGGTGAAGGTATATTCGAGTATTTATAACCATTAGTTTTCTTTAAGATAATTAAAATCATATTTATCATTAATTGGCGGATTTTCGAAAAAGTAACAAATTGAAGCAGTGCATGCACTTACTAGTTTGGAATGAAATTTATCTTAATAATACGAGAAAATAACACAGTATCTTAAAGTACTAAAATTTAAAATTTCGTTCAGGGTTCTGTTATTTATTTATAAGGTGAATTAAGTAACACTAATGATACAAGGGAAACTATTTGTTCTCAAAATTAGGCACTAATTGGACAACAAAATCAATGTTATATTAATCTGTGCTAGTAGATTTCCCTCTTCGTTTTTAACAATTAAGAAATTTTTGAACAAGTTCGTCGATGTTTAAATTAGGAATCCTGATGCCTTTTATGCTTAAAACAGCAAGACCGCTCAATCTTTCTTCTTTCATCGTACTTCTGAGGTAAAATTCGATTAACCTCTGTTTGCATAATGATCTATCTGATGATGCTGATGGTTACTGGTAAAGTAAGAAAGATATAAAAGGCAATGCGAGACTTGTCTGGGAGACTTGGATGATAAACCATTGTTCTCGATCATTACTAAATGAGCAACTTCAGCTACATTTATTTGTCATGTTCTCTCTCTCCTATTTCACTTTCCAAAATGTTTCGCAAAATGATAATTTGTGATGCAATTGAGATTGCTACATCGTTTTGGTTCTTCTCACAAAATTTAGTCACTGATTCCACAAGTTCTTTATTTGTGCACTCGAAAGCGTTAATAGATCTGTTAATGCTTTGGGAGTTAAAAAATTGAACATATTGTTAATTGAGGACATGCTCTCAAACCTTTGATGAATTTGGTTTACCATTATGCCCAATAGCAGCATAGAAAACTTTTACTTTGAAACAGTAATATGGGGCCTTAAACTGAGAAAACATTTAAAACAAACTTTTTCTCTAAAAGATCAATTAATGCTTTTTCGTAGCAAATAATGCTATCGTAGCATTATACTTTTAAATCGGAGCTTATTTGCATGGGGGAACTCAACTCCTAGCTCCTTTGCATCTAGAAGCTACCTGTCGCATTGAAAAAAGGATTCCAAGCAATTCCGAGACACATGTCTGCGTTTTAATGCTTATTTGTGCTTTCTTAACGTGAAATTATTTTTTATTACAAACCTTTGTAGCTTGACACCTATCTTGACCACCTGTCTATGATGACCACTTATATACACCAAATTTAGGTGGGAGTATCATAAAAACCCCTTTGTAAGTTCACCGCATGTTTATTACCATGATATTTATTTATTCAATGAGAAACATTACTTTTCCATAATACTTTTTTATGCTATAATGTTATATCAGTATGCCTCTGCACTGCATGGATGAAACTAGTTATAAAGCTTGCCTAAACCTCTTTCTTCTAACTTAACTAATGAAAAAACTATGATAATTCTTTTATTTTTTTAAAAATATTTCTTCTGTTTTGATCTATCTGAGATAGCTATTTTGAACAATTGTGAATTTTTAGGAAAATAAGATAGTTATCTTTATTTTAGCTAAGCACTTGAATTTTAAAGTTGTATGATGCATTGTAAGCCATTCAGATTTAATTTTTCTAATGATATTTTTGATAATTGGGAAATAAATAGCTCATTACTGTTTTAAAGTAAGGTTAATACATGAAGGTAAACTTAAAAGTATTTAAATTAGTTAAAAAAAACTTCCCGAATAACTTCCATTTTTTTCCCATGCACAAGGAGCAATCGATCATTTGTTATGCAGAATTCATCATTTACAAGAAGTAGTATTCTGCAACTACTAAATCTTGACAATGCGTTTAATATATCTGTACCTCAGAGGTAATGGACACTATGTCCATTTTGAAAATAGTGCCCTTTTATAAGAAAATTTAAAAACTGCTATGAAAAAATATTAGAAGTCCAAAGAATTTAATAAACAATTGTACCATTCGTACAAAAAATGTTCTGCTGTTATTAAAGTTCAATATTGCAGAAAATCCTCACTAAAACGTTTAGCAAATTTTTATGCATGGAAGTCACCACTAAAAATAGATGCTCTTCTCGTAATATCATTAAACAACGTAAATACAGGACTATTCAAAGAGAAGCAAATTTCATTTATTTCTTTCAAACTACGAAAGATAGAAAAAATTCGAACCCTCTGAAAAGAGAAAATTTTCAACTTTTAATTTTATGCATTCAATTAATTGCACTCTATGTGTTGTACGACAAATATCAAAAGGTTTGTTCAACAGCATACAACTATTTTTCCTGATATGTCACCATTTTGCATCCTATGGATAATTAACATGACAAGCAACAGCACTAATGTGGCTGTGATTAGGAATTTTACCTAACTACTGTTCAAATTTAAAATTTTTGTCTATCCAAGAATGTAGGAATTTTTGTTCTATCTTGTGAAAGTTGAAAGAAATAAGTGCTTGAAATCTGATCCTCCTTTTTGAATACTCCTGTATAAATAATATCAATACGTCATTTTCCTTTGCCTCAATTGAAAGATCTATGGTACTTTCCATCAATATTTTCAGAAAGTCTAAAATATTTTTAAAAAGAACTGATGAAGTTTAAAAAAAAACAAGAAGAAATAGAATTTGATTACAACAGATTGATCAACAATGCAGAAAGTTATATGACATGGGACCCCAAATTTGAAATCACAGAAATCAAAAATCAGAAATTTACAAAAAATGTCATTCAAAGTCAATTTGACCCCTTTTCCCTATTTAACTGTCTTTATCTTAATATCCAAAGGAATGTCGAAACTGAAATTTTCTGCCTTTTAGTAAAGGTATTAGTATGATATGACTAGTTTTAAGATGTGCACATGAATTAATGACTTCAAAAATTAATAGACATTCCTAAAACAGCCCAAAGGAGTTATTTTGACCTTACAATGAAAAAAACATTAATAAATATAAATTCATAAATAAAAATTTTTAAATACACATTTTTGCATTTCTGATGAGTCAATTATGTTTTCATTGAGAATAAAAGTTTGCATTTCTATTGCTGATGAATCAGAAAAAAAAAAAAGAGATAAAAGAAAACATAAAGTGGTATTGTTTTAGTGAATCTTAAGTGTAGTGATACATGAGTGTAAAATATCGCCACACTCATTGATTTGTCTTGCACATCATTGTTTAAAGCATAATGACACAAGAGCGTAAAACTTCTCAGCATAGTCTCAGACTTGGCTAACGTTACCGTATAATTCCGAAAAAGCCCCCATCTCCGATTATCCCCCCATGGGGCAAAAAAGTAAATTTTCAGTGAGAACCTAAATTCCGTTTTTCCCCATATCCCATAATAACAAAGAAATCCGATTTCAGTTGCCTTCTCTCTTTAGAAACTACGTAGAAGTCAATCACGGTTGCCAAATATTTCCGCCAGCGAGCAGTCAAAAACATCTGGAAAAATAGCCAAATACGTGAGCTTTTAATCAATAGCCGCGGAAAAAGTAGCCCGATTGACGAACTTTTGCCCAATATGGCAACCATGAAACCAAGGAAGGAGGAGGAAAGCGACTGCGCTCCAAAGACTCAACCAATCAGTGAGCAGTTGCATCGGAGCGCTGTTTCCCTGCATCAATGCACATGTGTGCGAGTTTGAGCGAGCCATTTTAGGTTAGCATTCAGCTGTGAATTCTAAGAGCAACTTTTCTTCTGACAAAATGCTGCGCTTGTTGAGCTATACTGTGTCAAAAAAGTGAATGTCATAGTGAATTTAATTATTAGTATTACCTGCATTAAATGTATTCTCATTTACTATATTTTTTTTAGAAAGAATAAAATAAACGAGTGTTTATCCTACTATAAAATCGGGTATAGAACTTCCGATTATCCCCCCCATGCTATAATGCTAAATTTCAAGTTTTGCCGAAATTCTGATTTTCCCCCCCATGGGGTAAAAGGCAAGACTTTCAGGGGGAAAAGGGTGGGGGGATTTTCGGAATCATACGGTATTCAAATTAGTTATTTCTATCATACTGGGATATAAAGTATTTAAAAACTTTACCTGTACTATAGTATGTGTATTTCTACATTTCATAGAACTTTAATAAAATATAGTTGGAAACTAAGAAATTGGCTAGGACTAACTAGTAAGGCTGGGCCTAGATCCTGTTTCTAATCATCAGTTTGGTATTTTTGAATAATTTATAAACAAAAAAAGCATCTATGTTTTACTTCAAATAATTCAAATGGCACAAAAATTAAAAAGTAAAGAAACATAAGATCAAAAATATTGGAATATTTACAGGAACAACTGTCAAAAATTCTTAAAAGAAATCAGCAATTTTCTCATTGGAAAATTTATTCCTTGTAATCTTGAAACAATGTATGTAGGATTTTTTTTTTCCAAAGTGCAAACATTTTTTCTTTCACACGTTGATTACTTTTAACAAGAAATAAATGGATAAATACAATTCATGCCAGTTCATTCACTATTCCCATTTCCTCCCTTTTTTGTACCTGTGGTTGGATGTTTCTCATAAATATTAAGATTGATGCACGTGGTGGTAAATTTACTAAACAGTCTCACTGCTAATCAGAGGCATCAAATAACTTTCTAGAAACTTTGAGAAGTTGATGAATACATACATTATAGGAAGCATGTGTTAAGGCAAGTTGAGGTCTTTACTGGAATAATTTACAGAAACAAAAAATGAAAATTGTTTATTAAAAACTATTTAATATATTAACAAATAATATTAGAAAAGCAAACATAAAGCAATTTTTGATTCAACTGCTGGAGACAACCTACAGCCAAAAATTAATACAATAAAATGTATGTACTATTAAAATGTTTCGGCGGTGTATTTCTGGGGAAAAATTGGGAGGATGTTTACAGATGCGAACCATAAAAGGTGGGGAGACAATCGAGTTAAAATAAAAAGTGGGAGATTGCGTTCACCTTTGACACGAAAATTATGTTGAAAACATTAATAGTTCTTCCCCCCAAAAAAAGATATATTATTAACTAACGTTTGTCTACTATGACAACATAAAGCATATACATATAATTTAATTGGAATTGAGAAGCATGATTATGTGAGCACAATTTCAACAAGAAAAAACATTTCTTTAGATATCAACTATACATTCGACAGGATCAACGCCTCAGAAGATAAGTAATAAAGAAAAAGAAAAGTTGAAAATGAAACAAAATTGAGCCTTGCTGCGTCTTTTACTATTCATGTGTTAGCTCTAGTTCTCAGCTGCTCTCTGCCTTTTAATACACTGAACATTCTTGCCCTTGTAGAAAAGAATCAATTTGTGAGCGTTGGCGAGCTTTTTTTTTTTTTCTCCCCACGAGGATTACAGCCTCACATACCTCAGTTTCAAGAGCTGCTCATATCTCTGAACTACGAGAGAGAAATCAAGCTGAGAACAGCATCTTGTGGGTCATTTATGCTTTAAACAGTCAAACAGAACACATTCATCTACATATAAAATGCAGAAGGGGTAAAGCATTGAAAAACTTTTTATTGTAGTTCATTCACAAAGTAAATGTCTAATTCGGTTTGTAGAAATATTTGGCTAAAAGGGAGCAGAACATGTTATCTGTGCCGGATAAGGTTATCATTGGATCAGAATTTACAGCTGAGATTTATTGTGTTTAAATGAGTTTCTATAGCCTCCATAAACAGAAAAAAAACATTTATATCGTAACTGGACAGGATAAGACTTCTGTTGGATGTGAAAGATGTTGAGAAAGAATTTGGAAAATTTTTCAGGCCAGCAAAATTTTTTGCTTTTAAACGTTACCAAACAACTGAAAAATATATTGTGAGTTCGGTCATAAATTTTATTTATGCATGATCTAATGTAACACTGTATACTGAGATAGAAATCATTCATTTAATTAAACCTTTGATCATTTAATTAAACTTTTGTACATCTAAAACCGTTAAAATCTAATTTATTAGTATTTTAGATATAATTTTAATATAAAAGAGTGGGTTTCTCTCCCCCCCCCCCTTCCAAAGAGCTTAAACACTTGAGGTCCCAATAGCAATTTTAGGTTAGTCAAAAATCTGCTGCTCTAGTGTTTAAAAAGTGGAAAATATTGCAAGCCACTACAGGATTGAGTATTTCATACACACACAACAAAGTTATACTATAAGCAATATGAGATTTAACATAAATACAGACATCAGTGAACTAGGGCGTTCACATTCATCGCCTTACACTCCAATTCTACCATGTCATAAGAAGCTTAAAGCCTAAGATCAGGTTTTCAAAAATTTCCCCTCATCCCTAAATACAAAAATGCACAGGATTGTATTCAAAGTGAACATGGGTTTACAGCATTGAGGTTGCATAGGAAAGAAACTGAAGAAAAGACCCTAAAGGTCTGAGATTTAGTATGAAACCTGGAGACTTCAGCAAAAAGTTTACACATACGTAATATTATGTTTCCAAGGACGCCATTTATGCTTATTTCTATCGGCATAAGGACAGGAAAATTCGAGAAAAATCGGATTAGCTTAGTTAGCTCCAGATTCCATTGTTAGTCATCTGCTATACCGTATATATTTTTCGCAATTGGTGCAATTTTGTATTGTCATCAATGCTTTGCTGGACTTGGTTTATAATTGAATAGTCTCATTAACTGCAAGTCTTTGAGAATCATCTCTCAAAGTAATACTAACATGCGAGTGTTGAATACTACTAACAATGAAGCAAAGAGGATGCAAAAACAAGTAAGATGCAATATAAGAAAGAAAAGGAGTGTCCTCAAATCTTATGTGCAATTTATGTGAGTGAGAGAGTATATAAATAGTTTGATTTAATAGGAAAAGCATAAAATTAAGAAGTCAGCCCCAAAATACCTTCAGTATCTTGAGAAGTCACAAAATTAGCTAGGGTAGAAGAAGAAGTTCCTGATGTAGTAGTTGGAGAAAGATAAGATCCAGAATTTGAAGTGATAGCTAAGGCAGGACCCAAAACTTGCTCTACTATAGATGCAGCAAGCCTTTCTGTGCTGAGAGATCGTAAGTCTAGAAATTTAAGTCACAATAAAAGCCAAGTGCTTTAAGTTAATGTCATTTTTTTTTTTTTTTTTGAAAGATTGAAATTCAGAAAAGCAGTGAAAATGGGTGAATGTAGACATTTTACATCAGTATTTATACATTAAGAAGTAGCAAAATTTTGTTTCATTATTGTAAAAACAAAATAATAAATGGGATGGAAAGTTCGTCTCAAAAGAAAATACCCTGATCATGGAGGGGGGGGGGGGGCAATCCTCTTTAATGTATGGTTCAGGTGCGTGATTTTGGAAATTGTTTCTAAACTAAAATTCTCAAGATATAGTTTTGATTCTTTTTGACCTTGTTAAAAGAAGAGGGAGGGGGGGTTAGTATCAGGTTGTCAACTTCACAAAATAAATCCTCTACAGCATGATGTGGAAACTTGTTTTAAAACGCACTGAAAGACTCAAATTTGGTATTTTATCATTGAGAACATTAATGACAGCTTCCTGGTATATTTTTTCTTCATTTACATTTGGGGGGAAGAAGTTTAAAATTTCCTAACTATAAGTTTTGAAGGCAACAAGGTAGCTCTTTATTTTACTTTCCGTAAAATACCGAATAAGCACTCCCCTAAATTTTGCGAAAATATGGGAGGGGGCGCTTAAACGGTACAAGCGAAAAAATGTACCGATTATACATCGCACCCATCCATTATTCATTGAAAACAGTACCACAGTAAAAACTCATCTATTACTTGTTTGTTTAGCCAAAATTCGTTCTGTTCCATCCCCCCCCCCCTCAAAAATAAAAAGAGAAAAAAAGAAAAGAAAACGTAAAGTGGCAAACAAATTTCGATCGCGCTGAATGCACAGTTCTGCATTCAACCTCTATTCACATGTTTTCCTCTGTAATAATAAATAAACAGATTATAATTATAAACAATAGCAAGAAAAGATAACATCAGCTGAAGCAACCGAGGCAGGTGCATGCAAAACATTCATCATTCCCCTTGCCTGATGCATTAGCATTGTTGATTTTTTAGTTACTTGAAAGTGCACAAATAATTTTTTTTAACTTTTTTTTCTATCATCATCATTTTAGATTGGATATTGTTATGCTAACTTACAAAAGGGCCATTGCACAGTATTTTGTCCAAACGTGTAGAGTCTGCAATACGAGTTTCTTTTGTTATAATTAGAGCCCGGAAGTTCAGGCAAAATGCCATAAATGCCCTTTTCTGCATTTCTTAAACGTTTTCTTCTGAAAATGCCTTTTTCTTTCCTTTTGTTCATAAATGCCTATTTCTGTCTAATTTAAAATTTTTCTGCAAAGCTTTTTGTGCTTTTGACCGAGCATAAACGCAAAATGAAGAAATTTTGAAGTACAGAAATGGTTGCCTGTCATCCGACGTATTGTAATGCATTTATAGAGATTAGGACTTTATTCCTTTTGGGACAACTCCCTCCCTCTGAGGCAGTGGTCACCCCTCCTACAGTACAATGGCTATTCATCTGAGCTGATAGGGTACTTGAGTGAGCAAGGCAGGTGAAAGAGATTTTTCTGTCCATGAGATTGACAGTGTTGATTGAATAGGGAATAGATTACAGAAATGAAGCTTTGCCTTTTTCAAAGATGGCCACACCCACAAGAAAGGAGACTGCCACGCGCTTGCATGGCACCTTGCAATCCATCTTTTATCGCCCAGAGGGATAGTTTGGGAGACAAAGACCTTGATGGGATCTCGTTCGCTCGGCAACTAGCGGGAGTGCATGGGGAATGCTGGGAAAAAGAATATTTCCTCTCCGTCTCCCCCCCCCCCCCAAGGGAGGGATTTTGACTTACAGTCAATAGGAGTTATTTTTACTTACAACCAATAGAATTTATTCTTACTTACGGCCCATAACTCGTATGCTCTCTTATCTACAAAACAAATTCACCAAGCTGGTTGAGTACATTGTAACAGGAGCACCAAATAGTTTTCTAGTACTAGTTATTTCAAAAATGAATAAAGTAAAAGTCTGCACAAGCAAAAAACTGGACAGTTTTGTGAAAAAGTTTGGGTCGGATGTGTTTTCTACTGATGGGAGCATTCTGTTTTGTAAGGCATGTGAGAAATCAATAAATTTTAAGAAGTATTTTATATCTCAGCATTTGGAGACATCTAAGCATAAAACAGCAAAAGATAAAAAAGATTGGAAAACACAGACTCTGATTCCCACCTGTTTTCAATTATCTTCTCGCAAATCGGAACTTGCAATGGATTTATGCAGATCATTTGTAGATGCCGGCATTCCGCCGTGGAAACTTGAAAATAAAAGCATACGAGCTTTTTTTGCAAAAATATACGAATCAAAGTGTGCCCTGTGAATCAACTTTAAGGTAAACTTATTTAGATGACTGTTACACCGAAGTTCTCAGAACTATTCAAAATGAAATCGGAACGAAAAACATATGGCTATCTATAGGTGAAACGACAGATGTAACTGGGCGATATGTTGCGAATGTTATTGTTGGTGTTATGGACCCATTTGAAAAACATAAAATCTTTTTGCTGACATCTGAACAGTTGCAATAGACTAACAGTACTACAACTGCACAGTCGTTCACTAATGCACTGGCTTTACTTTGGCTAAATGTTATTGAGCATGAAAGAGTGCTATTATTTCTTACAGATGCAGCCACCTACATGAAAAAAGCTGGAAATGCCTTAAAAGTTTCATTTCCTAATATGATCCATCTAACGTGCCTTGCTCATGCATTGCACAAAAGATCAGAGGAAGTAAGAGGTCTCTATCCTGAGGTAGACTCGCTTGTTTCTAGTGTTAAAAAAGTGTTTGTGAAAGCCCCTTCAAGAGTTCAAGTGTTCAAAGAAATAGCACCAAACATTCAATTACCTCCTAAACCGATCCTTACGAGATGGGGAACATGGATTTCAGCAGTCTCTTACTACTGCACAAATTTTGAGGAAGTTACTCGAGTCCTTACCAGCTTTTCGGATGAAGAGGCAATATCCATAAGAAAAAGTAAAAGTCTGCTTAGCAGTTCTAAAATAAAAAATGAACTGACTTTTATTTCAACTTATTTTGGGAAGCTCCCTGGAGCTATTGAACACATGGAAAAAAGAAATATATCTTTGTCCGAGTCCCTAAAGATTTTCGACAATACTACTGAAGAACTAATGTCTGTGCCTGGACTAGCTGGTGACAGAATAAGGAAGAAATGTGAAAACGTCATCTCTGCAAATACAGACTTTGAATGCATCAAGGACATTGCAAATGTACTTTCTGGTGATACTACAGTTGAACTTACCATATCTCCTACCATGGCAAGTTGTTTTAGGTACGCGCTCATAACCTCTGTCGAAGTAGAAAGATCCTTCTCTTTGTTTAAAACTATATTGACTGACAGGAGACAAAATTTCTCTTTCGAAAATTTGAAAAAGCATCTAGTTGTGTTGTGCAACAACAACCAATCATCAGAATAAATCTGCATACAATATTATTGTAAGTATGAGTTTTCAATTTTTATTTCACACTTACGCAGTTGAGAGTTTGTTTTTGTTTTTTGTGCAATTATGTCCACTTCTTCTGTACTATTGCTACGACAGTAGAGTGAAATGAATATGTAGGTATATCGGATACTTTTAGCAACTTTTTTTATACCTTGGATACCTATATGGCCTTTTAGGCATTACCAACTACCATTTTGCTTCAATTTTAAGTGCCTTTAAATGTTTTATTGCCTGAAATTCCGGGCTTTAGTTATAACTATGTAATTTACAGTTTAATTATCACCAAATTATATTTTCAAATAATGTGTCGAGCACATTATTTGAAAATAAAATTTAGTGATAATTAAACTGTAAATTACGTAGTGATAACAAAAAAAGTGTCATGTTGCGGACTCTACATTTTTAGAAAATACTGTGAAATGGCCCAAAACTAAAAATTAAAAATTCTTGTGCGACTATACGCACCCTGATGGATCGCACCATTTTGAAAGTGCGTTCTTTTAAACACAGCATGAAAGTTGGAATTAATGTTTTGAAAATAATAAAAATAAAATAAAGTGAATGAATCTAAGATTGTAATTGATCCATTTTCGTACTCATATTCGAGAACGGCCCACTTTTGCGATCGCCATTTTTGTAAAAAGGATCGTTTCTGCAATTTTTGCTAATTATTTCTTCTGTTTCTTTTTTTTTTCTTTTCATTTCAATGACAATCCTAGTGCATGTGGGGGCCGAAAATCGGTATTTTGTCCGAAAGGTAATTCGCGGAAAACGGAGGGGGCGCTTATTCGATCGGGGGCGCTTGTTCAGTATTTGACGGTAGTTAATGTTTTTTTTACCTAAAAGTCAATCAAGAAACAAGTGTGTTGATGATAACAGTCTTTTTTAACAAAACAGAACAAAAATAACAACAATAATCATTAATATAAGGAGCTACAGTCAAGCACAGTATAGTTTCAAAATAAAAAAAAAAGTGTCAAATACTGAAATAAAGATATAAAGTAATATCAGGCTTTGCTTGGCTTGCTAAAGCAATTTTCATCTTATTTTTAGGCTTTAGTGTATTTTGTAATTTCCTTCTTCTAAAGCAGTGGTCGCCAAACTGTCAATTGCAAGCTTCTAGTAGCTCACAGGGTAATTTTTGGTAGATTGCGATCAAGCTCAGATATTTGTCCGCACATTTTTATACCAATGAGTGATAGTTGATTTTGAATGTTCCACCAATTTCAACAATATAGCATGCAATTCAAAAGAAAAAAATGAGGAATATTTTGTTGGCATAATAAGCTATGTGAAAATTTAATGAGTAAGCCAATACACTAGCCAGCTCGTGTATGTGTATTATGGCACATCATTAACAGCTGCAATTGACTAATAACTGACAAATGAATTTCTCACTATTTGAAGCATTTCTCTGGTTTTTCTTTTTTTTTGGGGGGGGGGGAGGAAAGCAGCTCACAGTAAAATTTGAAAACGGAATGTTGCTCAGTATCTTCAAAATTTTAGTGCCCACTACTCTAAATTTTTATGCTAAGATAAGACCTTAATCTATTTTAAATTTTACATTAATTTCTTCTTTAAACTCTTTTAGCTTATTTGCTACTTTTGAAGAAAATACATACACTATACAATTCTGTACAATTCCTGATACAATTCCTCTTTGGATAATTTTTCAAATTTCTAAGGAAATGCATTACAAAATGTTCTGGAACTTCAGTCATATAAAAGACATGCTTCACTTCATTTTCCAGTAAAAATTTCATCATGCAATCTTTTAAGGGACCAGTAACAAATTGAAGAAAAGAGAAGATGCTTTTGACCCTTGTTTCGTAAAATGCTGGGAAAAAAAGGAAATTTTCAAAGAAGATTTTACATGCTGTGTATCACAATTTCAGAGCAGAAATGCCGAATTAAATTCTTTTTGTATCAGATATATCAGAAATTCTAAATTGGTGCAGATATGCAAAATCAATGAAATATTGTTTATTTAAACAATAATCCTATTTTAATTGGTGTCAAATGTTGTAAATGAATCTCATGTATTACTGCGGCTCCACATTCTCAACGGGGAAGTGCAAGAAAGTCTGAGAAGGAGAGTGGATCGGTCACTCGCATCACCTGGCGGTCCTCATGAAGGGGATCTACTTGCCTCATCCAGTTTCGCTAAAAGGGCGGTAATCTGTCCCCAAGTCCAAAAGATTTTGGGGTAGATAAGAAAGAGACACTGTGCCTATAGAAGAACCAATTGAAAAGTTATTCCATTTCCTCTAAGCTAAAAAAAATTCCTATTTTATGATTTGTTTTAATAATTGTGATACTTGATTTTAATAATTGTGAATTGTTTTGTAAAAAGTTGGATCCAGGCAAGTAAACAACTTTCTAAAAATTTCTTATTTAACCAAAATTTAGTAGTTTCTAAAAAGTAAATAGCTATCAATACTACAATCAAATGGCATGGTTGCAGAAAAAAAGCAAGAAACTAATTTTAAAAAATGCAAAATGAGCAGATTTAGGGTAGCGTATGTAAAAAATATCTTCTAACTTAGAAAATAATTGAAATATGTATGCGATGCAAAAGGATTAAAATCTCTAAAGTAGAATCCAATTTTCGACGAAGCACAAGTAAGATGTTAGCAGTTTCTATCTATATATTTTGTTCTTTTTTACAATTATCAAAATGAAATGCTAAGTAAGCAGATTTAAGGTTGTGCATGCAAAAATAGCTTCCAACTTTCAAGTTAATTGAAATAATTACAGGAAGGAAAAGGATTGAAATTTCAAACACAGTAAGCAATGTTCGGTAAAAAATCGGAGGAAAACTTGTTTCCGTGTAGCCAAAAAATTAACTCCTAATGCTTTCTTCTTTATTCAATTTTTAGTGGACAAGATAATTTGGGAAAAGGTCATGTGTCAAGATTAAAGGACAGGAAAGGAGTTTAACATTAGCGAATGGTAGCCACATTGGCAACTTCAATGAAAATAATGAATCAAAACGTGAAAATTGGACGCGTTTGGAGACTGGTGATCGCAAGGTTTGAGCTCTACCTCTGAACTATTTGAAAATAGAAAAAAAGTTACCATTTTGCTAAAAATAACAACTAAAATATTCTATGTTTGAAGAGCAAATAATAATTAAAAGATAGGAGTTCTTGGACAAAATGGGCGTAACTTTTATTGAACTTTGTGGTATTTATCTTTATTAAAATATTAGAGCAAGAAAATGTAAATATAAAGATATGATAGATAATTCAAAAGCCATTCCCGCAAATGTGTTTTCATCTAGATGCTCATATCTTTTGCATTGAAAGAGAATTTTATTGTAATCCACAAAACACGTGTACGCAATTTTTTTATTGATATTTTTAATTTAGACGCAAAGATTTTAGCTGTGCCTTTAGAAAAACTGCCTTTTATTTTTTTCATATGATTAATCATATAATGGAACAGAAAACTTGATTTTGTTTTAACAGATTTAATTTTTAGTGGAAAAACCACTAAAGGAATGCAATTTATTTTTTCCTTTACAGTATTAAACTCATTTAATGCACTTTTATAAAACAGTCAACCAGTATAAACAGCAAAAACTTGATTCTGAATAACTGCAAATATTTTCCTCCAAATTAACATTGATTTCAAAGTTTCAAATGGAAGTTTCAAGAAGTCAAAATGTTGAAAGTATGTGAGATCTTGAAAAATAAAGTAATTAATACATAAACAGTTATTTTTAAAAAAGAATTATTCATATGTTCTCTTACAGAACTCCTACTAAGGAATCATATCAGTTTTTTATAATAAATGATTTTTATTCTTCTGTGCTTGCAAGAAATCATAAAACGTGAGCTTCTTGTTTTTCGTGCTCCAACTGTTGGTAATTAGTCTCTAGGCATATGTTAATGTCAGAATTATTAATACTGTTGTTTTAAAAAATTCTAGATTGTTTAAAGGGCAATAAAAAAAAAGAAGAAAGAAAGAAAAATGGACGTAATAGTGAAAAATAAAAGAAGCATATGCAAGTGAATGAACATATAAATCTTTTTCCTTTAACTCTACTAAGGAATTGATCATAAATACTCTTCAAATACTTCAAACTGATTTCCTGGTTATTTGTTTTCATTTTTCTACTCAAAGCAGTAGGAAAAATTGCAACTCTCTCTCTCTCTTTCATTCCTTTTTTTCAAATCTGACAAAGTAACCAGTTTAATAGAAATATAAACATTAGTCTCACAAAAAACAAAGGTTGCGGCGATTCTTCTACTATTGCTCGTGGCCATACGTTCGGTGAGAGTGGGGATGCCTCCTGTCCTCTTATTTTCCCTCGCCCCATTACCATTCCTTGGCGAGGAGGCACTCCACAAGGGTATGAAGCCAGCATTATGGTTACATGGGGTTCATTTTTCTCATTTCATTACGTTCAGAAGATAAAAAATATAAAGGCACACATACCTTGAGCAGTTGCATCTTCTTCTAAATTCAAAATGGGCATGCTAAGGGTTGCAGAAATGTTGCTCTCAAACTGACTAGCAGGTGCTGCAATCTGTAAAAAAAAAAAAAAAGTTATTTCTACTTGCTAAAGATTAAAAAAAGATCATTTAAATCCAAAAACACCAATTTAACAAATATCAAAACCAATAGTTTTATTTCTCTGCATGTGCTAAATTGATAAAAGTGTTTATACATAAATTAAACAAAGTAGTTGATTTTGAATTGTGGTCCTCTTGCCCTAGATGTAGAGATATGTTAAAGTATTTCACACATGAGTCACTGTAAGAAATAATGTTAACTTATATGTATTATAAAAAAATCATTCTTTCAAAATGTTGCTGAATTCATGTAGCAGTCAGTCCTTTCCGCAAATTAAGTTTCCTCAAAATATATTAGTCATGATTTGCATTCTTAATAACCATTTTTTTTGTAAAAAAAATAGAAAGCATCATCACATCCCTCTCTTATTAAACTGAAAATTTAGAAACGCAGGGATGGGAACTGCTAAAACTCGATTTGGAGCAGTAAAATTTCACATTTGGAGCAGAAAGGCAATAAGTTGAAGCAAAAAATTGGAAAAGATTGGTAGCAGCAAATAAGTAACAAAACAATTAAATAGGGTACTTAATTTTAGTTAATATACATATTAATAAAAATTGTTCCTGCTAAAATATAGTGAGAAGTACTGAATTGAAATATAAATATATTTTAAAAGAGAAAACTTGCCCCAAACCCTAACACCTTTTTGAAATAATAAAATATAATTTGGTTTGAGATGAGATCTATTTGATCTAGATATAAAACAAAGCAGTCAACGAAGGAAAAAAATATGACATTATGAAACATTTTCATTAATTAAATTTAATCTACTCTTCTTTTCTTTTTTTCAGGATATACATGGCTATATTCTGATTGTGCCTTTTTTCAAACAATAACATAATTTCTGGTGTTCTTTTATTAGAGTCTTTTAATAGTACTTGACCACATTCAACATCAGAAAATGATTTGTGCTTCAATCCAATGTGCCTGATGGCAAAATTAATTACTATTATTTGAAAAAAATTATTTTTACTTTAAATGACCTATTAATGTTTTGTGATGAATATGCTTTAAATAAAATGTTTATCGATATGATGAAACAGCAACTTGTGCATAGTCACTGATTCTGATTTTTCAAATCTAATTTTGAAGAAAAAAAAATTCTTCTTTATTTAAATTTTTGTTTATTTATTTTAATTTTTTGAACGGTTGGAAATATGTATAAATCACAAAAATTTAAATAACTAACACATATAAAAATGAACCTGAATTCAGCATTCAACTTTTTGACAATTGAGAGCTCACACTCCTAACAAGCAAAGAATGTTGTTTAAAAAATTTCATATCAAGGTTTTATTGAAAATATAAGCCAATTTTTTTTTACATTTGCATTTTAACAATTCTTAACATCAACAGCAGGGTACGTACGCTTTTGGCAAAACCAAAAATAAGGACTTTTTAAGGACCTACAAAAACTTTTAAGGACCTCACAAATTTTTCGAAATATACAAACTGTTATGTTTATTTTAAAAGGAAGCATTATTGAAAGAGGAAATTGATTTAACATCGTATTTTTATTAGGAACACAACACAAACACTTTTATGGAGCACGTTATAAATTATGAAAATTCATGTAGATAAATACATGTCTTTTTAAAAAGTTTCTTGAAAATTTTTCTTGTTTTTCAGTACAATCCCTTTAGATAAAAATAGTTGTACATCAGCTCGAAAATCGGAACTTCCTGCAAAAAAAATCGAATTTTCGAAGTTCACAAATAAAAACAGAAAAACTGGGAAAAACGGAGTATTTGGCAACTACGGTGTATAGGTTTAAGAAGAGGTTGATTCCTTCAATTTACTGCAAATTAAGAAATTTCCCAAGATTCAAATTTTGATTAACGCAGCAAATATCCATCATTTCCCACACAACTTATTATAGTGTAAGACGTAAGAAAAATGATAATAAAAATAAATCATTCTTTTACTTTTACCTTTAACAGTATAAATAAGCGATAATCATACTATGCGATTGGTCAAATGCAAAAAAAGCTGAAAGTTTTTTTTTTTTTTTTTGCCTACATATTAGTTTTCTAATGTATCTCTTTTATTGAGCTAGATGTCAACAATATGCTTCTTTGAAGTATCCCCCCCCCCCTAAATTTAAAAAAAAAACTTCAAAAGCAATATTTATTTACTGATTACTTGTTAAGAGCTGCTTCTACTTGCTTTATTGATAATTGTCTAGAATGTAGATAAAACAATTTTCATGCAAAAAAAATATATATATATTCATTTACTTTGTAACTAAACTTAATAAATTGTATCGAATCCCAAATTTGAAATCCCGAAATTCAGCACTTTTTCGAAAATTTCCGATTTTTGTTTATTTATTACATTTTTCTCCCCCGAGTCCTTAAAAGTCCGTTTTTCAAATTTTATTCCTTTTCTCTTTTAAAAGCAAAATGAGGGAACTTCTGTGATTTGTTTTTCTGTGGTCTTAAATGGTGCCCAGTAACTGGGCACCATTGCATTTTGTACAAATGCTTGTTGTTTTGATTAGACTTCTCTACTAATATTTTAATTCTTTTTTAGATGTAGCTCGATTTTCTTTTTCATAAAATTGCAGGAAATAACAAATTGGAAGCTGCCATGTGGGTGGGTACAAGTTTATTTTAACTGAATTGGGTGTTGTAGTTTAAAGCATTTTATCAAAATCCATGGACATTTTTTTTTGTAAAAATATATAACACATCAATTTACTTGCACCTTTTCAAAAAAAATTTTAAAAAAATAAGAGTTAATTATTTATTCACCACTGCAATTTGTAGTAAAAATGCGATGATGTTTATGTAAATCCGCCATTTTCGGTCCTGTCAATCCACCGTTTTGGGTCTGTCTGAAAGCCGCGATAGTACCGGACCCGAGCAAACCAAATTTGAGGTTGGATTAAGTAGTTGAAATGAAAGAAGTTTGATTCTTGTGAAGATTACAAAAGATAGTAAAACAAATAGAGCACATGGGTACTTTCTTATTTTAACAAAAAAAAAATAAGCACCTGGAATAAAAAATAAGGACTATTTAAGGACTTTTTAAGGCCTTAAAAATTAAAATGAACATTAAGGACTTTCTAAGGACCTTTAAGGACCGTACAAACCCTGAACAGTGAAAAATTCCAATTCTAAGAGCAGATGCAAAAAGATCGCATTTTTTTTTATAAATGAAGGCATCAAAATATACATGGAAAATAAAAGAGTTTCTACAAGTAGAATAACATTAGGATGAAATTTTAATAGGGGTATAATGATCAATAGTAATAAAACGATATTGTACAACATTTGGAGCAAATCAGAAAAAATACAAAAAAATTCAAGTTTCGGTAATTTTTGAAAAAATTTTAATTTTGAAAGTTCCGAATTTCCCGAATTAGGATGCAAAAAATGCAGGAGAATTCTGGTGTTTAACCAGAACACAATCACCACTGAATTGAGAATAGGGCATTCTCAATGTATATATGCTATACCTAAACCAAGTCTTTATACATTGCATGCTCAAGGTCCAAACCTGCTAAGAGCCATGCTACTTAGCAGCTCTGCTAAGTAGCTGGGAGTATTCCCAGCTGGGAGTATTCCCAATGTAATCCGACACATTAGCTGCGGTTTTTTAGCTGTCAATACTTTTTAAAGGCATCAAAATTAATGCATTGATATTTAAAACATCTTTATACCCACTGAGTTGTTGACAATTGTTTGTTAATTGTTCTTATATAAAAATAAAAATAATAATAAAAAGAAAAAAAAAACACATACATAAAAACCTTTTAACTTATTAAAATATATTTTGAAAACCAATGTAAAAATAAAGATTTAAGAGCTTATTTAGGAAAAAATTAATAACAGCTTAATCTAAGGTAGAACATGATAAAATAACTTCAAAACATTAAGAAAATTGAAATATTTGAAAGATGCATAAGGACTGAAATGTCAAACACAGGAAACCATTTTTGGCGAAAGGACAGCTGCTCATCTAAAAAATTTTAAGATTAGTTTTCTAGTTTACCTTGAAGAAAGGAACAATATGTATTGAAATGGCTCGAAAACAACATTCAGGACAATCAAAAAAGAAATTGTGCAATCAGGAGGGAAAAAATGGAATTCAAACAGAAAAAAAGGAGCACTTATTGAAAAAAAAGGGAAATAAGGATGTCTGCCACCCCTGAAATCCCAAAGACAGGCCCATTTCTTCTGGGCCCAGTCTTTAAGGGTGCCATAACTTTGTTTAGTACCTGCCAAGATTTTGGCATAAATTCAAAATTGGCCCAGAAACGAACATAAATCCACTTCCAGGGGATCCAGGGATGGCAGAATTGACATCCCTGGAAAAGGTCAAGATTAACCAGTTTGCTGCTCAAGTATTGAAAAATATATATATTGGTCATTGATAAAAATATCTCCATAGACCTCCCACTCGATTCCAGCATCCCCCTCCCCAAATATCACATTGTTAACTTTACATAAAGGGGAATAAAGAGGGTTTTCATTTTTCACCTAAGTGTTTCGAATTTTACAAAGGGAATCTCCCATCCAGCGTGTACTGAGGGAGGAGGTTCAAGAAATTTTGGTGAGAATCCTGCCGTCAGGGTTTGAAATTAGGATGTGAAAGTTAGTCGTCATTGGCACCTAGCTTATTTGTTTCAGTTGCCGAAAATGTTCTGCTAGGCGTCATTTTAAAATAATTCAAATTGCTTGGGCAGATATAACAACTGATAAATATGAAGACAGTTATGCAATTGTTAAAAATTATCACAAGGCATCACAACCTTACTGAGAAAATGATTGATAAGTGAGAGAAAAAGTTCAAAAATCAATTTCTATTAGTAACTTATGAGAAGTTAGTAATTTTACTAAAGTTTATGAATAAATATAAACGTTTTTAATCAGTGCCTACGAAAATAAAATGTGAGTTAATTGGTTTAACTATTCTTTCAAGTGTTATTTAAAATCTAGTGCTACTTATAAAACTTCATTTGTGAGTAAAAATTCACAAATCAAAAATTTTGAGGTTAAAAAGTTACTATAGTCTTCATGGGTGTCGTAAAAACTCAAAATACAGAAAATTAGATGAAATTTGTGCATAAAAATATAATTGTACAAAGTTATACCGTATTAAAATAATGAATAAATAAATGAATAAAAAATGACGACTTGGCGAAAAATTGTGGTTGTCAAACTAAAAGTTTATGAAAGGTTAGGCGTCAAAAGTGACGACTGGATGCAAAATCGTGGTTGTCAAGCGAGAATTTTTAATTGCAAAATACGACTAACGACCACTAATTTTGAACCCTGCCTGCCATCCTGTCTTAAATTTTAGCCACTGAATAGGTCTAAAATAACCATTCTAAATATCTAATTCCATATGGCGATAATATGAAGCAAAATTGATACCATGTTTTTAGTTTTAGGCATTAAAAGTTATGCTTAAAAATGACAACAGCTTACTTCCATTGATGTAGCACGAGCTTCACGATTTGGCTCTGGAGTACTACTAACCACTACCTTTGATTCTTTATCTTTGACTGCTGTTGTATCACTTTTTTCATTACATTTATCTTGAAGTTTTCTTCTCTTTTCCCGTCTTTCTGATAACTCATCATCTCGATGAGCCTCTAAACATTTTATAATTGTAGGCTTTAGACCTGAAAAGAAATTAGACATTTACATTGATAAAAAAGCATATGCTGGTGAAAATCTGCATTACTTAAAAAAAGTTTACAATAATAAACTTTCTTTATCCTAATAAGTTGAGGAAAATCAATATCTAAGAACTATGAATTATGTACCAATTAATCACTAACTTCTTTAATGGTAAGACAGAAAACATATTTCGGAA
The DNA here is from genome assembly GCA_038502835.1 of Octonoba sinensis. Taxonomy (NCBI): domain Eukaryota; kingdom Metazoa; phylum Arthropoda; class Arachnida; order Araneae; family Uloboridae; genus Octonoba; species Octonoba sinensis. Next base: position 191,502,312 of record CM076598.1, on the reverse strand, counting down.
AACCTAAAAACGTGAATGCAGGTAGTTTTGGGAAGAAAAAATAGCTAGCCACAACTAAGAAGCAAATTTGTTGTAGAAACATAAAATGCATGTAAAATATTAGTTGGGAGAGAAATTTACACCTACGTAAAATATTGAAAACCAAGCAAATTGTGAAAACTATGTATTTAAGAAAAAACTTCTTATGGTAAGGGCAACTTTGCTTGGATGTAAAAATAGGGAAAGTCTGATTGAAACTCGGCAGAAGTCAAAATAGACATTATAGCTTGGTTTCAATATTGATTGTTATTAGGTAACTTTCGCTGGAACTTGTTTTTAAATTAGGTAAGTGTTGAAATATATGCAGTTCAAAAACCTGCTCTGTAGCAATATTGGAATTCTGACACTATCTCTGCAAGTAGAAATGCAAGTTTTTGGCAAAATGATCTCTTAGTTACATTAGGAAAAAAATTTCATTTTGCACTGCAATGTCAAAACAGTAAGTTTGAAGCATATCTATTTAACTAAAATTTTAAGAAGCATCCCAAAACTTCACTCACAGGCAGAAAAAAGAAAATAGTTAATTTCTCCTCTAGAAAGGACTGTATCTAAAAAGTAAAAAGTTTTGTAGATGGTATTATGCAGTGCCGCTTCAGACAGTTCAGCTGCTGGCATCATATAACTAATGCAAGCAAATTCTACAACTAATGCAAGGTGTGTCCTTTAGGTGTATATGCACCAGTCTCCCTTTAATCACCCACCAAAAAAAAAAAAAAAAAGTCCTACAACTTTTGAAATGAGAAAAATTCCTTTTCATCAATATTCAATTAAGCTGTTGAAAGTGTTCCATTGAGCAACTGGATACTAAGCTTATCTGCTCTATCTTGTTTAACAGCATGAAGGAAAACATTAAAGCAAAAACTACAAATCATGTTTAAAAGTTACATTGACTTCAGCCCATGAAACAACAGTTTTATTACAAAAGTAGACACATTAAAACATTGAGAGATGAAATTGACCTAATTTTTCAACAAGTGAATTGCACGTGTATATATTCAATATCTTTAATTTAAACTTCAGAAAAAATAACAATATTGAAATGGTTATCCATCAGGAAATTAAGTAATTTTGTACAGGGAAAACTCTCTGAAGTAACCAAGTACTTCTGTCATTGAATAATTATATGTATCAATAGTTAAAAATTACTTCATTGTTTTGGAACATTAAAAGTTATTCTTACCAGTCACACAATCATGAATACTATCTCCATCAAGCACACGAGACTCTTCAGCCCATCTGTTTAGAGGGGACGGAATAGCAGCTAAAGTACCAGAATTCTCCCCAGAAACATTACCACTTTGCTCCTGAAAAATTTAATTTTAGGCCTTGATTTACTTTTTACACACAATACTTAGAAAAGGAAATTAATTAAAATCATGGTACAATAAGTTAGATTAGGAATTAAAATATTTGTGCATTGCAATGAATTTAATATAAAATAAATCGACTTAATAGAATTATTGAAATCAAAGAAGAAAAGATTTAAAATTTTGCCGCCATGCAATAAACATGAAAGTGCAAAAAATACAAATTACAAGTAGTACTTAATATAGAAGTGGTGTTAGTTTTTTGTTTAATAAAGGAAATTTTACACAAGTTGATCCAGCATTTTGAACAGGGTCTGGTTTTGTGAATTTTACGAACATTTTTGTGAAAATTCAAAATTTAAACATACAGTAATAAAAAAATATACAACGACAATAAATTTTTTTTTTGCCTCTAATTTAATATTTAATTCTTTGAAAAGTGCAATTTTATACTTTATTTTGTGAAGGGTCTGTTTTAATTCATTGGAATTTTGTGAAGGGTCCATTTTGACTGATTGGAATTTTGTGAAGGCTCCTTTTTAATTAATTGGAACTTAGTGACGGGTCCTTTTTGATTAATTGGAACTTTGTGTGAAAGGTCTTTTTGATTCATTAGAACTTTATGAAGGGTCTTTCTTGATTCATTGGAACTTTGTGAAGGGTCCAGAAATGGACCTGAATTTCCTCTGGTTTAAAAAAAAAATCCATTTTAACAAAATCCCTATTAATCAACCTACAGTTGGACAGTCCCAGAGTTACATGTTAACTGGACGAGATCTCTCGTCATGAGCTGCTGGATGGTTAAATTTCAATTTTTCACGCAAGTAACTTATTACATCGACAGAATTTCAAAAGTGCAATTTAATCATCTTTCAAAAACATTGGTGCCTATTATATTTGGAATGGATGAAAATTTTTGTGACCTCTTCAGGGGGTGCAAGGAAGAAAAAGAAAAAAAGCACACACACACATTAAAGGATTAAATTTTCAGTTCCCCCCTAAACTATTCATGAACCCTTTTTTAGTCCATAGTTGTTCTGATTTGCCTGTACAATTTGAATGTAGCAAACAAAACAGCTTAAATCTGTAACACTTAATGCCTAATCCATAGATTTTCGGAAGTATAAACAAATACTTAAAAAAAAGTTTTCTGGTCATATATAGATAGGCATCTGTAAAATACCCAAAAAATAACAGCGTCACAATATCGCCTGTAAAAAATATTTAAATAAAAAATCAAAATAATTCAATAACAAATGTTATTTTTGCAATCTTGACATAACTGTTCAAGTTTGAAAATAACTTATTCTGCCTTTTGGGAGAGACTGGTCCAGTTGGACAGAAAATTTTTGTTACCTAGTGGTAATTTCATTACTCTGAAAAGCTAAGTTGATATTCTGTGTTTCATTATTATTTAAATTTTGAAGCAATTTTGTATGTTTTATTTTTTATAATGCCTCTAAAACCTGGATTTTGAGGTTACATTGCAATTTCATTTTTTTTAACTATGTTGTTACTTTTTAAAGCAGATTTTTTCCCCAGATCATAATCTCAAATATTACAAGTAATCCATAACAGACTTTTTTTAGGTTATTCATCAACAAAGGATTCAAAAAGTTTACTATTAGGAAAAATTATCAGTTCAGTACAATTCTAGGCATTTAGAATAGTTTGCCAGAAAAAGTTTTGATTTCTAATAGGGTAATTATTTTAAAGAGGGTACTTGATCTTGGCTGGGATTGAAAAATTAACTAGGAACAACCTAGCTGGATCAAAAGCCTATTGCTGGTTCTCATTTCTGTGTTTGTTGAATAAGATTGCTCTTTAAATTTGCTCTTACATGCATAAGAAATTTATCCCCAAAATAAATTCTTCATTCTGAACTATACCTGTATCTCGAATACTTCATCTTCAGTAGCAAGTATACGGAAGTCACTATTTGCAAACACTACTCTTGATGGGGCAGAAGAGGGAGGATGCGAACCATAATTGGAAGTTAATTGGAGTAAATCTTGAGCTGTATTTGGGCCAAGCAATCTAAACTCATCAAAATAAAAACATAGTATAATAATGTTATTATGCTGTGTTTACTGAATATAATTTTATGGAGCAAAATTAAAAATATCAACTGCAGATAGATTATATTTTACCTTTGCAAAATAACAGGTGGATTTGGTTGACGACTAGTACTATTACTATTGCCATTAGAACTAGTGTACATGTGCCATGTATGATTACTCATTGTAGGCCGATAACCTCTTTGTCGACGATGAACACGAGGTTGTAAAGAGCATGGTAAATCAGTATGACGGACCAACAGAGGATGTACTGTAGTAACAGATCTTGGGGCAGGAGGAACAGTTGGAGCTAAATAAATAGAAGTATGCATAAAAATTTACATTTTATACAAAAAATGAATATGGGCCTTACCATCAATGATTAAAATTTAAGGGGGGGGGTGGTTAAGCTTAAAACATTGCCAAGCATATGTATTAATGCATTTTTCCCTAATAAGCAGATTATTCATATCAGTATGATAGCCCATGATATAGTCCTAAAAGGAATTATCTTTTATAGGTCTAGGTAACGATATTCCACTGTTTTTGGTTATTAACCCCACCTAACCCTACCAATTATTTTTATATAAAAAAAAGAATTTATATGGATATAAAGAATATTTTCACTTTTATTAACATTCAACAAACATAAGAATTACATAATCTCAATAAGGCATTAAAATGGCACCTTACCAGGGTTTTCATTTCCATTCGTATTCTCATCGGTGACAACTGGAATCTGAAAGGTTCTGACAGCATCTGTACCCCCAAATATTACAGGAGAGCCACCTGAAATATGCACACATACTTGGATGAATATACATATTTTGCAATGAAGCTTCAATAAATTCATTCTCATGCATCTCGACACATTTGATTCTAAAATTATATGCATTAAATGGAATTTCTCAAGAGCTGTCCACTATTTAATTCCATAATGTTTCAGGGTGATCATTTCATAATACATTATTAAAAATGAAAAACTTGAGAACAATGCATATGATATAACACTACAGCATGAAAGAAAGGGCAGTGATCTTTCTAATACTATCAAAAAGTTGATTCAGAACTAAATGATATTTCCCACCCACTTACACCTTTTAAAGTTTAAATTTTTAAATGCTATGTTTCAGTAAATTTCAAACATTAAAATAAATATTTTTTAATCACAAAAATTTTTAATGCACAATTTAATATAAAATAATTCCAATATAAAATCACAAACCTTAATTAATAATTACAATTACAAAATAGATAAATTGGAAATGTTTTGAGAAGGCACGATTGGGGTCATTTTTGACCCCAAGTATTCCTTCAATAACTTTATGATTGCATATATTTTATAAATTTACAATATTTATTGATAAATAGAAAGCGAAAATGAAGGCTTTTTGCTAGTGTATTTGAAACACATATAACATTTTTCATTACATTTTCTATCCAGGTATCTCGCCTAAGCCTTTTAAGGATACGTACAATTCTTCGCCAGATATTTCAATTAATATCATTACTATTGAATTTATAAAGAAATATACACAAGTGTAAGTAAAGATTATAAAAAACAAGCAAACAAAATAATTGATTATCTAAAGTCATTTAAATTTAAGACTTTTATACCTGAAGTTGGAAAAACTTCTTCAAGGTGGAAAAATAAGCTGTCATCTCTGTCTTGAACTTGGAAGAAATCTAGGCCAGGATATTCATCAGCAACATCAAAACGGGAGGTCTAAAAATATTAAAAGGTTAGTAGTTTTCAACTTGCTGTAAAAAATGAAAGACATTAAATCAAATATTAATTAACATTTAAATTTGGATCTGGTTCATACATTTTTTGTACTGCTAAAAGATTAGTTTAAGGAAAAAGAATAAGATTTCAACTGCATGACAACCTGCTTTTGACATAATAGTACTACTGCAGCTATGTGGCATTATGTTAGCCTGCTTCCAATGACAGTCTCCAAGTTACAAGAAGTGATAAATATAATGAAGATATAATTCACTAATTCCTTTGCAGATTCTACTAAAATGTTTGGATAAATATTATAAAGTCTTTGAGCCTTATTTGCGATAATTTTTCAAATAAAATAATGTATCCTAAAAAACACAAAATCTTCAAGCTGTATGTTAGCTTGCATCTCGATTTCCATAAATTGCACTTAATATTTGCACGTGAAATGCCTTGAACCTGGGGTGGAATTAAGGACACCCAATTTGGTGGCAAATAGCGAACAAAAACCTTTTCTGTTTTAAAATCTTCTATTAGCAGATATACAGGCAACCCAGCAAAGTTATATCTTTGTTTAGAGTTTTTAATTACACTACTTGGTGATAGTTCCTCACTGTAACTTGCATTTTTTGGACACAGACAAAATCATGAAATTAAAACAGTTAAGACAGAATATGCAATACAAACATCATTCATTACATCATCGTCATCATCATCATCTACATCATCTCTTTCTGGTCTCTCATCTCGCTCTGCATCATCTTCACTATGACTATGGCCAGACTCTGAGTTACTTTCAGAATCACTGCTTTCATTCTGGTCATCTACAAAATACAGTATCACACAATCATGTTAAATTGTAACATAATCACTAAATGGATCAGATTACACTGTACAACAGGAAAAATGTTCTTTAGATAAAAATGTATTTCTTATTTCTGGCCTACATTTAGGAATCTGCAATTATATTCATTATATATTAATAATTATAATAAATAATAAAATAAAAATTTAAGGGATTTAGGATCAAGCAGTCTGGGTTAAACCGAGCTAGCCATATAACATTCGAGTTAGGCTAATTATTACTGCAAGCTTCCATCACAGACATCGATCGCTCAAGGGCTGCAATAGTGGCACAACTCAAAAAACACGAGTTTTGGACTAAGAACAGACGTAAATATAAAAATACACATGCTTTTCAGCAGCAATACTAGCGGAACTCATAATTGAATATTAGGCCGAGGGATGGCAGCAAACTAAAGCATTTCTTATGCATTTTCCTTAGCAATGAAAACTTTTAACCCACTTATGAGCTGTGCCGCTATTGCAGCCCATGAGCTGGGTTTGTGATTTTTAAAATTTTTTTTAAAAAATAAAAAAGAAATGGATTTTTTAAATTTAAATTGGATTTTTTTTATTTTTAAAAAAAGACCTTAAATATTTTGGATATTTACCGTAAAATCCCGAAAGTAACCGCCCTTTTTTTTAAAACCAAACTGGCAAATTTCAGATAAGGGGGTTATAATCGAGATTTTCGAAAAAATTATGAAAAATAAAAATGTTTTTAGTATTAATTAAGAGCATTTACTGAAGATAAATAATAAGTATAACCCATTTAAAATTATTTTAAAAACATTAATATAAAACAAGATTCAAAAAATAAATAAACAAAAATCTGTCTTATAATTTTCTAATAGAAAATTGATCATAGAAAATTGATCGCATGGGGATGGCATCTTTGACTGAAGAAAGAATTAACACTTAAGTTATCAGAAATCCCTATCATTTAAATTTAAAACTCATATAACGCAAATTTGGCATGTTCGGGGGCAGCGCTACATCAGTATTTCGTAATGTGCCGAATTTCAAAACACGACCAAAAATGGCGGACTTACACGATCAAAGATGGCGGCTAATGAACGAATCGACGCCAAGAAAGAATTTAGCACTTAAGTTAGCAGAAATCCCTATAATTTAAATTTAAAGCTCATAAAACGCAAATTTGGCATGTTCGGGGCCAGCGCTATATCGGTATTTCGTAATGTGTCGCATTTCAAAACACGACCAAAAATGGCGGACTCCAAGATCAAAGATGGCGGCTACTGAACGAATCAACGCCAAGAAAGAATTTAGCACTCAAGTTAGCAGAAATCCCTTTAATTTAAATTTAAAACTCATAAAATGCCGAGTATATGAAATTTATTTTTAAGCATATACACCTTGAATATTTATGAGAAATAAACAAATAAAATAAAGCACAAAATACAAAGAGAAATTGGACATATTTAATCTTTATCATAAGAAAATACAAAATTTGTTTTAAAATCGTCAGCCATTTGGGGAGGGGGGTTATATTAAGGAATATTGAATGATTCCACTTTCAGCAAGAAAAGGGGGGGGTTTACATTCGATGGGGGGCTACTTTCAGGATTTTACGGTATGTTACATTCATAGAAACAATATGGCATGTTCATCAATATGCAAAAACACACTTTGAGCTATTTTCACAGCAATAAATATTTTTTTAATAATAATAATGATAAACAAATTTTAATACAAAGGCACGACTCAAATGAAACTTAACACTACCAGGAATAATGGTACTTAATTTTTACATCAACTGACTTTAATTATTTTTCTATTTTATAAATGAAAAAGCATGAAATATTTTTACCCATTTAGTAAAATCATATGCTCACACCATTGCCAAAAACTGAAACATTTTGTTTTAATCAAATATCATTATTGAAAACTTCCATGATAAAAAATATTTTAGAAAAAAAAAAACCTTAAGCTATTAGGGGACATGGATGTAACTTTAAGGATACATATTCTAAATTCTAACACTTGTTGTTTTACACTATCATTCCGACTTATTTATTGTGCAGCATTTATTAAATTGATCTAAAATGCTATTTTGAAAATAAACAAGAAGTTCCGTCTAGAACTATACGAGCCTACTTTCCCGTATACACCAAATTCAAATTTATAATCTAGCTATCTCTTTCTCTCTCTTTCTTATTTATCTTTAGTTCTAATTATTGAAAATATACCTTTTTCAACGGATAATACATATTCATTCACTCACTCATTCATTCTTTCATTTATTCAGCCATGCATTTATTCATTCATTCGTTACCTCATTCAGGTGTTTATTCATTCATTTACACATTCATGTATTTATTCACTCATTTATTTATATTTTCATTTATTCAATAATTTATTCATTCATTCTTTTCCTCATTCATTTATTCATTGATTTATTCTTTCACTCTTTCATTTATTCATTATTTCACTCATTGAGTCACTGAGAAATATTCTTGAAAATCCCGATCAAAAAATTTCATAGCAAAATAGGCTCATAAGTTCTGGATAAACTTTCTATTTCTACATGTTCTACGTTATAAGAGCTTTCCGATAAAGTTTGTTCCAAGCAAATCGGTCCGTTAGATCATTATTTATATAGGGTTGAAATTTCCCCGTAAGCTCTGTGTTAATTTTTTGAACTGTTCAAAAATGAACAAAAACTTCAAATCAACATTTCACGCCGAGAACTCCTTTCAATAAGCTTGCAATAGGAACTTGGCTCTTGTGCCCAGAGTTTACAGAATTTGCTTCAATTTTGTCCATAGGCGCTAATGTTAAAATTTTTTGAACTGTTCAAAATTGAACAAAAAATTGTTCAAATCAAAAAGTAAAATATAGAAATGAGATGTCCTTGCCGAGATCTTTCGAATGCAAAAAGAATTTTTCCAATTGGACAATTCGTTCAAAAGTTATTAGGGGGGGACAGACCGACAGACAGACAGACAGACAGACACACTTTTTCCCCATCTCAATACCCTACTTTCAAATTTTTTATTTTACAATCTTTATTTAATTACTTCACTTATTTTTGACTTTTCTTGATTTTTAACGATATTTTCACGATACATTAAGCCTTCTTTCATGCTTTATTATTATTTTTTTTTACTTTTACGGGAAAGTAGGCTAAAAACACAAAATGGTTCATGATTATTATGAATTCTAATTTAAATGATTGAATGAATTATGCTTAGCTGTTAAGATGCTTGAAGAATAAGAGAAATATTGTAAAATTTACAAAATAGTAATTAATTCTAAATTTATGAAATATGTTATGCACACAGACAGATGGGCCTAGGAAGGTTTTTTTTTTTTGAAACAGTGGTTGTAATAGCAACATATTTAATTTTTACAACACTTTCTAACATTGTAAAATCAATGATTTTTTTGAAAAAAAAATCACTTTATTTAAAATCAATGATTTTTTTAAAAAATCACTTTATTTAAAATTAATGATTTTTTTAAAAAAATCCCTTGATTTAAATCATGATTTAAATCAAGCCGATTTAAATCAACGAACCCTGCCCATGAGCGACATGTTATCTAAAAAATAGCAGTGCTTCTTTGTAAAATAAATTTTTCAACAGCTATTTTTTTTTTAGTAACTGGAAGAGGACAGCACAATCAAAAGGCTATTTTGTACTATAGCTGTCATACAATAACCTATAAAACAGACTATCTTTAAAATGCTAAATTCTATTACCTTGATTTCGCTCCCCAAACGAATTAGAACGGCGAGATCCAAGTTGAGGATTACCGTGATTATCCATTTCTACTGTCACAGTAATATCTGGATCACGCATGCTAACTACGGCACCTGAAATAATTAGTTAAAACGTTTACTTTCAAAAAAGGAAAAAACATGTGCAATATATATTTTCATAAAAGTCAGGGATCTAGAACAGGGTTTCTCAATGAGAGCCATATGGCCGCAGAGTGGGGAACACATGAAAACTTCAAAAAAGGTGAGAAAGGGGATTAATTTTTCAAACAAGATGATAAAAAGTGACTTAGTTTTTTTTTTAAAGAAGGGGGGGGGGGATGACAAAGAAATATCTTTTTCTTACAGTCATTAAATGCTCACTAATGTGAGTACTAATGTAAGTGGAAACTGAAAATAAACAATAATCTTAACATTCCATTTTTTTAGTTTCTTACTGTTAAAATATTAGAGGTCACAATTAGCCCAGACAGTTTTGGAGCAGTAAAAAACACTTTTGTAGCAGGGAAAATCTTTCGCAGCAGACATAGCTAACTTTTACAGCATAAAATTTTTTGCTTGTAGCAGATTAACACAAATTTTATGGGAACAAACTTGTATGGAGAAAAATTTCCACGAGAAAGAAATTGTACAAAACGTTATTTTAACCAAATTTTCAAAAACTCTTTTTTTTATATAAGTTGATTGACAATACAAAACAAGTTTAGCAAGATACCAGACCAGATATAGATTTCCAAGCTGTGAATTTTGAAACTGATTAACTTTAAGCGTGAATCCCATTAATAAGAGACACCAGAGTTCGCCCGGCGATCCAAATTCCACCGTAATTCATTAAATATTTTAAGTTCAGACTCAAACGTTTAAACAACTTTTACACATTTTAGTTTTTCTATTTGACAGCAGTTTCTTTTGTTTAAATATTTCAGTTAGCGATAATTGCTTCTCAGTGCAACTGATTGATCTCTGAGTTAGTTATTTAATGCATTTGTAACACATATCATACATGGTCAAATAACTTACGAATTCTTATTATCTAAGAAATGAATAAATTGCTTGCAGTTAAATCTAAAATTAGACAAACTACAATCTATAATTTGAGTAAAACAAATTTCTGTGTGTGTGATTTTGCACCTTTGCCCTTGACATTTTTTAAAACCCATCAGCAAAAAACCAATCATACAAAAATAAAATCTGTGTAAGAGTTTTAATCAAAGTAATTTAAATGCTTAAAATGGGCATTCTTAGTTTGAAAAAAAGCATGAAAGAATAAAAGTAATTTTAACAATGTATATTTTTTAATTCCTTCTCTTGCTGTGTTGATATCTGAATCATAAGTAAAGATTGCTGTTGTTTTCCTGCACTAGAAATGCATATTGGGGGGGGGGGGGAATACCATAGATAAGGGATATAAAAATATACATTTTTTATCTTTAAAAAGAAATAGTGTTGTAAAGAAAAGTTAAGAAAATTTTCATTTTGAGCAGAAAAAGCTAAAATAATCCTTTTAAAGCAGTTTGGAACGATTGGAGGAAGCAGAATTGGACCCCTACACTTAATTTCAAGCATCTTTAAACCAACATATAAGCGAAAAAATTGACTGGAAAGACTGAATGCATAAAATAATAATAATAAGCACAATTTTTATAACTACAAATCTGCAAAAAGGTGACAAATCTCTAAAAAGGTGACTAATGGTGACCACTTCTTAGAAAAGGTGACAAAAGGTGAGAAAGGTGACTCACTCCTCACCCTGTGCGGCCCTACAGGGGGCCACAGAAAGAAAATGAAATTTAGGGGAGCCACAGACATCCTAAAGTGGGACACAACATGTTTTCTAGTTAGCATAATAAATACAAAACTGAAAATTCTCGAATACTTATATTTGATGGTATTACTAAACAATTTTCTAAAAAAGAAAATAAAAAGATATAAGAACTCTCTCTGCAATATTGAAAAGAATCAGAAGCATTTCTAATTTTGGGTGTATGGTAAGCAAAAATTTTAGCTTCGTAATGAAGTTGCATTTTAAAATTGGTTTTTCTTTCTTTTTTTCAATTGCTTCTTCATTTTTCTCTTAGAATTATTATCATACTTACCTTAAAGTCCTAAAAATTATGTCCTGTAGGAACTTTTGACAGTATAAATTTCATTGCTAAAAAGGTTTTTTTATTAAAGGCAAAAAAGCTTTCTCAAAATAAAAATTATTTCAAGCATTCATGTATTATCAATTGTTGGTTTGTTGTATTTGTATTATTTTTGTATATCTAAAACTGTCAACATTACAATGTTTCCAAAACACTTAAATATTTTAATTTTTATACTCTGGAATTGCTCCATTTTTACTGTAGCACATTATGAATATTTACACATCATTTATTAATTTATCTATTTAAAAACATTTCATAAATTAATTAAAAACTTTATATTTTTCAAATTTAGAAGAATAAAAATGTCATGTGACCAATGTGTCATTCTAGATTTTGAATAAGTTCAATAGTTTTCTTTTTTTAATAAAGTGACACGTTTCTACTAATTCACTTGATAGGCAATTTCTTTGGCTTGCAAAACGTTATTGTAGAGCAATAACTATTTATATGTTAGTTTTTACAGGTGTATCTTTAAATACAGATCAAACACTTAGTAACACTGCATCAAGCACAAGGTTCACATTGAACATTATGTAATTAATTTGAAAAATAATGTTATCTTACAATCTATAAATAAGAAATATATCCTTGGGTATATCTTCTAATTACGCTTACAATCTGATAAACATATACTATATATTTATGGGTGGGGAGCCACAAGAAAAACGTATTTAATAAAGGGGCCATCTCTACCGTCAAAAGGTTGAGAACCCCTGATCTAGAACACAGTATGGAGCCTACAAGGTTTTTCTTATGACTAGAACAGACCCAGAGGAAGTTTTTTTTTTTTCCTTTTTTTTCAAGATTCCACTTAACTTAAAAACTCAACAAATCGGTGTTGTTCTTGATTTTAGGTATTGACTGATTTATTTGTTTGTTTGTTCACTTTATATTGAAATTTTGTTCAAGAATGGTAATTTTTCTTTCATTTCATTCATAACAAAAACAAAGACCTGCTGATTCTTTTAATGCAATGTTGTTTAGCAAGTTTCAGAATAAATTTAGCATCATTTTCTTGAAGATTATTTTTTTTTTTTTTAACTAACTGAGAAATAACATCTTAGTGCTCAGTGGTGGTAATGCACTTTCCAATGGTAATGTTCTTAGAGCATTTAACTTATGTTCATAATCCTAATTTTGGAAACATTTTTGTATGAGCCAGATTGAAACAATTTGCTCTTTTTGCTTGACTGAACTTTTGAACAAAATTAATATTTCCACCATTATTGAACAATGGACAATTACAGCATCTCTTAAAATTACAAATTTTCAGTGTCAACTTATTAAAACTTCTTTCCTGAATCCCAAGATTCGATTGTTTTTCCTCACAAAAATTTATTTAATAAGTTATTAAACGTTTTACTTGCATAAAAATGGCCAGAAAGTGATGCAATCGCAAAACAAGCTTTGATTGGTGGTGACGTCACTAGTGCCTCATGGAAACACGCCCACTCCGTCTGCAGAGCGTATTTCAGTGTTCTTTTACATGTCTTTCTTGTATCTTGGTACAATCGTTCTTTGCATAACATATTGAAGAAAAATACTGTATATGAGAGCGTACGCATTATGGATGAAGGATTCCAAAAAGCTCTGCCTGATAAGTTGCCCAAAATAACCGAAAAAGTTATCAGGCAGTTTCACAGAGCGAACCAAGGTTTCTGTTCGTCTGAAATCAAAGGTGTGAAAGCTTAAATGTATGATTATTTATTTATTTATAAAATCGAATCTTTCCTTGAAGTATTGTATTAGCAGTTTCCCCCTCCCCCCCCCAAAAACCTTAAAATTTAATTATAATTAATAAATTTTTAATTATATTAAATAAATAAATTTATAGGATAGATATAAATACTTTTTTACAGCAGAATAATGCAGCAAGAGAGTTATTAACCATGTTTCTGATACATTCAAAGTCATAGGCAGTGGCGTAGCTAAGGGGAGTGGTAGGGCAGCCCACCCTGGGTGTCACTGCTTCTGGGGCGACACCCAGCCACGAAGGGGAAACAATAAACCTTTAAAAGCTCTATATAATGAAACAAATACCTTGCACTAGATTTTTTTTCTATAATTTTTTTTCTACTTTAAACTGAGCAAAGTATTTCCTTACAAAAATATTCAAAAAAGATTTTAACTACTGAACACACCATTGACGTCAACAAATACATTAAACATTATAACACTTATGATATGAATGGTATTTTTTTCCTTTTCTTTTTTTGCTGAGTTTTCTTCCTTCTTTGCTTTTTTCTTCTTTTTTAGGGGAGAGGGGTGACACCACAGGATAACCACCTCAGGTGGCACCTATGCTAGCTATGCTACTGGTCACAGGAAATATTTTTAGCTTCTGTAAAAGCTCAATGTACACTAATTTTATTGCTATTTTTATGGAAAATAAAATACTGATTTCTGAGATTTTATGAGAAAATAAGCATTTTAAAAGCAAAATGTTAAGAGGTTTTATTATTAAAAATTATATTTTTACAACAATTTAAATTTCTAAACTGTGGAGAATATTCAGTTAGTTTTACAGAAAGCCCGCGCACAACGAAGAACGATGTGTACAGGGTTCATACAAGATTTGCTTAATAGAAAATAAGGACTTTATAAGGACTTTGTAAGAACTTTGTCAAGGTAGAAAATAAGCAGTGTTAGCGAACATATATCGTGACATTTATAAACTTATCATGATGTATTTTTACCAAGCTATGAACTCTGCATAGAATTCTTATTAAATGTATCTTAGACACTCCTTTGACTCACTTCTAAAAAGCTTGTGGTAAATGCAAAATATTGAAAAATTTAAAACTGATTATTCTACAAAAAAAAATATGCATAAGCCAGTTAAACAAATGGGAAAAAGAATTATGACTATAAAGAATTTAAAAACAAAAATAATGAGAAAATCTTCCTTCTCCTTACAATCATATATTTCTTCTTTACATACAAATGGAAACAATATTACATAAAATTTATAGTAGTATTATTAAAAATACTTACATTAATGTTACTTGAAAACTATTAAAAAAATACAAGTGTGTAGGTTTTAATTGTGTTGTAAATGATAGCGAGATCCTTTCTTTTGAGCTGACAGGCAAGTAATGAAAATCACAGAATTAAGAGTAATTTATAATTTTGTAAAATTAAGTATGATACTTATAAACAATACATTATTTTTCCATTACATTTTTTAATTTGTGGGATGTTAAGATTGCCATTTTCTCATGATCATGAACAAATCAAAATTATGAAGAAATATAATATTTGATTCTCATTATACTATGAAAATGTTTTAGCTTGAGTGAAAAGAAAACTTTGTTATTTGTGAAAAGATATTGATACCATTGCTGTTATAATTTTAGCAGAAGTAAATTTGCACTAGCAAAATAAAGTTTATGTAAATGTTTTAGTGATATTTATCATAAAAAGCAAATATTCATATAAACATCACATTTCTCAACATTAATTACAAGACATAGTTGCTATAATTTCAAAATAATTTTGTTACTAGATTTACCAAACCAGTCATTTTGACGGTTTCGAAGCTTCCATTTAACATAATTTGTTACTAATTATAGTGCAACTTTCAATGGCATTGGCCTTTCCTAATGTAGGACAAGTTAAGGTGACTGAAAGTTTTATTATAATTAGTAGCAACTTGATATAAAATGAAAGTTTAGAAATGGTTGAAAACGGCCCGGTAAATTTAGTGCTAAAGGAAGTGAAATCAGTAGCTAATTATTTCTATCCCATATGAAATATCACTAACTTTAAGGCATTTACAAATTGAAAA
This sequence comes from Octonoba sinensis, assembly GCA_038502835.1. NCBI lineage: Eukaryota > Metazoa > Arthropoda > Arachnida > Araneae > Uloboridae > Octonoba > Octonoba sinensis. The sequence goes on along the minus strand of CM076598.1, from coordinate 191,486,664 downwards.
ACTAAAAATGAAAATTAATGAAAGCATAAGGATTGAACAAAAACTTTTCAATTAAGAGTCAATCTTTTTCTTCTTTTCATCTATTTTCCTACATAAATTAATTTCCTGGCTTTTTTCCTCTGATCTTTTTCTGTAACTATTAGATTTTATAAACAATTGAACATCTTTTGCTGCTTCTGCTTTTTCAACCAAATCCTCTGCCATATTTTCTAACTCGGATTTCTCCTTTTGAATACACCTTTTCTTTTGCTTTAAAAAATGTATGTCATCAATTGTTCTTTTTGGTTTCATTTTGGCAGAGGCAGACTGTTACTACTGCCTTTGTTCTGTTAGATGCTGCTCATATTTTATTCTGGAGGATGCCACTGACCTTCTCCTTTCCTCAGTTATAACCACTTCATGTAGGAGATCAATTTTCTTCCAACTTTGAAATATGATTTACTAGGTTGGAATTTACGAAAATTTTTTGAATAAGACAGAAATGGATAAAAGTAGTTATTTTCTGCATCAGTTATGGGTTTTGTTACTTCAATAAATAGAATAATTTTTTTTTAAATCCTGCTTGTAGTCTTCCTTCCTTCACCTATTATCACCTAACTATACAAAAAGCGCAGAAAATTGTAACTGGATTAATGAACTTCTAAGATCAAGAAGAAGCACTATCAAAAACCTTAATCTTATTTTTTCTCAAACTTAACAATTATTTTATAATATTGAAAAAATCTCCAAACAGAAGATTGCTGATTTTTTTTTCATGCATTTAATTATGAATGAAAGCAGAAAGAACAGCCAATTTATTTTGCAACAGTATTATAATGAGTACTTGAAAGGAAAAACCTCTAATGCTAAACACCGCAAAAAATTAAAAAAAAACTTATAAAATTACATACAAAGGGGGGGGGACATTTTAGACAAAAACATTTTGTTAACTAGATTATTAATAAGGTTGTAATATATAATAATTACAATTAACAGGTATAATCACCAATACGTAAAATAACTTTCGAAAAAACTCTTATATTTTCGGGAAAATTTTTAAGTGGGCGTGGCAAAATTACGTCGGTGCAAGTTCTTTACTACAGAAACTAGAACTTAATAAAGATAAAAAATAATGGTCAGCGCTAAGTTACTGATACCCACGAGGCAGAATTGGACAGTAAATGAGAACTAGGACGTGTCACCGAAGCCGATGACATCGGATTTCGAAATGCATAAAAAATCGGGACCGAAACTTGAAAGTGCAAAAAACCGACAAAATGCGTAAATTTTACTCCTAATTTGTAAAAGTTGTTGGGTATGTATGTTAGCGCGTTTCTTTCAAAGATTTGCATAGTAAAAAAAGAAGATAGTTTTCCAAAATTATGGATTTTTCGCGGAAACTAAATTCTTAATCTCCAAAATTATCGAAAATACGGAATTCAGTCAAAATACGAAAAAATTACATGTCTGAAGAAGTTAAAGCGCAAAAACATATTTTTACTATTTCAGAATAAAAGCAACCATTAACAAAAAACATAACTGAAAAACGGACCCTTTACAAAAATCGCGATGGCAAAAATCAAACTATACGTTTTCGATTGTAATTACATTTCATTTCTCTTCTTTTTAAAACATTTGTAATATCTAAAAATCTGCTGCAAAAACGTTCCCTATTTTTCTTTGAAAGTAGGGAAGTCTACTTACACGCTGGTTTCCGTTTGTTTGTCTGAAAGTTAGGGGTTCGGTTTACATGCGAATGGATAATACGCAAGTATATACGGTAAGATTTTCGTAAAAATAAAAATAAAATTTATTTGTTTACTTCATAATTAAACTTAAAAAATAATTGAAAGGAAAAGAATATGATTCTTGTAAAGGATGCAAAACGATTACGCAAAGAAAGGAACGCATTCGTTTCTTTGCTTGCACGTGGAAATTAGGATTACGTATTTTTTGCTGCAATGACGATGAACTTTTACGAAAAAAAAGGACTGTAAATGAAAAATAAGGACTATAAGGGTCCTTATTAAGGAGTACCAGAATGTAAGGAGTTTATAAGGACTTGTAAGGACCGTGCGAACCCTGTGTGTAAACAATCCGAAGTTGGGCACTTACGACGTCACATCTTGGGGAGTCATGTGACTTCCTGTTTCAACAGAAAACAAATCTAGTCTATTTTTAATTACAAATAACTTAAAATATCACTCTGAAACAAGGGAAAAAAATGTTTTCTAGTGTTATTAGGATATTCCGAGTGTATTAAGGTAATTATCTATTCTTTTGGCCACCATGATGAAATATGTTGTTAACATTAGGTTCATATAAACAGATCAATGACAACTTTGCAAGCAAATTTGCATTTTTTGGGGACTTTTCAATTTTTTATACCGAATTAATAGTGAGCATCAATCTTCCTTACCGAAGAGTATCCTGCACCCTGCAATCACTTTCCCTTTATTTCAGAACCATTAACAAATTCCTAGCTAACACTTATATATTTAAAAATGCTTCTTTACTGCATAAAAAAAACAGTATGGCATAAATGTTCAAAATCGCAACCATAAATTTTTCTTATTTTTAATTGAGTGGTATTGAAGACATTGATTCCAGCACTACAAAGTATATTAGTAGTACATAGTTTTTTACATAATTTGCTTCCAGACATGCTAAAAATTGAAAAAAAGAAATTTAAAAAGATTTAAATGAACATCTAACTTAAATGAAAATTATATTAGAATAAAATCTCCTACACTTTGAAGATGATTGTTAAATGCTCTGACGGCAAAACCTGTTGAGGATGCAAAAAGATTACACATTTCAACACACAAGTCTGCAAATGAACATAAAACAAGAAATATTGATGATTGATAATATTGAGAAAAATAAAATTACAATTTGATTGAAAGATATACCTACAAATTAAGAGTGACTGAGCGGTCTGTTAACATTTTTTAAAAAAAATGAATGCGGAAAAATATTGAAAATTGGTAAAAACAAGTAGGAAAGCAAAAGCAGAGATTCATGGCTCTGTGGAAAAATCTCATGCTCAGATGTTTTTTTTTTTTTCTGTAGAACAGAAAAAATGGAGAAAAATAACAATCATCCGTAGAATAAAGAAAAAGCAGAACTTTTCGTGAAAGAAACTAAATTTTTTATTTTCTAAAACAGTGGAATTCTGCCAAAAAGCAGAAAAAAATTCATGCCTGTGTATAGCATAAGTAAAAAAACAAAATCCAAGTTTTAAGAAATTCAGATAAATGGAAAATTTTAAAGCACTTTTCTGAATTGTTTCCTCCATTTCGTTAATGTTTTCGAGAAATGTATTACTCATAAATAACTTCAAAGTCATTTGAATACCACATCCAATTTACAAGATTTTTTCTGGGCTACTTGCTGGGAAAATGAAATTTTAAAAGACTTTTCAAGGATTACAGGAACCCTGGAATAAGTAAGACAATACAAAATGCTTCTTTTGTGCAACCAATAACTCTGCACGAAAATGACATCAAACTTTTGGAAACCGCCCCGTGAAGTTATTTTTAGATGCAAAACTACAGGACTTCTGTGTCAAAGTTATGACAGAGTAAACTCCATTGAGACAAGTTCATAATGGTGAAAAATACTTTTATATTTACTTGATTGAGCTGTATTTGTTCTATCTCTAGTCCCCTCTTCTGCATCCTCTTCTTCAGGGGTTGGCTCTGAACAATTTCTATGTAATTCCTGAAGAAGACTATGGTTAGCACCTCCCTCTACAAAAAAAAAAAAGACATACAATTATTTGTAGTTTGTAATAAACACATACTTGCCAACCTTGGAGGAAAAAAAAAAACAGGAGATTTTTTTCAATGATGCCCCCCCCCCCCACACACACACAAAATGAACAATTAAACTGACTTATACAAAGATTTTTTTTAATGTTCATTACAGCAGTATTTGATAAAATTTTATCATCAAATGTTTGATCGAAACATTTTTTAGCAAAATTATTTTTTATGAGCAATAGGATGTTCTCTAGATTTTCATTTGACAGCACTGGATGAAACTTCATTTTTCAGTTATATATTCGATGAAAATAGGAAGAAATTTTATTCACCTATTTTGTAACAATATATAATGATTACCAAAAAGGAAAAAAAAGCCAAACCCTAAGAGGATGAAAAAAAAAAAAATTAATTCTATGCAAAAAATATTTTAAAAACTAGATTATTAATAAGGATGCAATATAATTAGTTACAACTAACTAAATGATCACCAAAATTTTTAAAAGAGGCTAAAATATTTCATTGAAATTTCGAGTGGGTGTGGCAAAAGGAGATGTGCAAATCCTCTACTACAGAGGCTAAATCGTAAAAAATATTTAAAATAATGGTAAACCAAAAGGTATTGATGTCCAAGAGATTGAATGAGATAGTACACAAGAACTAGTAACTTTTATCGAAGCGGATGCAATCGGATTTTTGAAAAAATCGGGACTGACCCTTGAAAGCATATGAAAGACAAAATGTGGAAGTTTTACTGCTAATTTGTAAAAGTTTCGTAAAGAAAGTATCTACGCATGCTGCTTCAAAATTTTCTCATTTAAAGAAAGGAAAAAGTACCAAAATTACGTATATTCGCGGAACCGAAATTTTGACTTTTCAAAAATACCAAAAATACGGAATTTCGTCAAAGTACAAGAAAATTACATAAAAACTACTCGGCGAATAGCTACGATCCCGAGTGCCGTCCATTGAGCAAAAAAAGATTGAAGCTTCAATCATTTATTTTAAAGCGAAAATTACAAAAAAACGGGAGAAAATTGTGTTAAACGGGAGATCGGGAGACAGACGCAAAAAACGGGAGTCTCCCGTTAAAAACAGTAGACTTGGCAAGTATGTAAACATTACAATACAGTTACAAACGTTACACTAATAACTAGTTACTATTTTGTATTTCCACATTCTGATTTTATCATTAATTCTAACATACAAATTAAAATTACCAAGCCATAAGTTGTCATAATCTTCTGTTGGAAGCATCGATATGTTGCGAATCCAAGCATCAAATGCATCTGCAGGAAAAATTGCTTATTTATAAATCACATATTAAAGAAAAATGGTTTTTATTTACTAAAAAGCAGTAGATTTAAAACAAGGTTTTAAATAGGAAAAGTAAGTAATGCATATTCATGTCAAGTTTATATGGAGCAAAATCTTGGGTTGTAACTAATTGGATTTTTCTTTTGTAAAAATAGCAAACAATTATAATAATATGCATAGCATAGAACTGTGATAGTCACTAAAATGAAACAACATAGCAGAATACTGAAAAAAAAAAAAAAAAAAAAAATTAGGTAATGAATGTCAAAAGACATATTTAGATACCTGCAGGACTTCTACTCTCTCCTTCTGAGTTAGGGTTTTCAAGAATTTCATTCATAATCCCATCAAGGGCAGGATCAATCTGCTTAATAAAAATGTTAACACTCATAATTAAAATAGAGCATAAGTAAAAATGCCTTATAAAAATACAAATACCGTAGAACGTCAAAAATCTGAAACTTCCTAAATTTGAACACACTCCAATGAATAAACTACTCGACAATTGCTAAAGGGCTGATACATTTTGTGAAATAAATAATTTCATACAATGATAAAAGAAATGAAACAGAGTACAAAAAGATAAACTAAATAAAACAAACAGATGGGTACAAAATAGTGTGGGTCCATAATAGTACAAAAGGAACCTAAGTAATACCAGGTGGAGTATTACATTTACCACAATTGAAGAAGTCAACAAAAATGAGAGAGAAATGATTGAAAATGTTGAAGAGGTGGCAAATTTTTGGAAGACTATTCCTGGCTTTCAAAATTGTGACGAAACTGACACTGCGGAATGGTTGTAAAAATGTATGTAATGGTATGTAAAAAATCAAAACTGAAAGTGACAAGGACTATGAAAACAAAGTCACCTTTAATGCCAGAGCCCCTTCACATTTTCAAGCATTTACGGTATTAGAGAAGGTAACGGGTTGATTCGAAACACAGCCAGAAAGTCATCAAGCTCAACTTTTAGTACTAAAGCGAATGAAGGACTTGTCAGGAAGGAAAAAATTTTTTAAGATCACTCAGCCAAAAATTAGTGTTTTTTTTTAAAAAGATGACTTTAAGTCTGTATTTCTCTACAGAAATTAACTCAACTTTGTGAAGTCAGTGTATTTTTCAGAAGTTCATTCAATTTCCTTTGTTACATTACTGTAGAATGGTTCCTCACAGTGTACATACAGTACTGTAAATATTTTTCAGTTTTTCTTTAGGTTCAGTAAACAATGAGAGTTAATTTTTGTTAAATATTCTTTAAAAAACATAATTATATATTGTAGCATTATGTACTTTACTGCATGCTATGTACATACATATTGTATAACCCCTTTATTTGATTAAATGGCATACTTATTTTCCTAAATCATTTTTTCTTGGTTATTTTAGAAAAAAACAAACAGTTTGAAAATCTAAACTTATTGCCCCAATTAGTTTGGATTTTTGATGTTCTACTGTACGACAACCAGCAACAGGCACTGGACCCAGAAAGGGCAGCTGGGTAACATAAACAGGAACCTTTTGTTTCATAAATTTAAATAAGTTAAAAATTTTTGTATTAAAACCTGAAATTATTTTTAAATGCAAGAATTAAAAATGTAACTAATCAACTGTACAAATTTGATATTGCAGCAGAATTAAAGGATATTGAAATTTCTTAGGAAAAATGATTTTATTGAATGTGTGTGCACAATGAAGTAACAAAAAGTTTTTTTTCTATATGGCCTCAAAACTGACATTTCCTAAATATAGTTTTTTTTTTTTTTTTTTCAAATAAAACTGAGGCCAAAAGAAATCTACATTTGAAAATAAATAAGAGCTGCTCAATTAAAAGGGGGCATTTTTTTTTTTTTGTTATTCTAGTTAGTTCATATAATTAATATGTCTCTAACAACTAGTTTTGGAGTTTTTCGAGTCAAAAAGGGGGGAAATCAAATAATTATTTAAAGACATTCATAAGAATTTATATAAAAAGTTAAAAATAAGAAAAATCATTGAATGAACCCATGCACAAAATTTCAGGTTTTATATCTTGGTTATCCCACTATACAGATGTAACACAGGGTGTTAGCCAATGACAAGTTATCTACAGAATATCAAAAGTGGCATTGTTTCAAGCAATACAATATTTACAAAAATTCCATTTGGGTTGAACTTATACTTTAGTATTTTAAAATCAAAATACATTTTTGCAAAAATTGAAAGAATTGCAGATTATTTTCACGTTATTATATTTATCATTCAGAATGGGGAAAATCCTTTAGAAAAGGAAAGGGGAGGGAGATTTACACTTGCTTTCATTGCACTTAAATTTCATATACTTTAAGACAGTGGAGAATAGGAAGGAAAAAAATAACATGCATATGCAATCTTTAGAAGGGAGGATTAGATGAAGCATTTTTGTGACCTAATCACAATCTTTTATGACTGTTTTGTAGCTGATTTTCAACTTTGATGACTTTTTCGGGACTCTCGTAACCTGTAGATACCTTTAATGAGCATCCTGAAGTACAGAAGTTCTTATCAGTATCAGTTTGGAACAAAAAGTACTGGATGCTTGTACTTTTAAAATATTTAAAAATAAAAACATTCAAACATATCAACTTTCTGCTCATCCTTTTGAAAGAAACTTTAGCTAAAAAAACAAAGACTATAAATTCATATCCATTTTTGAAGAATAAAAAAGCAGTTGCAAAACAAAATACAGCACAAAATGAATCCCTACTTAATTTTAATACACTTACTCTGTTTTCAGCAGCCGTGCTAGTACCTGCACGATAAGGAAGAGAGACATCAGCTGAAAAATGTATTAAAGAGTCAGAAACCATGTTCATTGTGACTATTGCTAGGAGTATATTTAAACAAAATTCTTTTAGTATACAGAATAAAAATAGCACTACCTGTTGTTTAAAGAATGCAATCAAATAAAAACATGCATTTTCTTTCACTAACAAAATAAAATTTCTCATGTGCGCAATTTATTTCTACGAGTTTAAAAGTTCTATTTTCAAGAATACACATTATATAACAGGCAATTCATAAAAAAATCCCATATGCACTTTAGGGATCATTCATAAATGATGTCACGCTTCGAGGGGGAGGGGGTTTGTGAAATTGTGACAAGGGGAGGGGTAACAAGTGTGACCAGGCTTATGCAACATAGCGTGACCCATCACAAAGGAGGGGGGGATAGGTATGTTCAAGTTGTCATTTTGGGACAAAGGGGAAGGGGGTGAAATATATTGGGGGAAAAGCATGACATCATTTATGAACGGTCCCTTAACCCCGTGAAGCAAAAGTTTTTTTCGGTAAAACTAGTAAAAAATGATCAAGGTTTTTTTGACAGAAAATAAATATATAATAGTATAAATAATATATATAAGATAGTATAAATTGTTTTGGGCAATTTCAATTGTAAGGGTTGACTAGAGAGCGGATGGTGGAGTAAAAGTTATATAAAAAAATTATTTTCAAACAAAGTAAACGTATTGCAGACGGGCATTAGAAATAAAATAACATGAGGTACAAGATCACCTGTGTGAGACACAGGCATGTGCAAATTTGCAGGTAACTTTCGCCCGTGTTAGACACAGGCAACTGCGTTAAGGCGTTAAAGCCTATCCTCAATTAAATACTTAGAAAAAAATTTCTTTTGGGGATCATTTCAAAATGCAACATACATAGATGACTCAATGTACATTTCTATATACACATTTAGAAATTTTCCCAAATTGTCCCTTTAGGAAAATATAATGAAACTAATTACTTACAGCTACATCGAGCACTTGAAGTATCTTCTTCCATAGCTTCAGGTACAGATTCTCTTACTTCTGAGCTTGCACTTGCTGTTTTGTTTTTCGATTTATTTGTTACATGTCCTGAGGGTAAGTTCACAATACGGGAAAGAGTTTCTAATGGTTTAAGGGCACTGTTTACAGTTGCTGCCATATGAGGGCTAGATAAATCAAGATAATGAGGTATTTTGGCAAGGTCAACAACAACACCCTTCTTTAAAAGAATCCGCACAATGTTATTCATCCTGTAAAACAAAATACTTTATGAAAAATTTTCAGGTAAATAGTTAAAGTTTACAAACAAAATATATGCATGTAATATGTATTAGGGTGGCACCTAAAAACCAAGCGAAATTATTTTTTTCGTATTTTTGCATATCTAACCTCCCAAGTTGGTTCCATTTACTATAAAAGTGATACATATAAAGTTTGAGCAACATATTAAAAAATTTAGAAAATAGCTGTAACAGAATCCAGGAAAAAAATCCTTGATTGAGCTCCAAAAATTCCCTGGTTTTATAATTTTAATTGTGAGTTACACTGCATCATTCTCATTATGTAATGAGATATCACGGAGGGGAAAACAAAAATTCTTAAGGGAAGGGGGAAATGCAGTTCTTTTCTATCTAAACTTTGTGCAATTTTTTTTTTTTTTGAGGGGGTGAAAGAAAAGAGAAAACGACATAATTTTCTAAGCAATAGAATCTGCAACCAGGGTTGGAAAAAAACCTGGTTTTTTTGAAAAAAACCAAAAAACCGTTTTTTTTTTTTTTTATTTAAACCAGGTTTTTTTGGTTTAAACCGGGTTTTTTTGGTTTAAGGTATCATTGGTAGGAAAAACAATTTGACTTTTAGAAAATCATGGTGATTTTAGATCCTTAATTGTAAATAAATGTTATTGATAGTCGATTTATTGATAATTAATTAAGCAACTATAAGTTAAAACTTTAAATTTTAATTACGTTATTAGGTGCAGCACTTTAGTCGTCAACTTATAGAGGGTGGAGATTTTTTTTCTTTTTGTCATTTCTTACACTATGCGTTTATTCATTTGTGACTAATTAAAATAGAACATCATGTATTAATGTTACTTTAAAATTAGTAATTAGCTATTTTTAACAATTATCTGAAATACCATTGGATAAATTTAACCTGAATGACTTACAATGTATTCTATACAACTTTAAAATTAAAGCACTTAGTTAAAGATAAATGTGTTAGTTTACTTATTTGACTGTAAAGATTCCCTAAAAATACATAATTTTTCAAAATGACTAGATCAATCAGAAGAAAAAGAAACTTATTTAAAGAAAAGAGTGAGGCTCATAGTAGTTTTCTAGAATAGTTAACTTACACAGAGGTTTAGGCAAACTTTATATTGATGTTTCATCCATCCAAATACTAGTCTAACATTATAGCATAAAAAATATTATCCTGGAGAACTTATATAAGTTTTTTTTTTATCTTTGCAAAAATAGATAAATAAATAAATATAGTAATAATTAGGCAGTCAACTTACAAAGGATTTTTTATAATATTCCCACCCAAATTTGGTACTTAAGTGGTCAATTCGACAGGTGGTCAAATCACAAAAGTTTTCCTACATTAAATAATATAGGGCTGATTCCGTTCCTGACCAAAAGTGGTCAACTTAGACAGGTGGCCAACTTACAACGGTGGTCAATTGTACAGGTTTTACTGTATTAACACGTTATAATACTCTACTTATACAGACCTTTCATCAAATTACTAAAGAAATAATTATTATGCGGGTCGAGTTTTAACAAGAGCATATTTTACTAAATCAATAAAAAATAAGCAAAAATGAAAGATACATTAAAAATAATGTGTGTTGATGTACAGTATCAGTAATATCAACAAATGATTACACCGTAACACTAATACAAATCAGCAAGATTGGCTTAGAAATTATCACTATTATGTACATTTTTTTTAAATACAATTTTTCCTGATTAAAGAATAAATATATTTTTAAAAAGAAGAGAATAATTTAGGAAAAAAAGAAAAATTTGCACTGATTAAAAAAAAAATTTTGTTACTTTACAATTCATGATTTATTTAATGCTGTGGTTGCACTTTTCTGCACAAATTGGATTTTGCAATTTTTTATAATGCGGAAAAATAAATGAAAAAAGATTTGGTTTCTAAAAATTGTTGTCTAACATACATTTGCAAATTGGTTATTATGAAGTTATTTTATTGTTTCTAATATGTATTCTTTAGCTCCATGAATTACAACTGCAATATCATTTTAATTTTTATAATGACTGAGAAGAGTTTTTCTCAAATTAGCTTTTCCAGAGCTAATTTTAGAAAAACCCAAATAGTCTGAGATAGGTAGTCTGTAGATAGGAGATGAGAAAAATTTGTATTGATTAAAAAAAAAAGTTTGTTAATTTTCAAATTCATTAATTATCCAGTGCTGTGCTTGTAATTTCTGCATAAATTGGATTTTGCAACTTTTAATGATGTGCAAAATTAATGAAAAAAGATTTGGTTTAAACCAAACAACCCTGTCTGCAACTGGTGAAAATTTGAAATCGTAAGGCTTTTTTTTTTTTTTTTCCCAGAATGAAGAACACCCCCACTATCACTATTTTATGCTTTTCTGGTAAAAATTTAACTTCATTTTCTCAAGATGTGTATTGTTCTTCTATTGAGTAAAATTCCAAATCATCTCTCTAGGCACCACTGTACAGTACCGAACCCCAAAGTTTATCAAGTAGTATGTGACTTAGGTTGTTTTTCTGGTGGATCCTTCCTATATTTCATAAACATGTTTTCAAAAAGAAGCATCTAGAGCATCTAAAATTAAATTATTTAAGCACAAAACATGTTATGTGTGATATTACTCTTACAATAAGGTTGCCCTTTCAATAGAAAGATTCAATATATTAATTTTTTGTTAACAAATTATTTTATTTTGAAATTCCAATTTTCAGAAGAAAAAAAAAATGGACAAAATTATGTCTTGCCCAGTGCTTTTTTTTTTTTTTTTAGGTTCCACCAAATTTTTTTTGTGTTGAAAAAAAAAAAAAAGGTCAACCTTGTTTCAGGGACCAGGAGAAGAAAATTTTAGAAACAAACAAAACAAACAAAAAATAAATTCCCATGCCTTAATCTTACCTATGCTCCTTTCCAAAACAGAAACCAAAAATATGCAAATTAAAACATTCAATAGATATGAATTCTACTTTTAATGAGTAGAAACACAATGAAGTACAATTAATTGATTTTATAAAATTATGAATCTCAATCCAAGTATGGCATTTCAATTAGTAAAATTATATGCATAAAAATTATAATCTTAATTTAAAAAAAAGCTACTAACGTTATTGTTTGTGATCTTATGGTGCATCCTGGAGTTTGAGTCTGTGCTGTTGATGGGCAAGATTCAATCATAGTGCTTATTAAGCCTGTAAGTGCTTGAACACGAGTATGCTTTTCTGTGCTTTCTGGAAGAGTCAATGCTCTAAGGAGGGCTAGTCGCACCTGTGATTCATAAAAAGACAATATTAAAAGAAAAGCTAAATAACACTTGGTGACACTAAGTAAAAGAAAAATTTGCATTTTAACAAGGCTTGTAGCAGAGTTTATATTCTAAATTAGTGACAAAGTGACAAATCAGATAAATCACAAGAAATATGATAAATATCCCACACTAAAGACATCTTATATATGCTTTGACTTAAACTAATCTGCTTTATTAGAATGCGGCTAATACTCCCGAAAATGTTTACAAAACTTATGAGTATGTCCCAGCGAATAGCAATAAGGGGGCTAAGGGAGCTGCAGAAAGCTCAACGTAATTGATGCCCAAGAGGCAGAATTGGACAGTAACTTACAACTAGGAAGTGTTTCCAAAGTCGATGCATTGGGATTTCAAAATGCATAAAAAAATCGGGACCGATCCTGGAAAGCGCAAAAATCAGTCGAAATGCGTAATTTTACTCGTAACTTGTAAAAGTCGGCTGGTATATATGTTGACAGGTTACTTTCAAAAATTTTCATAGAAAAAAAAAAGGAGAAAGCCATCCAAAAGTAACGATTTTCGCGAGAAAAAAATTCTCAATTTCCAAAATTACCGAAAATACGGAATTCCGTCAAAAATACAGAAAAATCACATGTCTGAAGATGTCTTCAAGTCCATGTGGAAAACACACTGCAACATTATGTTTACTATCTAATAACCATAATTAAAACTGACTTTTCATTAAATTTTCTCCAAATTATTTTTCAATGGGTTATCCATATTATCCATGGGTTTATTACTACAAAGTTGAAGTATTTTTAAGTAAAAAATAATACTTCACATTTTGAGCTGAATCTAAGCTTACAATGTGTAATAGTTATCAAAACATTTTTATGGCAAAATGTCTAGAAAATAAGAGAAAAAAATTTAATTAAAAGAATTTTTTTAAAAAACCTTCTCTTTTGAACGTTATTTTACCATGAGACTAGGACAGTAAAATACCAAACAACCGCTCCCTCCTCTTTTCCTTGAATTTCCCTTAGGTGAAATTACTGACCCCCCCCCCCCCCCCATCTAGATTGCTATTGAAATTATAAACAAGGAACAGAAGCAACACAATTAACAAAATTTGCAAAGGGAAAAACTAACTCTTAACAAAAATCGTGATAGAAAAAGCAGATAATAGTTCAAAAATGAGCAACTGCGATCCCAAATATGTTTTCAAGATTACGTTCTCATTCTTTTAAAAATGCTTATTTCTAATTCCTGCGCAATTGTTTTGTTTAAAAAAACAATCAATCAATTTCAAAATAGCGCAAGAGAGGCGAATAAGATATTTTTATTTTACAAGTACAAAATGTTTGATCTGAAATAAACGAGCTACAAAAAATAGTTTAAAAAAATAAAGCAAGGTGTAAAGGTTTCTTTGCATCAAAATCAAAGGATTAATTATTCATATGACATTCAACAAATTGAACGAAGTCCAAGATGGCGAAATGAATCACAGGGAACAGAGTTTTTTTTATTTTGTTGTTGTTTTTTCCCTGTGGTTTACATGTTGCTTTAGTTGCAAAAAAGACGATTTGTGATTGTTTATTCTCTTGAAGGCGAATCTGCGATGTATAGTATATAGCAGGGGGGGGGGAGGGGAAGCTCCTCCGCGGTCTCGGGCGGTCGCTCTCGTCTTGCTTTCGAATACACATGCATGCTTGCTCGACGTTGGAGCTTCAGGAACTTCAGTTCATTGCGTACATCTTTGTTTGCTGCAATTTGAAACCACCTTTTCCCTATAGGTAAAAACCTTGCTTATTTCCAATGAATACACGAAAAGAGCTATTACATTAATTGAGTTTTATATATGTAACTCATCACCTCCAAGCACCGGAATTCCGGGTTACATTCGATTAAAAACCCGGAATTCCGGGGTAGCCCCGGAAAAGTTTCACCCCTGGCTTTATTAATAGACCATCATGCCACACCTTACGGAATACTTTACTGATAAAGGAAGAATTGAAGATTTACATTTATGCCTCATGCCGTCAGTAATTTTATTAATAACACTGAGAAGTTGGTGGTGAGTTGACAATTTTTTCAAAGACTTTGGATAAGTAAGAAAGCAAACGACAAGACGATAGTTTTGTGGAAAATTTGTGGAAAATCTGAAACTTTTAAATAGAAGTTGAGAAAATAACGAAGTTCAGCGCCGATTTCAGGAAAAGGACGTAAAAATGCGTTATTATGCAAAAAAAAAGAAGTTTGGAAAATAAGTTCAACTTTTGTGATGTTTTTTGGAAAATAACTAAATCCAAAAAAACTTAAAGTTTTCTTTTATCGTTCTTTTAAAAATACAAATCAAGTCTGGAAAAGAAATAACCACTTCTGGCGATGTTTACATCAGGAATGTAAACATCGCCAACCCCGGGATTTGGCGCCGGAAAAAAAATCCAAAATGGCGCCAATGTCCAGTTATCCAAAACTAAAGCACTTAGGATGTGGTATCGTTCGTGTTCGGAACAAAGATGGTTGGCGCCGTTAGAACCCTTGCTGCTTAAAAGGTTGCTGCAAAGGGAGTGTATCGCTTTTCGGCGTATTTTTTGTTCCCATCTGCTAAGTTTTCAATTTTGAAGACTAAAAACTCCGATTTTTAAAACACGGAAGGAGGACATGGAAAACGGGGTACACCCAGAATACAATCACCCCTGTAAATAGCAAATTTCTACAGCAATACTACAAAAACAGAAGAAAAAAGTGTGTCAAATTAAACAATTACAGAACACTATTCGCATTGATAAATGTTTTGTATCAGCATTTCCACCATAAAGTTCTTTATAATTCATTATAGAATTTTTCATCAAATAGTTTTTGACTCTGAAATTGTCCCAGACAACAGCAGTAAGCATTATTTTTCAAGTACAGAGGGTAACAAAAGCGAAACACTAAACTCGGACAAAAAGTAGACTTACCTTTATTATAACTAGTCGGTTTATGACAAGTTACAATAAAGGTTGGTCTATTTTCTGGTTTATGCGGGGGGAAATGCAGTCGATAAAGTATAAACAAAATATAACATTGCCTAAAGTATTACTTTAAAAATGCTTTTAATTCTAATCCGTTCAATTTACATTCCTGTTATCTTTGTTTCTCGAGAAAAGCTGTCAAAGCTTGAGAACATTTTCAGGGGTGTTGCAATTTATCAGGTGTTCAAATTTGGTTAGTGTTATCAAAACATTTATATATTGTATACTACTGCTGTTATATTATAGTGATTTCATTTTTTACTGAATATTTTTGTGCACTATTTTCATTATTTTTAAGAAAAATAAAAAAATACTAATTTATATTACAAGTGTTAAATCTATCTGAAATAAATTCGTATGTTTCAATTAATAGCTTTCAAGACTAAAGTTTTTTAATAATTCATATTTTATTTCTTATTACTGAGAAATTATTTATCATTAATTTAGTCTTCATTTTATAAGAATTTTGCACTGGATGTGAAGCTGCAATAGAAAAAAGAATAATTGTGCTTACTTGACAAATAAATTAAGCAAAATAGTGAATCAGTTTTGTGAGTACAGCAAATATTGTCTATGTCAGCCTTCAAGAACACCTTTGAGAGAAGCCATATTATCAATCCTACTAGGATAATGTGTATTCACTTAAGGGTCAACACCCCTTTCCCCTCTGAAAGAAAATCCTAGCTAAGCTACTTATTATGCTACAAGGCTTCCTCAACATTTTTTAGACTAAGACAAGGGTAAAAGAGGACTAATTAATGTTAAAAAGACGGCTTGGGAGGATCACTTACAAAAACGAGAACGTATTTAAGTTGATTTATTAACAATTTACATTCAGTTACAACAGTAAATATTTTTCCGTATATTTCTGTGCATAAGCCGAGAATTTTTGGAACTTTTTTGAAAGCTTAATCGGGGGGGGGGGGGGGGGTCGGTTTATATACAGGTCCGATAATCTAAAAAAAAAAGTCGGTCTATATATCGTGAAATATCGACTAATATAGAGCCCTAATTATGTAATTTATGTCTCCTACATAAAGGAAATAATTAGCTTAAAATAAGTAGTTTTGTTTAAAAGAATATACATATATTTTACAGCTGGATTTTGTGAAATCATCCCTGAAACAAAAATGGTGAAATTTGCTCCCCACTATAATACGCTCGCGACTAGCCGTGTGGGCCTTTCTATTCCCGCTCATCCTTTTAACATAAGTGTAGAAAAATAACTGAATAAAAACAATAAAAAAAGTAAAACAAACTAAGCAAATGCAGGGGCAAAAAGCAATGAATGAAAACGGAACATGTGCTCGCTGACTCGGCGGTCGGCACTTGCCTCAGACAGGGTTACCAGAGATCAATCTATCGCCGTTGGCGCTAAGCTTCTCACTTTCACACACGTCTTGATTGGAAAATACTTGATCTGTGGTACCTGCTTGGCGAATGTTTCGCTCCTTTTGGCGATTCTTTTTGAGCTGTAATTTTTTTTTCTTCAAACTTTTATCTCGGCTTATATACGAGTTTTGAATTATTGGTACATTTTTGTAGGAATATTGCAAACTCGGCTTATACACGGATTGGCTTATATTCGGAAATATACGGTAGTTCAAATTTTTGAACATCACTGAAAAAATTGTTAAACAGATTATGAACACATAACCATTTAATCCTCTGAAAAAACTTAATTCATCCAATCCATGTGTAACTTCTCAAAACTTATTTAATTGCACATTATTCTCTCCCATAAATACTTTCCGCCAAAAATGCTAGATAAATAAAATAAACAAAGAAATACATTACATAAAAATGAAATATAATAAATACAGTAGGGCACTTCATAGAGATAGCAATTGTATTAACCCACACCATCCCACCCTCATAACACTATCTAGGTAAATGAAGAAACAGGCATAAATGGGTTGGTTTTACAACTAGAATCCTATTTGTGGCGAAAACAGTACTAAAACTGTTTGAATATAAACACATTCAAAATCAATAGAGTAAATATGGGTACTTATTGCGATGCACAATAATTAAAAATATAACAAATAGTTTACTTAAAAGTATCTTTATTCAATAACTTCTAGAAACAAATATATTTCAATCTGGGTCAACTTACTTCAGCAACAAGAACATTTTGAGCTTCAACACAACTAGTACATGAAGCTATTGATGCTATCAGCACTCTAGCCAATGCAGGAGTTTCTTTATCCCCAGCAGTTTGGCTGCTATGAAGCAAATTATCCAATATAAAAGCTAGAGCTGAGCAACCCTTAAAATAAAAATATACATTTAAATATAACCAGTTTATTGTGTCCTTAGTTATAGAATAACTCAGTAATGTCGAAGGTCAGAAAACAATCCCATAAGCAATAATAGCATAGTAACCACCTTTTGTATTTAAAGCTATCCAACTTTTGTGACTCACATTAATTAATTTTAGGATCCAGAATCCAATATCTTGTCTTTGAATGTTGGAAACATTGCAATACTTATAATTCCTTATATTTTCATCTACGGATTTCAGGACTTTGCGGATGTTAGGCGCCAAACGAAATTACTATCTTAAAGTTCATCAATTCATCACACAGAATGTAATATAGTTCAAACCACTCCATGAGATTTTAGTGAGTATGTGTAATAGCATTGAGGGGAGCATCTTTTAAGTGTATTTTTGGGGGATAAAATTCGGATAGCATATAATTCAAAAGCAGCATATTTTGTAATGTTGAAAAAAAAAGTCGGCTGACAATATGCAACAGCATACAATCTGCGGATATTATGCTGTGTCTTATTATAATGTATTATACCACCATGCTGATTGATGTAATAAAAAATAATATTTACACCAAAAGTAACATTAAATCTTCGCTCAATATGCTTTATACTGTCTCTAATAAGAAATATAATAAACTGAAAGCAGCTGCTCAAAGATTGCTGTACAATTTCAGCTAAACACTAACATGCCGCATGGCATGTGTCAAAGAAACATATAAATGAGCTAAAAATAATAAGGAAATAAAGATTTATTTTCTGCCATAAACAATGGCTTCTAGTTGAAAGAGAAATTAAAATTTTTGAAAAAATTAACAATGACAGAAAAAAAAAAAGATTTACTTTCTGCCATAAACAATGTCTCGTATGTGAGAGGACAGAAGCTTACAGAAACTACACTTCAACTTCCTACTATTGCTTTCTCTATAACAGACGAAATAAATATAACAATACTATGCTTAGAAACTTCAAAATTATTATTTTCATTAACTTGTATTAGTATGATAAAAATTAAAAAAATTTTGATTTTGTTAAAATTTTGATTATACAACTTTTCATTTTTATCTCATTTTACTAAAGACATAAATGCCTTCCCGTTTTACTAAACTACTTTTCTTGATATACAGAAAGAGAAAAATCAGGATGTGATATTTAGTACATAGGAAATTATTAACAACATTCAATCAGAGCAAAATCAGCAATATACCTTATAAATTAATTAAAATATATTACCTCAATGACTAATTCTGATGCACCAACATTGTAATAATGTTCTGCTATTATTCTGGCTACATGTGGATATGATCTAACTAATTCAGCTAGCAATCTGCAGATTCCAGATTTGCGGATTATGGGTATATTTTTCAGAGAACTCGACTCTGATTTATTCTCTTTGTTTGAATCCTTTGTGCTCTTACTATCTCTAGGATTATTAATAGATTCAGTACTGTCACCAAATCCATCAACATTAGGCATTGTCAATGGGATAACCTACCAAAAAAAAGAGGAAATTGTCATATATCAAAGTAAATTTTCAGGATAAATCAGATATAAGTGCTGATCAGTTAATACATCAAAATTTCACAATAAAATCTCTACTAAAAATTAATAATCAAGACAATTTTCCCATTTTTAATTCAAAAGTAATTATTGGTGGAAGGGGATTGTGATGAGGATTGAAAGTTGCCAGTGTCAATGTGATAATGCAATAGACAGAGGGCACTACGAATCTTAAAGAAAGCTCCGTAAAATAAGAGAAAAACCAAGTTCGTCAGTTAGTTATGTTCTTCCTGGGGCTCTAGTCGACATGCGTTTTTTCTAATACTTCATTATCAATTGTAATGACAAAGCATTTAGCTCCAGTTGAAATAGATGAGTAAATTATTTTTAAATTGTTTGTCTGAACAGAAAAGATACAAAAAGCAATGCAAATTGAACTGTGATAGTTTTGTTTTTAGGCTCTAAGTTTTTCTGCACCTATTTTAGCTCCCTGTACTCATATTTTCCTTCTTCTAATGCTCTCTTTTTTTTAAACTTGAGGTTGAAAGCTATGATGTTACTTAAAATAATTATAAAAAAATAATTAAAAGCAAGAAATTGCAATTGCAAAATTGAATTACACTTAGTCAGAAAATAGCAAATAAGTATCTTAATAAGTGGCAGTGTTAAGTGACAAGTACAATTTGGTAGCTCAAGGCGCCAAGATTTTGCAGACTTAAATCTGAATGTCAAATTTTTGTTAAATTTTCAAATATACTCAAATTTTTGATTTTGAAAGCAAATTTTTTATTCTACTAAATTGCTTTTATTTTTTGTCTAAATTTGACAGCATTGTAAAATTAAACAGTCTGTTTAAAAAATATTGATTTTCAGTCCGATATTTATGACATTATGATGCTTCATTTTTTTTACCCACCAGAGGGCCAAGTGTTGCATGGTGGTGTTCCTGCTCCTGTTCCAATTGAGTATCTTTTACATATTTTTGGTTATTTTCTGTTTAATTATTTGTATATTTGTTGCAATTTATTATTTAGTTAAGTGTGTTTTAATGTTGTGAGACTGGAACTCATTTTATTTGCTTTTTTGGGGTGCTATTCAGTTTTTTCAGTTAAGCCTAATCATGTGGTGATTGTATTTTGTAAGTCTTGGGGAACAGCCAATTTTGTTGTTTACTGTAGTTAGTGTTTAAATTCAAGTTATTTGCATTTTTCTAAGTGATTTGTGTTATTAATCAGTGTAGTAGCTTAAATTTGTCGAGTTGGGTATTATTTTGCCTGATTGCTTTAAATTTAGTTAGATGGGAGTCATATGTTTAATGAAGGAAATTAAAAATGGTAATGGGAGTTGGTGGGTTTGCTGTGATAGGTGTGAGATGTCTAGTAGATTGGAGGGAAATACTAATACAGCTACAGAGCAGAATTATGTTTGCACAAAATGTGCTGAATTGTTAGAGTTAAGGGTGAAGGTGGTAGCATTGGAAGCCCAATCAGTTAGAAATAACTCGGGTGAAACTTCCACAAAAGAGGAGGGAACTTCTTGTGAAGTGCTTGTTAGAGATAGTGAGGTAGGAGGAGAAGGATCTAATAAGATAATGTAGTCGGGAGAATGAGGCGCAAGGTATCTAGGTGCTGTTTACCGGGGGCTAGGGTGAAGGATGTTAATAAGAATATAGAAAAAGAGGGAATGTTTAAACAGGGAGATTCGGTTACTGTATGGGTGGGCACTAACGATGTCGGTAACAGCACAAATAAGGAGTTCGTTGAGGATTGGGAGGGCTAGGAGCATGAACCTGGTCCTTAAGAAACTTTGCGAAAAGCATTCTATCAGGTTCATTGATGTTTGCAGCTGTTGTCAACGTGATTGGGTTGCTAAGGATGGTCTGCATCTTAGTTCTAGGGGTGTCCTTAAGGTTAGCGATATGGTTTTGGAAGTTACGGATTCAAAAAACTAATTTTGGATGTGGGGATTGGAGAATATCATGGTGTTGACTTCTGTTCTGGAGGTTTTAAAAATGAGGGTAAAATATTAAGCAATAGTAACATTAATAGTAGTGATTTGAGACATCATAAAATGTTTAAGACAAGCAAAATGGGCATGCTCAGGATTCTATATACTAATGCTCGCAGTATCAGGAATAAGATGGATGAGTTAAAAAGTTATTGCTGGTGAGGAGTTGGATATTATTGGAATTACGGAAACATGGATTACTGATGATGACGAGGATTTAGTGAGCATTGCTGGATATAATTTGTTTAGGCAAGACAGGCTTTGTAAGAAAGGTGGAGGGGTTTTATTCTATATTAAGGACACTTTTATTTGCAATGAATTGGTCATTAATAATAAGCCTAAGGATATTGAAATGATCTGGGTGGAGTTGCTGAGCAAAAAGGGTAGGAAGTTACATTTGGGGAATGTTTACAGGCCACCTAATATTAGTCAGGATCAAGACGAGGAAATGTATAGAGTTATTAGGGACAATTCTGGTAAGGGCTCGGTCATCATAATGGGGGATTTCAATTTCCCGGGCATAGACTGGAATAGTTTTTACACTAACAATGGTAGGGAAGAAGATTTTCTGAAAGTGATTGGTGACTGTCGACTGTTTTTTGGATCAAGTTGTTACCCAAGGAACAATGCATGGCACTATTTTAGATCTAGTTTTTTGTGAGGTCGGAAGTTCTATTCAGGGGTTGAGTATAGGGGAACATCTTGGAGATAGTGACCACAATACTATTAGGTTTTGGACCAGCATCCATGCTCACAAAGGTAAAAATTCCAGATTTGTACCTAACTTCAGGATTGTTGATTATGTTGCACTCAGGCAGGGTTTGAAACAGGTTTTTTCTTCTGGGTTGGAGAACAGTGAAGTTGATCTTCAGTGGGAAGAGTTTAAGGAGAAATTGGAGAAAACAGTGATGGATTATGTTCCTTTTTTATGTTCCTTTAGAAAAAAAAAGGGGATTTCACAAAAATTTGGCCCATGTGGTTCTCTAGGGAGGTGAAAGAAGCTTTCAATTATAAGCAGGCCACTTTTCGGCGTCTTAAAAAGACTTCCACCACACCCCTACCTGTTAGCCGAGGCCTTAGGATTGCTTACGCACGGGGAGAGGTAGTGGAGTCTACGGATTTTGCATGTACATATCCCCCAAGTATACATGGTGGTCTTCAGTGGGCATCGAACGCACGACCTTCCAGATGGAAGTCCGACGTGCTAACCACTGGGCTACCACGGCCCCGGCTTTAAGAGACTGGCTGCCGTGCTGACAGGATTCTCTATTTTGAAGCTAGACCTACTTTCAAGTATTTGGTACAAAATAAGAAAAGGGAATTCGAGCAAAAGCTTGCAGATAACATTGAAAGGAAGCCTAAGAAATTTTTTGCTCATGCTAATTCAGGGAAAGCTCCTAACACTCAGGTAGGCCCTTTAGTGGATGAGAATGGGAACTTGATTCAAAATGAGGGGGATATTACTGATATTCTGAACAATTTTTTTTCTAGTGTATTTAACAGAGACTGTATCTCAACAGTTGACATAAGGGAGACGCAAGCTAATACACAGCTTGAGGATTTTGTATTTTCTAGGGATGATGTGTTGTTTCATTTGAAAACAATTGAAGCAAATAAGGCTCCAGAACCGGATAATGTTTATCCAAAAATTTTAGTAGAATGTGCAGAGGAATTAGTGGATGTTGTCTTGACTATTTTCATATCTTTATATAACTCGGGGACTGTGCCAGCGGATTGAAAGCTGGCAAACGTAATGCCGCTCTTCAAGAAAGGGTCTAAAAGCTAAGGCAGGAAATTATAGTCCTGTCAGCCTTACTTCAGTTCTTTGTAAACTTTTTGAAATGCTGATCAAAATCAAAATAGTGAATTTCCTGGAGGCAAATGGAGTGTTACCTAGTTTTCAGTATGGTTTTAGGAAGGGTAGGTCCTGTACAACTAATTTATTTCTATGACAAGGTTTCCACGGCATTAGATAATAAGTATGTAGATGTTGTTTACATCGACTTTCAGAAAGCGTTTGATAAAGTACCGCATGAAGCTCTTCATAGCAAACTTGCTTATATTGGTAGGAAAACTTTAATTTGGGTTAAAAATTGGCTGCCTGGGAGGAAACAGAGTAGTAGTGAAGGGCAATTATTCTCAGTGGATTGATGTTTTGAGTGGTGTTCCGCAAGGTTCAGTTTTAGGACCTGTATTATTTATTACTTTTATTAATAATATTACTCAGAGTATTTCTGGGAACATCAATATTTTTGCTGATGATGTCAAAATCATGGGAATTGTGGATACGGCGGAACAAGTCTTCCAGTTTCAAGAGGATTTAAATCAAATTTCTAGGTGGGCAATTAAGTGAGGTATATCTTTTAATTTTGAGAAATGTCAAGTGCTTCATTTTGGTCATGGGAATAAACATGCAACCTATTTTTTACATGGTTCCGTCATTAAGGAAGCATAAACAGTTGTTGATCTAGGAGTATTGATTAGTCACGACTTCTAGTCCAGTCAGTAGTGTAGCATAGTAAGTAACAAAGCTAACAGGATGCTTGAGTTTATCAATAAGGCTATTTCGAACAGGTCTAAGGAAGTTGTATTGAAATTATACAGAAGTTTGGTAAGACCTCATTTGGAGTATGCTGTTCAGTTTTAGTCTCCGTACCTAAAAAAGGATATTACCTTATTGGAAAGGATTCAAAGAGGGCTGCAATAATTGGTAAGTGGTCTTTCAGACTTAGATTATGAGGTTAGGCTTATTAAAAGGCTCAACATGTATAGTCTTGAGCAAAGGAGAGTCAGAGGAGACATGATTCAGTTGTTTAAATTCATTAAAATGGGAAATGTTGATGGACTACAGCTATGTGCTAACAGTAGAACCAGAGGTCATTGTTTTAAGCTTTTCAAATCTCAGGTTAATCTTGAAATTAGGAAAAATTACTACTTCAATAGGGTTGTAGGCAGTTGGAATAGTTTACTGGAAGCAACTTAATTGCAGTGGGGTAAAAACTTTTAAGAAAGCTCTTGATGTTCATTGGGGACTGCTAAATTGACTAGGACCAGCCTAGCTGGGCCCTGAGCCTGTTGCTGGTCATCACTTTTGTATTTGTATCTGTATTCATATATTAATTAGACTTGCATATTAAAGTCTCAACTACTAATCACACTTTAAAAACGTCTTTTCTCAATCAATTTAACTATTTTAATAAAAGGGAGGAGGAGGATAAGAAATTCAAACAATAGCAAATTTTCGTTACATAAACTTTTCTAATATACAGAATAATTTTTTTTAATTTAAAGTTTATCTTTATCAGATACACATTTTAGATCTCAGACATTATAGCTTCCTGCACAGGCAGCAAAGACTTCTGTATTCTGGTCACTAAAGAAAAATACTTGTCTACAACATTATTTGAAGAGTGTTTCATTTTTAGTAGTTAATGTTACACCTTATTGTTAAACTACTTATCCAAACATCAAAATATATTTGAAAGAAAGCAAGATAACCAAACATAAGTAATATTCAAAATTGTCATTTCAATGTTTCACAATTAGAATTTCATTTACTAACCAAACCGTCATCATCGTCAGTATTCAGTAGATCACTTGCATTGACTTCACGTAAAGGGGACTGGTCTGACGATACAGTGTCAGTATTAGTTTCCTGAGGAGTTGTTGCTGAAAACATGAAGTAAAGCAATTAGCAAAATAATAAATAATAATTTAATATTTCAATGATGTTTTGAATCAAGAAATTTTCAACATTCAAAACCTCTAAAAACTGGACTTCTTTTCTTCGATATACATACATGTGATTGCCATATGCAGAAAAAAGGAAAAAATTAATTAGTTTTATGTATGTTTTATTGAGGAAATAATCAACAGTATGCTTCTGTAAATAGTACACAAATGAGCTAAACATAGAAATATTATAAAATATTTATTAAGAATATATAAATTTTCAATTTTAACTCAAAGAAAATTTAGAGAGAAATGTTTGAGAAGTATGAAATGTTGTGAGAAATAAACACTTTCTGAGAGGTGTAAATATTTCCTATAAGAAAAGGCTTTTTTTCTCTCTCTCCAGACTCAACAGGGAGCTTTTCTGGTAATGTTCCTCTGGTCTAACTACAATACAGTGTTTACCTGTTTTTCTCCCTTTATAATTTCAGTTCCAGTATTATCTTTCATCAAAAAATAAAAATAAATATTATTAATAAAAACAAGAACTTGACAGTATTGTTAAAATGATTTTTATTATTTGCTTTCCGCACGATAATCCTACATTTGTGTTCCTCCCCATGAGTTTCACTGCATTCAATCACAAACAGTTTCACCTTCATCCCTTTTGTTAATCCATTTCTCAGTTTTGTAAGATATTTTTTAAGTATTCACAGCTTCTGTTGCAGTATGCTGTCAGAGTTTTCGTCTGGATTGCTGATTTTGTGATAATATTTTGTTTTGTGATTGACCTTAGAGTTGTTTCTTCACTAATTTGCCAAATGCTGCCCTCAGTTATGCCTGCATATTTTGATGTGAGCAAAAAGATTTCCCAACTCAAATTTGTTGAGGTGTAAGGCAAATAAATAGTGGGTAGTACAGATTAAAGGTTATGACAAGTTAAAAATACTAATGTTGAGAGCTTTTCTTCTTTGGACTTAAGATCATAGACTTTTAATTGGAAAATGATATAACTAAAAAAATGAACTATCAGAAAAAAGGACATTAACACTAAGGTCTCTGTTTAAACTCTGATAAAAATGAGGTGGTTTACCATTATTTTCATTGAGGATCTGCTGGGACGGCAAATTATTATCATTATCGTTATAACTAATATGTCAGTAAAAGTAGTGTCATTATAAACATCTTTAACTGAATTTAGTTAAAGGGTAGATTGAAATGTTTTATGTTTCAGAAAATAATACAAAAAATACATGATACAAAATTTTTTATTATAAGTGGGATTTTGTTATATCCTTCTTTTGAGTGTGATTGACTTCAATAGAACGGTTGATGTAAAATAAACTTTTGTTGGTCAGTTAGTATTTTTTTGGCTCACATTCGCCAATTTGAAGTATGATACAATTTCTATAGTTAATTTCTTTAAGAAGAAAACAAAATAATTAGAAAATATCCACTTTTTTCTTCCCTCCTTTCTTTATTTTCTAATTTGAACTACAGCTTTTCAT
Source organism: Octonoba sinensis (assembly GCA_038502835.1). Classification (NCBI taxonomy): domain Eukaryota; kingdom Metazoa; phylum Arthropoda; class Arachnida; order Araneae; family Uloboridae; genus Octonoba; species Octonoba sinensis. Next base: position 191,460,342 of record CM076598.1, on the reverse strand, counting down.
TGAAGCTTAATGCGAGTTTCCCTACATTTGTCTAAAAACTTTTAAAATCAAAGAAGGCAATCAAAATTGCTGCCCATATTAGACTTAACATTAAGAAATAAACAGTGTTGTTTTCAATGATTGAATAGTAGTGACTTACTCGTATTTTAGATCTTCAACAAAAGTAGTTATTTTTATTTATTTATTTTTTGTGTGATTTTTCCGATCTGTGACATTTAATTTGCTTTAACTTCCGGGACTTGTACGTAATTTGTTTACCTTTTGAAATATTTCCAGTCTTTCTAAGAGCAAAAAATCATGACGACAGCATTTTATATTAAATATTTAATATTCACTTAAAATGTTGTACTTGTTTATTGATGCATTTTTGTAGATAAATTTAAGCAGCAGCACATCATTTCCACAGACAACTCCCTTTTTTTCCCCCACACAATGAATGAATCTTGGTGCTGTATGAATGTTGCTTAAAACGGTTTAATCAATGTTCTGATGAAAAAAATAAAAACATAAAATTTAAACTACAATCTGTCACAAATCTGAGCTTACTCAGAATCTGAGCTTACAGTAAGTGAGAAAGATTTAAGAGAAAAAAAAAGAGTCAAACCTTCTTCAGGAACTTCCACAGGTTTGGCAATTAGAGCATTTAAAAGATCTAAGATCAAACAGTTTGCAGCATGAGGTCTCTCAGCAAGATCTAATGAAGATAAGTTTGTTTTTCCGGTAGAAGGCTTCAACATTTGGACAGAACAATTACTGTTGAATCTACTATCACCTTCATCTGCAAAAATAGAGTATTTGTAAAGAACTCCTTACCAAGAACATTGATTTGAGAGGGTTTGCTCAGAAAAATTCAATTTTTATCACAAATCACAGCATAAATGCACTGAATGATTGAAAAGCACTTGCAATTGATTTGTGAACATCCCCTTAAGAAATAGCTATTTTTCAGAAAATGTTGAAATACACCTCAATCAATTGCTGATATCTTTCTGAATTTTCAAGATATTCAGCTGAATTTTATTTCACAAGTTGCCCATACACTTGGGTTTTAAGTTATCCCAATTAAACATTGCTATCTTTAGTGCATGCACAATAAAAAATTATATTTCTTTAAATGCGCATAATTCATAAAATATTCAACTTTTTATTTTCCCAAATTTCAGTATAATACTTTACTTCTGTGCAGTCAAGTTTCCTGAATGTTTTAATGTTTTGTGAAAAATTTCCGTGTTCCAAGTAAAAAATGTACGAAGGAAATTGAAGAAAAGCCTATATCTTCGTGGGTAAAAGTACAATTTTTACGAGAAAGCACAATATAATTGTGCATGGGAATTAAACTATTTTCTGATATTTACAGCATATTTCCGGCTTTTTGCAATGCAGGATCATCCAAAACACTTTTCTCCTTTTTCAATTTGTTGATGGTCTTCAAGTGCAAGAGCGAATGAATTTTTAACGAAAAGTGCCAACATTACATTTTAAAACATCACCAAATAAGTAAAAGGATTTTTGCATCAGACTGAGCGTCAACTATAAATTTACGAAAACTCGGTAGTGCGTCTAGTAATTTGGCCAACAACTGTATATTCACTGGTAACTTCTTTGTAAGAAAAGCAATATTTATTAACATGTACAGGTACGTGGGGCAAAGTGCAAGAACATTTTTTCAAAATGAACAAAGTGGATTTTTGTGTGTTTTAAATATTAGTACGTAAAGGGAGAACTATGAATTTTATAATAGAACATGCATTGACTACATAGGTATCAACTACATGCTATGTTACATAGTTAAAATGTTATTAAATAGCTGACCCTGCAAGCAAAATAAATATTCCCCTACAACAATCCACAAAATTTAGCTGCCATAATTTTCAGTCATTTTTTTTTAGTTCAGTCTTGGAGATTTAAACAAACTTTCAGACATATTAATTTCTCTGTTTGAAAAGTTTGCTTTATTTAAATATTTCAAATAATGATAATCTCCTTTAAGGGGGTATTCTAGTCTAGAGGGTCAACTTTTAGGTGCTTTTTAAAATGCTGCAAATAAAAAACTAAATATTTTTATCATTGGGTTTTTTTATCAGTTGTTTATTTATGTTTAAAGAGCACAAAAAAAATTAAAAAAAAAAAAAGTCAAAATTGTAAAATGTACAGGCCCGCAAACTGGAGACTCAAAAAGAAAAAGCTGCCCCCTGGTTGACACGATTCCACCCTCCTTGATATCTGAAAACAAAAATCTTTGTTATTTCTTAAAGAGTAGGGATGTAGTTTTTGTTTGATCAGAGAGATTTGCAAAAAAAAAAAATCTCACAAAATGGCGGACATGTAGAAAAAAGTAATCTTTTTTCTCTCGGCTTTTCAACTTCGGAAATTTTTAAAAAATAATACAAAACTTTTTTTCAAAAAAGCTCTGGTCAAACAATAGCAACATATATTAAAAAGCTTTGCACCAAATCTGAAGTAAATCGATCCTCTGAAACTCGAGATATCATGTCAACCGTAGCGAAAAACGTAGTTTCGAGAAAAATGCATTTGAAGTTTCGAGTCAAGTTTCAGGCAGTCTAAGAAATTTTATATGATGTTTTATACTTACATTCAGTAATCATTAACAATTTTGTTAAAGATACAAACCCACATTATTCTAAATTATCACATCTGTATTCCTCCCCATGAAACAAAATAAGAAAATAAAGGCAGCTGCAGTTGGCATTTGCAGTGCAGGTGTTATAAAGAAGAAGAAATGTTGAAGGAAAGCGAGACCCAATCCGATCCAAGCATTGAAAATCTTCTGATGTAGCTGTTTTTTTAACCACCAAATAGTTTAATTACTTTACTAGACTCTTTTAGTTTTAATTATTATGTAAACTTCCCCCAAACAGTCTTTAATAGTGCATGAATAATATTTATGTTTTTATAAACATAAAAATAAATAAAGGATTTAAATGGCATTTTTGATAAGCATTCTACACGTTTTAAAGGTTTATATTGAAAATAAAAGATTTTGTACGACACAGAGAGCATTCAGGTAGCTAGAAATTGCCTACGGCTGGCTATTTATTCGCTACGGGTGAACCAGTTTAGTTGGCACGTCACTATTACGGCTATAACTTTTTAAAAAAAATCCTTTTACAGGCATATCTTTGAAGGTCTTTGAAAATATGCAAAAAAAAAGAAAATCAAATTTTGGAAAATTCTAGACTAGAATACCCCCTTAAGTGTGACTTTTCTCCACCAGACCTCAAACCTGTTAGTCAAAGCCTTAGGCCTGCCGAAGCGTGGAGCAGGTGATTTAAGTGTGACTGATTGACCACTAAGTTAATTAGTTTAACGTATGTCACATATTCTACATAAATTATTTTTTCTGCACTTTTTCTTCCATAAAGAAAATATAAATAAAAATTGTCATGCCACCCTTTTATTATTGAATAAATTAGAAATACAAACACTCACTTTCAATTTAAAAAACAGTTCAAAACACTAATGCAAGTCGACAAAATTGCAAAACGTTAATTTGACGCAAAATAATGCATCACTGCACTTATTATGCCACTTTATATTATATTAGACATAGTTAGCATCAAATTGTATTACAGCACATCAACAACAGCTCATCAAAAGCTACGAAATGGAAAGGTAGAAAATAAATTCATGAATAGAGGAAAAAATGGTACTTGACTGTTTTCTCTTTGCTTATTTATACATGAATATGTATATACATATATATATATATATATATATATATATATATCAGGGTCCACACTAGGGAAAATACAAGCTGAGATTTCCCACATTGACCCAAATGTTAAGTGGGATTTCCAAAATTTAAGCGGCAACTTTTCTTTTCGGTTTTGTTTTTAAAAGTATTACTAAATTGTTTGATACTAGATACATAATAAATATATATTTTGAAATAAATGAAATTTCGTACTCCTACGCGAGAACGACTCATTTTTACAATCACGATTTTTGCGACAGATTTTATTTTATCATCGCAATTTTTTTGAAAAGCTTGGGTTTTGCGTTTTTTGAAAATTAACACTTTTGTTCTATGTGAAAATTCAAATTTTACTGTTTGACTTCCTGAAACCTTCTTGCATTCAATATTTTAAAATGCACTAGAATTTGCATGCGCTCAATTATCTGAAAAATTTGTGCATATGGAATTCTGCCTTTTACACTTTCCTAATAATCGAGGCATTTTAATAGATATTTTGATGATTGGTTAAACACAAGCTAAAACATTAATCCATTATAGGTTGAACTAAATGGCACAATAAAAGAATGTAGATATGTTAATGAGCGCTAATACCTTCATATGCATATCTTTTTCAATTGTGATTTTCTGAAAAGATTAATTTTTTGTGATCGGAAATTTTGAAACAAATCCATTCTAGAACACAAATAGGCTTCTTAGATCTTCTTTTCTATAATGGGGATAAGATGGCAGTTGAAAACTAACATATTCCTTTCAGGAGGTCGAATAACAGGAAATTGCTGTAAAATTAAATGCTTCTAATGTTGCAAAATTTAATGAATAAATAATCTTTATTTTAGAGTTTTATTGTGGAATTAAATGAAAATTTCCATCATAATAAAATAAAATAAAAACTCAAAAGAAAGAAAAGAAAGAGAGGTAACCACAACAAAACAATAAGTTATTTTTAGCTGCAAATATGACTTCCCTTTAAATTGGATTTTTACTGTTGAACTAAATTAAAATCATTTGCCTTAGATCAGGATATTATTTTAAACAGTTCTTACAATTGTTTTAAATTCATTACATTTAAACAAAAGTCATTTTATGTAGAAAATTCCAAGCTTTGAATCACACTAAAATGTAAATGTCGATAAAATATTTTGTCCTGAGCAAATTTATATGAAAAATGAGCTGAAAATGGGGGGGGGGGGAACAAATTCAAATTAGAAATTTCGTATCAAATTTCCTGAAAACTAGCTGAATAGTTTACCCTATGTGATTCAGAGACACACACACACTTGCTGCAATATTATAAGTAAAGAAAAACACACCTCGATTTGACAGTGGCAAAATTGCAAGTCTCAATGTGTTAGAAGCCACTGTACAAAAAAGGTCAGGATCTCGGCAAGCAGCAGGACCTAAAACTCTAAAGACATAATGCATTTCTTTGGACACAAACATTGAAGACGTTCCAACAGCAGCCGATCTTATAACCTAAAAGTATGCAAAACAGAACATTAGTACTGTTACTGTTTTAAATTTTAAAACATTTCCAAAAGAAACTGAATTAAACCTTTCAATAAAACTAGTATTTTATCAACTACATTTTTTTATTCTCTTTAAATTTGTTACCTTGGTGCATAATCTTTCTCCCAGAAAAAAAAAAAAAAATCAAGGACTCTTACTCAAAGGACCGTTCATAAATGATGTCACTCTTTTTTCCTACATATTTGACACCCCTCCCCCCTTTGTCACAAAATGTCACACTTCAACGGACCCACTTCCCCCTTTGTCACATGTCAGGCTATGCTGCATAAGCAGAATGACACATTTCTTGTTACCCCTCTCCTCCCCTTGTCACAATTTCACAAACCCCCCTCCCCCTCAAATCATGACATCATTTATGAATGATCCCTAAGGACTTACTTTAAGGACTCAAATTACTTTTATATGCATTTGTGTTAGCATTTGACATTCCACTGTCAAAGTATTACTCTAAATTTTGTTTCCATTAAATTTTACTTCATGCTGCTCAACAATGTTAAAGTTGATATTTATTTATTCTTTGTATGCCTCATGCATGATGTTGGCAATGTGCTGTAATTGTGCAGCATATTTTTTGCATCAGGTTTCAATTTACAATATTTATCATTTTTTATCATTAGTACACAACTCAAAGTGTATTTTTTAGTACAAATGCAGTCGAACCTCTATTTAGCAAACCTCTATTTTGGGAATTTCTCCATTTTAAGAATTTAATTCCATTGTAAGAATATTTAAGAATTCCCATGTAAAAAAACCTCCAAATAACTATCTTCTCTATTTAATGAACGTTTTCTGGTAAGTGAAAACTTTTTTCCACCCTATTTTTCAAGTATGTTTCTTTCTTTAAACACCTTTTCTAAAGCTTATTGGAATATAACTAGTTTTTCCCAGAGAATATAAACGGAAAGTTAACAGAATTGCCACTCTCTTCGTTTCACATAATCCAGAACGGGGTGGATCTCCCGTCATTCTTCAACCCTTCCGAGGAAATTTCCCATCTTATCTCTTTTAACCTTGATAGTAAGTACTTGAACTTCTGGTAAAGATTTTAGCTCTGTTTGCTTTGTACTTGGGAAACTTTGTTCCTTGGCTTATAGAAATTGCCAAACAAAAGCAGTTAAACATCAAAAAACAAATGTTGATTCTTGATAAAGTTGACAAAGGCATAAAGAAAAAAGATATTGCTTCTAGATCTGGTTTTCCACAAACAGTTTATCAACCATATTAAAAAATTTCGCAATGCTTATTTTTCCAATGCATGCATTTAACAAATGAAATTTTTAAAGCATTGAAAAGATGTGAAACATATTATGAAGGAATACACTTTTATAACAAATTCTTTCTAAAACTAAAATGAACAGCATAGGAATGTCTATCAATTTAATAATTTTATGTAAACTATGTCTTAAGAAAATATAACCATTTGTGTTTTAGAGTAGTAAATAAGTTTAATTCTAGATTATAATGATTATCTTCATATATTATTTCTCTAGCCTGTTTTTTGTCGCAACACAATATCTTCCTTATTCCTTCATATTCTATGATTTACCCCACATTTTAAATCTTATTGTGCCGGCTAATGACAAAAAATAAACCCACAGTCTAAAAATGTACCGCTTCTCTTAAATTTGAAATTTAAAATCATCTAAGAAGAGGTCCTTTAATGCATGCCAAATTGGTATTGAGTATGCTGGTTAGAGGCCGAGTGGCAGGGTGGCTAGAGCGCAAGGCTGGTATACCCAACACCAGTCCCGCGTTTAAGTTTTCTCCAATTAATTGTTTTGTTGAACCGTTGATTTTTGATAAATTCAATATAAAAAGGGCTCTTATATATTTTATTTGGTGTTTTTATTTTCATGCAGTAAATTAAAAAATTGTAGAAAATACACTATTAAAATTATTTATTAAATTAAATATTCATTGCATAAAATAACTTTTTGTAATGAATTCATTGAACATACTCTATTATTAATTTATTAGCTGCTAAATTTTAAACATCTTATGTAAAAACAAGATATTCTTTCTGAATATCTGTACCCGACCAGTATTCCTACCCCAGCAGTGCACCCCTGGATATATATATATATATATACATATATAAAATTATAATATGTATATATATATAATAATTTTATATATATAAATTATTTATTATTTATATTTGCAAAGGGCAGCATTTTTCGTACCACCTGTTTCTTGGACCCAGAAAAAAAAGACAAGATTTAAATAGAAATTATTTAAGTAATATAATCTGCAACTGCTGAAAGTTTTAAATCTAAAGTTTTTTTTTTTTTTAAGAATGAAAATCATCCCCCCCCCCCCCCCCGCCCCTTATCATTTTATACTTATATTACTTTATTTTCTCAAAATGCATATTGTTCCTGTATTGAGTAAAGAAAAGTTTTAAAAATTCCGCGGGGAAAAACCCCGCGGGGGGGGGGGGGGGAGCATGGCTCTCTGCGCCCCACAGAATAATGCACAGAACCAAACCCCAAAGCAAAGCGATGTACGCAACGAAGAATGCAATAAGCAACTGCTAAGGCTAAAAGCACATGTCGTAAGCAAAAAGTGCAAGTAATAAGCGAAAAAATCTGAACTTTGTCCAAACTCTCTCGCCGAAGAACAGGGTTGCTGTAAATATTGCTCCACGCTTTGAGAAATTCCGGTTAGAACTGGAATTCTGAGCTTTCTACCGTCGCCAATCTCCTATTGTCCGCAGCTCTTAACTACCACGAATCGTCGGTAAATGCTCGTTTTGACGACTGTTGGTAAATCTTTTTTTTATATGTGCGAAAAGTTGAACTCTGCTAAAATATTTTATTTTCCGTAGAAAAAAAAAAACGCTTTCCGTAATCCGTAGTCAACTTCAAATTTTTTTTTTTTTCCGTAGATACTACAGAGAATCCGTAGCGTTCGGCATCTCTGAGAGCCTAACCAACCAACAATAGCTATATTTTAAGTAATGGAACTTTTCCGTCAGTGTATTTAAATGCAATGAATACTACTAATAAAAATAATTATCATTATTGTGATTATTTTGAATATCTAAATAATAGTGGGGGAAAAAATGTAACAGCTATTTGTACTGATGTGTTCAATTACATGTCTTCTTTTGTACCAACACCCTTTTGCTTTTTTCTGTTCTTCATAATGTCCTTTCTTCCACATTAGTACTGAATAGACTAGTTCTTTCTGTTTTACCTTTTCTTAAGCGGAAGAATTAAAGTACGCTGCTATAATTATTACTACGTGATATGTAATGCTTTCATCAGTTTAAAACGAGTTCTTATGTAGCCAAAGTGGTATAAACTATGTATATCTCTAGTTAACAAATTTCTCCATTTTAAGAACTGTTTGCTCAGGATTTTGTGACTTTGTTAAATAGAGATCCAACTGCATGATATTTAGTAATTTGTTCTTCCTCAAGCCAATTATGGAGATAGTTTTGGTCCCAATTAAAAATTTTAGGTAGCCAATTGGCAAGTGGCAACCACTCATCTGAAAGTTTAGCTTTAACTGTGTACGATATTGGGCAGAAACTTTCGTTTTTAACCATTCACCTAAAAAATTACACCCCCTCCCCCCCCCCCCCCCCAACGGGAAAAACCAAATGGAAAAGGTTTTCTCCACTCTTTCTCGGTGTGCTAAAGGATCCCTTCAAAACCACCCAATCATGCTTTGTCGGCTTAAGAACCTCCTGAAAACCAAGCTACAGTGGGGATGCTATCATACTCTTGTGCACTTAGTGGTAGAGATGAAAACAATTTCAGTAGATTTTTTTATACATCTGCGAGAAATGAAAACAGATTACAAAAAAAAAAGATGCATTAGGAAAAAGAAATGATGATAGACAATAGCAAGCAAAGAGCAGATTTTTAAAAAAGAGTAAAAAAGACTGTACAAAAAAAAAAAAAAAAAAAACGAGCGAGTAAAAACAAAGACTGAAAAAAAAATTAATTAACGACTTTTTAAACATATAAAAACTGTATGAACTCTGGTTAAATTTTCCAAAAGATTTTAATTTTGTTATGCTTAACAGCACACATAAGATAAAATCATGGTATGTAATGAATCAACAGCGAGAGTTTGCGCACTTGAGAACTGGTGCATCCACAACACGTGTATATTTAACAACTTTCTATCTAATGCTCGAAACATTTCTGACTGTCTAATGGCAAAAATACCCAACAGTCTGATTTTATAAACATTGTTGCAATTATAATATGATATTCAACATGGAATAGAATTTGCTAAAACATTAAATCAAAACCAAAATGGTATTCTCTTGTGTTTGTTTATTGCAATCATAAGCATAACTGATTACATTGTATTGCAATAGACTAAGCTTAATTTAAAGCAATTTGAATAAAAACTTACTTTTTCCATTGCATTTGCTAAAGTAAAAGGATCTTCTAAAATGTGGCGAAACAATAAAGTAGTTAAAGATGTAAAGCCTATAAATGCATAAGGCTGTGTTAATGTGAGTAGAATCTTTGCTCCACCCATACTTGTAAACATAGCAGCAATTTCATGGTTACGTGTTAAACGCAAAGCAAGCCTCATTACAGAATGGAGTGTATCTGGTTCCAAATGAACTTTCATCAATGTAACACACATCCTGAAAGTAAACACAAGTTACTTGACAAGATCTATTTTGGGGAGAAAAAAACTGCATCACATGCTATTAAGACATTAAGAAATAACACATGCCATACTGAATGCTACAAAACGACAGCTATATTTTTTCAGTCTCTTTCATTTAGTGAGAAATATTAAGTTAAGATTAAGTATCAACGACAGCTAGTGTTTTGTACGAGACTCATTCTAAGAAAATAGGCATTAAAGAAGAAATTTTTTTATTATATGTTCAATAATTTTCTTTCATAGGCATGAAAGAAAAAAGATCAATATTACACTGAATATAAAAAAATAAATGTTTATTTGCCCTCTGCAAACAAAGAGTTATTGTTTGTGTGTTTGTAGAAATCTTATCACATAGTTTCGATAGTTTATGGTTTCTTTGTTCAAAGCAGGGGGATGATTCGAAAACTTTAGAAATTGAGCAAATAGAATATTTTCTTCCTTAACTAGATCATTAAAATAAACAAAGTCAAAATGGAAATATTGGCAGGTGTGGTACAGCAACAGCATAGCTACTACCATCATTAGATAATAAATTCATTCATTTATTATATTAGAGAAGAACGAGAAGAGTCAATGAAAGAGTTTTGCCCTCCTGAAAAATAAGGGTTTTGTAGTTAATTGAGTAATATTAAAGTAGAAATCTATTAGGGCTTGCTGGAGCATGTAGAGAGGAAAATTGAGCTTTTTGCAACAATTTATAGAATTAACCTTTCCTGCACCTGAAACTTGATTTCTGCTGTTTTGGATAGGAACATGCAAGTTTTGAATTTTATATTGTCAATCACCACTTACTTTATTTTATAGCAAGTAAGACATTTGCTTCAGAACATTTTTAAGAAAAAGGATGACATTTTAATAACAAATATAAGCTATCAGAAATTTCTAAAGAGAAATAAATATACTGCCTCTATGTTCTAAAATTTGAAGCAACAAGCCTTGCTGAAGATAAAAATATTTAAACAAATGAAATAGCAAAGCTAACAAATTGTTCTAAAACAAAAATTATTTAAAATAACTAAATGATTGAAACACTTTAACTTTCACCTTTATGTGTATAAACAAGGCAGCATTAAACAAAGTCTAAAAACAATCTGCTTTAATCAACAATTCATATAGTAACTAACTTAGGAATATGCCAGCATTTATCTGCTAATTTTAGTCAACATTCTTTCAAACAAGACAGTATATACAAAGTAAAATTGCTCAAATTAATAAAAGTTCTTTTTAATTTTATTTATTGTAAAACAATGAATAAGTACCCCTATTAATTCAAGTTGAATAAGCACATCCACCCTCTTTCTTTGAATTTCATTAAAGTTAAAAATACCTACTAAGCATTTCTTTGTATTGATTTCAAGATTAAATATAACTAGAAAATGAAGGGCAAATTGGAGAGGAGGAGGAGGAATAAATCATTGAAATGGATGTTTTTGCTTTAGCTCATATTACCTCCTCTTACAATTGTTCTCTCTCTCATTATACTTATTATTAATAGAGTTATTACTTTTTGAAGAGAGAATCATATGCAAAAAGAGGAAAAGCAGAGCTGTGCATTTCAAGTAATCAAAACTTTTCGACTTTTTTCTCTCTCGAAGGAATGGATGACAAAGACCTTTGGGAGGAATTCTAGTTACATAAATGAGAGATGATAAGCTTTTACTGTACTAGTCATGGCTTTGAACTAGTCAGGGAGAGTGTGCTTAAATGATACTCATTTTTCACTTTTACCCTTTATGTGGTATTGTACCACTTTTCTTTTAGTTTTCATGTGATCATTCAAAGTTCCATGTGTATTTTCATCTTTTAAATGTGAGTTGGCAACGCTCATTTTGAGCAAAAAGTGCAGGCAGCACAGGATTAGTTGACGTGAACACGTGATAAATTTTCAAGGGGGCAAGCAGCTGATCACCTTTTTTTTTCTCGAGCTCTCTCCCTCCAGCTGGACAGCACGTACTACATGGTGAATTTTGGTGGCCAGATGAAGATAGAGTGCAGGACAATCATCCCTACTTTGGAGTCTCCCTAAAGGAAATCGAGATGCATCCACAGCAACGTGTTGCGAAATTAAAGCCCGGCACATTGGTATAGATATGGCAGTAAAAGGAGGCCTATACGAGACTCTTACTTTTTTTAACAACTGCTGATTTTGGAATGTTATTCGTCAAACCACAAGCTCCTGAACATTTTACTTAAAATGGTGGATTCCCGTCCCTGCCTGGACGTTTAATGTATATTGTATTTTAGTGTATGTTGGTGGAGCTCCCCAAGGTTTTCTCTATTAATAAAAAACTCAAGGTAAGCTGTTCCACATTCTTTCCTTTTTTTTTTACAAAAATGGCACCTTTTCAGGCCTGGCTTATTGTGCGTAAATTGGCTTTCACTTTTGATCATCGATCTGGCGTTTTCTCATTTCTATTTTGACTTTCTTTTGGGGGATAATTTAGAAATTTTAAATTAAGGGGGGAGAAAATTTAAATTGGGGTAAAATAAAGTAGATCCAATGACAGTTTATATATCCCGTGCATTATTTGTGAATTTTAGCAAAAATTTAAGGGGTGCATTCATGATAATCACTATAACTTGAAATTACAAATGGCTTCTCATAAATTCCTAAGCCAAACAGCTTTTAAATAAATACACCTAAATGGTGGTGTGAATAACCAACTGTGGCAACAAAAAAGTACATCCAGAAAAAAACCTAAACTCCCAAGGTGAAAACAGGAAAGACATTAAATAAACTTCTTTGACTAAACATATGCATACTCATAATTTATAAAATGAAAAAAATAAAAAAAAATCAAAGGCATAATTAACTTACTTTCTTTAGTCTCTCTACCCTGTCAAGTAATAAGTCCCCCCGCCCGTGGGAGTACAATGGGAAAGACGAAGAGATAGTCAATTGTATACATTAAAACTCCATTTGCATGAATGATGCAATAAAGAGAGAATATTCCTACACCATTACAAATGAACAATTTGTTGAAAAAACACAAACCATATGCTCTTTAGATTTATAAACATTGCAAGAAATTTGCAGTTTCCAGTGTAAAAAGTAAGAAGATATTACCAGACCAAAAAGCTTAATTATTCACATGCAAAGAACTTGTGCCGTACAGTATAAATAAATAATGTCAATTGTTCTTGATTTCAAACAATTGACATTCAAAGAATTGCCAAAGCATAATCCACTACAGAATCTGAACTCACCTAATTAAATTCATGCATTGCTGATGTGACAAACGGGTTATAACTTTCAACTGCACAGGTTGAGTGGTGAGCTGCACAGAATCCGAGCTTTGACTACCATTTTCAGAAGAATTTACTTCATCTAAAGTATCATCTAAATTGATTGATAACTCAGTGCCTTTCGCTTCTTCTTTGGATTTGGGCTTTTCCTTTTCTTCCTTGCTATCAGTTGTTAGCATAATGGGACGCCAATTACCAGTCTCCTCATTTATCTAGAAAAATAACCAAAATAAAAAATTTAATGCCAAACCTTTTAACTGATATTTGACTTCATTTCATCTACAGCATGCATTAGAATTAAGTTTTATTCAAATTCCTTGTAAAAAGCAATTAAAAATTTTTTTTTAAGTCACAAGAACAGAAAAAATGTATTTCAACTTCAGATTTACACTCCCCGATTGTCTAGTTTTTTAAAAAGCTTGTGATCTTGACAAAAATTGGCCCAGTTGAACCATAGTTGGACTTCAAAGAAATGTGAACATCCCACTTTAAATAAGATAAGGTGCGCTTTTAACTTTCCCCACACTTAACATGGGACAACTTCTTTTGTCAGTCTCATTGTTTGCATTCTATCGTTCCCTAGAAATTGACAACGTTTTCCAGCAAAAAGAAAATCTTTGTTGTGCAAGGAAAAAAATGCATGAAACCAATCGGTTAAAAATCATCACTTGAATTGAGCGAATCTTACCAAAGAAGAATTATGTTCAATAGTTTTATCTTTAAACACCTTAAGCTATCACCATTAGTACATCATGGAAAACCATCATTATAGTGGATCTAGTGGTTCAATAAATTTTGCGTTTTTAGCGAAAAATTTGCCGATGTAGCTAAAGTGCTCATAAGTGGTTTAATCAGCAAAGTGAACTTCCATCAATGGCCCTTTTTTAAGAAGAATTATTTCACACTCTTTTAACATAATCAGTCCCGGCGTCCTCTGTAGGAGACACTAAACAAAACATTTTTTAAATGCTGTCAAGGCAAATAACAAGCATCAATATTGCTGCAGAATCAGTCAATATCCTTGTTCAGATTATGAAGTTTTATTTTATTTGTGTTCTATGATGGGAACCTCATAACTGGCAATGTCTTACACATAACTTCATTATAAAATAACAAGTCATTAGTATTAAAAAAAGTTTTCAAAAGTCTTAAAACATACATGTTGTAGAAGGTAACAATTTAGAAGAAAAAGCCATGAAAAAATATTATGACAAATATTCCACTAACTTCTAGCTCCCCAGATGTAATTTAGCATGGACTTAAAAGTGAGTATTTAAAAAGCTAACCATTTCAATATCGTGATAAAGGTCTGAATTTCAAAACAAATTAACGTTTAAGTGTTGGGGACAAAAGAAACTATCAAAATAACTTGCAGGGTTATGTGTGCCATTAAAACGTTTTTATGGCAAATAATTGACAAAATCACATAAATAAACACATGGCAATTAAAAATACCACATTTTTAAGAGAAAAGAAATTTAATAACATCAAGCACAATACATTAATCACTAAATCCCTCAAACTTAAATTCATCAGTGTCTGAAATAAATAAACTGAATGGCAAATGAAGCATTTGGTTCATCAGAATTATTGATGTCATTATCGTCCTCTAAGTCAGGGATCCCCAACCCTATGCCCACGGGCACCATGGCACCCGTCAAACGGTCTAGGTGTGTACCTGCTGCTTGTGCCCAATGATAAAATATTTCAGTTTTCCATTTTAAACTAGAGAACATTTAGAATCTAGAGTATATGAATAAAAAGCCATATAGCTATGAATAAAGGGCCATATAACTATGAATAACCCTATAATGATAAACACAACCAAAATAGAAATCTTCAGGAAAACTACCTCCATCCCCACAGATATAAGCAAAGTGAAATGCAATGCCAAAGACCACATTGACTGTATTTTATACTTTGTATGTTTGGCAAGCAATTTAGTAATCATTTCTTTTACACAAGAATATTAATACTAATTATACTCATATGTTAACTTATTTTTTAAATTAAAGTTTTTGAGCATTATATGTAGTGTGTATTATTAACTATGTCCACTAAACATAAATTTATCTAGAAAAAATAAATGAGGTGCGCCATTCGACTGATATTGTGGTAAGTGCTCTTAGGTATAAAAAGGTTGGGGAGCCCTACTTTAAGTCAATGGTAAGTTCACATTTTCTAAATGTGTTTCTAATTGTCTCTTGCGTTATTGCTTCCCAAGTAGTCTAGACCCACTCTGTCACTTGAGCACATGATGCACGTCGTATTTTCCCTGAGTTTGTTGTGTCATGGATTCCTTTGCACATCCAATTCTCCCAGATACTTCTCAGTTTAGTTTTGAATGAGCTATTTACGCCCACATCTAGCGGCCGCAAAACCTTCGCAAGCCCTCCTGGAATAATGGAGAGCTTATAAGACGCTCTGAATTCTTTTTTGCACGCTCTCTTTCAAGCGGGCCTTCATTGAATCCATTGCGAGGAGCAACTGACGTTTAAATGAAGCATTCTTACGTCGCCTCCAAACAGCGTTAATCCATGTGAGCATCACGTTCTCATTCATTCATTCCCGTGGATTAACTTCAATTACAATGTTTTTCTTCGGCTTCGGCAGTCTTTAAACACGAGCATTGGAGGCAGTTTGTTAGTTGAGTGTTTTCTTCTCATGAACCACTGGCACCACATGAGGATGGCAGAAAAGTTCTGTATACCCATATTTACAGCTAACCTTTTGGCTTTACGGCAAATGTTTACAGTAGAAATACCATGCTCCTTTTCTCTCTCTTCTAAAATTCAGGGATGGAGCTGAAATTCTAAATCAGGCCATGCTTGTATGATAGTCTTGTACGATTGCTAGCAACTAATGTTTGTTTTTGCGCCAATCTCACATTTGTTTCATCCACATCAAAAAGCCAAATGGCTTCACAGTTTCTAATTTCAAATGACTTTTACTTTAAATTCAGCTATATAACTCGTGCGTGTTTTAGACATGCTGATAAAATTTTTCACAGCGGTAGTACGCCAAACTTCTACTATAGCCACAAATGCAAAATGACGTCCTTACATATAAAACATGAGAGCACGTTTTCACCAGCCTGCCTGTTGCTGTATGGCCGAGTCGAATGTTCTCCCCTCCTCTTCAGCACTCCTGCACTAGTGCATGCCCAAATATAGACTCAAATGAGCTGTTGTGTTTTTTCAAATGAAGTTTTAATTCCGTGCTTAAGAAATATTTTTTGATCTTATAATCCAAGCCCATAAAATTTCCACTTTTTAAACAGATAATCCGCAGATTATAGGCTGGAAATTACGGTATAAAAAATATTAAACTAAAATCTCACAGAATAGAAACAAATAGAAATCAGAACAAAATAGAAATCTCACAGAAGACATCATGCAGTTTTTGGCGAAACATGCATGCAATGTAGGCATTTCAATAAAATAAGATTTCACTGATATTTTAAAAACTAATGAAAATGTAATTAAAATTAAAGCATTGGAGTGGAGAATGTACATGTGTATTGATAGAAAGTAGCTTAAAAACTAAATGATATTTGAATGGGGATTGTCATAATACTTCATCAATTGATGACCTTAAAAATACAGAACAACATTAAGAACATTTGTTTCCTTTATTTAATGTAGCTTTTAGAAACGAATAGCTTAGATCAACTGTTATTTATTACTATTTAAAGAACATTTTAGAGTAAAATTGCAATTTATGCGCAGTTAGGAGCTGAAATCGCAAATTAGCCTTTTTGTATCACATGTATCAAGAATTAACAATTGACACAATTTGGTAGATTTTACCCCTGTAAACAATCATAAAATAAAGTAGAGTAACTTACTTGCACCATTGTAGTAAGTTGTACGGTATAATTTCGTCTGCCAGCAGTAAACCGCAAATTAGTTTCTCCAGCTTTATAGGCATCATCAATCATTTTGTTGTTTGCCAATGTGTAATTGTTCCATTTACCACTTCTGTCATCAAACCATTTCCATTGTCGTTTAGGAGCCTAACAAACATAATACCTACTTAAATTGTGTTTATATGTATAAATGTACAGCATTGATTTAAAGTACTTAATACCAAATGTGCAGTTATATTTAGAATAAATATCTAAAAATTAATTCCTTAACTTTTAGTTACTAATTGTCAAAGAAATAATTCACTTTTTCTTAAAAGATTCTATTATCGTTCTATTTTTTCAAAAAGTATTTCAAAAACATAAAATTAGAAGGTTAGAATGCTGTGTTTCGTTATCCAAATATTAATGCATAAACTCATCTTTAAAAAATAAGATAGAAAAAACTTTTGAAGGAAAATTTCAGTACACAATAACTGTTAAAAATATTCCTTAAGTAAATGTTCAGTTGGGACTAGTGTAAATTAGAGCCACTAACAGAATACAGGCCAACCCATTGCCGCCATGTTTCTGCCCAAGTCAAAAGTACGCTGCTAGATTGGCGCCTTTATCGCTGTCAGTGGCGCTTTTAACAGCTACGCCACAAAGAAAAAATAAAACCGACTCCTTAGCTATACACAAGAATACTGAAAAAAGCTTTCTGATCTATATATATATACATAGTACAAGCAATTTGCAATAGCTCGAAATCCGATAACTCTAATAATATAACTAATATTTTGTCGGGTCACGACCCTCTTCCCTCTAAATTCATGTTGACTATTTATTCTCCATATCTTTCTGTGAAACAGCGGAGAAACCTTATCCTACGATAAGTAACAAAGTGAAAAATTCTTTCACTTTTGACCAACTAGATTCAAATTGACTGTACATACACACACACACACACACATATATATATATGATGTAGCAGAAAAATGGTAATCTACAAATGTTACATTCAGTTTCAATAATTATACCCGAATTATTTACTACAAAAATTAAATACTAAAATATACTGTTTACGAGCTCAAGCACTTAAGGCGTTACTTTTTAGAATTTATACTCATTCTACTTTGGAATTTTAAGAATTAAGTAAATGACAAATAAGAAATTGAATTTATATAATAATTATTCTTATATAATTAATTTCACTTCACACCAGTTACTATATCATTTTACTAACTATAAACTATTTTCTGCATTCAAATTGCGTAATAAATTTTCCATATTATGTAGCTGTATTAAACATATATATAAATATAATAGCCAATTTTTCATACTTGTGTTAAATGTCATGCATTATTTTATTAGAATACATTTTGCACAAAAACAACTATACAATAATTGCTAAATTTACTGAATTTAATTTAGTTGGCGACAAGCACATTTCGTCGCCAACAATTGGAATTCAATTTTCACGCCGGCAATTTATTATTCATTTCTTCCGTCTCTCTTCATCTGTTGAAAAACTAAACATTCTCCATTTGTTTCTGGAGTGTTGGTGCAATTAACTGCAGCACAACTACACATTTTTCAATCGAAAAAGCTAACAAAACGCCAAAATCTAGTCTTAGCTAGCACAATGCAAAACAACCCAGGGAAAGAGTGGGCATAAAGATGGCCAATGAGTGAGCTCGTACTTATAGGAGCCTTAGTGTAAATAGCTCTTTTCATTCTGGATTCACTATACTGTTGTCCGGAGCAAGATGGAGCATATATATATATACTGAGCTAAATAAGAGACAGTGAATAATATATTAGTCAAAATCAACAAAATAGGGCATCTCAAAATATATATATATATATAAGATACTATGCAAATTTCCTACACAATAGTGACGCATTTCGGAGAAATAGTTTGAAGGCTTAGTAATACATCGTTTTGCCTAGTTTGTCAACTCATTATGCTTTTGAGGCTTATTTTGCATCTTAGGAGGGAACTAGCTTGACGGCACATAGGCACTTGACTATATACGCCCGTGCCTCCTCTGAAAAGCAGTATTTTCAGTATTTTTAGTGATGACTCTGGGGAGGGAGAATTTAATTTTTAAAACAAAAAGTCATTATGAGAATACTGTGGCCAGCAAAATGTCATGATCACAACTTACCATGTATACAGGTGTATAAGCCCATCCCAACTTTTCCACAAAAAAATTCTCGGAAATGGCTGGTCCGCGTATAAGCCCAACCTCATACGTAAAAAAACAACATGCTAACCTGAATTAATTACCTGACTGATAGCAAAACAAGTTCAGACATTCCCTGGACAATGGAAAGATTTTATATGCCTCTAAGTTGCTGTAGCCACTTTGATTGTCTCTTTCCTCAAATAAATTCCATACACAAGTTAAACATAACAGATTTTAAAAAATCACTTAACCAGATATTCACTAGCATCTATCTCTGGGTTTGTACACAAAGAGCAAATAATATAATCTAAAACAAAATACACCTTCATGTTTTCTTATTCTCATGTTGTTTCAGAATGGACAAGTAAAACCAGTGGATCAAACATAAGGCATATAACATACCAGTAGAAGAGGTGCTTTTCTAGCCGACATTAATGCAGCCTTTTCGTACAGATCAATGAGCAGTATTAAAAATGGAAGCCATCTAAAGAAAAAAAAGTGTGATATATCTCAGTTGCTTAAATAAAATTAAATCATAGCAGAATATAAACTTTATAAGTACGAACTTCGGTGTAGCTTCATCTTGCAATTTTTTCATGCACTCTGCAGTTAATTCCAAGATTCGTATAAAAAATCCTATAAGTTCTCTACTTTCAATCAATGTTGCACAAGGTATCTTCATTTCCTGCGATAATAAATCAACATAAAAGTTATCCAATGAATGTTAAACTCAACAATGCAACTGATACATTATACACGTCAAACACGCAAAAATTGAAGATGGGGATGCAAAAAAAATATTTTGCATCCCCCGGGACGTGTAATTTTCATCGTGCAGGTAAAAAAGATTAACATATTAAAAAAAAGGATACGTAAGTGCGCAAGGATGCACAAAATACAGATTTTGCGCATCCTTGACAAGCATTTTTCTTTCAGCCTTTTCGTTTACATAAAGAACGAGTTTGCATTGCTGCCTGTTTCCTCTCCTGTACTTCTCTGTTGCTGCAGCTAAGGTAGGGGAAACAGGTGGCTCTGAACAGGCCTAATTTGTACTGAACAATACGAAGAATCAATGCCCAAAGATTGAATTAGGAAGTAATTAACCTAATGTTTAATGAGTTTGGAAAAATGCATTTTTTAAAAATCTGGTATGAAAAGGTTTCATTTTTGAGATTGCAACTGAGCACCATTTTTGACAGTAGTGGTCTTGATAAAGTATTATGATGTCAATTCTATAGAAGGATGAGAGTGGCCAATCTAAGGAGGTAATTCAAAGAAAAAATTTCTTTCAAAAGGCATGGAAGGGACAATATTCAAAGGTGCATCAAAAAAGTTGGCAGAAGAAATGATATCCAAAACAAAAGTTAATAAAAAAGGCTAATTTACAAATTGAAAAGATATAAAGAAATTTTACCCACTATATAGTTTTGCTTCAAATACTGTGAAAAGAAAATAATATAATGCCAGTGCCATATATTGTTCTCAAAACAAAGTACTCTAATATTCTCCAAATTTCAGTTATAAAAAATATTTTAAAGGTACAAAGAAAATTTTCATAACATACAGTAATTGCACTCCAAATATTTAGGAAGAAATTAATATATGCCTCACATTGTTCACAAAACATAACACTCCAGTATTTCCCAAATTTAATTTAAAACAAAGCCAGAAAAATGCTTTACACATCAAAAACTAATAGAATAGCCAATCAAATAAAAAAAACTAATTTATAGTAAAAATTTACGTTATACTTTAACTTTATTATGTTTTACTATTGACAACTACTAACAAAATAACAGGAAACAAACCGAAAGTAAATACTAAAAGCTTGCTGCACAATAGCAAGAAAGCGCTAATACTAGGTGCAACACATGGCATCGAAAAAAAATTAAATAAGGCAGAAATACAAAGTGTACAAGATGTAAACAAAATGTAAATAATTTTGAACACAGTTAAATTCCTTCTTTTTTTTTTTTTTTGTTTAAGTTACGAAACAAAGTTTTCTCAAAATGGCACAGTGTTGTTTGCTTTTCTTTACCCTCTTTAAGGCGGAGGCTGATTTTAAACAAATTATTACATTTGGATACAGATATTAAAAAATTAATGTCTAAACGATTTACAATTGTAAAGGTTATTAACTCGATTTGAGCCGAGTCGGCTATGTTTAAAAAAAATACGTTTTTTATTTATGCCAGTTAAAAATTATGACAAACACTTCAAAGTACGATAAATCTTCATGAAAAATAATAAAATACCTGAGAAAAATCGTTAAAATCAAATCTTGCATCCCCCCCCTCAAATTTTTCTTCACTATTCCTAGACTGATTTATATCCTTAAAAACTAAAAAGAGTGAATTTCCGTACTTTTATTCCTGCAAAAACCAATCCATTAGAGCCGCACTAATAGAAAATAAAAGTTTAGAGCTCCTTTTCAAATATAAATAGATTGGTTCAGGCTTAAGAAACATTTCAACGTTAGGCAGAACATCGAAAAAAATTAGAAATGCGCGAAAAAACCGGGAGACTGGTAAGTGCACATCTCCTAGATCCTAGAAGATTAGCTTTAGCTAATGTTACCTTTTCTTCAGATTGATTATTTTTTATTTATCCGAGTTAGTATTTTTTTTATTATAACTAGTTTTTGAAAGGAAACGGATGAGGGGAAAATCCAATAGAAGAATCGCAGTGTGATCGGGAAATTTTCTGCAATTTTTTTTCTATAGTTACAAATATAAATATAGAAGTGAAGACCAGCAATAGGCACAGGGCCCAGCTAGGCTGGTCCTAGTTAATTTAACAATCCCCAATGAACATCAAGAGCCTTCTTAAAAGTTTTTACCCCACTGCAATCAACAGTCGCTTCTGATAAACTATTCCAACTGCCTACAATGTTATAGAAGAAGTAATT
This sequence comes from Octonoba sinensis, assembly GCA_038502835.1. NCBI lineage: Eukaryota > Metazoa > Arthropoda > Arachnida > Araneae > Uloboridae > Octonoba > Octonoba sinensis. The sequence continues at coordinate 191,438,266 of CM076598.1, read as the reverse complement.
TTAATAATTTCAAGATTAGTCTGAAATAAGAAAAGATTAAAAAGTTGACCTTTGGTTCTACCTTCAGTGCATAACTGCAGCCCATCACCATTTCCCGTTTAATGAATTTAAACAACTAAATCATGTCCCCTCTAACTCTCCTTTGCTCTAGACCAGTGGGCGGCAACCCGTCGATCCCGAGCCCATTCTCGGTCGATCGCGTCAGCATTTTGGAGAGTTTACATAGTTAAAAAAACTCAAATGATTTTAGGATTAGAAGGCGAACTTTTTTTTTTCTCAGAAAATGTTTATTAATTTGTCAGACCATTCGCTGGACCTAAAAATATCTGCCAATGTTACACTGTTAAAAATTTCCGTAAGAAAATAGTAAAATAACTTATTTTATTGTTATTTAACCATATTCAATTACTACAGTTGAATAACCATTAAAAAGATGGTACTCAAACTGCTGATTGTGAAAAAAATGTTTATTCTCTATTTATCCTAAAGAACGTTTAATTAACCGTAATTTTGAAGCGCTCAATAAGAATCGGACGTCCATCTTGGTTGCGAAACTTTACCGGTCGTACGTTGTTTTTAAAATATGAATAAAGATTTATCAGTTCAAATCTGCATGTGTATATAAAAAGAAGAAAAAAATGTGGCTTAAGCAGTGGTTACTAAATAGAAAAACATACACACAAAAATCAAAAATTGGAGACATTGGATTCTCGAATTGTTTGCGAATGAGCGAGTCCATAATTTGAGCTGCTGAAGCTTGTTTGTATTTTAATTTTTGCAGCAAATAAAATGATTTTCGTCAATATACAGTAAATTTAGGCCAAAGATGGCTTTGGATCCAATCAAAAACTGAAATTTCAATTTTAATGCCGTTTATTTATCAAAAAAATCTTTCTTCTCCTGTTGAAAAGAAAGATTTATTGATAAATAAACGACCGCTTTGTGTGGTGCAGATGGCCGAATGGTTAGAGAGCAAGGTTGGCTCTTGATTCCCGCAAGCTTCGTTTACGATTTCTACTCCTGAAGATTTTATGCCTTGAAATGTTTCAAAACTGTAAAAATTTTGTTTTGAAACCATTTTTAAATGGTTATAAAACCATAAACTTTTGTATTTATGGCCCCACTTAATTATGCAGATAAAAATTTGATTTTAATCACCTTGAAGCTGAATGACTTATTCTTCAGTGTCAGAAATCCCCGTGACTTTATCATCAGCAGAAATAATGATTTTCCCAGAAATATTAATATCATTAACAATAATAAATAATAACGGCCTTAAAACTGAACCTTTTGCAACCCCACTTAAAACATCAATGCACTGAGAATAATTACCTTTTACTACTACTCTTTGTTTCGTCCCAGTCAGCCAATTTTTAACCTAAATTAGGGTTTTTCCATGAATACCACTATAGGCAAGTTTGCTAAAAAGAGCTTTGTGCGGTATTTTGTCTCACGATTTCTGGAAATCAATAAAAACTACCTCTAGGCCCTTTTTGTCATCTAAAGCCATGGTAACCTTGTCATAGAAATGCCACAAATTAGCAGAATAGGATCTACGCTTTCTACACCCCCCCCCCCCATACGTGACCCCATGCTGAAAACGTGTTAACACTATTTGCCTGCAGGAAATTTACTATCTTGATTTTGATCAGACTTTCAAAAATTGTACAAATCAGGGGTGATTGCAACACAAAGTAAAAAACCCTGAAAACTTTTTATGCAAAAAGTTGGTATCACTTTTTATGCACCATAACTTATACGACAGCTTTTAAACACATGTAGTTACAACGACATGTTTAAAATAACTTTTGAAATTAAATTCATATTTTACTTACCTACTTCTAACTAATAAGAAAAATTTAATTTATTTATTTTTTGAAAATAAATTGTAATTTATAGTAACACATAATGAATAGGAATTTCCCATGATTATATATTTTTTGCCTAATTTTTGCAGAGAAATACTTTTTCCATTTAGAGTTATTATGTTTTCCATTATTTGTCAAATATCTGCAACTTTTAAAATATAAGTTGAGAAAATACAGTCAACTTTATGAAATCCGCACTGCTTGGGACCAAGGGTTGGACGGATTTTAGAATTTTGCGGATTTCGGGTCACTGATCTGTGTATGCATTTTGCTAGGTTATAATGTTGCATTCACCTTTATATTAATTAAAAAATGCGTTGGTAAAGCACTAATTAAACAGGCTTGAATATATAAAAGAGATTGATAGTAAAGAAAGAAAATTTATAAAAATTAAATACAATATATATATGTGTGTGTGTGAGTGAACTTTAAATTAAATTTTATTTATGCAACTACTTTGTAAAGGTGCAGATTGGTGGTCGCCATTCACCAACTGGCTACCAAAAACTTTTAATGGTGACCAAAAATTTCATTGCCGATCGCCACGTTGGCGACCAAAATTGTCTCTGTTAACTAGATCAAGGAGGAATGACATTTGCACCATAAAATCGATGCAATATGCAAAATTTACACCAAAATATAGCCTAATATTTTTGCTGAATATGATTTGAACTGTGTACTAAAGAAAAAAAAATCATAAATATCGCAAACCGAAAACAGATGCAAAAAGATTGATGTTCAATGACAGCAAAACTCTAATATTGCGCATGACACGTGGCTATCAAAAAATAAATAAAAATAAGCTAAAAATACATTGTTTCAATGTATAAAATGCAGATGTGAGTTATTGTGAACATTTCAAGTTAAAAAAAATGCTTTTAGCTTTGAAAATTTAAGAAATTTCTAGTTTTTTAAACTAATAAGCTTTGCTGTTTACATTGGAAATCTTATATGGATTTTGGTTCCACGGATTTGAGAGAGTTAACTGCTGAAGTACAGCGCCGGTTTCAGGAAAAGGACGTAATATGCAAAAAAAAAAAACTGAAGTTTGGAAAATGAGTTCAACTTTTTGCAATGTTTATCGGAAAAATAACTAAATAAAATAAAAAAAAAATTATCGTTCTTTTAAATAAAAATAAGGTCCAGGAAAAAAATTACCACTTTTGGCGATGTTTACATCGGGAATGTCGCGCGGGGTTTGGCGCCGAAAAAAAAAAATCCAAAATGGCACCAACGCCCAGTTATCCATAACAACGAAAGCACGTGGGACGTGGTATCGTTCGTGTTCGGAACAAAGATGGTTGGCGCCGATACAACCCTTGCTGCATAAAAGGTTGCTACAAAGGGATTGTTTATCGCTTTTCGGCGTATTTTTGTTTCTATCCGCTAAATTTTCAATTTTGAAGACTAAAAACTACGATTTTTAAAACACGGAAGGAGGATATGAAAAACCCGGAATACAATCACCCCTGACAAATTACATGAAAGCGATTTTCGATACTTATCATTGTGAAGAAAAAAAAAAAAAGTTTAAAAGGCTTTTTCCGTATGGAAAAACATTGCGTTAAGCTGTTTTTCATAAATTAACATTGGTCACAGATGCTGATGGCCAAATTTTTGAACAACCGGCCCCAATTGTTCACATGACTGCGTTTTCTTTCCTTTGCGTGCAGTTGGGGAGGGATAGCAGAGGAATGTTTTGAAGCACAAGCTTGTTCCAGGTCGCCTTTACAGAACGAACCCAAAAAGCCGGAATTCCAGCAAAACCCAAAAAAATCTCATCCGTCTATATAGGAGAAAGACTTATAAATAAAACTGAAATTGGATCCAAAAAAAACTAAAAGTGGCATTTCAAAAAGATACCGCCACCTGGAAGGGGGCAATATTTTTTATTATGAAATCTAAATTCAAATTCTTTTTTCAAAATAGCTGTGTAAATAATTATCTGCTATGGTTTTTTAGCTATAAGTCATACCTAGGCTTGAAAACAGGATTTCTGTTTTGAAATGCAACAAATGCGATCTTGGGTTTAAGCTCTATTTTAAAGATTTTTTAAAACATAAAACCCTGCTGTACTGCAAAATATTTGAATAATAATTATAATTAATATGATTGTCCTAATATAAGCTTTATTGAAGATTTTCTATGATCAAGGCTAGAGACAGGGTGTTTTAAACAATTTCATATCCATAATGGGACAAAATCTGAGGTAATCAAAGTCCCACTATAAGAAAGCTCTTCAACAAAAGTAAAATTGATTACATACTTATATGCATAAAATTCAAGTGCATTTCAGAATTTATAACAAAAAAGTTTTGTTGTACTTTTTTAAACCCCCCTCCCCCCATATTAAGGCAAATTTTATATACTTTTGGAAAAAGAAAAACAATTTTGTTTTTTATATTTCATTTTCCAACAAGATGGAAATATGTTTTAAATAGAAAATGTTGCACCTATGCACATTATTTTGGCAAAATTTGTGCATTGATACCTGTCATGCAAGAAATTAAAATGTCCAAACTTGACTAATTGAACAGCTTATTTTATAGCTGTGGGTCGTAAAAAAGCATATAAATTTCAGATTCCACAAAAATACATAATGCTTTACCGTATTTGCAATGCGTAAATTTTTTGGCTTTGAACATAATGCCATTTAAAGTAAAAATATGCAGCGAGAATAATTTCAAGCGCATGATGAAATCTTTCTTAATATGCATGGACTTGTTTCAAATTTTAAGGCATAAGAAAAAAACAGATTTACAATCAGCATATGAGCCATACCTCTTAAGGACAGACAGTATAGGTCAAAATATGATTATTATTGAAGCTACACTTGCTAGAATACAAGGTGTGCCTACCGAGCAAGCTCAGAGCGCAAAACCCAATGGAACTGCTTGAAGTTAGAGGGGAGGTATACAAAACTTATGGTCAGCAGGTTTTTAGTGGTAGGCATTTATATAGGACATTAGCAAGTTGAAATTTACTTTTCATATGTAAGTCTTTTCAACATAAATGATTGATAAACAAAGAGCATTTTGATTCTTATCCAGATAATATAAGGAAGCATTCAATTTTTTTAGCCAAGAGTATTTTCATAGTACTTTACATACATTGTTACAACCATAAAACATAACGCAGGTATAATCTGCATAAAAAGTATCAATCTTTGACAGCAGCATAATACTTGAACAAATTTTAAATAAAATTACAAAAAATTATATACTAACCTCAAAAATTAAAGTGAACAAGTGTAATCTAACAGCAAACTGTGATTCAGTAGGCATCCATGGCAATTTAGTTCCAATTCCCCAACCTTTTTTGTCCTTAGGTATGCAACCACTTTTCAGGTATTTCAACAAAGAGTACATATGAACATGCAGCTAAAAGAATATTTTGTCGTTTGCACATGAAATGTTTATTTCGAACATCTTATTTGTTATTCATAATTTGAAAAATATCTTTAGCACATTGAAAGTGGGTAAGATTTTAAAAAGAAAACATAAAACATTCATGATTTGCATTACAAGATTGCTGCTGGTTGTAAATTTAGACAATTGATTTATAATACCAATCACAGAATATAGGAGCTGGAATTTTTGTCACACCAATATTCTTTCAATGGTGCCCAGCTAGAAACTACTTCAAAATACTCCCATTCTTAACTGAATTTTAAAAAGTGAACAATAATTATAAAATCATTTGACATCACAGATCCAGACTTTGACTCACAGTTATTTGTTCTATCTTATCTTCATCAATTCTAAAATTGTAAATTTGATACATTGTATTTATAAAATTTAGACATTATATTCAATTCTATAGCATTTGTGACAATTAAAAAAAAAGGAAAAATAAATTCTTTATGAGAAACTTCGGGAATGGAAATAAGCAAAACTTTTAAGTAGAAAAGTATAACTCTTATATTTGTAAATAGTAAAGACCTAGTTGAATGTGTAATCAGTAACTCCATGCCCCTTTAATATCAACAGACATGCTTCATCCGTGCGAGCTAACAGCTACAATAAATCAAGAAAAAAACAGATTACGACAATGGGGACGAAAGGTAGGAAATATGCGTCTTGAAATTGTTTGTGGAAGATATAATGGGAACTTGTTGAGAACGGGTTGATGAAAGCTTTAAGGGAGGAGGGGATTGACAGTAAAATATTGAGGGCGCATTTTAAAAGACTCGATAAATGCAGCAAATCTTTTGTTTTGTTCATAGAAAGGTTCAGAGCCTTTATGGACACATAGAATGTCCCGAGCTGGAAGGTGGCGAAAAAGTTGATATCTAGCCTGTCGGCTAAGTTATATAACTTAATAAACATTTTTGTTGCACTGGATTACCCAGCAGACCAGAATTTTGAAAGCTTAAATATTAAAGGATCAGTTCAATCTGAAACATTTAGTTATACCTAGTCGACATATGTTCCTTGACAGGAAGCAGAATGAAAGAGTATCAGTACATGTGTGGCTGAACTAAGATCACTTGCTATTCCTTGCAATATAATCTCAAATGTTGAATAACATGTTAAAGGATCGAGTAATTTTTGAAAGATTGTTCAAAGATGACATGGATCTGGACAAAACAATAAAAATTGCCCTTGCAATGGAAAGGGCTAACAAGAGGGAAAATGAAGTCTTGGGGGTAACCCTGAGGAAATCATGCATTAAATACAAACAAAAATTTAAATCAGGGCCTTAAGTTTAATATCAAAAAGCAGATTCAAGAAAACAAAAGGGTAGAATATTGTACCAGGCGCATTGGTACTTTTCTTCTCCATCCCCCTTCCCTATTAACACGAGACCTTAGGCATACAGGGGTGCCACTCTTCAAAAATTTTTGGACTGGACTTTTTACCATGCACATAATAGCCAAACCACGTCATTTTTTACAAATATGCGGATTTTTTTAAGACACACACATATACTTGAATCTTGAATGTACCAATATTTTCTTCAAAAAAGCCGAAAATTTCTTTCTCTTTCATTTTTTTCTGATAGAAAATATCATTCAATATATTTATGAAAACAGTTTCTATAGCTAAGTAATTATTCAATTGTATACCTTGCTTAAAAATCGTTAATAATAAGTTTTTTTTTTTTTTTTGAAACGAAGGGTAGGGAGGGAGAAAAATGTGCACAATATATTTTAATCTTACGTTCACTTTTCTTGGTTTTTTCACAAGACACATGATTTTTTTTTGGGGGGGGGGGGGGTTCTTCCTTTTATGCGAAGAAACCAAAAAAGGTGAATGTTGGCCGTGATTCGTCCTCTTCGAACTGCCAGACTGCGTTTTCTTTGTCGCATGTCATTTTACTAAAAACACATTTTATTCACATAAAACAAACGGCGGTCAGAAACCCGACTCCACTCTACACACCTTCATGCACACAACACGCTTATATGTACAATGGCTGTTGCCAGATCCACTCATTAGCATATCCCTTACACCTCTTCAAATTTAATTAATAAATGTTTCAGTTCCAATTATCAATAGTAATAATTATCGGCATCGTCGAAAATTTGGAGTAAATTTTTTTTTTAATTTAAAAATTGCCGATATTGGTAATTTTCTAAATTTTGAAAATACCGAATGTCCGGTAATACAATGCGGGAAAATACTGGAGTTCTGGCATATAACTGGAATACAACCGCCTCTGGATCATTGTTTTATAATTTTGATAACAATCCAAGTTGAGGGGTTTGTGCTCGCATTCTATTTTTCGATTGAGATTTTTTTAAAGGGTTCGTTTTTTCAAAAGCAGTTGACTGTTTGCTTTCGTTCCTTCTTTCTAATTTCAATAACAAGTTGACGAGGGGCGAATATTCAGTATTGTTTCAAGCCTAAAAATGTTATTAAAAAAATTTTTTTTTTCAATTTTTTTTTAAGAATTTTTTTTTTTAAACCAATAATTTGCGAGATGGAAAGATCCGCTTGGATCATTATAAAAAGATGGATTTCCGTCTCCAAGACGGAAGAGTGGCAGCCCTGGGCATGAATTTCCCTGGGCTCAGGGAAGTGGAGTCTTTGGCCGTTCACAGTTGGCGTAGCCCCTGGAGGTGAAAATTAGTTGTCGCCACTCCCCATGTGGCGATTAAACTAGTAAAAGTTGAAATTTTAAAAAATGTATCATAAAGCACCACTCCTGCAAAGTCACTTTTTAGCACATTCTATTGTAATCGTCATTTTTAAATCAGAGAACCATAAAATTGTATCAAATTGTTTGTACTTAATTCTGGGGTCTCTAAAGGTTATTAAAAATGTGAAACCTTGGAGTCCATTTTCAATCTATAGATTATGAATTTTGTTTGTTTCATCTAGTAGTTATATAGTTAGAACATATATTGAATTTCGGTATCTGCTTTTATATAAGGATGGATCTGGACAAAACAATAAAAATTGCCCTTGCAATGGAAAGGGCTAACAAGAGGGAAAATGAAGTCTTGGGGGTAACCCTGAGGAAATCATGCATTAAATACAAACAAAAATTTAAATCAGGGCCTTAAGTTTAATATCAAAAAGCAGATTCAAGAAAACAAAAGGGTAGAATATTGTACCAGGCGCATTGGTACTTTTCTTCTCCATCCCCCTTCCCTATTAACACGAGACCTTAGGCATACAGGGGTGCCACTCTTCAAAAATTTTTGGACTGGACTTTTTACCATGCACATAATAGCCAAACCACGTCATTTTTTACAAATATGCGGATTTTTTTAAGACACACACATATACTTGAATCTTGAATGTACCAATATTTTCTTCAAAAAAGCCGAAAATTTCTTTCTCTTTCATTTTTTTCTGATAGAAAATATCATTCAATATATTTATGAAAACAGTTTCTATAGCTAAGTAATTATTCAATTGTATACCTTGCTTAAAAATCGTTAATAATAAGTTTTTTTTTTTTTTTAAACGAAGGGTAGGGAGGGAGAAAAATGTGCACAATATATTTTAATCTTACGTTCACTTTTCTTGGTTTTTTCACAAGACACATGATTTTTTTTTTGGGGGGGGGGGTTCTTCCTTTTATGCGAAGAAACCAAAAAAGGTGAATGTCGGCCGTGATTCGTCCTCTTCGAACTCATCGGACTGCCAGACTGCGTTTTCTTTGTCGCATGTCATTTTACTAAAAACACATTTTATTCACATAAAACAAACGGCGGTCAGAAACCCGACTCCACTCTACACACCTTCATGCACACAACACGCTTATATGTACAATGGCTGTTGCCAGATCCACTCATTAGCATATCCCTTACACCTCTTCAAATTTAATTAATAAATGTTTCAGTTCCAATTATCAATAGTAATAATTATCGGCATCGTCGAAAATTTGGAGTAAATTTTTTTTTTAATTTAAAAATTGCCGATATTGGTAATTTTCTAAATTTTGAAAATACCGAATGTCCGGTAATACAATGCAGGAAAATACTGGAGTTCTGGCGTATAACCGGAATACAACCGCCTCTGGATCATTGTTTTATAATTTTGATAACAATCCAAGTTGAGGGGTTTGTGCTCGCATTCTATTTTTCGATTGAGATTTTTTTAAAGGGTTCGTTTTTTCAAAAGCAGTTGACTGTTTGCTTTCGTTCCTTCTTTCTAATTTCAATAACAAGTTGACGAGGGGCGAATATTCAGTATTGTTTCAAGCCTAAAAATTTTATTAAAAAAATTTTTTTTTTCAATTTTTTAAGAATTTTTTTTTTTAAACCAATAATTTGCGAGATGGAAAGATCCGCTTGGATCATTATAAAAAGATGGATTTCTGTCTCCAAGACGGAAGAGTGGCAGCCCTGGGCATGAATTTCCCTGGGCTCAGGGAAGTGGAGTCTTCGGCCGTTCACAGTTGGCGTAGCCCCTGGAGGTGAAAATTAGTTGTCGCCACTCCCCATGTGGCGATTAAACTAGTAAAAGTTGAAATTTTAAAAAATGTATCATAAAGCACCACTCCTGCAAAGTCACTTTTTAGCACATTCTATTGTAATCGTCATTTTTAAATCAGAGAACCATAAAATTGTATCAAATTGTTTGTACTTAATTCTGGGGTCTCTAAAGGTTATTAAATATGTGAAACCTTGGAGTCCATTTTCAATCTATAGATTATGAATTTTGTTTGTTTCATCTAGTAGTTATATAATTAGAACATATATTGAATTTCTGTATCTGCTTTTATATAAGATTGTTTGTAAGGCTACATTAAGGAACATCTATTTTTTTAATGCATAATGGTTACTATACTTTTACAAAGTGAATCGATAGCAACCTAGGAAAAATGCTTTGGGGATCCACAATTTTCAAAATGGGACTCACTTTTTTCTAAACTGTGGGTCCTTGAAACCCAGATCTCCAATTACACAACAACACCCCTGGCAATATAGGGAGGTACCTAACATGACAACATTAAAAAGTCCTATGAAGCTTATGTTAAAAGGAGAAATTCATACTAGGACCGATGTGGTAAGACCTGATCTTAGGCTCAACTGTAGTATTATCCCCCTTGGCGGTATTCGAGCTAGCATGTCAATTTAATGATTTTCGATTAGCGATATCTTCATTTATGTGGTAACCCAGCTTCATCAATGTTGGCGATTTGGCGTATGTAATGACAATGTGTGGCAATCCTCATCGGATGATACAAAAGCCGTTGTTGTGATGCGATGTTCATTTTTAGGATTTTTTTTTTTACTAATAAGTAGTTTTTTTTTTATATTTAAAGTTGGTAGAGATCTTTCATGTTGTTAAAGAAAGAGTGCTAAGTGTTAAGGTGCAATAATTTGGTTCAATTGTTTTCTATAATGGCACCAGATTAATCAATTCATGCAAGTTTGTTAACGTGCCATTTTTGAATGGATGGAAACGTTCTCCGATGTTCGTGGTAAAAAAATTGCTAGTATTAGTATAGGTTGAGAAATGCATAAGCTTGGTTAATTGTGGCTTAAAGGAATGAAAGATTTAGTGATTTATAGGACCATTCCATCACATTGGACTGTAAGTCTGCAGCAATTTGAGATTAACATTGAAGATCAAAATCGGTGTAAAGAGAGTTCTTCATTTTTCTAAATTTATTAATTGGTTATTTTATGTGTTTGTAAGGTTTAAAAAAATGATTTTTCAATTGTTCAAAAATATTTGCTGTTGTAATTAGCGGCACTGTGTTTTGTTAAAGTAGGTGTACAGTAGTTTATTGTAAAATATACATGAATTGATAAACTTTATAAATTTTCTAATGGAGTCTGGTATTTTAAAATTCAGATAGCTTCATTAAACAATGGTTTTGCTTTGAACTGTGCAATATTTTTTCGTGAATAATGCATATCATTTTACGCAATGATAATTAATTGCAACAGTCACTATTTCGCATAAAATGAGTGTTCTCTTAACAAAAGGTTTTTGCTCTAGTTTTAGTGTTTGTAAAGAAAATACTTTTTATTTTAGAGTAATTTTCAATCCAATATTGCATTGAATTGCTGTTGAAAAATGCTATAAATGCTTTACATAGTAGTGTTGCTATTTTGTGTAAGATATAATTTGCAATTTTTGGTATTGTACTGTTTTTTAGTGATTTTTCTTGACGTGTTTGCTATGTGTATGATGTGACATTGTTGGTGATAAAATCGTCACTAAGAGTGTTTTATTCTATTTGAAATTGACCACATATAAATCTCGTTGTTGGCGATGGTTTCTTGGAGCCAATGAAAAAGTCGCCAAGGGGCATTATATCATATCAGTTCCTGATCTAAAGGGCAGAATCAAAGATACAGTTTGCAAGGGAACTTATGCTTTTTCAGATCAAAGATTTCAAATGAGAGATAAGGTTTCACTTAGGAACTATACTTAAGGAGAGAAAATATGTAGATTTGAAATTATCAACATCAAACATGGCTAGCTACACTATACTGAGGATATCCCCGGTCAACTGTGGAAACGTCACTAAATCAGTGAATTATGTACTTAAAAATTGAGCTTGTTATTTTTTTAAACGTGTAAATTACAATAAAAAAAGTCTTAAGTTGATATAAATCTTTACTCCAAAATATTTTCAATCTAATCTTACTCAACATTTGTATTTCCTTCCAAATACAGTAAAGCCTGGGTTATTCGTGGTAATGTGGACCGAGGGTACCTTGGATAATTGAAAATTCTGATAACACAAACACTGTCCATATTGAGAGGTAAACGTGGGTAACTGTTTTAATTGCCTCTCCTTTATTGAGTTTGTTGATTTCTTGTTATTTAGTCTCCAAAGACACAACAGTTTGTTTGCATTCAGCACTCATTACAAAATAAATACCGTACAGTAAAAATGAAAATAAAATCAGTTAGCCTGGGCTTGGTTAACCCTGGCTTTACTGTATACCAATGTATTTCACCAATTTTTTACCTATTAAATATTGTTAAATCATTGTTTCCTTAGTGTATCATTTATTGGTTATGATTTTTTTGGCAAAACTTGATAAACACATACATACAGAGCTATAAGCTAAATACCTCATTAAGTAATCGTTCGATCAAAAAGCGGTTTCTCCATTTTTCACCATTTCTTGATGCAACAGCAATCAACAAATCACAACAACGATAAACTGTGTCAGGCAATGCATCTGCAAGCTTAAGGCAGCCTTCCACAATATTTTCTGTGAATGCGTCAACAGTTTGTGATGATAATGGTTCTTCAACTTTCTGCTCAAATTCATACTCTTTTTGTTCATCCGTTTTATTAGAATCACCTTCCACCTAAAAAAGTAGCATTTACAAACGGCATTTACAAAAAAAACCAGCCCAAACATTCATTTATATATGGTGATTTATAAAAATGAAAATTCAATTACAAACGTGTATGGAGTTAACAAGGAGCTCCCTACTCAATGGAAGCTCATGAACAAAAAGACATCTGACAAAAACTTTTGCTGGAATTCATTATGTTCATGAGCTCATATCATTTGCACAGAAAAAGGGGTTTCTTCAAATCCTAAAAAACATGGCTGCAATTTAATGGGCACTTCAATATCGTTATTAATATTTTCATTTAAAACACAAAGGTAATAATTTTTCTCCTCCTAAACTGAAACCATGGCATCAGATTCTGATGGCATTGAAAAAGCATATATTTTAGTTAGATGATGTAATCATCAAAAGTAAATGCAAGAAAGATTTTTTTATGCAGAAACATTAATGCAATATTAAGGATGAAATATATGTTTCAGAGGCACAAAATAATTTAAAATTTAATGGGGGAAAAAACTGATTATTCTGCATTCTAAAGAGCCATCCAATATCCCTAGAAATTTATTTTTAGAGTCACCCCTAAAAGGGTGTCAGTAGATGAGAACAATGACACTATTGTATTGGTACAACACAAATTACTATCAGTGTAAACAAATAAGCACAAATCTACCATTCAGACTCATTTAAAAATAGTCTTAATGAAGATATAATACCAAGAGAATCATCTTACTTGATTTGTAGAGACTAAAACATTTTCTCCCAAAGACATTGCTATAGCTCGAAGCATTTGATCTTCTTCAGACATTTCCCAATCCATTCCTAAACTCTAAATTTAAAAACAAATATAAATATATATATATATAGATAAAACTGCAATAAAATTGAAAATATTTAACATTTTTATTGAGCAACTGATCAGAAAAATAAATCGGGAACTAAAAAAATACTTGTTAAAAGAAACACAGGACTGAAAAGAAAGATGTTATAAGAATAATGTTGAAAAAAAAGGCCCCCATTTAAATTTCACTACACCTGGGACATACCTCTCTTAAATCCATATTGTAAACCATTCAAAAGACAAATCATCAAGAAAATTCATCATTCTGACAATAAGCAATGTTTCAACAATTTTACATACTGCTGAAGTTAGATCCACAGGTCTGCAATAAAACAACTTTGGTTTAAACCAGTGAACCTAAACCAACTGCTTTAATAGTCAAAACTTGGACTGTTTCATGGTCAAGAATAATTTAGGATATGCATACTAATTATAAAAGGGGCAACTTCAGTTGGCAGGAAATCGGAAGGCCAGTTTAAAGCCAAAAAAAATACCCAAAATGAAAAAGCCAAACTTTGGCTACATTTTGTATCAGGGGTCACACCAGATGGCATTGAGGTTTGCTTTCGGAGCCTTCACAAAATTCCAACTAATCAAAACAGACCCTTCACAAAACTCCAGTCAATCGGAAGGGGCCCTTGTATATATTTACTTGTTTTAAAATTGTAGTGTCTGGCATACTCGACCCTACGCACACTCGGATCCTCCTTCCTGGTCTCGCAGGTTAGTTTGGCCGGGGGCGAAGAGGGATGCCAATGATGCAAAGAGAAAGAAGGACTCGAGGAGTCGTAGAGAGCAGTACCTGCGAGGCGCTGGCTCTAGAGAAATCCTTTCTTAGGATAACTTTGTTTGGTATAAGCATTTTATACTCATGTAAATAGCTTTATTGTACAAATTGTAAAAAGTTAATATTTAATTAACAAGAGATTTATGGATAAAGTTTAGTGTGCTTTGATCTTGAAGGTATCACGTAAAAAGAACCAACAGGTGTTACAGGACAAAGCTCAGAGGGCCTGTGACACGCTACAAAAATTATTTGCTATTTTCTACATTTTTTAATAAAAGTAGTTAAAGTATTACCATCTGGTATGTTATTCTTTATCTAAGTTAAAAATCAAGGAAAAAGAAAAAGAAACCTGGCTGAATAAGGAAAAATACTTTTACAATAATGCATGTTCATATGTTTTATAACAGGGCAGAAGTTGTTAAGCACTTCAATTCTGTTTCAAAATACTTTTCCATGATTAAATGCATGTAAATGACAGAATAGTTTCTTAAAAACAAAATTTAAAAAAAAATTTGGCAAAATTGTCCTCAGTTAGTTTATTATTTTGTTAGCTAAAATTTGATATTTTTTCATTAATTTGTAATTATTAAGACTATATAATTTTACAAAAAGTCAACTGATAGACAAAAGCACCGTTTTCAAAAATTTATCTGTATCATTTCTTTCAGAGCATATTTAAAATTAGAATTCAATCTTTACTTATGCTTTTGGTTTCAATGAATTTTCTTTTCCTCCTTCACTTGAAAAACCATTGAAGCATTATATAACATAGATCATAAAGGTTAAAATTACTGCATTAAATCAGTGAATACTTATCAAATGGTACCCAAATGATACAACTTATCAAATGATACCCACAGGACGGGACCTGCCAAGCACCGACTGTCATTACAAGAGCAGCTTAGGAGAACTTTCTCCTGCTAAGCTTAATGCACATAAAATTTTGTAAAAATTATGTGTTTCACAATAATGTGTAAAACTTATCCTTTACATTACAAACTAAATCATAACAAAACATTTGGTTGTATTATATATTTTAAGTAATTGCAAAAGTTTTAATTCAACACGTTGACTGCCGACATGCTGTCTGCCAGCGTTGTTTGTCGTTTACGGATCTCCAGACAATAGTTTCATTTAATTACAACATATTGTACAAAACATTTTATTAAGTAAAAAATTACTAACTCTCTATAAATATATCGAAAAATGAAAAAAAGTCGACAACAAGACAACTTGTAATTTGGTCTCTCAACAAGTTCACTTACTATGAGTTCTCGTAGGTTGGCAGTCAACGTGCTAAAAAAATTATACTCAATATAGGCAAACATAAATTTAGTATATTTTACTATAATTTAAAACACCTAAATTAACATCACATTATTGATGCAAACACAGGAAAAAAATTACATTTAATATTACAAAATATATATTTGATGAATACTGTAGTAAATAATATCTATAAGCAATATGCAAAATCATTAAACAAGGATTTTAAAAAAATAGACATTGCGCAGCTTGCATTTATGTGCAAATTCTTTTCTTTCGCTTCAAGCAAACTATACACATTGTTCTAAGATTTCTACCATCTTTTCAATGCACACTTAAAGAAAGAAAATGACAATTAGGAAACCTGAATGATTTGTTTCAGAATATTATTTATTTTTGTATATTTTACATCAATATTCCTATCTCCGTGTTTTGTGCTGCGCTTTTTTAACTATGCTTCTCAATTGAAACTGAGGACAAAATGCTTATTAGAACATCTCCCATAACATTGCATTTCAACAGAGAGCAGAAATTATAAGCAACCACTTAAAACACACTGAAATTTAATTGGCAAATCAAATGAATAAAATTATTTCCCAGGCAATAAAAAGCAGTTCAGAAGTATCTTCCTTACATGCAATATAACAAGCATCATACAAGATAGTACGAAGGTGATTATAAAAACAAAATGCAAGAAAACCATGCTACAACAAAAATTCTACGTCTGCTTACACAAAATATCTTGCTTTATTAACATGAAAAATGAACTGCTTATTAATACACACATCTTCACTAAATACAAGATAAAGGAAGAGAACTAAAAAAATTACCTGTAACTGCAAGTAATTTGCTCGTATCAACTTGTAGGAGGGAAAAATGAATAAAACCATTATGAAAATGATACATGTTAGTGCAAATTAATATAATAATTAAAAAAAGAGCTATTCTGGTTACAATATAGACAAGGATAAATATGGGAAATATCTATTTTCTTAAAATACAAAATAGTAAATTTCAAAAAAAAAAAATTGCATGGTACTGTAAAATTTAAAATAAATAAGTAATTAAAACCTGTACACACGATGCAGTTGTGGTAGTGATAAATTGAGTTAGAATTAATGCCTGTTAAAGAGTACCACTATACACATGACACGTTAAACAAGTGTTGGTTCAAGGAAATCCGCTCAGTATTCCAATCACAGTTGCTAAGTTTGGCTAATTCCTGATCACACTTTGTTAGCAGAAACTTAAAAGGCATTAGCCAAACCATTTCTACATTTTATTTTTCGGCTTTTGATAATTTTTAAAAAGCATATCTACGTTTTACTTTTAAAAGTAATGTAAAAAGCCTCCAAATGAAAAGTAAATATTAATATAAATTTAAAAACATTTGAATATTTATGGGAAGAGCTGTCAAAAATGTTTAATATTTAAGAAGGAAATATTTAATCTTAGAAATTATGATAGCAGCATTTTTTTACATTGAAAAAGGTATTTCTCATAATTCTAAAACATGTATGCAATACCTTTAGCAACATTCAAAATTTAAATGTTGTACTTACTCACTTCCCAACTCTTCAATTTCTCAATAATGTAGATGAAGAGAGAGGGGAGATAATTATTAAATTTCATAGTTGACTTTCCATATAGAAATACAAGAGGTATGTAATAATATAAATATATGTGTGTGAAAAAAAGTGCTGAATCTAATAGGCAGAGCTGTAAACACGGGGATTGGCTAGTACTAATTTTTAGTACTGTTTTGGCTATTTTTAAACTTTTTACCATGGAAAAGCGATACCTTTTAGATAAAACATTAAGTGAAGGATCATAAATCATTCAAAAATTATGAGTTTACAAATTCTTATATAATTTATAATATTTCCCAGACAATTTGGAGATTATACCCCTAATTTATTCCAGAAGTTTATTTTTTTTAATCCAATAAACTATACTAATTGCATCAATTAGAATAGAAAAAGTTTTCAATAATGGTTTACTGAATTCCAAACACACAAAATTTAAAAAATAATAATTAAAAGGAAACTGAAAAACAGAAAATTGCTACGAAACTCTTTAGATTTGGTGTTCCTTTTCGATGTATTCATTAATAAGCAAATCACTACTGAAATTATTAGTCTCCATGCTATTAAATAAATTTATTTCACTGAATTCTAGGTGTCATGCATACAGCGAAACATACTACTAGGCATCTCAAAATGGACAAATATGCATTGGTAAGCAAAGTGTCCAATTTTATTTTAAAAGCTCCATCAAAATCAACATACATCACCATGTCTTCACTTTCACAGATAGCTAGGTATTTCATTGACGTGCGATAGTTCCAGCTTTAGAACTACCACAATTGTACCATTTGAACAGCTCTTAAATGTTAGGAAATTG
This sequence comes from Octonoba sinensis, assembly GCA_038502835.1. Lineage (NCBI taxonomy): Eukaryota > Metazoa > Arthropoda > Arachnida > Araneae > Uloboridae > Octonoba > Octonoba sinensis. The sequence continues at coordinate 191,420,374 of CM076598.1, read as the reverse complement.
AATTTAAAGTAAAAACTAAAAAACAATTATAATTACAATATTATCACCAAAAACTCCAAAATAAAGGTATGATTCAAATACACAGAAATTGCTAGGTGCCATAGTATAAAACAAACTAATACATTTCCTTTAAAATCTCATTTGCACATAAGCTTGGATAAAAAAATATTGATACAAAATGGAAAAAACATACAGAAAAAAACAGAAAGATCACTAAATTTAATTGAATTAACATCGACTTTCTTCGACTTTGGACAAGTTAATCTATTTTTGCTCCATCATAAATGGGAAGTGAAAGGGGGTACGTGATGACAATTTTCCTGCATAATAACTTGTAATGGACTATATTTCTGAACTGCATTATTCTGTGGCTATATTTTAAAGATTTATTCTGAACAGTTAAACTTGGAACAGTTTCATTACGAAGTCTGGGGTTGGACTTCTTGGCTGAAACAATATATGAAAATACCTCACTGACACATACACAAGTTTACATTATAGCAGTGAAAATTGGAAACAGCCTTTAAATTACACATATGGCAGACGATTTTAGACATGTAAGGAGACAGGTTTCTTAATACTAAAAGAGTATATTTTGAAGGATTCATTTCTTTACGATTAGGGGAACTATTAAGTTTGCGGCATGTCAAATGGTTAGAAATGTGCTAACTCACTACCAGATTGCCCACGATACGATAGAAAGAACTTGTATGACAATAAAAAGAGACCAATTCTTTTCTCTCTCTCTTTTTTTTTTTGCCCAGTATTTAACTCATTATCTCTTGCATCAAAATCACAGGCTGTAATGTTCCCAAGTAGCGTACTAAAACATTTTAAAAAATCCTCTCCTTAATCCCAAAAATTTATTTATCAGGGTGCGTAACAAGTTCTTTCAATGCAAAATAAGCACTTTTAAGCACTTTTTAAGCACTCAAAAAAAAAATTTTAAGCACTTATTTTTTGCTTTGCAGATCACACCCCATCCCCAAATTGCTAAAACTTCTTAATATAAATATAAAATTTAAATTACAACATAACAGCGAAAAAATAAATAAATGAAAATAAAGATGTAATTACATCCCCCCCCCCCCCCGCAATTTCCTTCAATTTTCTTTCTGTGAAAATACCAGATAAGCGCCCCCCCCCCCCCCAAAAAAAAAAAAATTTGGATTCTCATTGCGCTGACCAAGAGAAGCTCGTGCCTTCCATTATCAGTTCCCAAACCAAATGCCAAAGGATTTTAAAGTTTCCTGGGAATTGCAGACTAAACAAAGAACACAGCTCTACCCGCTATATTTTTGAAAAAATTTCACATCATCGCTTTGGGGGGGGGGTAGAGAGAGGGTCATGTAAGCGCCCCCCCCCCCCCCCCCGAAATTTGGATTCTCATTCCACTGACCAAGGGAAGCTCATGCCTTCTATTTTCGGTTCCCAAACCAAACGCCAAAGTATTTAAAAGTTCGGTGGGAATTGCAGACTAAACAAAGAACAAAGCTCTCCCTGCTATATTTTTGAAAAAATTCCACATCACTAGGGGGGGTAGAGAGAGGGTCATGGATTCCCTTCTTGTTGCGCCACAGCAATATCATGCACGGTACCAAGCCCCAAATTCGACACACTGGAGAGCCGTGGAACAGGACCAAAAATGGCGGATTCTCGGAAGCATTAACGCTAAACAAGCGTGTTTTTACGCAAAATTGCAATGACATCTTAACTCAAAGCTGAAAGAATAATGGACATGCAATAATATTTTTGCGTATATCCTTAAAGAAATCTTTGGACATTAAATCTATGTTTTGTTCAAAAGAAATCAGTTCTGTTCAGAGCCGCTGCAAAAGGGAAGTTCAGGAAAGGAAAACGGGCGTCAATATGAGCTGGCGCAGTTTCTCTATTCGCTCTTCATCTAAAAAAAGCTGAAAGAAAAATGGACATGCAAAAATATTTTTGCGTATCAATTTTTTATAGATTTAACTTTATTTTTTTCCCGCAATAAAAAATTACACGCCCTGGGTTACGAGTACTTTTTTTTTTTTTTGCATCCCCACCTCCGATTTTTTCGCATTTGACGCACTATAGCACGTCCGCAGCATCGTTGAGGCTACTTTCCTTGTACTATTCAGCTTTTTTAATTAAGGTCTCAATTGATATTAATAAAAAAATCAGTCAGTCTTTTAACCAAGCTAAATAAAATGATAAGCACTAAATTTCCATGGCAGTTGCAAAAAGACTTTGCAAAACTTTGACATCAGAAATATAAAAATGATGAACAAAGAACTTCCTTCAGTAAAAATAACTTTAGAATTGCATTTCAATAGGGCTGGTAATCAATATTCATATTGATTAATATTGAGACTTGATTCTATAAAAAGGGATTGAAAGAGGGGGAATTGGCATTCTGCGGGTGTTTTGACCATTTTCTGGAGAAAAATGTTTTTCCCCGGTTTTCTGCGGAAACTCCAGGCGATCTAGTGCAGTTGACATATCTGTTGAGGTAACTCAATTAAAAGATAAACAAACCTGAATATGATAAAATTTATATTAAAATAAAACTTACTGGAGGAGGAGGACCAACAGCAGCATTTCCTCTTCCCAAGGAAGAAGGGTAACTCAGCAAATAATCAGTTGCTTGCTCAAGAGAATTGGTATTTAACAGAGCTTCTGTTGCTAAACTCCTTGAAAATCCCATATCAACTAGCTGAATTAAGTGATCTGCATTCACATGATTATCGTCATTTTCTAAAAATCTTCTACTTCGAGTAATAATTCTATTTGCTGAAGCAGCTGCAGCAGCAGTATTTGTTATAACTGCTTGAGGCACAGGTGTTTGAACTTCATCTCCTTTTGTCAGTCTTTCCTATTAGATAAAAAGATATGTTAAGCAATAATGAACTAAGTCAACCAAAAAAAAGGAAAAATTAGTAGGCTTTATTACTTTTATTATAGTTTCTCCTTTTAACAGATGGCAAATTATTGCTAGTATTGATTCTGCAATTCGTTCTCCATATACCAACAGTGGCTTGCGATCCCAAAGATACATTATGCTTTCAAAAGCTCGCTACAAAGAAAATATCAACCCCTATAAACATTTTTAACTCTATATTGTAAACTTAAGGTGTACAAACTTGATTCAGGAAAAAAAACTTACTTTATGAGTATGAACCAAATATAAAATAGGACTGAAATTTGTATAACCAGGAGCATTGGCTTTAGAGGGTAAAGTATGGGGTGATTCCAATACATTTTTTGGATTAACCATTTTCTCCAGTAGCATCAACCAAGCATCAAGAAATTCACCAGTACCATCTAGATTTTATGAAATAAAAATGTTTAATAACAGATTTATGCATAACAATTCATAATGAAATAACATTTTCAAAAACTTTCATTCAAATATACATTTTTTTTAAATGGTAATATAACTACAGGTATAAAGAAATTAAACACGTATCAGTTCCTGACACATTAATAAACATTTTGGAATCAAGGATTACTCACTAGAAAAAGAAAAAAATATTAGTTTTCCCATTTACAGTACTAACACATAAAATGGTTCCATTTCTGGAAAATTGGAATTTGTTAAAATGACCTGTTCTTTACCACAAGGGTGAAAATCTTGTGACGATCTGATCTTCCGCTTGTTGCACTGCCTTAAAAGCCGACATGTCACCTTCAAAAATTTTACAGGATGGAGAAAACGATAGATTAAGGTTACAGTGGGGCAATCCAATGTGCTTGTACAAATTAAGATTTAATGGCTTATTTATTTACTTTAATTCACAAGTAGACATGTATTGCAAACTGTTAACATATGAAAATAATCAATGAAAATAGAAAATTGCTAAAAAATAAATAAAACTTCGATCAACAAGAAGCATAACCAGTAGCTATGTAGTTGCTAAATTTGTAAAAAAAAGGGAAGTAGCCAATAGTGTAGGGTTGGTATTCCAAAACACTGATTAGGATCAGTAATGTCTCTACCTAAGGCTTCGGCTAAAAGGTGCAAGGGTGTCAGATGGAGAAAAGGATCAGTAATGATTCTAAGAACACGTGAAAACTAACAGCTTTTGCAATTAAATTGTTTTTTGTACATGCTATTACTTATTTAAAATAACTTTTTAAACGATACTCCAAAGGTGAATAATTTTCATCAGTAGTCCGGAACTAAATAGGGAAATAGCAAGTAAATAAATACATTAAAAAAAGAAAAGAAACTTTATTTTCTTTTTTGTAAAGCCTAAAAATTTTATTTACATGATGAAAAAACTGATAAGTAATGTTTAAAATTAGCTTGCTTTCTTAACTACTCTTACAATTTGCTTCCAACTTTGACTTCCCAATATTTAATCATTTAGATCTTTAACTTTAAAATGCTACTATTGAACTATTGATAAAATGTCCACAAATGCAATCTACTCCCAAAATAGCATCCACCTTAATTAAGAATGTTCACTAGAGAGAGGATTCTAATACATTAGGCTCAATGCTTTGCTCTCCAAAAACTGGAAAACATTCAGGTTAGAGGTGTGTCAGTTAGGAAGGGTTTTACTATATATATACAATACATACACACACACATAAATATATAAGATAGATAGGATATATTGAGATACATAACTTTTCATTTCACTCAGAGTAAGCTTGAGAAAATATCAAAAAATAAAATATTTTTCATTGATTTACCACATTACAAATCACAAATAATCTGCATCAACCACAAAACATTTTTTCTATGAAAAATCTTGAAAACTTGTCAAAAGCACCAAGAAATCAAAGCACTTTATGAAGGAATACTCGCTTAAAATCATACCAGATAATTCAGGATGTTCTAAGCCATCTTCGATAGGTACCTTATTGCCACATGTCAATGCCCAACGAAAAGTGCTGAAAAAGAAACATATATATATACATATGCTATAATATACTAAATGTTTTCTAATAGCAAATTTTTTCTAATAACAAATTTAAAAAACAGGCCTGGCTCATATCATGTTTTAAGCTCTTATCTTAGCTATTAATGGGCCCAAACTTATTGAACTCATTCGCCTTCCCCTACATTTCATTTGGTATAAAACAGCTGCTGGGTTAAGAGAAAATTCTGCAATCTTAATTAGCTAAAAGCTGGATACAATAAAAAGTTTTGTAATACAAAAGCATGGACTACATTTCCTACAGAAGAAATAACACGCATGTGTTGGATTGTAAGTGGATCTTGGTGAAATTTTTACAAAATGAAATGAGCATATAAATAGGAGATGAGAACAGCTAAGCAAAAAAAATAAGAATTTAAAAAAAAAAACCCTAAAAGATTCAAGAAAAATCGCTCAGTTTTCAAAATTTCACTATTGCGTGCTACAAAAGAGGCATAGCTTTCAGATAAGGGGTAGCTTTTACTTAAGGTGTCTTTCAAATACATAAAAATTTTACATGATCGTCATGTTTATGTCCCCACCCATCCACAATACATTTCGGATTTTGCACAGCTACAATTAAAGACAATACTTCCTATCTGAGACATAGGCAGCAACATTGAGAAATCTGCCTTTTTACCGTAGTAAATTATCCTAATCTTAAAATCAAGAAAAATTACTATTTCAACATAACTTCTATATGAATTTGGAATTAAGAAGCTGTTGAAGAAATTAAAAATATAAAAGAAATGATTAGCAATGTTAAAGAGGAAAATTTTGGTAAACACAGTTCAAGTAATTTTCTTTCTGAAATAAGCAATTTATTGACATTCTTAGAAGAAAAAACTTTGATTTTCACAGTATGGTTATAAATCCTTCTTTCCTCCATATAATATTACTCAGCTAGCTATCAACATTTTTGCTATCTTTGAATAATATTCATAACTCAAGTTTTGGAGCACACCTAAAATTAAAAAACCCAGTACATAATTCATTCCATAATCTCACATGCTGAACATGACTGTACAATTAGGAATTTAGACCACCAAAAGTAACCCAATCTAATCGTTAATTAGAATGTTTTGGAAATGGAATAGTCAAATTTTTGCACAGTAGCAGATTTTGTGGATTCCACTTCTATATGATCTGTTCAATGCACAATTCAATTAACTCCCCAGGGGAGAATACTGTTTAGGTCCCTGCTGTGTTTGGCAAGCTTTCAAAATTAGATGTTTTTCAGTTCAACAGTTCCTTGATAAAAGGGATGCACATTCTCGAGTTCAATTATGCGGTTGCTTAACATGTGACCTTATTCCAAGAATTTAAAAAAAAGAATGCACGAAATAGAGATAAATCTCAATATTAATGCCCAATATTAGCAAATTAAGTTTAATTCATAAGAGTATTTCGGACAGTAATAGAATCGGATTCTGGATACTTAAAAATCTATCAGATTCCAGATACCTTCTGCGGGGGAGGGAGGGCGGTCTCTTAAAAAAGAAAATTTTAATGACCTATCAGTATTTTTCCAGAATTTGTTACTTTCGGGACCAATTTCCAATTTTGTGACTTCTTCGGGAAGTTTCGTCACCTGTTGAAAACCTGATCAATCATTTTGAAAGAAAAAAAGGAACTTCCTGAACCCCCAGCAAGTCAATGTTTTTATTAAATCTTTCAAATATGGAAACTGGATTTCAGAATTAACAAGCATGTTATCTTGAACTTAGTGTGCTTCAAAGTTCCTGGAAAGTCATGTTTTTACTGTAGTTAAAATCTTTATAACAGATTAAATACACAAGATAAAACATTCTAATTGTTATATCACTCAATTGCTAATTCTCCTACTACATAAGTCAAAAATAAAACACATTTAAAACACGCAAAAAAAACTTTGCAATGATCAAATAATACTCACTTAAAGAAAGCATCAAGACCACCACAACTTAAAAATTTCTGAAGCATTAAGTGATAAGGATACTTTCGTTCATCAAAAAGCATTGGTGAAGTAAATCCAACTGAGCAGATATAAAATGTCAATCTAAAAAGGGATGTAGAATTTCTATTACTGAAAAAAATAAAAGTATATACCACGCAAATTTTTAAAAACAAATATTACTCAGTAATCCAACTCTTATTTCGAACACTGAGCATTATAAATCAGTAAATTCTCAAAGTAGGCAAATTGAAATTTACCATTTATAAATAGACAGGACATATATGTTTAAGAGGATATTTTTTAACTCATGCCCCGTCCACCCAATACATGTCTTATTTATATTCCTCTACAGTAAAATGGGTTTTGCACTAAATGTTTTCATGCAATACACAGGGGTATACGTAAGTGGCGTATACGCACCTTGCGTATCGATGTCGGGGCACAAACTGCACAATTGATAATTTTAGGGGTGGACGGTCCACAGGTTTTAGCTGTTTTTGGGGGGGTTATTCTTCTGGGGGAGCTCCATAGCTTCCAACATCTAAATGAAGCTTCATTTGGATGTTTTGCATCTAGAAGCTCCCTGTCACATTGAAAAAGGGATTCTAAGCAATCCCAAAACATATGTCTGTATTTCAATGCTTATTTGTGTTTTCTTGACGTGATTGGTTTTAATTACTACTCTATTATTATTATCAAGAAGTTCTGCTCTGAAAATGATATGTGCCTTCGTTTTTTTTTAGTATCATGCGAGGCTGTAAAATAAATAAAATAAAAACATAAATAAGCTATTAGAGGAATTTTTCTAGCTAGTCAAGAATGGGGGGGGGGGGGGAACTATGTGTGCCTAACATGGTCGCTCAAGTTTGGATTTCTGAAAAAGAGTCACCACAGTTTACATTTCTCAGAAAAGAGTCCTACTGTTGATGGGTTATTTTCAAATGATGCCCATTTCCTTCTGTTCAATAGTATTTTTTATGAATTTCCAATTTCACTTAATACATATGAAAAGTAATTTTTACTTCTCATAAATAATGCATGTATGTATTGGACTCGACATTTAATATGGTCAAGTCAGTTACTCCACAGTTTTAATAAATTCCATTCCAGCTAAAATTTCTAGCTTAAAAAGCAATACAAATTTTTAAAAGAAATTAATACTTGAAAAAGAATCCAGTAAGCATGCCCCAACATGCAAATTAAATAAAAATGTGATGGTCTATTAATGAATTAAGTTACATTAAAATATAAGATAAAAATGCTGCATCACCAAATATTATTACAATACAAGTAATATAACACAAAAAATTGAACCTCAAACAGGCCAATTAAATAATAAAACACAAGCCATTAAACATGCCTTGATTCTCAGTAGAAAAAAAATTCTGAACTTCACACGAAATTTTTGGAAAATTTATGTGCAACTAATTAAAAATATCAATTAGGGTCTTACACGGTAATTCCAGGTCACTCTTTTTTTCCGGGATAAAAAATGGTCACACATTTTTAAGTTTGTTAAATTGGTATAACAAAACAACTGAAGCATGCCCAAATGCTCTTTAGATATTTTATTTTCGTATGCAAGATGTAAAAATACAGATTTGCAGCAAGTTTGGAGAAAAAAATATTTTACTTACTACTACAAAAACATCATGAAAAAAGATTGTCTCCAAAAATTATACTTTTTTAAAGATCCATACCAGCGCTATATTTAAAACAATACAAATTTTGTTGCTGCTTTAGTCTATACTTTTGAAAAAAGTGCATGTATTTTGTCCATTTTTAAATACATTGGTTACATAGGTACAGTCATTTATTTTCCAGTTTGCAGGAGTAATTCTTGGTCACCGGGAGATTTGTTGGTTACTGATATTCTGCAGAAATTCAGAAGTTTTTCATAGCCTAAACATTACTAGGCCTTAGTTACTGTACCTATACTAGTTTTTAATATACATTTGATCTACTTATTTTTCAAAGATAATATATTTTTTGAAAAATTATATACTTATTCATGATAATGGAAGGTAATTATGGATTATGTACATGTGGCATATTAAAACAAAATGCAGAAGTATTTAGCTATTTCCTATTATAAGTATAACCAGAATTATGTTTAGTTGTACATTAACCAGTTTTTAATGCTTACAAATTTTATAAGAAACTCTGTCAAGTACTGTAAATATGAAGCACTTTTAGTTTAAATAAAAGTTCCGAGATACGGCAGTGTTCTTTTATTCAATATTATTTTTTTTAGTAATTATTAAGAGGGGGAAAATAATTACAATATTTATAGTCAAAATGCAATAAATAAGGATAATGTATCCAATTTATTACTGTATAAAAACAAGGAGTGATTAATATTTACTCCGATGGTGGGGTAATTATTCCAGGGTTCGCACTAGGCCGCGCGATCGTGCGATTCCCGCAGTGTTTTTTGAAAGCCCACCCAAAAAAAGTTCGTTTGCGCGCTGTTCCCGCAACAAAACTGATAATTCAAAACAAACTAAATGGCGTATGTTAGTCTTCAACTGCCATCTTATCCTTATTAATGAAAAGAAGAATCTAGGAACCCTATATATCACATATAATAACCAACGGCGGATCTAAGGGGGGGCGATGGGGTGATCGCCCCCCCCCCCTTGGGCTGATTCAAGTGGATACTACAGCGAAACTCCCAAGTGAGTTTTTACTCTTTGTGCCCCGGGACCAGCCATTTTTTCATGTTCTTGGAATCCCAGCCTAATAGCCCTTCAAGTTCTATGCTTTCCCCGTCCCTTTGTCCTTTAGTATTGCCGAGTTGCTAATCCTCGGAGTAATGGGAATGAGATTCCTTGCTCTTTTCTTCTACCCATCAAACTGGTGACAGCTAGCCAACCCTTAGCACGCGGTGTAAATTCCTGCAGCATTTACGCTAAAACCTGGAGCCTGAAGCATTTCATTGAACATTCATAATTACAGATGTTTATATAAATTGCACATACTCGTTGATGGTTTTTTTAGTACATATTAAGTATTACATTTTGAAAATTTTAGAAAATATATTACTAATAACTGCTATTATTTTGTAATTTAGACATATCAATTCAAATTTAGAAAATGTATTTACAAGCCTACATTTTTCTTGAGAAAGCTTGAAGGAAATCCTAACTCGGTTAAAACTTGGCTAAGAAGCAGAATGAGTGATGGTAGACTCACTGAATTAGCGTTATTGCATATCCATAAAGATTGGACGTTGAAAAAATTATAGACAGATTTGCGAAAGCAAAAAAACGTCAGCTTGTGTTCCTTTTATAAGGGCTTTGAATAAACGTATATGCATTGAAAAAATGTGCTAGTAAAATTTTAAATATCAGTACACAAGTATTTTTTTTTTTGTTGTTGTTCCTGCTGTTTGAAAAAAAGGGGGGGGGGGGCAGAGGGACTGTTGAAAAGGAATGAAGAATCTCCTCCATCCATCCTTACATTGAACCCTGAGATTTCCAAAATCGCCCCCCCCCCCCTTGAAGATTTTATAGATCCGCCCTTGATAATAACATGGGGGAATAATTAACAAATTCTTCATTCCTTGTGATTATTGAACAATTTAAGCCCGTTGTGAATGCAGACTTATCTTCATTCATTCTATTCAGAGAACAAAATAAAAAAAAGGAGACAGAAAAAGGAATCTTCCTTGGTCACAAGGTTACAAAAGAATGCTGGTTTCTAAAATATACTGTTTTCATTGAAAAACATCAATAGATAGTATGACATCTGATCAGAAAAAATAGAGGAAATATTGAACTAATTTTTACGATTTTTTTGTAAAAATCACACATTAAAGAATTTTGGTTAAATAACCAAAATACCAGAGGATCCTTTTCATGTTTAACATTTTATAAAGCACCCATTATTGCGATCGCGAATTTTTTTGAAGGATCCATTTTGTGTGAACCTTGTTAATGTTTATTCTTTCCTTGCTGAGCATAGCTTAGATAATCATATTTTATTACATAGTTTGTATTGAATCATGATCGGACAACTTAGTAATATTTTTAAAGACAAAAACAAAAGAAAAAGTTCCCACTTAAATTTTAAAAATCCCACTTAAAATTTTGGTCAAGGTAGGAAATCCCACCTTGTATTTTTCCCCAGTGTGAACCCTGTATTCGTCACTTAATGAGTTAAACTAAACAAAGTGAACATTAATTATTGGTTAAATGAATATAAAAATAAATCATGTTATGTAAGCTTGTTCCATGCCAAATTTAGTAATATTAGCTATTAAACTTCTGGAGATCTTTAGATCTTGTTTTTTGACCAGGAATTACCCTGTATGGCCCTATATAATTAGATGAACATGCCATCCCCAGTCCTTTATATATAAATATATAAGCTCAAAAATAAATAAATAATCAAGTGCATCAATGAAAGTACTGTAACATTCATACAGAAAGGGTTTTTTTTTTTTTTTTTTTTTTTGGCCTGAAACAGCATTGTTTTCTATAGTATTAAATATTTTGTTCATTTCAAAGTAGAAAGAAGAACACTGATAGTATTTATCAAAGAAATGTTGAGATTAGTAAATAAAATCCCCCCCCCCCCTTTTTTTCTTAATTTTCAGAACAGTCTCTCTAAAATTTTCAGAAATTTCAGCAGCTGTGGTGCATTGGTAAAGTACTCTCCTCAGAATCTAAAGGTTGCAGGTTCTGGCAAAAGGACACTGAATGATATGATTGTTGGCACAAAACTGTCTCCAACCAGCCTGGTGAATCATTATTCACTCCTATGAGAAAGATAGGACTGTTGGGGGAAAATCCCCAAAGAGACATGTGAACATCAACCTAATGTGTCATGGTTTGAAATATAAGTATGAGGAAACGTTTAAACTAACTAACAGCATTTATTTAATAAAAAACAAGAAACTGGTAACAATTAAAATTACTTATATTACTGGTAATTAATTAATATTACTGGTAACATTAACAATTTACCAATCCAGCCTGTACAGAGCTGCAACACATCTTAGGTGTACAACTTTTTTATTCTTTTGTTTGCTTCAACTAGAGGAAAGACAAACCTATTCTGGGGCATGCAATGTAGCTTTTTAACATAGTTTCCTTTCATTGTACCTGTGTGGAACTTTGGTTTATAAAAAATATATGTTAAAAATTCAAGGTTTTTTTCATAATTCTTTACATGTTTTTAATCTGTGTTGTTGTTGATAATCTTGATCAATGAATATGAAATTTGTTGTATTTTGTTGGTAATTTTATCATGTTTAAAAAACTGAATAGTTTCGCTCATAACTCTTATAAAGTAAAATTTTAAAAGAAATTTCCTAAGGGTGCTCATTACATCTGTCCATCGGCCCTAGTAGATAATAAATAATGATACCATGGTTTGTGTATGTTTCAAAGCTAGTTTCAGATGTTTCAAGAATGATTCATGCAATATTTTAATAGCTTCAGTTTAAACAACTGTAAAATGATTCATAAAATTATTAACTAAATGTAATGTAATGTAAGTTACTTATTTCTTAGCAACTTACAAGTTAAATTGAATATACAATCAATTATTGAATATTTTATGGTTGTACGAGTTAAAAACTCAAACTTTTAAATTAAATATCGATTTCTACTATGTTTTATTATAAGATGCAATTATGCTATACTTCAAAACTCCAATTCTCGATTGGTAGCCAATGGCTACTAAAACTTCACAAAATGGTAGCTAAATTTCAAAAATCGTAGCCAAAACTTTTTTAAAAAATCTGGACATCTGCAAAAAAAAATTCAACTGTGCATTGTTTTCTAAGAGCACAAAACAAGTATCAATTGCGATGAGCATTTGAATTACATTTAAGTGAACCATGTAGTTCTAACCTGATCTCAGGCACACAACTGCAGGTGTTTTAGGGCCTTGCCCCTCCCTCCCAGGACTAGTTGTTCAGCTAATGTTTTATCATTATACTTGAAATAAATGCATGTAATAATAACATATTTGTCAATGGAATGTATGTAAATCCGAACAATGCAAAATCTAGTATCGAAAATATGAATCGAAATAAATGTAACATGTAATGCCGTCTTTTAAAACTTTATTTTCTCTATAAAAAAGCTTTATTTTATGATTCATGATAACACTTGATTTCAATCATTGTTTAATTAGCTAATAGTTTTCAATAATTGTTTATTATATTTTTAAGCAGTTGGATCCAGGTAAATTAACAATTTTCTAAAAAATTCTTATTTATGCAAAATTTAGTATTTTCCAAAAAGTAAATAGCTATCAATACTAAAATCAAATTTGAAGTAAATAAACAAATAAAACAATTTAAACAGAACGCAATTTTCGACAAACATGTGTTAATATTGGCATGGTTCACAAAGAAGGAAGAACTACTAAAATAAAATGCAAAAAAAGCAGATTTAGGGTAGCATATGTGAAAAATATCTTCTAACTAAGAAAATAATTGAAATATGTACACGATGCAAAAGGAATGAAATCTCTAACATAGAATCCAATTTTTCGGCGAAGCACGTGTATGATGTTGGCTGTTTCTATCTTTATATATTTCTTTCTTTTTGGCAAATATTAAAATGAAACACCAAACAAGCAGATTTAAGGTTGTGCATGCAAAAATAAACCTTCCAACTTTCAAGATAATTGAAGTAATTACGGAATGAGAAAGGATATTGAAATTTCAAACACGGTAAGCAATTTCCAGAAAAATTTTCAATATAAACTATAGGAAACTATAGTTTATATTGAACTTGATATAATAGAGGAAACTATATTTTCCTCCTTTCATAAAAGGAGGAAAAAATAGTTTCCATGAGGCGAAAAGTTCAACTCCTAATGCTTTCTTTCTTTCTTTATTTTTTAGCAGACAAGAGAATTTGTGAAAAGGTCATGTTTCAAGGTTAAAGGTCGGGAAAGGAGTTTAGCATTAGCGAATGGTAGCCACATTGGCAACTTCAATGAAAATAATGGTTGCCAAAATGTGAAATTTGGACGCATTTGGCGACTGGCGGCAGCAAGTTTTGAGGTCTAAATTGTGTGTAACTTTAAAGATAATATTATTTATCATAATAATTGCAAAAAGAATATTCATAACATAAATTGTTATAGGCCGGCTCCCAACTCACGATTCAGCCAGGCGAAAGCTTTGCCGGAATGGCAGAAGTTTCAGCCTTACTGAAGCTTTATGCCATCTCTAACACTGATTAATAAAAACCTTTAAAAAATCAATTGAAAGATCAGAAAGTCTAAGAGCAAGAATGATAAAATTGGAGAGAATTAATGAATAGGTTAACAGAAATATAACAAATCCATTTCAAATTCAAATAGTTATTTATTTAAAATTAATATTGTAGCAAAAGTTTTAACACTGAAAAAAACAAGTAAAATGAAGGATTAATGAAGTCCATCAACAGTGAAATTATTGCTACACTGGATTCTCAAAAGTCCAAAATTATAAAAAATTAACATCAACATACAATCAATTAACACAAATTAGAACCAGGGAGCTAAATCATCCAATGCTGGAAGCAATATGAGGGTAAAGAGAGCAGAGGAAAAGCTATGAACAAAGGTAAAGATAATCGTTATTTCCTTCACGGCTTCTTTGATACTAGTGATTATCTATATAGTATGTGTGCCATCTGAATACTAACTTTTATTTCCAACTTAACTTAAACACAGTCATACATATGATTGGTCAAATGAAAAAAAGCTGAAAGTTTTTCACCCATGTCTTAGTCGGTTATATCTCAATTTTATAGAGTAAGAGTCAAAGACATACTGAAGAGTTCTTAGATGATTATAAGAACACCCAAAGTAAAAGAATTCATTAACTAATTTTTGCACAGTTTTTTTTTCTTTCCTTTTTCCAATTTTAATATTTAATACAACTTATATCACAAGAAATTAATGACTTTTTACTAGATTAGATGTTAAATGCTGCTGCTTCTCGCTTTATTTTGATTGTTTATATGATTTAATAACTTTATGCTAGCATTTATGTATTTGAACCAGGCTTGGAGTCGATTACAAAGAAACGTAATCGATTACGATTACAACGGGAGAAATTGAGAGATTATGATTACGATTACGATTGTAATCCTTTGCTAAAATGTAATTACGATTACGGCAGCGATTACAGTCGTTGAAAAATGTAATCGATTACGATTATGACATCCGATTACGATTTTGATTACGATTAGATTAGCATAAAATTATCCGATATTATGCATACAACTCTCATTTTTGCAATAGCGCCACAAATCAAAAAGTAATGATTTTTAATTAAATTTTTGATTTAATAAGAGATAACTGTTATGATTATGAATGCAATTATAATGAAATAATTTCAACATCACAGTTCTTGAATTATGACGTCGTTGCAGAAATAAGAAATTTGTAATATATATATATTTATAAAAAATCAGGAAAGGCACATTCCGAACTCCGAACTTTTAAAACTCATGTGAGAGATAACTACATTGATCGCATTTTGTATATAAACAAAGACGATGCACTAAATGCAATGTATATAATGCATAAGTGATTTACCTGGTTCATTGTTATTTTGTGTGTATACAATCAAAATTTTAGTTGGCCGCAATTTCTAAAAATGTAGTATATTTCTCCATTGTATTTACTTTCTAGTTTAAATTGTGCAAATATTTCACATAACACCAATTAATTTACTGTAATTAATAATTTTGTATGATTCTGTATGAAATCACTTATAAGATGTGTATGAATTGCACGAGATAATAAAATATTCAGATAGTGTAAGAGATAAATAATCCTTTGAAAATAAATGCTGCATTTTAGAATAATTTCAAAAAATTTTAACATGAACATTCAAATAACTCTTAACGAAATTAGTAATCGTTAAAATGTAATATGAAGAATAATTATAATATGAATGACTATAATATTTTAATATGATTTCTTGTGGGATTTTTTTTAACATGTGTGAGCATGTAATTTTTTTTTCCATGTAATTGTTTTAATAAAAAAATAAAGGGCAAGTACCGTAATTATCAGTATATAGCCCGCATCTTGTATAGTCCGCAGGAAGAAAAATTAATTCTAAAAAAATAAGTTCTGTGTATAACCCGCACCGTTGTATAACCCGCACCCAGAAAAAACATGGCATGTATCTTTAGAAAACAATACATTCGCCTACAACACAAGAGCCTCAATCTGCTTTGGACTAATGTTTCGATAGCTACGATTTATTCCTCTGCATTTTGTTTGGCAGGAAAAGATATTTTGATATTTTTAAACGGTAGTTGTCTTTTAATAATATATTTTTTTTAAATTTCATGTATTGCCCACATCGTTATATTGCCCGCAGGTAGTATAAAAAGAAGTTTTTTCGTAGATAACCCGCGGGCTATACACAGATAATTACGGTAATTTTACAATACAAATTTAACTTACAAGATTAAACTGAAATACAAAATTCTGTTGAGGTAATTCTAAGAAGGAAAAGATAATTAACTGTTTAAAATAATTCCTAAATATTAATTCATGCATGTAAAAAACAATTATGAGAATGTCTGAACATAATCTCTTTTTCTTGTACAAACCTATTAATTAAAAAGAATATTAGCATTAAAATATAAATAACTTTAAGATTTAAATGTATGTTTTTTTTAAATATTCGAAGAACATATTTTAAAAAAGTAATAATAATCACACGTTACCAGGATTAAGATTTCATACATAAGCATAGCGCATCATGTACCTCCTGCTCCTAAATTGCTGAAGTGTAAATGTGCTATTCTTAAAGAAAAATTCTTCACTTCCGCAGTTAAAGAAAGGGAAAAAACGCCAAAAGGCATTTCGTGACTTTCTCTTTCCACTAGATTTTCGGGGGGCGGTCTGCTTCGATTATTGAAAGGGAAAATGGATCGTCCATTTCATGCCAGCTCCAGACTCTCGCCTATTGCCCAACCGTTTGAATATGTTTTGAAGGGGTAATTAGTGCTTCCCCTTTCTTATCTACCCCGAAATCTTTTTGACTTGCGGACAGATTACCTCTTTACCGAAACTGGACGACGCAAGGAGACCCCCTTGAGAGCCCCAAGGCGATGCGAGTGACATATCCAGAAGTCTTGTATCTAGACTCTGTTTTCTCGGGCTCTCCGGCAGCCATTCCCCAGGGAGAGTGGAGCCACAATTAAGAATTCTGAGAAACCGCAACAAGCGTCTTTGGCGGACTATATGGTCCTGCCATCAAGGGTCTGTGACCACCACACAGAACCTTTTTATATTATGATCGCCCGTAGGTTACAAACCACTTAAGGTCGCGTCAGTACACAGTTTGAATCCTTTTTCTTGTAATCTTATCTCTTCTATTCAATGGTAGAACTAAAAATTTCAGCTTTCAGCTGGCCAAGATTACACGATTATAGGACCAGCAGATTACGGATTTTTTCCTTAAGATTACGATTAAAATTACAGGAGAAAAGGGATTACGAGATTACGCAATTTCGATTATGATTATAAGAAGATGCCACTGTCAGATTATGATTATGATTACGATTTTGTCAAAATGTAATCGATTACAGCCGATTACGATTACGTAATCGCGATTACTCCAAGCCTGATTTGAACAAAGTTTATATTAACAAAATAAAACTTTTATGAAAATAAAAAAAAAAATTTGTTTATTTACTTTGTTATGAAACGTATTAAATAGTTGAAATGGAAAAAATCTTTTCTTGTGAAGGATACAGAAATATTGTAAAACGACTAGAATGATTCATCATAAAAACGAATTTCAGAGAATCCAGAAGAATTGAATTCATAGAATTCCGCTAATTAGCAGAGAAACTACATTTTTGCACAATGCTGTTTCAATGGTAGCAATTTCCTCCATCAATCCACTGTTCTCTAAAGTGAAAACTATTATTTAACAAATTGTTACCAAGTGAGCAAGAGCCATGCTCATAATGCATAACAGGAAGTATGAACAGATTTTTGGCAACCCCTTTAAAGCCACAGTGGCAGAGAAAGTATGAGCTTTCACAAACTTATTTTTATGTGAACTACGAGTTCAAGAACTTAAACAAATAAACGGCATTGTGCAGCAATATTCTGTGTCAGACAGTACATATTTAATTATTCTCCACCACTTCCTTACCTTTTAATGCAGGGTCTTTTGTTTGACAGCTATGCAGGGGTGGTGGCACATATGAAGACCTTATTTGAATAGTGAGCCAACTCCACTTCTTTTAAAAAATGTGGTTAGCCTCACTTTTATATTATTACAAGTTATTTTAAAATTGGCACACCTTCTGCTGCCAATGCAGGGCACCACAAATCCGAAAAATTAGAAAGAATTTTTCTTTAATAGTAGTAAAACTGCATGTGTATCTTTGATGCAGTCAGATTCTTAGCAAAGATATCAAACTTTAAAGTAATCAAGTAACGTTGATGGGATTGATAATCCACATTTTCACACACAAATTAAAGATGATTAACCTAACTAATTTCAGTATTTCGTGCACCGTAAAAAGTTCCTTTCAACATCTTCGAATCAAGTTCATGCTGTCACGTCGATCACATTTGACTCACCAGAAGTTGTACGCTGAAAGGAATTTTGAAAAGATAGTTCCTATTTTCAACATAAAATATTCATGAATAAGAACAATGGGAGGAAAAACAAAATCTTATGCACAGAAATGAAGTATTGTGACTTTTGATGACTGAAAGAATTGCAAAATATAATGCTAAGGTGAAAGAAAACAAGGAAAATGTTGACTAACTGGCTCAAAATTGAATAGGGTGAGATTCGAGAGGCAGAAGTCCTATGAAGTGACTAATAAGAACTTTCATCTTAATATACTAAACTTTTCATTCTAACATGGAAAAGGAAAAACCAAAAGCATATCATACAATTAAAATTTAACCACTGCATCCAAATCTAAAAACAGGATTAAAACCAAAAACAGTACAAGCTCCCACCAGAGGGAAATTCGGGTCTGTTTATGGACCTTTCATAAAATTTCACTCAATTAGCTTGGATCCTTCATAAAATTCCACTCAACCAGAATGAACCCTTCATAAAATTCCACTCAACCAGAACAAACCCTTCATAAAATCCACTTAATCAGAACGGACCCTTCACAAAAATCCAATCAATCAAATGGAACAATCAATCCCATCACAAAATTCCGATTTGCCAAATCAGACCTTTCCCAAAACAATTTATTAAATAAACAGCCAAAGCATATCCAAAATAAAAATACTGTCCTTCCTAAATTTCCGTTCCTATCGAAAAATCAAATAGTTTTCAAAATTATTGGATTTTTCACAAACATCTTTTTAAAAGTTAACAAAAAAAAAAAGGACTCTGAAAAATGCTGTATTAACACCCGTCTTTGGTTTTAAAACAGTTGAAGACAATAAAGAAGAATAGTAAATATGGCACAAAAGGATGGCACAAGCAATATCTTAACAAATTTCCAACAACAATTATGTAATAACAACTTCAATTAATAATAGCTATTAGTAAATGAACAATAGCTAATAGTAGTGAATGAATAACAGCTAATTATTAGTGAAACAATAATTTGACAATTATTACTGTAATTCAATCATTTTTCTCAACAATATTCAGGATTATCCCCAATTTGAATTTTTTTTAAGTGGTACAACTAACTGCTTTGCCCCCACTTTAAGCAAAACACTACCGAAATTCAACCAAACTAAGTTATAATCTATTTAGCAAGTACCCAACAAGGCATAAAATGCAGTATTTACAAGTACTCAACCACAACATTTTCAGCTCTCATTTGACTTTAAAGGCTCTGTATCTTAAAATGAACAAAAATGGAGTTGGCCCACTATTCAAATAAGGCCTTTATCTACATTAACTTACCGAAACTTCGGTACTGGGGATGCAGGAGGTGGTTCCCAAGACAGGCCCATTGCTAATAAGCGAGTAAGAGCACTTGCGACTGCACGTGCTGCAGGAGATGGAGAACTTGGTGATGGGGGGATTTGCTGACCACGTCTTTGGCGCATAGGTGAGCCAACGCATAGCTTAAAATTAAAAACATTAAAGAATTCAAAACATTTTTCAACATTGAAAATATATATACCAATCAATATCTTTCTGAAGAGTAAAATAATAATAATTACCTTTACTAACAAGCCAAACAATTCAGCTAATGCCCGTCCAAGTCGAGAAGCACCTGACAATAAAGGTTTAATCAACTTTATTTGAGCGTGGAAAGCTTTAGCTTTTGGTTTTTCAATATTTTGTTGATTTCCATTCACAATATCATCACTTGAAGTACAATGACAAGTTTCATCTATATCCATAGGTGATGAAGTATTAGTACTGAGGGTTTCCATTGCAGATGAAACTCCATTTGAACCAAATTCACCAGAACTACTTTCATCTTTATCACACTAATAGAGAGAAATTTTATGTACATAATTATGCAAAACAAATATTTTTAAAAATTACAAAAGTTACAGTTATAAATGTTTGAATTATTGCTTTTTAAAATAAGATTTTTTTTTTTCTAAAGTAGTACAAATTTTTACAACAAAGTTAATGTTTCTGCTACAATACGTAAATCTGTTCAGTGATGTTTGTTTAGAGCAACTGGCCGCTCAAATTTCAAGCTTGTACTGTTGGAAATCATAAATAGGAAGTGGATTTTAGAAGGGAAAAGTAAATTATTTATTCCTATTATTCTATAACAGTACTGTACATCAGCCAATACCCAACAAAACAAAAACTCAAGATACAGTCATCTCTCCGAAATCCGCACTGCTTGGGACCAAGGATTCTGCGAATTTTAGAATTTTGGGTAATTTTGAGAGGTTATAATGTTGCATTCACCTTTTTACTTATTACTTTTAAAAGGTTTTGATAAATCACTATATATAAAGGCATGAATACATAAAAGAGATAGATAGAAAAGAAAAAAGTTATAAAAATTAGATACAATATATATATCTATATATATATATATGTAAACTTTAAATGATGTTTTTTTTTAATTCAACTACTTTGTAAAGGTGCAGATTGGTGGTCGCCACTCGCCAACTGGCTACCAAAAAGTTTTAAATGGTGACCAAAAATTTCATTGCCGATCGCCAAGATGGCGACGAAAATTGTCTCATTAATTAGATCAAGCAGGAAAAACATTTGCACCATAACATCGATGCAAGTACAAAATTTATGCTAAAAAATAGCTTAATATTTTTGCTGAACACGATTTGAATTGTGTACTAATGAAAAAATAATAAGAAATATCGCAAACTGAAAACAGATGCAAAAAGATTGATGTCCAATTACTGCAAACGCTAATATTGTGCATGACACGTGGCTATAAAAAACACATAAAAATAAGCTAAAAATACATCGTTTTCAACGTATTAAAGACAGATGTGAGTTATTAAGAACATTTCAAGTTTAAAAAATGCTTCTAGTTTTGAAAATTTAAGAAATTCCTAGCTTTTTAACTTTTTTAACTAGTTTTTTGACTAAGTTTCACTGCTTACATTGGAAATCTTATGCGAATTTTGGGTCCGCGGATTTGAGAGAGTTGACTGTGCATCAATTTTTTAAGTGACATGTCCTTTCTGACCTGAAAAATGTTCAGTGACTTTTTATAGTTGGAAATTAAATGTTTCATGAAACCTTGTGTGTAATTAAGTATTGCTTGCGTTTAGAATTGTTATAATATTTTTATATAGAAAAATTAGCTATGCCTCACTGTGTACAAAGTCATTAAGTGTGATTACACATCGAGATGAAGTTTAATATTACATTAATGTAAATTAGCTTCAAATGTTGTGCGAAAGGCATCGATAAACATGCAATATCTAATATTTCTTTTGTTGATAGTTTTAGTTCTTTAATTCATGTTTTCTAAAATATGTTGTTTGCTGTGTACTACTCTCCATTATATGTAAACCTCTACAATTCTTCAATTTGATTAAGAGCACAGGAAACAAATGTAAGAAAGAATACATATTAAATGACAGATGAAATATTTTATGACAACCTATGAAGCAAAAATCAAAACAAACCCTAATTACCACATACACTATACAAAAGAGAAAAGAATGACCACTTCATGAATAAAATAAAAAAGAACTTGAAAACACATTAACTTTATCCAAAGTGCAGAGCAACAAAATTCTAGTAGGATATACTAACTGAGCTGAATTTTTTAATAAATCTTACTTTGAAATCTTTAGGCAGCAACTTTTCCAGTTGTTGACGACCGAACTGACAATCTTCAGCAAGTGCACTATCATTGCTACACAATGCTAGCAAAACTGTGCTTTCCCATACTAATGATGTATACAAAGAGCTCAAGCCTTTCAATACACTAAGACCAAGTTCAGAGCCCCAATGACTGACAGAGATAGTACGAATGTCGGTCTGAAAAAAAAAGTAAAAAATCATAAAACTTGCAATAAGTAAAATATTAATGGAAAATATTTTTTAAATTCATACAAACCTTGGACCCATAATTTTGGCTTTCTTAAAAACCAACGTGAAAGTAACACATTCAAAAAATATATATCTACAGAAATATTTAAAAAGGAAGCTTTCAATGTTTTAACTAACTGTTTTGCAACCAGTGGTCTGTGAGAGCTTGTGGGATGGTCTGTGGAAGAGTGTGAGGACTACTTATAAATAAGTGATATCCTCCCGTGATTAAATCAAAATTATGATTTTCATTGAACAAGATTAATAAGTAAATAAAAACATATACGTCCTAATGAATATCAGATATTTATTGAATTATCTTTAACATATTAGAACATACCGTAACACAATCATAATTTTAGTATGGGGTAGAAAACAAGCTTTCAACATTATAACAGGTGAACACAGGGACAGCCTGCCATCAGTGATTATGTGACTGTGCTGTGTACAGTCATGTGTAGGGTTGCAAGTTGGTTGCGGCGCGAATTCCCGCAATGATTTTCGCGATTTTTAAATCTTTTTCCTAAATTCCGCGCATTTTTCTTATTTTATTGTAAGTATTCACTCGCGAAATGTCCGATTTTTTAAAAATTTCAGAAACCAAGGATAAAATCTGAGCACCCAAAGTCTAAAAAGGCACTAAACTTGTGCCAAGAAAAAATTCAAAATTATATTTTTTGAAAGCAGTAACAATAAACAGATTTTGCCAACTTGCCTAAAAAAATTTTAATGTATGCTGAGTTTTTGATCCTAGTCAATACAAATATTTAAATTCTTTTAACGAAGCTAATAATCCGTCTATTTTTAATAATCTATATTTTAGGATGAAGAATAACTTTCATTGTTGATCTGCTATATTTTGTTATATTTGTTTTTGTGGACATTTCTGTTGAACTAAATATATGTCTTGGAAAAATCAAATGCTCACCTTTTAATGTTACCCTTTTCACTGCTTGCACGTTGTTTTTCCCCCCATCGGACATTCCTCAGCCATAAACAAATAACGGTTGAGATGTTTTCCTAATTGCCAGCGTGCTGCCGATGCCGAAATTCGTGGAGTGTTTTTTGCATGTCGATGTTGAGTTGCGTAATCCCCATGCAAATTGCGTGCGACGTGCGTGCTTGTGTGGGGGGGAGCGCAACTCGTATTTAAGGCAGGCAGCAGCTGGCATCTTTGCTTGCTTACTTGTTTTTCTTCCCTTACGACCTTGCACTTGTGTGAGTGCCCATCGTGTTGGGCTTCCGTTGAAGCCGTAGTTTGGTGTTTTCATTTGATGTTAATTCCTCTCTGCTTTCTGAGGCGTATGGGTTTGGCCTCTGGATATGTTTTACTTGTCAAGTATTTGACATTGATGTCTTAATGACCGATTTTAAATAACATCAGTGTAACTGCGAGTCGCCCGATCCTGCCACGTGAGATTCTACAAGGTAAAGTCGCCTGGCTTGTCAAAGGATGTAAAGTTCTGTTTTTCTTCTGCTGATCCTGCCACATCATTGAATGAAGAAAACCAATCATGGACCGTTTGTTTTAACTTCAAAGTTTTTTTTCATCCTGGACTCCAACGATTTCCTGCAAAGTGTAATCTAAGGACATGTGGTGACTATCTTACCTCTATTTAAATACTGATGTCTATTTTTATCGGAATTTTTAATATTTTTGAGGTCGTTTATATATATATATATATCATTAATTGTTAAATAAATGTTCATTTTTTCAAATATATTTGTCATGTATTCTTCTCAGAGAGGTCCACTCTAATTTTCCGCGAAATCTGCGCGAATGTCCCGCGAATTTCGCGCTCTTTTTCCCGCGACAAACTTGCAACCCTAGTCATGTGTTGTGACTGTACAAGCACTTAAGGGAAAAGACTAGGTTTTAAATCTCCTCTACTTGTTAAAAAAAATGTGCACAAAACCCAGATTGAAAAGGGGTAAATTTTTATTGTTATTTTTCACTAAGGAAATTTTGTATTCTTGATTTCATTAAAAGAATTTCCATTAAATATTTTTTACTTCTTGTGACATACAATGTAGCCGACATTCTGAAAATTACTATTAATGTACATAACATTGTTAATTATGGTCTTTTAATTAATAAGTTTTTGAAAAATTGTTGTATTTAATTACCTTTGAATTTGGTTCAATTGATAAGCCAAATGTAATAATCTAATGGGTGGTTCGCGGTAAAGCTCATTGTAAGGCTGTGCGGTCCTCAGACATCTGTAGGTTGGGTACCACTTTTCTCCACTAGGCTCTTACCTGTTAGCCAAGCAGTTAGGATTGCTTGTGCATGGGGTGAGGTAGTGGGGTCCACGGATTTTACATGCACGTATCCCCAAGTATACATGGTGGGTCTTCAGCGGGAGTCGTAAGCGGGACTTTCTAGGTGGAAGTCGGATGTTCGGTTGGGAACCACTGGTTTAACTTGACCAATAAATTTAAAAGTATAAAGAAAAAATCAAGCTACTAAAATTATACATTTAATAAAGATCTTACCTGTCCTGTACGACACACATGAATGAACATTATTATGTATGCATGAGCTGCAGACATGTAATGTAACAAAGGAGTAGACTGGGCACTTAGTGTAGCATCATTTACATTAGGAGCACTAATGAGTTCCTCTAGAAGTACACTCCCACCTGGAGGATCTAAAGGGCGATGCAAATGTTCTAAGCTCTGTAAAACTTCATTTAAATGCAGTAAACCTTGCTTTAAGACTTGGGGTTCATGTGCGAGGTTCTAAAATGAAATAGTTTGAAAATACATGAATATTTTAATATGAATACAAAGGAGAATGTCTAAACAGAATTAAGTAAAAGTATCAGCAAAATTATTTGCTATTTTATGAAGAAACATTTCATTAGAAGAAAATTATGCAAAACAAGAAATACAATATCAAAAAATATAGGATATTTACCTAATCCTAACACTATTTTTAATAAGACCTAACTGTCTTCAAAAAGCTTCAGTTATACCCTGGAGCTTATTAAACGTCATGTAATTGATATGTATGATTTATGATAGAAATGGACAGTTTTCAGGTGCACATGAATCTAACCCTAAAAATTTTTCATGTGTAAATGGAAGCATTCTTGGTAAAATTGCTATTTGGTGGCCAGTCTTATTGCAAAGAAAATACCTGCCAAAAACTTACACAGAGGTTGCAGCAAGGGAGCAGTAACAGAGTTTTTTTTTTTGAAAAATCCTTTTGGAATATTTTATATAACCCTTAGCGGTAACTACTGTAATTTTTTCAAAAAAAATCTGTGAGGGCATTTGGCACATTCTGTCTGACCTGAAATGGAATGGCTCTTTCATAGTGTTATCAACCTTTATATTCCAGATTCTTTAAAATTGTTGAAAAGTGAACATATTCTCCAGTCTGAGTGGGTGTGGGCCGTGGTAGCCTAGTGGTTAGCACGTCGGACTTCCACCTGGAAGGTCGCGCGTTCGATACCCACTGAAGGCCACCATGTATACTTGGGGATATGTGCATGTAAAATCCGTAGACCCCACTACCTCTCCCCGTGCGTAAGCAATCCTAAGGCCTCGGCTAACAGGTAGGGGTCTGGTGGAGAAAAGTCTGAGTGAGTGTATGCAGGCTTAAAACATTGTTTCTTTGAGAAACGCATTGCTCCCCTCCAAATCTAGCTTTTTTCTTAAGAATCTTCCCCTCTCACAATCCCATATTAATAACATAACAAGATTTTAAAGCCTTTTTTTCTTAGAACACAAAAAAAACTCCCTAGCATTGCAGCCCATAATGGACCATGGCCTCTCTAACAATTTTCCTTCAATTTCCTTGTCTTTTGCTTTTTCTTTCCAGTTTTGGACATATGGATTTTTAAGGTCTTTCTCCACCTCGTCTACCCATTTTTTAACCAGCCTTCCTCTTTTCCTCTGGCCCTGGCAATGTCCCTTGAAAATCTTCTTAGTGCATCTTGTTTTTCTATATCCTCACAAAGTGTCCCGTCCCAGCCATTGTATTCTCTTTGTTTTTACATAATTAATTATCTTTCCTTTAAATAATCTTTCAATTTCGAAATTAACGCTTCCTTCAAAAATCACCCTCTTTGACAGGTCCAAAAATAGCTCTTAGGATTTTCCTTTCCCAGTGATTAGCCTCTTCTCTTGTTTTTGAGTTAAAGTCCAGGTCTCTAACCCATAGGTAACTGTTATGCTGATTATAATTTTTTAAACCTGGATCTTTGTTTTCCTTGTTATTGATTTAGATGTTAATAATTTCTAAAGTGCAAAAAAACTGCGATTTCCAGCATTTATTCTTTGTTTAACCTCTGGCGTAATATTGTTGCTTTTGGTGATAACAGAACCCAAGTATTTCAATTCTGTAAAATTTTCAAATTGTGTTTCTTCATTTATCTTTAGTTCTGTGTTCGTATCAGTTCCATTACAATCCATTATGTATTTGGTATTTTTAATATTTACCTCAGAACACAGTTGGTTTATAACCTATCGCTTGATTGTCCGACTACGCAGTTGAGATTTGTGCTTCTTTCATAGCACAAACAGTTGTGAATAGAAAAAAATTATATTATCAAAGTGTATATAATAAAGTTAAACGTGGTGCAACAAAAGTGAGTATTATTTCGTAAACATGGTTCAGCAGTACAGTTTCACGACACCGCAGTTATGCTATAACGCAGGTGCCAAACCTGTCCACAAACACCCGCATTTTAATGGAGTTTAGCTGTATTCAAAGTGAAATTTCGTGACTTTTTCGTTACCGCTTGATGACACCTCGCATAGTGATTGTACCGGATATTATATATCAGGCAGAAATATTAATACGGCGAAAAATGACAGAAAAGTTGGCAAGCAAAATTTTACCGATTTTCTGGATCGGCAATTAAATTTTGGTGGGAAAATAGCATCAGGCAAAGATATTTACTTTCATTTCTTAATCAACCATAATAATCTGGCCACAACTGATCTTTTCTCTTTCAAAGTCCCCAATCTCCTTTTTTTGTTAAATATCAAGTCCTTTTTCTAATTTAAAAGTTCTTTACTTTCTTTTAAAAAATACTTTTCATAATTTTTTTTCATTCTCGATTGATTCAGATTAAGTGCTAATATTTTCTCTAAAGAATTTTATAGGAACTTTCTTAACACTGAATAATGGCTATAAATGGCTTCCATTAAGTCTAATAAGGATGAGAATGTAAACCTTTTATATATAAATAGTTTCAATGCATTTTTTTTCTTGTGAGAAATGTTGATTTTTGTATTAATTTCTAAAATTCTGATTCAATCAAACTGCATTATTGTTGCCAGTTTTTCTATTGTGTTTATTTCAACACATCGCTGTTTCTGTGCTTACTAACTATTTTTACAAAATATGTTTCCAATATTTTAAAACTTTTTAGCTAATTTAATACAAATACAAAAGTGAAGACCAGCAACAGGCTCAGGGCCCAGCTAGGCTGGTCCTAGTTAATTTAGTAGACCCCAACGAACATCAAGAGCTTTCTTTAAAAAGTTTTTACCCCACTGCAATTAACAGTCGCTTCCGGTAAACTATTCCAAGTGCCTACAACCCTATTGAAGTAGTAATTTTTCCTAATTTCAAGATGAGCCCGAGATTTGAAAAGCTTAAAACAATGACCTCTGGTTCTACCTTCAGCGCATAACTGTAGCCCATCGACATTTCTTGATTTATTGAATTTAAACAACTGAATCATGTCCCCTCTAACTCTTCTTTGCAGAAGACTACATATTGAGCCTCTTAAGCCTAACCTCATAATCTAAGTCTGAAAGACCACTTAACCTAGTAGCTCTCCTTTGAACCCTTTACAATAAGGAAATATCTTTCTTTAGGTAAGGAGACCAAAAAACTGAACAGCATACTTTAAGTGAGGTCTTACCAAACTTCTGTGTATATATATATATATATATATAATGGCAATACAACTTCCTCAGAATTGCATAATATCAGGACATGCTACTATAAATAACTAAACTATTTTTATTTGTTGCTAATACATTAACCCAAGAAAATAAGTAAAAAAAAATAGTAGTTCAAATGCTGATGTTTTTATGTAAAATTAATGTAATAGCAGGACAGTGATGTTGTACAAACATTCAGTTGGGGGAGGAAGGAGTTTGAAAACATAACAGGCTTTTTAAAATTTTCAAAAGATAAATAAAAATTACCAGTATTGACTTGCAAACACTTGAAATTGCTTGACATGTAGGAGTAACAGGAAAATCAATTGGTAAGTTGGGTAGTCCTAAAATAGCCATCAAAGGAACTAAGCCTTTCTGTCTAACAAACTCTCGACAGTGATCATCAGTTGAATTATTGCTTAATATTGCATCAACAAATCTCATCTGAAAAATAATTATGAACAAATGACACAGGCTAACTTTTACATTTCAAGCATAATACTACATGACAGAGTTGAGTTATTAACATTCCCCCCCCCCTCCCCCGATCATCTATATAAGAATTAGGCTTTGTAACAAAAAAAAATTATCAAGTTTCTTTTTTCTTTTATTTTTGCTAATTTTTTGCTTTTCCCACAAAAAAAGAAAAGTTTTTGCTTATCTAAAATTTTTAAAAAGTGGAAAAACCTCATCCCTGTGTTAAGAACTAAAAATTAATTTTAAAACGTTAGGGTTCTAAAATATTTTACTATAAATTGTTCACAAATAAAAAGATCATAATTTGTATCTACAACTACCATATAATTCCGAAAAAAACCCTCCCCCCCCACCCCCCGGAAAGTCTTGCCATTTACCCCAAGGGGGGGAAATCGGAATTGCAGAAAAACTTTAAATTTAGCATTATAGCAAGGTGGGATAATCGAAAGTTCTATACTCGATTATTAGGATTAAAACTCTTATTTTATTTTTTCTAAAAAAAATATATATATTAAAAGAGAATACATTTAATGTAGGTAATACTAATAATTAATTTCCCTATGACATTAACTTTTTTGACACAGTAAAAGCTCAATAAGAGCAGCATTTTGATAGAAGAAAATTTGCTCTTAAAATTCACGGCTGAATGCTAACCTAAAATGGCTCACTCAAACTCATGTGCATCGATGCAGTGAAACAGTGCTCCAACGCAACTGTTCGCTGATTTGTTGAATCTTTAGAGTGCTTGACTCCATTGTTGTCATATTGGGCAAAAGTTCGTTTACCACGCGGCTATTGATTAAAAGCACCTATTTGGCTATTTTTCCAGATGTTTTCGACTACTCGTTGGTGGAAAAATTTGGCAACCCGGATCGACTTTTACGTAGTTTCTAAAGAGAGAGGGCAACTGAAATCTT
The DNA here is from genome assembly GCA_038502835.1 of Octonoba sinensis. NCBI lineage: Eukaryota > Metazoa > Arthropoda > Arachnida > Araneae > Uloboridae > Octonoba > Octonoba sinensis. The sequence continues at coordinate 191,390,767 of CM076598.1, read as the reverse complement.
AATTTCTTTGTTTTTATGGGATGGGGGAAAACAGAATTTAGGTTCTCACTGAAAATTTATTTTTTTGCCCCATGGAGGGATAATCGGAGATGGGGGCTTTTTCGGAAGTATACGGTACCATTATCTTCCTTTTTTTTCAAAAGTAAACTTACCCCTCTTTCAAAATAAATGCCTCAATTAATTATGCTTGATTTATCATCAATTAAATCATTCAAAATTCAATTGGCAATTATTAATAATCAACTGACAAAGAAAACAGAAAAAATTTGTTTCGTGAGTTTGTAATTTAAATAATAAACGGCTTTTTGAAATCAACTAGTGTTTTCCTTTCTATAATCCTTTTCATAATCATAATTACTGTTTTAAAGATTACTATTATTGTAATTGTATACTACTATTTTTCCTGCTCATAATCAAATTAGACTTCAAGCTTGCAAATGTACTACTGCATTCTTCCTCTATAAGGAACACCCTATAGTCTGAACACTCTTGTTCATTCTCACGAGTGTTCAGATTAGAGAGAGTTCACTGTAATATAATTATAGTTATATTGAGAGATAACTTTAAAAAATAAAAAAAATATTTCTTTTGCGGACAGCCTTCTATTATGGACAATATATTTTGGTCCAGCTGATGTCCACTAAGAGGGGGTTTTACTGTATACATACATTTCATACATATATATATAGAGAGAGAGAGATAGAAAGAGATTGCTCTCTCTACTGTTGCATATATGACACTTGTGTACATATATTCGCACTACAATTAAAGAATTTTAACTTTTAGCTTAAAAAAATTTTTTTATATAAAAAAGTATAATTTCAGCATGTTGTGAATTTGACAATAATGTCGCCTACAACATACACACATTAATGTTTTGTTCTTAGAAACTTTATACCTTGTACTAACATACACAAGAGTTAGTTACATCCTTGAACAAAATATTAGAAGATAAAATTAAAATTACTTATTGTATTGATAATATATGCATACAAATGTCACAACTGCAAAACTGGATGTAGCAATATAATATATATATGTGCGTGTTTCTTTTTTTTTTTTTTTTTTCTTTTTTGCTACACAATTTTCTAATCTTTTAAAACAGTAAATTCTATTCAACATTGATTCCTTTTTCAGAAAGAAAACGTGCAACTGCAATAAATAGAACTGAAAATTATTTTTTATTATAGTGAAACCAAGACAATAAATAGTGAAGGTGATTTTTTTTTCTCTGTCCAGTGACTTACTGCACACTTTGAAACATTCTGATATACATTTGAAACTATTTATTATATATTTCAAAAACCCCATGTGTGTGTGTGTTTTAGTGAGTGTTGTAAAAATTGAGCAATTTTCTATAACCCTATAAGGTAAAGTGCCCTAAAGGTGACACTTTAACAAAACGGTTCCTAAAGCATTACAATGGCACATTTAAAGCATTGCCAATTTCGTAAAATAATTTAAATCAAGATTTTCTTTCTTTTTGAATGGTATTACTTCTTAAATCTCTTTAAATTGGTAATACTTTAAATGCTTTTTTATTTGAGGGTGTCAGCTTTCGGGCACTTTACCTTATAAACCAAGGTTCATGATTTTTTTAATTTTTTTAAAAAAAATCAAAAACAAAATCTGATTTTTTTTTATTTAAATCTATTTTTTATATTTTTTAAAAAAGACCTTAAATATTTTGGATATTTATTGTGTTACATTTAAATAAACAATATGGCATATTAATCAATATGCAAAAACACTTTAAGCTATTTTCACAGCAATGAAAAAAATTTTATAATAATAATGATAAACGAACTTTAATACAAATGCATGACTCAAATGAAACTTAACCCTACCAGGAATAATAGTGCACTCAGATTGTTGTTTTAAACACTATCATTTGTATTTATTTATTGTGTGCCATTTATTAAATTGATCTAAAGTACTATTTTTAAGATAAGAAACACAGAATGGTTCATGATTATTATGAATTCTAATTTGAATGATTGGATGAATTATGCTTTGCTGTTAAGACGCTTGAAGAATAAGAGTAATATTGCAAAATTTAAAAAACAGTAATTAGTTCTAAACTTATGAAATATGTTATACACATAGACAGATGGACCTAGGAAGTTTTTTTTTTTTTGAAACAGTGGTTGTAATTGCATCATCTCATTTTTAGAACACTTTCTAACATTGTCAAATCAATGATTTTTTTTAAAAAAGCACTTTATTTAAATTGCGATTTAAATCATGATTTAAATCAAGCCAATTTAAATCAACGAACCCTGTTATATACTGGTTGAAAGGTATTTTAATTTAGCAGTTTAAAGGCAAAATATAAAAAATGTTATTTAAGTTACTCATTTTTATCTCAAGTGATTTTTGTGGCATGAAAACAAAGTACTTCTTACAGAAATTCACTGCTTTCAAGTTTATTTAGAAAAATTTAACGAAAAATATAATTTACCACATTAAGAATGTAATCCACTAAAGGTACAGCAGTTTTTGAGCCAAAACCATTTGCTTCTCCAGTATTGCAACGATCATTTAAAGGTTTAGTTAAGGAACCTTGAACAGGGCCACCACCAGTATCTTCATCATCATCATCTTCTTCATCAGAAGACCCGGCCTCATTAGATAAGCTTGCAGCAATTCGAGTTACAGTGGCCGCAATATTCTCAGGTTTAGCTGTTGGTCTTGAGCATATAAATTTCGGATCACGACCCATTGCACACAACTCTTCTAACAGCTAACAAAATGGAAATAAACCAAATAAGTGTTCACATAACAGGTAACAAGTCTTTGAAGATGGGGAAAGGGAAAAGCAAGTGAACTTAATAGAACACAATTTAAAACAAACATTATGAAGTTTAAATACAACTTGAATTATATGAAAGCTTTCAAATGCATTTTTTTACACCAAACGTAAAAATTCCAATCCATGAAAACAAAACCTTCACAGATTCTGAGCTACCAAATTATAGTTTTACAGAATCATTTAATTAAATAAGAGACAGAAAATAATAGGCATGAATTTTATCAAAATTATCCGATTTTTTGGCAAAATCATTTTAAAATTTATCAAAATTATCCGATATTTTGGCAAAAAATTTTTTAAATTCACATTATATATTTTCTTATTCTACATGCAGAAGGTAATATACACAGTTCTGCACACAAAACAGTGACAGTCATAAAATTCTAAATATTTTATCAAATATGATAAAAAAAATTATTGATAATTTTGTACATAAAAAGAATACAGTAAAATTGCTAGATACAATTTTGTCAATTTTATAATAGAAAATGAAAGCGTAAGGTATTTCATAAGTACAGTTGAACTTTCTTAATATGAACTCGGTTAATACAAAATCACGGCTAAAACGAACATTTTGTTCAGCAAAGTTTGGTTTACTATTTAATTACACTAGATATCTCACGCATATTGCGAAGGCTAAAATAGAAATTTCGGCTAAGACTAACAATATTTCTGACCTATTCACGAAAATTTTCCTCGATTGCTATATAATTAAATTTTTTTTAAAGAAATAGTTGGTTATTTTGAGTCATTGTAAACCACCAAGTACGCATATGATAAAATTTAATGTACCTAAAAAAAAACAACTAACTAACCATTAAGGATTTTTTCTAAAATTGTTAAGGGGGGCCAGTACCCAAAAATGCCGAAAAATATCAAAAATTTTTTTTATTGGCTTAAGTAATAAAATAAATCTTTAAAAATGTTCCCTGAAAGTTTCTGAAAAATTGAAGCAATATTTATGGATTTCTCATTTATTTTATTAAGGTGTGAGGTGCCACCTTTTCATTCTAAAACCATAACTGTGCTGAATATAAGCCACATTTTTATTTTTTTTAAATAAAATAAACAAGAAGAAGCACTTTCATTGTAACTAACTGAAAAAAAAGAAGTTCCTTACTTGAAATTTTGTTAAAAAAAGGATTTCAGTTTTTGCAAGCCGAAAACTTAAAATGCTCTTTTCTCTCACTTTGTTTTTTGTGCATTTCATCTGAATCAAAATGCATAAGCTTTTTTAAATTTGTATCTATAATGTTGATTTTTTTCCACATGTTAATGAAACTATATGTAACAAATTTATGCTCCACTTTTATGATAACTTAATTCCCTTCTTTTTTAAATTCTTTTCAAAGATTTTTTGATTTTTCCGTTTTTTTTTTTTTTTTTTTTGCATTACTTCAGTTTTATTTTTTCCTCAAAAAGTATTTGGCTTATAAAAAAAATCAAAGCATAAAAGTTTTGTTTTTGAGTAATAAATTAATTAAAAACATGTTGAGACTTTATGCCAATTTTTAAAAAAGATGCATTTTTAAAAATTGCTAATTTTCTTTTAAAAGAGTAAATAATTCAAATTATATTTTAAAAATCCAGTTTCTTTAATATTAAATTTCTTATGATGTGATATAACATGACATGAGACAAAAATTGTAAATTTAAACAGCATAGAGAAAAAAAGTGGTCTCTTGGTACCCACCCCCCTTACATTAATTTTAAAAGGTAAGTTCACTTTTTCTCAATGTACTAGTAAGATTTAAAAGTAAAAAGTTAGTAAAAATAAATCATGTATTTTCACTATTTATTTTACTATGTATTATAAATATTAGTAATTAATTTTTAAATATAAACATGCATTTCTAATAGTTTTTACACAATTTTACATATTCACGGTTGTTGCAAATAACGGCAAATACGAACAAATTCGCGAATTTTGGCATTTTGTATTAAGCGAGTTCAACTGTAATTAAAATGCTTTGTTTAAAGATTGCAATAAAATGATATTGGAAACTTTGATAAGATGTCTTAACAAGAAAATTACGTAAAAATTACTTTTGTTACTAGCTAATATGTTTCATTGTTTGGTTTTGTAATGGTGCCTAACAAAATTTTGTATTATGCATTGAAAGTCTTCAAACTAAAAATTAAGCGTAAAAAATTTTTAAAAACGAAAATATAAACACTGGATTAAATATAGTTTACTCTTGTTAAGAAAAATGAGTAAACTTATACAGTACAGAACCTCCTATCCGGGAACCAAAAAAAACAGGAATTTTTTCGTGAATTTCCCGCCATTTTTGCAAAGCGCGTTTTTTTGCCGATTTAATAAAAATACGAATTTTTGAAAATACCTTTAAAAGTACGAATTTTTTCGTTACAAGTAACATATTCAACGTCTATAAATCTAATAATTTTGTTTAAAAATGATGTTTTTTAAAGGGAGTTAGCATAAACTTACTTGCAAAAGAAAATTTTTTTTAAAAAATGTCCGACGCTCTCTATTTTATTTCAATAATTAAACATGAAAGAAATATGTATTTAGATTCTTATGCATTTAATTGTCTGGTGAGTATTTGAAGAAGAATTGCAACAAAAGTCGGACTATATGAAAGTTTGGAAAATTTCTACAGTACCGAACCCCAAATTCGGAAAATCCTAAAATTCGGCATTTTTCCTGAAAATTTCAGATATTTTTTTTTTTTTTTTTTGTAAAATCAGAAAAATATTAATGTAAAAATCTGTTAAATTAATAAGTGTCAGTACATTTTGATTCAAATAGAAGCAATTTTGTAGATATATTTATGCTTTATATGAACTAAACTCAGAAAACCAAGATAAAATAAGAAAATCCTACTATGTTGAAAAGTGAAAATTAATTTCTTGGGCTCAGTTAAGCATCTATTTTCTTAAATTCTTAAAAATTTGTTTTTCAAGTTTTATTCCCTGGAAAAAGAAAAAAGAAAGATAAACAAACTTGCTCTTTTTTTTTTTTCTTTGTGGTCATAAATGATGCCCAGTAACCCTTGCAATTTGCACAAATGACCTGGCATTTTAGTTAGACTTCTCTGCTAATATTTTTCTTAGATGTAGCTCTATTTTCTTTTTCATACAATTGCAGGTGATTTAGTGAAATGGTTAACTATGAAAAACTGAGCAAAAAATTTTGACAAAAATATGAATTAAACGTATCTAACAAATTATGTTCCAATATATCTGCAGATCTCTACCAAAAGTTAGAAGGGAAAATAAAACGTAGGGGATAGGAATAATTATTGGGTTGCTACATTTCATGTTGGTTCTTTGGTTGTAACCCAATGACTGACCATCTTGTGCACTCAGTGGGAATAGAAGGGATCATAATCATACTATTTATAAAGACAAATTGCATGCTCCTTTTAAGAAAGGTAAAAAGCAACGATCAGCAAACAGCAAGTTTTCAAGTCAAAAAAAAGAGAGGTGGGGTGGGAAGGCTTTAATTTGGTGCCTCTATCGCCATCACTGTGAAGCCAAATTAGCTTTGTTTAACCAAATTTGAGACACACTCAACCATACAGTCCAGTTTTAATGTCTGTGATCATAATCGTCTTGAAGACAAACTCTAAATATACATATCTGTAAACGTATGAATGTATACATGGGATAACAAGTGAATCCCCCTCCCTCCCTGCAAAAATTTGTCGCAATGCCACCGAGTGCGACTTTACTTATATTCGACTAGAATCGAGCTAAGCTGAGCATTAAATATTCCTACAGATTTCTAGAGGACTTTAGGTGGAGTCTAAATCACTAAAATATAATCAGAATTGCTATACTGGTCGATAACACCCATGTCCTGGTTGGGATTTAAACCCTTTTTTATAGCATGGGTGTCTTGTGCTCTACAGCTTAGGACACCGGCAGCCTACATATCATGAAGTAGAATTCAAAAATACAAGCGATTAACCCCTTGACATGAAATGTCGAGTGTGACTTGTCATTCATTTCATGGACCACTGTAGATTTTGACGAGAAATTATTATTTTTTAGTGTTATTCAGATGTTCTTTAACAACATCAATCTAATTAATGAAAATACAAACTTCAAACTAAAATACTCTCTTAGTTTTCACGTAACCATTCAGTTATGCGAAATTAAATAGTATTTTTGCTCGCATTAAATTCCATTTAAATTGCATGACAAAGGGATAATGTTAAAGCAGAGAATAGTCAAAAAAACTTTCTTGATCACAATTTATTGGTGTTTACGAGGAAAAGTCTCTTCTTATAATATATAATCTGCTTAAGTGTCTGTTTGTCGCCGACAGCTTATTGGTTCTTGCATAACTGTAATGCAGTTGCCTTTGTTGTAACACATTATAAAACATTTCTCTAGCATTTTGAGTGAGGCATCGCTAGATTTGCAATCTCCGTTAAAAATTAAAGTAAACGCGAATTTGATTTAATCCTTCTTTCCTTGTTTTAATTTATCGTCTGCGTTTCTTATAAATATTAAAGTGGCAGCCGTTCTTTAAAACTATTGTTTTGACGATGATTATGTTGGATATAAATAAATATTTTATTTTACAGATTATTATAACTTAGATTTTTTTTTTTTTTTGGTAAGAATATTTTTTTTCGAAACTATTATATGTTTATTATTTTTTCATGAAACTTTACTGTTCTACCTGATAAAAATCTCTTTGAATTGATGTGCTTTCCAGTTACTGGGAGAATTTTATATTTATAATCTCTAGAACAGTGGTCATTTTGTATGGCCGCCGGCTTACTAACAAAGTAAAAATTAAAGCTATTAGTGATGCCTTATTAGGTTCTGATACATTGCTTTTCTTCTCACCTAGCTGGGGAAAAAGCCTATTCATTTTCTATGAGTGCGCTTTTATTAATTTAATTGGAAAATGTCTTATAATTTTAAACATGATGCCATGCACAAAAATTAAGTAAAACCAAGTCAAAATTTATTCTATAAATGTTCAGTACAAAGTTGAAATGATAACCTGTTATTTTTGCTTGAAAAGCTGAAACTGGTCACTGAAAGGAAAGATCAAAAGTTTTATGTCATGCAAAATATTGGCATGAAATTAGCTTTATTTAGCTCTGCTAAACATTTAAAATTGCATTATAATTATTGCAAAAAAATACATTAGTATATAGATTTAATAAATAAAAATAATTTAGAGAAATCTACTTTTTTTAAACCTTGTTTTGGCTTGACTGAGCAAAAGCAAATTTTAAAGATGTAATATGGTATTTTACACGTAGAAATTTTCTGCATATATAACAGAAAATTTTCTTCCCCAAATTAATGCTGGATACTCTACTGGATGCGCTGCTGGATATATTTCTTTACATGCCATATACATAGCTGCCAACCGGTCAGAGAAAAAAATAGGAACATAATGCCCAAAAAATAGGAACACAAAAATATTCGCCATATATAATACACAAAAGGATATCGTCAAACGAAAAAGGCAAAGTCTTTGCACCCCTTTCCGCAGCAAGATTTAATAAGTGACACAAGCAACCAAATACAATTAAATTAGGCTGTTTTTCTTTCAAATATGCAGCGACTCCTTTTTTTCTTTCCCAACATAACATTGGCATTATCACAGGAGAGGGACAAGCAGTTTACCCATGGAATGTCATGTGTAGTAAATTCAGTGCATAATAAGTCTGCTATATTTTTACCTGTGCTTGCTTCATTTAAAATTGGCAAAGAAAAGAGAGTGCACACTATCTGCCCAGCTATTTCATCAAAGAAAGTAACAACCAATGGGTACATTTGATTATTTGAACAGTCATTGCTCCCATCGGTAGCAATAGAAAATGGGTTACTTTTTAAAATGTTGGAAATACTTTTAGTGGAGTTACTTGCTAGTTCTTGCACTAAATGACTCGTTTTAGTTCTGCCGCACGAGTACTTTTTCACTTCCACCGAATTCGGAAACATAGCAGTCAATAATTTTGAAATATGATCGGCTGCAGATAAAGGAAGATTGTGTTCTAGAAGAAAATTCGTGAACATCAATTCAGCTCTTATGACACTAAGGTCCGAAGTAGTAGATACAAAATTAATTTTTGACGAACTTTTAACATTACTGTACGTTGAGACGTGCTTTGCAGTTTTAGTGTGAGCATTAATGTCGCAATTGCAAGTACAACAAAAAGCATACGAATTTCCCTTTTTCGATGTCTTTATAAAATGAAACTCGTCGCTGTAATTACCGCGAAAAGTTTGAATTCTGCGCGGTTTCGACATGTTTAACCAGCATCAATTAAATTCGAAACTAACGAATACCGCCGTGATAAACAAAAGAAACTTACAATCCAGTTACAGTTGAAGCTAAGAAATCACAACGTCATCACAAGCTGTCTATCGAAATTGGAGGCGAGACGCAACGCACGCATACCTCGGATGTGGGTGCCAGCATGTTTTCGTCCTACACGGACGCTGATCGGAAGTTTTGGCATCATAGTGTAATAAAGCAGGTGCGTAGGCGTGGCTTAAAGTTTCAACAAATCTGGAGTGGTTAAAACGCTTCGGCTAAATCCTGAACTTAAGCGCAAAAGGCAAATTTGAAACTATTTTTAAAAGGGGAAATAACTTTCTAATAAGCTAAAAATAGGAACATTTGAATCTGAAATCGTATTTCCGGAACAAAGCTTTAAAATCGGAACTAATACGGTTAATTCGGAGCACTTGGCAGCTATGCAGATATCTAGATATTTATTGCAGTGCCGGATAATTTCGTCCGTGGCTGAATCGGATATCCGGTTGCATTAGATAGTAAAAATTAGCTGGACACTGAAGACTTACCAGATATCCATTTCATCCTTAATAACAAGTAATATTTTAGTTCAAAAGAAATTTTTAAATCTTACTTTGATTATTGCAGCTGTAGCATCTGTTCTTAAACTAGGTTGGTGTCGCATTAGTTCATCCATTGCATTGCCCAAATTACTGGCAGCATCTCCAATTGGATCAGAGCTTCGCCGTCTACGCATGGCTGGCAGGTATTCTGGCGACACAAGGACTCGAAACAATTTTTCAAAAGGTTTGCAAGTAACAAAAGACTGCAAACCACGGCTATTGAGACATAATGCACTAAAAACATTAGGAAGTGAAGCTAAAACTTCTCTAGTTGCAGGAACCTTTTGAAGAAAAAAAAATCATTAGGATTTAGCACAATAATTAGTGCATGCAAAAATCTTCCTAAACTCAGTACCCGGGGCTAATAACAAATGGATAATTTCTAACTTAAGAACAAAATCAAAATTAGGAATAATTGGAGAAAAAATTGCACCGTCTTAGAATAGACTGTCTACAGATTTTCAAAAGTGAATTTTTGTGACCGTTCAGGGATTCAGTGAATCATGTTTTTGACGGAAATAGGATATCTGGCTTTGATGTTTGAAACTTTTAAATTCTACGCATATTTTTAGACATCCCACAGCTTTAAAAGTAGTAAGTTCATAATTCACAATCATTTTCAAAACATGTTGATAAATTAATTTAAAAGAATAAAATTTAGTATGCCGGATATTTCATGCAGTGGCCAGATCAGATTACAGATATTTAAAAACCTGTTGAATACTGGATATTCAGTGTTGTCTTAAGGCAGACATTAATTTAAAAGCTATGAAAACATAATTTCTGATGATTAAACCATCATAAATGTGATAAATCTATTACAAATGTGATAAATCACTCAAAAAGTGTCAACCATTGGTGCACTCACCCTATATGCCCTTGACATAGTTTTTAATTGGCAGTTTTTTCTTGATGATCAATTTGAATTAGTAAAAAAACTTGAGTTACACATTTAGATTATACAGTAAAACTGTAGCAGACACCTACAGGACAAAAATATTTGTCAGTAATAGAGGTGTCTGCAGAAGAGGGGATTTTTTTTTTTTTTTATGTTCAATGATTTGCTGCAGGGGGCAGAATTCTACTATAAAAATTCAGGACATTTCAATAAATAGCATTTGTATTGAGTGCAATACCTCTTTCACTAGCAAAGCATGAAGTACCACCTCCGTTAATCCATTATCTTGCATCGATGGCAGAAGTGATGGTTCTTGAAACACATAAACGGTGACAACGTCAGTAGCTACAGAAAACAAAATCATTTAAATTAGAACAAAATTATATCAAATGAATCTTTATTGAGTTCATCAGCACATGATATAGAGCAGCGTTTCCCAACCATAGGTTCGTGTGGTGTGGTATGGGAGTGGACAGAAATATTGTAATGGCAGAATTTTTAATTTCCAATGTAAAAGAAATAAAATAATAAATTAACATATATATTTGGACAGAGAGTGAAATAAATTTCTAATAAATTGTTTTTCTGATATTGCAGAAACGTTGTGGACTGGCATAGTAAGCATAAATAAAAAATTTGAAATACACTTAATTTTACTTTTGCCAGTTTCAAAAAATTTGGATCATAAAGTGGTACTAGAGGTTATTCACAGATTTATTTTACATTTTGAATGCTTGTTTCTTCATTCAATTCTAGGGCACGACAGATGCATTAGTGCCATTTATTCAAAAAATTAGCCAACAGCATCTGCAGCAGATGTTAACTTTGTTGGATATCAGTGTAGTGTTTTTCCCATGCAAGTTAGTTTTGGTCACATCGGATGGGGGCGTGCTGACACGATTGACAACATCGTGAATCAGAGAGCAGCACGTGCCTGGCCCATGTGTATAAAACCGAGTGATTCCAAGTCGGAAGTAGGTCCGAGTTAGTTAATTTAACATGGTAGTATTGTTTGATTAGATATTGTATCGACTAAGATATGTTTGGCTAGTATGCCATTTAGTGAAGGCCGTGGTAGCCTAGTGGTCAGAGCGTTAGACATCCATCTGGAAGGTCGCGCGTTCGATACCCGCTGAAGACCCACCATGTACACTCGGGGATACGTGCATGTAAAATCTGTGGGCCCCACTACCTCGCCCCATGCGCAAGCAATCCTAAGGCCTCGGCTAACAGGTACGGGTCTGGTAGAGAGAAGTATGCCATTTAGTTATTTTATTTCTGTTCAAAATTATTTTTAATATTTTTAAATAAATATTCATTAATTCTTATAAAGTGAGGTTTACCATTTTTAAGAGCTATTATTATTGAGGGAATGCTTACAAACGTAGGAAAACGGCCCATTAGCCTTGAAAAACATCTAAATGCTGATGCAACACAGATGCCTTCCATAGGGGAAAAAGTCATTTAGACTTTTTTCATTTCACAATGACGAGTATTGAAAATCACTTCAGTGTAACCAGTAAAAAAGAAAAGATGTGGAAAATTTCCCTATCCCACTACTATTTTTTCCCCTTTGGATTTTCTCCTCTCCTATTTCTTTTCAAATACTATTAAAAAAATAAATGCAAAATTGGATAGATAAAAAACAATCACAAGAAAAGGTAACACAGCAAAATTATTTAAGGCACATGCAGAGAATTCCATTCTGGAAATTCCTACCTTCAATTCCCAACTTTGTTTACTGGTTAATGGTTTAATGTTACATGAATCCCTTAATTTTGACAAAACAGGAAGAACAATACTTCGCAAATCTTTATGCAACTTATTTATTTTAAATCTAATATTTGTTTGAATTTGTAGCAATAAAGATTCTTGAGAGCCCAAAATGTCTTGTACCACTTTCAAAATGCATTGTTTTAAAAATAGTGCGAGAGTTAAGATAATCGTTTAAAGATATTGAACAGAATTTAATGGATGAATTTAAAATTAATGTGCAATATTTGTTCTCATACATGAGAATGGGCCCGACAGCAAAATTTCTTTTTTACCTTCAATCACTTCTTCGCAATTCTCGATGACAATCGGAGGTGAGGAGGGAAAGATGTTTGACATTTTTGCGTGAAGAAAATTTCCAACAAAACAGGGGGGGGGGGGGGCTCAATTTATCATGGAAGCTTGTAATATTCTTTTACTGTAAGTAAAAGATTGCAAAAGGTGGACCACCCTTCTCACAGCGTTTTAGGCTTTAGAATCTCTTTTCAGAGCAGAAAATTTGCATTTTGGACTGAAAACATGGTTGTGTGGTCTTGGTAAAAGTCTTAATTCAATGTATTTAATGACAACTTATTGTTGATTGTACCATAAATAATGGCTTAAATTGAACTATAAATATTTAGTGCAATTACAGCTACTAAAACAGGTATAATTACAGGTGTTAATTTTTAAGTGCAGGGAAGAGCTTCATAAATGGAGAGGAATTAACTTTTTTGGAAGGGAGAAAAATAGCAATATTATTCGACTATCCACATACACCACACACAAGATGATTTTGTTTTTAATAATGATATTTTCTCGGTAACGTTATATACAAGTGCAAAATGCAGATTTTCACATTTTCAAATGTTCCGAGAGGGAGTATCCCTACTGTCTGTTTTAAAGGAAGGGATCTCAGAAATGTCCTCTGGAATCCTACCATCCCGCCCCAAATTTTTTAGCTCTTTAACTAAATGAAGTAAGATAATATATGATACACTTTTTAAAGTAAAGTTTAAAATGCTAATATTTTAAGTAGATCGTTTGGAGACATCGCTGATACTTTGTAATTCTTTAAATACCAGTTTTTATGACAAAGAAGGCACATTTTATTTTAAATCGCTTTTGAATGGAAGAGTCATTTTTTTCAAAATGGTGCAATATGTTCAGAAAGATTTAATGTATGTTAATTTAAAATTATTTTTAAAAAACTGTTGCTCAAAACCTTTTAGAAAAATTAAGAATCATTTGGATATTAAAAATATTTTTATCCAAATGTAGTAACTTGTTCAGAATCAACCACCACCATAAGGAGAGGGGGGGGGAAATACTAAAACACTCACTATTTATGGAGTTTTTTGAAAAAAACTGATATTTATTAAATTTTAAAATAATACAAAAAAAATTTTTTCATTTTAAGTGTTCAAAACCCTTTACATTCGACTTTTACATGTTGCAAACTTGGTATTTTTACCTTATTTTGATTTTTCTTTCATGCCACATACTATGTGTAAAATTAGCGCTTTGTTGTTGTTGTTGTTATACAGCAATCTCTTAGGATCTGCTTTTGGGTTTATGATACTTTTTATTATTTTATGACTAGTTCATAATATTAAAGCATATTTAGTGAAATTATAAAGATCTTTTTTGGTCTATTTTTCTTTTCTTTTTATTGCATCAAATTAATGTGACGTATAATGCATAATAAGACACAGCATATTTATTATCTGTGAATTATGCATTGCTGTGTTTATCTGCAACCTTTTTTCCAGCATTCCAAAAAATGTTACCTGTAGAATATACTACCAAAAATATAGAACTTCAGTAAAAATGTGGAATTAGCGCAGTTCAGGCACAGAAAAGAATAAAAAATTTCCTTTTGACACACTACGCTGCAGTGCATTATGATGCAGAATTAACGCCCCTAAAAATATTTTTTTATGATCCCAAATGTTTTAATAGTTTGAAGAATTTTTTGCCATTGGCCAATGGAAAAGAAAAATATTCAGCCATCTTTTAAACAATCTGCATCAACCCATCGGCCAAAAAAAAAATGCCATTGATCGAGCACTAATCAATTACGACTTTTTCTGTGCAGAGAGAAAAGAGCCGTAAATATGAATATTTACAAAAATGTAAATTTTTGCATTATTTTTCGGCTTTTTCCATTTTATAGTCGAACCAGAAGATAATGATTAATTTTAAAATTTGTATTCACATTACTTTCTTCCAACTTTTCTGAGTTATAGGAATAAGAAATTTGAAAATATATAAGTTTTAATACTTCTGTAAATTTACATAACTTTTAGCAAATTTTGTACATTTCAAACCAAATTTGAGCCAAAAGTTGTTTAATGATTGATTCAAAATTTTATGCTCTTGCCAGTCCATAACTTTTTCACCGACTGAGAAAACAATTTTCCAAAAAACGATTTCCGAACACAGATGTTTGTTGCCCTTTTAATATTTCAAAAATACCCACCAATAAAAGAATAATAATTCTTAAAAATTTTAATTCTTGTAGCGATTATTCTAGCTTCAACTTATACTTCCATGTTTCACAATAAGGTGTTCATTTCTTGTTTTGGATTATTATGCAACACGGAAAATAAATAAGCTTGAAAATTTTAGTTTTCTTACCTGTTACCAGCGACTACAAAATGGTTTCGCATTTTCCCCATTTTCTGTTGGATTTTAGAGGGGGGTTAAGAGAAAACAGTTAGGAACCACACTGATGTAGAGGAATATGATAAAAAATTAAAGAATATCGAATTTATTTCTTTTGAAGTGCAAAAAACTGAATTCAAAAGGAATAAAAAGTTTTAAAAATAGGGTTCTTAAGTATCAAAAATCATTAATTCCTGATTCAAAAAAGAAAGAAAGAAAAAACATACATACCCAATAGAAACAATGAGGGACCATAATATTCGGCATTGCTTATGATATGTTTTAAAGATTGTGGAAGAGTTCCCTCCATCACTAAAAAAAAAAAAAACATTTATGTAAGCAAAATTGAAAAAATATAAATACACAATTAGTTTCCAATTTTGAAACAATATACTACTTCAGAAGAAAAAAGTTTCCACCCAAACAATAAATAAAAGTAAACATTAAAGTACAAACTGAAAATACTACAGAAGAATAAAATAAACCAGACAAGATACAGCATATCCGAGAAAGCTGAAATTTAAAATGATTATGGCCATGGACAAAATAATACATCAATAGGAAAACGGGTACCTGGAGTTGGTGACTTGAAAGTATGTGGTTTCAATAAAAAAGAATTTAAAAGGAGGTCATTTATGCATCCATACTATTGTAGTTTCTAATGGAAAAATATAAATGTTTTTGCAATTTGTTCAAAAAAAAATAACTTGTAGCGGCTTTCGACTACTGCCAAAAAAATATTGGGTGGCTGGCGAACCCCCAATAGTCCAAAATAAATATTTACTCAAAAATTCAAAAAGAACGCATTTTGTTCTTTCAGAAATAGCATATAACTTATGGCCAAAAAAGTGGAAATCCGTGTTTTCTCAGAAAAATAGCATGCTTGATATTACAGTTCAAAAGAAATCCTAGAGCAAAAGGTTGAAAAAAAATGCCTCTCGTAAGAAAAGTTGATGTATTTAGCTGAATTGCTTTGCATGAATGGTTAGACACCGCTCACACAAGGTGTATTTTTAGGACTTTAATTTGTAAATATTTGTTCTAGAAAGCCCCTAAATTTCCTCCCAGAAGAGTTTAAAATTGCAGGTTTTAAAATCCAAGTGTGAAAAATTTACGGGGAAAACCCACATTCTCTTGTCTACCTTCCCTACTGTCTTTAAGCATAAACTAATGAATGCATTTTTAGCAATAAAATTTTGAAGAGATTCAAGGAGGAGAACAGACTATTTAAAATGCAAAATCTTAGTTAATTTTGGAATTTTGTCGTATAGTGAGAAATTCTTGGTAAATGCTCTGTCTTATATAGAATATCTGCACTTATAAAGGGCACCATTTCTCAAATTACCTTCGGGCTTCATTTAGTCTTTAAAAAAAATCAGCTTTGAAATCCATACCTTAAATATGGCTATTTCGTATTTAACCAACTACTCAAAAAAAGGAAAGTTTCTTTTTTTTTTTATCAGATTTTAATTTCAATTTTGGGAAAGATAGAACTTTAATTAATACAGAAATGAAAATGTTTACAATCTTTTATTTACTTACAATGTCTAATGCTATCAGCAAAAGCAGGATCTTGAATTGATTTTTTCAAAAAATTTAGCATTGATTTTAAAAGAGCTGCTCGTTGGGGGAAGCATTGTAAACCTAAAAGAAATGCATAAGTACTAGATTAATTGATGACATTAGCATTTTGTATATAAAAAAAGAATTAAGACCATTAAGGTACATACACAAAAAGTCCACAATAGCAAGATTTTTTCAACAATCCAGTCAAATATATTGTGTTCAATCCATATATACCACTGCTACAAGAGTTAAAACTACTTTAACTTATTTCATAGCTCACAAAGATAGAGTCCTGATTATCGAAGCATTGCTTAAGCGAGAGAGAGAAGGGCGTCGCTGAAAAAATTTTCAGTTTTTCCGTTCTGACAAAAATCAGTTCTGAAAGAAAACATTTATTCTTTGTTGTCAGCTTCTTTGTCTATAAGACTAAACAGCAAGAAAAGTTTACAATGGCAATTCTGATGACTCTATAAAATATCCTAATACTGCAGCAAAGAAATGTTCATCATGCTATAAACAAAAGACCATCAACAGCTTTTTTAATGTTAGTATTTTCAAAATTTTCCCAGTTGTAGGAAGTGTACTTAAAAGTACTGTAAATATAAGTATTAATAAAGTGTGTTATAAAAAAAGGATTCAATTTCAATTTTTATAATTTATTTTTAACTACTTAACATGTTGCATAAAGCATATGCAGCAGCTCTCCTCAGATGCAAATGGAAAAAGTGCCAGTTTGTGTCAGATTGTAGTCAGGCCCAGTTGTGCCTACTGACCTCGAGAATCACTCGACTGTGCATGGTCTGGCGGGAAGTGACACAAATTGAACGCCATCGCATCACCTCCATCGTAGCCATGGTATGTGTGCTTTACGTGCTGTATCAGTCTTTAATATTATGATTAAGTTTGTTTCTGGAAGTTGTAATGTGTGAGGTGACCAAGTTAGATTCACATCTATTAGCTCACCAAAATATTGCCCCAGGGTTACATTAAATTCAGTTACTGGGATTTTATTTTCTGTAGAAAGGGACTGCGTGTGAATGGGCATTTATGTGCATTTAGTTTAGTTGGCACTCAATTCTCATTGTAGTAATCATATTTTTTAGATTATGAGCAATGGACCAGAATTGCTATTTAATTGGTAGGCAAAGGCGTATAGTGCTGCACAGATGTGGGATGTTGCTTGTATAAATATTTCATAGTAGGGTATCCATTCTTATTAGCTCTCCTTTTAGATATGAATCACATATATTGTCTATTTGTTATAATTGTGGATGTTATAATTGTGGATGTTATATACAGGGAGCGTAGCAAATTCTTTCAATGAAAAATAAGCACTTTTAAGCACTTTTTAAGCACTCAAAAAAATATATTAAGCACTCAAAAAAAGATTATTTTTGCTATGCAGATTACATCCCCCACCCCCAAATTGCTAAAACTTCTTTATATAAATAATATAAAATTTATATTACAACATAACAGCAAAAAAAAGAAAATAAAGATTTAATTACATTCCATCGTGATTTCCTGCAATTATCTTTCTGTGAAAATAAGGAATTAGCGCCACCCCCCCCCCCCCCCGAAATTTTGATTCTCATTCCACTGACCAAGGGAAGCTCATGCCTTCTATTTTCAGTTCCCAAACCAAACGCCAAAGTATTTAAAAGTTCGCTGGGAATTGCAGACTAAACAAAGAACAAAGCTCTCCCTGCTATATTTTTGAAAAAATTCCACATCACTAGGGGGGGGGGGCAGAGAGAGGGTCATGGATTCCCTTCTTGTTGCGCCACAGCAATATCATGCACTGTACCAAGCCCCAAATTCGACACACTGGAGAGCGGTGTTAGGGCGAATTTTGGAACAGGACCAAAAATGGCGGATTCTCGGAATCGTTAACGCTAACACGCGTCTTTTTACGCAAAATTGCAATATCATCTTAACTCATAGACAACAAAAGTGACTTTTTTTTTGTTGTTGTTTTATCGGAGAAAGGACGCTTTCAACCAATGGGAAATCGGCATTTGAGCTGACCGCGCGCAATGAAAGGAAATTCCGCAAAACGAAACTCGGACGCTGCCGGTTTGGAGATTGAAAACGATAATTTTCCCTGATATTTTTGGGAACTTTGAATATCCCCTGATAATTTCCAGAACATAAAACTTCCCTGATAAGTCCCTTTTTCCAAAAAGTGGGTCCCTACGCAAAAAATAGCATATCATGGTTTTAAAGATACAAATGAAAAATAAACCTTTTACGGAAAGAAATGTTTTTCAATGCAATTAACAATTGATTCAATAACAATTTGACGAAATCCATTATTTAAAATCCAATATTCAAAACCCAAAAATCAAATGATTAATTCTTGGCCCAATGTCAGATTCGCGAATTTTTTGCAATATCGATTACACGGACAGTATAAGGACTGCCAGTAAGGCTATAACAAATTAAATAGGAAAATATTTATTATTTTTATTCAAAATAAAAGCTAAGAAAAAATCTTAATCCCGAAAACGAAGGCTTTACGAAAATTCGCTGTCGCAAAAACGAGACGTTTTCCTACCATAGTATTTAAAAAAAAGAAAACCTCATATTTCCGATATTATCCAGCTGATTTTATCCTTAAAGAAATCTTTGGACATTAAATCTATGTTTTGTTCAAAAGAAATCAGTTCTGTTCAGAGCCGCTGCAAAAGGGAAGTTCAGGAAAGGAAACGGGCGTCAATGTGAGCTGGCGCCGTCTCCTTATTACTCGCTCTTCATCTTAAAAAAGCTTAAAGAAATATTGACATGCAAAAAAAATTTTGCGTATCAATTCTCTATAGATTTAACTTTATTTTTTTCCGGGATAAAAATTACTCGCCTTGGGTTACGAGTAATTAAAAATTTTTTTTTTTTTTTTTTGCGTCCCCACCTCCGATTTTTGCGCATTTGACGCACTATAGCACGTCCGCGGCATCGCTGAGGCTACTTTCCTTGTACTATTCGGGAAAGGAACACTTATTTGGTATTTTTCTTCACTTATACCGTTTTAGCGCCTCCTCCGATAATTTCGCGAAAATTCAGGAGGGCGCTTATTCAGTATTTTACGATAAAGCAACCCTTCTTGCAACACAAGCATGTTTCTTCCCTTCCTCCCTCATTTAGAGAAATGTTGGGAAAACCAGTTTAGAATGGTAAGCGGAAGCCACCCTTCTTTGCTTCTCGCGAAATTCATGGCGACATTCGGCGGTCGAACGAAAAAATATATCTTTGCATAAGGGGAAGTAAGCACTTCTTACAAACATGGATGAAAAATAAGCACTTTTAAAAGCTTTTAAAATCAAAAGCAAAAACAAGCACTATTAAGCACTTTTAAAAACCGCTACGCACCCTGTATAATTAGTGTTTGCTGGGGGAAGGGGGGATTTAAAGCAAAATTATTCCATTTACACTCCAAAGCTTTTGAATCAAGCATCAAGAAAGAGGACATGGAATTAAACAGTTTTGATTGTTTCCAAATTCATCTTTTTGGTAAACTGAAATAAGAACTTGTAAATCTAATTCATTTTGCTAAATTTATACTGCAATTTTATGGAAATTAATTTAAGTCTCTTTCATGGTAAATGAATAAAGTTTGTTAAATTTTCAATGGCTTTTATGCTCTTCTATTAGGACTGTTTTCTTAACCATGAACATATTATAATTATTACAACTTGCTGTTTACAGCTAGATTTTTTTTTTCTTGTAATTTTAAAAATGTTTCAACCATAATTACACTTTCGTTATTTACTTACAGGGTTCAGTCTTGATGATAAATAAAATGATTAAATAGGAATATATTTTGGAATGTGTTAATGTTTAAAAATGTTTCGTATGGTGTTCAAAGATTACTGAAATAATACTACTTCACAACAATAAAAAAAGTCAAGATTTTTAAAATTCAAGTTAAAAACTAGATTGCTGGACCTTATTGTTGAAACAATAATTTTAAGTAAAATTTTTCTTTCCCCCTGCCTCTGATATAATACTTTAAAATTTTAGAATACACAAAAAGGAGTAGCCTGAATGTATCTTTATTGGATGCTAATTCAAAACTTCATGCTTAATGGCCTAACAAAATTGTCCTCATGGATGCAATAGAAAACATAATTCATGCATCAAGCAGATTTAAATAAGACACTCAGTGCCAAAATAAAATAAAAAGATATTTAAAATAAGTTTAAAGTTCAACTTGAACAAGGACTAATGGGTGTCTTAACTCTAAGGTTTATCCTGAATGGTCATACTATTTGAAAACAAAACAAGTGAAAGAAAAAAAAGCAAGGATGAATCCCTTTCACAACCAAAAGTCACTAATTATTCCTTTAGTGTTAAAAACTTAAAAAACAACTTAGTGTTTAAAAACTTAAAAACAGCTTAGTGTTAACTTAAAATAAGTGTTAAGAACTTTAAAAAAGTGTTCAGAACTTAAAAGAACTTTTACTTCTTTAAAAAATCAATAATACTCCACAATATTAATAAAATATTCTTTAACAGCCATTAAAAATGAGCCATTTTCAAAGTTATTTTAAATAATATGTTTTTAAGTTTGTGGTAAAAACTGATATATATATATATATATATATATATACACACAAAGAGAATAGCTTCCCTATGAAGGCGAGCAAAGTAATAATCCCTTGTAACTGTGGAGAGGTTTACATAGGCACCACAAGAGTATCAATACAAGAATAAAACATTAAAGACACTGCTGCCTTAAACAATCTCAGAAGTCAGCCATTGCTGAGCATACTATTGCTACGGGACACCAGCCTCTGTTTGAAGAAACTAAAGTGCTCTCTACAAATATTCATTACTTTGCTTGCCTTCATAAAGAAGCTATTGAAATACATACACATCCTTACAACATAAATAGGAAAAAAGAAAATTTTGAAAGTGAACAAATTATGGGTTCTACTGCTTTAAAAAGCACCAATCAATGCCAAAAACAACGGAGGAACCAATCGGAAGCAGTTCCAGCAAGCCTGAGATTAGTGAATGAGATTTAAGCACATGTGATGAAGCCTGAAACATGTCAGGCAAAACATCTGCCAGAAATATCTTGGTTGGACCACGACCTATTAGCCCAGAAAATATGTTTAGTAAATATCTTTTGTTGTGGAAACACTTTTTTTCCCTTTACAATATTATATATAAAAATCAGTGCATATCTTGCTATTTAAGAATTAAAAAAAAATAGATTGGAAAAAGTTTAGTGATAAGTTTTACTTTTGTAGCCATGGTAGCTAGAGTTAGAATCATTACAATTGGATTCCTAAAAATCATGGCACTCGGATCAACCATCAACCCGCTTATATGGTCAAGATCGACCAGTCCATAAAGGTGATGGTTTTCACAGGGCTTCACTGAATTAATAATAAGAGTTTTAAAAAATCTCTTATTGACATTAATAGTTTTCAAAGAGTAATTTTTTTTTCTTTAATTAATTTATTTCTGTTTTCACAGGATTTTTCAGTCTAATAAGATAAGAGGTCCCTAATTGTAATTCATTTTAAACAATTAATTTCAAACTAACCTTTCTTGCTATCAACATGCTTATAACTGTTATTTTCAACATTTAATCCAACAACTTCACATTTTTCAATATGTTCTGGTAGCCTAAAGTAGAATAAAAATATTAAAGGGCATTGCATTTTATAAAAGCATATATAGAAAGACCATCATGCATTGTAGAAACAGAGAAGTTAACTAAGCTCAAGAATGAAATGAGAAAAAACTAAAATCAATGATGCAATATGCAATATTTATTTTCGCTAACATGCAGGCAGTAACAAACATATCAGGTCAATTCACGTATATGTGTCTAAGTTTGAAATTAAAGTGAGAAAAAATAAATCAATTGAATAAGGATGCATTTTTTCCCCCATAGATAGGATGGGGAAAATACATACCAAACATCAGTTAACAATTAAATAATTTTATTTTATATAAAGACACTTATTAAGAGCTGTAAAAATAATCACAAGTTTGACAGCCTTATCACACCTAACTGATCTTTAGTTGAAAACAATATTTTTGTCAATTAGATGGAGTCATTTTTTACTATTGTCAATATTCAATCACTAAATCATATTTAAACGTCAACAAACATGATTAAATGCCTTCAATTTTACTTAAAATATCATTCTTAAATATAATGTTAACCATTTAATAATCATATACTAAGATCAATTAAATCATGCATTAAAAATGTCATCATGCTTGCAATTATTATGGGGTACTAGGAATAATAAACAGAATAAAAGTTTAGAAATATGTTAAGCACAAAGTTACAGGAGAAATTGGGTGAGTATTGCAAATTATATCAAAATAGAACATTTGAATGTGAGAAAAAGGTTAAAGAAATTGATGCAAACTTTTTTAATTTTTCACCTGTTATCGGGAGACATTGAATCAACTTCCATTGCAACTTCATTATCTGTATTTGCAGGTGAATTGGAGGGAGCAGAAGTATCACTTTGTGATGATACTGGCAAATTTAATACTGGATTAATTACAAATGGTTGATCTTGACGGCAAACATTTACTTCCGTCTATCAAAAAAACAAAGATAGGTCTATTAGGCGAAAGCGTGGTTCTTTAAATAATCTCAATTCTTTAAAAGTGATTTTATACCATAGAACCACCACATTTAGTAGGGAACAGCTGTCATTTTCTTACATAAATTGCTTGATTTTTTTTTATGAGTGCTATTGACAATAAACTTTTTTCAACAACTTTTTTTTAAATAATGGTGCTCTTTACATGCCCATTATTTAAATTAACAAATAGTTATAATTAATCTTTAACATATGCTGGAAAGGCACATTGCATCTGAGCTCGAAAACCAATACATTGCCCCGACAAATGGGGATCTGTAAAAACTGTAACAATTCCATGCTATAGAGAGATGTTATGCTAAAGGGTCCAGATAAAAATATTGGTCACAGTGTAGGGACCAAAGCGAGTTTTCGTGAAAAAATTTATAAAAACAGGAAAAGAAAATTTTAAAAAAGGAGGAAAAAAGAAAAGTTGCATAAAAGTATAAAACTACAATAGCATAGAAATTGTTAGTAAAACCTACCTACATACAGAGCTCCCACTGCCTTAACACAATTTGTAGCAGCTTTCGGAGCAGGTAAAATGTCCTTTCTGTATCAGTTTGGAGCAGAAGAATTTAACTTTTGTATCAGTTTGGAGCAGAAGAAATAGACTTTTGTATCAGTCTAGGAGCCGAAAATACTTTGTACCATTTCTGGAGGACTTTTCTTTATTTTTTAAATATTAAATGGCTGTTTTAAAGCAATATTATTTTCATACATCAAGGGTAAGAGCAGTTTCAAGTCTTCAAAATGATAGGAAATGTAAACGTCAGACATCCTTCAAAAACTGGGTTAGAATATTTCAAAAACTGGATTATTTTTATATTTCTTAAGAAATTTTTCAAAACCTATTCAAAAAGTAAGACTAATTAAAATTATAACCCTTATAAAGGTTTTTCGATACTTTTCTCAAGAAACAGATTATTTAAAAAATGTTTTGTTGTTTTGTCTTGTAACTTGTAAAAGTGAAGGTTCTTCAGCGTCTATCACTTGCAACAACTTAAATAATTCCTGTGAGTTTGAAAATGCATTGTTTCAAATATAGTGCAAAAATTCAAAAGGAATATTTTTAAATAAATGACATTCCATACTCCTAAGCAAGAATGGCTCATTCTTACGATCGGAATTTTTGCGAAATATTCGATTTTATTATCGTAATTTTTTTGAACAGCTTGGGTTTTGCGTTTTTTGAAAATCAACACTTTTATTCTATGTGAAAAAGATTCAAATTTTAATGTTTGAGGAACTGATGTGACATAAACCCCCCTTGGCAACTTTTTTGTAGGAGCCAAGAAACCATCGCCAACAACAATTTATTTCCCCAACTTCAAATAGAATACAACACTCTCGGCGATGATTTTATCACCAATAATGTCACATCATACACATAGCAAACATGTCAAGAAAAATCACTAAAAAACAGTAAAATACCAAAAATTGCAAATTATATCTTACACACAATATCAACACTACTATGTAAAGCACATATAGCATTTTTCAACAGCAATTCAATACATTAACGGATTGAAAATTACTCAAAAATTAAGAGTTATTTACTTTACAAACACTCAAACTAGAATAAAAACCCTTTGTTAAAAGAAAGCGCATTTTATGCACAATAATAACTATTGCCATTATTTATCAGTGCATAAAATATGCATTATTTAATGAAAAATATAATTAAAATATCACGCAATTCAATGCAAAACGAATGTTTAATAAAGCTCTCAGAATTTTTAAATAAGAAACTCCATTACAAAATTTATAACATTGATTAATTAAAGCACATATTACATCAATCTATTGGAAGCCTACACTAAAACTAGCATAAAAACCCTTTCTTGAAAGAACACTCATTTTAAGCACAATGATTATTGCAATAAATTCATTGCATAAAACGATATGCATTATTCAACGAAAAACATAGTAAAAATATTGCGTGATTCAATGCAAAACTTAAAGTACATTTTACATTAAACTAATGGAAACCTACTTTAACAAAACTAGCAACGCCACTAATTACTGCAGCAAATATTTAAGAACAATTGAAAAATCTGTCCATTCCAAACATGTTTCAAAAAATGGCGCTTTAACAAACTTAAACGGATTCATTGATCGGGCCATAATTGCAACAATTGAACCGAATTAATGCACTTTTTAACACTTTGCACTCTTTCTTTATCAACAAGAAAGATCCCCACAAACTTTAAACAAAAAACAAAGCTACTTATTAATTTAAAGCTACTTATAATGCACAACCATCACACCACAACAACACTTATCGCATCATCCACCGAGGGTTGACACACATTACGTCAGCCAACAACAAAGGCGGTGGGTTACCACAGAAATGAAAAGATATCGCCAACCGAAAATCATTACAAATTGACACGCTAGCTCGAATGTCACCAAGGGGGGATTATATTACAGCATAGCCCTGTTGATTTCTTGAAACCTTCTTACATTCAATGTTTTTAAATGCACTCGAATTTTTACGTGCTCAATTATCTAAAAAATTCGTCATATGGAATTCTGCCTTTTACAATTTCCTAGTAATTGAGGCATTTTAATAGATATTTTGATGATTGGTTAAACACAGGCTGAAACATTAATCCATTGTAAAGTGAACTAAATGGTACAATAAAATAATGTAGACAAGGGAGATATGTTAACGAGCGCTGATACTTTTATATGCATCTTTTTTTCAATCCCAATTTTCTGAAAAGATAAATTTTTTTTCAATCATAAATTTCGAAACGAACCCATTCTAGAAAATATTTAGGGTTCTTAGATCCTTCTTTTCATTAATGGAGCTAAGATAGCAGCTGAATAACATACGCCTCTTGGTTTTTATTGCATATCAGATTAGAATAGTAGTTTCACTGTCTTTTAAACGCGTGTCCGCTAGTTGAGGGAACAGTGAGCAGAGCAGCGCGCAAATGTACTTTTTCGTGTGGGATTTCAAAAAATATTGCAGGAATCTCGCAATCCCGCGGGCTAAGATAGCCGACCCTGATCTGTAGCAAATTCATCAATGTTTAAAGGCAACTCGTCCACGCTTCTGAAAAACAATTATGCAATTTATACAAGCTGCAAGTATCCAAGTCGACAAGTTGCTTTCGTTCTACTTAGAACAGTGGAGGAGAAGGCCCCAGCGTGGAAGCAAAGTCCCAGGTCATGAAACATCTCATTACTGAAAACGATATGATCTTTGCAGGCTACAACCGAAAGGACAGCAAGGGATAAAGAAAAATATGGAGCAAAAAAGGGAAGTGCAAGGGGGGGGAGACTTGGCAAAGAAAAACGGCAGCGCTAGAAATAAGAATATAGGAAGATCCTAAAAAGTAGGGGAAACCAGGGGAAAAAGAGGGGCTATTCAATTATTAAGAAAAAAGGGAAAAAAAAGGTCTGTGGTGCCTGCACAGTGCAAAAGATACATTTTCTTACAAAAAATACATTCATTCTGAATTCAACTTAATATGATATATTTCCACTACATGACTAATTGAATGGTGTTTCTCTGCACATTTATTTCAAAGATTTTTTAGATTTTAGTAATGGCCGGCTATGAGATTAAAATCATTGAAGAGTAGGCACATTTAAATTATGAAACATAATTTGGACAATAAATTATGCAATATTAAATATATATAATAAAAAAAGAGAATATAAAAATTCATCAAATTTAAATACTTTTATAACAAAATAATTTTATATATTTTTGAATATTTCTATACAAATACTTTTTTTTTTAATCAAAAAGCAATATACTGCCACAAGAAAAGCTCACACCGAGATGCCTGTGCCTCTCTGTCATTATGGCAATTAGTTCTCATTTTTCCAAGGGAAGTTCAAAAGACTTAGAACAATAAGTGCACTATATTAGCATCAACTTTGCAATAGTTTTTTTTTCTTTTTTTTACAAAATAAGATACTTTTCAGCATATATCATTTAATTTTGTAACTAACATTTTTGAATAAGAATGATAAAATACAACGAAATAAGAGCACCTACTAAACCCAACAGATAATAAATGAGGTCTGTTTTGGTGGCAACAGCCATATATTAGACCAGGAGTTGATCCAGCATTTGTTAACAGGGTCTGTTTTTTGTAAATAAGATATTTTTGTGAAAAATCAAATAATTTTGTGAAAATTGATAATTTAAACATATAGTGATGAAAAATTTTATTATTATTTGCCTCTTTTACAATAAATAATGGTGGGAAAAGTATGATTTGATTTGGAAGCTTGGAATTTTATGAACGGTCAGTTTCGATTAACTGGAATTTTGTGAAAGTTCCAAAAACGGACCTGAATTTTCTCGATGCAACCCCTGTAAATATTGTGGCATGAGCTTTTCTCATGACTGATAGACATCTTATTTTACAGAAGCTGATCAAAAATGACAAATCAAAGGCAAAAATTTACAGAATGCTACAGACTGAAACCTCAAACCTCAGAAAGCAATTTTCAGCAAAGCATGTATTAAATAAATCCATGTTGTCAAAAACACAGTAAAGTTTGTATTATACAACCCCTGCTTAACCCAGTTCCACTTTAACCGAGTTATGAGAAAAAAAAAAATTCCTGCTTTGACAAGAAATCCAAAGTTTCGAAAGAAAATCTTAACAATCATGGTAAAACACAAAATTATTGATGTCCAAGTGGTAGAAATACACAATAAATGAAAACTAGCGAGTTTTCCATAGGGGTTGTCAACTTTGAACCCCATCATATTTTTAGTATATTTGACTTAATTGAAAAATTCGAAGTAGAAAACTAATTTTATAACCTATTTAGCCGAGTTCAGCACTGGACCTTTTAGTTTCTTTCTTTTAGTCCAACATACTAAAAGATATAACGTGGTTCAAAGTTACTCTGAATGACTGAACCAAAAATATAGAAAAAAAAAATCACATGTCCAAAAAGAGTTTTAAAAAAAGAAACAACTGTTATCGACGATACAAAAATATTTAACAAAAGGGTCTGTAACATGCATACCTCTAACCGTTGTATAAAACTTGCAAGACCTCCATGAGTTTGAAAAGCTTGCATATCCAAATTTGTAATTAAATCTATGACACGTACAGCTCTTGTAACAAACTATTTAAAAAAATAAAAGGTACATGAGTTTAAAGAAAAATTACTTCTGTGCGGTAAGGGAAAAAATTTTTACTTTTATATTTACCGTAATATGTTCAGTCTCAGTGCTGTACCAGTTTATTACTTTAAGCAACGATTCCATCATGCCACAGGATACTAAAGCTTCCCCTCCTATAATAGAAAATATATTAGCAGTTCATTTATTATTATTTCTGCACTTATCCATTACAAATAAAAGGACATTTTAAGAAAAGAACTTAACATGCAAAAATGCTGGGAAATATTTTTCGACATTCAAAGACTAAGATAAAATTAAAAACAATGGACAAATCCTATACTATGATCATAATTGGACAAATAAGCATAAAACAAAGGACAAATAAGCATAAAACAAAAATTAAACAACTTACAAGCAGGGTGATCAAAACGAATAGAAGCAGCATAAGGAATGGTTACAGAATAGAATATAAGAGACTGGACGTTTCCTCGAATTCCAGAAAATATTTGGAACATTTTATAGAAACCATAATATAGTTGAGCATTGTTACAGGGACTTTTTTTATAGTGACAACACAGTTACAATGTCTAGAAATTTTGGACCCTTCATTTGCCCATACTTTAAATTAAAGCTTAAACCCTTTCTAAGGCCGTGGTAAGAATACTTACCACAAACATCCGAACACTTCCCCCTTCCCCCAAAATGGGAGAAGGGGGCAAAAATCATATTAATGTTATTGAATGGCCTATGCGACTTTGTTTTTTGAAACCGATCAAAGTTCAAAAAATATTTTTATATACCACAACTAGGATAAAATACAGGCCATCTACAGAATTTCAAAAGTGAAATAGAAAGACTTTTTCTCATGACCTTTCAAAACCATTGGTGGCCATGTAAAAAAAACAATACTGTGGAGAGTTACAAAAATTTCTTTTTGGGTTGAATTTATACCTCAATATATTAAAATCAAAAATTCTTTCACAGGAATATTGACAAATGAACATTACTACTTTTGAATTTAGAGTTTATGGCATAACTTATGATCTAGTCTCAAGTCTGTTAGTGGGACAAGGAAAACAAACTGTACATTTTGTTAAAAAAGCCTGTTTAAGGTCTCAAAAAAAAAAGAAAAACCTTCATTGAAAACACCAATTTCCATACTAAATTTTTATTCCCAACTAGCGGTTCCTGCACGGCTATGCCCGTGTTAAAAAATGAAAAGACCATTCGGTTTGTCATTGTGTATGTAGTGATAACTTTTTTAGGTGCAAATTATGTTATTTTATTAAAATGTATAGCATTCCACATAATTAAAATTAGCTGCCCACGGAAACCAACCAGAGATCCTACACATTTAAGCATTTTTTTTACAAAACACACAATAAAAAAGGAAAAAGGGAAGAAAGAAACGAAACAAAACAAAAAAGAAAATGTTTGAAAGAAAACGCATTTTGTTTGTTTAGTTCAAGTACCCACACAAAAAGGACGATTATAATAAATTATAATAGTTTTAATTAGTAAATTTTTAGTATAATGAATTTTTATCTATTATTTATCGACATTAAAGCCGGTTCCAAATGCTACGTTTTGTACAACCTTTTGTCTGCGCAGTCTTAAGACTGAATGAAAACTTTGCAGTTTTTTGTGCGTCTACATGGTGCAGAGATATCTGTATATTTCACTCAGTTTTGTGCGATATCGTCATAAAGGAGGTACTACTCTGGTCAATTTTGGCATGGTGTCATGTTTAAAAAAAAAAAAGACTGAAACATCTCAGAAGTACCCGGCGTTCAAAGTGGTCAAATGATTACATAAAATAAATATTTTTTTGTTGCCTGTTCTGGTGGTTCGACAACTGCAGTCTCTTTACTTTCATCCGTGGTATTCCTAGACTGCCTTGGTGTCTCCTGATCATTTAGGAAATGTAACAAATCAAAATACCAGAGAGATGGCTTGTAGATTTCGTCTTCAGCCCCAGATCGAATCGATTTATTAACTTTTGCCAATTCTTTACAGTAAACACTTCTCAAAGGATTAGTTATTTACAACTGTTTCTCTGTTTACGGTTGCATCAATTTCTTTGAATTTTTCCACTAAGCTCTCATAGGCCTCCCCCTTTTTATTCCTGACACTATACTCCTTGGATTTGACACGCCAAATGCATGGGAAAATTTCGCATAATGCAATAAATTCTGCGAGAAACTCCCGAGAACATCGCCGAAAGTCAGCCATTGTCGCCTGACGAATTGAAACTGAGAAATAAAATGAATTCGTAAAGGGTGCTACCGTCTACATGTGCTGATTTGTCTGCACAGTTCAAAGACATCTATGCTTTCTAGCTCAGTTATCACTGCAACTGTACAGTCTTCGCACCGGACTCAAAACTGCGCACTTTTCCAATCTACACGCAACGTTTTATCTGCAACGTGTTGAACTGCGCAGACAAAAGGTTGTGCAAAACGTAGCGTCTGGACCCGGCTTAAACCAGAAAGACGAAATTTTGTAGCGTGCAGAAATAAACAGCAGCAAGCAAAGCTTTGAAAGCGGAATAAACCTTTCCTCCGAGCTCAAATAGGAAAATAACATATGTGCTAATTCACTGTCGAAAAAAAAATAAATAAATGAAAGTATAAATAGTAATAATAAGCTGGAATAACAAAAATCGCTATAAAGGATAACATTTCTTTTAAAAACTCCTGTGCAATATGGAAAATGGTCCCGTAAAATACGTGTCAAAATAAGGAAATCACAGCTATCATTCACCTGTGAGCCGCAGGAAATAAATTTTAATTCGTTTAAAAAAATAATAATCAAAATCCAAAAAAAAAGAAATAAACTAAAAATCGGCTGCTTCTCAAAATGCTAAAAACCGCAAGCAATAAATTTTAATTCGTTGAAAAAAAGGATTAATAGTCAGTCGGCATGGTAACAATTAAAATTAAAGTTAATTAGAGTGAAAAAATAATTTCGAACTGCAGAGAAAAATGTGTATAACTTCTTTTCTAGGTAATTTAGAGGTTTCGAATTGTCGTACGTAGAACAAAACTCTTTCCGGGGTAGTTTTTTTACGCGCTTTTCAACGGTATCAAGCTCAAAGCGATGCGATAATTCCTCCCCATAGAAAATTACTATTTTATGAAACTTTCGGCTATAAATTGGAATAAAAGAAGAACAAATTCGAATTTCAGAAAAAACTCGCCGAGGTGCACACCCCCATGTTCCAAATTAATTTCGTGCCAAATTTCATGAAAATCCGCTGGATGGTCTAGGACCTACGCCGGACACAGACAGACAGACACCCACACATACTTGCTGCTTTATTATTAGTAGAGAAAACCTATCTGCCATGTCAAGAAATTACAATTTTTAAAGCAGCCTCTTCAAAAAAAATTGATATTGTTAAAACATATATACAGTCTCCATAAAAAAAAAGAAACACACACCTTTTCATTTGAATATTATTCAACCCTTTTGCTGTCCTCTCTTATCGGCAAAAAACAGGAGAGGACAGCAAACCAACTCTTTTTTTTTTACTGCATGCAGCGTTGTTTTATCTGTACAGACAAGCCCATTATTTGGGCAATCTTGACTTTAAGAAATACATTGAATCTATGTATGCTGTTATGCATTTTGTCGGTTTTTACCTATAATGTGCATTGAAAATATACCCTTTGCCCCCCCCCCCCCTCCCCTCCAGGAAAAATTTTTAAATGATGGGCATGTGCACAAATATTACTTTCCATCCATTCGCAATGGATGAATGTAAATGAATATTAAGAAAAATTCAAAGGAAATAAAACATGCTTATTATTTTGTAAAATATACACAAATTGTATTAACATTCCTGGTTTCCCAAGGAAAGAAAATCAAGGCGGAGTACACGGTATATTCAAACTCCAGTTCTATGTTCATTATTGCATCAGCCAGATTATATTGTTTATCTTCACTTTCAGATTATGTAATTTAAAATTCATCACTCTCGTAATCTGAATCGGATAAATCACTATCATCATAATCTATAAAAGACACAACTCCTCATTTTTTCCTTTTTTTTTTTGCTGCGTAGACATTGTAGCCATTTTCCACTGTCATGTATCTTATGCAAAATGGCATGAATATTCATAAAACCCTGGGGAAATTCAATTAGAAATAGAATGCCTGTATAGTGCTGTCATCTATGAGGTAATGGAGCAAACAAAAGTGTCACGTTAGGGATGACAAAGAGGTTAAACTAAAGACACATGAAATGTGTCAATATATCAAGAGTATATAATACACAGTCATAAAAATGTCAAATGTAAAAATTTTGTTAGAGGTCATATTCAGATTAAAATGAAGATGAAATTTGAGTGTGTGAAATTTCTAATGGTAAGGCTTTTTTTTTTTTTCTTTTTCTTTTATCAGAATGTAAATCATCATTAAAATTTAATTTTCTGCAATTTAGTTCAGCCTTTACTTCCCAAATGAAGAAAAGTCTACCTCGGATTATTAATTTTTTTTTTTTTGCTTATGGATAGCTAAACCTACAGCAGGGCTCCAATATATTCTAGCCAAAGAAAAATGTAGAGGTTCAATTATTATTAAAAGAGGACTGTGGAGTACCATTCCTAATTAAAAGTATTTACATTCACAGAGATGTCAATGGCTAAAAAAGGAAAAAGCCGATATTCAAAAATATAGTGTTTAAATAATGCATCAAAACCCTTCTAAAAATACATTTTTAACACAATCTAAGCATCTTAAGATAAAATCAATTGCAATAATTTTCAGTTTCTTAACTAGTATATATTAGGTTACAATCTTTGGATTTTTTCTTCTGCAAAATGATTATCTCTGTGATCAAACAGCAGACTAAATCTTGCAAGGCTAAGAAATACAATTTTTGATATTTTAAAAATAAACCTCAATTTTATCAAAAATTTAATCTTTATTTTTATGTTTAATGCTTCTTTATAACCGATTGCAAGAACGTGTAATAGACATGTAATATAAACACGAATAAAATTGGGGACCAATTTAGGAGGACTGCTACATGGTTACGGCAATTTCTTTTTTATCTGAAATTATAAGAGTCTACAGATGCTCAAAATAGAAATTTTGTAACTCTTTCGGGACTGTTTAGTGATATGTCAGATATTGATGCTGACGGAAATCGGATATTTGGAGCCCTCTGTATAATAATGTATAAATACCAGATATCCAGCTCTGATGTTTGAAACTTATAAATTCTATGCATATTTTAAAACATCCCACAGCTTCCAAATAAGTAATAATTCACATATATTATCAAAACATTTTAATTAAATGTTAAAAAAATCAAATTTCACAAGCTGAATAACCGAGTACTTCAGACCAGATGCTGATTAATTAAAAACCTGTCAAATTGCAGGATATCCAATGTTTTTTGAGGGAGGGGGCTGGGACAAAAAGTGACCTATTGGTAATTTTTGAACTTTTTTTTTTTTGAATTTTATAAATGATTTCGTTTGTAACTTTTTTGGGTCTTGTGAGACCTGTAGACACCCTGTATAAATGAACAAACTTAACAATAAAAATACATTTTATGTGGATGAAAGCATTAATTTAATGTTTCTTGTGAGCTTATAAAATAAATATTGGAATTATTTTTACTGAAACGTTATATTTTGATGAAAAATAAGTGTATTCTCTTGACTTAGAATTGTTAATGGTCTGATAGTAATATAACAATATCTATAAAAAAGGCATTTTTTTACTAAAACCAGAATTCCGAGTTTGACATTCACTATATCCAACCAGCATCTACAACCTTACTACCCAGTTTGAAATATCATCATAACTTCCTTGAAACTTATTCAATTCTTGTTGTTAGTACATTTATACTGTTCCTAAAAATTATGTTTTTATTTGATCCAACTTAATACTGGCAATAACACATAATCATAAATATAAGACAATCTTCAGTGTGTATCGGTAAGATATATTTTTTTAATAACACTTAAAAAGTGTGTTCTTCTCAACCCTCTTTCTAAATGATAAAACATGAGAAGGTGATAATTGATCAGAAAAAAATACTTCAAAATGTTTAATGCCTTAAATATAAATGTAAAATATATATATTATACACATAATAGTAACAATAAAAGAAATAAGAGCTTACCATTCTCATAGCTAGCCAGATGATAAAGAAATGAAAATAAGGCAGTTGCAAAAGGCAGTGGAAAAGGTTCTGATCCAGGCTCTGGAAAAAAGGCAGTTAGTATACATGGTGGAATTTAAATTACTAAAATTTTCAATTAGGATTTTCTCAAGTTGTAAATTTAGTTCGATTAATGCCTAAGCTCAACAGGCACAACACATTTCAAATTGCAAAAGCATAACCATAAAATGGATAATTTAATTAGAGTGTATATCTGACCAAATTAGTTTGCTCTAGTTGCAATACCAGCAGTACCCACAAAATATTGCCCATAGCAGCAATGAGGTGAAATTGATATAAATTCAATAATGAGATAAAGTTAACATAAATTACAGGGACAATAATATAAATTCAGGATGATATAACAGCACTTTTGCCACAATTTCTCAAGTCCCCTCCTTGAAAACAGACTAAGCAGGAGACTGCCGCCCATGGAAGATTCTTAAAATTTCAAAGAAAACTCAAAAATTCAATTCAAAAATAAATAAATAATTACATAATAAAAGAAGACAGTTCAGTTGTGAGATGCATATAGTTATTGCTAAAAATGATCAATTAGGAATACATACTTGCCAACTTTTGAAAATGGTCATCAGTAAAACTTTTATGTGAATGCAATGACTTCATCAAAGCACTAATAACTTTCTTGATAAAAAAAATATCAGCATATACTACAATAACTAAACTAATTTTATTTATCTTTAACATCACTATTGGCTTCAATGAGCTTACTTCAAAAACTATTCGCTTTTGATGTAAATTGAATTTTTTTTTTGCTTCTTATAATGAAGCAACTTTCTTTGGAGTACAAAAACAAACTTCATTAAAGAGTACACTTTCACTTTTTTTCCTCCTAAAGCAACTATTTATAAATAACCATTTAATAGTCCATAATTACTCTGATTTGGTATGTAAATTTACATTCCCATTTTTAAAAGCATATAAATTGTTTTGTCTCATACTCTCAGGTGCAACTGGATTGAAAGTCTTGTGTGGGCGTGGCAAAATGGAAAGTATGAAAGTCCTTCATTACACAAGATGGGATCAAAATAATGTTTAATACTGAATTAACTTTTTTTTATGGAGACTATATATTGATGTCCAAATGGCAGAATCACACAGAAAATTAAAGCAAGAGAGCTTTACAATAGCGGATGCAATCGGATATTGAAATCCATAAAAACCACAACTCTTGCATAAAAGCAGCTAAAATCCATTGATTTTACACATAATCGTAAAAGTTGATAAGTATATTCCGAATCTCTTTAAAATAGAAATTTGTTTCTGCACACTTCACAGGAATTAGAATTCTCTCTTTCAAAGCATTTAAAATGAATATTCTTTGATATTTTAACAATTCTTTCAGCATTTTATCATGCTTGTGAAAATAAATAGCCAAAAATTTTATAATTACTACTGTACTCCTTTGATATCAACAACAGAGCAACCAAGAGGATTATGTAATAAATAAAATTAAGACTACAAATACTTAACTACAAAACATGATATACGGATAGTATACTTCCTCATAGAGCAAAAAGAATGCTAATTAACCATTTAAATTCAATAGGACCAAAACTGTAGAGCATCTCTTACCAAATAATTTAAAGGAGATTAATGCAAAGTAAATTAATGATATTCTTAAATTATGATTTGATTTAAAATTAATACTTTTTTTATTAGTACTTTTCTCTCTTTCTCTCTTCTTTAGTTACAGATAATAATTGAGGCGTTGCATTAGGAAAGGTAGTAAGTCAGAAATCCTAAATATTTTTAGAAGACATAAAAACCTGGCTTAAGTCATATTTCCATAATGTGCTTATTGATAAAAACACTAAAACCATTTAAACTTCATAAACAAGACTGAATTATGTCACCATATTCATAAACCTGTTTATGAAACTTCAACTTTGTGAATATGTTGTTGTTACTAATCCCCCTGGAATAGGAAAGACTACTACCAGGTCCAGAAGGTCAATAATCCACTGGCTTAGGGTGGTATGCAGCTTCATTTTGGAGTGAGGATCCACGAGGGCTGAAGACTGACTTGACCTCAAATTTTGTGGTCTCTTAATTTTGAACCAGCTCCCAGATGAGAGACCGTCACCTGGGATTGGCACCCGCAGCGGTATCGTTTCACTTGGAGGACTTTGGAGCCTTGACCTATTTAACGTGCACCAGCTCCCTTTTAGCGTACACGGCCCACAGGAACCAGCTGCGAGAGGTTGTCACCCTCCCAAACACTGACCTAAGTCAATGTCTTTTCCCTTTTGGTGTTCTGCAGGAACCGAACTTCTATCAACTGGTCCATTGCGGGACACTTTGTGAATATGATGACATAATTCAACCTTATTTATGAAGTTCAAATGATTTTAGTGTTTTTATCAATAAGCACATTATGGGAAAAATGACTTCTGACAGGTTTTATGTCTTCTAAAAATATTTAGGATTTGACTTGCTACTTTTCCTATGTCAACACCTCAACTGCAACATATGTTCTACAAAAATAATTAATTCTGTAATATTTTTTCATAAAAATGATCAGGATTTTTATGTCAATTTGATTTGGCAGTTCTGGATTTTTAATGTAAGTTGTCATAAGCTTGTCATATTTTTATGCTTTTACCCCATGGCTTCTAATCAAAGTCACTCTTATTTAATTAGTATAAAGTAGGAAAATTGCCCTTCTTAGAGGAGGGATATATTTAAATATACTAAATTAATGAACTAATTTAACAATAATATGATTCAAAATATTTGTAAATAACATACATTGAATTTCAACCTTTATATATGTTGTGTTTATGGCTTATACTATTTTATTAAAACACACACAGACTTAAGTGCAGAGCATGTGTGAGAGACAACCTATAGCAAAATATCTTTAAAAAAGAATAAGTTTCTGTAAATACTCTGTAAGCAGCCACAGCTCCAGTAAAATTGCAAAATTCAATTGAAGAATATATTAGAGTATTGTGTACAAAAATGTTAATGCAAGATGTTTTTGACATAAGAGATGACAAGAAGATTGAGGGGACTAACACCTACATTTTCCTGAAATGCCCACTCATAATGAATGAAATACCACATAAATGAAGGTAATCATTAATATTACTTTCAATGTAAATGGCCAATTTATAAAAAATCATTCCTAACATACCTGTTAATGCTTGTATACAGCTTCTAACTAAAGTGGGTAGAAATCCATGGTATGATGCTGCACCTGTTGCATCGATTATAGCATTTAGTCTGCAAAAAAACAAGAAAATACATATCAAAATTCTAAAAGAGAAAAAAATAAGCATAAAATGTTTCCCTGGCAACAAAAAAAACATTTTAAGTTTAAACATCATGTCTGCCTCTGTTTCAAGATATCACAACCAAATGAAGCACCTAAAACTAATGCTGATCACCAAAATGGATGTTAGATGTGGTGCGTGATAAATGAAATTCTTCATTTCTTAAAACATCCCTTTAAAAAGTTTATTAACGAAGTGCTGAACAGGAAAATTTTTGAAATACAAGATATGTCATACAGTCAGACCTTGTTATCCAGACAACCAAATTTCATGCCACTGTTCATCAATGCTCGAAAACTTTACATATAAATGTTCTATACCAATAATTGGAGATCTGAACATGGTATATGGCCTGAAATCACACTACCTGAATAGTATAAAGGTGAATTCTACCGGCATATGACAAATGGTATTGAAGTAATGAGAGTTTTCAGGTAAAAATGTGGTCTATACCGGAAGAAAATACATTTGCCATACATGGATTAAAAAATGAAGCAAAGTAAGGATTATAAAATTCAAATCTGGTCTTGTTCTGGCATCTTGAAGCAGAGTATTGGAGCAGGGTGAAAGACTGAACCTCCAAATCTTGTTGCTATGCCAGATTTCCTCTGGCTCTGAAATCACCGTCAGTAATGTACTACCTAAAGAGTGCCTTACACGACAAAAGAAGTGAATATCACTTTTCAGTATGCTTTCGCCCATCAATTGCTCCTTCAAAACAAGTTTGTGCATCAATCTGAAAGAAAGATTTTTTTCCTGATTTTGAAAGCTTTTAATGATCAACTCTTTCGATAATGTTTTTGGTGTCTAGCAACCCTTGACCTCTGCCACTAGAATTCCACATTTACACTATTTAGGTGGTGTAGTTTCAGACCAATACATTGTGTTGAGATCCCTGGTTGTTAGGAGCGAATGTTTACTTGTTAATCTTGATGAATAATTTCCTACCATGGATATCCATATGGTTTTACAAAGTTGTCTATTTTCCATAAACTATCTTACAGCACAGTAATTATGCAGTGAAAATTTCAAACTTTTTATATAAATTTCTAAACTACCTCTTGAGGACATTAACAGTTGAAAATGAGAACTATTAGAACAAAACAGAAATTGCATAAAATTATCAATTGCAGACAATACATACTTTGGATTTCTATCTAAATGAATAATAGATGTCAAAGTTCTCAAGGCAGCAGCTTTAATTTCCTATAAATTAAAAGGAAAGAGCATATTTAACCTTATATCAGTTACTATACATAAATACGCAGTCTTTAATGATTTTGAGTAATAAGCAACATTGAGCTTTTTAATAGAAATTCTCAAAAAGGAAATTATTTTTTAAATAATAGACATTTCTCCGAAATATCTTAATATTTTGTCCTATTATTCATTACACAGTGACAAGTGAAATTTTGTGGATTTACCTTATAAAAATTGATATAATGACTGTTGCAACTTAAGATAGCAGTTCTTTAACACATGGAAAGCACATGATTGGCCGTCATTTCCCCCCCCTCTAAGAAAAACACCTTTTTGCCCCAAGAAATAAACGTAAAATATCAAATATATGCAAGTTTAGTACCGATGTAACCAAGAATGCAGTTACAATGAAATGACTAATCTAATTGGATGAATAATCAATCCTAAAATAACACCTCAGGTTATGCAGACCCAGCACATATCCTTGTGGGTTTACCAACTACCCTTCATTTATTGAAAAAACTTAAAACCTTGGGTCTCTAATCCTAAAGACTGGCAATTCCTGAGAAATTCATTGATTCAATAAGCAAATAAAAAGCATATATCAATAGCAATACTGTCATACTATCAGAAAAAAAACTAGGAAAAAATGTGAAAAGTGGATGAATAAACTTTTGTTACAAAGTCCGAAGAGTAGTCAAAAGAAATGAAAATTCCTCACCAGAAATTTTATATACCCAGCCCAGGCTGTTCCAGAAAGGCCACTTACATGGGTGCAAGTCCTGGAAGATGCCAGGACTGAAAAATTTTTGGGCTGACTCAAGGGAAATTTTTCATGAGGGGGGGGGGGGGTTGGAGGAGTATTTATTATATATATACAGGCGTCACGCCAGAGTAAATTCGGATTCGCTTTAGGACCCTTCGCAAAATTCAAATCAATCAAAACACACTTCACAAAATTCCAAATTTTACTTTTTATACCATTATTTATTATAAAAGTAGCAAATAATAATAAAAAAAATTCATCACTATATATGTTTAAATTTTTAATTTTCACAAAATTATTGATTTTTAACAAAAGTCTCTTTAAAATTCACAAAAAAAGACCCTGTTAAAAATGCTGAATAGACCGGATATAAAGCAATAAGATTATATACATACCTACACATGGTAAGTTTTACTACATTTTTTACTGATGTGCCACTATTCTTTTCCTTTCAAGTGTACTTTGTGAGTGAGTTAAAATTTGAAATATACAGTATGGGACCTCAAATCCGGAGCGCTCGGCGCCCCGATCTTTCCGGATTTTGGATTCTAATTCAAAGAATTTTGTAAGTAGCATCAGTGCGATTTAATTTGCTCTAGAAGATTTTATTTGCATTTTGCTCATTTATAGTATTTTTTACTATCGTATATATTCGTCTATAAGTCGCGAAGTTTAGCACAAAAAACGAAGTTGGAGTAGGCTTACATTCAAGGCAAAACATCGGAACCATCTGGACTTTTCCCGATATTATTTTAACTTCTTTAACTAACCGATAACAGAAAAGAATTCCTTCAAATTCTGATATGATTTTATGCTCTTAATTCTCTAGCCACGAAATTGCAGTAAAAGATCAGACTAGCGGGAAAATGTGAGAAGCGCCGATTTTCTATTTCGCGAATATTCTGTATCGCGCGAAAATTAGAGCTCATTTTAAAAAATAAATATAATAAAACTACAAGAAATGAAAAAAAAAGGCAAAATTTAATGATAGTAACTTAAAATTAAAGCAACAATTAATAAAAACTCTAATCGCAAAAACGAACCATTTTCAAAAAATCGCGAAGTAACTTTTTTGAAAAATGCACATTTCCGATCTTAAAAATATTGTTTACATTTTGTTTTTCTTCTGTTTAAAATGCCTATTTCCAAAAAAAACGGTGCAAAATCTTTCACGATTTTTCTTCGAAAAACAAAAGCTGTTTTTCTTCCAGCTGCCGATTTTTTTTTTTGAAAAAGTTCCGGATTTGGGGATTCTGTATTTGGGGTCCGGTACCGTACATGTATCACTTTCATGTACTAAAAATACAATTATTATAATTAATAAATGAACACATGAATATGAATCAAGAGAATTTAAAACAAAAAATAATAATGAGAAGTATTTTTTAAACGAGAGTAAAGGAAAAACCGAGGCTTGATTATAAAAAAAGGACTTCAAATTTAAGAAAAAAAGAGCGGGGGGGGGGGGGGGCTTTTAGGCAAAAGACCAGGTTATTATGGTTGATTAAGAAATTAAAGGAAATATCTTTGCCTGATGCGTATTTTTCCACCAAAATTTGATGGCCGATCCGGGAAAACTGGGAAAATTTTCGCTCGCCTATTTTCCCTGCATTTTTCGCCGTTTTCGGAGAAAACATTAAGCTTCCTTCATTAAAAAAGGGGGTATTTGTCCAAAATATCTACTGAAAAAAAAAACATTTTTCCGTAGTATAATAGCGAAAATATCTGAAAAATACAGATATAAAC
The DNA here is from genome assembly GCA_038502835.1 of Octonoba sinensis. Taxonomy (NCBI): domain Eukaryota; kingdom Metazoa; phylum Arthropoda; class Arachnida; order Araneae; family Uloboridae; genus Octonoba; species Octonoba sinensis. Next base: position 191,349,301 of record CM076598.1, on the reverse strand, counting down.
CCCGAAATTCTTGCAGAAATCCGAAAATTTTGGAAGGCTTAAAAAAGTAAAAGTGAGAAAAGGAACATATTGAATGTACTCTTTATGACTAGTTGAAGGCTTTAATGTGGGAAAAAATTATTAATTTTTCTATTCATAAAACAGGAATTCCGACAAAAAGGTTTCACTTTTTCAAAAACGGAAGAAAATTAAAAGTCCAATAGCTTTTTTATAGAGCTAAATACAGTTCTCCTTTTTTCATTCGTTTTTCTCTTTAAAATGAAGTAAAAATAAAAAGTGCAAATTAAAATAAAAATAACATCAACAGTCACCACGAAGAGAAACTTCCATTACGCAATCTAAATGCGTGTAAAACATCCTTCTAATGATTCATCAACCAATTGGTCTTTAATCTTATACTTATTGAGTCATCCCTAATTTGTTCAAAGAAACTTTTAGTATGGTACAACTCATGCATTTCAAATAGGATATTTTCCATATCAGCTAGTCAAATTGAGGAACGATGGCAATAAACCCACAAAGTCGTCATATGTAAAGTAAAACGACACGCACCATTTTGAACACGTTTTTTTAAAAATAGTCCGATAATTCAAGCAAAGATTTTGAAAAGAATGAAAATAAAAGCTAATGATGGAATTTAATAGTGGAAATTTGCAATTTTTTACTTGTAAATGCTCCATTGAGATTGCGATCGCAATTTGTGTAAAAGGGTTCGTTTTTGCATTTGTGACTTTTAATTGATGAGAGCGAGTGGAAAATTCGTTTGTGGATGAAAAAAAAAATCCCTTCCTTCCTCGCGATCCTTGCGTATTTTTTTCCGTCCTTCTTCCGTCCTCGAGTATTTCCAAAAGACGGAAATCCGTCCCGTCGACGGAAGTCTTGCACCCATGGCCACTTATGACAAACATAACAGAGTTTATATGTTGCACATAAAAACCTCTCTGAAACAGTCAATCTTTAGTTTACTAAAAATGCAATTTAAAGAAATCCTATCAATTATTAAATTAAAATGACGATGCTTTTAATTAACTAACACAAATACAAATGTGATGCCCAGCAACAGGCTCTATGCACAGTTTGACAGACCCTAGTCAATTTATCAATTCCGATTGAAAATCAGAAGCCCGCTTAAAAGTATACATAATATAAATTTGTGGGTGGGAACTAACAATGTTGGTAACAGCACAAATGAGGAGTTTAGTAAGTAATGGGCGTGCATGTTGGACAAAGCAACCAATTTTTTGACCGATGTCAAAAGGTGCAAGGTTTGTTTTCCAGGCACAAGACAAACACAACTTGGTTAAATCCGAAGGCATAAGTCTGGTTCTTCAGAAACTTTGCAAAGAGCATTCAATAAGGTTCATTGACGTATGCTGTTGTGCTAAGCACATAATTCGTATCTGCACTTTTTGGCGAAATTTAGTTATTTTCACAAAGTGGTTCTTTGTCACTTATTTTACCTAAATACAATGGCCACATATGAATGTATCAATTGTATTTTTTTAAATCTGAAAATGTGGTATCTGAATCAAAATTTTAATCGTCAATACCTTATTTTGAGCTCAAATTATATTAATACCATATTTGTGCTTGACACGACAGTGTTAGTGGAGTTCTTGACAGCAAGATTGGGTTGCTCGAGTTAGTCGGCATTTTAGTTAAAAGGGTGTCATGGAGGTTAGTGATATGATTTTAGAGGCTTTACAATCAGAAAACTAATTTTGGATGGGGGTATTTTACTGGGATCAGATAATCTCATATTATTGATTTTTGTTCTGGAGGTTTTAAGAATGTGGGTCATGTTGAACAATTATTAATAGTAATTTGAATCATCATAAAGGTTAACGACAAGCAATTAAGGAATGCTTAAAATTTTGCTTACTAATGCTCGCAGTATCCGGAACAAGGTGGAAGAATTGAAAAGTATTATTACAGGTGAGGAGTTGAATATTATTGGAGTTACTGAGACCTGGCTTACTGATAATGATGCTGTGTTACTATTGTGTTAATTTGAAATGCATATTAACAAAACACAATATTTATTGGTTGAAAGGCCCATAATGGCAAGTTTTTTTAAACTGTCACTAACACGAATTTGTCGGTTACAGGTACCTTATTTTGTCAATAAATAAGTATACCTTAAAATACAGAAATTTACCTTTTTTGGAAAGATTAATTTGAAGTTCTACAGAAAGATGAAACAAATATTTTAACCATTTGTTAGCATTTCAATATTTAACCGTCGAAGTATTTCTTTGAATTTCGATTCCACTTAATTTTATTTCATGTTATTCATTATTAGTACCCAATATTAATTTTTTGGATAAATGTCTACTCTGGAGGAGCTTATTGATTTGAAAGAAGAATGAAAACATGAATAACTTTTAAAATTCCCTTTTGAGCGATTTACCCATTGGTAATAAATTATGCCTATTTTAAAGATTGAAAAAGAATTTCATTCTGATTGAAAATACAAAGTTCTATGAAAGGCTTTAATCATGAAAATTAAGACGTTTTAAGATTAATAAAAATTGACAAAATAATTTTAAGATTTCACATACAAGGTTTCCCATTTAAAAAATAAAAAGGGAAAAAAATCTAAACCACTGATTTAATATTATTAAACCTAAAGGTAAAGATTTTCCCTAAACTATCACAGAAATTGGCATTTAAATTTTCAAAGTAAAGTTTTAATGAAAATAGAAAGGAATTATTTTCTTTTGTATTTTTATTTGTCTTTTAACACAGCTTAATAAATAACAAAAGTGCAAAAAATTCCAATCCCCATATTGGGTGCAAAAAGATTGCATTTTTCAAAATGAAATCATCAAGAGCATAAAAAGATGGAAAATATGTATTTTAAAACAGATTAATCTTATTAATAAGGCTGAGGTAATCAATATTCATAATTTAGTTTATGCATGTATATTTAAAATGTTGATTGTTAAATTGAGTCATCAACATCTGCAGTACTGACATTCACCACTGAAATTTCTCTGTAGGTAGATTCTGAAAATCAACTAAACTTTCAAGGCCCAAACTTACCAGGCAATAAGCACAGTGCTTGTAATGGCAAAATAATAAAAGAAGGATATGAGGTATTACCAGATTTTTCAAGTCAAAGCAGCTTACCTAAACAAAACTCATCACAAATTACATGCTATTTATGGACAGAACATTAAGAAGAAGCTTGAAGAGGATTTAAATCAAATTTCTAGGTGCATAATTAAGTGGGGTATTTCTTTTAATATTGGGAAATATCGAGTGCTTCATTTTGGTCATGGGCATAAACGTGCAAGCTATTATTTACAAGGTTCCATCATTAGGGAAGCAGAAACAGTTGTTGATTTAAGAGTACTAATTAGTCATGACTTCCAGTTTAGTCAGCAGTGTAGCATAGTAAGTAAGAAAACAAACAGGGTGCTTGGGTTTATCAATACAGCTATTTCGAACATGTCTGAGGAAGTGGTATTGCCATTACACAGAAGTTTGGCAAGACCTCATTTGCAGTATGCTGTTCAGTTTTGGTCTCCTTATCCAAAGAAAAATATTAGCTTATTGGAAAGAGTTTAAAGGAGGGCTACTTGGTTGGTAAGTGGTCTTTCAGACTTAGATTAGAGGTTAGGCTTAAAAGGCTCAATACGTACAGTCTAGAGCAAGGGAGAGTTAAAGGGGACATGATTCAGTTTTTTAAATTCATTAAAATGGGAGATCTTGATGGGCTACAGTAATGCGCTGAAGCTAAAACCAGAGGTCGTTGTTTTAAGCTTTTCAAATCTCAGGCTAATCTTGAAATTAGGAAAATTACTACTTCAATAGGGTTGTAGGCAGTTGGAATAGTTTACTGAAAGCGAATGTTAATTGCAATAGGGTAAATACTTTGAAGCAGGCTCTTGATGTTCATTGGGGACAGTTAAAATTGACTAGGAAAATCCTAGCTGGGCAATGTGACTGTTGCTGGTCGTCACTTTTGTATTTGTATTTATTTGTATATGGTACAAAAAATTAGGAGCTGAGTGAGGATTTGAAGAAAAATGAGGAAAATTACAACCTCACACACAAATGAGATTAAGTGATATTCCTTAATTAAACATTCAACAGTTGAAAGTTGTACAGTAAGGAGGAATAAAAATCTCAAAACTGCTAAAAATGACAGGAATTCCTAAGAAATGACTCATGAAGTGATTTGGACTTTAAATACTTTAAGAAAATTCAACAAAAATTTTAGAAAATATAAAGTAGGATAGCCAAGGATCGTAGTCCGAAAGTGCTATGGTGAAGTTTTACTCACTGTATAATTTGTTGTATTGTCAAATTTTAACTTTTTGCTGCATTGTTCTGTGGTGAGTGGTCGTATGTAAATGGAATGGATTCTGATTAAAGCAGTTGAAACAGCATCAATCAAGAACAGAGTATGATGCTAGTGAAAATTTCTTAGCTTTTATGAAGTTTGTTGAGAAACATACAAAGGTATAGTTTATATGGTCTCTGGATGTCTTTTCGTAATCATGCTAAACTTACTCATTTAAGCTGATAAAATGAACCAGAGACTGTTAACTATTTATCTACAGATGCCAGGCCTGAACTTTTGCTATCCTGTAAGCTGGAACGGCTTGCTTTGAAAAAAAGGTTAAGATCGAATTTACGACATTAGGCCTTTTTTTTTTTGCATTTGCTAGATTCAACAGAGATAAGAAGCTCCTCCCAAAAAAAAAAAAACAACACACAGAAACAGATTGATTTTTAACGTTCTTTGAGTAGTTCTGTGCACGTGTCAGCACACAACAGCAAAGGTAGACAAAGATCAACTGGAACATGAGCCTCACCGACACGTTGCCTGCGCTATTTCTTCTTCCTTTAATATGAAGTGAAATTCACGAAAAAGAAATGCTTCTTGCACTTGGATGATCAAAATAATAGCTTTGAAATATAGATAGATCCGAAGTATCGTTGGTCAGGGTCCCAGACTCTGAAGGCATTTTATACTCCCATGAGCTCAATAGCCTTGACTAATTATGTGCGCTAGGTAGAAGGGAGCTTCTGAATGGCAGCAGACATGCCCCTTGGCGTGCACAGCTGCGATCAAACCCTTCCCTTCGGAAGTGATTCAGGAGAGACAAGAACGAAAATTACGTGCAATTGAGCAAGAGCGGGAAACCACGAGACCCTGCCAACCAATGATGTGCAGGCAAACTTTCCCACCAAAGCTAGTGCTGGCAATGGAAAACTAACTCCACATAGTTTCACTTCAAAATTCTTGTGTAAAAGGTTCAAAAAATTTTCAAAAGATAAGTTTCAAAGATAAACTTTTGAATCCCCAAAAGAAAAATAAACCAAATTTGAAAAGTGTGGGACAATACCACACACAGAATATAGTATACATTCTCCTTTAATATAAGTAAAGTATAATTTTGTCTTATACATTTCCCCAAAATAGTTCTAATCTTGTATAAATTCAAGCACAGGAGCATGAGGGAAAATATGATATAGTTCTTGAAACTTGTAAGAGGAAAATGTATCAATCACTTTGATATAATATTATATATTTTTCCAAATTTGTATGGGAAAAATTATAAATGAATGCATTAGTTTGCTGAACAGTATTACTAATTGTAACAGAATGGAGCAGTAATTTTTGAAAAGAATTGCAAAAACAAACTTTAAAGAGCATTGGTAAAGAAGCTTACAGAATAAATTTATAATTTGAAGGAGAGGAAAAATTACTTACTATTAGACTTTTATCTGCCAATTCTAGTACATCAACCAATTCTTCAATAAGGCCATTATACAACAGAGTATTAACATTGTCAGGCACTGCATTGCAGTAAACTTTTTAAAAAAGAAAGAAAACAGTGAATAAAAAGGTTTCATTAGTCATCAGACATATACTTTCATCAGAACCAACATCAATAAATACGAATATTAGGTTATTTATGGATTATCAGAAGTATAATTTCATGGCATATAAGAAAAAACTGTTAGTTGAATATAGTTCAAATTCGAAATAAATGTTGCATAAAAAAACAAATTTCAAATGAAAATAAACTTTTAAAAAATTTACAAAGCAAAATTTTATGCAATAAAAATTACCTAATACAGATAAGGCTTGAAGTCTGGCTTGTACACATAACATTCTTTTGTGATAGTTTGAAAAACTATACGCAAGTCGTATGTGCGTGAAGAGCTGCATCTATATGGAAAAAAGATTTTAAAATTAAACTTTGTATACAGGTTTTAAAAAAAGGGGGGGGGGGGGTTCATTCGAAAATAGTTATAACAATTTTCAAAATACAACTTAAAGCATAAAAGTCTAATACACATTTGTTCGCAGTTGCAGAAAATTCTGTAGCTGCCTGCAATAAGCTTTTTAGAATTTTGTAATCTGTCCACAAATTCTGCACACATTTTTAATGCATAAATCTTGCAGTAAACCAGCATTTTTTTATCATTTTACATGAAACTTCGTAAGCATGTGTTCTCATTAATAGTTTTTTTTTTTTTTTTTTTACATTTCAGCATTAGCATGATAATTGAATGCAACAATGTTGCAGTGTCACGGTGTTTTTGCCATGAGACTTTAGATAAGCTTCAAATGAAGGGTCTGTAGTGAAAAGGATGTAGCTCCATTTAATTATTTTTTATTTTCCATAAAAAGAAATTGTGTTTGTTTTATACAGACAGTATTCCAATATTTTCAATACACAGTAATTTATCAAACGAAGAAAAAAAATTGACGAGAATTTTGCATTTTCATACTTTATTACCTATTTCTTAAAGCTTGTAATTTGGAGCTACAACCTTTCTGCAACAAACCCTTCAATTATAATAATGCTCATTCATTAAAAAAGAGAGTTCAAATTTTAAATGCATCATTAAAAACTTCTCAGTGCAAATTCTATGCATTACTAGAGGGCTACCACTGAGTTATGAGATAAAAGAATTTTTAGCAGCCTACCATGCTGGATTAAATAAATAACTAACAGAAGTGTTTTAGTAATAGTACCTACATCATAATAATGCAATGCTACTTTGATAAACAGAAATATTTCAGCTACAAAGTCTATAAGAGGGAACACCATGACCAAACGAAGCCCTTCCCCATTGCATGCAATTGTGTCAGGTGCAATACCTAAGTAAGTCATCATACAAATGATTTTGTGCCAAATTCATTGCAACAACGATTTTAAAGTTATGCATAAATTACAACCAATTTTTTTTCTTTTGAAATTTTAAAACAAAACAAAGTTTTCAAATTCAACTCTTTTTTACAAGTGCTAAGCAGACATCTTAGGACCATCTTAAATGAAAAAAATCATCAAATCAGCTATTCTAAAGTAAAATGTATACCCATTTAACATCGCAAGTTTTGTGAACCCTTTCATTATATGAAATCCAATAAATATATTTAAAAAACCATCACTCCACAATGCATCAGCTTATAAACTTTTCCGTTCTCAAAGTGCTAATAAAACACAGTAGTAATTTATAAATTACTTCATATCTTTAACTTAGAAAAAGCAAATACCCAGATGTTAAATTCACCACCAGGCAAAATAATCAACAGCTTTATTCAAGTCCTGCCAAACCAAAACTAACATTTAGGTTCCCCAGATGGGATTGCACTCTTAGATTCTTGAGGAGAAATATGCAATGATAGCATAATGAAAAACCAGACTGTTTTACATAGTTTTATTTATACTTGTATACCTGCCAACCTTTATTTTGAAAAATGCAGGAGATAATCTAAAAATTTGCAGAAGAAATTATATAAAATGCAGAAGATTTGATGCAATGCCAAATTATACTGTAGATAATTAAAGTAACTAAAATTTCAGTTTTATTATCATTACTGAATATTTACAGCTATTTTATGTTGACATTTTCAACAAAACACATGTTTATAAATAGAGGGATTTGATCTGATTATTATGAACACATCTTTTGCCTTGATTATTAATAAGACAATTCAACACCTTTACTCATGTATTATGAAACAAAATGCTGCAAATTAAAGAATTAAATACTTGTAAACAAATATATTTCTTGTGCAAAAAATCATCATGATTAAATATATCACCGTGAGGGGGAAAATATAGCTAAACTGCAAACCAGACGCTGCTCCGAGGATAGTTTGAGTTCTGAGCCTATAGGTCGAAGCTCAGTTCATACACGGTTTTCCAATGCATGTACATCCTAATCTGGAGTGCCTTAAGAGTTGAGTGTCATACTTTATTACTCTTGGCAAAAATGAGGAAGCTCTGATCATTAAAGCAGAAAATGGAGACTAAATGAGGAAAGCTTCTGCAAAATGAGGAAGGGTTGGCAGTTATGTACTTGGCAACGAAGAGGACAAAAAGTAGTTGAAATTTTAGGTCGCCAGCCAAGACAAAAAGTAGCTGGTAACCTTTCCCCCATACTGGTATGCATGAATTTATCAAAATGGGAAAAATGCATCTGAAGGGAAAAAAGAAATCCTAAGGTTTTACAACAGACTACAAAATTGTCATTTCTTCCTATATTTTGAGTAAATTAGTCGCAATAGTTGCCTTCTCATCAAAGTAGTTGCTTCAGTTGCTTTTTTTGTTGCTAGTGGCAGCCCCATATATATATACAGTAAAATACCTCTATGGCAGACACCAGTGGGACAAAAATATTTGTTTGTCATACAGGGATATCTGCAAAAGAGTTTTTTTAGGCGCAATGGTTTGCTGCAGTGTCTGTTAAGAGGAATTTTACTGTAGTAAAATATTGCTCACATATAACCAAACTTTTTTCTATCTTTTTTGCATAATTAACTTAAACCACAACAAAATATGGTCATTTAAAGTTTACCTGTTTGTCTTCCGGAACTGCATATTTTTCAATAAGTTCCTCCATTATTTGAGAAGGTGTTTTATAAGGGATCTATGATATTCACAAAAAGATTTCATTTTTCAACTTTCTTCAAAACTTATGATGTACAACAAAATTATTTGGTATGATTATAAAAGCATCAATGCATAACTCAATAGAAAATATCAAACATATTAAGTCATATTGATATTTATATATATTTATATATACACACACATGAGCCATCACATACATGCAATGTATATGAATATAATAATTACAATACAATAAATATGAATATAATAATTACCGTATCTACATGATCAATGTGGATGGCTATTATTGCATTTGTTTGTTTCTTTGGAATTTTTTCTACAGTGCCTTCTGCATAATACTCAAAATGTAAAGTTGAAGCACTTTGAGGATAAGCCTTAAAAATAAAAATATTTTTAAATAATTTCGTATAATCCAAATAAATACATAAAGAAGCTTTTCTAACAGAAACAAGACAAAGTATTTTGTGTTCATCATAAAATAATGAAACAGCACTTTTGAAGAAATGTAATCATATAAAAGCATACCTGCCAATCCTGGTAGATGAAAACTAGGAACACTTCGGGGAAAAAAATAGGAACATATCATGCGTAAAAAAACTTTAAAAAAGAGTCATGTAAGATTGTTTAATATAAAAAAAAGAGTCATGTAAGATTATTTAATACAATCTGTTTTTATTTTGGAATTTTATAAAATCTGTTTTTACATTCTTTTGGATATAAAAAAAAAACCTGTTTTTACATTCTTTTGGAATTAAAAAAAAAAAAAACCTGTTTTTACATTCTTTTGGAATTAAAAAAAAAAAAAAAAACCTGTTTTTACATTCTTTTGGAATTAAAAAAAATGTCCTTTTACATTCTTTTGGATTAAAATTTATCTTTAGGAAGAACCATCAAAAAATTAAAAATCCAAAAGCAGTAGCAGCTATTAAATGGATATCATATATATGAATCACTCTCATTCATTCTTAGTTAAATTTACTATTGATTGAGCTAAAAAGCAGTTCGCTATGCATGGCTTTTCCCATGGTCTGCTTATAAAATACTTTTCTCAGTTTAGAATGTAACCTTTTGTTAGCTAGATTTAGAAAATCCCTTAATATTTTTGATTAATTTTACTTATTCCATAAAAATATCGTACGAGTCCTTGACATGAAAGAAAAACCTGTTACTTAAGTGGATATAGGTGTATTTTAAAATACTTATGAAAATATATAAAAACTGGAAAAGCAAAAATTCTTTTGAGTAAATACTTTTAGAACTATAACATTAATGAAACTCTACAATATTTAACGAGCACAATAACTGACATAATTGCCAACATTTTAAGAAAGACTAAATGTCTGAAACCTCTGAATTGTGGTAACTCGCAAATTTCCCAGCTGTAACCCAATCTCTCCAGTATAAGATCCCCTGATTTGCAGGCTCTAACATCATCCAAAATGCTTTTAACTTTTTAGATCAATTTCCTTTTCCAAATTCTTCATTAACCAAATATAAAGCCTGCTAAAATTAATGTTAATTCTTACAAAGTGTCGGTTTGAATGAACTCAGATGCACCTCGATTGCAATTTCCGAATGGCTGCGTTAGTCCTCTATTACAAAAATTAAAAATAAAAGAAAGAACAAAAATAATGGTGAACACAAAATTATTGACGTCTAAGTGGTCAAAATATGCAGTAAAAAAATTAGATTGTTTTTACTGAAGCGGATGCAGCTGGATTTCGGAAATGCGCAAAAAAAAATCGGTAGATTAGAAGTATTTCCTCCATTTGGTGCAGTTTCTTTAAAACATCGCCGTTTCGGCGCATAAAACAGCAGAATTTTCATTTTAGTGCGAAAGGCACAGCTCTTTCATCACAGCAAAAGAGGGGGGGAAGGGTACAATAATTTTCTTTCTTCCCAAAAAATCAGATTTTGGGGGGAGAAATCGTATTTTCGGAATACTGTTAAAAAAAAAAAAAATCGGAACGAATCCGGAAAATTCGGAACAGTTCAGTTGGCAGCTCTGTAAAAGTGTTCAAAAAAGGGATTTTAGGTTAGAAAGTTAGCTTTCAGGATAAGATTATGATTCTACTTTTAGTCTTGAAACAAAGGAGCGACAAGATTCAGCTGCTTAAATTTATTAAAATGGAAGATGTTGTCAGTTTTCTACAGTTTTCCATAGAAGGCAAAACCAGAGGCCATGGTTTTAAGCTTTTCAAAGCCCAGGCTAATCTTGAAACTAGGAAAAATTATTACTTTAATAGGTTCATATACCTTTGCAATCGTTTATTGGAGTTAACTTACTTGCAATAGGGTCAGTAGTAGGGCTCTAGATCTTCATTGGGGATTGATAATTATTTGGACTGAAGAGGTGTGAATATGTTAGACAAAAAAATGGGAGCATCTCAAATCATATCCGGAATGACCGTAGCAGAGGAATGCATGGGAAATAGAGAAACAACTTTTGAGTTGGAGTTTGAATGGTTTCCAGGGATCGGACCTATGATGACTCTCTAGGGGCTAGGAGCTTTTTCTTTGAGCAGCTGAGATAAGAGAATCGGCTGCCCAGAGAACCCAGGAAAAGTCACTTGTAAGAAAAAAATAATTTTGAGAAGCTATAGTGTCCCATTTTGCCCTTCAAAGCGAATGGTCGTTAATAAAAATGCAAGTTAAAAGAGCTGCTTTTTAGAGTTATTTATCATTTAGGAAGAATAAAAGTTTTTTAATTCCCTTCCAGGGGCGCCCGAGGCGCGGAGTGGGGGTGAGGGGGCGCAAAATCTTCAGTTGTCCCCAGGCGCTGAAAGACTTGGCTACGCCTCTGCCCAGGACCTGTCGCTGGTTTATGGTTTAAAATTTACAAATATAAAAGTGATAAAGAGAAGTTTCATTCTGAAAGCAAATACAAGGTTCTCAAAAATAGAGTATTTTGAAACTAATAAAATTTGCTACTGAAAATGAAAAAAAATTGAAGTCTATGCAATAAGTTAATTTGTAAGATAACATATCCTTTAAATATATTCTCAATCCATATTGATGAAAAAATAATTTAAATATTATCGCTACGATGAAAGAGCAGTTTGTAAATAACAACAGTTTTGTCTTTTTTACTTTTTCAAATGTAACCCAAATTTTTATCAGTTTCATTCTTAATTTTAATTTTTCTGATTGTTGCATATATTGAAAAACTGAACACAACTGAAACAAAAAATAAACCTGCAGTTCAGTACTTAACTTTTTGACAATTGAAAACTACACACTTTTGAACTGTTTGAGACACAAGAAGCTCATTCTAGCTTTTCAGATTTATGTCCAGAAAACGCAGCACATTTTGGGCATTCTAGACAAGTGACGACGGTGCGTTATCGATTGTCAAAGTCGCATACTCAGATTTACTGATGCAAGTACAACACACAGTTGCTTTAAATGTAAATACTACATTTTACAATAGAAAGAATAAGTTTATCGATATAAAATAAACAAAGCGCTGTTGCGCCGCTTGGCATTTTTCGACAAAAACAAAACAAGTGCTATCGCACTGCTTGGGTCTTTTTCGTACTCATTTAGAGAAAGTGCAGTTGCACGGTTTGGGATTCTTCGACAGTGTTTTCTCAATACCCCCTGGGACTCAAACATTTAATGAACATGGAATTTTGTTTTAAAATTTTCTAATTCAGAGTTACATAAAAATAAAAAAGATTTTTATTTGCTTTTAAGAACGCTTAATAAATATCAAACATGGGAAAAATTCTATAGTGGATACAAAAACATTGCATTTTTCAAAATAAAGGAATCAAAAGTATGAAAATGTCATAACAAAAAAATTAAGTCAATAATTTTAGAGTTGCATTTTAACAGGTCTTCAATAATAAATATTAATAATTACCACTATGTTCATCAGAAACTTAAAGAAAGTTAAAAATTATAGAATGAAAATCGGAGGTTTAAAAATACAAATGTAATGGAAGACACGGATTTCCAATGTTAAAAAACTAAAAAAATTACAAAATTTTGATGTATTACCCTAACATAACCCTGGAAAACAACATGATTAATATTAAGCATTTACTTACACTGGCTGGTAAATTTTGACAGCATTCTGCAAGTCCAAATCCATTTTCTTTTCCTCCCCAACTCTATTGGTAGAAGAAAATAAGGGCAATTATTCATTACTCCAGTACAATCATGTGATCAGAAATTCAAAATATGTACTAGAAGCTTGCAAATCTAATTGGGGAAAACATTTAAAATATTTACAAACCAAATGAATGCACAACGGATCCTATTATATTAGACTCTGTTGGATTCAAACGGAAACATTGCGATAATCTTATGCTAAACAATATTTAAGTAATAACTTCAAAAATGTAATTAAGGCTTTTGCGGTGGTGACAAAAAAAGGCAGTCTGTCACATTTGTATTCATTAATGAAGAAATTGTTCAAGAAAAATGTGTTAGAATGTAAATGAAAATCTTTTATATTTTAATGTTCAGAACTATTATGCATAATATTCTATTTTTCTTTTCTTTAACAAATCAAAGTGAAAAAAACACAAACTTAATGTAAATATGTATTAAACAAACATGTCACTGGTAAAAAATAAAAAAGCAGAAAGTCTTTTGGCTAACTCAATTATTTGTACTATTATTTAATGCGTGAAAAACGGGCGAGCTGCTTCTATGAAGCAAGCGCAACATACACCATTTAGTTGAACATTTTAAGTAATTTTTTTTTAACTTATTCTTTAGGAAAAAATATTTTTAAAGACTTTTTTTTTCTTTTATGAAGCAGCAGCTTCCAGTTGTTTTAGCTTTACTAAGCATTTGTGAAATTTTATGCTATACTTTCTTGCATACTGGGTCAGTCTATAAAGCAACGGGACTGGCCAATGATCGAAAACAAGCTGCAGTTCATTTTCTGCTAACTGCTTTAATAGCTCTAACGTTTTCTTCCTCACTGCCTCTACAGACTCAAAATGGGTACTTTTGGGCGCAGATTTTATTTTTGGAAAAAGGAAAAACTTATACAGTGCTAAATCAGGAGAATATGGAGAATATTCCAGACTTGCAAGTCTTTTTTCAAACAAATATTACTTCATAGAGAGCGTTGCTAGCACAGGAGAATCTCAAGATCCTCTTGCAAATTTTCTGCATTGTCTTTGTCTATGTTCATAATTTCAGCTATCATTAGGACGCTTAGTCAACAGGTATGAGAACAAATAGTTAAATAAAGACTATAATGTAAAAGTTTTATTTACTTATTCAGGCTAAATTTAGAATAAATATTACAAGATGTTTTTCAGGAGATTGCCTCAAAAATTGGGAGAATCCCCATTTTCCCAGGATTGTTGGCAGCTATGAGATCAGGGGCTAAAATTAACTGCAAGATGGTTGGATTCTTGTACAAATTTACCCGATATCCTCCCTGAAAATAAACAGGGCGAAAGATTCTAAAATTTTTGGTGGAAATGTGAAAATAAGCAGTTTTCTACTTGCACATACTGGACAGTTGTAATTAAAAAAAATTCTCCCTTCCAAAAATTGCAATCGCCTTATATATATAAAGCTAGGAAGTGACTCTCCCCTCCACTTAAAAATTAGAGTTTTTAGCCCTTGTAGATGCATAACAAAACAAATCTTTGTTTTTTTTTCATTGTATTTTAAATATCACACATAAAAGGATTTTTACTTACTTCAGCAAGATACAATAGCCTAAGTAATAAAGTCTGTCTTTTATCAGCACTTAATCTTGTTATGAAATTAGATCTCTTGCTGGAAATAAAAGATCAGTTTTTTAAGTATATATTACGTTTTGAATCGAAATACAAAACATTGAATAATACAAAAATATTAGCTTATTGTTTAATATACGAAAATAATTGTAAAAGGTGGATGAAAATGGGAAATTACATGACATTTTATTTTCCCTTCCTCTGAAAGATTAATCATTATGTACTACTGCATTCATATTGACATTTAATGTAGATATTTCAAATAATTACAACCAAAACATTAATTTCATACTAATGAAACAAAAACAAACATTTTATAGGACATAAGAATGAAACACGTAAAATGTTTTGAATTTATGTGAATTAAATTGAAATCCTATGTTACATTTCTTAACCACGTAAAGTGTTGCAACCGATGAATCCAGTTGACTGTTGGCATATTTCTGTTATAATATTTCAGTTAATAAGGATTTTAATTAACCGGGTCCTTCCAAGTCAAAGCAAAAAGATATTCAACCTGACCATCTCAGCTTAACTTTTCAAACTCTCAGAAATCACATTTTTGAATAATGCAGTAAAATCACTTTGATCTGTGCCTTATTTACATGCACATGTAGCATTGCATTATGATTAAATTTGAAAGCATAAGATAATTTTAATTTGAAAAAATTGCCTTTTTTAAAATTATTTTTTACAGCATTTAGACTTTGATCTTTTATTGAAATCATTCGAAGTGCATTTACACACATTTTTAAAAGCATTAAGTTTGTTTTATATAATATGTAAAAACAAATACATTACCTAAACACATAAAGTAAGTTTAACACAGCAAGAACTACATCTATATCACTTGATGACAACAATGTGGTTAAATGCTGCAAAGGGAAAAAAGCAATAAGGACAAGAACAATTTTATCAATCAAAAATTCAAGAGCGAAATATATACAAGTAATTCCAACATAGTTTTCAATTTAGAACCTAACATACTTTACAATTTCCTTCTTCTATTGCAGTTTTAAGAGAACTTTTTTTAGTGATTTTTACTATTTGTGGCTTCCTTATGAAATTTAACAAAATTATTAGTGCTTTAAACAAAAGTTTGTTGATTTAAATCAGCTTTATTTAAATCGCTATTTAAATTGCAATTTAAATCAACTGATTTTTTTTAAAAATCACTCGATTGAAAAAAATTTTTTTTTTCCTTTAAAATTGATTTTAGTGATAGAAAGTTGTTTGCATTTACAAGCTCTATTTCAAGAAAAACAGCTAAGCATAATTCATTCAACCACTCATGTTGTAATTCATAATATTCATGATACTTCTACATAATGTTTTTATAATTTTAACAATCATATTTTAGATCTATTAAATGAATACCAAACAATGATCAATCCAGAATGATAGTGTTTAAAACATCATTTAGAATACATATCCTTAAAAAATGTTTCATTCAAGTTTCATAATAGCTTAATGGTTTTTCCCTTGTAAAATGTTTTCAGCTTAGAGATTTTCAATAAAGATATTTGATTAAAACAAAAACTTTTTAGTAATGGAATGAGCATATGATTTTAGAGTCAGGTGGGGTAAAGTAGTCAATGGGGAAAATGGTCATGCAGCAAATAAAAAGCTATAGCTTTGAAATAAATAAAGGAATTGGTGTAAATATTTAATTTTAGCTTTTAATAATTAAATTTTAAATTGCAAATTTTCAGATGAAGAAAACAGACAACTTGTTTGTTTATACAACACTTTGAAATTGAAACAGCTCTTTAACTTCTCTGACATTTTGTCTTAAAGAATTTGCATCAAATTGATGGCGCAGGACACAGATCTCAAAAATACTTCTGCACTAATTGCTAAGCTAGATTTAGTCTATATATTATTTTAAATGAGTTTACAATGGGGTAAAGTGGTCATAGGCTTCACATGCACCATATTTTAAAATTACTCAAGTTTAATTTTTGAGGTAGACCAGGACTTAACATGCATAACACTTACACGACATTTTAGTATAATCCCAATTCTTGGATTTAGCCAATAGGGTAATTGAATCGTTCATTAAAAGCTATTTTATTTGTATTTCATATTTATGTTTTATTACAGTATAAAATTTAAGGACAGACTTACAGCATAATATTTGGGGACTAAAATCAAAGAATGCCTATTATTATGAATCCTAACATATTTTGGTATATAACTTTGTTTTAAGACCATCTATCTATGCAACAGCCGAGAAGACTAAAGTATCTTACGAGAAGTTATGAAAATGAGGCCAACTTTTGATCATACAGTTGGGAGAAATAAAGTTTTCTTTCTAAAATGAACCTTTGCTTTGAGTATTTTGAAATATTCTGGTTATTAATATATGTGTTTTTTTCTAATAATGACCACTTTACCTCATGCACTACTGACTTTACCCCACCCCATGGGATAAAGTGGTCATAAATACATCAATGAAAGAAGTCATAAAATTATTTTACTCATTTTTTTTCGGCCCAAAATGCAATGTTTTCTTTAATTATATAAAGAAAAATATTAAGTTAAAAAAATCAAAAGGTTTTGAACAAATTCTTATATTTATTGTTTTCAAAAGTTGAAAACATGGAATTTATGACCACTTTACCTCACTTGACCCTACTTTTCTCCACCAGACCCCTACCTGTTAGCCGAGGCCTTAGGATTGCTTACGCACGGGGAGAGGTAGTGGGGTCTACGGATTTTACATGCACATATCCCCAAGTATACATGGTGGTCTTCAGTGGGTATCGAACGCGCGACCTTCCAGGTGGAAGTCCGACGTGCTAACCACTAGGCTACCACAGCCACCACTTGACCCTACTAAGTGGGTAAGTTAAAAAATATTTCAAGTTATTTCATCTTTAAAATAGAAAATTGATGAAAGTGCACTCAATTTAAATTAAGTGCACACAACTGCTAGATTTTTTTCAACCTTCAACAGCAACAGATTTCAGTTAAAATTTGTTCATTTTTTTCTGTACTTAAGAGTGTAGTATTATGCCTGGCCTGGTAGGGTTAAATTTCTTTTGAATCATGCATTTGTATTGAAATTTGCTTTTTGTATCATTATTAAAAAATATCTACAGCCATGAAAATAGCTTAAAATGTATTTTTGCATAATGTTTAACATGTCATTATTTTTTAAAGTGTAACATAATAAATATCCAAAATCTTAAAGGTCTGTTTTTTTAAAAAAAATAAAGAGTCTGCCCTTTAAATGAAAAAAATGCCTTAAATTTTTAAAAATTGGATTTTTTAATCAAAAAAAAAAATCACACACCCTGCTCTAAACATTACAAAATAACTTTTTAGTTTAAAACTTATACATTTAAAAATTCTTATAATAATATACAATCAGTGGTATAGTCCTGAAAAAAAAGTTGTGGGGACTCTTATACATCCGAAGATAAGTAATTGAAATCAAAAGTGGGGGATGCTTATGTTAAATTTAACAAATGTAGGGGGAAACTTGTAATAAAATAAAAAGGTAGTGAGACGTCGTCCCCCTGCATCCCCCCTCAACTACACCACTGTATACAATATCATGTATACCTGCCATCTTTTGAAAATGGGCATCCGCAAAACTTATATGTGAATGCCATCACTTCATCGAAGAAACAGTAACACATGTGAATTTTAAAATATCAGTGAAAATTACAGTACTAAACTATTTTTATTTTTCTTTAAAAAAAAAACTTTTAAAATAAGGGAAAAAAAGAAATAAGGACTAATATGATGCGCAGGGTCCCTTAGTTTTAATAAGTTCACTTTAAAAGAATGTAAAATTATTGATTTATTTCAAGTAAATTTTACTATATGAAAATTATTTAAAGAAAACAATCATAAGAGCATGACTCTCCCTTCCTCAACTTCTATAATATTCCAAAAAAATTGAATTTTGTCCAACTTTTTTTTTTTTTTTTTTTGGTACAGGCATCTTACATATAAGCGGCTCAAGTGTCTGTTGCCGATAGCTTATTGGTTGCTTGTGTAATAGTAATGTAGTTGCCATTGTTGTAACACATGTCAAATAATCAAGACATTTCTCTAGCATTTTGAGTGAGGCATCGCTAGATTTGCAATCTCCATTAAAAATTAATGTAAAAGCGAATTTAATTTAATCCTTCTTTCTTTGTTTTAATTTATTTATTGTCTGCGCTTTTTATATATATTAAAGTGGCAGCCCTCCTTTTTCCAGTTTGGTTAAAACTATTGTTTTGACGATGATTATGTTGGATATAAATAAATATTTTTCACAAACAATTTGATTATGTAGTAAATAATATTTTGATTTTACACATAATTATAACTTGGATGTTTTTATTTTATTTATTTTTTTTTTTTTTTTTTTTGCGGTAAGAATATGTTTTTCTGAAATTATTATATGTTTATTATTTATTCATTAAACTTTACTGTTCTACCTGATAAATGTCTCTTTGATTTGATTTGCATTTCCGGTTACTGGGAGAATTGTATATTTATAATATCTAGAACAGCGCTCATTTTGTATGACCGCCGGGCTTACTAGTGAGATATAACATCATTTGTTCTCTTTAACTTTCCCTTCCATATTTGATATTCTTACAAGAGAGAGGAAACAGCTAACACTCATTGATAACTACTTTCATGCCATAAAAACTGGTCTATTTGGGAAAAAATACAATAAATGCTTGCCAGAGGCGTAGCTAGGGTTTTCAGCGCCCGGGGACAACTGAAGATTTGTCGCCCCCCTGTGCCCCTCTGGGGCCTAGGGGCGCCCCTCAAGGGAAGTAAAAAAACTTTTATGCTTCCTAAATGATAAATAACCCTAAAAAGCAGCCCTTTTAACTTTCATTTTTATTAGCGACCATTCACTTCTAAAAGAAATATGGGACACTTTGGCTTCCCAAAATTATTTGTCTGATTTCCCACGCACTCCTGTGCTACATTGGTCCTTCACGATATGATTTGCGATGCTCCCACTTTTTTGTCGAACATATTTATACCTCTTCAGTTCAAATGATTTTCTTTTCGCATTTAAAAATTAAATAAATTAACATTAATTTGGCGCCCCTTGACGCTGCACCCGGGGACAGCTGTCCCTCCCTTCCCCACCTAGCTACGCCTCTGATGCTTGCACTTCTTTTCACTGATAAGAAAATTTTCTAAATTATTTTATGTTTCTAGAATATATAAAATTGCATGCTTGTAACCTTGAAATCAATTTTACAGAAATTAAATAATACACTGAAATCAAGATTTTGAGATTAAAGACATCCTGCTGTGAACTATACAGTTTTCCAAAATCCAATTAAAGAAACAACAAAACTAAACAGCCTTACATACCTCCATGGAGTTATAAAAATGACGAGAGAAGCTATGCTCTATTAGAAGAGCTGTAAACTGTAGCACACATAACAGCAACTGTTTCTTCTGCAAAAATAAAGCAGTCTGTTATATTTGTAATACATTAACAAACAAAATAATTCACCCATACAATCTCATATGATAGTTCAGTGATGCCAAACCTATGACCCGTGGGTCAGACACTGACCCTACGCAAGATTTTTAACTGACCCACGATTGCCAGGCAACCATTTGTTTGTTTATGCAAGTTTATTTTGATTTTCTAATTTGTGTGGATAATTTATATTCTATTTGTATTGATCCAAGCACTACATAAGACACAAAAGCAAATTTAATGCTGCTTATAACCTTCAGTTTGATTATTACAGTTCAAAAGTTACGCAAATGACGACAAATGCATTTGTATTATTTGACATAAAGCAAAAGTGTTTACAAAATATCAAATAAAATGTATAATTTTATTCACATTTTGTTTGTTGAAAAAAAATTGACAAACCAAAGCAAATAAACATATTTAAAGCACTTTCTTCAAATATAATGTATGTAATTTTTATTACTCCTTGTCCATTCAAACACTTATTGCCATTTGCAAACACTTAAAAATTTTTAACTCCATTAAAAATGTTTAAATCGTCAAACCATGCCCGTTTTTACCAGTTAAACCAATTGAATTTTAAAGATATTTAGTTTTAAAAATACTCAGTTAAAAATTTGTAAACTTAACTTTGGTGCAAATGGGCGTTAGTGTAGTAGTATTAAAAAAATATGAACGAAATTTGGCCCACATACGTCTCAAAAAGGTTCACCATCCCTGTGATAGTTTGAGAATTTAGAATTATAAACTTCAGAAAAACATGAGAACAACATGAGGAAGTGAGAAACATACTCGTGTAAGTGGTTTAATTATTGAAGAAAAACTGTATTTTGCATTAGTTTTAATGTTACGGTAATTGGTAAGAAAAATTGAAGAGAAAACCAATGATGCCATCAGCTGATAAATTTTTGAAATATTCTTCAGCTTACTGTAAATAAGGGTAGATGACATTAAATAGTATGGAGAATAGAATAACATTTTCAAACAAAATTTGACTTACACAAGTATGCTTATCACCACCTCATATTATAGAGCTCTAATAAAAACATGAGACAGATGCATTGAAATATAAATAGATATATTACTTCAAGAGGCAATAAGTTAGGAAAAATACAAACAGTAGTAAGAAATGTTTACCTTTTCACTTCCTGATGCATCACAAGGCAAGCACCACTGGTTCTCTCTTGTTTTTTCACATGAAGCCTCCAATATATGATCAAATGCATCCAATACATCAATCCAATGATACAATTCACACTACAATGTAGTAAAAATAAATAAACTTAGGGGGGGAAAACATTCACGAATAAAAAAAACTAAGAAAAACAGTACTGAAAATGAAGAAAAGTACATAGCATTTTGATAATTAAATATTTTAAAGAAATTTTACACTTTTATTTACCTTCCCACAATTCCATATCTTGATTTTCGATAACTCTTCCAAAAGCTCATCATGACTACATGATTTTAATTTGTCAATAAGTGCCTTGCAATCTGTAGGCTAAAGTAAATATAAAATACATACCATGAAAACTAACATCAATGTATCATAAAAACTATCATCAATATACTATAAAATCTAACATCACATACATAAAAACTTTAGGTAAAAAATACCTACATACTAAGTAATTAGACAAATATATGGATTTAACAGAACTTTCCTAAAAATACATACTTGCACTTTTAATTTAAAAGTAACAGCAACTTAAACTTCTCTTTTTTGCTACCAAGTGATGAAACAACCACACAAGGCAAAGAGTAAAACGCTTTCTATTAAAATTGAAACATAGCTAGCTCTCTTCTACAAGCATTTTGACACTGCTTTAAAATATCTTTCCCCTAACAGGTCATTATCAAGTGATCCAGTTTTTTAGAATTTTATCTTCTTTAGTTTTATAGTTTTCTGGCTTCGAGTTTTTAAAAAACTTCGCATTTGTGCTTCATGATAAACATCATGACTAATTTTATAAAAAGTTTAAATAATGACCTTGAAACTTCCTTAAAAAGTATAATGAAAATTTTTCAAAAAATTTTCAAATATTTCTATCTATTTTATCTTTGTTTAATGCAAAAATGTCATCTTGGGATCTATGGGCTTATATTTTCCTGAATTTTCAAAAATATTTGATTTAAGAAAGAAATGCATATTTTTCATACTCAAATAATTTTAAGATGCTTTTAACAGCAACCAATAGTTTTTTTTTCAGTTAAAATCTATTTAGTAGGTCATAACACATCTTTAGGCCGCCTTCATAACGTAAGGAGGTCTTTTAAAAAAAATTTTTGGGAGAACCTCTGCCCTCTTTTTTTTAACTGAAAAAACTATTAGTTGCTGTTAAAAGCATATGAAATTTGAATCTGAAAAGTATGCATTTTTTTCTTAAGTGAAATATTTTTGAAAATGCGGGAAAATATGATCACATTGAGGTCCCAAGTTGAAATTTTGTGTAAACAACAATAAAATAGACAGTTGAGAATTTTTTGAAATTTCATTATACGTTTTAAGAGAAATTTAAAATTTAAATTTTAAGGTCATTTTTTTAAATTAAATTTTTTTATAAAATTAGCTATGATGCATATCATATGAAAGAGAAACCAATCATATGGAGAAATCAATGTACGTCAAAATGCTTTTTACTAGAACTTTTTATCTCTATTTGCTGATGAGTTATGGCCTGTTTTGTGTTCGAGTTTACGGGAAATTTCACAGTATTTTCTGAAAATGTAGAGTCCGCAACATGACACTTTTTTGTTATAATTACGTAATTTACTGTTTAATTATCACTAAATTTTATTTTCAAATAATGTGCTCAACACAAGATCTTTTTAAAATAAATGCATAGAGTTAGAAAGGTGCCCTTTAGGAAGAAAATATGGCTACCTTAACAGAATATTTTTATCAAAACATGGATTTCCAAAAAAATGCGACTTGTGCCGTTTCTAAAATAAAGGAATCAATTTTCGGATACTTAATATCACAAAATCATAAATTAGTTAAGACTACAGATTTCAATTTTTTCTAAGCAGTATTGTATGTAAATACAATTAAAGTATTAATTTCTGATTCAAATTTCTACTGTTCCAGTTTTGCATTTTTCAAAGGGCGCAGTGCCCTGTCCCTTTTTGGAAAACTGTTGATGCGCCCT
Organism: Octonoba sinensis; assembly: GCA_038502835.1. Lineage (NCBI taxonomy): Eukaryota > Metazoa > Arthropoda > Arachnida > Araneae > Uloboridae > Octonoba > Octonoba sinensis. The sequence goes on along the minus strand of CM076598.1, from coordinate 191,326,095 downwards.
GCCCTTTTTAGGGAAATTAGGAAAATACCTGTTCTTTTAATGAAAAATGCTTTTCTTTCAACTGAAAAATGCCTTTTTTTCAATAGAAAATTCCCTTTTTGAAAATTGCGGCCTGCCCCTTTCTTTAAAAAATGTGAACACTATAAAATTCAATATCTTGTTTTCTGTTTGGATATGATTTTTTATGTATTTAATTATTTATTTTTGCCTGCTTGTCTGGCTTACAGACTAACCTGCTGAAGTTTGAGGAAAATTGATTTATGCAATTACATAATAACCTTATTTTAACTGGTAAAAAGTAGATGCTGTATTACTGTAAATGTTGAGGAAAATTTAAGATTTAAACTGAGATATTCTAAAAAAGAAAAAATAAAGAGGGAAGGATTTTTGTGAATATAATGAACAGTACATGTTGGTCTTCCTTCTGTTTCATAAATATAAACATTTTAAAATCATTCCTTCTAAATTGTTTGCAAACAGTTTCTATAAATTACTTACCACTTCAGAGGAACTCTTTCTTAACTTTGTCCGGTCAATTTTCATTATAGCTTTATGTAGTCTTTATATATTAGCTAGACAAGATCATTTTCTGGAAGAAAAAAAGGGAAGTTTTAGAACTACATGAGATAATATTCTACATTTAATTCTGGTCAGTTTTCAAATCATTAAATTGATTAGCACTAACAATATGCAGAGTGGTTAGAATTGAAGGATGATGATCTATGTAGAGCTTATTCTAATAGACATATGTCATTGAAACTTAGTATATTATACATTATATAAACCATGGGGGAAAGTCATCTTCAAAAAGAAAGTAACAGCTCAAATTTTAATCAGTGCATAAAGAAGAAAACAAATTTGAAACAAAAGCTTTATTTTATCATAGAATTTGTTCAGTGAGCATGAAGCACGTTCAAAGTGTTTAATAACAGTGTTGCCGCTAGACTTTGGAAATTACAGGTCCCTGGGACCCAGGACTTTTACGGGTCTTTTTTTCCCAAAAAATGGTCCATAATAGCATGTCATGGTTTTAAAGATATCAGAGGTGGTAGCAGTAAGGATTTGCATTTCCTGTTCAAAAAAAAATTCCTGAACCTTGATTTTTTTATAGGTTTTGTATTGTCAGGCATATAAGGTGAAATGTGATTTATTAGGTTGTAATTTAGGAAAAATACTTAGATTAGACCGACATAGATAAAAGTACTTATTTTAACAGGGATTGCAATGGAAAATGTATAAACTAAAAGGACAACAGAAAAGTAGTAAAAAAAATAGCGTTTTTTTAAATAAAATGTGTGGATTATTAAAAATGATAATACAATAACCTCTGAATAATCATCAGAATGATAAAGACCCATTATTAAAATTATTTACATGAGTTTAATACACCCCCGAGTTTTATTTCCTGCATCAATTATAGCTTTGCTGTTTCAATATCTTGCGTAATTTTTCGTTTTCGTACTGCTTGCAGTCTTTTGCTCCCTTCATCTCCTATGCAGAAAGGGCAGATGACGCCGAAATTCAGATTCGTGCAACTGATCGAGTGGAAATTAAGAGCATGTTTTAAAAAAATTAATCAAATAGTGCAGAAACTTATTTTTCTTAATTTAGAATAAAAGCAATAATTAACAAAAAAAAAACATAACTGCAAAAACGAACCCTTTACAAAAATCGCGATTGCAGAAATGAAACTACATATTTTCTATTGTAATTACTTTTCCCTTCTTTTTATATCATTTATGTCTAAAAATTCGTGGCAAAAAAGCTCTCTGCAAGTAAGGAGGTCGACTTACATGAGGGTTTCTGTTTATTTGTCTGAAAGTTGGGGGTTCATCTTATACGCGCATTGACTTATACGTAAGTATAATATACGGTAAAATTTTGATAAAAAGAAGACATTTTATTTGTTTACTTCTTAATTAAACCTAAGAAATAATTAAAATTAAAGAAATATGATTCCCGTAAAGGATGCAGAAAGATTACGCAAAGAAAGGAACTCATGCGTTACTGTGCTTTCACGTGGAAATTAGGCCTACGTAATTTTTGAAGTATTGCTGCAATTAACGAAGAAATACATATTGCTTTAATTGGAAGGGGAAATCAAAATGATTGCCAAAAATTTAGGGTGATGGAGCAAAAAAATTTCCTGCATTTGCGGAACTCTACCCATCCTGAGACATAAATGAAAAATAAACCTTTTATGACAAGATTTTTTTTCCAATGTAATTAGAAATTGATTCAATAATAATTCGCCTAAGAATTGAAAAAAAACTCATATTTAAAAGCCAAAAATCAAGCTATTGATTTTTGGTCGAAGGCCAGATGCGCGAATTTTCCGTAATGTCGATTCCAGTGACAGTAGCACTCTTTCTTTAAATAGTGAATGCAATAAGGCTATAACAAATTAAATAGGAAAATTTTATTGATTATTTTAAATCAAAATAAAAGCTAAGCAAAAATTGTAATAGCGAAAACAAACCCTTCGCGAAAATTCGCGATCGCAAAAACAAAACTTTTTCATACCAGATTTAAAACAAAAAAAAAATAATAAATAAAAAAAAATATTTCCGAACTCATTAAACGTTAGGTTGATTATATCCTTAATGCAATATTTGGGCAATGACTATGTATTGTTCAGCATAAATCAGTTCTGTTCAGAGCCACCTGTTTCCCCTTTCAATTCAATGTGTCCAAATCAGAATAAATACTATCCTTGACTAAAATCGGACCATTAGAAAAGGAGATATTCATATTGAAAAAGTGATGGTCCTGTTTTCAATATTATAATTTAAGATTATTCAATTAAATATGAAGCATAATTTTACTTTGTAAAATTGTACTCTTTGCAAAATTTTTACGAGCGGCATTTTGTACTATATGTGATTCCTGACAAAATTGACTTACTTTATGTGTCTCTAACATAAAAGAGTTCAAACGAGGAGTGGTTCTCGCCGTCCCCCCCCCCCCCCTCCACACACACACTGTACATCTAGTTTTCTCAATTTTTTCAATCTTTTACAATTCAGTACTAAGCCTTTACACTCGAGGCCTTTTTTGTAAGGAGGATCGTAAACAAGGAGATCGAGTTACAAAAGAGCATAGCGTCGTAGCAGCGTCACTCGAGTGCAAAGGGTTTAGAAAGCTTAAAGTACAATTTGCTAGCTAAAAAAAGAAAATCTTAATATTGAAAACTAAATTTTTCCTTTAAAAAATCGTATAGCATTCCGAATTTAAACCTGTTTAAAACTTTTTTTTAAAAAAAAGGTATTTTAGTAGCTTTTACTGCATGCCAATGAATCAAAAGCTCCTTAAGAAATAAATGCTTTTCTAATCATTTAAAGAATCTCAAGGTGTCTTCTTCCCATTATTGCAAACCCTGTCCGTCTTGTTCATAAACTTTTTAAACTTAAATTCCCTCATTATTTAATTATCACGAAATTTTCAAGTCAAAATCAATGGCGTCCTGTCAGATCCCCACCCAATGAGGGCGGGGACTCCTCAGGGTTCCAGCCTATCACCGATGCTGTACTGTCAATACCCATCGGACTTCCCAACCAATGAAAACACTACTAGTATGTTTGCTGACGACACTGCTGTTCTATGTAAAAACTCTGACCGTCTCATTGCACGGGATCAGCTTCAGCATCATCTCAAAATTATTGCTAATTATTTTAACAAATGGTGCATAAAAATTAATTCCAACGAAACACAAGTAATTGCCTTTAGTAAAGGCGCCTTACGTATTTTGCCTGCGTTTTAATAGGCATATAACGGCGATCATTAAGAAAGCCAAATTCAAATTAGGTCTTTTGAACATCCTCTTTAGAAAAGAACAATTTCTCTCACTACAAACTAAAGTTCTAATGTATAAAACCCTTCTCTTACCATCTTTTACCTACGTTATAGCGGTTTGGGGTTCAGCTGCAAAATCTAATCTCATGAATCTTCAACTAATACAAAACGCGGTACTTAAGGGCATCACTGGCGCGCCGTGGTACATCACTATCAACTCCCTCCACAGGGACCTAAAAGTTAAAACTCCTTCACCAATTCATTATTGAGACCGCCACCCAATTCTATACGGTTGTCGAAAGACATAAAAACCCGAAAATTAACTAACAAATTAATTTCAGTAATCACTCTAATAACGCTACCAGGTTCCCTGATATCACTATGTTTCTCAATTTCAAACTTTGTAAACCAAGGCGTCCCAGCGCGTCCATTGCCCCGCCCTCTTCTGCAACTCAAACTTTAACACTTGGGCCGTTATGTTGTGCTCCCGTTGTCTTTGTTCGTCCTGTGTTGTTAATTGTTCAAAAAAGAAACTGCAAAATCTTGGGAATCTTGACTATGTTACATCTTAAGGGATACGTTTCTTTTCTATGCTTCATAAATTAATACCTCGAATGCACTGATGCTTACCAATCCGTGAATGGTGCACGGCCTTGACATCTTCATGAACTCTCGGCTAATTTCGCCGAATGCTTTGTCTTATTACCATGTCCGCATAAACAAAATTATTCCCTTTCCACCCTCTCCTTAATGCCAAATCATTAATAGAGCAAAAGAGCTCTGCAGGCTCAGTAAGCTCGGAAAATATCTCCAATGCCCCCAATTCACATGTTTGATGAACGGTGGCAATTCTTTAGAGAGAAAGAGCGCTCATCTAGGGGAACCATTGAAAAAAGTTTTTTCGAGCTTATTCCCATTGACGCTGGATTTGCCTATGATTGGCTGTTTTTATCTGGACGTCTGACGAATATCAAGATTAGTAGTTCCAAAATGGATTCCGACAAATTGGACTGCTTCCATGGCAACGACTAGACAGAGGAAACCGGTTTCGGGTGAAAAAATCGTGCGGAACCTGGACGGACAACATGGTAATGCAGTTAAAGTTTTCACGACGTATGTGCAAGTGCATTATTATAATTATTATTTTCACACAGGATCCCTATTTAATAGATGACAAAATTTTTAGCATATTCTTATATAAAGTTTAATGTAGGATAAATTGTCCAAAAAGCAACATGCTGAATAGCCACAACATCGAGAAACAATTAATAGAAGAACAAACCTCCACATACCTTTTAACATTTCTAAATGAGTTGCTTAATACTTTTATCTCGACAGTGCGTATTTAGCTTCTGTAATTTGCAATTCAGTAGTTTCCTTATTCCATGTTTAGCATCAATTTATATCAAGAGACTGACTGGCGAAGGAAAAGGAAAATTCTTAAGTTTAACTATAAAACAAAAGGGAAAATGACAATCAATTAAAAACCAATACTGTCAAAAGGTTGAATACAATAATATAAATTAAGTACAGATACTGTAAATGAAATATGAATACACATAAAAAGGAAATCCTATCAACCCTCTTTAACAGACGGATTTTTTTTTTTACTAAGTCGATATTTTGACTTTTTCGAATTGAACCTTAATTTTTTGTTTTTATTCTTGACTAACAATTACAAGACATGTATGATGTTTGTTGGCTCATAACCCATATCCCGATCATTTGCTTCAAACAATTTCTCAGTGCAGTGGCGTATCCAAAATGCATATGTTCAAGTGGAATCATTTTTATTTTTAGTACACTGTAAAAAAAAAAAAAAAAAAAAAAACAGTTCAACGTTGCACCATGAATATGGTGAAAGATGAAGGGCTGCTGAACCTCCACATACCTTTTAACATTTCTAAATGAGTTGCTTAATACTTTTATCTCGACAGTGCGTATTTAGCTTCTGTAATTTGCAATTCAGTAGTTTCCTTATTCCATGTTTAGCATCAATTTATATCAAGAGACTGACTGGCGAAGGAAAAGGAAAATTCTTAAGTTTAACTATAAAACAAAAGGGAAAATGACAATCAATTAAAAACCAATACTGTCAAAAGGTTGAATACAATAATATAAATTAAGTACAGATACTGTAAATGAAATATGAATACACATAAAAAGGAAATCCTATCAACCCTCTTTAACAGACGGATTTTTTTTTTTACTAAGTCGATATTTTGACTTTTTCGAATTGAACCTTAATTTTTTGTTTTTATTCTTGACTAACAATTACAAGACATGTATGATGTTTGTTGGCTCATAACCCATATCCCGATCATTTGCTTCAAACAATTTCTCAGTGCAGTGGCGTATCCAAAATGCATATGTTCAAGTGGAATCATTTTTATTTTTAGTACACTGTAAAAAAAAAAAAAAAAAAAAAAAAACAGTTCAACGTTGCACCATGAATATGGTGAAAGATGAAGGGCTGCTGATGATCGAACCAAAATAACGGTTCAAGCAGAAATGCGAAATCTAAAGCTAAGCGTTTAACCATAATTTCGGTTCAACCTTGAACCAAAAAGACGAAAACGGCCCCGGCACCCGGCCGGAAACAGAGCCGCCATCTTGTCTTTGCTTCAATATTAAATTTTTACCTGATTTATCATTCATCCCCATACATTTTACTTTTGGCTCTCCTGATCTGCATTTAAAGTTGTAATGTTGACTTGTTTACATTTTAAAAATTGCATCTATTCTCGGGATTTTTACTCTAAATCTTTTTTTTTTTTTTCATTTTTATTTCCAAGGCTACTTTTCTACGGCGTTGCCTTTCTAGCTCCACCTCTTAATTTTCATTTAATTGCCTGTTGCTGTCTTTTTAAAATTTATTAAACTTATTCGTTGTTCGACCCATTTTGCAATTTTTACCCATAGTTTTTTATCAAAGATGTAGCCGGTGGGGGGGGGGGGGGGGGGGCGAAGGGGCAACGGGCGAGATCCCGTTGCCGAAGGGGTGAACATTTCTAAAATTTTGCATGCTATAAATGAAAATTTGAGAATTAGCGAGTAAAAAGTAGTCTGACAAGAAAACACTCATTTGTATAAATGTAGTTAGTTGTGTTTTGATTCAAAGGCTACAGCCAGGAAGTTGGGGGGGGGGGGAATCCCTCCCGCCCTGGAAGTTGGGGGGGGGAATCCCTCCCGCCCTGAAATTTTTACATGCTCTGAATGATAATTTGAAAATCAAAAATATTCCGATTAAAAAAAAAACACTTTCGTCAACTTGACCTCCACCTCCCCACACCCCTCGAAAAACAATCCTGGCTGTGGCTTTGATTTGTAATGATTCTTATTTCTCAATCATTCGAACTAGCTATTGCACCAAGAGCAGGTAAAACCAGTTTTGTATTCAAAATATGTCTACTATAGGATTTTTTTGAGAAATTGGGTCAATTTTGCGTGATTTTCGAAATAGCAGTTTTGTTGCCTTTAACGTTAAATTAACTTTTTTTCAAAATTTTCAACCTGTGCATGTTTACTTTATTTTGCTTCAATATATGCTTTCTTCTTACCTGATTTAATACTTTCCCCCATGTATTTTACAGTTTGATAAGCTTGCTCTCCACTTAAAGTCGTAACAATGGCTTGTTTACGTACTGAAAAATGCATATTTTCTCAGGATTTTTACTCTAATCTCTCTACTACTTTTTCTCTCGTTACTACCAAACCACTTTTCCGAGCTGTTACAGGGTGAGTAGCCACATTTTAGTTCAAAAAGTAAGCACTTATAAGCACTTTGTAAGCACATTGTCAGAAAAAAATAAGCACATCTTTAAGTACACATATACATTATTACCTGCATAATTAAGAGGAAAAACACGACTTGCAAAAATTATGTACTTCTAACACAAATAGCTAACAAAAATGAGAAGAGAGGCTTTGCACTACATAAGGAAAACAAATAAGTTTTATTTAACAGATGCATTGCTTATAGAGCCTGTTTAATTGTAGTATTAACTAAAAAACACTGATCAAAAATATACAATAAAATAACAAATTGCAGTTATTATTCTGATAATCTAACTTAACACTTTACCGACCGGCCGTCGATTAATCGACGTTTTGTTCTCAGCGCGTACCGACCGGCCGTCGATTATTCGACGTTTGCTCCCCAGCGCTTACCGACCGGTCGTCGATTGCTGTAAAGGCCTTTATTTTCGCGGGCCGTAATTTTCGCGAAAATGAATATATCTGTGATTTCGCGAGCTGAAAATTTCGCGAATTTTATATGAACAGAACCGAAAGTTGAAAAATTCCAAAAGTACCTATGTAAAGTTGAGAAAGTTGAAAAATTCCAAAAGTACATCTTTTGCATAAAACATTTTAAGAAACTTCCTTTTGTCCGAAAAGTTTGTCCCTCCCCTCCCCCATCGCTCTTAAAACAACATACGCTGCTTATCAACTTTGACCTTGGCTCAACGCACGCATTCCACCTCAAACAAGTTTCTATTATTCAAAAAAGGATAAGACCCAGCTTTTTTTTATTATTACTTGAGGCGGAAAAAAAAATATTTCACGAGGCTAAAATTTTCGCGATTACGACGGGCTCGCGAAAATTAAAGCCTCGCGAAATTTTAAAGCCCTTGGTTGGTGTCTCGGACGATCTGCGGCTGAACGGGTGGTGAAAGGGCATAGTATGTTCGAACCGCTACCGGTCGCTAAAGTGTTAATGTAATGAATATATATATATATATATTTATATATATTCTTTATTGGGGGGGGGGAGTTTTTTATTTCACCTGAACTTTGTGCAATTTTGCTGAGAATTTTATAAATCTTAATTCTTTTTTTATAACTTAGATTGCCCTGCCATCAATATTTAGTGATTTATTGATACAAATATAACTTTATTTTCTCAAGATGCATATTGTCTTTTGTTGATAAAAATTATTAAAAAAAAATTCAAATCACTCAGGGGGGGAGAGGGGACCCGGCCTACTACGACCCCCCCCCCCCCCCCACTGCAATATCATGTACAGTACCATACTTGCCAACCTTGGATGGGAGAAAAACAGGAGATTTTTTTCAATGACCCCCCCCCCCCCCCCACACACACACACACACAAAATGAACAATTAAACTGACTTACAAATAAAAATAAAATGTTCATTACAGCAGTATTTGATAAAATTTTATCATAAAATGTATGATCGAAACATTTCCCAGCAAAACTATTTTTTATGAGCAATAGGATATTCTTTAGATTTTCATTTGACAGCATTGGACAAAACTTGGTGTCACTTTACAGAAAATGCATTACTGTGCGGAATGCACGAAATCCCAAGAACTGCATTTAGTTAGATTATAAAAAGCCAGTTCTCCCAAATACTTACTAGCTTACATATACATCACAACAATTCAAATAAAATATCACGACCACGTCTGGTGTGCACTTAACAAATAAATTATCCCAAAATATCTTTTTTTAATTTAGCCATTTTTTAGTTATATATAGAATAAAAATAGGAAGAAATGTTCTTTATCTATTTTGTAACAATACATAATGACTCCCAAAAAGGAAAAAACCCAAACCCTAAGTTGAAGGGGGAAAAAAAAAATTTAATTCTATGCAAAAAATATTTTTAAAACAAGATTAATAAATTATTAATACGGATGCAATATTAATAGTTATAACTAACTAATAGAATTACTAAAATTTTTAAAAAAGGCTAAACTTTTTCACTAAAATTTCGAGTGGGTGTGGCAAAATGAGAAGTGCAAATCCTCTACTACAGAGGCTAAATCGTAAAAAATAATGGTAAACCAGAAGTTATTGATGTTCAAGAGATGGAATGAGATAATGCACAAGAACTAGGGACTTTTACCGAAGCGGATGCAATCTGATTTTAAAAAATATCGGGGCTGGCCCTTGAAAGCGTATGAAAGACAAAATGCGGAAGTTTTACTGCTAATTTGCAAAAGTTTCGTAAAGCAAGTATCTACGCATGCTACTTCAAGATTTTCTCATTTAAAGAAGAAAAAAATTTCCAAAATTACGAATATTCGCGGAACCGAAATTTTAACTTTTCAAAAATACCAAAAATACGGAATTTCGTTAAAATACGGGAAAATCACATGAAAACTACACGGCAAGTAACTACGATTACGAGCGCCGTCTATTTAGCAAAAAAATATTGAAGCTTCATTGATTTATTTTAAAGCGAAAATTACAAAAAAAAGGGAGAAAATTGTGTTAAACGGGAGATCGGGAGACACGCAAAAAACGGGAGTCTCCCGTTAAAAACAGTGGACTTGGCAAATATGCAGTACCAAACCTCAAATTTGGCAAGCTCAGCACCAACGCTATGAAGAATTTTGGAACACGACCAAACATGGCGGATTTACAGAACCAAAAATGGCGGATTCACGAAAGCATTGGAGCTGACACGCGTTTTTTTACGACAAATTTGCAATATTTTCTTCACTCATAGACAAATGTTTTTACATTTTGACTATGAATGACGATCTGGGCCAGCTGGTTTAGCAATCGAAACGCCATTTTATGCATCCGATTAGTAAACTAACGTTCGATTTCTGCTAGGGGAGAAACTAAACATTCGTAATTTTTTTTAGAAAATAAACATTTTAAGGAAAAGTAAGCACTTATAAGGGCCCTTATATTTTATTTTCAAATATAAGCACTTGTAAGCACCCTGTGTTACCTTTCTCTTTTCTGCTCTTTACATATATATTTTAAATTAACTACTACCAGAGGCGGATTTTAAGAAGGGCACATGGAGCATGTGACCTATCTAAAAAGAATAAAAGATATTTGTAATTATTCCATTCAATATTTTTTACGCATTTGCTGCGCTTGTAACTACATTAATTAGTTTTAAGGCATCGTAAAAAACATTAAAATTCTTAAAAGAACTTAATATTGACGAGGGAGAACTACTTTTTACTTCCTGGTGTTCCCTCAAGAAATTATTCCTGGACCCGACCCTGACTGCTGCTGTATCTTTAAAATAATTAAATTTTCATTTTTCGACCACGACTGGAATATTGCAGAATTTTCACCCATAATTCCTTCTAAGATTTCGTCCCAATCATTGTAACAAACATCTATTTCAATAACAGAGTTTTAGAAATTAGGAAAAAGTTGCAATCGGAGATTTCAGATCTCCAAATCCAAAATAGATGTTTTATCAACAAAGACGGTGCATTGCACTTCACGGTTGATGTCAACGGAACATTGAATAGACGGCATACAAATCAGATATTTTGTACTGTCAGTTCTTTTTTATATTTTTACAGGGTGAAGTCTTAAACTCATCTGGGCGGTCTTAGCCTGAAGTGTCACGAACTACTGCACGTTATAGCCTTGGAGTAACATCTGTGCCGGAAAAACCCTTAAAACGAATTACTGCTAAGACGAACTACATTTGCTATCCCCTTCCTAATGTATTAACAAATAACGCTAATTGGAACTATCGGATAAATCGAACTCTTATTTGTGGTCCCTATCCGTTCGAACTTCCATTCAATACGAAACAAACGTTAAAGTCATTTTTCACTTTACCAAACAGCGAAAAAGAATAAAAGCGAAAAAAGAATAATTCATCAGAATGTCTAAACAATTTAGATGCCAATGAAAACTTCTGGAGCAATTGTTCAGAAAAGAGTAGGAAACAATGTTATAGCTGAGTATTTTAAAAAACAATACGGAATTTTTGATACGATAATTTTGAAATATTTTCTCTTGGTAAGTAATTTTAGTTAATAAACGTTTAAAGTTATTGAATTTTTACTTTTAAAACTTTTTATTTGAGAAGCGAAAATTGCTTTTTTTTTTTCTTATGACAAATTCAAAATCTATAGCATTGATTTCTATGTGCATTAGGGACTTAAATCGAGCATTGTGTACTGGAAAATAGCGTGAAATTCCTCTTTTGCTATCTAAAAAAAGGATTTCATTGTTTTTTGGATAAGTCGAACTACGGTTAAGACGAATTTATTTTAAAAGACCCTTCGGGTTCGTTTTAACGAGGTTGGACTGTATATAAATAACAATCCCAGACTAGTTTTCGAGTTTTGCTTTCACGTAAGCAGTGGTCACGTGGTCTTGAGGCGACCGATCACAGGTCGAGAGTCAAAATCTTGATTCACGTCAGGGGGTTGTTAAAAACCGTTCAAATCGTCTGGCAATTGACATTTATTTTTTAAATAGTTTATTGAATATGGCATAAAACATTTAGGATGCCTAAAGTTACTACCAAAAAATATACTTTAGTAAAGTATATTTTTGGGTATATTAATTAAATAAATTCGGGGGGGGGGGGGTTCAGGTCATACTTTAAAACTCAAAAACTAGTCTGGGATTGTTGTTAAATATTATACAGCTACTAAAACAATAGATACAAAACTTTCAACTTGCCCAAAAGATTTTTTTGGGTGTATTATTTTTTTTTTCAAATCTTAATAGGTTGCGCAATGGCGAAATAACCGTATGACCTCTACCAGACCCATCATTCCAGATGCCCCCATAGTAATAGTGTTGTTTTTTTTATTTTATTTTAAAGTGGGCAAAACACCTTCTCTAAATTTGTCATCAGTTCTCCCACTATAAGGTGTAGCTAGAATTTCTCCCGGAGGAAGGAGGGGGTTCACGAGTTTTTACATGCATACATATTATAGAAAGATTGGTAATAAGGCTTGGATTTGCAATATGGCTTAAAATCATGGGTTCTCAACGAGAATAACCCACCAAGTCCCTTTGATTGTTTACATAAAAGCAGCACATTAGTATTTGAAACTTTTCCGACGATTCGTTCCTAGTTCCTATAAGCGTAATAAAGAGTGGAAAACATTAATTTTATCAAAAAATATTCATTCACACTTTAGAGATTATGGATATACCTCACTCTTTTTTCTCTCCTTTTTCTTAGAAATAATATCTGTAACTTAAAAGGGAAAAGATGCGGATATTGTTGGCCGGGAGTTTTTCGACCGGTCAATTTTCACGATCTATTTGGGCGACAAACTCGCCCTGAATTTCAGTCCCTACATACCTGCCAATAAAAGAAGATGACTGCTTTGTATTTTTGTTCCGGTACGCAAAAATTTCCATATATTTCCATGTGTATATTCCCATTTACACGATACAAAATATTGTATCGTGTAAATGGGAAGTTTTTACTAATTTTTCATATAGAATTGAGTATGAAACATGTGTCGCGTGAGTAGTCCTCCGCCATGGAATGACGTAATATTCGAGATACCCCCTGCAAAGCCAGGCAACGCAGCTAGTATCAGATAAAAAAAAGACTTGTTTTCATTTGTTATATCTTTCCTTTTGGTTTTACAAAAAGAGCTAACTTCATTTCACTTCATTCATAATGAAAAGTACTGTAAAACAAGGAAATCGCATTCATGTAACTGAAATTTTTACCGATGTATAGTCCTTAATTGTAACTACCTCTCTTTTTAAAAAAAATGTGGCAGAAATTGTTTCGTAATATGCTCCCTATACCTTCATCGGATTTTCCTCTCCTTTCACATATTTATTAATTTAAAGTATTAATAGCAATAGAATAAATAAACATAAAATTAGATAAGTAAAAGAATAGTGACATCAGCTAAACGATCTTGTAAGGCACTTGCAAACGATCCGTTCGGGTTCCATTCAACTCGGACTCCGTCGAATGTGAATCCAGCATTTTTAACAGGTCCGTTTTTTTTTGTGAATTATGAAAGCATTTTTATGAAAAGTCAAAATTTAAATATAGTAATCTTTTTATTTTTTTTTTCCGCTTATTTAATAAATAATTCTGTAAAAAGTGAGATTTCGTATCTCGAAATTTTGTAAAGGGTCCGCTTTGATTGGTTGAATTTTTGTGAAGGGTTCGAAAAAACGGACCTGAATTTCCTTTGGCGCGACCCCTGGAATCCCCCGATTTTGACGCAAAAGAAACTGCAACACTTCGCATTTTATATGCAAATCATTCACTTCAGATCGAATATTTTCATTTGAATTAGCAAAGTTCAAGACTCGCTCAGCACCTAAATGTCTCGTGCCATTTTGAATGGGTTATTATAAAAAAAATTGTCGGAAATAAGCATTTCCCGAAAAGAATGAAAATAAAACAATAAACGAATTTATCATTAAAAATGCAATTTGTATTAAGAATAATCTGATTTCACAATCGCTATTTTTATATAAGTTTCCTTTTTCGGATTTGATTTCTGTCAATTGATGCTTCCTCCCCCCCCCCCCCCCAATTTCCTGGATGATCACTTAGGTGGTAAAAGGGCTGTACGGTATTTTCACGTGAAGGAAACTACAGGAAAACAAGGGGGGTGGGGAGCGTTTCATCAATTAAGGGTGCTTGTTTAGTATTTTACGGTAAGTTAGAATATGAATTTCGTAAAAATCCAAGCCAAAATACAAACATCAAAATAAAACTATAGATATATATATTGTGCGCTGCAAGAAGTAAAGCTTAGATCGTTTTAACAGAAATGTACTTAAAAGGGAAAAAAGGAAGAAAATAAAAATCGTCTGCTCCTAAAAAAAGTAAAAACAGTCTGGACCTAATTTTATTTAGCAAATTAATAATTATTAGTAGGACATTCCCCGGAGGAGAGGGCTAAGGTTATAAATTCAATGCATATTGTAATAAAAACAAAATTTCATACACATATAAATACAATGTATTTCTCAAACCAGGAAGGGGGGTGGGGGGGCCTCCTGACCTTCCTAAAAGACAGGCCTATTAATCCTTCTAAATTTTTGCGATTCATTTAAAGTGAACCCTTTTAGTTGGAACTTCTAAATTAAGACAGCACCCGAAAGTTCTTCATATTCCTAATAAATATTAGTAAAGGAGTCTGTTCTTTCCCCAAACGACTTTGGCAGCTCTGGTTTTAAAAATAGCGCAAAAGTTTAAAAGAAACGAAACATTTTTGAAACAATGAAAATGAAATGTCATAAATAAGAACAGAAATGGCGTATGTTTGGTACTTTTGTATGAAAACGGTTCGTTCTTGCAATCGCAACTTTCGTAAATTTCATTTTTGTGATTGCGTGTTTTTTTAATTGCTGCTTATGTTTCTCGCACAGTAACATTTAAGTTTTGATAATTTCCTGTAGGCTTAGTACATTCGGAGCTTGAATTTTGTGCACAGCTTTCCAAAAATCGGTTTTTCGCGTATTTTTCTGACAGTCCAGTAGCTATTAATGAGCTATAGACCAGGGCGATGCTGGAATTTTTTTAATCAATTTATCATCAATATGACATGGCGATAAATCGATTTAACACTGATTTCATTTTTAGAATATGTTGAGCAACAGTTGAACTTTTAAAAGTTATCTGCATGAAATTTAAATATTAAAACTGACAAACACAACAAAAATTAAAAATTAAATTGCTTGTCTGCTTATGTAAATGCATTCTTAACGTTTAATAAAGTAAGTTAGGGGGGATACAGCGTTAGCCTAGCCGCACACACATGCTTCACTATTTCAAAAAAAACCGAAAAAAAATAATCAGTTAAACCAAACAATACCTAAATAAATAAAAAATTAAATTATGAAATAGAGATGCAAAATTTTCTCACACATTTAACAAAATAAAATAACTAACAGTAATTTCTATGTTTCGAAAATAATCAAATAAAAGTATGATTAACTTTAACGCAAATAAAATGAAGCATTCATTAAAAAAGCAAGACACGGGGAGTAAGAGCTAAAAAGAATAAGCAACAACATATACTTTTTCCAAGGGACAGACGTAAACGAATTAGAGAGGGAAGAATCTCGAATCTCTTGCACATACAAATAAAAAATTAACTTATAACGATTTTCAACAAATAAACAATTGAAATAAAATTAATAAGACCCTTCTCCTCCTAAACATTTTTTTACTGTTCTTGATTGCAATAAGAGGCAAAAAGTTGAATTATTACCTTAAAAATTTTCAGCAACGTAACGAAATTTTGAATGCATGAATTTTAGCTTAGAAAAAAGTTTTGAAAAATATATTAGAAGCTCAAATCAAGCAATACTCCAATTAGCAATTGATTGTTCTTTCTAATGATGCAGTGAATCTCCCCACTCCCACTTTTCCAATCATCAAAAGATAAGCTATGAACAATTTCAGACATGAACTTCAAAACTTCAATTTGTTTTAGTGTAGTAATGTATTCACGTGCTAAGGATTTTTTTTTTTTTTTTTTTTTTTTTAAGAACACAAAATAAAATTTCCCCAAAACTAAAAATTCTTCAAAAAAATGAATTACAATGTAGTGAAAACCGAAGGAAAAATTTAATAAAAGTAAAACAATCAAAAAAAAAAGAAAAAATAATAAAAAAAGAATGGAAAAAAATACTAATTAAAACTAAGTGCATCTAACTTTAATGAAAATTTTCTTCATTAAAAAATAGGTTCAATTATTCAACTTGTTTCAATCTTTCTAATCGCAAATTTTCAACCGGTAGTTCCACTCTATCATGAGAGTCTAAACTCGAAACCAACCCCCCAGAAATAGCATTACAAAATCCAAACAAGAGCCCACGTCATTTGAAAACAAGATTTGCGTTCACGAAAAAGGAAGTAGAATATGTAAGGGTACGCCCAAGATGCAAACTGGTAAAAGCAGATAAGTCAGCTACAGATTCTCGACGCTGACTGTCTTAACTCCGAGCGGCAGTTGAGTTCAACTCGCCATTTGTACTTGTCTCCTAATTCGTACGGCACCAGGGGCCAGCCGGGTTGCCAGTTTGGCTTTTTTTAAGAAAAATATCGAGAAATTATGATTTTGAACTCGTCTAGAAATAATTTGTTTGGCGTTTTGGATTTTTAAAATTTTTTTAAATTTTACTGACAATGTTAACTTTTTAAGGGGGCAACAAGAGGAAGTGGTTAAAGAACTTTCTTCAGAGGAGGAGGAAAGTAGTAAGGAAAGCACTTCCTTTGCAGAAATTAAAGAGCTGTGTTACTCCTGCGAGTCCCACTATTGACTATTTTAGAAAAATTCTGAACAATCGTCAAAGGCAGACAACAGTGGACGGGTTTTTAGAGAAAGAAACCATAGATTCTTCTTCTAGTGCAAAAAGACAGAAAAAAGAAAGAACAGCAGAAAGGGAGAAAACACCTGAAGGGATGTTACCTGCTGTTTTTATGGAAGGGGACTCTTCTTCCGAACAGTAACATCAACATTTCTCTTCCTTCTCTCAACACTCCACTTATGCCATCAGCTCACCTCAGTACAAGCAAAGTGCAGTTAAATTTTTATTTATGTATAATGTCATGTACAGTACTGTACATTTGTTTTTCATAGGTTTAAATAAGCAACCATCTGTGGGTCTGGAATGGATTAATCCAATTTACATTGTATCTTATGTGAAAAACTAATTCGCTATTCGTACAAATTGCCATTCGTACTGCCTCCTGAAACGAATAGCGATGTTCCACTGTATATAAAAAGAGCAGACTGGAGAGGAGCGTTGAACCTTCACACGCAGTGGCGTAACTATACCATCTGAGGCCCGTGGCAAATTCATTGGATGGGGCCCCAGAAGAAATCGTCACGTTGCAATTTAATTTTAATAAATCACTGACGTAGTTACCCAACAAGAATTACTAATATTGTGTGCATTTTAGTTAAATATCTAATAAATTTAATTTTCAAAAGCTAAGTTTCAAAAGCTTGTTAAGATTAAATTGTTATTTTAATTTTATAATTTAATCTTAGCAAGAGTAGTTATTAATAAAACTCTTCTCTCCGAGCTTTCTGGTCCGCAAAAGTATCAATAACATCAAAGTTTAAAGATCGGCCACAGAATTTTCAATAGGCAGAATAGCCAAGTTACTTAGCCTGTCTTGTCCCATAGAGTTAATTAAACGGGGTTTTATTAATTTTAGTTTCGAAAATGATCTTTCAGCACCATTTGTAGTCACAGGAATTGTAACAAACATTAATGCAGTACATACTTCAAAAAAGAGGGATGACATAAAATGATTCTTTATAATTAATAAATCAGCAAGTTCTGTTATATACGAAGGCTTTTTTATTTTATCTCTGAAGGTGAGCAGAAAGCTGAGAACTTCTCAGGCAATTGATTCAGATAAGTCTATTTTTATATACATATTTCAACAATTTTTAGAGCGTTTTTTAGTCGATCAATACTTTCTTGTTCTCTGTTAACAAATTCCGGGACTTCACCAAACGTCAGTAGCACGCCAGCGGCACCAAAGTACCGCGGCAAAAAATGAAGCAACCAATGGATGCATTCTAAAACTGATTCTGTTCTTGTGAATGCGTATGATTAATTAACTTTAAAATAACTTTTTAATAACTAACTTAATTCATTTATAAAATTTATCATTTTGTTTAAAATGTAAGGTTACTTCTGAGCTCGCAGTTTTTCGGGATGAGGGCCCGTGGCATTTTGCCAGCTCTGCCACCCTATAGTTACGCCACTGTTCACACGTCTTGGGGCATTGGAAAAAGTGTTCTTCCATCCGGCTGAGTTTAGAAGACAGAAGATAAACCAAAAGGTTTTTTTTTTTTTCGAAAGGGAAGAAAATTCAGACAAGTCTGCTTTTCCAATGTTTGATTTGGAGAAGATATGATATATATGCAGTTCTTTATAGGAACAAATTTCTGTTCCCAAGGTACTATAAAAATATTTTCATGAATTTAATTTTTTTACAATTGTGAAAAAAAAACATTTTTTTAAAAGTATTTTAATTGAATTTTAAATTTAATTAAAGCAATATAAATCTTGCTTTTGAATTTTTCAAATTATTTGTTAAGAATTATCGAAAAGGAAATTTTGACAAGTCTATCTTTCTAATACTTGATTTGAAGGTATGACATATATAATTCTTACTGAGACAATATTCCGTTCACAAGGTGCAAAAAAACATTTTTCGTGATTTTATCTTTATATTTTTTCCATTGGAGAAAAACATTTTAAAAAATTAAAAGCTTGGAAAACAGTATTCTTCAATTACTAAATCAAATGAGATTGTTTAATGTGGAGAAACGCCCCACCAGCGGGCCGGATGTGGCCCGCCCTAGGTTTTGATCTGGCCAGTGGAACATTTTAACACTTGTTCTAATTGACTTAAGATAACTAATAATAAGCTAACTAATAAATCGAAGTATCGAACAAGGCTTACAGATAAAAATTTTCAAAATACTCTTATTTTATAATTTTTTAAAATAAGCAGAAGCTACCCTTCTTCGCTTCTCGCGGAATTCATGGCGACATTCGGCGGTCGCACGAAAAAATATCGTTTTGCATAGGAGGAAATAAAAACTTCTTACAAACATCGACGAAAAATAAGCACTTGTAAAAGCTTTTAAATTCAAATACAAAAACAAGCACTATTTACCACTTTTAAAAACCGCTACGCACCCTGTGAAAATTGCTCCCCATATAGTATTCAACCATTGCATGAAACATAGACAAGCTCTAGTTGCAAAAGACATCGATGAAGAATTGCAGAAGATATTAAATGATGTTTTTAATGTAATTAATTACATTTAAATCAACAGCCTAAACACTTGTCACTTTTGAATACTCTGTAATGAGATGGGTTCTGTGTATGAGACTGCATACTGCATTCAGACGGTGTATTTTATACAAAAATAAGAAATTTTCGGTAAATTATATACTTAGACTTATGATTTGAGTAAATATGTTTGTATGTGTATTTGTTATTTTGTATGAGGAGTTAATAGCTTTTGTCATGTTTTAAAGTTCATTCAAGTATCTTTACTGATCACATGTGTATATGTGTAGATTTATTATTAATAAAAAAGAATTTCTCTTTAGTAAAAAATCAATTTAATAAGAAATTTGAAAATTTGGGTTGTTTTTTTTAAATACGTAATTGAGAATTTTAAAACCCCTTCTACTTTTTATTAACCGATGTTTACTTACCAATATTTTTTATTGTGGTGCCTCCCCCCCCCCCCCCCCCCCACAGAATGATGGCGCAGCCTACTAAAAAGTTACGGAGTCCTCTTAAAAACGATAACACCCCCGAAAATCGATCAAAACTATTACTAATTATTTTCATTATCTGGATCGCTAATTATTTTCAACATTTATCATGAAATTTTTTGGAGGGGTCTATGGAATATTTTGGCCGTCTTCTTATGGGTATGATCGTTATTTTTTCGGGGAAAGTGGGATGGGGACTCCGAACTTTTCAGGGGGGTAGATATTTAAATTGTTTGAGGGGTGTTATTACGGAGTTTTGTCCAATGTTTAAGGGTACCATCTTTTTTCGGGGGGGGGGGAGGTTCTGCGAAACTTTATAGGAGTTGGATAATTAATAATTTTTTGGGGGGATGGTTTAACTGTTTTTTGTAGGTGTCATAGTTTTTTGCGTGGGGGGGGGGGGGCGCACTCCGTAGATACTTAAGGGGATGGTAATTTTTAAAAATTGGGGGAAGGTTTCGAAGTTTTTCGGGTTCCATCGTTATTAGGGGGGTGTAGCTTTTTAGGGGGTGGGGAATCAAAAAGAGGGTTTTTAAAGAGTTTGGCCGATTTTTGTGGATATTATCGTTTATTTTGAAGGGGATTCCATAGCTTTTTAGGGAGTGTGTGATTTATAAATGAGGGGACTGTTTTTAGGGGATTTTAGCCGATTTTTGTCGGTGTCATCTTTCTTTAGGGGTGGGGCTCTGTAGCTACTTAAGGGGGTTGTAATGAAAAAAATTGGGAGGGTTGGCCAATTTCGGAGTACCGTCGTTTTTTAAGGGGGTGTGGCTTTTTATGAGAAACGAGTAATCCAAAATAGTGTGTTTTTATATGGAGTTTGCAGTTTTATAATGGTGACATCGTTTTTTTTTTTTTTTTTTCGAGGGGGGCCTTGTAAATTGTTAGGGGCTACACCATCTTTCTGGGTTGCACCCCTGATATAGTATCTTGTTTTCAAAATAAAACGGTAAAATAAAAAGAATGCCAGAAATGCTCCTATTCCAAAAAAAAAGGTTTTTTTTTTACCCCTAAAAATAAAGTTATTAGGGGTGTTATCAGGAGGGTTTTTTCGGGGGTGGGACATCGCTCTGAGGTGCGATGAGCACCCCGGTTTAAAAACTTACTTTTCTTTTCCAAAAATATCCTGAACATCGTATAACACACGAACCGGAAACCACCATGTTTCTTATATTTCGCTCAAAACCTCTTGTTGGCTATTAAAAAAAATCGGCTCTAGTGACGTCACTATTCAAACAGGCTTCTAGATTCCGTCAGAACCAAAGTTCCCCTGTTAGTCATGGCATCCTAGTCATATCACACCTATCCGTAGTATGTGTGATAATTGGGCATTTTAACGATTTTTAAAAAATGATGTCAAGGGTACCGGCGATACCCTTAATCTTTCGGTATGACACCCCAGGGTGCCGCGCACTCAGTTTGGGAGCCCCTGATTTATAAAATTAAGTGCACTGAAAGATGTAATAGTGTAAATTGATAAAAAGTAGTAACTGAGATGTATAAGTAGCACTGTCGCATTTTTGGTACTTGAGTGTCGCGTTTAGATTTTAGCTACCTAAATGCGACAAAAGGGCAATAAATGCGACAGTGATACAAAATATTTCTAGAATTATAATTAAAGTTCAATTTCTTCGATAGAAAGTTTAGCATCAAAAGAATAAGGGGCATTTCATCCTTATTTTCCTACATGCCAATATGCCATAAATATGGTCAAAAACTTCTTAAATGCGAGAAACTTATCGGGAATCGCGTCGCATTTAGCCTAATTGACATTTTATGTCTTTTTATGTCTTTCATGCAAAATGTCTGCATATGATCTAATACAGGGGTTCCCAACCTTTTTTTCTTTGCGAACCCCTTCTAAAATCGGAAAGAAAATGGCGAACCCCTTTGTCGTATAAAAATAAGTTTTAAATTAACTTATATATTTTTAAAACATACTAATTAATTAAATTTTAAAACCAAAATCGGCATGCCGGAGGAGAACCGGGTCTTTCGTGTACCCCCGAATCTGATATCGAATACTTTCAAATTGGTCGGATTCTGGATATCCCCCCCTCCTCCCCGTTGGTGTTCCCCGTCTGTTCCGTATTTGCAGTTTTTAAAATTGGCAGCCCCAGCCTCAACCGGCAACCATACAAATTTTATCCCGATGCAACGGTCAGTGAAAAACTCGTCTTGGAAGGCTCCTAATGGTGCACTTATGCATTCAGTAATAGGAGGAAACCAGGAAAACTCATCCGACTACTCGATATTAGATAGAAATTGTCGCAACAACAAGCACAGCTCGCTTATCAAAGTAACGATTGCATTGCTACGATAACAAATTGGGTTCCGAGGCGAATATCGCCGGCATAGGAATCGGGATGCCATTTGTGAAAGTTTTGAATACCTTTTGGGAAAGAAACTGGAGCAGACTTATTATTTTTTTATTTATTTATTTATTTTTTTGAGTTTGCTACGCTACAGCTCCCCTCCGATTATGTTATACTTTCAATTCCACTCCAGCTCCGTTCTCTGAATAGTTTTTAATAGGAAATACAATATTTATCGCTTTCGTTTAATTTATTACGGCAAAAATTTAAAAGTCGGTTAAGCCCTAATACTTCAATATATATTTTATATTTCGTACATAATGAAAAAAAAAAATTAAAAAATGCACCCAGAAAAAAAATGAGACACTGCTTCAAAACTGCCATTGTCAATCATATGCTTTTTCTTTTCTTTTCTTAAATTCTTTTTTTTTCCCCTTTCCCTTCCTCCTCTTTTTTTTTTTTTTTTTGGCTAATTTGTAATTGCCACATACTTTTGCAACACTATGCACATTCCGAGTTTATAGGTCGTGATTTAATTTTGCCGAGTTTTGTATATTTTGCAACACATCATATATCATCAAAATACATACGTAAATACACCTAGGTGTGCGCACGGGGCATTAGGGATGCCATAGTACCCCCATTATCAAATAAAAATTAACGCTAATACAAAAACTGGCAAGCTCTTTCGCGTTTAGATTCAAGAGATATGATTCTTTGTGCTTAACTTGTCATAAATTTCCTAGGAGATGCATCTGGGACCCCATCTTATTCTGAAATATCGACACATTGGTACCCCCTTTAGTACAGTAGCGACCCTCCCATTGCTAAAGCTCTGCGCACGCTTATGTAGACACATATTACTTACGAATATTACTACGCTGAGAGAAGTGCAAAGAAGTGCTTAAGATTGAAGTGCAAATGAAGCGTAAATAGAAAGTAAAGAACCATTGAAAACGTTTTTTGTCGGAGAAAAACTGCGCTGGATATACCATTTGAAAAAAGAAAACCAGGATGTTTTTATTCGACAAATGATTTGAGAATTTTTTTTTTTAAATAACAGAAATGCAAAGAAAAGAATTAATATAAATATGATAATCTCATATTGATCAAGTATTCAATATACAATATTTTGCAAAACACATTTGAAGTAGTATATGAGTCATTCCATGTCAAATCACCCAGGCCATGACACTCACCTCTTCAGATTTTCCTGAATTATTTTTTTTTACTTGTTACTTTAGCCAAGTATAGAACACATGTAAAATTTTACTTGCATATTTCCAATACTTTTTAGGAAAAAAATGTCAAAGATTAGGAAATTCTGATGTAAATTTACCATTAGGCTTAGCATAAGCCTATTATTGCTTATGGAAAAAATTCATAACTTGGCTTATTTTCAACACATATTTGTCAATTTTTTTCTATATATCAATAATAACTATTACATTTGGAAAAAAAATAATTCAAAAATCCAGCTTACTTTTTAAAGACACAAAAATGTTAAATCTTTGCTACGTTGTAAATTTTAAGGAACAAAACAATTTTTCAAATGGATATTCTGCCTGAAGGCACAGGAGTTTTCCGGCCAATTTTCTTTTTTAAATGAATCTCAAAAGTATGTTATTAAAGATTATAAAATGAAAACATTGGTATTTTGGCATACAGTATGTTTGTTTTAGTTCAGAAGTTAAAATATTTCATTAAAGTGCTGCCGCTCTAAGTTGAATGACATTGTTCGAAATGTACTCTCCACCACTCCAGATGTTTACTTATTTTTTACTTCTTACTTTTGCCTAGATAATAACCCAAATAAAATCTTAGAAAATTTTTTAAACAACTTTTGAGATAGAGAAGTTTTTTGAATTTCAAGATTTAAAAGGCGAATTTTTGCAAAATTTTTAATTTTTCTTTATAAGTTCCATAAAAAAATGAAAGACTTTATACTCATAGTGCTCAGTAAGTTTTTCAACAAAAATAAACTACATTTTTAATGAATGATTTTTATTAATGACGTTTTGCGAAAATTTTCATATATTGTTGCTAAACAAATTCAGCTTCCTCTTGAAGAAAATAGTATAACCGGAGCCCTTTGTGACTGCAGTATTGATTTAAGCAATCACATTACATAGAGGAACATTGCTAATGTCTTCTTTTGCTGCTGGCCAATGAAATGATGGCACAGGTCCATAAGGGTGCATAAACTTCACTTTTGTGTCACCTTCTTCTTCATGTTTAAAAAAGTACAACTCCGAAAAACCAGTTATCATAGACGCATGCAATGTATGAATTTGTATCTATTTCAAACATTTAAAACAGGGGAAATGGCTCTCTTGAGAAACTAAAGATCTTTATACCTAAAGAATCAGCAGACAATAGCCGCGTTCACATGGCATTCTTATAACCCGCTTGTACCCTGCTTATCACCGCATTCCGGTTTTTTACCGGGTAAATGGTGGGTCTAGTTGCCTCCTGCCCAAGAGCAGGATTTTTGCGGGGTTTCTACCCAGCATGCCATTCGCGCAGCACTCTCGATTCCCCATGAGTTAACTTTTGATTGACAATTCGCGCGTTTCGTATGGTGTGCGCAACTTGAGGATTTTAAATGAAATAGGCTAAAAGTATAGCAATAAAAATTATTTCTTACTTTTAATTTTTTCTATGTTTATTTTTCAATTTTGTGTATATCTTTTGTCATCTCTAGATGTAATAAATTTAAGAAAAATTAAGATGAAAAATCCTATGATCTTGTACGTTTCCATACATGTTAGTACTAAGGTAGAAGAGTATTGTTACTTTGATTTTTTCATTCATTATTGAAAAAGTAATTTATTATCTTGAAACGCAGAAATAATTTGTCGTACTCATCATAGTGACATTGGTTTGTTCATTTTTATTAGTTCATGTCCTTAAATGTCTTTAAAACTAAGGAGTAAGAAATACATAAAGGTTTAAACTTTTAAAAACGTATCTTTTATTTTTGGAAACGACACATGCATGCGATTAATATGTAGGCATAATTTTGTTGGCTGTGCCATATCAGGTTTTTCTTACACAACCCTGTGGTGTTTATAAATAAAACTAACCGGGTTAGAAATTACTGTTCAGAATTTTTTTAAAAAGTAATTGAGATTTTCAAAATTACTTATACACAAATAATGTACATCAAAATAAAATAATTTTTGGAAAAAATAGAACCGACTTTAAATTATAAATTGCACTAAAAAGTGAGAAATAAATTAATTCTTTAACAACACCGATACGATTTTTAAATATAACTTTTGAAGCCTGCGCACAATTACCTAATTACCATTACGTCATGTGTTACTTTACATTGAAACTGTTATAAGCTCTGGGCCATTTATATTTGTAATTTATTCATGATTACAAAAGTAATCATGAATCAAAACCTATCATGATTTTGCACAGACTTCAAAAGTTATGTTTAAAAATCGTATCGATGTTGTTTAAAGAATTAAATTAGTTTTCACTTTTTAACGCAATTTATAATTTGCAGTCGGTTCTATTTTTTCCGAAAGGGACTTTATTTTATTATTTTTGGTGTAAACCCATTTTTTACATGAATATTCAATTTTTAAAAAATCCATATCAAAAGGCAAACCTTTTTTGAGTGAATGGCACTGAAAACTAGTCATTTGAATGATAAATTCCGTTTGAGCAACCACCCTCGATGGATTAAAAAAAATCAAAATCTTGAAAATCGGCTCATCCTGTGAGATGTTATGGGTGGACAAACAAAAACCCGATATCCATACGGTATGAATATATAACCTCCTCCTTTGTGAAGTCGGTTAAAAAAATAGAATATAATAATTATCTGAATATTCGGCAATTTCTCCTAGGCCGAAGCCGAATATTAAAATTTCTAGAAAATCGTGGTAATAGAAAGTATTTTCTAAATTTTAAAAGTACTCACCAAGTAAAACACCAATTTCACACAATAATCTATGATGTATGATTTAATTCTGTTTAAGAATCCAGAACTACCTAAAATTAATGTATTTTCTGTATTGTTTTGAATGCAATAAAATTGGTAAGCATTAGCATTATTTTACTAATTTCTAAATTCAAATTAAAGGAATACTATTGTTTAGAATGTTTACCTTGCTCCAAATAATTTCATGAAGATATTTTAAAAGCTATAAAAGTATATTTTTATTTTATGGCTTTTTACATACCTATTTTTACAAGATCTATTAAAATTTAATGCATTTAACTGGAATATATTTTTTTAATTTAAAAAGCCCAATAACTTATGCTATCTTAATATTCATGATATGTTCTAGGCTTTTTCCATTGCTATCTTACCCAATATTCACAATAAATCAATTTACTCACAAAGTCTGCCTTCCACTGTGCTACTAAACAA
Organism: Octonoba sinensis; assembly: GCA_038502835.1. NCBI lineage: Eukaryota > Metazoa > Arthropoda > Arachnida > Araneae > Uloboridae > Octonoba > Octonoba sinensis. Next base: position 191,299,592 of record CM076598.1, on the reverse strand, counting down.
AATAAAAGTCTCACATTCTTCATCATAATTAACTATTGCCAGCATTTGTGAGCAAATGCTAAGTATAAAATACAATATTGTAACTGTATCAAACCTAAAAGCAATGTTTAAAAAAAGTAGTTTTTTATAAATTATTTTTATTTATTAAAATTATATACTAATGTGTTCTTTTACAATAACTATAATGCAATTTTAAATGCTTAAAATCTACCAATTTCTTTACTTTTGTACATTTTTACCGTAGCAGAACTATTCGGCCGAATAATGATCAGTATTCGGAAAGACCGAATATTCGGCTAAATCAAGAAATGTCTATTTGGGCAGGCCGAATACCGAATAGTGGCCGAATATTCGTTGCATCTTTAACACACACACACATATATATATATATATATATGAAAATGCAGAGCTTTGAACGGTCTTTCCCCCTTTATTTAAGATAACAATTCTCCATTTAATTCAGTTACCATCCCTGCAATAAAAAAACAAATACATAACGTTGAATTTTTGGTTTTAATAAGAACACACGTAGCTTGAATCTTGATCATTTCTATTTTTCAAATACATCATGAACTTTATTTGTTGTCTGATTATATTTGTTGATAAGTCATTTGGGTGTCATAATTAATTCTATATTTGGAATTAATATTCAATTGTCTCATAAACGATGCATAACCACCTGTACATAAAATAAAATGTCTTGATATTGATTGCTAGATGTAGCATATGTATGCAATTGGCAATATTCTGGTTAATCAGTTTGCCCTTAGCAACCTTGTTTGCTTTTAAGATATTATGAGCAAAATGTTTGTAAATATTCCTGAATCGTAAGAAAAAAGCAACGATCTTTCATGCTCTTAATTTACTTAGAACACCTCTTTCCTTTTTCTTTAAGAAAGATGCATTTTTTATAATGCAAAATCTTAATTTTCAAAAGATACATCATTTCGTATACTAGATTTCAGCTCTTACAAAAAAGCATTAACAAAACACTGTAAACATGTTAAACAAAAGCAATTATATGTAATTTTTAAATCGTGAATGCAATTATTTTTTTCAAAAAATCAGGTCTAAAACATCCTCAGCCGAGTCTTTCCCTAGAATTTGTTTTAAACTGTAACATTCAGAAAAGCGAAAGCAAGAAAACGGCAATAGCATGCCTAAAAATTGTAAACAGTGCGCAAAGGATGATGGGTAAAACCGCTTTCCGAGACAAAACCTCTTTTCTCATGTGAACGGGGTTTTTTCCAAACGGGTTTTTTCGGAATTGGAGAGGGGATTTGCCGGTTACAAAAGTGCCATGTGAACGCGGCTAATGGTAGAAGCTCCGAGTCCCTGAAATAATTTTAACTGTGCTGAATCTTTATTCAAACTGTCTAAGTATTTCTTTCTTTAATAACCAGAATTTAATATTTGTAATCTTATTCGAAAAAAAAAGTCATTACTTTTCCATTGAATCTATGGCATTTCCATCGTGTCTCCAAAGTCTCACTCTTGCAACTATAGACGTTTCACTGTCCACCAACGCCATCACAAGACTTTCCATGACTACAGCAAAAAATGTCCAAGACGCCGATATGTTGAAATCTTGGATATGTTGGCACAGGTTTATGAAGTTTTTACAGTTTTTGTATAGTGATGCACAAGGCCCACGGGCCCCCCCCCCCCCCCCGAAATCCCGAACATTTTTGCAATGTAGCACATATTTCTCCCTGAAACTTTCCTCAACATAAGTGTTTCAAAGTTTATTTGAAATGTGATCCAGAAATTTATATTAATATTCTCTAAGCATATACATATATATATATATATATAAACTTCGGCGGTGGTGGAAAGTAAATTTCGTTATTCAACATAGAGCGGCAGGGCTTTAATGAAATATTTTAACTTCTGAACTAAAATAAACATACTGAATCCCAAAATACCACTGTTTTTATTTCATATTCTTTAATAACATACTTTTAAGGTTCATTTTTAAAAAAAATTGGCCGGAAAACTCCTGTGCTTTCAGGCAGAATATCCATTTGAAAAATTGTTTTGTTCCTTAAAATTTATAAAAGAGCAAAAATTTAAAAATTTTATGTTTTCAAAAAGTAAGCTGGACTTTTGAAATATTTTTTTTACAAATGTACATGTAATTGTTGAAGTATTAAAAAAACTGAAAAAGATATATTGAAAATGAACCAAGTTATGAATTATTTTCATAAGCAATGCTAGGCATACGCTAAGCCTAATGGTAAATTTGCATCAGAATTTCCTAAACTTTGACATTTTTTTTTCTCAAAAAGTATTGAAAATATGAAAGTAAAATTTTACATTTGTTCTATATTTGGCTAAAGAACAATTAAAATAAAATTCAGGAAAATCCGAAGAGGTAAGTGTCAAATTCAATTTTTTTTTTTTTTTTTTTTTTTTTTGGGGGGGGGTGATTTGACATGGAATGACCCATATTAAAAGTCAAGATTCGCGGTCGCCACTCGCCACGTGGCGACCTTGTTTGAAAAAGTGGAGATTCAAAAAATTAGGTGCGATCGCCACCTTTCCTTATTTTTATTTTCTAAAGTAAATCCCTCCTTTTCAAATAACATCTAAAGAATTTACAACTCTTGCTTCTTTCATGCATACAAGCACAATAAAAACGTATCAATTCGGCATTCAAGTAACCGAATTTCGGCCGATAGTCATTTCCCCTTTAACAAGAAAAAAAAAATGGCGAATTTTTTTTTTTTTTTTTTATTACGCTATTGTTTTTTCTTTTTGAATTCCTTCTCTCTGCCATACAAATCTTTTAAATATTGTAGGAAACAATCTTAATCTTGATATTTTGTTTATAGCTTTCATTTCACACTTACATTTCAGATCGGCCATTTTCGCTTAAACTAAAAAAATCGGACTTAAGTGTCGTGCCATTTTGAAAATGGTGTGAAAGCTTTAAAAAAAAGTTTTGATAAGAATGAAAATAAAATGTACTGAACAAAACTAGAACTGGAAATATACATTTTTTTTATACTTGTGTTCGAAAATGGTTCGTATTTGTGATCGCGGTTTTTGTAAAAGGTTAGTTTCTGTGAGGGAGATTTTTGTTATCTGTTGCTTCTATGATGAAACAATTAAAATTTTGCATTTACATTTTTTGTGCTCTATAAAATTAAACATGAAAAACTATATTGCAAAAATTCATATTCCCTTAATTTACCATCGCCAAGGAAGCAAGTTTTTTCTTTTTCCAATTTGAAAGTCATATACATTTTTTTTTTTTTTTTGAAGAGACTTGATAGTTTTAACAAAATATTATGTTTTCTTCACTGAAATAAGACACGTAAGGAATTGGAATTGTAGTGCACTGATGCACCATTCACCCCCCCCCCCCCCCCCGCCCGCTTTGCACTTTTGCTTTAAGACGCATAGGTGGCCACCAAGTTAATCAAGTTTAGTGGCCCAAAGTTTCTGAGTCTTGACCTTTAACCCATATATAAATAAAACTAAATGAAAAATAAATAGATAAATTATATAAAATAAAGAAAGAAAGAACCTCAAACATTCTCATTTAGTTTTAGAAATCCAAAAGAAAAAAAATAGAGCATTGGAGCCCAACAAATTTTCTTATGCTGCTCCAGTTTCGAGCAAAATCTCGTTGCTTAGGTTATCTGTTTCTTGTGTATGTAACCTTTTTTCTTTTTGTTTATATTTATTTTTGTAATCATACTAACGCAAAAATTTCTGCTCTTAAATTAAGCTTTATACAAGAAATGAATTAGCGCTCGTTATGTAACGATAATTGAGAACAGCATTAAACAGTTTTCTATAAATAGGGGGTTTTTTTTAGATCTTTTTCTGAAAATCAAGCAATTTATAGCAAATTTTGATTGATCAATTTGTATTAAATAAGGTCCAGAAGCGGTGTCTCCCCCGTTTCCTTCCTCCCTTTTTCCCCATTCAAACTTTCCTTTTGAAATATTTTGGGATTTCGAGGGATTTCAAATGAGCACTGATTCTGTGTCACTGTCTACGCCCCTCCTAATCCCTTTGTCCTCGGAAACGGGAGTTAACCGACGATGTTTTTCCGTGTTCGAGGGAATTTGTCAACGAAAGGGGGAAAGAAATTTTAGTGTCGCGAAACGGGGGATGAACTGCCAGAATGATGGCGCCATAGGCGTAACCAGGGGGGGGGGGGTTCAAACCCCCCCCCCTCCATTGGGAATTACTTATTTAGGCACACAAAAAAAATTCTGGCTACAGCCTTGCAAAGCACATATTTTTTTTTTTCGTTAAGAAAATTAAACACATATGCATATGATTTTATTTCCTCTTTCTCTGAAGGGTTGTGATCATGACCAAAGTATGCAGCTCATAACAAAGAGGGCTTTTCATCTGGTTATAATCAACCCCCTTATCACCTTGGGGGGGGGGGATTACAGCGAAAGGTAGCTTCAATCACCGTACCACACACAGACAAACAGATTCCAGAGGGTTTTCTTTCCTTCTTGATGTCTTTTTTACCCAAAGGCAGAAATTTCGGAATACAATCGCACAAGTAATAAGTTTCGTGGAAAATATTCTCTACTGTGATGGAGTTTTGTTTTCTGATAAACTGGTGTTGTAGGAGCTGGGGCCCCTAGCCAACAATTGTTCTAATGGGTTAAACCCTCAAGCCAGGAAAAGGATGCTCATCAAGAAACTTATTAAAGAGTAGTTTGTATTTATTTATTTATGACTTCCTGTCTAGGTACAATCTGTTTTGTAGATGAGCCGATTGGAAAACTGATGAACTGTATTTGCATTGCATTCTCATTTACAGATGTTTTTTTTTTTTTTTCTTACGGCCCATCACTGATTGCATTACGACTCTGGAAATCATCCGTTCAACGTTTCCAATCTCACTGCTACGGTTTAATGCTGAATTTTAATTTACAATCAAGTATTATTTATATTTTAGCTAAATTTTTAATTATTTTCGATACATAATAATGTTTGCACTCCAGCGATGGACACGTTCGTCATCCAAAAAGAAAAGAAAATTTGATTTAGACGCTTCCACTTCTGAGTTATGTTTTGATACAAATTTAACAAAATTTTTAGAAATTTATTATGGGGATCAACATTTTTGTAGGGGTATTTGGATTTTTTTCTCTAAAATTCCACTACTTCCCAGTTTTAATATTATGAATGCCTGGACATAGAAGATTGCTTAGCGCTAAATATTGAATTTTCTATTGCATTTGAATTAAAAAAGAAACTAATAGATCTAGTAATGAATGTTTAATGTTTTTGTAAATGAAGGCCGTATCCAGAGGGGAAGGGGGACCCACGGGCCGCCCCCCCCCCCAAAATCTTTCGCAAATGTATCACATATTCCTCCTTGAAACTTTGCTTAACATAAGTGTGTCGAAGTCTGCCCCCCCCCCCCCCCTCCCGAAAAAAAATTCTGGATACTGCCTTGGCTCCGGAGCAGGGGGAGCATGTTAAGAATTAGGAAGGACAGTGCATGCTTCAAAATCATACCCTTTAAAAATACATATATATAGATATATATGACTAGAAATTATGTTAATATGATTTTTTTTTTACATATATGATAGCTTTTTGTTGTATATATAGTAGATGTATGTTTAGATCTTTGGTGAAGCGAGAGGAGTGGGTATTTGGGGCTTCTGCAACTTAAATTTTTGTAACTGGTCTTACGTCTATAATGCTTAGGCTAACTCTGGAGGCAAGGGTTCGAGGGCTCTCCCCAGGAAACTTTTTGAAATCTTTCTAGCAATGCAATTTCGGGATACTTTGGTGATGTTAGAGGAAACAGAAAGGAGTTTGGTTACTCTCCCCTCGCAATTTTTTTCAAAATAAAGTCTTATATCTTTTAAGTTACTTTTGGTGTCGCTCGTGATAGTGTTCAATGCCCTTTTCCTGAAAGTGTTTCTGAAAGTAAAGTGTCTTAAAAGCGTAATTTCTCTTTTCTTTCTTTTTTTAAAATTTGAGGTCTGAAATTTTTGCTGGGGGGGGGGGTCGGATTTGACTTGCCCCGAGGGAGTAGTTCCCCCCCCCTCGGGAGATGCCTGAAATAAACACGGAGTATATCTTTAGAGACAAGTATTTATGACTAGTAAATTTTCGACTCTTTTACACTACTTATTGGTGTTAAGTCTGTACATTTTTAGGGTGAACCCCACCCCCCTTTCACCAACCCTAGTTACGCCTATGGATGGCGCACCCCCTAAAAAGTTACAAAGCTCCCCAAAAAAACGATGACATTATTAAAAACTGCCATACGCCCTAAAAACACCTTATTTTTGATTACACGTTTCTCATAAAAAGCTACAACACCCACCCCCCCCCCCCTCAAGAAAACGACGGCACGCAAAACATTTTTACTTACATCCACCTTAAGTAGCTACGAAGCCCCCACCCCGTAAAAAAACGTCGAGACCGAAAAAAATCGCCCAAAATCCCTTAATAACAGCACCCTCCCATTTACAAATTATCCACCCCTTAAAAAGCTACGGATTCCCCAGCAAAAAAAAAAAAACGATGGCACATACAAAAATCAGGCCTCCCCCCCCCAAAAAAACCCCTTAAAAATCGGCCAAAACCTCGTAAATACACTCATCAAACCATCCATTATCTACCCCCTAAAAAGTTCGGAGCCCCAACCCCTGAAAAAATAACACCCACAAAAATCGGCCAAAATCTTCCAAAACACTCCTCCAAACAATTGAATAATAAATGTTGAGAATAATTAGCGATCCAGATGATGAGAATAATTAGTAACAAGTTTGGGGGTATCATCGTTTTTGAAAGGACTCCGTAGCTTTTGAGTAGACTGTGCCATTATTCTGGGGGGTGGGAGGCTTTTTTTAATACGTAAGCTCCTTAATTACGTATTAAAAAAAACCCAAATATTCACATTTCTTATTAACTTGATTCTATTTTTTAACTAAAGGGACATTACATTCTACGTCAAGTGTAACAGGGGTCCCCGCTCGACCCTCTCCAATTTTGATGAAATTTTTATGACATGTACATATATGTCGTAGATGGAGCCATGCCAAATTACAGCTCCATAAGTTGTATAGTTGGGCCACTAGAGAAGGTTTGGCAAAGGCACTTTTTTTGTCACGTAGCAACTGAAATGACTAAAGCGTTTACTTTGTGTTCTTATTGATCATGACGTAAGAGGACTACCAGACGGAAACTTGGTGATCCTGCTAAACAATTGGGATATAATAGCTTACTAGTACAACGAAATCGTAATGTGATTTAGATTTTTCAGATTTTGCTGCCAAAGTTGTCCATTTGTGTCGATGTGGCAGATTTTGACCACATTTTGCCAGCTAGTATCTGTTGATAAAAAAATTCTTAACTGAATTATTCCCTCATTTGCACCCTGCTGGTATGTCTAAGGTGTGCAAGTGGCACACTGATTGCTCAATTTACTGCCGAGTTTGCTGTTCAAAATTCATTTAAAAATTTCATGCCTCAATTTTGGCTCATTTCCAAAGAGCCATACCTCAAAAGGGATCACTCGAATTTGTTTTTTCTATATCATCAAAAATAGCTCACACTTTCCTCTATAAGGAAATGTCTTGAATTTGAGACAAAGCAGTTTTATACAGATAATGAAGTTCAAAACGATATATAAAATTTTGCTGATTACAGAAAATAGAGATTATTTCATTTTTTTATACATAACCAAAGTTGGTGATCTACTAAACATTTGGGATATAACAGACTACTAGTGCAGCGAAAGCTTAATGTATTTTAGATTTTTCACATTTTGCTGCCAAAGTAGCTCGTTTGTGCCGATGTGGCAGATTTTGACCACACTTTGCCAGCTCGTATCTATTGATAGATATATTTTCTGAACTAGATTGTTTCCTCATTTGCACCTTGCTGGCATGTTATAACGGTGTGCAAGTGGCACCTTGATTACTCAATTAACTGCCGAGTTATGCTGGTTCAAAATTCATTTAAAAATTTCATGCCTCAATTGCTGAAACTTGGTGATCCTGCATAACTTTTGAAGAATAACAGCCTACTACTACAAGGAAAGCTTAATGTATTTTAAGTTTTTCAAATTTTGCTGCCAAAGTAGCTCACTTGTGCCGATGTGGCAGATTTTGACCAGTTGCATTTGTTCATAAAAATACCTTCTGAACTGGATTCTTTCCTCATTTCCCCCCTGTTGGCATGTCATAAAGGTATGCAAGTGGCACCTTGATTGCGCAAATTAGCTGCCGCGTTATGCTGGTTCAAAATTCATTAAAAAAATTTATGCCTCAATTTTGGCTCATTTTCAAAGAGGCATACCTTAAAAGGGATCACTCAAATGTGGTTTTTCTTTATATCATTAAAAAGAGTGCTGCTTTCTAAAACAAAACAATTCTTTTTATTCATTTTATACATTCTCGGTATGCTTTTTAGAACTAAAAATATCAAATTTCTTAGTATAAATATTTCGTTATTGAACTTCATTATCCTGCTTTTTCTCAAAAATTCAAAAGACATTTTCCTGGTGAAGGAAAGTGAGCTCTTTTCGAGGATAAAAACGAAAACCACTTTAGAGTGATCCCTTTTGAGGCTCTTGGAAAATGAATCAAAATCGAGGCATGTAATTTTTGAATGAATTTTGAACCTGCCTAACTCGGCAGTTAATTGAGCAATCAAGGTGCCACTTGCACACCTTCATAACATGCCAGAAAGGTGCAAATGAGGTAATAACCAACTTGAGAGAGATTTTCTATCATCGGATACAAACTGACAAATTATAGTCACTGCATTTTTTGCCACATCGGCACAAATGGGCTACTTTAACAGCAAAATGCGAAAAAAAATCTTTAAAAAAAAAAAACAGCTTTCCTTATACTATAGTATGCTGCTATATCTCAAAAGTTGAGCAGGATCACCAAATTTCAGCATAGTAGTCTTCTTAGGTACATGTATAAGTTAATGTAATAATCTCTATTATCTGTAATCAGCGAAATTTTATGTATCGTTTTGAACTTCATTATCTGTATAAAACTGCTTTGTCTCAAAAATTCAAAAGACATTTCCTCATAAAGGAAAGTGAGCTCTTTGTAATGATATAAAGAGAAACCAAATTCGAGTGATCTCTTTTGAGGTATGCCTCTTTGAAAATGTGCCAAAACTGAGGCATGAAATTTTTAAACGAATTTTGAACCAGCATAACTCGGCAATTAACCCCTTACCTGGTTTGCCGGTACGGCGTACGGGCTACCTAAAGTTGGCCCTAACTGGTTTGCCCGTACAGCGTACGAGCTACCCATTGTTGGCCCGAACTGGTTTGCCCGTATAGCACGTACGGTTATTGATATTTCCGACTTTTTTGTTTTGATTTGCCCGTATTTTTAATAGCTTGAAAGAGTCCTTAGTATTAGAAAAATTCAATAGATGGTTTCAATAGATCGTGAGATCTGTAATACAGTCTTCACTGTATATACTCTGTGAAAAGCCAACATTTAGGGGCATTTGTGTTTCGAAGTTATAAAATAAAAAATACTTAAATTCATTATTTATGAAATGTTTTTAAAAATTTTTCATTTTCCCTTTATACCTAGTTAAGACTAATTATATGCAATAAAAAAAATATGCTTTTTAAGAAAATTTCTGGTAAAAAAAATTGACCAGTTAATTGGTTAAATGAGCAATCAAGGTACCACTTGCACACCTTTACAACATGTCAGCAGGGTGCAAATGAAGAATCCAGTTCAGAAAATATTTCTATCAACAGATACAAGCTGGCAAAGTGTGGTCAAAATCTGCCACATCGTACAAACGACTAATTTGGCAGCAAAATGTGAAAAATCTAAAATACATTAAGCTTTCGTTGTACGTAGGGTTGGAAAAACCTGTTTTTTTTTTTTTTTTTGTTTAAACCAGGTTTTTTTGTTTAAAGAAGGTTTTTTGTTTAAAGAAGGTTTTTTGTTTAAAGAAGGTTTTTTGTTTAACCCGTTTTTTTTTTTGTGTGTGTAAATATCATTTGTAGGAAAAGAAATTTGAATTTTGGAGAATCATGAAGATTTTAAATCATTAATTGTGAATAAATGTTAGTTATTTAATTATCAAGTAATTAATTACTAATAAGTATAAAACCTTGAATTTTAATCACCTTATAAATATAGTTTATTTTTCCAGAAACTTAACTATTAACATATTATATACTATACTTACAGACCTTTTAGCAAATTACTAAAGAAGTAAAATTAATTGAGCAATCAAGGTGCCACTTGCACACCTTTATAACATGCCAGCAGGGTGCAAATTCGGAAGGAATCCAGTTCAGAAAATATATGAAACGTATCAATACAAGCTGACAAAGTGTGGTCAAATTCTGCCACATCGGCACAAAAGCGCTATTTTGGCAGCAAAATGTAAAAAATCTAAAATACAGTAAGCTTTCGTTGTGCTAGAAGGCTGTTAATCCCAATTGTTTAGCAGGATCACCAAGTTGCAGTCTGGTAGTACTCTTAGGTCACGATCAATAAGAACACAAAGTTGACGATTTAGTCATTTCAGTTGCGACATGAAAAAAGTGCCTTTACAAAGTCATGCCTAGTGGCCCAACTACACAAGTTATGGAGCTGTAATTTGGCATGGATCCATGTAAGACCAATATGTGCATCCTATATAAAGTTCATCAAAATTGGAGATGGTCGAGCGGGGACCTTTCCGAAATTTTTGAGATCCTAAACAAAAATAAATTTTTATTAATAATAAATCTTAACACACGTGGTAAGTAAAAATACTTAAATGAACTTTAAAACATGACGGAAGGTATTAACCAGGGTTAAAAATTAGCCGTTGTTAGTCGTATTTTTGGGGTCTTCCCGTTTCGCCGACACAAAATTTCCTACCCCTTTTTTCCCGTTCAAACTTTCCTTTTAAAATATTTTGGGATTTTTAGGGATTTCAAGTCTGAAGCGGTGGGGACTGGTTCTGGGCTTCTGGGTCACTGTCCACTCCATCGGCCCACACCCCTCTTAATCCCTTTTGTCCACCCCTTCTTATCAGTATGACTCACCGCAGGTGCAGAAGCACGTGGTGACTTGGAATTTTATTTAGCATAGATTTCTTGCTTTTCTGCCGAATTTATATGGTTTTCCTTCGAATTTATAGCACTTTAAGCTAAAATGAGCGAAATGATTTCTTTCATATGTAAATTATGTTGCGCTTTTGCTGAAAGAGCTGAGAGCTCAGACGCGAAACAAAACTAACATTTGAAAATAATAAAAATACATTTTAACAATAACCATTCACTCGACGTCTCATCTTCATTCAGTGGCTTGGCCAAGGGGATCGAAACCTTTATTTATACTTCTTTTTAAAAGTTATAGGGGGTTTCAAATTCGTGGAATTTCAAAAAAAAAAAAAATCCTAAAATGTCCGAAACTTTTAACACTTGTCCTATATTTTCTAAACTTTTCAGTGTTTTACTTCAAAATTACGTAAGAAACTAGGATCATAATATTAAGATTTACTCTTTTAAAAAAAGCTTTGTAATTTTACAATATATTTTTTACTTTGTACTTTTGAGAAAATAATGAAGGGTATCATAAAATTAACGCAGATGCTAAACAATTGTTGCACAATTACAGTAAAACTATTTTTGAAAGGCACGTGGCATGAAGAAACTCAACATAAACTAAAAGTCTAATATAACCAGTTAAAAGCGTTAGTCATTTTGAACATTTGTATTTAAATTTGGAATTGAAAATTTAAGAAAACTAAGTTTGAGAAATGATGCTGCGTATTGCTTTTTCCAACATCACGGGGATCGGGGATTCATTTTGGAAATCTTCTTAGAATCACACAAAAAGCTAAAAGCTTCAATTTTAATCATGAAATATTTTCAAAAACTTTCTTATTTATTTTTTAATTAAATATTTCCTTGTTTCCATGAAAAGATTTTGTGCCATTTTGAAGAAATAATTTTTCCTCCATGCAGTAGAGTACATTAAAATATAGTTTTAAATCTTTTATTACTATTAAGACGGGTATTTAAAGCATCAACTATGTCCCCAACCTATGTTTTAAGAAAATCTGTATTTTAAATAATTTTACTTCAAAACATCTTCATATGAAGAATATGATACACACTGCAAAAAAATTAAAATTTTTAAAATGATTAACTGTGGATTATGGCCGACAAGAAATCCGGCGATTTGTTAATATTTTTTTTAACTAATATAAATTATGTTTGTTTAAAATATAAAATTGAAGTATAGAATTGAATAACTTTCTTTTGTTTAATCCGCCGATTAAATTATATATGCGAAGAAGGTGTTAAATTGGAAACTTTTGGGGAATGGGTGTAATATTCATGCAATAAAAATATTTTAAGGAAATATATGAAACGTATAAATAATTTTATTTTGAACATTAAACGCTTGTAATTTTAAAATTAACATCAAATTATTTGAATATAACTTTGGTCACTGAGTTATTTTAGTTGTCAAACATCTGCTGTAATAAAATATTCTTGTTGAAAGTGCATCATTTAATGTCCTAAAAAATGTCTTAATTTTTGTACGAGTTACGTTCTAAGTTGATCTCGCTTTCTTTTCCAACCTACTCCTAGCTCTGAAATAAGCATATTGCTGGATATTTAGTAAAAATAGTACATTATTTGTTTTAGCACGATAAAAGTTTCTTGATTATATGAAAATTTAAAAAGAGAGAGATTAGGAAATTTATTAATGTCGAAATGATCTGTTTGAACTATTTATTGTCAAACATTTTATTTCATTCTATTTTATTTGTTTACATTTTTGAAATTGATTACGCTGCACATTATAATTGATATATGTTTGAGGGGTGCTACACACCCAAATTGAAACAAGACAATTGAGTTTTTAGTGAAATTACGCTTTTTACCTATTTGGTAATATTTTTCGAAACCCTTACAAACGCAAAAAGCATCATATTTTGTTAAACAAAAATAAATGGCTGCTAACAAAATTCAGGAAAAGACAAACATTCAAAAGTAGCGTTTTTGGACTCAACAGCAATCGAGCAATCTGTCGGCGAAACGAGGGGTTCACTAACGATGTCTTTTTCTCTTCCAGGGAATTTGTCAACGAGAGGGGGGAAGGAAATTTTAGTGTCGGCGAAACGGGGGATAAACCTGTATTTTTGAAACTACTAATTCCCGTTTGACGACCGCGATTTCTCATCCAGTCGTCACCTTTGGCACCTAACCTTTCATAAAACTTTTAGCTTGACAACCACCACCCCAGAAATAGTTCAACCAATTAACTCATATTTTGTTTTATTAGGCAATAAGTAAAATGAACGTTTATTTTTATTCATATACTTAAGTAAAATTACCAACTTTTTTCTCTTACTTCAATAATTTTCTCTTTAAGGTTCGGATGTTTTGCTATATTTTTTTAACAATTGCACAGCTGTCTTCATAGTTATAAGTTGTTACCTCTGACCAAGTAATTGGGATTATTTTTAAATTACGCCTAGCAGAGCATTTTTGGCAACTAAAACAAAGCAGCTAGGTGCCAATGACGCCTAACTTTTACATCCTAATTTCGAACCCTGGTGTTAACTTCTCTTTCAAAATAACAAATACACATATAAACTCAAATGATAATTCTAAGAATTTAATTTACCGAAAATTTCTATTTTTGTAAAAATTACACTTATTTAATTGCGTTAAAAATAAGAAAAATTTAATTATTTCCATTCACCCCAAGAATTTTCAGAGCATGGAGCGCATCAGGCTTGGAAAAAATATTAGTGATTAATATACATGTTCTTATTTTTGTTTAAATATTCGCCATTATTGAATCCCGTTTAATTAAGAAAAAAATCAGAACGCGTGGAAGTTAGAATGGCTCGAAGAACTTCAATTATTTACAGCATTTACCTTTTTATTATGTTTTTAAAATAAGCATAAAAAATGAACAGAAAGGGGAAAAAAGAAAACTGTTTAAAGCAAAAGCTTCTCCGCATCTTGGATACTAGTGTCGTATTTAGAAATTTCAACTGTTGCAATTAGTTTGCCAAGAGATATTTATTACAATAGGGAGTTTCCTAGCAAAAAACGCTTTAAATGCGATGAAAGATCTCGCATTTTTTTCTCGAAATTCATATGTTTTAATACATTACACTTATGAATATTAATTCTTGTAGTAATATTTAAGGCTAATTGACCTTATACACTTAAAATTGAATAACGTTTCCTTAATTTATTTTCTATTTTTAACGGATCAAAGTGTTTCCTTCTCAAAATATATTCGAGGCGGTTTTTTACGCTAAACATACCATCGCCGTCAACAAATACTTTAAATATTGTGACAACCATGATACGATAGTATTTTGTTTTTTTTCTTCAAAACTGCCATTTTTTAAAAATAAATACAATGTATGAAACTGCGTATTTCACGTTTACATATTTTTTTTTTGTTTAATCTTTTACATGAGGTGACACCAGGGAGGTGTCACCCGCCCCGAACATCACCCATGCTAGCTACGTCACTGCACACAAAGTATTTACCAAAAATAAAAGCAAACTAAAGTGCGACAGAAGAACTAATGTAACTAAAAAAGCAGTTACGTCAAATAACATATTTCATTAAATAAATACATATGAAGAAAAAGTATCGCAAAAATAAACAAATTAAACATACATATCGTCAATTACTTTGGTTTTAATACTATATAAGATACAGCTTTTTAAAACAAAACTTTTAACCAAACTGAAAAAAGAGCGCTGCCACCTCTAAGAAATATATATATATATATATATAAAGCGCAGACGATAAATAAATTTAAAAGATTAAAAGCAAAATGAAAAAAATATAAATCGATTGCTCCTCAAATTGTTAAAAACGTACTGTCTGAATACCAAATGCGAATAGACAAAATGGCAACAATACGAATAAAATCAAAAATAAAATAGCGCTTTTATCAATCGTTTGCGAAAAAAATTAAAAGCCAATTACCGTGAAAAATTAATTTCGAACTGCAGAGAAAAACGGCCATAACTTCCGTTCTATGAAAGGCAAAAGCTCGAAACAAACTCCATCTTATAGAGAAAAATAAGATCTTTCGATACGTGTAAATATTTTTAATATAGGAGCATTTTTTTCACCTCCAAATCGTCAAAAAAGAGATAATTGACGATTTGGAGGTAAGCGCCCCCTCCCGTATTTTCACGAATTTCGGCAAAATTCAGGAGGCGCTTATTTGGTATTTTACGGTTCTGAGCATTTTTCAGTGTTCAAAACAAAATATTTTTTAAAAGTGAAAACAGTGATCTACTTTTTAAAAAAGTGACCTATTTCAGGGTTCAATCCAGCATTTTTTAATAGGGTCCGTTTTGTGAATTTTAAAGAGATTTTTGTGAAAAATCAAATAATGTAGAGAAAATCAAAAATTTAATATATTCACGAAAAATTTCATTACTATTTCGTTTTTTTAATAAACAATAATGCAAAAAGTACGATTTAGAATCTTGGAGTTTCTTTTGGCCCTCAATGCTAAAAACGAGAGACTTTTAGTGAAAAAAAGCAACTTGCAAAGAGCCATGGAATTTTTATACATCAAAATTGCTTCACACTTTTTGTAACATGCATGTTTATTTTTTTACTCCGCGAAATCTGTTACGCCCACAGGGTGTCTACATATTTTCAAAAGTGAAATTACATAACCTTTTCGGACCTTTTTCGTGACCTTCTGATGCAATGGGTATTGGATATCTACTATCCTTTGTTTGATGGGTCCATACCGGATATCTGGCTATGTTTGAAACCAGTAAATTCTGGACATATTTTTTAACAGCTTTGAAATACGTACTAACTTTGTAATTTACATATATTTTCAAAAAATATTCTAATGTTAAATTAAATTTTAAAAAGAAAAATTTCACATGACAAATAATCGGACATTTCGTGCAATGGCTGGATCGGATTCTGCATATCTAAAAACCTGTTGGATATTGGATCCGGATACCTAATGGTTTGTGTGGGGGGGGGGGGGGGGACCGGTTTTCTCCGATGAAAAATTTTTATTACTTTTCATTATTTTTGTCTCTCATCCTATCCCTAGCAATTATAACTAGAATGACTATGACCAATTATAACTAGAAGACGTAACCCAGCACTATAATAATAAGGCATGTTTTAGCATATCAATTTGTGGGGTGGTTTAGGGGAGTATTTAGGTTCTTTTGTCACACAGGTAAGATATTTCATTCTAGAGTTGATCCTCAATTGTACAAGCTTTTTGGGACCACGAAAAATGGTCATAAAATTAAAGAGTTCATAAAATCAAAAAGCATTCCTTCAGTAGATTTTTCAGAACTGTAAAACTTATTAAAATCGTAAGTGTCCATAAATTAAAGGGGTGTAAAATAAAGCCATTTCAATTCCCAAAATCAACTAACTTTATAACGTCATAAATATTGTGGACCCTTCAATGCAAGTCCGTATCCAAAGGGGGAAACAAGCAGGTACAGGCTATGGGGTGAGTATACCCAAAAATTCAAAGATATACTAGTTAGAAATCAGAAGTACATGTTATACATTGGAACACAAGTTGTACATGAAAAGCAAAAACCTTACCACAAGAAACTCAATATTTCAGAGTATGTTTTTATCACAAGAATGTATATTAGGTTGTTAAGAATCCATTGGCATTGAAAAGCAGAGGTGAAACATATTGAACATAATAAGCAAAATTTACTAATGTCACTTATTAAAGTCGCTTAGTGTAATTTATTAATTTGAAAATTCAATGAAAACTTCAAAATCATGCTTTATTTTTTGTTTTTTATTTGCTTTTTAGTCATATATATGTAACTTAAACTTTGAACCTAGCTTATCATTTCCATGTAATTTCAAAGCATATA
The DNA here is from genome assembly GCA_038502835.1 of Octonoba sinensis. NCBI lineage: Eukaryota > Metazoa > Arthropoda > Arachnida > Araneae > Uloboridae > Octonoba > Octonoba sinensis. The sequence goes on along the minus strand of CM076598.1, from coordinate 191,282,716 downwards.
CTACAAAATTTTAAGTAATGCCAATCATTCTTATAAATGAAAAGCAGCTTTTCTTACATATGAAACTTGAATGTAAGAAATATTTCTGCACATTTTAATTAAATCAGAGATAGGAAGCCAAATATAATTATTGTCTGAATTTCAGATGTTTTCAAAGTTTTAAACTGAGAATTAAAATATTTACATAGCTTCACTGAACTAACTGTTTTTACATTAGTCAGATACATAAATGTAAAGAACATTTGTTTAATATAAATTGTTATCCATTGGAAAATTAAGTTTGCTTGATGAAATAGTTAAATGCTTCTTGTTCTAAAATTTAACAGGATTTGTATACTAACTTGAACTGCACCCTAAAACAATTGATGGAAAAAAAATTTTTAGCTTTTGTAGTCTGTGGTGTAGTAAAAAATGTGGAGGGACGCTTAGATATATGAACATCAAAAGTAGAGATATGCTTGTGTTAAAATAAAACGGTAAGGGAACACCGTCCCCCTGCATCCTTCCTTGACTACACCACTATTGATAGTCCGCCAGGAAAAAGACCTTACCATCAACAAAACAGTAGAATTCAGGTGAACTGAAATTTTAAAATGTCAAATTTTAATCAAATCCTTTAGTACATATTAAGGATAAAACGTATATCTGGCAACTATTCGGTATCAGGCTCATCTGGACAAGTTTTAATGATCCAAGTGGATATCCAATCCAGCCAGTGACTAAATTATCCGGTATCTGATCCCGCCCTACAAAAAATATCCAGATATCTGGCATGTTAAAAATATATCCGGCGGGGTATCCGGTTCGAGTACTCGGCAGTAATTTGGGGAGGAAAAATTTCCATTATATCCTTCAAAACATTTTCAGTGCCAAATAAATCTAAATTTTTACATGAGATAAAACTTTTGATATTCCCTTTCATTGATCAATTTAAGCTTTTCAAGCAAAAAGAAACAAGTTATAACTTCAATTTGTTACAGAACATTTATAGAAACACGTTAGTGATTTATTGTTATGAGGTTGTAGTATATAAAAAATAAGTAAATATGTAACATAACTAAAAGCAAATAGCAGTCAGAAATCCGACAGATATTTGGCCAAACAACCAATATCCGGTGGAACATTTATCCGGTTGCACTCCGATATCCGGTCCAGATATCCGTATCCAGCAGAGAGTACAGGATACCCCGTATACTGTATCTGGAAAAATCACCACCCCGTTCATCCCTAGTATATATTTAATTCTATTGAATATGAACTTTTATATAGGTCATATGCATAAATATTTTCAATGTATGCATGTTTGTTTTAAAATGTGTGTTCTCCACAGTCCCGGCACAAGTAGCGCCAATGAGGCAACAAAATTTTCTCTGCCCCTTTATAATATGTATTTTTTAGAGTGTAGAGGCTATAAATTTTGGTCACTATACATGGGTATGTATTTAAATATTAAGTACCCTCACTGCAGATTTATCTTTCTTATTCATTAGTGTAATGCTACCTTACATATCAAATTAACTAGCTGTAAATAGCTGCTGGCCTCAAGGGCAATGTGCAGTGAGTCAAGTGCCTTGCTGCTGCTGCTTCCTGCCAGCCCTGTTTCTCTATGAAAGTTTCAATTAACATTATAAATTAGTTCATTAATAAAAGCCAGTTTACTTAAATATGAAAAATTTTAAGCATTCCTTTTGTATATTCAAAAAAAAATCAGATAGGGAATTTAGGGTTAGTTGGAGTAATTGAAAACATGGGGTAAATGTAAGCGAACTCCATAACTACATTTGTGGTGGGTTTGAAAATTAAACTGCTGGTGAGTGGACTTGGCAGCATAAGCAGGACACTGAAAGAGTTGCATATGTTTCCAGAACTGTGGAAGCATCACCAGCTTGAAAATGGAATGGTAAAAAATGTTACTTAACAAATTGTAGTGATTTTGCACTCCTCTCCAGCTCATTTGAAAATGAGAAATAAACAGTTTTAACCATTTTTATTTTAAATATGGAATTGTGCTAAACATTTAGTTATGAATTCCATCCTTCCTATTATTTTGCACATGCAAGTTAGGTGTTTACAATTACCCCAAGCATTTTGCATTAAGGGATAATTGTAACTACTTAAGTTTATCACACTTCCAATCGTTTGGGAAGACAAAAAATATTATATTTTGACGTAAATTACACTTTTATGCCTATTTTACATAAATTTACTTTATTACTGATCCCCAGCAGACAAATAATTCAGCAGATTACATGTTACCCATGGGCCAGACTGAGAACCAATGATCCAGAACTTTTTAAGCTTCCAAGAAGACTGCCAGTTTTCCATTTGCATTGACCACATAGGAAAATAAATTCCTGCTTACATTTGCCCTAGAATCTCTGGGATAAATGTAACCACTGTTCAGTCCTAAAGTCATAAATGCAGATTAATGAATCTCTTGGGGTAAATATAAGCTTTCTGGATTAATGAATCTCTTGGGATAAATGTAAGCTTTGTGGATTAATGTATCTCTTGGGGTAAATGTAAGCTTTGTGAATTAATGAATATCTTGGGGTAAGTGTAAGCTTTGTGAATTAATGAATCTCTTGGGGTAAATGTAAGCTTTGTGGATTAATGAATCTCTTGGGGTAAATGTAAGCTTTCTGGATTAATGAATCTCTTGGGGAAAATGTAACCACAGTTCATTTGCTAACAAATAGTCCTAAAGTCAAATGTTTGTATGTGTTTAATCACAAGGAGTTTAATACTATAGATTACAATTTTATCTCAATTCATTCAAGAAGGGAAGGTTCAAAAATTAAACTATTGAAATTGTGTTTCCAATTACCCAAACTGACCCTATTCTTTTTATTTGTTTATTTGACATTGGAACAACATGCTTTCTAGCAGTTTTGAATTGAGATTTTTTTTATTTTTTAACAGTACTTAACTACATCGAACAGCTGCGTAATTCAAATGTATAAATGTCTGCCATTTCTATTGCATATTTGTTTTAAATTACCCCATGCAAATCCAGTTTTCTTTAAATGCTTATTGTTCATTGTTATATCAATCATATTACTGTTTATAAAACTTAATTAAATTTCAAAATTTCCTTCTTACGTCATACTCGATAAAACGAAAGTATTTTATGCGGTATTAACCTTGAACAGCTATGTGACAGCGGCGCACCTCTAAACAGAACTTCAATGTAAACGAATTTATGTTCATAAGTTAGCTTCAAACTACTTAATAAGCAAGAGAAAATAAAGACAAATCTGTGATCAACACTGATGATCCCTTGCAAACTACCTAGTTCTTATTTAAGGAAAGAGATGAAAGGACTTCATGGGTACCTCAGTTTCCCGCCTTTGTGTACTGCTTGCGATTTCGGCACCAGTTACATTGTTGACATGAAATACCTTTATAAACTACAGTAAAAAATTTACTTTTCAAACCAGAAATGTTGACATGTTTCAACAAAAAAGGTAGCAACTGTCTTTTACTTGAATTTGTTACTGTGTTATTATTTGTTTATCTTTCTTTACGTCGTATTTATTTACACCTAAACAAAAATATCGAAATCAAAATGAAAAAAAGGGCGGTAAATTTTGAACAATGGAATTTTTTTCTTTTTGGGGGGGGGGGGACATATATACTCGCATACTGCGAAAAAGGGGGGGGAAGAAAGAATAGAGAATATTTATTTTGCAATACATTTGCGAGGAAAATATGCGAAGTTACATACATCCGCGATTCAGAATTATATACATTTCTTAGCGAAGTGGCAATCCGAAATAAAGCACGGGAAAATATTGAAAACGCAAAACAACTAATCAATCTTAAACACAAAAAAAACTCACCAAATTTCAATTTTGCGTTTAAACAAACGACGTGCATAAAATTTCACAGAGAAATGAGAAGTGTTCCAAGTTGCCACATTCAAAAACCAATTTTTAATGATTAGTCCAGTAAAAATGTTGACAGGTTCACATGGTGTTCTATTTCCCGAAAAACGCTCTTAAATCCAATAATTTGAAGCTTAATGTGCGTAAAAAGGTTGAAAAACGTAAGGGCGGGAATCTTACGCAATGATCTATGCACACATTTGCCGTAATTTTCTTATTTTGACAAATGAAATTAGAATTAAAATAACCAATTCAATAGACAGTGATTTAACTACCTGTAATAATATAAATAAGGAAAGGTATGAATTATGTTGCAGTATGAAACTATAAAATGAAATAAAAAATATATTATTAACAACACAATAATCAATATAGGCTTAATTTAGCATCTGCGATATTTTTTTCGGAGTTATGGAGGAAAGCCGTAATTACGCCTACTTATAAATACATAGAGTATTTGCAAACTGCTTTCGCAAACTAAGACTGGAAACCGATAAATACAAACAATACACATACTACTTTATATTACTTATTGTCCTCCACTCTTATAAATAACATAAAATAGCAACTTTAACATACACAGGTCACGTGTTGTGGTTCGGATTGCACTTAAAGCAGTAGGTCCCCCAATGATCCATATAGGTACCCCTTGCTCGGGCAGATAAGCTAGTAATAAGCAAAAGAGATCGCGTAGAAATAAGCAAAAGAAGGAACATGCACACCTTCAGAACACAATCAACAAGCATTTACCACACATGAAATTTACTAATTAAGGGCAACATTTTAATTCAAGGAGTTACAGCTCATTGAATTATCAAAGTTCCGTCGAAGGCTATTCAAACTATTGCATACACACAATTGTAGGGAAGATAAATCCCCTCCCTGATTAAAATGAACCTACTATGTCTGCTCAAGTCTGCTCATTGTTACGTGCACTATTGTGAACATTCCTTAGAGTACAAATCTCATATGAAACTGGTAAAATTTTAGCGTTTAGAATCACTAATTTCATACCGCAGGTTGCTTAAAAATGTTTTTTTTTTTTTTATGCTTAATTCTTCAAAATGTTTCTTGGAGAACATCGGGAACCCTGCACCTTTTCCCATAATTTAAACTCGTAACTTAAAACTCTCAACTCCCAATGCTAAAGCATTGCGCACGCTTAACTGCCAGTCTACGCAGCTGTGTTCAGAGAGTGCAGGTTGGTTACATTCGGTTGCGTTACATTTATTTAGCAACAAATTTTCCCCCAAAGGGGAGAGGGCGGAGGGTAATGGGTATAAACTCTGTACAGTTCACTAGCTGTTGCCCGCGACTTCATTCGCCTGGAAAGTCTGATGTGAATGGGTAAGAGCTGACGGCCCGATCAAAATGTGATCAATGTGGGCAATTATCGTAAAATGTGTCCTTTGGGGTGCTACATTTCTGGTCGGCAGAAGTCCTTAACAAAATTAAACGGCGTTGAAGGCTTAAAAACCGGAGCATTATCGCACTAAACAATTTTTTTTTTCAAAGTGAGCGTTAAAACGTCCCCTTGTGGATGTTGATTTCTGGTGGGGGGGGGGGGGGGAGATAAATATTATGTCAGTTCTGGGCAAGAAAGTTCAGCGTTAGGACGCAACTATACACAACGGTCGTTTTCAAAGAATAAATAACATTTATTTTTTACTCAATTAATTCATAAAAAATGTCGATCCCCTTGCTCTATGAAAAACAAAACAATTATATCCCACGGAAACCGTAATTTTTTCCTAGATAAAAAGTAGCATATGTGCTATTAATTGAGTAAAAAGCAATTAGTTCGGCCTGGGACTCGAACCCAGATCTCCTCCCAGTTACGCGCGTAGTGATCTACCACTTAAGCTATTAGGCCACTGCTCCATTTCTTTCAATTTCATTTATAACTATTGAGTCACACCTTCCATCTTACGGTAATGCACATTTTTAACCGACTTCACAAAGGAGGAGGTTGTATACATTCATACTGTATGTATGTATGTCGGTTTTTTTTCTTCTGTTTATTAAGTAAAAAAAAATTAATTCTTTAAACAACATCGATACGACTTTTAAACATAATTTTTGAAGTAGGTGCAAAATTATGATAGGTTTTGATTCCTTATTACTTTTGTAAGCATGAATTAATTACAAATATAAATGGCTTAGAGTTTGCAACAGTTTCAATGCAAAGTAACACATTGGCGTAACGATAATTAGATAATTTTGCACCGGCTTTAAAAATTATGTTTAAAAGTCGATCGATCTTGTTTAAAGAATTAATTTATTTTTTACTTTTTAGCGCGATTTACCACTTGAAGTCGGTTCTAGTTTCTTCCAAAGGTTATTACATAATGATATCTCATCATCATATTAGGACCAGCCTAGCTGGGCCCTGAGCCTGTTGCTGGTCGTCACTTTTGTATTTGTATTATATAAAAATAAACTTATCATATTGTTCATAATATGAACAGTATGATAACTTTATTTTCATTCATCTATATGAACAGTACATTTTTCTGGGATAAAAAGTAGCCTATGTGCTATTTCCATCCGGTCCCGTGGGACCCCTTCTGGATACGGCCTTGACGCGTACAACACTTTGGGAAACACTGAAATACATTATTCGGAATTAGTGCTATTTAAATTATGAAATTGCATGGCAGTTAAAATCATTCGTCCGAACCTCTGTATTTGTAGAACAATTAAAGCTGAAAAAGTTAACATAGAGCAGAATTAGGCTTTCATGATGAAGTTTTTCAGTTCAAACCACCAGTGGTTCAAACCCGGCCATTTTCGATTCTCATTCCGACAAATGCGCATGCAATAGAGCACAGAACTATCCACAGATGGCGCCACGAGACGAAACACGCTCGCACAAATCCACCCACTGCCGACGCGTCGCTTACTCACTTTCAAGTACCAACAGCACTAATAGCACAGGGTTCGCGCTAGGCCGCGCGATCGCGCGATTCCCGCAATATTTTTTGAAATCCCACTGAAAAAAAATTTTTTTTAGGCTTAAACTTTAAAAATCCCACTTAAAATTTTGGTCAAGGAGGAAAATCCCACCTTGTATTTTTCCCCAGTGTGAACCCTGTTAGCAGAAACGAGCAAAATCAGCAACTGCCCCATACATCAATCAATCCAACGGTGTCCATCCCCCAAGCTCAATACCCTTTACCGAATATCCGGTATTCCTTGCCTGAAGCAGTACCGGAGGTTACGTGCCCATGGCGACCGATGCCCTCAGCGACACAAGTAAAATGAAAATCGTAGCTGAGGCGACCCAGGAAACTGCACACCGTATGCTGAAGCGACCCATTGTTTGCTTGTTACGGACAAATCAATTCTTTTCCCCTCAAGGGGCGGACAAGTACGATTCGCCATTATCACATCATGCAAGATTAACACTCCCCTTTGTTAATCCCATTTTGTCATGCTCCACCAGTTTTCCCAACTTTTTTTTTTTTTTACATATGTAAAACTGAATCAGAGTCAAAATGATTTTGCTCGTTTTACTACTTATGAACAAACTATTAAACAAGGTTAACCAATAAACCAATTCTTAAATTAAAAATAGTTTTGAAAGTTTTAAACATTTATGTAACTTTCTGTAACTTAAGAAGGAACATTATTTTTAGAAGAAGGTAATTCATATAAAGCATATATTCTGACAGAAAATATATGTTTAGAAGCAATGCACAGTTTTTTTTTTTTCATTTCATTCCTAATAATGCTTAAAATTTCAATCCAATAAACATCGAAATACCAATTTTATTTGGTTAAATACTTATTAAGTAAGCTATTCCAGAGGGTTAGAGAGTTCATTTGCAACTGAGTGCATCATGCAGAATTATACGCTTTTCCAAAAACGTATATATAAAAATATAAAAAAAAACACTAACATATTGAGACAAAATTTCAAGTAAAAGTGAGTAGTAAAAATGTTAGTCGCTTATAAAAAATTATTTTAAAAGCTTTATGATCACACACACAAGCGGACACGCGTGCGCGCAAAAGAAAAAGAAAGAAAAAAAAGAAATCAATGCATAAAAATACTTTTGTATTATCATTATTCATCCCTCCCCTAAAAGAATTAAAAGTAAATAAATAAATAATGATAGGGAGAAGAAGAATTCTCTTTTCGGAGAGCTATTGTATCCTTTCATGTTTCGAGTTTTTGCAATGAAGTTACAAATTAAACAATTTTAGTACTATAAGACTAGATTTTTTCGTGCGAACCTTAGAATGAAGATGCCCAATTGGGAGCTTGAAAAATTTGGAACCCTGATGTTGCTAGTCGATACTCAGTATGCCTATAAAATATAAACTGGCAAACACTCGAAAAATGGATTGAAAATACTCTGGCTCTTAGGCACAGCAATAACTTAAAACGTTATTTTTGAACCTTTTCAATGTCGCGAACCCCTGGCAAATTGGTATTGCGAATATTTTATTTGTAAAATGTTAAGTTTTGTAACATTTGATAAAAAATATACTTTATATAATAACTACTTTTTTTGTCAGATTGCGACCGCCCTGGGTTGCAATTTTAAAAAACACAGAAGAACGGTGGCGTAGAAAAGGGGGGATCCCCGAGTCCGGACTCCCCCCCCCCCCCCCCTTCGACAGAAGTTGAAGGGACACACGGTCAAATGTTAAGTATGCAGGGGGAAGGGAAGCAAACAAGTCAAGTTAAACCACTGCTGAACACCGAACCCCTTCCTTCAAAAATTTTTAGCTGCGCCACTGCAAAAGAATACAATCACATCGCGGATGAATGAGGGCCACGCTACAAAAAACGTGAAATGGCAGAAAATTTAGAATTATGTATGTTTTAACCGGAGCTCTTCGTGTTTTAACTGCATGTCTTTATTTACATTACTTTTTTAATTATTCGAAGTAACAACAATAATAGCTGGAACTGAATTATGAAATTATTCCATAATTAATGGTAAAAATTTACCATGTGCTTATAAACAATGATGTCCAGTTGCCTATATAAAAAAACAACAGTCTAAAGAACGTTATTTCATATATATATATATATATATACATTAAGGTGTAACACAGCTTTTGCAATTAATCCTTTAATCCCAGTGATGTCATTTGGTATTATTCTATTCTATTTTGCTTTTTCTTTTTTTAGACCTCTAGCGCTGATTTTAATACCAAATGAACATCAGTAAATTTACTTCAATCATCGTATCCATTATTTTTTGTCTAGCCTGTATAGCTGCATCTGATACCAAATGAACCTTATCAAACTTAACAGAACTTTAAAATAACTTGGAATTGTGTATTACTCTGCAGATATGGCATCAAAATTGATGATTTTATTTTACATTTCGCTTATAGAAAGGAACAGTGTCTTATCTGCAAAATGGACATTTTTCAAGAGAGGCGTTCCAACGTTTTACAATGTGTTTTATTTAATTGACTTATTTGTTTCAAAGATAATTATAATCGATTTTGTTCAGAAAATAGTGATTGTTCTAGTTTTCTCTCACATGATGGATGTTAATGATGTCAAAAAAAAAAAATATATATAACTATAAAAAGTAGTTATTACAGTATTGGACCAAAAAAATGAAGTTGGCCTCTAGCCTTAATTTTTGAACATTTTCTCACAGCAGTATTCCCAATATAAAGAGCGCAAAAAATTGAACATTTTGATATAAAAACAAAAACAAAACAAAAAAAACACACACACACACACAAAAAAAAACGATTTTTTGCAGATATGACTGTTCATTTCTATAAGCGATTGTTCATTGCATAAATGCGGAAATACTTTTTAAAATTGTGCAACTTTTCTGGGATTAGCAGATACGATAAAGCTTATGGCGCTTAAAATTGACCGAAGGCTTAGTTCTGATTTTGATTTAAATTATGTATTACAAAATAACAAAAATAAAAAGAAAAAAGTTTTTTTTTGCCCGTTGAAAATATTAGTCTTTCTTCTAAATCTTAGAAAAATATAGTTTTTAAAAATTCGTTAGAACATATGAATTAATCACACACATCATTCGAACATGTGAATTAAAAACACATTTTTTCTGTTAACTGTAAAGAAAACTGACAGCTTGCCTCCCAAATCCAAATATGAATGAGTAATTAATAACTAATTACTCCTAAAAAAATTTCAAGTGCTCTTTTTGCCCCCTTCCTTTTTTGGTCCTTTTTCTCCCAAGTTGAATCCTTTAAACTTTAAATCGCTGAGGACTAGCCACTCAGTTAATTTGAGAAAGATGTTATGATTTTCTCTAGTTTAAAATTTAGGATTTAAGAAAATATAATGAATTTCAGTTTCATCGACTAACGTCCAACGAAAAAGAAAAGTGTTGCAGTATGATAAGATTAACACTATGTATTCGTGTCCCTCTTTTAAAATAGTTTGCGATTTGTTCCATTCTTAAACTTTGAGCTAAATGAATGGAGATTTGAGCTAAGTGCCAGATGGTCAGCTTTTCTTACAAAAAACAAATTTGTACGGTCACCTGTAAGTTTTCAATGAAAGCAAAGATAGTTTTCTTTACGTTCTTTTGTTGGAAGACATATACAGATAAAATTGTAATTGACGTAAAACATAGTAACGAAATTCGTTGTAGCGAGCCTTTTGTAAAGCCTTTACGAGAGGGGATTAGATGGTTAACCGATTAGATTAGGCATCTTGACATGTGACGGTTATGTTTAGCGTGGTTTAACACGACTCTTTTTTGGTGTACGTGAAAAATACTCATGCGTGATTGTAGTATGTATGTGTGAACTTACCGATGTTAAAAAAAAAATGGCTAACAGCAATTAAATTTATGTGCAGACATAAATTTAGATAATTTTTGTATACATTGATCATGTTTTATGTATAATATGTTGTTCATCGTGTAGAATATGTTAACAGATTATGTTGAATTAATTTTCAATTTAGTCATTATAATAAAATATTTGATTTCATAATTTTTCTGGTACATTATGAAACATATGTTTGGATTTTTATAGTAATATTAAGCTGTCATCTCACTACTCTCTACTACTTGCAAGACGAGATTTTTTTAATATCCCGATTCCATATTTTTCAATCGAAGTGTGTCATACGTAAGTCTATAATATGTAGAACCATATGGTCACTTTTCGATTGAAGAATATGGAATCGGGAGAAACAATAAATCTCATTTTGCAACAGGTTGTAATTTTTGAATTGTGTCACTTTTCTTCAGGGTGAGCGATACATAAAATTTTCCTCGTAATTGACATTAGTTACCTCCCTTTGGTGCTGTTTCACTCACAAAACTCCAAAATAAGCTATACTAATTTCAAATTTCGATACACAGCAAAATAACCTCAAAATGGTAGCGCTTCCCTCTTTACCCCCCGCGATGCGTCACTGTTCTCGCTTATCGTAATGAATTCTTTGATCCTTTAGCTATCCAGTGGTATTATTTAATTTTGGATGTAGAGGATAGATTCGAAACTACAACGCCAAACTGTATCTCCCGATTTTGTTATCATTAGATTTTTTGGATTGCTCCCGTATGGTAGAAAATTTAAAGATGTATTCACGTCAAAAATAAAGTATGGAAATGAGATGTCCTCGCCAAAATCTTTCGCATGAAAAAAGAAAAATCTTTCGAATCGGACGATTCGTTCATAAGTTATTAAGGGGAGGGGGAGGAGACAGACGGATAGACTGTTTCCCCACCTCAATACCTACTTTCAAAAAAACAAATTTCAATTTGTATTTCATTACTTAACTTATTTTTAACTTTTTAATTTTTATTTTTAACGATAATTTGACGATACATTGTGCTTTCTTTTATATTTTTTTTCTTTTTTACTTTTACAGGAAAGTAGGCTAAAAATGAGGTTTAATTTCAAAAGCATTTTTCATCCTGGCTTGTCAACAAACAATGTTTGGAAAAACCTATCTAATTTCAAAATCCACTGTGCATTTTTCTCTGATTAATTTCTTGTATCTCAAGCGATGCACTTCTAAAGTTATGCACAAAAAAGGATTTCTAAAAGAAATCCTCTCTTCTTTGTGTCAGTAAGTATAGTGTTTGTTTGTCACTCGAAAATTTAATTATTCTATTTTTTTCCCCTCTATCATATACGTGGAAGAATTTATGCGGTTAATATTTCAAGTTCAGCCTTAAAAGTATAGCTGGAATGCAATCTTGATATTGCATGTCTTTCAGCAAGAGCAGAGAAGAGTTTCTAGGAAAGGGGTCATTTTCACAAAACAGGCAGCATTTCAACGTTAGAGTATTTTTTCAAAAGGGTTTTATAAATGCCTCAAATATATATATATATATATATGTAATTGTTTGGAGTCTATTCAACAAGAAACGAATAACTCCAGTGTAAATATGCCCCTTTTATGAGGAAAAAAGAAATGTTTCCCTAATATCTATACCAGAAACAAATTTAAGAACAAATACCCAAAGTAGCCTAATCTTATTCATGCATTTTCAGTAATTTACTATTCCAACCAATTTTAATCAGATATTACAACATATTTTATTTCATTGTCTGAATCAACTTAATCCATGTAACATGTTGTTAATAATTAGGTCAAATCAACTTGGTAGCTTATGGATTACTATGATCACAGAACTACAAACTACAAATAAATGCAAAAACAGGTAATTAGTGCAATGATTATTAGATTTTCAAACTTTTAAATTCATTTATTATATAATTATCTTTCAAATGAACATGAAGCATCATCGTCTTGCGCTATTGTCACTATCTTGCTCTTATATGCCAGGCCAATGACGGTCAGGATAATGACGAAATGGAAGTTTTTAAGGGCTGGTATCTACTCCTCAAATTTGTTAAGGAGACATTCCAAGCCAAATCATTAAAAGGTTGACAACCGAGGTCGGCCGATTTTGAGGAAACTTGGTGAGAATGTTCTACCCATAGATATAAGAACAACTGTAAAGATTTATCTCAATATATTGACTAGTTTTTGAAATATAACACTTTAAAGTTTTGCCAGAAATTTGCAATTCGACGCTAATCGCAAATCTAGCAATTACGCATACTTCTATACTTTCTATCGTACAACAGTTTTTTAAGATTTAATTTTTTGAAAATTGAAAGTAGAACTTGGACGCATAAAATTTCGATCAATAAACATTTATACTGAAAAACTGATTCATATTTTTTATCAATATATTTCATGTTGTAAACTAATAATAAAATAACAAGAAATATTCTAAACTGAAAGCAGATGCAACAAGATTGTTGTACAATAGCAGAAAAACTGTCAACTGTCTAACACGTGGCATCGAAGAAGCCAAAAAAAAAAAAAAACACTAAAAGAACGAAATTTACACGGGGAAATTTTAAAATAATTATCGTATTAAAACAATCAAGATGTGTTTTGAAAAAAAAAATATGCACTGATCAATCTTTGAAAATAAAGAAATTTTAGCATTTTTATTAAGATGCTATTAAATCCAATCGCGTGAACTCGCATTTTGAGAATTCAATTTTTGAAAATTGCAAGTCGAACTTGGACACATAAAATTTCGATCAATTAACATTTATACTGGAAAACTCTTTCTTATTTTTGATAAATCTGTTCTATGTTGTAAACTAAAAATAAAATAATGAGAATAACCGCACACTAAAAGCGGATGCAACGAGATTGCTGCACAATTGCAGAAAAACTGTAACACAAGCAAAAAAAAAAAAAACTCTAAGAGAAAAAAGTTTACGCAGGTAAAAATTAAAATTATTATCGTACTTTGATTGAGTTGACTTTGTATTGTTTACAATTTCGGAGTAATAAGAAACATGACAAACTAAAAGCAGACGGTATAAGATTATTGCACAATGACATCTAATGCACTAAGTCATTATTAAACGAAAAACGGACAAAAATGAGTCAATCAACCTAAGTGCGAAAAACAAATAGCACTCACAATAGCCGCTATTACTTTTACTCTAACTTGTTCTATTTCACGAGCATTCTATTCAAATAGAAATGATTTTAATAATGAAGCTTTTCGGGCAGAGATCGCTTAATCTATTTTTCCGAATTCTCTGTTAAATACTTCGTAGAATGACATTATTTTTGTTGCTTTTTAACTGCTGTGCTGCCTGTTATTGTATGGAAATAGAAATCTAGTTATGGAGGAAAAAGAAAGTTAAACACAGAGTGTTTTCTGGAAAGTTGTCCCTGCGAAAAACCATCGTCCTTGCATCGGCTTTTAGATGTTTTTCACGGAGGATGGACCGATGTTTTTCTGAAGTTAAGATCGGCTGTCGATGCCGATTTCCAATGGCCACTTTGTTGAACAATCGGCGCCGATGCATCGGTCGAGCCTTATTCGGAACCCGATCCGGCCACTGCACGAAAGATCTTGAATGTATGAAAAATTAAGTTGAAAATTTGATAAATTTTCATTTTTTTTTTTTTTTTTTTTTTGTCAGTATACCAAATTTCTCTCTGTAAAATATTAATGAGGGTTTATAAATGGATACTGAAGCAAAAATTAAAGTATTTTGAAAATTTATTTATATTTTTTCCTTAATTGAAAATGTATTTTCAGAAAATTACCAGCACAAATTAATGTGTTTGTTTTTCTTTCTTTACATAATACAAAAGATGTAATAGATGCGACAGGAAAAAACGAAAGCGTAAACATTTATACCAAGTATATATTTTATACACAAAAATTAAGTAAGTGTAACAAGTCGAAAAAATCATTATTTAAATAATAATTGAATAAAACCAAGAAAAACTCCTAATTATGTAGAAAGAAAATGTAAATAACAATAACAATAGTACTACTAATGATATTAATAATTATAACAATAATGAAAAATGAGTCTTTAAAACGATGCAAAAGCGAAACATGTATAATGCATAACGCAAGCAAACATTTTGTTGGGAGTGTCAGTAAAAAATAAAGGCGGCTAAACATTGGGCACTCACTTTTACTCATCTGATATTTCATTGGCTAAGGAACATGACGTCATGTTGAGGGCGGTATTACATAATTAATTTGAGCCGAATTTCGTCCTGTTACAAAATCTAGGTATTTAAAGGGCACATAATGGAAATGTTAGTAGAGATTGATTCTGTGCTGTTGTAAAGGTGATTCTGATCTGAAATTCTCCGAATTTTCTAAACATTTAAAAAAAAAACGAAAATTTAAAAAAAAAAAAAAAAGAAAGTTTTTAAATTTATAATTCCTGACATTTCTTTGACAAATAATGTATTATCTATCTATCATGCTTTTTTTTTTCTGTCTGGCGAGAAGCAAAATATTCTGCACTTTGAAAAACTCAGAGCAATGTTTTTGGGAGACTTCTAGTTGTGATATAACAGCCTAGTCATCACATCAAATTGCATATTGAGTGTTTCCATTTAATCACTTGTAAGATTTTTTGAGCTAATGTAACGCATATGTATTATGTGTGGGGGAGGGGGGTGTTCACGTAGTTATAATTTTCCTCAGTATATACTTTTTCAAAAAATTTGAAAATATCAGTTTCTTTTTCTTTTACTGAAAATCACCCATGTGCTCCTCTATGTGATAAAAGATTCCATGAAAAGCAATATTCAGATTTCAATGGGCTAATGTATATTTTTAACTCTTAAACTAATTAACGTATTAATTTTTCATAGGAATCATTCATAAATGATGTTACGCTTCGAGGGGGGAGGAGGGTTCGTGAAATTGTGACAAGGGGAGGGGATAACAACAAGTGTGACAACAGGTTTGTACAACATAGCGTGACATGTGACAAAGGGGGGAGGAGGGGTCCGCTGAAGTGTGACATATTGTGACGAAGGGGGGGAAGAGGTCAAATATATCGGAGAAAAGCTTGACATCATTTATGAACGGTCCCATAGGGGTTTTAACCACACCTACCCCCTTTCACTACACTCTTACACAGGAATAAGTACCGCTCAACATAAACACTCAGTTTATCTATTCCGAAAAAAAAAAAAAAAAAGACGGCCAGCATGCAATTTGACAAAATTGATTTAAAGTATGGAAAACGTTTAAATTACAAAATAAAAACCATTAAACGCAATAAAACCAAAAAAAAAGAAATAAAAATTGCAGACACGTGTTTCGGAGGTACAAGGAACACCTTTTTCAATTTTAATAGATGTCTTTTTATCTACAAGTTCACATTTTAAGCACTGAAAAAGGACTCAATATAAGCCCCGAAACACTTGTCTACCACTTTTATGAGTACATTAGAGCAGCGGTTCCCAAACTTTTTTGACTACGGAACCCTTAACGGTTCCCTTTTACTTTGAGGAACCCCCATTAGTGTTCATGTTGAAAATAAAATTTAACAATCTGAGCAAGGCTTATTTAAAGCAGCTCCACCCCCCCCCCCCCCGCACCGGAAATAAATTTAAAACTACTTGATTTGAATTGAAGATTTTCAGAATTGTAAAATTCTAATTTGGCAAGCTCCCTTCATGTTTATCTCACTTCCACTTGCCTCTCCACGCCCTGAAAAAATGACAATAGGTGCCCCTGGATTTCGAAGTCAACTAAAAAGTTCAAAAATGGTAGCCATTTGTTATCCTTCTGAATTACCTTTGTAACCTGTTTTTAATTTATGGGGCTGTCGATCAAATACTTTTGTAAATAAGAATTCATTAGAAAGTTTTCTTTAATTGATTCTTATAAACCTTTTGAAGCATTGAGTAAAATAAATAAGGCAGTATAATGACATTTAGATGTGAAAAAGGGCGAAAAGACACGTGATTTTTTTCCTGACTTCGAGGTGCCGTATTTCTAAAACAACAAGGATATCACTTATAAAAACTTATCTACATATTTATATCTATAAGAAGATTATTTCCCTAAAATTGGATAAAATTTCATTCAGGCCTTTTTAGATATTGAGTCTCAAAGTTAGCATTTCTACACCGAGATGCCAAGTTTGGCTAATTATATGAAATAAAGGAAAGCCTCCAAAGGTTCCATACTGCTTCTAATGAAACTACCAAAAGGTATCTATTCAGGGGGAAAATGTGCTGGTGAGTCTTAAATTTCTTCCATTAAAAATTTTACCCTGAAAAACGCAAGTTTTCATTTTAAAAATGGTATTTTCAAACTTCATTTCCATATTTTTAAAAAAATATATAAAAAAAGAAACCGAAAGCAAAATTTTTCTCATTTCTTGCGAAATATAATGGTTTTTAAATCATTTTGAAATATTCAGAAATAAAAAAGTTATAAAGATTTATATAAAGCAGTATTTTCATGAAAGACCACTAGAGATGTGACTTGAAAACGGCTGTAACAAAAATTTTCAAGAATAAAAAAACTTTTTAACACTTGTTTTGGGGTCGCAAGATAACAATAAATTGACTGGCAAAATATTAAAAAAAAATCAAAAACATCGAGCAACATTTTCCCCTTTTTCTGGATGATTTCACATGGATTGATCCAAAACGGAAAAATTCAAAGCTAATGTACAGTTCGAGCAATGTCATTGAATCGTTGATGTGAAATTTGAGTTGAGTTGATGTAGCATTGTCCAGCAGAAAAATTTAATTTTTAGTGTAAAAATCATAAACAGGAAACAAATGAGACATGATTGCGCACACAGGGCTTCAAACTTTTGTGAACCATTAATGTGAGCAAGAGGCAAATGGAAAAAACTTGTTTTTATAGTTAAAAGAGCCATCATCAAAACACTAGTTTGTTGTTCACTAAAAGTAGCCGGCATGGTGGCGCGCGTAAGGCGCGGCCCTCGTACGCCCCAGATCGTGGTTTCAATCCTGACCATGTTGGGGGGTTCCCAAGATTCAGAATAGTGCCTGCACATAATGAACCCCTGAGTATCTATTTTGGCTAAATTAAATTCCTGGTTCAGTTTTGAGATCATCAAAGTCAGAATCCTAGTGCAGTTTCGCATCGTAAGAGCTTCACCTTCTAGTGAAGAAACTAGACGTCAAAATTCTCATGTGGCAATGGCATCCGCCGATTACGGAGCAACTTGAAAGAATCGATGCCAGTTTCTGGGGAATGCACTAGGTGTGCAAAAGTTAATGACGTAGCCCATGTAGAAAGAAAAAAAATGTTTGCTAAACCGTACTTTACTCTTCGACTCCTTTTGGGGAGCATGTCAAAAGTACAACAAAACCAACTAAATTCCCTTCTTTGCTCATTGGTCATTATCATACAACTGTCAACCTCTCATCATCAAACGATGTATAGTCTCTTTGAACCACCCTAATAGAGCTTCAGAGTCTTCTAAATCAGAGCAACAAGTCATTTTACAATTTTTACATTAATTAACTAACTTTAAAAACCCTCTGAAGTCTTTTTTTATTTTGCTTCCTCCAAATATATTTTTATTTTCAGACAGGGAATTAACTACCACTTTCAGCAAAATTTCATCGTAAAACATTTTCTGAACATGATTTACTGACACATAATCTTTTCTATAATAACTTGCCAACGGAACCCCTGCCATCCTTCTGTGGAACCCTAGGGTTCCGCGGAACACACTTTGAGAACCGTTGCATTAGAGTACGCGTTGAATGTTGAAAATCTGTAGTGTTTGTTTTATCTGTGTCTAAAACTTTTAGGAAACCGGTAAATAACGTTATTGTTCCTCAAAAAGTTTTATTTTACTAAACCCCTAAAAGGAATTTTAAAACAAGAAAGAAAGGCATTAAAAAAAAAAAAAAAATGGGGGGAGGGGCAGAAAGAAAGAAGAAAAAGAAGTGGGTCGCTCAAACGCCGCAGAATAAAAAAAACTCTAATCATATGGAAATAAAAGAAAGAAAGAAACCCAATTGTCTAACATTGGGCAAATAAATAAATTAATTATTTGAATAGAATAAAATGATAATAATAAAATTACCCTCTTGAGCAGTAAAAAATTGCACCATCTATGACTGACTTTCTCATTTTTAGTGTTTGTTGAATGAAACTAAAAAAAAAAAAATAGGCGTCATAGGATTAATTTGCAGGTTCATGAATTCATTTATCCTCTAAAACTACTGACCCCCCCCCCCCCCCCCAACTTCTACAATAACTTTATTATTCCTGTTAGTTTTTTTTAGTTTTAGAATTATATGCATTGTAAAAGTTTAAAAAATCAATATATATTTTTAGTATAGTTACCTTCTCTGAAACTTATAATATGACATGTAATTATCCATTCAAATATAGAAGAGTCAAGCAGGGCCCAAATAAGACAGTCGGGGGCCCAAAGCACAACATTATATTGGTGCCCCCTATTATACGAAAAATAAAAATACTGGATATAATGTAAAAAGTTTAAAAAGCTTGAAGATTGAAAGCATTCTATTAATATTTGCCCCCCCCCCTAAAATTTGAGGGCCCAAGGCCGCGGCCTAGTTGGCCTTTTGCGGTAATCAGGCACTGGAGTCAAGTGCATTGAATACTAGCAGCAAAAAAAAAAAAAAAAAAACATAATAAGTTGCACAATTACATACATTTCTAGGTCTTAAATAGTTAAAATTGACCGCAACAGGCGTAAAGAAAATATTTTTGCCAACATTTGAATTTTCCCTTTCAATCATATCAACATTTTAAAATAAAAATCACAGATCCAACTATTTTCATCAAAAGTTCAGAAAATAGATCGCATTTTTAAAGTTAAATGCTTTTTATCGGTTTTTTTTCTAGACTAATATATGTCATTTCGAAAAATGCACGTTTTGTCCCCTTCACGTATAATTGATTTGAAAACAATATGGTGTTGTAAAATTCCTTTTTATAAATAAATTAATATTTTTTAGTATCTTGCAACGAAAAACACGCTCATTCTAAAATTGTACAACTTTCGGTTTTCTTCATTTGCGCTGACGTCATAAGATTTATGACGCAGTAGAATTTAACCAAAGAAACGGCAGATGAGTACAAGCGGATGCCCTTATGTTTAGCCGCCTGTGTAAAAAATAAGCATCCGGAGTCGGAGTCGACACATTTTTAAGCGACTTCAACTTCTTTACCCCAAAATCGGCCTGACTCCGGTTCCGCAATCCTAGAAAATACTGCCATGCTACAATTTTTAGGAACTTAAAAACAGCACTATTTTACATTTCTAGAAGAACTATGTTTGGTATGTATAGATTAGACATTAGTTCAGTCTTTTTGACATTAAAGAGAAAAACTTCTAGATGGAAAAATTACTGTGAGTAACTCAAAACAAAAAAATCTGCACAAAATGTACCCATTTTGTACAGATTTTTAAGCCAAGTATTTCCCATATGACATTTTTTGGTTGAAAAAAACTATAACCACCGTCTATGAGACTAATATTCAACCTGAAATAAAAGATAAAATAAAACTGAAGATGAATACGATATATCAGATAAATAATTTCTTTTAGGTTCAAAATGTCACGCATATTTTGAAGCAGTTCACCGGGTTTTAAGAATCTGGGAGTGCTAAAGTCCGGTCAAAGTATCTCCCCCTGCCCCAGAACTTTGGGTGAGAGAAGAGAGGGTTCGAACGAGAGTTACATTTCAAAAATTAACCCTCATACTGGAAGTGTTTCGTTTTAACAAGAACTACTTGATGGGGGAAAAAATTAATTGTTGTTACATTTGGCATTTTTTCTACATCAATAAATCAGTACAGATAAAAAACAACATTAAAAGTAAAATTATGTTTATATCATATAAAATGTAAAGGAGAATCGTACCTTCTAGAAACATAATAATCCAAGAAATCATCAGTCTATGTAAGATAATTTAGTCTAAGTAAGATAATTTAGTCTTTTTGCCTTTAACTAATTTATTCCTAGGTGATGAAAAATTAAACTTTACCTCATGTTTTCTTTCTCTCTTTCTAGCACACCCACAATCATTTTGTGGGGTACTCGTCGAACACCGTAACAATTTTGAAGTCAGCGATCTTGTTTCCAAGCTTCCAACAGGAACTAAATAAATGCTGGAAATATGAGTGCCAGTTCGAGTGGAAGTGAAGCTGAACAGCTTGATATCTAGTGAAAAAAAAAAACAATCATTGTAAAAGCTTTTCTGTTCCCTGTTTTTAGGAGTGAATATTTCTATAAATTTGCAGATTACGTTGACACGCGAAATATAGATCCATTTGATTTTTATTTTTGATTATTTTAATCAAACCTAGATTTTATAGAAAATGGAATTATTTCATAAAAGAACTAAGTTACCCCAACAACTGAATATTTAGTCTTATCCATTTTCCAGTCTTAGAATAAACAAAGAGAGAAAAATAAAACAAATAAACATATAACAAATACACTTCACAATATTAAATGTTCGAAAAGGCTCCTCAGAAAATAACCAAAAAACAAAATCCAGCAGCTGCAGAAGGGATGTCTAGGTTTTCAGACATCCTTCTGACGCCGACGCCATCAAAAAGTAAAGGGGGAAAAAAAGAGATTTACCCTACAGAATAAGAAATATATCAAAAACAAATGCAATAAACGTATTTTTTACGCAAAAGTGTGAGGAACGCAATATTGAAACATAAATATATAATCCCCCCCCCCCCCCCTTTTACGCAGACAGTTTTTAATTCCTCGGCAGTCCATTGAGCCCCCAGAATGTATTAAAAACGTACTCTTAACGAATATCCTCAAAGTCTAGTCTGTCGTCTTCCTGCCCCGCTATTCCCTTCAAGTAACAAAATATACATAAATTATTGGGCAAAAAAAAAAAAAAAGAACTACTATACTATTCTTTTTTTATATAAGCAGGGTTACAGATGTGGCTAAAATTAACCACTACTGCTAGTTTAAAATGCTGCTGGCCAAAAGTATTCTTAATTAATAACCACAAACAATTCTGGTTAATATTGGCTAATTTTAACTTTAGTTTTCCATATTAAAGTTTATTATTTCTTTTTTATTTATTTCAACCAAGATTTGCTTGTTTGAGATTTATATACATTTACTGTGTTCAGTTTTCATTTGTACTGTTCATTTTCGTTTCGCAGACCTGGCAAGGCCGGGCGGTTCCACTTCAGAGGTGATAGGGTTCGTGGATGGGCATAAGCATGCACTTCTCATAGTTTTTTTTCCTTTTTCTTCCTCGATGTTACTTTAATTTCCTATTTTTATTTATTTTAATTTTTTTTAGTCTGTTTCGTTTAATGCGAGTCCAAACGCCTGGCGCTACCAAAAAAGTTTTAACGGGGATTTTGAGTTTCTTTGCTTTATGCTCAGAGTAATTTTAATAGATAATATTTTTTATCATTTTTTTTTAAAGTTATTATTTTTTTAATGTGATAAAAAAGTAAAAAGTGAAACAAAAATGGAGTACTGAGCGCGACAAATTTCTTTGCTCCAACTACGCTCCAAGTTGGAGCAAAATTTCGTTGCTTCACTGCTCCGTGCTCCTGCTCTACGATCCGACCCAGATACCAGTTTTTTTTTTTTTGGGGGGGGGGGGGATCGTACCTATTTTTTCCCATATGGAAGTTTTTACTGTCGTTAGGAAAGACGAAAAAGAAGGGAAAATAGCGTAAATTTCTTAGAGTAATAATCTAAAACCCCTTTAAAATTCTCATATTTTAAAGGAATTAAAATCCCTCCGCCCCTCCCCTTGCCTACAATTTAATGCTTTATTGAATAAAATAACTTTGTTTTTACCAACATGCTTCCATAACTTCTCTTGAGCAGGGACAGTAGTGCCCGCGGGGGGAGGGGGGGGGGGCATCATGGTGCAAGTTGCGCCATCAGAATTTTTGAGGAAAAATTTTTTTTCGGAAGATAATTATTTGCTGTATGAACCGGATTCCTGATATCCGACAAATTTTTAAATAACTGGAATCTGATTCTGCCATTGCGCGAAATATCCGGCAATGCGGCATGCGAAATTTGATTATTAAAATTTAGTTAACTAGCATGATTTGAAAACGTATCTAAGTTACGAACTTACTAAGTATTTGCAAGCTGTGGGCTGTGCGGTTTTGGTATTAAAAATATGTACAGAATTTACAGGCTTCAAAAATTAGAGCCGGTTATTCGGTATATGTTCGTTAGGCAAGGGGATATTGAGAATACAGTACACGGAAAGTCATTGAACTGGATAGGAGGAGCGCAAGGCCATAGCCAGAAAATTTTTTCGGGGGGGGGGCAGACTTTGAAACACTTTTGTTGAGGAAAGTTTCAGGAAGGAATATATGCTAAATTGAGAAAAGTTTTGGGATTTCGGGGGGGGGGGGAGAGAGCCCGTGCCCCCCCCACTCTGGATACGACCTTGGGAGGAGGGGGACCGCTGATCAGGGATCTGGAGCAGCCCACTTTTTTGAGTCACTCCGCTCCAACTTATAAATAATTGATCCGGCATTACTCCAGGTCCGCTCTGCGCCGTGCTCCAAACAAATTAAACAGATTGTATTATTTATCTCCTTTTTTTAAGTTAATTAATTTTATTGTCTAATAAAAAATTTAAATAATTTTTAAAAAATTCGATCAGTGGAGCAGAATAAACTTCTTTGCTCCTGCTCCATTTCAGTTTCCAAGCAAAATCTCGTTGATCCACTGATCCGCTCCAGATCTATGCTCTTGAGTAAAAAAGAACAGTTTTGAAAAGATTTCAAATCATCATTGTCAGAGCGAGGGGCACGGGCCCCCATTATGCCTAATTCCCCTGGTTGAGCCACTGATACTCTGGTAACTCATCCAAAACAGGCCAGTAAAATTTCCGGGGTTTCAGTTCGCACCATTAAAACGATAATAAATATTTGAAGTTCAAGTTGAAATTATTTATTAAGAAAATGCATCGCGGCAGCATTGCTGAAAAGTTTTATATAATTTTCCAAGATCCGTTTAGAAAGGGAAATAAAAAAATAAACCAATGAAAAAAAAAAAACATCCGCACAAACCCACGCCCGTTAGGTTGAATTAATATACGAGAACAAAAGAAAAGGAAAAAAACCAAACACTCATCGTAATGTCTCATATCAACCTATCACCCCTATTTCGACAAAATCGAAGCAGACCTGGCGCATGGGCAAATTCTTTCATGGTTCTACGAAAAAATTACGAACAGTAGGTTGAATTAATATACGAGAAAAAAAAGAAAAGGAAAAAACAAAACACTCATCGTAATGTCTCATATCAACCTATCACCCCTATTTCGACAAAATCGAAGCAGACCTGGCGCATGCGCAAATTCTTTCATGGTTCTACGAAAAAATTACGAACAGTAGCATTCGTTCTGTTGACCATTTGAATATTATAACGGACAAGGGTAAAGTTAGTATACCATAAAGATGAGAAACTGAGTAAAACACAATCTGACAACCCTGTTTATAAGACCGTGGCTGCAGCACAATGCGATTTATCTCCTCTCTTTTTGCATGTAAATATAGAGAATCATTTCTTCTTCTGGCGCCATGAAGAAATAAATAAACCATCAAAACGAAAATTATTTTTGGAGAGAGACGTTTTCCCCAAGCAGCCATAGTACTTAGAGACGCTATAAGGAGAGACGCGACATATGCAGGGATAAAGAAAAGCCGACTTTTAAATACCTTAGGGCTTGTTGGGGAACTTCTCGTAGACTTAACACAGGAGAAACGAGAGGGGTTTACAAAAACGCGTATTTCACGGAAGCAAGGTTTTTCAGCAAAATTTTAGTGCCATGTTCCAAAGGAGGAAAACACAAGCTTCAATTTCAAACCATTTTTATGTGGCAAAAACGCATATTAGTTGTATTAATTAATGTTTTACTGTTCGGAATCTACCATCTTCTTCCAAACTTCTGATGGGAGAAAAAGAGAAGTTCCTTGGCTGTTTTTTGGCGGAAGTAGTCGACGCTGTAAATAATTGATCGGAGAGTGAATGTCCAAACACTCAGATGAATGATTTTTGAGGTTCTTTTCTTTTTTAAATTAACATGCAAACTGTGCTGAATTAACAGAAATCGTTATTATTAAACAGTTGTGCATTCAACACTATTCGCAATTTTAAGAATTCATAATTAAAAAAATACGACAGACATGATTTGCATCTCTATCACAATCGTTCTCATCCGAATTAGTGAAGCATTATGTTCGTGTAAATGTGTGACATTATATAGATTGTTTTTAAATGAGTTAATTATTAATTAAACTTTATTTAGTCATTCTAAATCTACTTGTTTTTTATAAAATATGTCAATACAAAAGGAATTTCTCACTGGAATTTTCATTCATAGCAGAAAATTATGTTTGAATAGACAGGATTTTATTGACAGGACGGATACACATTTATTTAATGTGTATCCGTCCTGTTGTCTTACACAATTTTTTAGCAATTGCATCTTATGTAATTAATATATATCTGCTGGATATTAATAAGTATCAATTACCCAACAAAGTACATCTGATTTTTATGTACAATAACTAGAGAAATAGTAGGAAACTTTCGTATAGGGGGATTAACGTCATGTTTAATATTGAATATTAATTTAGAGAAAATAACTTCACGTCATTAGTTTAGTCAGTGCATTACTGAATCAAAATCCATTGAAAGTCAATTACTGAATAAAAAAACCCACCATCACTGTGACTTTCCTTATGCTCAATCTCATCGTTATGAAGCATTTTTAAATTATGTAAATTTGTTGATTGGATACTTGTCATTATATTTATCTGCATATCAATTTCTTAATGTATACCACGATCACGAATATCCAAGCCTTCTCTATTTTGAAAAGCTTGAAATATGAACTTGGGTACAAATAATAAAAGCAAAAAACTGCACCATTGATCTCAATTCAGTAAAATTCAAAATAAATAAAAACAATATAATACAAATATAGCCTTGAATTTACATTCAATCTTTACGAAAAACCTTGAAGTATTCCTAACGTGTCTTATACATTTTAAAAATTATCTTTATTATTTTGAATTTTTCCTTGCATTTTATTGGAAATCATATTTTTAAAACGCAGATCTTTAGTCACCCGAAAGAATAATGTATAAATAAATAACGAAATAGTATTAATAATAAAACAATAGAGGTAATAATAAAGAAATTAACTTTTCTACATAATGCTGGATATAATAGGTCTTTTATAGTACTGAACTGAAACACAAGCTTGATACATATTAAGATGTTTAAAACTACTTGTAGTTTTTAAATGTTATATCATTCAAGTGCATGCTGAGATCATAACCTTCTTTTATCCTAGGTAAAATTTTTACGTGTCCAAAAGTTGTTTTATTGGATGTTACATTTGAATTTGTAGTATAGCATTAGTCAGACAAAAAAAAAAAAAAAAAAAAATAACATCTTTATATCTGAAACAAGAATTATTTAAACGTTAATCTAAATCATTAATAAATTCCATCACATATAAATATTATATAATGTCGTTACAAATCAACATTTGCAAAATTTAATTTGTATTACCAATTTTATTGTCGACATGCATGTCCGTCAACGTGTCAATGTTGATCTCCAGTAAGGAGGGGTGATTTTTCAATAAAATACGAAACAATCAAGTTTTGGAAAGAAATATTTGATTATATAAGAAAAATATTTGTACATTTAAAAACAATAAATATAAGTATATAAAAGCAAAAAACTTAATTCGGGACTATAAATATAGCTGTCTATCTAACTATATATTACATCTATATATTTAGTGCAAAGAAAAAACGTTATTTCATTTTTCACTAGCAATATACATTTTATAGGGTAGAAATAATTTTTATACCACGCATAATTTGCGAGCATGTAAGAACAAAAATAATCAAGTGAAAAAAAAGTTCTGAAACGGCGATTAAACTTTAAACGCAGAGTCTGGCTCCATTGCAACAACCTTTTGTTACTAGAGGGGATAATTAGCTTAATGGCAGGGACTTGCTTAGACCCCCGGAAGTAAGACTCCCCCATGCTGGAAAGGCAGTTCTTTTACCGCCTCGAGAGCAAATTGGACCCAATGTCATCTCTTTCCTTATAGCCTCTTTAATAGTACTGCCTCCTTTAAGATGACTGACATTTTTTTCCCATAAGAAAGACAAAAATGAGAGAATAAATGTTTTTCAAAGATAAAAATAGGAATAAAAAAGTTTTTCATTCTTTATTTATAAGAAACTTACTGACATATATATTTAGAAATAAAATGTAACACATTGATCCCCTCCCCCGTTAAAAAATATATTTCTAAGATTTCGACTCTCAACTTTTTCATTGGATATGCGGTTGCGTTTGTAGATGGGTGATTTTCAAAAAGATTGACGGTTTGATGTCTGCAGTATAAAATCTGAATTTCATGTCGATAAAACTATTATTCTGCCATTATAAAAACCAGTACGGAAGCATCATTTCATAGTTAATTAAATGCATTCATTACATTTTTTCCAAGCTATGAAATAGTAGGCTTTTTCTGTTACTTTAGTTGGAAAAAAATGGAAAATTGCGTATCCGGAGCAAAAAATTCACAGAACAGAGTCTTTTTTATCATTCCAAGTAATTTTTTTATTCAAGATGATATAAAACATGAAGTAATATGTGTTTACTTAACAAAAATGCAAGTGATTTTAGTGAAATGTTTATCTAATATTTTAAAATTCAAAGAAAGTGTTTGTCCGGACATGCAGCTCATGAGTGTTACCTCGCGAAAGTTCCTATCATTCAACTTTCAAAACGTTTAAATATTGTAATTATTTTCTGTGGTAGAGAAGCCTCGTATGTTTCCTTTAACCTCGTACTATCTAGAATGAGTTAGTTTTATTCCTTTACTGTTTTATAGTGGAACATATAATTCAACATGATGCGTATTTTTATTACTTCTCAGGAGTGTTACCCATTTATTTCCCAATATTTTTTACAGCATAAAAATCAGCAATTCAGCAATAGTGTATTTCTTGTAGAGGAATCAATCGGTGCAATTAAATTTTTAGGAACACAGTCAGAATGTTTTTTAGTGAAGAATTTCTTAATAAATCTCATGAGTATTACTCACTCATGAGTGTTACTTGTTAAGAGAAGGAAGTAACAATCATGATTGAAAACAACCAAATAATAAATAAAACTTCAGATATAGATATTTGTTGAGTTTTAACTCAGACTATTTGTTTTTTATTCAAAATTGTATTTCTATATATACAATTTTAAAAGAGACACCTTGACACAAAATTTTTACGTTGGCAGATATGATTTTTGTGTGGTTTTTTTTTAAAGATATGTCTTATTCTTAAGGGGTAAATAAAGAAAAACTCCCGTACTTGTATTCACCTCCCCCCCCCAAAAAAAAAAGAAAGAAAGAATTGAGTAAAAAAAATAAACATTTGTTCGGGTATGCCAGTTGTTACTTTATGTAAACAAGAAAGTGATGTGTTGCAAACTATTAGCTTCACTTTACTTAAATTAAAGATATGGTTTGCAGAATTAGAATTATTTATTTCGATATTTTTATTGCCTACTTTAAAACTGAAATTAATTTTTTATTAGTTCTGTCTAAAAACATCTATTTCTGGATTAGAATTATGAGAGTAGTGATGGTTTTATTACATTTTTAATGTAACATAGCAATTAATGGGGTAAAATAATTTCAATTTTGGTCTCTCATTTTATAATTATTGTTATTTTTATTACTATTATTATTTTCGGTGCCTTATAGCAAGAGGATTGCTTGTTTGTCTCATGAGTGTTACCATTTCTCATGAGTGTTACTGTAGCTAAAAATTAGAATTTTATCAATGTATTAGTTAGTTAATAATTAAGAATTGGTTTTCTAGTTAAGTCTATCCAGTTTCTTCTTATACCGCAGTGAAGGCATTTAATTTTTAATAAAATACATTGTTATTGAAAGTTATATGCTTCATTTTAGAAACAAAGTAACACTCATGAGATAAAGTGCAATTAAAATAGTTTAAAATTTTTAAATATATCAATTTTAATGCTATTTTTACTTATTACAAAGTATTTAAGATTACTTAAACAATATTTTTTAGATTAATTATTGATAAGGATTATTTTACAGAAAGTTTAATAACGGTAACACTCATGAGAAAAACAATCACTTGTCAAGACACTTTCTGAAATATCTAAAATATAAATAAATTAACTCGAAAAAAACTACCTGCTCAGAATGCAGTAAATTATAAGGTATTCATACGTAGGCAAGTTTTTATGTTTGATGCAACAAAAATTTTCAGATTGTGTCAAACCCAAACCGTCAACAAATTTGAAAATCACCCACATCCAAACTTTAAAAACTTATGAACGTAATTAATGTATTATGCATTCTCAATTAATCGTTAATCTAAGCTAATGCCCTACTTCTGATAAATGCAAAGAATAAAATCGAAAGCAAACGTTAAAACTTAAAAATTCTTAAGAATTTACAACTTCAATGCAATTTTAATTTAGAAATCACCGCTGAAATTAATCACGCTTTCCCAAGAAACATTTTGATTTCAATTAGCTGCTGGGCTCAAATTAAAATAATTAGTTATATAAGTATTAGTTAGCAGATTAAAGTAATTAGTTATATTAGTATTAGTTAGCAACAGTTACAGATTTTTTTTGCTTTGGTTATACAGTATAACCCCCGATTTAGCAAATATCTGTGGAGTGTTAAATGCTTTCGTTACACTGGGAGATTACGATTTATCAAATCCAAACTGGGACTTTTAAAATATACTGAAAACTAGACAAATCTTTAAATCGGAGTTATGCTGTGCAATATTTATAATTAGACCTTACCTGCTAGCTTCATTTTATTAGTCCGGTGGCTGGTTCGGACAGCAAAGATTGTGAAGCATTTGCCTTTGTAATCAAAACAATCCATCGGATATTGCCAGATTCATAGATTGATAAAGGAAAAATTTATTGCAAAAAATCCAAAGAGACGACAGGGTTACCAGATGTGGCAAAAATTAGCCATTATGGCTGGTTTAAGATGCTGCTGGCTAAAAGTATTTTCAATTACTAGCCACAAACAATTCTGGCTAATATTGGCTAATTTTAACTTCAGTTTTCTATATTAAAGCTTATTATTTGTTTTTTCTTTATTTCAACCAAGAAGATTTGCTTGCTTTGAGATTTATACACACTATATTCAGTTGCAACATTCGTTCTGTTGACCATTTGAGTGATATTATACCAGATAATGGTAAAGGTAGAGTATATGAAACTGCATAAAACAAAATGCACTAGAAAAATTAAAATATAGTGAATATCACATCATTCACATATACGTAGCACGCATGTCATACATACACATACAGGAGCGCACCGATGGGGGTGCACGAGCGGACCGGTTCTCGATTTCAGAAGGCACCGGATGATCCGGTAGCCAAACGCTTTATCAATATCCAGTACCCGATCCAAACACTAACCAGATCACCATCGGATCTCAAAGCTCCGGTGTTTAAAATTTGATTTTTGAAAATTATTAATTAGCATATTTTAAAAATTATGGCAGCAAAATACTTGTACGTGTTTGGAAGCTGTGGAATGTTTGAAAATAGGTGTAGAATTTATTGGTTTTAAGAATCAGAGCCGGATATCCGGTACAAACCCGCCAGACGAGAGACACCGGATATCCGACAAAATGAATATCCGATGTAGAGCTTGGGTATCTAATTGACATTATAAACAACAACAAGAGCAATAACAACAAAACAAAGTTTAAATAAAATGGCTAATTTTGACTAAGTTCAATCTCGCAACTGGCTAAAAGTCGTCTGGAAAATCTGGCAACAGTGATTGATGAAGCAGCTCACAACGGACAGGTTTGGTAAATTCGGAAATAAGAAAAGTAAATTTAATACATGTAAATTTCCTACAGCATTGCAAGTAAAACTTTTTAGTATTATGACAAAAGTTCTTTTTTTTAATATTCCTATTAAAATATCTGCAATTTTAGTGTCGTAAAAATATGCATCGCTCTTGAGTTAATAAGTGGACAAATTCGCGGTGAGTGGGCAGATTAATTTTGTGATTAAAATAAAAAAAAGAAAGCAATTGATTCAAAATTCGGAAAAGTATGAAATTCCGAACTGCAGGCGGCCGAGGCATTTTGGAATTCAGACCAAAAATCTAAAGTTCTTTGTTGAGACTGGGGGGAGGGGGATATCCCTAAAAAACATTGAAAAAGCATTCATGTCATAATATTTTAACGGCACCATTACGAAAAAACTTAAATGCTTTTTTAACGACTAAAAATCACGTCAATTGCAGTTTAAGATAGGTTGAATTTTATTTTATTTATTATTACTTATTTTTTAAGTCCAAAATAAGTTTTTAATCGAGCACATCTTAGAATGTTAGGGGAAAATTAGAAGGTTCAATACAAATTCAAAAATGATAACTTTACTGTTATGGAAACTGTATTGATTAATATAATGGAATATTTCGCTTAAATATTTGAATTAACATAAAAGCTAAATGAATAAAACCAATTAATGACCGAAAGCTGGAAAATACATATCTATGCTATAATGCGGCCAAATTGTTTAGATAATGATTTCTTTCACTTTTTTATGAATTTTTGTATGGACAGAATGAAAGGTTGACGTGAAAAATCTGATATGACTGGTTGAGAACTTCAAAAACGTAATGAAGGCACTAATAACAATTATAATTTCGAACACGTGTTTCGAGGAACGATTTTTCAATGAAAAGAAGTTTGTTTATGGGTGAAAAGCACAAATAGCAATCAGACTCGCAAACAAGAATTTCGGGGTTTTGCATGGAACCCGTCTTCTCTTTCAAAAGAAGTGAGACATTTGTCAGCTCACTCTTCTTTTGCATTGAAAAGTAGGTTTCTTGTTACTTCGGGGTCATTCATAAATGATGTCACGCTTCGAGGGGGGGGGGGGTCGAGAAAGTGTGACAGTTTGTGACAAGGGGAAAGGAGGGGGTAACAAGACGTGTGACATCGTCCATTTGATTTATATAAAAACGTTTAAAATCAGCAAATTAAACCTATTTTATGGTAATGTAATATAGCGTGACATGTGACAAAGGGGGGAGGGGGGTATGTTGAAGTGTGACACTTAGTGACAAAGGGGGGGGGGTCAAATATATTGAAAAAAAAAGTGTGACATCATTTATGAACGGTCCCTTCAAATCACGTGTCTTCAACTCTAATTGCAATTTGTGATTTATGTTTTCAACCGATCGCACGAAGGTAATCGATTCATATTTATGCTACGTCTGGTGGCGGTGTTTCAACGTGTAAATCACTTTCGTATTTTTCCCGTTTCCGAAAAAGTTTTATGTTTATAACATTTAAGTTCAATTTGATTTTATTCTTGATTTTATCGTGAAAGAGAACAATTTTTGCTTTACTTGAAATGTTGGATGGTTACTATTTCCATCGACAATCTTCCTTTTAACACTGTCAGAAAAATGCTATAACTAAGTTCAATTTTTGGATCAACGTAAAATTTTATTCTAAAATGCATCTGTTCACTTTCTCAGGAAAATATAATCATGTTTATATTTTCATGAGGTTCCGCTATATTCATGTAATTTAATTAAAAATTGCAGGCCCGGACAAAGTTGTAGTGCTATTTTTTTTACGGGAACACCGGAACGCAAGGCTAAATAGGGTGGCGGGAGAGATTCATTGAACTGTGGTTATCGTCATGCTTTGTTCATCTATCGATATAGGAGGATCTAAAAAAAAAGATTTAATCGTACGTAATACACTTGCGTAAAATCACTGAACAAAAACTTTGTTTTGAAATAGATGCATTAAAAAATCTGTTATTTAATGATTGTTATAAGCAATATTAAAGTAAAAGTAATGCAAATGTTATTTTCTACAGTAATAAGGCTGCAATCACTGATGTTATACGTCACTGCTGACTACAAAATGATGTTATTTATGTTTTAGAATAGCAAATCTTTGCACTTGCTTTAAATACGCATAGCATATTACGCCCAAAACCCTAATAAGGATTGTAAAACTACCAAAAAGAAAAACCTATAGATGGCGCGTTGCTTTTTTTGGAGTCTTACTATGCTAGCATTTGTGACTTGATCAACGCTGGCTTTCGAAATTCAAAGTAACTTTAATTAGTAGGGTCATTTGGGGTAATTGTAAACGCTTTTTCAATGTTTTAACTTTTGATCCTTCCCTATCTTTTGAATGAATTGAGAGATCAAATTGTGAGCATTGTAGCCATAACGGGGATCACTCATAAATGATGTCACGCTTCGAGGGGGGGGGGGGTCGTGAAATCGTGACAAGGAGAGTGTTTCCTCCTTATGTAAGCTTTAATTCTATTCTGGTAGGGGGCGCAACAAGCGCCCTCTCTGTAACTTAGCTGTAACGGGAATCCCGGGAGTTGTGTGATGTACGTCCCATGTGCGGGCAACTAAAGGCGCAGCGCACCCACCGCTGCCATTTCTCAACCTTCTCATCTAATTAAACTTTATTGTTATTGTTTGAAATGAGTTGTTATTTCAACTAGTAGTAAGTCTACATTTCCTTAGTTAAGAAAATTACAGTCCACTACAACTGAGCACGTTCCGACGCAACATGGTCCTTCTACACCGGAGTTAGAATTGGATAAATAAGTCATTAATCTGTTCGTATAGCCAGCCATTATGGCAACCAAACCAACTGCGAACGTCATCCTGAACAGAAAAAGAGGAAACATCAAGGGACAGTTAACTAAAATCGAGAATGCGATAACTGGTGCGAATATGACACAGCGTGAATTAGAGTTGAAGAGTAGCACGGTACAAAGTCTAAAAATAAAGTTAGACGAGCTCCGAAACGAAGGATATTCAATCATCGAAGAACAAGGTTTAACAGAATTCGAAAACCTTATCACAGAGGCTGAAGACCAGCTTGAAGCTCTTGAGGTGAGATTACTTGAATTATTAAATCCTAGTACTGAATTAAATAATCATACTCTTGCTGCTTGTAATAACAATTCTAATAATGCACAGATAAAATTACCTTCTATAGCATTACCCCAATTTTCTGGGTTATACACAGAATGGTTGCCGTTTAAGGCACAATTTACGACTCTAATTGACGAAAATAAATTAATCTAATTGACCGAGTCACAAAAACTATACTATTTGCAGTCATCCCTTACCGGGTCTGCAAAACAATTGGAAAATATAGATGATTCTTATGAATCATTACTAGACGCTTTGAAGAAAAGATTTGAAAACAAACGATTAATCGTTAACAGCCACATATCAGAACTACTAAGTATTAGCAAGGTCAGAATCGAAAGTGCTAAGGAAATTAGAAATTTGATTGATAAACTATTAAGCCATTTAAGAGCCTTAAAACAACTAGGGTTAGAAAGAAATAATCTATCTGAAGCAATTTTGATGAATATTGTTCTCTCAAAAATAGATGTTCAATCGCGACAGTCGTATGAAATGACATTAGA
Source organism: Octonoba sinensis (assembly GCA_038502835.1). Taxonomy (NCBI): domain Eukaryota; kingdom Metazoa; phylum Arthropoda; class Arachnida; order Araneae; family Uloboridae; genus Octonoba; species Octonoba sinensis. The sequence goes on along the minus strand of CM076598.1, from coordinate 191,248,506 downwards.
TTGTAATGAAATTCCCAACTGGGACAAATTTATAGAATTCCTATTAAAACGCAGTCAAGCATTAGATAACGTCCCGATGCACAATGCGTTTGCTTCAAAACCAAAACAAGAATTCCTTTCGAAACAAAAAAGTTTTGTTTTACAGAATGACAAAAATTTATGCCCTTTATGTAACTTTAATCACGTGATATATAAATGTAAGCGTTACTTAGATCTATCTGTTGCAGATAGATTAAACTGTATACGAAAGTTTCAACTCTGTTATAATTGCTTAGGAACTCATAAAGTTTCCCTTTGCAAAAAGCTAAACAATAAATGCAAGACATGCCTTTTAAATCATCATAGTACAATTTGTAAAAAAGTATCTCATAATTCACGCGTAGAAAGGTCGGACATTAACTCCTCTTCGAATGAAAATGTAATAACAGAAAATAAAACATCTTTCAAAGAGAAAGAAAGTGAGGAATCCCAGACTGGCGCCAATAAGGAACCAAACCCAAATCGTTTGTCAGCTCTCACGTTGAAAGAGTCAATAAACAATTTATTCATTCAAGGCTCAAATGTGCTATTAAGTACAGCAATTGTTTATATTAAGGGTATAAATGATTCCTTTTTTCCATTTTATGCGATTTTGGATTCGGGCAGCCAGATTACGTTGTGTTCGCAGGAAGTATGCAATATATTAGGAATAAAACGTTTTAATGTCAATACGTCAATCACTGGGTTAAATGGATCTTTTTGTAAGGTTAAAAAGGGAATTACAGCAGAAATTTCCAATAAAGAGGGGAATTTTCGGAAAACAATAAATATGTTAGTTGTTCCAAAAATCACGGATTTGACCCCTTCTAGGCCAATTGACATTTCTAATCTGCAATTGCCGGAAAATTTAAAGTATGCTAATCCAGAATTTCATACACCGCAGCGTATTCAAATATTATTGGGTGGAGATACATTTTACGAATTATTGTTAAATGGTCAGATAAAATTAAATGTTGGTTCGGTAATTTTGCAAAATTCACAACTAGGATGGATTGTTACGGGAACATTGAATAATAAAAATAGCAATACGTCATTTAAATGTCATTTGTTAGAAAATCAATGGGAATTTCACTTAAAAAGGTTTTGGGAACTTGAGGATTTAGGAATAAGAGATGATCCTACTAGTGTTGACAGGGTTCAGGCTTTGGAAAGGTTTCATGAAACTGTAACATTCAAGGACAATCGTTATGAAATAACCCTACCTTGGATTCGGGAATGGAACATTTTAGCTGATAATTTCAATATCGCTGAAAAACGACTCAAGGGTCTTATAAAAAGAATGAGACGTGACAAAACTCTCTTCGAACAATATCGAGAAATATTAGATGAATATTTAGACAAAAACATTATTGAACCTGTTCAGAATTCAGAAAGGATATCTGATAGACCAGTTTTCTATTTACCTCATCATACTGTGTTAAAACAAGACAGTGTATACACTAAATGTCGCATCGTATTCGATGCTAGTTCTCACGAACAAGGTCGGTTATCTCTGAATGACTTTAGATTCGGGGCATAATTTAAACCCGAATGTGTTTCATTTGTTGTTGCACTTTCGTTTTAACGAAATTGCTATGTTGGCAGACATTGAGAAGGCGTTTTTACAAATTTCTATAAATCCAAGGGACAGAGACGTTTTACGCTTTCTTTTTGTGAATAAAAATCCTGCAGACAACGAACATTTCTGTACTTTAATATATAGATTTAAGCGTTTAACATTCGGCTTGAATGCCAGTCCCTTTTTATTGTCTGCAACAATTAAAGAACATGTTTCCAAATTTCAAGATGAGTACCCTTTAGCGACAGAGGTGCTTAACAACTTTATTTATGTAGATGATTTAGTCAGTGGTGCTGACACAGTCCAAGATGCGTTAACTATTTCACAAGATTCTCATAAAATAATGCTGGAAGCTGGCATGAATTTACGTAAGTGGATTTCTAATAGCGAACCACTTATGGAGATATGGAAAAATCTAGGATTTAGTATCTTACCTCAATCTTCTAATGAGAATGAAAAACAACTGCATAAGGTTTTAGGAATCTATTGGCAGCCTGAACTGGACATACTTGTAATGAATATCGATAATTTACTGGAATTTTTAGATAATGCAAAAATTACAAAGAGAACTATATTGCAAGCAGCAGGCAGAATATTTGACCCTCTCGGTCTGATATCGCCATTTACAGTCAGATTAAAGTGTTTATTTCAAGAACTTTGGGTACGAAAGGTGTCTTGGGATGAAGACTTGCCTCCTGACATTACGACTATTTGGAAACGATGGATTTCGGAAGCTCCTTTATTACGAAAATTACAAGTACCGCGAAATGTTTTTGAAGGATTTGACTTACACAATAGTGACCTAGTATTGCACACCTTTTCGGATGCTAGCCCAAAGGCATACGGGGCTGCTGTGTATTTACAAATCAATTCTGCGAATAAATCAACAGTAAATTTGGTTACTGCTAAATCCCGAGTGGCACCCTTGAAAGGGATGTCTCTCCCCCGCCTCGAGTTACTAGGCGCCTTACTGGCTGCGCGCCTTGCAAATGAAGTAAAAAAGGTATTGCTCCAAAAAGCACCATCATCCACCTACTATTGGACAGACTCACAGATTACCTTATATTGGATCAAGGGTTCTGCTACGAGGTGGAAGTCCTTTGTGTCTAACCGAGTACGGGAAATTCAGACTCTAACAGATTCGTCTCACTGGTTTCATTGCGCAGGTCCTGAAAATCCTGCCGATCTCCTTACACGAGGAATCAGATGCGAGAATCTTTTAGAGAATTCTAAATGGTTTAATGGTCCGGAGTTACTGGTCAGTGGTGAACATTACGGTGCTGTAAGTATAGGGACTCCTGACGAAGACTCGTATCAGCATGAACTAAAAAAGAACATTCATAACGACTCTTCATTAGCAAATGAACAAAAGTTATTTACACTTAAAATTGATTCCTGTGTATTTGATCACATTCTTAGCATATCTAATGAATATTTAAGGTTAATTCGTGTATCTAGTTTTGTTTTTAGGTTCCTCTTTAATTGTAAACATCCTGAGAACAAAAGGAATGGTCCCTTAAGCAGTGTGGAATTTAAATCTGCAGAATTGTTTTTAATTAACTCTGCTCAACGAAATATTTTTAAAGAGGAGTTTACAAGTTTGGAAAATGGTAAACCCATATCAGGTAAGAGCAGACTTGCTTCTCTAAATGTGTTTTTGGATGAGAAGGGGACCTTACGGGTTGGAGGGCGTTTATCCCAAGCGGATTTGCCCTACTCAGCAAAATTTCCAATGATCTTGCCTAATGATCATCGATTAACTAATATTATTGTAAGATATTTTCATTTAAAGTATTTTCATTTAGGACCACAAGCTTTACTTTTTCATATCAGACAGAAGTTTTGGCTGATCAATGGAAGAAATATCTGTCGACGAATTGTTCACGATTGTATCACTTGCTTCAAAAATAAGCTGTGGCCACTTCTCAGTTAATGGCTGATCTGCCAACGGAACGCGTAAATCAAGGCTTTTCCTTTTCTAAATCAGGGGTTGATTACTGTGGGCCATTCTTTATAAAATTCAAAAATCAAAGGAAAGGTGTATTGAATAAAATTTATGTAGTAGTATATGTATGCTTATGTACAAAGGCAATACATTTAGATTTTGTTTCGGATTTAACCACGCAAGCTTTTATTGCTAGTTTGAAGCGTTTCTTTGGCAGAAGAGGCAAATGTTCAAAAATAATGTCAGACAATTCCAAGACGTTTGTTGGAGCTAACATTGAGTTAAAGAAGCTTCTAAAAATGGTTAGCTCTCCAGATGAAAACTTAAGTAATTTTTTAGCCCAAGAAGGCATCGAGTGGGGTTTTATTCCTCCTAAATCGCCAAATTTTGGTGGCATTTGGGAAGCGGGGGTAAAATCGTTTAAATTCCATCTAAAACGGGTAATTGGCAACCAAAATTTGACTTTAGAGGAGTTTTTGACTATTTTGGCAGAAATTGAAGGAGTATTGAACTCTCGACCTCTCACTCCACTGTCAACAGAAATTGACAACTTTGAGGTCTTAACACCTGGCCATTTTCTCATTGGAAGGCCAATTACTTCAGTCCCTGAACCCCCATTGCTTGAGATTTCTGAAAACAGACTTTCAAAATGGCAAAAAATTGCCAAAATTTCGCAAAGAATTTGGACCTTATGGAAGCGGGATTATTTAAATAATCTTCAGGAACGGTCCAAGTGGAGATTGAGGAAAAATGATGTACAAGAGGGAACTTTGGTGTTACTAAAACAGGAAAATTTGCCCTCAACTCAGTGGGCAATGGGAAGAATTACAGAGATTTTTAAGGGAAGGGATAATTTGATTAGAATTGTCAACTTACGTCTGCCAAACGGACGAATCCTTAAAAGAAATGTTAGAGACATTTGCATTTTACCAATTGGATAATTAACTAAGATTCTTTTTTCTGCAATTTAATGTAATATTTCCTTATCAGTATTTAGCGTATCTTATTGTTGTATTTTTCTGGTGTATTCTATTGTGTTATCATTGCATTTCTTATCTTATAATGTTGTTATTATGCATGTTTAACTATTGAAATTTTTATTTCAATCCCCGGGGGAGTGTTTCCTCCTTATGTAAGCTTTAATTCTATTCTGGTAGGGGGCGCAACAAGCGCCCTCTCTGTAACTTAGCTGTAACGGGAACCCCGGGAGTTGTGTGATGTACGTCCCATGTGCGGGCAACTAAAGGCGCAGCGCACCCACCGCTGCCATTTCTCAACCTTCTCATCTAATTAAACTTTATTGTTATTGTTTGAAATGAGTTGTTATTTCAACTAGTAGTAAGTCTACATTTCCTTAGTTAAGAAAATTACAGTCCACTACAACTGAGCACGTTCCGACGCAACAGAGAGGGAGTAACAAGAAGTGTGACATCATGCTTATACAACATAGCGTGTCATGGGACAAAGGGGGGGGGGGAGGTTGTTGACATTTTCTGACCAAGGGAGGAAGGGGGTCAAATGTATGGTAGCAAAACGTGACATCATTTATGGATGGTCCATACTATACTCCCTGTGAGTAAATGTGTACAAAGATCAGGGCCTTATTTACCACTAGGCCCGGGCCCCCACCTTTGAGGGGGTCCCCTAATTTTGATTTTTATTATTATTATTTTTTTTTTTTTTTTTTTGTAATTTAAAATATTTTAGAAAAATATTTAAAAACAGCATCTTTCAAAAACTAAACTGTTACTGTTGCTTCACAGAAAATTTGTATTATTAAATTATTTTAAAATCACAAGGAATTTTTATTTTGGGGGCCCCGAAATTTTGGTCTGACAATTTGAAATTTGAGAAACAAAATCGATTTTGCACTTTGGGGGCCTCCAGATTTTATTCAAACATTTTGTAATTTAAAAGCAAAATCATTTTGCACGTTGGGGGCTCCCAAAGGTTAGTCTGACTCTTTGACATTTGAAAAACAATATAGTTTTTGCACTTTGGGGGGCCCCAAATTTTGGTGTGACCGGCAAGTTTTACAAACACATACTGAACTTTGTTTAAGAAAATTTTGTTGCGTGATGGGCCCCCAAACATGAGTTGTGCCTATAGTGATTCAAAATGTAAATCTCGCCTTGACAAAGACTTTGACTTTATGAGTATTTCTTAGCGAATGAACTCGTGTTTACATTTACCCCAGAGTCTCTCTGGTAAATGTCAGGAGTTCTCCATGAGAGAGACCGCAGTTTCGTGTGGTTGATGCAAATAGAAAACCGTGGCATGCACAGTCTGCTTGAAAGCTTAGGAAGTTCTGAAGCAATAATCCTTCATATGTGGCACATGGTCCGCTGAGATCATTTAATGAGAAATATCTTACAAAAGATCAAGTATCGCGGTATATTTAAGTAAAATGTGTACCGCAGTGGATCAGTCGGTAAATCTCGGTTCCCACACAACACCGACAGTGAAGCAGCACTATCCGTGGTTAATGCTTGGGAGGGTGACTACCTCTCGTGACCTCTGGGGTTGCCAACCTAGGTGGCGATCTCCCATCTAGGAGCTGCTTCAAAATTTGAAAGCCGTTCTGAGCCAAGTCGTAATCTCCACCCTCTCATTAACAGGGGTGATTGTGACACAAAGTAAAAATCCCTGAAAAATTTTTATGCAAAAAGTCAGCATCACTTTTTATGCACCATAAATTATACGACAGGTTTTATACACATATAGTTAAAAATGCATGTTTAAAATAACTTTTGAAACTAAAATTTATATTTTACTTACCTACTTCTAACTTATAAGAAAAATTTTATTTATTTTTTGGAAATAAATTTTTATTTATAGTAAAACATAATGAATAGGAATTTCCCATGACTATATATTTTTTGCCAAATTTTTGTAATGAAATAATTTTTATATTTAGAGTTATTATTTTTTCATTCAAGTATCAGCAAATTTTAAAATAAAAGTTGAAAAAATAACTCGAAGTCCAGCGCCGATTGCAGGAAAAGGACGTGAAAATGCGTTATTATGCAAAAAAAGTGAAGTTCGGAAACCGAGTTCAACTTTTTGCGATGTTTATCGGGAAAATAACATAAAATAGTCCAAAAAAAAAAAAAAAAACTCCCAAGTTTTTACCGTTATTTAAAATACAAAAATTAAGTCAGTAAAAAAATTACCACTTTTGGCGATGCTTACATCGGCAATGTAAACCCAGCGTTTGGCTCTGAAATTTTTTTTCTAAAATTCGCCCAGTTATCGGTAATAGAGAAAGCTAGTGGGACGTGGTATAGGCCTTGTGCGGCAACGTATACCACAACGTATTTTTTTTTTTTTGTTCCCATCCGCTAAATTTTTAAGACTGTAAAAACTCGGATTTTTAAAACACGGAAGGAGGATATGAAAAACCCGGATTTCCGAGATACACCAGGAATACAATCACCCCTGCATTAATGAACGGAATATCTCCCTTGTCTGCCCTAATTCCTGGTCACCCTGGGAAGGGAGCTTCGATTTCCAAGTAGCATTATTAACAACAACAACATTTGTGTAAAATAGACACAAAAATATAATTTACATAAAAATGTAAGGGACCATTCATAAATGATGTCACGCTTTTTTCCCGTATATTTGACCCCCTCCCACCTTTGTCACAAAATGTCACACTTCTTGTTACCCCCTCCCCTCTCATTGTGTCACAATTTCACGAACCTCCCCTCCCCCTCGAAGGGTGACATCATTTCTGAATGATCCCTAATATCTATTGTCTTTCCAAAAGATTGGAAATACGATAAACTTAAGTGCTTCAATTACCCCAGAGTACAAATTATATAAGGTAATTGTAAACACCTAACTTGCACATGAGAAATGACATGGAAGATGAAACTCATAGCTAAATGTTTTTAGAAACATTCTATATGACAAATAAAAATAGTGGTAACCGCTTATTTCGTGTTTCTAGATGACCTGGAGTTTCGGAAGGAGTAGTTTTGGAAAAACATTTCTATATTTCTATTTTTTGATAGCTTTCTTTCTTTTCTTTTTAAAACATTTTACTCAATTTCTACATGATTGATGCATAAAACAGGTGGCACAACTCAAAAATGTGAGTTTCTGGGCTATTTTTTCATAAAAACAATGTAATATCGTTCTGAAAACAGTAAACGGATGAAACAGAGCCAAAATATTCCGAATGATACTTATTAATCGGTTACTATATGAAATACAAATTCATGAGATCTTCATTCGTCGATTTGTACGAATTGATGACTTTGGAGCGTCATTTCTGTTGCGATATGTTGATAACAGAATAGATTCCTTCCCAATTTTTAGTCCGAACAATAATGTGGTAGCACAATATTAAATCCTTCATTAAGTCCCCCCCCCCCCCCCCAGAGGTTAGGGGATACTGATAAAGCGAAAGTCGGTAATACTTCGCTTTTGCTAAACCGATTTGTAGAAACGATAAAATGATAAGATTTCAGATTTCGTCTCGATGGCTTTAGGGACCGTTCATAAATAATGTCACGCTTTTTTCCCATATATTTGACACCTCCCCCTTTTTGTCACAAAATGTCACACTTCAACGGACCCCCCTACTCCTTTGTCACATGTCACGCTATGTCGCACGAGCATGATGTCACACTTCTTGTTACTCCCTCCCCTTGTCACACTTTGTCACAATTTCACGAACCCTCCTCCACCCTCGAAGCGTGACATCGCTTATGAATGATCCCTTATGCAGCATTACATAAATACTGGATAAGGCGGAACAGAAACGTATTTTTTAGAAAAAGAAAGGGCGTTGTATTCGTAATCATACGGTAAGTGGTTTGAAGATTTTGATCAGGGATCTGGAGCGGAATGTGCAGCGTGGTGCAGGAACAAGTAACAGTGAAGCCATGGTAAATTTTCAGTACAAAAAGATTTTTCAAGTTCGCACAAAACCTTTTCGGAAAAAATATGCACCACAAATTTAAAATATAAATTATGTAATTAGATGAACACCTTCCAACCCCCTCCCCAATTCTTCGTATAAATATATAAGTGTTCAAAAAAAAAAAAAAAAAATCAAGTGCTTTTGGGATAACGTATGCACCACACACAAATTTTAAATATAAATTACAAAATTTGATGAAAATTCCACCCCTCCCCATTCGTACTTACGCGTGAATATATCAGTTCAAAAAAAAAAAAAAAAAGAAAGAAAAAAAACAAGTGTTTAAGTTTAACCACTGTAATATTCTAATATTAATGCTGGAAGCCATGGTTTTCCTGAAACAGTATTGTTTTTAAATTACTAAATGTTTCGCTTATCCTAAATTGGAAAGAAAAAAACATTTTATTTGTGAAAGAAATCTTGGATTAAGAAAAGAATATTTTTTGCCGGAAAACCGATTCTTCTCCTTTTCTTTTTTCCCTTCATCTTTCCTTTCTTTATATTTTTCGGAACAGCCTCTCTAAGATTTTCCGAAATTTCGGATCAAATCACCCATGAGTGGAGCCAAAGCAAAGAACTTTGTTGTACTGCATTGCTTCGATTCAATTTTTTTTGTAAATTTTTTATCGTAGAAAAAAGTACATCAACAAAAAAAAGAGATAAATAATATAATCTATTAAAAGTATTCGGAGCACGGAATGGAGCTGGAGCGAGTGTTTAAAAGTCGGAGTGGAGCAGCTGAAAAAAAGTGCCTGCTCTAGATCACTGATTTTGATAAATAAAATAAGCAGCTTTACTAATGATATCGAAGATGATATAATCTATTAAAATTATTCGTAGCACAGAATGAAGTCGGAGCAAGTATTTTAAAGTTGGAGCGGAGCAACTGAAAAAAGTGCCTGCTCCAGATCACTGATTTTGATAAATAAAATTAGCAGCTTTACTAATAATATCCAAGATGATATAATCTATTAAAATTATTCGGAGCACGGAATGAAGCCGGAGCAAGTATTCAAAAGTCGGAGCGGAGCAGCTGAAAAAAGTGCTCCATCCCGTGCTTTGAATAATTTTAATAGATTATATCATCTTGGATATTATTAGTAAAGCTGCTAATTTTATTTATCAAAATCAGTGATCTGGAGCAGGAACTTTTTTTAGTTGCTCCGCTCCGACTTTAAAATACTTGCTCCGACTTCATTTCGTGCTCCTAATAATTTTAATACATTATATTATGTTAGATATTATTAGTAAAGCTGCTAATTTTATTTGTAAAAATCAGTGATCTGGAGCAAGAACTATTTCAGTTGCTCCGCTCCAACTTTTAAATACTTGCTGCGGCTCCATTCCGTGCTCCGAATAATTTTGATAGATTATACTACGTTAGAGATATTATTAGTAAAGGTGATAATTTTATTTACCAAAATCAGTGATCTGGGGCAGGAACTTTTTCAGTTGCTCCGCTTCGACTTTTAAATACTTGCTCCGGCTGCATCCCGTGCTCCGAATAATTATAATTGATTGTATTATCTTAGATATTATTAGTAAAGCTGCTGATTTCATTTATCAAAATCAGTGATCGTTAGCAGGCCCTTTTTTCGGTTGCTCCGCTCCGACTTTAAAATACTTGCTCCGGCTCCATCCCGTGCGCCGAATAATTTTAATAGAAAAAAATCTTAGATATTATTAGTAAAGCTGCTAATTTTATTTATCAAAATTAATGATCTAGAGCAGGCAATTTTTTCAGCTGCTCCGCTCCGACTTTTAAATTCTTGCTCCGGCTCCATTCCGTACTCCGAATAATTTTTATCATCTTGGATAGAATTAGTAAAGCTTTTAATTTTATTTATCAGAATCAGTGATCTGGAGCAGGCACTTTTTTCAGTTGCTCCGCTCCGACTTTTAAATACTTGCTCCGGCTTTATTCCGTGCTCCGAATAATTTTAATAGATTATATTATGTTAGAGATATTATTAGTAAAGTGATAATTTTATTTATCAAAATCAGTGATCTGGAGCAGGCACTGTTTTCAGTTGCTCTGCTCCGACTTTTAAATACTTGCCCCGGCTCCATTCCGTGCTCCGAATAATTTTAATAGATTATATTATGTTAGAGATATTAGTAGTAAAGCTGCAAATTTTATTTATCAAAATCAGTGATCTTTAGCGGGCACTTTTTTCAGTTGCTCCGCTCCGACTTTAAAATACTTGCTCCGGCGGCATCCCGTGCTCCGAATAATTTTAATAGATAGCAGTGGTGGTAAAAAAAACTGCGTCAGGTTCGAATTTTCACAACAATGGTATGTGAGAAGTTTTGGTCGACCGATTAAGGATGAATATATGTGAAATTATATGCAAAACTTATGAAATATGCATTTAACAGCAGGAATCCGATAATTGCTCGGAGCGGAGCAACTGAAAAATGTTCCTGCTCCAGATCACTGATTTTTAGAAATAAAATTAGCATCTTTACAAATATAATATCTTTACATAATATAATCTATTAAAATTATTAGGGGCACGCAATGAAGTCGGAGCAAGTATTTTAAAGTCGGAGCGGAGCAACTGAAAAAAGTGCCGCTAAAGATCACTGATTTTGATAAACAAAATTATCACCTTTACTAATAATATCTCTAACATAATATAATCTATTAAAATTATTCGGAGCACGGAATGGAGCCGGAGCAAGTATTTAAAAGTCGAAGCGGAGCAACTGGAAAAAGTGCCTGCTCCAGATCCCTATCTTTGATAAATAAAATTTGCAGCTTTACAATATCTAAGTGGAAAAAAATATATTTAGAATAAGTTTAGTTAATGCTTCACGATGAGCTAATTCATAAATAAATAAACAGAAATAAAAAGTAAATAAATACATAAAAATTAATAAGAATAATAATAATAACAAATATAAAAAAGAACAATCACTTCCAAGTTTTTACTTCCAGAAATATCAAAGTTACTAAGGAAGTCATTTTCTACTTACTGTAATTTTTCATCCTTTTCTCAATTGTTGCATTGAAAACTATTACACTCATCATCCAAAGGAGAAGGGAAGAATCTGTTGAATTCTCAGCTATTTAGTATTTGATGTGAATTGCGAAACTCGCAAAATATAGAATATGAACTAAAAATCGGTATTAAAATTAGACAGTTACAATACGACCGCCCTCTGCATAAACATCCAATTCATATGAGTTTCATTTATGAACGTTCAAGGTGTGTGGCGATTCAACGGCGTGATGAGGTCATCGACGCAGAAATGACCTTTTGAATACTTGAGCAGTCAAAAAAAAAAAAAAAAACAGACTAATAAACATACTAACCCTTAAAACCCCCCCCCCCCCCCCCATACTAGCTTTAAGTTATTTTTCAAACTCACTCTCTACGAGAGTGATTCGTTTCATTTTTGTTGCAGGTGGGAAAAGGAAGAAAGTTACAAGGAAACACAGAGTAAGAGCAGTTTCGTCTTGCATTTGAAATGGTGGCGACATCTATTGACGCTAATAGAAAGAGCGTCTCCCCTTCCCCAGAATGAAAAGTTTTATAATTTGAGCGAAAAAAAAAGTTATTTAACATTTTTTTCCATTTTAATTTAACAATGATATTAAATAGTTTACAAGAAGCAATTTATGTTTTCTAAAAATTAGATAATGCTCTAACATTTGTTATTATTTTAATGAACAATCATACAATCGGCATCTTAATTTCTTACTTGGAAGTAGTCCCGGCATTTCAAAATTGTCCGTGGGGAAGCGGGGCAAAGGGTATATTTTCGATGCCCATTATAGGTAAAAACCAAAGTCGAATTCAGGGGGGGGGGGGGGACACGGGCCCTTCTCCCAACCCGAAATCCCGAAAATTTTCGCAATGTAGCATATATTCCTCCCTGAAACTTTCTTCAACATAAGTGTTTCAAAGTCAGGGCCCTCCCTCCCAAAAAAAAATTCTGGTTACGGCCTTGGTAAAAACAACAAAACACATACAAATTCAACGCATTTGTAAAAGCAAGGGGGGTGGGGGTCAATTAATCTCCCAAATGACGGGCCTGCTTGCAAGTAACAGTTTATTTGAAGTAAAGCAAAAAGTCAACATTACATGCATAAAGCTGTATATTTAAACTTTGCTAGCATTACTGTACTTTGGAAATGCTAATCCTTTAAAATAAAATTTAAACTGTAGTTTTACATTTGAATATTTTCATGTAAATTTCAAGAAGACTTTAAAGTGGGGGATGCATGTTTTTTTTAAACGTGGGGGGGGGGACGCGTTACCCCTCGTCTACCCCCCCCCCCTTCTAGCACATCTAAACTCTTTATTCATTTTTGTTCTTCAATTTCTACAGTTTAAAAAAAGTGTTATGTAATTACTAAATTTTTCATAAAAATTTAGCTGCATTCATTTACAGGGCTCGCACTATTTTGGCAAAACAAAAAAAAGGACTTTCTAGGGGCTTTTAAAGGATTTACAAATTTTTGTAAGGACCTCAAAAATTTTTCGAAATCTACAAACTGTTATGTTTATTTCAGAAGGAAGCATTATTGAAAGAGAAAACTGATTTAACATCGAATTTTTATTAGGAACACAACTCAAACACTTTTATGGAACTTTCTGTGACTCGTTGCTTTTCTAATGTCCAATACAGTCAGGGAATTAAATAATTATTGGAGCTAGTAATAACAGAAGCACACAACACAAGCATTAATCATATATAAGCTAATTATCATCTTATGAAAATTTATCCAAAATGGTTATTGCTATAAAATGCAAGTTAAATGAAAAAACGATTTAAATAAAGAAAATTGTCAAAGAAAACGCTGCACTTTGTCTTGAGAATTTGTGATTAATTTACATTTTTTTTTCCATTTTACTCAATTTATGTTGCCAGTATCTCAATTTAGGCCTACTTAATAGCACATACAAAAGTACAGATACTAAAGCAAAGAACTCAGATTTCAATACAGTGAAACCTTGTCAACTGATTTTATTTTTTAATCATATACATATCAGCTTTTTACTCTACTTTTAAAACCGATAACACGAACTACTTTTAACTCTATCAAACTTTTATTCCCTAGTGGAATTTGTGCTTACAAGGCTTAAATGTAAAATTTATATATCTACCATAAATATATTTTTTATTTATTTAGAAGAGCTAACAAAAATTTGCTTTTATGATCATAATCTGTATTTTTATTACAGTTAAATCATTTAAGTCAATATTAGGGGTTTATATCAGAACATTAACTCTCTCTCTCCATTTAAAGATAACGAAACTACAGAAAAAGAAAAAAGAGAGAGAGAGAGAGAGAAACAGAAAAAAAAAAAAAAAAAGAAAGACGGGAAAAAAAAATTGACATAGTACGTAAATCTGTAATTTAAATTTGGCTGTTAGTTTAACTTATTTTCAGTCTTTAAAAAAGGTTTCAAATATGTTAGCAAAATTACTATTTTCCTCTGAAAAAAAATTTTTTTTTTGAAAGCCAAATCATATATTTTACAGAATCTACAATCCGTACCATATGAGCAAAGTATACAAATTCGTAGGCATGAATTATTGTTTTGAAATAATAGTTTTCTCATTTATTTTCTCTTCTGGTACTTCTTTTCCAGTTTTCCTTAGGAAAATATGTATGAGCCCCAATAAGATTTTTAGCAGACTTCAAAGTCAACTTAAAACAGAAAAAACTTTTTCAACTTGAGAAAAATATTTCATTTTGGAAACAACAAACAAATAAAAAATGGAGTTCATTCGCTTAAAACTTCGTACATTACCCTCAAATAGTAACTACCTATAATTTAACTAAAGTAAAGTTAAAAAAATTGAATAATTTTTTTAAAAAATAAAAGAAGCAGATTACAAACTGCAAATACTAAAACAACTGTCAACTTTTCAAATAATTGATATATTTACAGGATGAAAAAAGATAGAAATCTCAAAAGCTGCGGGCAATTTTCGGCGAAGCACGTGCTAGATGTTAGCAAGTCTCCAAAAAATTTTTCCTATACGCGTTATAAGTTATGAAAATTCATGTAAATTAATACATATATTTTTAAAACGTTCCTTAAAAATTGTTCTTGTTTTCAAAATTAATCAAAGTTTTGTAGTACAATCCCTTTAGATAAGAAATACTTGTACATCAGCTTGAAAAATCGGATCTTTTGGGAAAAAAATCGGATTTTCGGAGTTTACAAATAAAATAAGAAAAACTAAGGGAAAACGGAGCATTTGTCAGCTACGGTGTATAGGTTTAAGAAGCTGTCGATTCCTTCAATTTACTGCAAATTAAGAAATTTCACGCGATACAAATTTTGATTAACGCAACAAATATCATCATCTCACACGCAACAAAACCCTGCAACGAACGATCGCGAAGCCAAATTGGTCGCTAAAAATTTACTAAATATTAAAACATTGCTTTAAAAAAATAATTAATTGTTTTTTTCGATACGGGAATTTATATTTGATCTAAAACAAACAATCAATGCGACAACAAACTGTTTAGCAAGAAATCAGTTGAAAAACGATCGGGAGAGTTGGCAACTCGGCACTTAATATAATGTAAGAAGTAAGAGAAATTATTAATAAAAATGAATCATGCTTTTTCCTTTAATAATATAATGCGCTATAATCATACACGCGATTGGTCAAACACACACACACACACAAAAAGGCTGAAAGTTTTTTTGCCTACATATTAGTTAAATGTATCTCTTTTATTGAGCTAGATGTCAACGATTTGCCTCTTTGAAGCATACATCAGTGTTTTTCCCCCTTAAATTAAAAAAAAAGTTCAAAAGCAATATCTTTTTTACTGATTACTTGTTAAGAGCTGCTCCTGCTTGCTTTATTGATAATTGTTTAGAATGTAGATGATTTAGTAACAATTTTCATGAAAAACAATTATTTATTTACTTTGTATAACTAAACTTAATAAATAGTATCGAATCCCAAATTTGAAATCCCAGAATTCGGCCCTTTTTCAAAAATTCCCAATTTTTTTTTTTTTTTTGGTTGTTGTAAGATTAGAAAAAATATAAATTTAAGAAACTGTTAAATCAATAAATACTAGTAAGTTTTGATTTTAATAGAAGCAATCTTATAGATATTTTTCTGATTTACATGAGCTCAGGAAACCAAGATAGAATAAGAAAACCCAACCACGTTAAAATATAAAAATCGGTTCCGTAAGCGCACCTTTCTCTAAAAATATCCCTCCCCCCTATCATATCATACAATTGCAGGAGATAGCAAATTGGGAGCTGCCATGTGGATGGATACAAGTTTATTTTAACTGAATTGGGAGTTGTAGTTTGAAGCATTTTATCTAAATCCATGAACATTATTTATTTTTTTTTTTTTGGTAAAAATATATAACACATCGATTTATTTATACCTTTTCCAAAAAAAAAAAAAAAGTGTTAAAAAGAGTTACTTATCTACCAGTTGAGAAAGGACGGCAATTTGAAGTAAAAATGCATTGATGTTTACGTAAATCCGCCATTTTTGGTCTTGTCGATCCATCGTTTTGGGCCTGATTCCGAAATTCGGCAACTCCAAAGCCGCGATAGAGCAAACCAAATTTGGGGTTCGGTTAAGTAATGAAAAAAGTTTGATTCTTGTGAAGGATGCAAAAGATTGCAAAATAAAAAGAGCGCATGGGTATTTTCTTATTCTAACAAAAAACAGTAAGCACAAGAATAAAAAAAGAAGGACTTTTTAAGGCCTTAAAAATGAAAATGAACTGCAAGGACTTTCTAAAGACCTCTAAGAACCGTACGAACCCTGATTTTAGGTAAAAGTAAGTAGGGCGAAAATGAATGATTGCTGATTTAGGCATGCTAAAGAAAAAATTTTAATTTAAGAGTTGTCTAGAACGCAAGAAAGAATATGAAATATCTTAAGAATATGGAGATAACTGAAATTTATTCGAAGTTCATATTCATAGAATACAATAAATCATTATGTTGCTCATAAACACTGTTCACGTGAAATGAAGTTATCTGTATTAACCACTGTTTTGTACGCATTATGATTTATGTCAAAAATGCCTACTTTCGAAAAGTATAACTTGAATCAAAAGTTTTAAAAAATCCTTATAGCTATTATAAACTATTAAAAATTTCCAAACTCCCTGAAAAAAAATAAAGGTCAAACGTTTAACTTAAATAATTAATTTTTTACTAAATCTGCTATTGCTTTTAGCACAGAGTTTTCTTTCTAAAATGCACCCAATTAAAAAAAAAGTGTTAATGTTTATCAATAGATTTTCTAAGACTACATTATTGTTTCTTAAAAAATATAATTATAACCTAAATTTGTAAGCTGAATTTATGTATTACATAAATCTTGATTAATTTATAAACTAATGTTTGGAGTTTTTTTTTTCTTTTGAGAAAACAGTTACTCTTTATGTTTCTAAACTATCAATGTAAGCTACACAACACTTTAAAGCATTGACCAATGAAATGGTTCCATCATGCTTTAGAACAGCACACTTATAGTTCACTTAATTAACCTCTTTAAAAAAAAAAAATTAATATACCTCATTCATTTGCGTACTCAGCTACATTTTCGTATTCATATCATCAGACATAACAATCAAACACAACTTAGTAATTTAAAGATTAAAAAGTAATAAAAAAATAAAAATAAATAATTTTTATATAAATCTAGCAAAGAAATACTAAAATATATTTCATCAAAAAAAAATGTGAATGATTATAATTTCTTTATGGTAATTTTTTTATACACTCGCTGTTAATTTTTGTTTTTCAAGTTCTACTGTTTAAAAAAAGTGTTATATATATTTTTAAATTTTTAACAAAATTTAGCTGTATTCATTTAAAAGGTAAAAAAATAAGTAGCGAAAAATAATAATTGTAAATTTATAGATGTTAAAGTGAAAAATTCAATTTAAGAGTTGTTTAGCATGCAAGAACGAATATGAAATATCACAAAATGTGGAATTAACTGATATTTACGTACTCGAAGTTCATATAATATAGATTACAATAAATCATTGTGTTATTTGTAAAAACTGTTTGTTACACATGATTTGAAGTTGGCCACATAAGCGAACTTGTCACGTACACATTATGAATTTTGTTTAAAATACCTACTTTCCAAATATGATATGAATCAAAAGTTAAAAAAATCATTAGTTATTAAAAACGTTTTGAAAAATAAAGTATTAATGCTTAGAATTTCTAAGACTATTATTTCTTAAAAGATAAAACATAAATTTGTAAGCTGAATTTATGTATTACAAAAATCGTGGTTTGTTTATAGATTAATGTTTGGACTTCGATAGTTTACTTAAGCAATCAACTTCTTTAGAAAGGATAATTAATAACTCATAATCAGTTGCATTCTCAATGAACAAAACCAATTGCACAATCGATCAAGTTTGAAAAAAACGTGTCACAAAAGAAAAAAAAATCAAATTAATAAATTCATGCAATTAAATTATTTATTTGTAAAGTTAATTTGTTATCTACTTGGAATCAATTCTTCACCCGTTTCCAGGTAATTATTACCAAAAAATCCGCTTCGAGTAGCCATCAAAATTATTCGAAGGTGGCCCTGAAAAGGGCAGTTTTGTGTTCAAAATATCAGAGTAGCTATCAAACACTACGTAGTAAATAGTAAACACCAACAAATGACAATTGCGCAATGTATGTGGTTGGGAGTGGGAAAATGCGGACATGCGTTCCAACCTTCCCCACCTGAACGATCCACTCCCAAAGGGAGTGAGTTTGGAAAAGAAGGGCTAGGGAGTCACTAGAATAGCAAGAAAGAATAAGGAAAAAGATACACACAAAAAAACTTTTTAAAAAACTCTCCTAAAGCGAGTGTTTTCTTTTTCTTTTTACTTTTTTATTGAAGGAATCACTTGGTCTTCGTTTGTGTGAATAATTCCACATATTTCTTTCACAGACAGGCGCCTCTCTTAACACTTCAGCGGATATGACACCAGTCAGGACTAGGTCAAAATAGCACATTAGAGGTTTATTTTGCTGGTTTACTTAAGTTATTGGTTTTGGAAAACTACTGAAAAAAAAATTCAGAGCACCGCAGTAAACAAATTAACCTAAATTTGCAAGTTATAAAAAGTAGCACAATACAAAATTTGGTTGTAGCCTGCCGCTAAAAAAACATTTGGGGATAAATGAAATTTAGCACATTCAGAAAAATGAAGGAATATTGAAAGTTCCTATCGTGAATAATAAACAGCTGACAAAAGTAGATGATAATTTACTCAAGAGTAGTAAGGAGGGAAATGCTGAAATCGTTAAATCCAAGCATAAAAAAATAAGAAATTTATGAACTGTGCTCTCCTAATAGCAGTAGAAATTAATCTATTATTAGTTTTACATATTTTCTTTGAAGTCTATGAGCTAAATTTTGTTTCTGCCTATCATTTACTTACACGCAAAAAAATTACAGGATGTACAATTGCACTCACCCAGACAGCACAGAACGTCCTTTGGATGTCCATTTTATGTCCAGAACGTCCAAATCTGGTCCGATGTCAAAACCGATAAAATTTGGACATCCTCGGATGGGTCAGACAGGACGTCCCTGTAACTACCACTTTGTTTTACCTGCGGACGTCCAAAAGTGATCCGCATCCTTTCAGGTCATACCACGGACTTCATTTTCGGATGTCCTAGGGACTGCGCTCAAAGGATATCCCGCGCACGGGTCAGACAGGACGTCCCTGTAACTACCACTTTGTTTTACCTATGGACGTCCAAAAGTGATTCGCATCCTTTCATTTCGTACCACGGACTTCATTTTCTGATGTCCTAGGGACTGCGCTCAAAGGATATCCCGCGTACGGGTCATACAGCCCCCCTGTAACTACCACTTTGTTTTACCTACGGACGTCCAAAAGTGATTCGCATCCTTTCATTTCGTACGACGGACTTCATTTTCTGATGTCCTAGGGACTGCACTCAAAGGATATCCCGCGTACGGGTCAGACAGGACGTCCCTGTAACTACCACTTTTTTTTACCAACGGAAGTAAAAAAGTGATCCGCATCCTTTCAGGTTGTATCACGGACTTTCTTTTCGGATGTCTTAGGGACTGCACTCAAAGGATATCCCACGTTTGAACTAAATCATACGTTTGTAGGATATCTTTGTCAACTTGGAATAAAATTTTTATTTTGTAATTTTTTTCTTTTGTTTCTTCATTTTACGGTTTACCAGAAGAAAAACATGTTTAATATTTTAAAAAACAAGTTGAAGTTTTTACCATTTTATGCAAAAGTTGTTAAAATTACCTGAAAAATAATGCTGATATATGTTTTTTAAAGTTACTGATGATAACAAATTGATTAATTTTACTGCACATAACATATTTAAGCCTATTTTCTTTAAGACATAAGAAATATTTTCTCTGAAATTGTAAAATTTCACAGAAGCCATCCAATTTTTATCGTAAGTCTCAGGATGTCCACGTTTTGACATCCTTGGACGTGTCAAGCATGACGTCCTTAGAGCAAACATTTTGTTTAGTCTACGAATGTCCAAAAGTGATCCGCCACCTGTCAGGTCGTACCACGGACTTTATTTTCGGATGTCCTAGGGACTTCACTCAAAGGATATCCCGCGTTTGAACTAAATCATACGTTTTTAGGATAACTTTGTCAACTTGGAAGACATTTTTTATCTTTTCGTTCTTTGTTTAACGGCTTACTAAAGAAAAAACTAGGTTTATTATTTTAAAAACAAATCGTAAGCTTTGCTATTTCAAGCAAAAATAGTAAATATTACATGAAAAACAATATCAAATTATGTTTTCTGAAGATACTGCTGATATACAATTGATCAACTTTACTGCACATAATATATTTACGCATATTTTCTTATAAGCATGAGAAATATTTTCTCAAAAACCGTAAAGTTTCACACAAACCATTCGAATTTTATCGTAAATCTTGATTAACCACATTTGGAGGTCCTTAGACGCGGCAGGCAGGACGTCCCTGTTTCTAACATTTTGTTTAGCCTACTTATGTCCAAAAGTAATCCACATTATTTCAGGCAGAACCACGGACATTATTTTCCGATGTCCTGGCCTAGGGACTTCACTCAAAAGATATCCTGCGTTTGAACTAAATCATACGTTTTTAGGATATTTCTGTCAACTTGGAAGAAAATTTTTATGTTGTTATTTTTTTCGTTTATTTCATTATTTTACGGTTTACAGGAGCTAGGCCAACCTTGTTGGGCCTAGCGCCTGTTGTTGGTGTACTTTTTGTATTTGTATTTACCAGTAGAAAAATAGATTGAATAATAACATATTTTTCTCCGATATTGTAAAATTTCGCATAAGACATCCAATTTTTATCGTAAGAATCAGGATGTCCACATTTTGACATCCTTGGACGCGTCAAGCATGACGTCCCTGGAATTACCATTTTGCTTAACCTATGGATGTCTAAAAGTGATCCGAATCCTTTCAGGTCGTACCACGGACTTTCTTGTCAGCTGTCCTAGGAACTTCACTTAAAGCATATAACGTGTTTGAACTAAATCATACGTTTTTAGGATATCTTTCAGGTTGAAAGCAAATTTTTCTTTTCTAAGTTTCCCTTCTTATTTTCCTTTTTTATTTCACGGCTTACCGAAAGAAAAAGCAGGGTTAAGATTTTTATTAAAAAGTTTAAATCTTTATTATTTGAAACAAAAATAGACAAAACTGCTGGAAAAATAATGCTGATTTATATTTTCAAAAGTTATTATAAAATTGAGATTGCTGATGTAAAACTGAGTAATTTTTCTGCACATATTTTTGAGCAACCTTTCTATCCTCAGACAGCAGACAAACGAGTGGCGGTCACTATGGTAATGGATTATTCCATAGCAGTTTAAGTAAGACTGAATTCTTTGTGCGAGTTGGCGCCAAGGAAATAGGCGAGAGTTGCATTTCGCTTTGTACTTCGGTCGTTGCTAGACACTAATTTCTGCTTAATATTTTATGTACCTCGCTTTCTTTCTCGTTTTTTAAATTGCTTTCATTCGTTTGTGGATTTGTTACTAGTAGTCATAAATACTTTTGCACTTTAAGATTTCTTCTAATTGTAAAAATGACTTCTACGTTTTTTAGGGGAAAGACTGTATTCTCAAGCTCGAGAATAATCCCTGAAGAAAACTGCATTCAATTAATTTTCGATGGAAGAAATGTGTTAACACACGAAGAGTTCTTATTGAAAGGCCCGACATTGTGTTCTAGAGGAATAACTATTTGAGAACAATTGTGTACGCAGGTTCAACAGATGGATTTAATCGATGGAGTTGAGCTTATTTACAAAGCATCTTCAAGTACTGGTGACTACCATAGCGAAAGGAATGGCGAGCAGTTCGAAAAATGGATTTTTGTTATACTCTTAAAGCGGATCGCGTCCCTACAAAATATTCAACAAAATTAACAATGTTAGAATTTCTGAAAGAAAAGAACATTGCCCATGACACAAAAAAATGAAAAAATTTATTTTGTGACTTGCTAAAGGATTTGTAAGAAGTACTCTACATTTGCATAGTGATTAGAAGAAAACCAAGACAATTATGAGGAAGCTTTACAATTTTAAAAGAAGGGACAGTATTTAATATTTAGGTAATATTTTGCTTTTGGTATTCCTCCGTTATTTTTTTCAAGATTTTTACCTTGATTGTATTTAAATTTTTTAAGATTATGAGACAAGAAAGTATTAATTACACAAGTCAAAGAATGGTAAAGATTAATTTTGTTTTTAGGTACCCAGTAGCTAATTTCTTCTAATTCAATTTATATAATGTACTTTTTTTTTTATAAGGATCTGATTTTCTTTATTCCAGTTAACATTTGTCTTCCGATGAATTGTTAAATTTTCTCTTCAATTTCAACTTGAATAGCAAATGTATGTTTATATGCTAGTTCTCTTTTATTTCTAAATATAAATTTTTTTTGTTGTATCAATTTTATCTTTAACCCACTGGCGGTTTGGGCTGTGACGTCACGCCATGATAAATCTTTCTCAAAATGGTTACGATTGGCTTTTTCCACGTCAAGATGGCCTGGAGCGTATATTTGCGATATTCCTTCCCCTTTACCCAAACAGGTTCCCTGGTGCATCAGAGGCGTTGCTTTTCCACACATTCCTCAGGCCGTGATATCACGGCCAAAGCCGCCAGTGGGTTAAGATGGTAACTTTTGAATCATATATCAAGCTTCTGTATTGTTACTTTGAGCTTCATCTAAATTTACTGGTATCATTACTGCGTCACAATAATAATTTCATGCCAATTGCATACTGGTTAGGAGAAAGCCAAGGCAATTTCTATTTTTATGTATGTGCAGTATTTAATAATTATTCAATATTTAGTTTTTACCCCTAATTATTTTAACACCTTATTTATCTCATTATTTATTTTAAAGTTGACTACCATCATTAATAAAAAGAATGATAGTCATTATGAACAATAAAAAAATAGTAAAATTGTTATTTGGAATGTCAATTTGAATAGCAATTTCTTTCTATCTTATAATCTGATATGTTCTTTTCTATTTCTGTTTATTTACTTTTATTAAATTGGTTGCTTTTGAACTATATCTTTCTGCATTAAGTGTCTTTGTTATTATTTTGAACTTCATATAAATTTCTTATTCCTGTTTATAGAGGGCTGTAATCACAATTTTGCTATTTGCCTAACGATCAGGAAAACCCCAGGACAATTCCTATCAGGCAAGCTTAAAAACTATATGTGTACGTATATGTGTAGTACAGTACAGTCATTCAGGGTAGCTTTCAAAAACGTTATTTCTTTTAGCATATTTGGCTAAAGAAAGTAGAAGGTCATGTGCTGAACCCAGCCAAATAGGTTATAAATCAGTTGTCTACTCTTAATTTTTAAGTTTAGTCAAATATACTAAAAAATATGACTTCGTTCAATGCATCCCTCATTGTTCAAAGTTTCCCTGAATGATTGTATGTAACAATTATTCTTATATCAGTTTGTCCGTACTGGCATTTATTTTCGTTATTTATATTTTTAAAAGCTGTTTTTCATTTGTTGTATTTAAATTGATGAGTTCTAGAATTTCTTTGAACTATATTTTATGAATTAAGAAAACTGATTCTCATCATTCGAATGCCTATTAGTTATAAAAATTTAATTAATAATAAACCTAAAAGCAAGTCACTTCATTTATCATTGTCATGAATATCATTTTGAGTAGTCTTGGAAGTATATTACTTGTACTTTAAATCATGTAATGGTATTTTGAGCTTTGACAAACAATATGTTAAAATAAACTATTGCAAAAAAAAAGTAATTCTCATAAAGCCTAAAAATACTTGGAGGGGGATAATTTTTGTGAGGAAACAAAGCTAGCTGAAGTGTAGTTTAAAGAGTTATCTTTATTTATTTTCCTCTTTTCGTACTGTGTTTTTACTTCTAAACATGTGAATAATTTTTTGTTTTCATAATTTTTTGTCTGTTCAAAAAAGGAGAAAGCAGCGAAAATGTTGAAAATTTTTCCCATCTCTATAATTCCTATACTTGTGTACTATTATGTTTCAATAAAAAAAAAGGTTTTCCCTTCTGAACTGGTTTATTATATTATATTATTATTGTTATTATTCTATTATGATTTTTCAGATCCTGAAACTGAGAAACGTTTTGAACACTTTCAACACTTCATCAACTAATTGATTATATCATTTCTGATTTTAATTTTCGTACTATCATTTAATAAAAAAACTCATAATTATATAAAATATATATAATTATATTTATACATTAAGAATTGTTTTCTAGTAAAATTTCCTGATGCATTTTCAAAATAATATATATATGTATATATATTGCCCTTCATTGAAATTTTATACTGTGTATTGTGAAGTATCAAAAATAAGAGTGAATATGAATCCAACAGTACAAAATGTTTTTAAAAAAAGAATGAATAATTATTTTCTCTAAGTAGTAATTATCAGTTTTTATTAAATTCCAAGGTTACATGAAATTAGAAACAAAAGTTATCACAAGTTATCTGAAAATATTTTTCTCGTGCATTAAATTATTTGCTTGAGATATTTCTATAACTTGTATTTCAAATGAGTAGAAGTTAAAAATATAAAGATGGGTTGCTTAAGGGAAATTTCAAATGAAGATTTTAGAGACAAATTTTTGATTATAATATATTTAAATTGCTGATATATGGAGTAGTCCCTATTTAATTGTATGCAAAAATTGTTTCACTATATTCATTAAAGTACTCTTGTTATCATCTTCATAATGAACATATGATAAATTACATGGAACGGTATATGATTATGTAGCTCAAAGTGTTAACATTAAAAATATTATTCACAACTGGTTTTATTCAGCTCTGTAGCTGCTATGTGGATAATTCTTTTTCAAAATAGTATTTGGTTAAAACTTTAGTATTTCCTACTGCAAGCTACAAATTTACATTTTCAAGATAACTGTTTTAGAACATTTAATCAGAAGAATTATATACATGAAAAAAATATGTTAAATCACTGTTGAGTTGATTAATTAAAATTGCATCTTGTGGGTATAAACAACGAATAATACCTAAAAGAAGTGATGGGAATTTTCTAAAGTAGTCTCAAGGACATTGGGAGGATGAACAATTCATTGACATCCTTGGGATATCATTCTAACGAGGGCAGTGTCCTGTGGGCATTCAAATATGCTGTCCTTCCAATGTCCTGAAGAGCAATGACGCATAGATCCAAAAGAGGCCCGAAACAGTCGTCACAGATGTCCTAGGGGGAACGTTTTTAGGGCGCTTAGAATTACTGTCATTTTAACGTACTGGGGGCCGCACAGCGCTATTGTCCAAAATATAGCCTAAATATGAGCGATCGGATGCCCTTGGGACCATTAGAGGACAGACAATTTCCGGACATAAGTTCTTCCCTGGGATGTCCTTTGTACGTCGCAGGATAAAAAAAGAATGTCCTACGGACGACCTGTTTTTTTTTTTTTTGAAGAAGTCCTGAAATGACGTCATTTGGATATCCCAGGGACCTCACTGGAATGTCTTTAGGACGTTTTGATATGTTGTCCTCTTAACGTCCTGCGGACCGCACATCGTGCTTGTCCGAAATCTATCCTAAACATGAACGATCGGACGTCCATGGGGCTACTTGAGGACAGACAATCCGCGGACATTAGTTGCTCCCTGGGATGTCATTTGGATGTCGCAGGATCAAAAAAACACGTCCCTAGGACGACCTGTTTTTTCGAGGAAGTAATGAAATGACATCATTTGGACGTCCTAAGGACAAAGTTGTGCTGTCTGGGCATATGATGTCCATAGCTACCAAAATATACATATAATGCTATATAATATTTTAGGGTGTTGGGCATGAATGATTATCAATACGCAAATATTTTCTGAACTTCGCATAAATTTTTTTCGGAAAATTATGCACCGCGAAATTAAAATATAAATTATATAATTAGATGAACACCTTCCAATCCCCCCGCCAGACTTCGTATGAAAATATAACCTTTAAATAATCAAGTGCTTAAATAAAAATACTGTTATATTAACATTGGATGTCATTTCTTCCAAAAACAGTTTTATTTTTTAAATTATTAAATGTTATGCTCATCCCAAAGTAGAAAGAAAAGCAGATATTATTCGTCAAAGAAATCTTAAACTTGATAAATTTAAAAAATTTCGGAAAACCGATCTTTTTTTTCAGAATAGTCTTTATACTTCTTAGTAGCAGAGAACCGAAAGTGGGAGGGGAGTTTAATGGCACCCCATTAATTGTGCCATGTAACCAATTCTAATATGTTAATAGGCATATACATGAGAATTGTTATGAACCAAACGCCCACTCAACCACCTCCCCAGAAAAAATTCTGATTGCGTCATAGTTTCTTCGTAAACTAGTTACACAACCTTGAACAAACGAGAAAGTTCTTTACTGAACACTGAATTTTATGTTTTTAAAGCAGTCCAGCAGATTCTAAGCATACTTTAAATTTTAAAATTTAATGCATAATTCTAAAAAGGCTTAATTCATTAAGTTTTCAATATCAAATTTTCGTCTGGGAGGGAACTAAACTAAGCCGGCGTTTCCGGCTCTAACCGCTATATAATCAGATATTTTGTGCTATTACTGGATAGGATTCGAGATATTTAAAAATCAGCCGCATAGGCTGGAAACCAGAATAAAAACCAGTTGTCCGATACATCCTCACAAAAAAAATCAGACGTTCCGTTTCAAGGGAAAAGAAAAATAAATAAATACAATTTTGCATAATTAAATACATAAAAATACAAATTCTTATATTACGGTGTTGGAACATTTTGCTTCAATGCTTTTGGTAATCTCTCGTGGGGGGGGGGGGGGGGGGGGGGGTGAATTTGCCGGCTGACTCTTAACATTTTGCCGACAAAAAAGAAAATATATATATATATAAGTATACAGTGGCGTACGCAGAATTTTTTCAAGCATAATTTTCTGAAACTACTAAAAGAAATTCGAGTATGTACGAATGCACTATTATTTCCCTAAATTAGACAGCTAGACAATTTTGACTTGAGCTCAAGGGGGAGGGGGGTTAAACCCCTAAACCCCCCTTGCGTATGCCACTGTAAGTATATATATATATATATATATATATACACACACCCATATACATATTATATATATATATATATATATATATATATAATAAATCGGGGGAAGATGAAACACCTAAGGGTTTTTTCGATTAGTACATCGAAAATTGAAATAACAACATCATGAAAAAATACACCTTATTTTTCAATGTTTAATTTGTTACGTGCAGAAGCAAATTCTCTTCTCAGTATGAAAATAAATGAATAACTTACCTGCCTTTTCTAGCTTTCCTCGAGCCTTTTTCCGCATAATTGCTCTCCTCTCTGATTCAGTTAAGACTTCTGATTTTTGTTCTTTACACCCGGATGATTTACGTTTTCTGATCCGAGGAATAGGGCTAATGGCTTCTAGACAGGAAATCCCGTGTTCTGTGCTGGTGTAGGCAACCGATGGTGATAATCCACGGCCACTAGCTCTGCTGGTGGAAGTAACTGCTTGTGTAGGCATGTCACATGCTTCACTTGTGAAAGCCACACCTGTATCATTTCTGGAACCATCACAAATAGCAAACGTATGCTGTGGGATTGCTTGTGGGTTATAGAGGTAAATCTCAGTAGCTGAAAACCCAGAAGTACCATTTCCTACTGTGGCTGCCTTACTCCGAGCTGATTCAGAAAAGAGATGCAAACTGAAGTCTTGACAATTTACGATTTGGCTTCTTGTGTATCCAGGAGTTCAGAGCTTGTCGCCAATATGTTTTTCAATGGTTTGAAAAACGAGCTATCAAGTGGCTGTAAATAATATGTGGTGTGGATTGGAAGACAGAAAAGGAATTACGTCATTTGCTATATTATAAAATAAAAAAATAAAAAACATATTTTATAGTTCATTTCATTTATTTCTGAACCATGCGACGTCTTCCCCCAAGGATAGGGGAAAGATGCCACACACGCTTATTTCCTTATTGCTACAGGGCTATGGCCGCTTCTACGTGCATCGTTTGTGTAACATATTGCGTAACTCACTAATATTGCTTTTAATAATCTTATTAAAAATAATGAGTACGTTTAAATATGAGGAACGGAATATTATAAAAGGTTTATCATCGCGTTAAATGCTCACGAGATCCAAAAATAATGTCCATTAAAGATGGTTAAAATTAAGCTGTACGTGTAAAATAAAATAAATGAAATATATAAAATATAATTTTAATACGTATTTCCAAAACAGCATTAGAAATATGTCTTTAAGTTCAAAATACCTATCATGTACAAAAATGAAAAAAACATATTAATGAGAAGGTTGCTGCTTGCATGGCAGATGCAAGCGCTGTAATCTCTCGTTAAATAGAAGTTAGTTTTAATCTCAAATTTGGGTCGACATTTAATTTGCTTCTTTATTTATTTTTAATAAATATCATATTGGGAAAAGCAATTTCAGAACCGCAATGCTTTTCCTGACAATAACGGGAATTCGTTTTTAACTTTGAGCCAACATTCTCCCTATTCAAATTGGGCTAATTCGATTTTCAAGCCTGAGATTTTGTGCTTTAACCTCATCTCTTTTTTTTTTATTTTTTGCCTGAAAGCGTGCGACCAGGAAAGGCTTCGCCACTAGTGGTACGCGTACCAGAGTTTGGGAACCGCTGCATTAGAGGAAAGATAAGTTCATGAGTTTTCCTACTGAAAGCTTTTTAGAACACAAGTTTAGACTGTCTTTGGGGATATTTGAAAAAGAGAGGGGAGAGGGTCGTTGGTCCTCCTCCGGAAAATTTTCAAAATTAAAGTCCTAAAAAACGCTTTTAGTGACCATCTTTGGAAACATTCGGGGGAAGATGTTTCCGGGATTCTGTCTGGGAGCTTTTTGGCACAATGAAATCCATAAAACGCAGTGACGAAGACTTGAGAAGTACAGGAGCTGAGCTCTCCTAAACTGTCATGCAATTTCAGCCCAACTGTCGGCATTCATTTTAATGAGACTTAACTGTATTCAACAAGATAAAATAACGAAACACATTAGAAAGTTTTAAAAGGAAAAACAAATTTAAATGCTTCGATGTGATTTTTTTTTCTATCATCAATTCCCAAAGTGATATTTTTCGAATTGTGAAACTATGTGGGACTTCAGCTTGTTTAATGGTTTTTCTTCTCACAAATAATAGAAATTATATGAAGTTGCAAAAGAATTCTCTAATTAAATAAGAAATTAAAATCATTTATAAAATTTCTTTAAAATGGAAGAATTAAGACAGTGAATGGCTTATCGAATTTTGCACTTCCCAAGGCACAGCACACCCAAAAATAATTCATTTCCAACTATTGTTAAAGTATAGCTGTAATTTAGAGTAATCTTAACGTTAGATGTTTAAAACAAAGGGGGGGGGGAGGGATATTACTGTTATACTGCATTACCGCTTGCTACTTTATATTCCTTTTCCCGCTCCAAACGAAAAATAAAAGACTCGCCACACATACACGCATAGTCCGTGGGCCGAATGAATTAATCGTTCAAGTTCGCTCAGATGCTCTGGGGGCAATTTTTTCTTTGAAGAAAACTATCTAAAATGATCTAGTATTTTTAATTTTATAAAGTTCTCCAAAAATTACTTGGCCATAATTTAATAACAAGAGATTTCCTTTCGCACTCTTTTTTCGGTGTATTCGTACTCTCCTCCAATGAAATCATCGAATTATTTTTTGCTTCGCGAAGATAACCAATCACGCGGAATGTATCCTCAGTCGCTTACAGCATTGTTTGTAAACAAGTTTTTGACCCTT
Organism: Octonoba sinensis; assembly: GCA_038502835.1. Classification (NCBI taxonomy): domain Eukaryota; kingdom Metazoa; phylum Arthropoda; class Arachnida; order Araneae; family Uloboridae; genus Octonoba; species Octonoba sinensis. The sequence goes on along the minus strand of CM076598.1, from coordinate 191,218,656 downwards.
GCTATCATTCTATTTTAAACTTAATTTTAAAAAAGGTTCACTTGTAAATTATTGTAACCAATGTATTTAAATATAGACAAAATATATGCACTGGATTCAAAAGCATAGACTATTTGCAATAGAGAACAGCATCAACGAGAATTATTTTGTTTTAAATGTAGCACTGGTATGGATCTTTAAAAAAGGTATAATTTTTGGAGACGATCTGTTTTCAAAATGTTTTTATATTAGTAAGTAAAATATTTTTTCCTCCAAACTTTCTGCAAATCTATATTTTTTTTACACCGTGCACAATGAAATAACAGAGAAATATATTATTAGCATACGTGTTGTATTCGTATTCAACGTGCGTATGGAGACTTGCTTTCTGTGTTGTATTTATATTGCACATTTCTAATTGAGCAGCAATTTAAATAGTGGGTACGCATCAGAGGACTTACCTCATAGTTGTCTCCGTCCTTGTTGTCTTCTATTTAAGTATCCATTCCGTTATTTAGTAAAATAATGCATCTTTTTTTACAGAGAGGAAAAAGAAATTTAATAAAAATACTATGTACATTGCGAGCTAAAATTTACACTACATTGTTAAACGGAAATATGTTAGCAAGAGGGATTTTTTTAAACATATAAATATACACGCATTTGGCATTGAAATGGGTAGGGGTTTCCCCATCTTATTTAAGGCACTATTTACAGCTTTATGCTTGGGGCCGTTCATAAATGACGTCACGCTTTTTTCCCGTGTATTTGACCCCCTCCCCCCCTTTGTCACAATACGTCACACTTCAGCGGACCCCCCTCCCCCCTTTGTCACGCGTCACGCTACGTTGCATAATGCAGGATGTCACACTTCTTGTTAGCCCCTCCCCTCCCCTTGTCACACTTTGTCCCAATTTCACGAACCCCCCTCCCCCCTCGAAGCGTGACATCATTTATGAATGATCCCTTTGACACATGTGATATCAAAGCAAAGTTTATTATTGTTCATGTCCTTGAACTTTATTTCTGATACCACTAATTCACTTATCGAGGCGGCAAAGAAATCTTTTCTTCCAACATGAAATAGAATAGTTAACCCTACACTGCACTGTGTTGTTTTAAAACAGCATGTCTAATTTTCGTTTATTAAGCTCTTGTTATGTATTATTTTTAACAAGTGGTGCATTCTTTCGTTTTATCTTGTATGTAAGGTCATATTAGTTAATATAGTTTCCCCTAGATCTTGTAAACTGGGCTCAAGGTTCATCTTTTTTCACAAAATTGTAACATATGTTGCTTTTGTAAAAAACAATAAATTCTTAACTTTTTTTACAAATTTTAGGGAACAATTTTATTTTAAAAAATAGTCTTTAATTGCTTACATAGTGTTAAAATAAAATAAATATAAGTTGTCCGAAAAATTTTGTGAAAAATATATATTAAGGCGCCTTTTTTTCTTGTTTTAAAGCAACACCACGCATTCGGGGGTACTTTTTATGCTCCTGCATTATTTGCAGTGTAAACAAGAACAGGTGTCACTGGTTGTTCTATTTCACTTTATTTGGTATCTTTTGGAAGATTATTGATATAATCATACAATAAATTAGTGTAAAGTGGTCGACTAAATTATTTTTTAGGAATTTTGTTTAAAATCAATTGACGCTCAACCAAAGAAGAAGCAAACATTATTGCATCAGATCCCCTACAGGTGTTAGGTTTCTTGGTTAAAAAATTTTAGTGATATTATTAAACTTTATTGGTAATTAAAGTAAAAATTTTTCACATGTAACTAATAATTAATAGTCACATGTGCAAATTTTTACTTTAATAATTCTTTAAAATTTATAAATAATAATAAAATAAATTATTTTAATAAATTTTACTATTTTATTGCTATTTTATGATTATAATGCATACCTATTTATTATTAATTTTGTTTCATTTATTAAAAGGATTATATAAAAAATTATTGATGTTACCCCTGAATGCCTGGTCATAGCGGTTTCTGAAAGATAAAAAGTGAAAAATAAGAAAAGCCGATTTGTGCCCTGAGATTGTGTCCCCCTTTAATGCATATTTGTCTAGAACAGGGGTCGGCAACCTGCGGCTCGCGAGCCACATGCGGCTCTTTGGATGTGAAGCAGCGGCTCTTTAGTTCCATACACAAATATTATTTATTTTATCAAAAAAAGACTATTTAAAGGTGCCCCAGGAAGAATTAGAACTATAATTTACATAGGAACCGATCGCAAATGTCACGCTTTTTCCCCACATATTTGACCCCCCCCCCCATTTGCCACAAAATGTCACATTTCAACCCCTCCCCCTTTGTCACATGCCATGCTATGTTGCATAAGCATGATGTCACACTTCTTGCCACCCCCGCCACTCGTCACAATTTCACGAACCCCCTCCCCCCCTCGAAGTGAGACATAATTTATGAATGATCCCGTATGTATCTAATATGTATCCGTACGTGCAATATAAGAGCCCCGTAATAACATTAACAACGACGCATTAGTTTCAAGAGAAATAATATGCATTTTAAAATTCTTTATTTGCAATATTTTACAGTTCTTGCGGAGCATAGTTAACAATTTTTTAAAACCATGTAATAAAATCTTTACCAGAAAACGTTGCTTTGGCACCAATGTGAGGAAGTTCGTGACGTATCAGAATGTTTAAAATGCATATAAATGTAAAAAAATATCACAACATACGTAACTCTAACTGCTTCATACAACATCATTTTCTCAAGGAAACTTAACAATAAATCAACTATTTATAAAATAAAAATGACGATGATAAATTAAGAAAACTCTTCATGATGATAGGAAAAACGATATCCATGGCTGTTGTAACTATGACTGAGTGTTTTTATTTCATCTGTCAGGACTTTCGGACCGCAACAGAACAATCCTATATTTGACCTAAAATAAATAAATAAACAGCATTAATATTTTCCACACATAAAAGTTAATGATAACTACATATTCGAGTCGGCAGAATTGTTTTTTATTTTTTCAAGTCTTCACCGACCTTCTAGATCGGACCGACCCACAGTGGAGTATTTGGGTGAAAATCCTGGCCAAAAATAATTTCACGTGTTTTTAAGTTGAAACAACTGTTGTTGAGCGTTCATTTACTTTGTTATAGTACAGGAGTACCCCCCCCCCCCCTTCAGAGCGATGATGCATCACCTAAAAAGCTACGCCCCCCCCCCCCAAAACGGCGACTCCTTGAAAAAAATTGGTCAACCTCCTGAAAATAATCCACTTTAAATTTCAATGCCGCAGTCTGCGCCAATACCCTCCCCCACCGTACCCTTCCCCACCCCCGAATCGTAAATGTACTTAATTCTATTTTATGTGCACAAAGATTCACATATTTATTTTAAAAAATTTATACTATTTTTTTTTTTCGTCTCACTGAAATGTCTCCTAAGGCGATCGTCTTCACCCCCTTTCTTTTGACCGGATGAAGATATCAGATTTCACGAGGTCACGAGGATGGGATTGGGCTCGGAAAGAATTTTTCAGGGGGGATCTCGGAGGGGACGAGTGATGTCCAAAGTGGCGGGAGCAAGTTTGAGGTTTGATGATGATGAGTCACTCTTTGTTTGAGTCGATACTTAGTATGTATATAGGTTCATTATATGCATAAAATACTTGTACATTGAACATCGTGAATGTTCCGCCAGGCCGGATTATTGTGTTTGGTTTTCACCGTGAGTCGGTAAACCAAACCGTCTGCGCACATGGATAGCGCACCCGCGGTCGAAAGAAATGAAAAATAAGGATCGTTAAAACGAAGCAACTTGAAGGAGGGGGGGGGGGGGGGGGGTACAATTTGCTGTAATAAAAAACAGGGCATTCTGTTATTACTAATATCCATTTCAGTTTATGCTTGGATGTGCATTTTGCACCACAAAACGAAAAGCTCCTGAAGCAGTAACTCTTTATTCTTAAATAAAATACTAAAAAAATTATTAAAAAAAAAAAGTCAGTGATGCACACCCTCTCACCTCTTCAGAGTGATGGTAGCCCCCCTTCCCCCGCCTAAAACCTACGAAACTGTCCATTAAAAAAAAAAAAAACGATGACCCTTCCTGAGAATCGGCCAAAACCCCCTAAAAATTTTAATGGCGCTGATTACGCCACGCCCCCACCCCTTTGCGCTTGGTGGGTCCTTCGAAAACGTTACCTTCATAGTCGTTATTCACTTAAAGAGCAGAATATTTTATGTCAGAAGTGAGAATTTTACCTGAATGAAAAAGTAATAAATGAGAAAACGTAAAGTACAAAATGCGTGAAAATCTATGCAAATATCTCGACAAGGAAACAAAAAAGTTGTATAGACATGTTCTTAGGATACAAGTGAACCCTCTATCACTGCACAAGAATGAAAATTTTGGAATTATTCCATAGATTTTCACCTAAAGCGAACATCCGTATGTACTGATAATTGAGTTTCTTGTAACCCCGAAACACGTGTCTATTTCAACTTGTACGTTTAATTACATCGATTTTTCTCGTTTAGCAGCTTGTATTTTAACATAATTGACAATTTATTAGGTATATAAAATGCATATAACAGCAAATTCGCTATGAAATTGAAAAAAGTCATGAAATTTTCGGAATATGTACTTTTTTTTGAAAAAATTAAATATAAAAAAGGTGCAAGTATGAGCAATATTTTTTTTTTTTTGAAATGAGCCCTTAAGACTATCACAAACACATTTCAACTTTCAAAATGGCGCGACACACACTTAAAAAGCTTCCACTATCTTAAAAATAGTCCTGAAAATGCCTTAAAAAATTCTCGAACCAAGTTACTTATTATTTTTTTAATTTAAAAAATAAATCAATTTACTTTAATTTATAATTTAAAATTAAGCACTTACTTTCCTTTAACACGTAAAAGTAAATTAACTTAGATAGGGTGATTTGGAACCCTCCAAAAAAATTTAAATTGAAACGTAGGAAGTTAACTGAAATAACTCAAAAAAAAAAAAAAAAATTCGCTTCGAAATGACAACTTCTACCAAAGCTGTGAACAGTTCTAAATGACTCAGACTCCGGAAACAGGTATCGATCAACGCGCCAGTTAAACAGCTTTTAGAAAATGTAATTTTAAAAAAAATTGGGTAAATTTTAAATTTTGGACTTTTGGCCAGGATTTTCACTCAAATACTTCACTGTGCGACCCCTAATTTTATTATATGGACCACTTTAATAATTTCTGATTTAAAGTAATGGCAAAGTAAGTAGAGCACGTAAGCTTGTCTTAGAAACAGATTCCTGACATGCCCAAATTCAATCTTTCATAACAAAGACATATTATGTAGCTCGCTATTTAAAATAAAGTTTTTAAAGGTCAACAGTGCTAAAGAACAGGTTGGTTAGGTTGAAATTTATTTTATTAATTTTTTAAATACATTTTTAAGAGTTGTATTATAAGGTACCTGTACCCAATATGGACACCTTAAGGAAAATGTATTTTTTTCACCCCCGTGTACACGTCATAGGACTTCAAAAATGTATGACCACTATCCCTGGACTATAGGCTATCATTATTAAAATTAGCGACCTTGTAATTATCCTGGTTTAATTTAAATGATAAAAACAAAAAAGAAAAAAAATTACAAGTGCCCATATAAGGAACCACCTGTCCCTATTATGAACATGCATGTCCATATTAGGGATAGGTCGCTTCTTATTGACCTACTAAACAGGGTGTATGGAAGATACACTCTTCCAAGGGATTTTAGAGGAGAGGGGATAAAAAAATATAGCTTAAAGTATTGCGGGGCAGGAGTGGGGAACAGTAAATATCTTCATAGCATGCACTTTAGAAAGGGGGGGGGGGGAGGGCATTTTCGGTTGTGGCTCTTCGAAGAGCCATGCAAAGCAAATCAGTTACTGCATAATATTATGAAATAATATAGTTGCTTTTGCTTAGCTTTATTGCATCTGTCTGCAGACCTAACATCTGCTATTACTCAGTCCTCACACGATGGACAAATAAAAACTTCATCATGGGCGCTAAGTCCCACACAGTTCTCATGGACATATCTGCCGCATTTGATACATGAACGCATGTCTTCAAAAGCATCAATTAAAAATACGTATAAACATTAATTTATTATGAATTAGCAAAACAAAATAACATTAAACAGATATTTTACAAATTTGTGAATCTGAAGATTCACTTGCTGTACTTCATCAACAAAGGAGAGCTGGTACTGCTTCTTATGAAGTATTGATGCTGTTGCAGACATTTGGCCATGCATCAACTGCGGCAGAGATGTCCATGAGAACTGTGTGGGATTTAGCGCCCATGATGAAGAAGTTTTTATTTGGACATAAGGTGTCCATATTGAGAATCGGGCGTAGTTTTACTAAATCTTGTAATAAATAAACAAAGAAAACATTTTTAAGCAATATATGCGATAGCAAAATATGTTTTATCAGCTTTCTAAAACACTCCACTTTTCAATAATGAAAGTAATTTTACCACATCTAATACGAATTTAAACTTACCAGTAATTACGATCAGCACACCACGAAAAAACAAGTTTCCTTCAAAATGGCGATCAACGCGCTTTTTTCCTGGCTAAATTATCTTTTCAAATGCTTTTCTTCACGGACATGTAGTGCTATTTCTCGATCAAGTTCGTTACTTTTAAAGATATTAGGGGTGTCCATATTGAGAGCACTGTCCATATTGGGTACAAGTACCCTATTGTCTAAATCGCTATTCTAGATTGTCCACACTAGCCCCACCACATGGGGCTAGTGTGGACAAAAACAAATTAAAAAACAAACATTATTAAAAAACTGTATAGCCGGATAATTTCATATATCAGCCAAATTAAACTCCAAATTCTTATAAAACATACTTCATGCGTAAACAAAATTGTATTTAGCACATTTTTTTACAAAAATTTATAAAAATTGTCCTCACTAGCATCCTTCTTTCTTATTAAATTTTTATATTTCTTATTAAATTTTTATATAAATTTTTCCATTTCTATATTAAATTTTATTATTGTACTCTATTATTGTACTTCTTCTCCTTCGTGTTAAAGAACCAAGATTTACCGTAGTTATTTACATTTGTTTGACAGCCATTTCCATATTAAAATTTGTTATATTACTCTAGGGAGGATCTTGGTGCTGACAAAAGAGAGCAAATATAATTTCCCAATATTCCTTTTAAATTTTGTTGACACCCACTTCTGCGCCCTGAATTTTGTCACCGTCTTTATTACAGAAATTATACTTCTTCGGAAAAATCAAATTTTTTAAAGATTTTTTTTTTGACGATATTCTTAGGATATCTTTCCTTTTAGATACGTTTCGTCACTCCTCGTTCAGAACAAAAATTGAAGATTGCCACAGTTTAAAAAGGGTGCACTTTTCAGTGCACTTTTTTTTTTTTTTTGTGCGCCTTCAATGAAATGACTTCTGTATAAATACGTATTACATAATAGCACGGTTTCTGAAAGAATATTAACATAATACTAAATTGACGAAATTAATCAACGAATGAATAAATGAATGAGAGAAAGAATGAATGAATGAATGAATGAGTGAGTGAGTGAAAGATTGAAGGAATGAATAAATGAATGAGCAAGTGAATAAATGCAAAAAAATAATTAAACGAGTGTATAAATACATGAATGAGTAAATGAATGAATGAGGGAATGAATATGTATTATGTATACGACTGAAAAGGGTATATTTGAAGCAATTAAGAACTAAAGCTAAATGAGAAGGAGAGAGAGAGATAGCTAGATTATAAATTTGAAGTTGGGAGTATACGGGAAAGTAGGCTCGTATAGTTCTAGATGGAACTTCTAAAAAGTGAAACCGAAATTTAAAATTTTTCAATAGATAACTTAAAAATTAAGTGAGTAAAAAAAAAAAAATGTGTGCGTGTACTAGCGTACACTCGTAAGAAGTGAAACTTCTTTATGACGTTATTTTTCAAAAAATAATTTACTATATGCAACTTTACAGAAATTGGTTAAATAAAGTTAAATTAGATAAAGTTTAATAAAAGGCTTTTATTATCATAGACATAAATACAAATTCTACAATTATTTCATTTTAGCTTATTACTACAAAGATTATTATTGAATTTCATTAATTGTAATAGAATTATTACTATCATTGATGTCGTTATTATATATTTGTGTTATTAATGGCTTATGGTAACTGAAATACGAAATATATTGTTTACATTCCACAAAATTTAGTAACCGAGCGAAAACTCCATCAATTGTAGTGCCGGATCTTGTTGTCGACGTTTGAGGATTGTTTTTCATGGATAAATTAAGTTTATCTTTCAAAAGTTCAATTAGTTTCAAAGATTTTTCTGATGCAAAATTGATATTAAAATCTCCACTTTATATCATCGGTATTTTATCATTATTGTTGCCGAGTAAAGAGGCACCGCCACTTGTGTATGATAACAATGAATGGTGAATAAAATCAATAATATCGTCCACCTTCTGATTAGGAGATATATATATTGCAACAATCAAAATTTTTATCCCATTTACCATTGTGCATTGAGCCATACATAAATCACCAACTGCTGAAGTTAGTGACCCATGAAAGTCAGGAGAAAGAACAGAAAAATCTATCGATGAAGTTACAATGTTAGCAACATCTTTAGAATTATGATATATTCCTACACCTCCTGCTCTTGTGTTCAGCCGTTTAAATTGTGCAATGCATTTGAAATCAGTAATGTTTATTTCACTGTCATTGTTTAGCCATGTTTCAGACAGAACTAAAACATTCGAATTCACAAACGATTCACAATTGAATCATCCAGGTCAGCTACATGAGCTCTAAGACTTTGACAATTGAAAGTAAAAAGTGACAAACCTTTCCTGTTATTTATAAACTGAAACAATTGTTCATTTATAGTCTCTACTTTATTCAGAGACAATCGTTTAAATTCTGCTTGTAAATCGATGGTGGACGTTGACGTTTTTCGGCCATGATAAAATGTTTTATCATTATTGAGAGTAGTTATATACAATCCTTCAATACTCGTTACCCGGGATAAAGCAACATATAACAAGGATTGGCTGTGATGTTTCTCATATTCATAAACAATTTCCGGAAATGTGCTACCTTGTGATTTATGAATGGTAGTAGTACAAGCACAAACTAACGGAATATGAGTACGTTTAACAACTATAGTTTTGTTATTATTGAGCGGAACTGTAGAGGATCTTTGTACAATTGGTACAGCCATTCGACTGATATTATTTTCTGCTGCGTGACCTGCTGCTTTACGTCTCAATTTTTCACCAATTCGAGGTAATTCTGGAAACTCAAGCCATGCTATTTTAACTACTCCTTCGATATCGGTTTCTGCATGAACTAACTTCCCAACAGCTCCATTTGCTAATCCGTCAGATACATCAATGTTTGTAGTAATCATGTAATAAATATTTATTACAAATGTTGTTTGGTAAGGCAACCCATTTGTATCAATCAAGGACATTTTATGTAGTTTTTGGTGCACAAAAGTCTCTTGATCCTTGGTAGTACATCCACTGTAAACATCATTAGCAGTTGAAATTATTTTTTCTGAATAAGAGTTTAATATTCGATTATTATACTCAGTGACTGCGTAATTTGTATTAAATAATCGAATACCTTGAGGACACTTAGTTGCAGCTTCTTCTACGGAATAAAAACGAGATTTAATGATAGATATTTCACTTTCATTAAGACGTTCACCGTTCCCGATTTTTGTAAGTATTGACGAGAACTGTTGATTTGCTTGACGCATAACTTGGTCTAGTTCATAAAATTTCAGATTTCGCCATAATATTGGTCCAACAATAGTCTGCTTAGGTTGCTTGTAGATAGGAGTAGCGCGAACGGGAGGTAATTGACGTAAGTCTCCGATGAAAATAATATCTAATCCACCAAAGTTCGATTGAAAGTTACCAGTAATTTGTTTTAATCTCGAATCAATTTTTATCAATAATTGAGCGCTGATCATGCTTATCTCATCAATAATAATAACTTTAACATTTTTAAACAATGTTCTATATTGCTGCGCAGTTTCGTTACTTAAAGGAAGTAACCTTGATAATGATATTTTTAAAGCTGTATGTACAGCTTTTTTTAGAAAATCACTGGAATTAGAATTAAAATAAACCCTTTGATTTTGCTGATCACTTCAATATAACATATATATATATTTATCACGTCACTATAGAGCGTTGGGAATAAATAAGCGTGCAATAGAAAAACGGTCAAGTATAGTGGTAGGAGTAAGTCCGTTAAAACGATATGCTATTGGTAAATGGTAATTGCACGACACCACCTAGTGGTCAAAGTCATCACTACTCAAAGCGGGTCATGGGCTTTTATGGAAGTCGATGCAATCGCCACCTGGATTTCAAAAATGTAACTACTCAAAACGGGAATCACGCGTGGTAGGGATAAGAAAAAGATGGCGCGTAACGGAAAAATGTGACGCGTAACGAAAAAATGTTACACTGAATTTTTTTCCAACCCCGATAAAGAAGTTTCACTTCAAAAATGTTATTTATTCTTAGAAAACAACCGTTGTGTATAGTTGCGTCCTAATGCTGTACTTTCCAGCCGAGAATTGACAAAATATTTACCGCGCAGAAATCCGCACTCGCAAAGGAGCGTTTGATCGCTCACTTTGAATTAAAAAAAAGATGTTCAGTGCGATAATGTTCCAGTTTTTAAACCATCGACGCCTCAACGATGTTTAATTTTGTTTCAGACTTCTTCCGACTAGAAATGCAGCACCCCAAAGGACGCCTTTTACGATATTTGCCCACATTGATCACATTTTGATCGGGCCGTCAGTTCTCACCCATTCATATCAACCTTTCCACGCGAACGGAGTCGCCGGCAACAGCTACTTCTTTTGCATTTTCTTACAAGGATCTTACAGCCAAAGGGCGCCTATGGTTTACTTGAAAATCTGGCATAATTTAAATTAACAGTGTAAAAAGGCGAACCAACTGGTCTCCGCATGTGGGTAGTGAACAAATAAAATGTACGAAAATAAATTTTTATTTCTAGTGAGTTGAACTACGAAATAATACGAAGAATAAAGCTAAATAGTTCGCGCTCGATTTTATGAGCCTCTGATTTATGAACACTCGCAATTTTACGAACTGTTTAACAGTCCAGGGGGATCGGTTCGCCCCCACCCGATATCCGTCCGGTCACTGCATGAAAGATCCGGTTATCCGGCATGTCAATTTTGATTTAAAAAACTGAACTATTTAACATATTTTGAAAACATATCGCTCATGGGCTGCAGTAGTGGCACAACTCACAAAACACGAGTTTTGGACTAAGAACAGATGTAAATATGAAAATACTCAATCTTTTCAGCAGCAATGCGAGCACAACTCATAATTCAATATTAGGCCGTAAGGTGGCATATGCATTTTCCTAATCATTGAAAACTTCTAAACCCACTTATCTCAAAAAATGATTTTTTGAGTTGTGCCGCTATTGCAGCCCATGAGCGATATGTAAATTAAGAACTCTACTACGTATTTGGGAGCTGTAGAATGTTTAAAAAATGTATATAGTTTACGAATTTCAAACATCAGAGCCGGATATTCGGTACGGATCCGTAAAACAAGGGTCACCGGACATCCGATATCCGGCAAAATCATGATCCTGGCAAGAATGCGGGACTTTTGCCTTTGCCGTATCATATCGAAGTTCGCCGAGATGCGGGTCAATTTCTCAAAATACGGGACGTTTGACAACAGTGGTTGTAAGGTTGATTTTGCTTTTGTGTGTTCGTATTTGGAAGTGAATACGTGACTACCGTTGTTTTTATGGAGTTTTGTGACAGCTATGCTATTGCTGAAGAATTTAGAATTTGTGAAAGTGCATATTTGTAAATAAAATTGTTGCCTTGTTTTACAAGAACTGAGTCAACCAGAGGCGTAGCTAGGTGGGGGCAAGGAGGGACAGCTGTCGCCGGTCGCGGCGTCAAGGGGAGCCAAATTAATGTTAACTTACTTTATTTTAAGATGCGAAAAGAAAATTATTTGAACTGAAGAGGTGTGAATAAGTTCGACAAAAAAGTGGGAGCACCGAAAACCATATCGGGAATGACCAATGTAGAACAAGAGTGCGTGGGAAATCAGACAAATAATTTTGCGAAGCCAGAGTCCCCTTTTTCCATTAGAAGTGACTGGTCTCTAATAAAGATGAAAGTTAAAAGGGCTGCTTTTTAGAGCTATTTATCATTTAGGAAGAAAAAAAGTTTTTTTAATTCCCTTTAGGGGCGCCCCTAGGCCTCCAGGTGCACAGGGGGGTGCAAAATCTTCGGTTGTCCCCGGGCGCTGAAAACCCTAGTTACGCCTCTGGAGTCAACTTTCTAAGAAACGTAAAGGTCCAGAGAAATCCTAACGTAATTCATTTTCATGGTATAGGATTCATTTTCATAGTACATTGGCTTCTTGCTGTAATTTCAAGTGACTTGAAGAAGCCCATTTTTTATGAGCTAAGAAAGTCAGTTTTCGATTACGATAAATAAGTAATATTTCCTTAGCTGGGAAACTTAATAATTTCTTTAGTAGAAAAAATCATTTTAATTTGCGCAATATTCCATATTCTTTTAAATAACTAAGGTTTTCCTTCTTCTACAAATAGTAGTTCCATGTGTTCTAGAACATCAGATCAAATAAAGTCTTAAAAATAAACTGATCGGGCACAGTTGGACAGTAATATATGGAGGCTCATTGAGATAAGTATTGGGATAATAAGATACTTGGGATAAGCTTGAAAAATGTTTAAATAGATATTTTCTTGTACGGTAACACCGTTTATGGCTTATTTTATCTTTCATTTTATGGCAATAGAAGTCGCAGACAATGATTTTTACTTTCTTTCTTTTTTCAATATTTTGTTGCATCGCTATACTAATCAGGTAAATGAATGATATTTTATGCCCATTCTACTACTTTCTAACATCTAATTTCAAGATATCTGTTCGTGCAAGTACATTATTTTTTCAGGTATGTGTGTGTATTCCCAAATAATTATTTGGGGTACTTAGGAAAGGTAGTTGTCCCAAGTCCCAATGTGCCCCAGGAATAGAGCATATTGAGACATTTAAAACAACATTTGTTCATTTATTTTTTTATTTTTACATTTTAAAGACATAGTAGAATGCTAATTAAATATTTGTGAGTTGATCAATTATATAACATTCAAAATAAAATAATCTCTAATTCATGAAAAATGTATTGCTAAAAAAAGATTTTTGTAAAAATTGTCCCAATTCTCCCCTACAACACAGCAGCAAAATAAAGCGAATTATTGTACATTGAAGTATTTGTAAAGCAACTGCATTCTGATTTTTTTTTTATTTCCAATGTGCACTGAAAAAAACAAGAAACACTTAGTATTTATTTAATTTTATTTTTACGTATTAACGTACTTGCGTACTTAGTTCCACTATTAGGGTATAGCTGGGCTAAGATTTTATTTAGGATTATCTTTGTCTTCTAGTAATAAGCTCCAAGTATAGTTAAGATTAAGTACAAAAGCATTAAATTCGCTGCTTTCTAAACAATGAAAAATAATTGAAGTTTTAAATGACTGAGAACAACAGCATTTATAATAGATTTTCTTAAAAATGTCTTTTCTTCGTTACAGAAATACCCAAATATAAAACAATCATACTTTTTGTATATGCCTGACCATTGTTCAAAAAGATGATTCCATGGTGGTCTGCCAAGCCGTATTCTTGGTTTTAACATAGGAAACGATTCTTGTAAAGTACTCTAGAAAAGAAAACATTTTAAGTGAAAGCAAATATATTTACTTTTTGCATAGTAAGCACTAATGCCATTTCATGCTAGGGTGAACGAAGAGTCTATGTAATTGCGCTAATGTCTGAATAACATTAATGCCCAATATATGCGGCAGCCTGACGGCATGCATAATTATACTAAGAAGTTCCTTAAGTTAAGATTAACATCTGTGCGTTAGTACCTACAGTGAAACGTCTGCGATTGGTAAAATATTGCGTCCCCCAAAAAAGTACTTTCTGTGGCGGAATATTCTGACGTCCCCAAAGTCGATGGATTTTCAAGATGCAGAAAATCGTCTGCGCATATGTCGTATGATTATGCGGCATGTTAAAGATCCCTTGCGTATCCGTTTGGCGTGGATACTCACGGCTAAATTAAATTCCTAGGGCAGTTTGCATCAATTAGAGCTCAAGTGCCGCCATCTACGGAGGAATTGCGGCAATGCTACCACACTCATTCTGGTGCTGCTGAAAGAGTTGGTACCAATCTCTGGGAACGCACTAGGTCTGCAATGGTTAAGAACCAACGTACGTAGCTCATTAGAAATAAATATTCTAACGTCCACCATTCCCGCACGAAACTTAAAGACTTGGTTTTCAAGTAAATGCCGCTCTCCATCTCATCGGTACAGGCAGTGGCCACTAACTAGATACTCAATGTTAGATAGCTCTATAATAACGTGAGTTTATCCGTCCCATTGAGCGGAAAAGTAACCAGTTTTGACTATTTTTTTTTTCGTTTTATCTGCGTTTACGCTACGTCAAAGGACGGAATCAATTCTGGGACTTGTTATTCTAGTTGGCTTTGCACAGGCCACCTTGACGTCAGATACGCATACTCTAGACATCGTTACGATTTCTGGAGCACAGAATACGATTTCAGGGTGGCGGGAGAAGGGGGGGGGGGGAGGGACACTGTGGGATGTAGCGTGACGTTCGCTGAAAAACCAAGCCTTAAGAAATGGAAAGTTTAAAGCATTTTTTTTCACTTACGCATAAAACTCAAGCCAAAAAAAAAAATTAATAAATAAATAAAAACCGCACAGCCGTGGAAAAAATTGAAAATAGACAAGCAAATCTTTTAAATCTAGAAATATTCACAAATCTTTTAAATCTAGAAATATTCATCATATTAAACATGTGTCTATTAAAAACACTTTTTTATTTTGCACATATTATATTATATTTAGCTCCTATTTCATCTCATTTTCGTCGACTTTAAGTCACATGAAATGTTTTGCATTCCTAATGTGGTGGCCGATGTATAAAAACCAAAATTTAGGAGATAACAATTTCAGTAGATTTGTGCATTGAATTCAATTTATCTAGAATCCAGCATTTAGTAAATTAATACATAAATAAGTAAAACGATCAATAAAATGAATCATCATAAGCCAAGGTCAAACACAAAAGATATGTAAAAACAAAATTAACATAACTGAGTATCAAAGAATTACTTACTAAAACAGTATCACAAATTTCTTTCTTTGTTATGTATAAGAGAAATTCAAATTTATCAGGTTGATTCAAACGCCGAACCTGTAACGACGAAAATTACTATTAAAGTTTGCATGTCACAATAATTGGAATGTAACAGAATTTTATACGGGAGCATAAGATAATTTATAGGAGAGAGCATGAAAGAAATAAGATGGCAAACGACTTAATTTAGCTCTAATTTAGCTGTTTGTTTTATGATAATTGTGTATGCTGTCTTGTGTATGCTTGTAATTCTCATTTTAGAATTTTTGTGTAATTTTTTGAAAAAAATATTTCGTAGAATTAATTTGACGGAAAATTTTTTCTAACCATGAAGGTGTGAACGTAAAAGTGACTTTTTACAATTTGATTTTGTTCTTTTTTTTAACTTTTAATCTTCAGAAATTACGAAATTGGCTAGTAAGAGACGAAAAAATTCTTCTGCACTTTTTATTTTTACACCGTTCTAAAATGTTGATTTTTCTATATAAGATGAAATTAGTTCGCAGCTTTTAAATTAATTAGAACAGGAGTTATAATTATTTAAACACTATTTCAGAAAGCTCGTTCCTCAATTCCGAGTGAGCGCTTTTTTCTTTTTTCAAACGTTACAACAATTATAAACTTCTTTATTTTTTAAAGTCTGAAGAGCTGTCTTTTTTTAAACGACATTTCTCCTCCGCATGTAATTGTACCTTTCTTTCTGGAAACTTAATTTTTTATAAGGATTTTCAGGAACTGTTGTTCTTATCTTAACAGTATTTAAACTAATTAAATCAAATGCGCGATTAGCTGCATTTATTCAAGTATATAGTTGTTGTATAGGGTAAATAATTTCCCACAGTAAATTTTATTAAAATAAATAAATCGTGTGATCAGCGCGCACTACTGCGTTCAGGAGACAAAATAGAAATTGAAGAAGAAAAAGATCTGATCATCCTGCATAGTAAATAGCTGGGAAAAAAGCTGCAAATTTCACAATAATAATTTACTTGCTATCTGCGATAAATTAATCTATGTAGTTTTTGTAAAAATTCCTCGCGTATATTCACGAAACGCCAATTTCCTTCGCACGTTTTTGGCTTCAAGCAGATATTTTCACAAAGCTCTAGCAAATTTACAGCATGCAAGAGAAACATTATACTGAAATTTGAAACAAAAATACTGAATATTTGATAAACTGTGAGCAGTGGAAGTATTTTGCAGCTCTTGCAGAATAGAAAAAAAAAAGTTTGAAAATTCGTAAAAAATATATAATTGGGTCCATATTTGTTCTCAACAAATTAGAAATTGATTTCTAAACAATCAAGTTTGAAGAAAATTGTCATAGTTTTGTGAATAAAAACTTACTGTTTCAAACATTTCCGTTAGAAGTTTTGCAAAACAGTAGAAAATTTCCGTTTCTCTCCCGATCCATAACAAATGAATCCTTTTTATTTTGGTTAAAGTCTCCATGTCTATCCTAAGGGAAGCAATATTAAGAACAATAACATAAATGAATTGATAGAGGTAATTAAACTAGGCATTTTTTTAAAGATATAACTAAAACACCTTATTTTAGTTATTCCACTAACATACAAGTATGTCGAATACAAAATTACATGCACTGGGTATTTACTTTTAAATAAATACGTGTTTAACATACATACTTAAGTGTCACTTAAAGAAAAAGAGAAAGAGAGAGAGAGAAAACTGAAGTGTCAGTACGTGTTAAATTATTTTCTGGAAAAACAAAGATGCGTTAAGGGGGTAGTCTAGTGTAGAATTTTGAGAAATAAAAAAAAAAATGTTTTTTCATATTTCCAAAGTTTAGGCAAGCAAGAATATGCCATTAAAAGGATTTTTCAAAATTCCTATTATTTCATGAGTTATAGCCGTTTTAGTGACGTGGCATCGGTTCCGGTCCGACCGCGACAAGTCAACAAAAGACGGTAGGCGTTCCCGAGTCCCTACGATTGAATATCCCTTATAAAATCTTGATTGTATAGTATCCCTTTATTAATCTATTCTTAATTGAAGGACATAAAAACTTGTTTTGTTGGAATATTCTCTTTTCAGTTTTATTTTAAGTTAGTTTTGAGCCAACCTTCGTACCAACCTTCGCAGTTAGTATTTTTAATGAAGGTTTTATACCCATATTAAAAATCTTAGATTTTAGGGGAATCACGATTGGCCCAGAAGCTAATGCTTTTGCAGCGAGA
Organism: Octonoba sinensis; assembly: GCA_038502835.1. Lineage (NCBI taxonomy): Eukaryota > Metazoa > Arthropoda > Arachnida > Araneae > Uloboridae > Octonoba > Octonoba sinensis. Next base: position 191,201,134 of record CM076598.1, on the reverse strand, counting down.
CGGGACGAAGCGCGTATCGAGCGCTCGAAACTCCGGACTTCAAAGTCGTTAAAGGAGGGTAGAACTGCTCGTCTTCACCAGAGAACATCGGAGAATGAGTATTTTAAAGTAGAGGAAGGTTTCTTCAACAAGGAATATGGAGCAGGGATCGCCGATTAAAAATATGTAAGTATTCTGTACCATTCTATGAGTAAAACTGCCGAAAACTTGTCTCAAAACTTTGATCGCGTTTTTCTCGAAACTACATTTTTCGAGCTGGCGGTAATGATATCTCGAGTTCTAATCGAACGATTTACTTCAAATTTAGAGAGGATGTTCTTTATGCATCCCTTTATCGTGTGAACTTTGCCCAAAACTGTAACTTTTCATTTAGTATTTTTTAAAAATTCGTATAAAAAATATGCAAAAAACAAAATTTTTGTTCAAACAGCCGCCATTTTTTATTTTTATTTATATATTTTTTTTAACTTGTCCAAGGCTCATACGATAGCGGCATTTAAAAATTCGTCTGTTTTTTATTTTTCAGATCACCAGTAGGGATGGAATAATGCACGCCAGGACACCCTCCTTTTTTTGGAGCCCCCACTTTGCTCATAACTCTGTCAATTTTAATTATTATGTTTGGTCAATTTTTTTACGTAATAATGAAACATCAATAAACAAACGAGAAAAAAATGGATGGTAAAAGTATTTTTTGTTTCTTTGGTACGGTGCCTCAAAAAACGGGCAAAATTCATGCCTCTACACTAGAATACCCCCTTAAGTATAACTTTCGATGAAAAATAATTCTATATTTTTTTCCAAATGACCATGAGTGAATTTTCTGTCTCTCTGTAAATACTTTCGCCCTTAGTTGACTTAGATCTTTATTTGTAAAATTGAAAACTAATTTAATTTTAGAGGTATTATTTAAAAATATTGACTTCTTAAAAAAGGAATTCTTCCTATTCTGGAAAGACTTTTTCATTTACCATGAGGAAAATATCATTCTTTTAAAAAGTGTATTTATACGGGGCAAAGTAATATCTTTGTGCAATAATAAGTGCAGTAAAAGCCTGTTATAACGAACACTTAAAATAGGAAATAAAATCATCATTATATTGATCTTGTCATTATAAGTAAAAACACGTTTAACATTTCATTTTCAAGATTAGTAGAAAAAAAATCTTGCATAAAAGCTAAGAAATGAAAATAATGTCTGTGTGGCCTCCAAGAGCAAAAGCAATAAACTTATCTGGAATCTAATTAACCACTACAGTTCCTTAAAAATTGAGTTCCTCATCAATATGGTGCATTAAATATTAATAAAACTTACTATTATTTGTGGTTTTACGCACCTTAAATAGCTTAATACTGATGCGAAGGGGGTTAACCCTATGCCTCCTGCAATGCAAATACTGACTGAATGTTGCAAGACGTTTTCAAAACAGCTACTGTAAGGCCCATCTACACGAATCCTGAAGGAAAAAAGAAAAAGAAAACATTATTTCAAAAAACGTTTGAAGTTTCCTATAAAAATTGCCTGTCAGTATAACACTCATGAAAAGCTTTTTATTTTTGTAATAATATGCAAGTTTGGAAAATTTTATCTTCTCCATTTAATAATATTTTTTAAATAAAATTTATTCTATTATTATTATTATTATTATTATTATTATTATTTATTTATTTATTTATTTATTTATTTTGAAAACGAAACAATGGGTAGAAAATTTGAAATTGAATTGAGTAGAATTTCAAGTTTTTTTTTTTGAAAAAAATTCAACAATGTTGGCTCATAACCAACATGGTCGCCTCATTTACCAACTGCATCGATGATGATTATAAAAAAAAAGAACTACGATGGTGCTTAATAGTCAACGAGAAGTGCACAACTTTCGGAACTTTTCTGATCAGTTTTCATTTCGTAAACGTTATTTATAAACTCGTTTGGTCATTTAACAACAAAAAAAATCTCACAAAAATCAAATAAAATAATAATAATAATAATAAAGTGCGTTTAAGGCAGGGGTATCTTACATACACTATCCCCAGATACTTTGCATTTTAGACATGTTTTCAAATTTTTAGAGAAATGCATATACAAATACAAAAGTGACGACCAGCAACAGGCACAGAGCCCAGCTAGGCTGGTCCTAGTTAATTTAACAGTCCCAATGAACGTCAAGACCTTTCTTTAAGGTTTTACGTGGCAAAATGCTCTGTAACTTCGGTCATGTTAAAGGTATGCTTTATCTCTGAATTTAAAGTAAAAATTTCATCACACGTGCATTTAGTGTACCAACAAGAAGTTGACGAAAATATGAGCTATTTTCGATAAGCCTGTATCGTAAAATGCCAGAAAGAAGCTTGTAAACTTCACAAAAGGAGTTTACTTACTATGTACAATAACTCTACAGTTTCTAAATAACTACGCACTGTTAAAAATTTCTGTAAAAAAATAGTAACATAATTTATTTGATTGTTATTTTACCATATTTAATTACAACAGTCGAATAACCATTTAAAAGATGGTACTCAAAGCGCTGATTGTGAAAAAAAAAAAAAAACACGTTTATTCTCTGTTTCTCCTAAAGAACGTTTAACTAATCGTAATTTACGAGCGCCACCTAGGTCTCGTAGTCAATAAGAATCGGGCGTCCATCTTGGTTGTGGAACGAAGAAGTGTGAAGATTAGAATTCCATCGCATAATACTGTATAGTTCCTTTTTTATCTGACGGGAGAGCGGGGAATGAAGAGAAGATGAAGTTAGTAATAGTCATAAAAAATTGGTTCTGGAAATATAACCCATTTAATTATTCTTTGATATTGCATTTTTATCTTTCTCAGAATAAAATAAACTTTTCAAATTCTTGGACATCAACTAAAACCCTGGTTCAATCTAGTAAATTCAAAAGTAATTTGTTTTACATAGTGTGGCGGTACGATTCGATGCCTTCATAAGCCGACTTCATTGGGTACCTCTTGGCAAAGTATGAAAGTAATGGCCTTCCACCATGGAGGTCCGGGGTTCTATCCCTGTCTCCGGCAGACCACCGGCACCACCGTGTCCTCGCACCTCGTTGTCCGACACAATATAATCGCTATGAATGGCTTCTACGCCTCGAAGGTTCTACGCATATGGTTATTATCATAGCCTAATTATCATAAATGCTACTAATCGACTATGCTACATATAAATGGTTTCAGATGTAAAACTTTTGTATTTACGGCTTTTTAACCAAGCTGCTTGGAAATGGTTTAGAACTCGTAAAGATACAAAAATGTTCCAAACTGTAAATTTAACTGTTAGTTAGGTGGACAGACTGCTGCCGGCTATTTAACATTAATTTCATGATGAAATTTCTAACCCAGTGCGAGTTCCTTCTTACACAATTGAAGTTGTCTTTTAATTTATTTATTTGGTCTAAATTTATCTTTAGACAGTGATATGGAAATAGTAGCTGCTGGAGAACTGTTCAATGTACAAGGGCGTGATTTCTGCCAAACTGGATTAAATTTTTTTTCTTTCGTTCAGATAAACGTCCAGTGTTTCCCAACCTTTCCTGTGCCATGTCTCACTTAAGCCTTTCTAAAATTCTTATGCCTTGGAGTCAATAACACTTTCAACTTTTTGTTGCAATTTTATTTCTGACATAACAAATGTAATGAAACCAAATAATTTTCACTTTCTTATCGACAAGAGTTATTTGTTCCTCGAAGTTGTTTCTTTAGTATGTTTAATTTTTCAGAAATATGTTCCGGCTAATAAGGTACAATTCAAACTATTTAGTTTAGGAAACGAAATACGTTTCTAAAAAGTAAGTGCTAACTCAAAAACTTTGCAATAAAAATGGTATTTAAAATCTAAAGATAATCGCTGGAAATGTGATGAAAACTAGATTCTTCAATAAAGAATTACATGAGTAAATTCTTAGTGCTTAATGTGTGCTTAATTTGTACTAAATTCTTTAAAAAAATAATTTCTGAACATATCTAAAATAATAGGAATACAATTTCTGCACGTTCTCTTTGCCGAAAATACTTAGACAAACATTCTTCCACCTTTTTTTTTTTTCTGTATTACCTTACATAAACCAAGGATCCCACATTATGTAAATGATACTTAATATCAGGGATCTAGAGCGGAACGTGGAGCAGGTGTTCGGAGCAATGCGAGCGACGACATTTTGTTCGAAACTGCAACAGCAAAAATATTTGTTGTGAGCTTTTCTCCAGGGGTTTCTTTTCTTTTTGGAACTACATTCAAAAACTTTAAAATAAATGAAAGATGTATTTATTTTTACAAAAATTTGTTTAGATAAAAATATTATCTAAACGTCGGCAGGGTGACGTAGTGGTAAGGCGCACGCCTCGTACGCCCAAGTTCGCAGGATCAAACCTGGCCCGAGTCGGTGGATTTTCATGATCCAGAAAATCGACAGCGCCCATGTCGTATGATTGTGTAACATGTTAAAGAACCCTTGAGTATTCATTTGGCGTGGATACTCTCGGCTAAATTAAATTCCTAGTGCAGTCTGCATCAATTAGAGTTCAGGTGCCGCCATCTAGGGGAAACTGAGCATCAAAAATTGCGGCATGGTACCACACTCATTGTAGTGTCGCTGAAAGAGTTGGTGCCAATTTCTGGGAACGCACTAGGTCTGCAATGGTTGAGAACCAATACTACGCAGCCCATTAAACAAAAACATATTTCGTAACGCCAGTGTATATTAAAAATTATAGATCTATTGAAAAATAAAGTCTATAGATACGTTTTTAAAAAAATGTACACATCTTTACTCATTAATAAATTAACTAAGCAAGAACGATAAATAACGTGATTCCTACTAAAACTATTTGGGGTACTTAGAAGTTTGAGTGGAGCAAAAAAAAAAAAAAAATTCGCTGCTCCAGACCGTTGATTAATATAGTGAATTGATTCATGTGTTATGAGCCCTCTCCATGAAGATAACTTTAGATTTATAATACATTTCAATGATTTCATCGTAAAAAGAAGTTTGAAACTACTGCTATTTAGTCAAACAATCAATCATTAGACTAAATGAGTACATAATGTCACTAAGCTCATTTTTTAAGTTAAATAGTCATTTACTTTCCACTTGGTTGTTCTGATGGCATACTGTTCATTCTTACTCCATCTCCATCACTACTTATCATTATTTCATCATTGTCTTTTAGCAAATATTCCTTCAAGCATTCTGAAATACGGAAAGAACAAAAAATTATTCGCTGTCATCATAAAGTTGTTTTTAAAAGTAAAAAAATAAAAAAAATCACTCACCTGTCCAGTCACCTGTAGCTCGCAAATGTACAGTAAATGTAGGATCAGTAGAGGATGGGCACTACAAAAATACACCATTAATATTTTAGAAAGCAGAACAAATAAATGGAACTCTAATAATGATAAACATATTTTTTCTAATTAATTTACTTGGACATCACAACGAAGAATTTTACAATGAGCAAAGCGAAAAATTAAATTATTCCTCACTTGGTTTATATGCAGTCATTAACAGTATATTTTGGCCAATAATTACACCGGATGATTATCAATTACGCGACTCCATTTCAACCTACTGTCTGTTTTTCTAAGCCGAAACCTTCCTTCGTTTTACGCATGCGTCAGGACTGCTACAATTTCATCGAAATAGGGGTAATAGAAAAAATAAAGATGAGGATATGTTTGCTTCTTGCGAAGAATAACAAACAAACGGCGTTCTTTTTCTTTTCTTTTTGTGCTAAATATTCAAAAGAGAATGGAATAATTTAACGTCGAGAAGAATAAAAAAATACTCGGCAAAACTTCCAAAACTGTGGTCTCGGCATATCCCCCCTTCGACAAATGGAATCGTTCCCGACTGCTAGTCGCGGCTTTCGAGAACAAACAGTATGTAGAACTCGATGTGAATGACGTATTTTGTGGAAACTTTGTGCGTACGTTACATGGGGGGGGGGGGGGGGGCGATGACGGTGAAAGGAACTGCCGGAAAAAAAAAAAGGTTGTGATCATCTGGTGAAGAGGTGGAGTAAAGAGAGCAATAAAGGCAAGAAATCAAGTATAAATTATCATTTTTATAAATTTGCATGTCTAGAAACACAAGACTGTACGTTGCTTCAAACTCTATATAAAGAAAACCTGTTACATAAAAAAATCTTACCTGTGATATACTAAAAGGATGCCATTCAAACACAGATATATTCGGGCATTGCAAAAAAACATACTGCAAAATATGTAAAGAAAAATTTAGAAACAACAACTTTGCACACATTTGGGTCACTCCATGTCATGTGAACCAATCTGACCATAACCAATCTCGATAAAACTTTTTACGCTGCTTTTACTTTCTCAGCAGTTCAAAGTTCAGATTTCGATTGCGGGAATGAATTTCGTGCCAACTGTAACTGCACGTGTTACAAAAAATCTCAGTTTATGATCCCTCAAATTTTATAGGTATAAAGCAAAAAATGCTATCTGTGCAGATCAAATGTCAGTTTGATGTTCTTATTATTTGGCTGCCGTTCTTGGGTAAGTTGATGGTCCAAGAACTTCAAGTTGATGTTCTTGGGACCGTAAGGCCCTCGCGAACTTCTTCAGCCCAGATTATGGATGGAACCTCACTGCTTCAGTTTTAACGTTTGGTGTCTGAAACTTTGACAAACTTATTTTCATACATACTAGAAGCAGTGCACAAAGCTTCGTCAAGATTGGAGATAGTCGGATGGGGATGATTTCAATATTGGTTCAGTTGACATGGAATGACCCATTTACACATAAGTATAATTGTAACAATTGTCAATTGTCTATGTACTGTTAAAAGCTACCGTTAAATCAAGGATATCGTTGAACTGGGGAAACAAAACGTTCTTTGAGACCAGTTCGGGACTTGATAAATTTGTAGCTAATTTGAGGAAATCTTTAAGTCAAAGTCGTATTTATTAAAAATAATTGCATGGAAGCAAATATAAAAGTTTATTTAAATTGATAAATTATAAATATGATTATGGAAAAATATATTAATTTTAGAAAGCTATTTCCGTAAAACTGACATTATTTAAGATTACATGCTCATTATCTAAACTAGCCCCCAGCTTTGAAAATAAAACGAAGAGGTTTTTACAACTTACCTGACCAGGATTTGCCTTAAAATCTGGTTTTAATAACTTCAGAGAAATTACATTACATTTATATACATGAAAGCTCAGCAAAGTGGCGTCTTCACTTCTTCTTATGAAACGGTAAGTCACATCAACTGTATAAACAGACAGACCCCCGATAATCCACAGCCATGTCTACAATTTATAACATATTACAATCAGTAAATTACACACAAAATTATAACTGCATTCAACTGTAAATTAATTGCGATCAATAACATAGCAAAAAAAAAGAAATTTAAGAAATTTGAAGATAAAATAGAAAAGTCTGTCATATTTATTTTGAATAGACAATTAGAAAGATTTTATGTTAAAATAGTAAAAGCACTTGACTAGTCATATTGTTAAACGGTAATTTAAGAGTAATAAACAGGACTCCCACATTTATACCAGTAAAAAGTGTGCCCCTCGCACACTTTTTACTGGTATAAATGTGGGTTTTTTTAAAAATCTTTAATATCCTAATCAGTTATAAAATATAAATATTGATTTGCTTTGACTTGGTCAAAGAGTAGACATTTGGTCTAACTTGGTCATATAACCTGTTTAATGACATGAATCCCCTAAATCAAATGGGCATGTTATTAGTCGCAACGTGTGGGACACAATCTTTTTTTTTTTCATGGAATACCCTTGCAGTTATAAGATATAAAGTGAGTTTCGAAATGAGGACCACTCTCATATTTGAAATGTATAGTCCTTAACTGGGAATAAGAACCCCCCCCCCCCCTTTTTGGCACAGATAATTAGAGTAACCTTCGGTATAAGTATTTACAAAGAAATTTTATACACATAAATAATTCAATTTTCAGCGATTAAAAATTTCATTTAGAAATTGTTTCAAAACGATAGTTCCACCTTTATAATCCTTTCAACCAATACGTTTATTTGTGCTAAATTTGCATAAATACCATAGAGGAGTTTTTCTGCGGAATAGATTGGCTGCTTTCCTGTCTTTAAAACCGATTTCAACAGCAGCAAACAAAATGGGTCGGCGTTGCAGTCCTTCATTAGTCTAGCAGGGGTCATTTAAGTGTGGACCATTTAATAGAGAAATAGCAAAACTTTGTGCTGCTCGATAAAATGGAAGACGTAAAAATGCTGCCTTAAATCGGGTAGTTCTCACTGCCTGGGCTCTGTATATCCGAGTGGATTAAGTCAACAGCAAGTCATCAACTTTTTGCGACTTGGAAATGTTTATGGCAGGAAAAAGTCATCTGGGCGGCGATCAAAAGTGACACTCCATAACAAAGAACCAGGGGTGCCCATCCACACCAAATTCAATGACGCAATGATGTCCAGTGGTCCACCAACCACCACTGGTGACACCCCTTTTCAGGGTGTCGGAAGAGGTCCAAATTGAATATAAAAATTTTTGAAAAATGCATATACTTTAATTATAAAATTTTACATGTACAGTAGAGCCTCGATTATCCGAGGTAATGTGAACCGAGGGTACCTCGGATAATCGAAAATTCGGATAACACGAACTCTGTCCAAATCGAGGGAAACATGGGTTGAAATGAATGAAAATGTCGTCACACATGGAACAAAACGGCATTTACTGTACATTTATTATAAAATGAAAAAATGACTTTACATACATAAATATCTGATTTTATATGTACACATCAGTAGAGTACGTGTTCCAGTTAAAGTTGTCTCTTGAAGAAGCAGGGGTGTACTCCTAAAAAAAAAAGTGCCAGGGCGCTATAAAAAAAAAAAAGCCAGGCGAAAAAAAAAATTTAAATAAGCGGGCGTTGCCAATTTTTCTTCCCTTAGAAAACGTATTGTAATCTATATTAAAAGCAAGTGTCTGTCTTTCTTTCTGTGTGTGTCTGTCTGTCTGTGGAATTTATCTATTTACAACAACGATACAGGAGGAAAAAAAAAACAATTTATTTAGAACAACGACCACAGTTCCGCTTTTTCTTGACTAATTGTAGGACACTCGTGATTTACGTGTCGAGACTGATTATCCTTAGCATTTCTATGTCGAAGCAACCACGTTTTTACATATGGAATTGCGTCCCATTGTTTCAGTGGAGGGCCATTAAGTTTAATAAACATGGTTGAGGAGACGTGTTTTATTAAAAGTTTTGCGCGCAATGAAGTGATGATTAAATTCATGGCACTAAAACCTCGCTCACATTCACTATTACTGCAAGGAATTATTTTTAATATATCCATGAGAGGTGCAAGATATTTTGGAATAGTTTTTCCGCCTGATTCGAAAAAATCTCTGAAGCCGCTGATCACTAAACGCTCATCACCAATTTTATAACGAGTGCACATATTTCTTATTTCTTCTTCTCCGTATCTTGACATTGCTTGATCATCATCTTCGGCCCAGGTGTCAGGATTTAGAATTGCAAATTCTTTCAGCATCACATTGTATCTGGACTTCTCCTTCTCAAATTCATCATTATTTCTCGACCTTTTAGAAGCAGTCAACCCAAAACAACGACTTTCCAAATTGTTTCTGATGCTAGCAATAAACTGCTCTCTATTTATAGAAACAATCTTTCTATTTCTACTCAGATCTATCCCTTTAAAATTCATCTTTTCTGCAGATCTAATACATTCTTGCTCCTTAGATCCAGGTTTATCTCTCATACTTTCTATAACTCTAATTGTTCTTTTGATTAATGTATCGGCTCTGACGATAGTACAAAATCTTTCCTGGAGTTGCAAAGACAGAGCGGATAATTCTTCTAAAACGTCATAAATCAGGGCCAAGTCTTTTATAAATTCAATAGATTCCATTCTTTCAAACAGGCCTCTGTACTTATTGCGATCTGTACTTTTCCTAGAGCTGTCATTAGCGGCTTCTTTAAAATGTTTCACTAACGCAGTATATGTATTCCAAACTGATTTTACTGTCCGAAAACTACTAGAAACCCAACGAACATCTAATAATCTACCAATTTTGGTTAACTGTATCCCCAAATCTGCGGCTATACTCTTTAATTCATTTGAATTTTTTGGAGATTGACTATATAAAGCATATAAAGTGTCCATGAAAGATTTGAAATGATTAACAGCATTTATATCACTGATACTGTCATCAATGGCCAGTTCTAAACGGTGATTTAAGCAGTGCCAGATAATAATGTCCGGATTTTGTAATCTGTCTTTTAACAATTTGGAAACGCCTGAATTTTTGCCCAACATTGTACTAGCACCATCAGAAGTAACACAAATCAAGTTTTTTTGTAAAAATTCCTCATTGAGGCCATATGACGAAAAACAATCAAAGAGTGCTTCTAAAATAACTGGTGCAGATTGCGTATTTAAAGATATTAAGTCAAGAAATATAAGCTCTTCTTTTTCTTTGAGGCACGTTTGAATATAAATAATTAGAGCTGATTCTTTACCTAATGTAGTTGACTCATCAATTAAAACTGAAAATTTTTTGTCTTCCTCAATTAAATTAGCTGTTAATTTTTTTCTAAATTCTTTGGCTATGTGCATTATTATTTCAGAACCACTTTTACGAGAATGTAACGTAATCCCTAAATCTACTCCATTTTTCATTTGCAGCTCTATCAACCTCTCGTAATCTGAAAAGGGCCTGTTACTTTTTACAGTGTAATAAGCCGTGTATAAAAGCTTCTCAGTTTTTTCAATAAAAGATTCCTTCTGTTTAATATTGATTTTTTCCAATCTTGTTTTTTTGGCCTCCTCTAGAATTTTGAAAGCAGTTTTATGAGCTGTTGATAACTGATGAGCTGAAATTTTAGTCCGCAATGATTTAAGTTTTTGATTTCTGTCAGAACCATTAAAAATGACTAAGCAATTAATCCATTCTGGACTTAATGAGATACCTTGGCTTTTATACGAGCCTAATGTCTGTACTTCAGAACAATAGTTGCATCCTAAAAAACCATTTTTTGTTATTAGCCATGCGTGTTTCTGCTTCCGTTCCAACCATTGGCTTTCAGACCAAACTTTCCAAATACCAGTTGATTCCTTATTCTCTGCTTTTTCGACAGTTAACAGTTCATTAGTAGGGTCATTTTCGTTGGGTTCTGACATCGGCGGAATAGGTATATTCGTCTTTTCTGTTTCTTCACATATTTTGGTAGAGGATGTCGAAGCCTCATCGTCTACTCTCGGAATTTTTGATGGAATCGATGAAAAAAAACTTGTGATTTTTTTTTCTGCAGTTCTCTTCATCATTAAACGTAAGAAAAAAAGACTTACCTAATCAGCTTTCTTGTTTCCGATGAAAAACTGTTTCTCTCTAGATCACAGTATGAGCACGACCACGGACTAGCATAGCGTGAGCACGACCAACGATTTGGCCTTCCGAATTGCCGAATACAAAAAAAAAAAAAAAAATAGCTCTTTTTTCAATCCTTATCTTTCCCAGAATGCTACCTTTGTATTGTGTGTTTCTCACGAGCTGGCACTTTTCTCCGCCGTCGGAACAGCCGAATTCATTTCCACGTGGGGGTGATTGATGAAAATACACGTGTCTGTAAACGAAACAACCATTAATGTGCGCCAAAGCGCCAGCGACTTTATTTCGCGCCTAACATCTTTTCATCGTCTGCTGTTATTTATTTCTTGCATTGTTCCAACTCCTTTAAAATGGCCACATTTTTTCATTTTTATTGAAGCAAAGCGGGACAAATGGGATGAAATGAGAATTACAATTTAGTTATAATAAAAAGTTGGAAGTGATCTGAATCTCTAAACTTGTCTAAAACTTTTTTTTTCGGGGGCGGGGGGGGGGGGGATTTTTTTTACATACACACAACGGTAAAAAAAAAAAAAAAAAGTGGGAGGGATATTTTGATTACCCGCGGCGGCGCCCTGCCTTGAAAAAAAGTGCTGGGGCGTCGCCCCGGTGCGCCCTGGCCCCAGTACACCCCTGTGAAGAAGTCTATATATATAGTATATATATATATATATATATATATATTACTGTTTAACGGTTGTTTTAGGTCTTTATATCACTAGAAAATAATTGGATGACTGACGTCAGTCAGTGACGCTGCCATCGGCCGCTAAAAAAAATTTATTTTGAAGGGCAAATGTGCCTCGGTTAACCCGAAGCTCGGTTAATCGGGGCTCGGATAACCGAGGCTCTACTGTACTTGAAATATACAATTTTACTGGTGTCATTTCAACGTATCACAACCGAATATATAAATGTAGTTTATTGAAAGTTACATCAAATAAATAAAATAGAATTTCCTGCGATTTTTTTTCTACTGAAAATAGCATGCTAAACTACAAAAAAAAACTACAAAATTACATTTTAATACACTTTTTGGGGTAGGGGTGACATCTCAAATTATCGCTCGGCGTGACATCCGTGTTAGGTACGACACTGAGTACATAAGAGAAAAACATATTGATTGTTCGAATTCTGTAAAAATTACCCGCGCTATTTTGTCTTTGAATAAGAATTTATCCTTTCTAATTTAAACTTTTAACTAGAAGTTAATTTTAACCTAAATCAGCAACTATTTTTTCGATACAAAATGAAATCAGTAAGAATCAAAATATAATAAATATAAAATTATTTAATATGCTGATTATAAGTTTTAATTTCAAACACAATATGTAATGCAACTCTTCTTGTTATCCCCTCCCCTCTCCTTGTCACAAACTCACAATTTCTCGAATGCTCCTGTCCTACTCGAAGTGTGGCATCATTTGTGAATGATCCCATAGAGCGGTGGTTTCCATCTTTTTTCTCCTTGCGAACCCCTTTCAAGACCCGAAAGAAAATGGCGAACCCCCTTCTGTAGCTGCTATAGTCTGTGTAATTACAATCGGCGTGTCAAGGTCATACAACTCTACCTTTTCTTCTTCTGGTCGCCATGGTTTCCGTGCTAGAAACTTTTCCCCCACTTGGTTTGGAACATAAGTCAGGTTGTTGTTTTAGTTATAATAATAATAGACGGATTCAAATCAGATTTATTTCTCAATGGCAAAAATAGATTGCGTCAGGCAAATTTAAATATTTTCAACCAATCTAAATATTAGTCTGACATTTTGATGTGTTTCAGAAAGCTATTGTATAGCTAATTTATCGTATTTTATATTTTGTAAATGTGAAAATCTTATCTAAACATTCCAGATGAAATTTAATTGCATTTACTTAATATCAAAAATAAATAAATGGAAAATAAATTCTTTCTTGTTACTTTTCCTCAACTATGCTAATATTTTGAATCGGAGGTGTCGTAATGCCATTGCCTTAACTGCAGTGCAAAAACAAAGTCTGGCTCTGTTATCATTCTCGCAGTTGCCATGGAGACAAAGCAGCAAACGCGACCTTGATGCGCCTATTCTAATTACACACACTATAGTAACGGGTAACAAAACTATAACATTTGCTAGCACATTTATTTTCCATTTTGCGCAATAGTCCACAACAAGAAGTGAAAATGAAATTGCAAAACATCTAGGTTTAAACAGAAACTAAAGTTACATTTTTATTATTTGTACCATTTGAATTATTAACATGGCAGTAAACATATGTGTTCGCAAAAAGTATATTTAACAACTATTTTTCCGATAGCGCCAAAACATTGTGAAATGGCATGACAAAATATAAGTAGAAAAATTTGAATCAATCAATAAATATCCTTCGATTCCATTTACGGGTCGCAAAAGGGGAAATTCATAAAAATTTAAATTTTACATAATTTTAATTTTCTCATTGCTATAATGCAGAAAAGTTTGAATAAGGTGTGATAAATGTGAGTACAAAAACTAAAAAAAAAAATGAACAAATATCTTCCTGTACCACGTCAACGTCTGTGTATGAGAAAGTAGCCGAACGTAATGCAAAATTTAGCATCTTAGTAAATTTTCATATTCCCTACTCTTTCGAACTAACGAGGAAAAAGGGGAAAATGCTAGGAGAAACATACCTTCAAAATTTAAAATAAACCAATCAATACCTTCGATAACACATTGAGATTCAAATTTTCAAACTTAGGTAACAGTAGAAATAGGTGCATTTGAAATGTTGTACGTATGTTTCCTATGCCAGTCTACAACTTTTACCTTTTATCGGGAAAACAATGTTAAAAAAAAAATATTTTTACACTCCATCCTAATACGAATATAAATTTATTGTTTCGTGTTTTCTTTTATATTGGCAATTAAAAATTCCGCCATTGCAATATTATTTTAGCGAACCCCTCTCCTACAGCGTGGTTGGGAAATGCTGCCATAGAGTAATAAATAAGTTCCGCAATTTCGCTTATTTGAAGAGGAAATCGACTCAGAAATGAACTATAAAAAGCACGAAAAAAAAAAACGGTTGAACTTCGCACAAGAAGTGATTTCCTGGAAAGAACAGTGGCATCGAGTAATATTCAGAGATGAAAAAAAAAAAAAATTAAATTAACTTCGACGGTCTAGATGGGGGAAAAAAAGATACCACACCTATATATGGCTTTACTTGCCCAGTTATTGTGCATTACAGTTTAGAAATAAGGTTCCCAGTAAAAAAAAAAAAATACATCTGTAGTGATGAAATCCCTACGGATCAATACAAGTGTCTTTGTAAAGTTAAATTAACAGACAAATTAAGATCGTTTACTAACGCATTTCTATGAAATTTTTAAAAGTTTCAGTCTCGTTTTCTCAACCGCGGTTAAACAAACTTCACAGACAAAACACTTTCAGTCACATTCAATGTAAAATAAATAAAAAAAAGATAATGCATCATTTTACTACAAGTATTAATGAAACATATATATAGGGGAATGTGCGGCAAAGTGAAATAGTTATGAGAAATTATTTTTCAAAAATAAACAAATTATAAATTTATTTTGAAAATAACAGTACTTAAAGAGAGAACTATGTATTTTATAAAAGAACTTTCATTAAAACATTTTTTTTTTTCATTTTAGGCTGTAAATTTTTACGTTAAACTGAAAACGGAAAATCATCACTTCGCCACAATGTATGGGGCAAAGTGAAAAAGTGATAATTTTCTTGGTACTTTTGTTAAAACTAGTGCTTAATTTGCATGGAAGCTTGCGAGGTCTCAACCTTTTTTCAATTTTAGGTAAATTTCTACATATTAGGCGTAATTTATATTATTCATGCATTAAAATAAGTTTTGAAGAATATAGGGCTCCCGCATTTCTTTGATTAGAAATTAAGCCTTGGTGGTAACTAAACTAACTGACCATTTTATGTACTTATATTAGTCTTAACTGTTTGAGTCCCAAACGGTATTGAAAAAACTCTGTCGAAGAATCCCCCAGACAGCGCAATCGAGCTTTTCCTATATATGTACGAAAAGACCCAAGCAGTGCGATAGTGCTTGTTTAATTTTATGTCGAGAAATACCAAACGGCGCGATAGCGCTTCGTTTATTTTTTTCGATGAAATGATTCTACCTATTGTAATTTACATTAAAAGGAGCTGTGTGATGTACTTGCGTCGGTAAATCTGAGCAGTAAATCTGACTTCGACAGTTAGTAACGCACCGCCAGTTGTCTAGAATGCCCGAAATGCGCTGGGTTTTCTCGACATAAAATCTGAAGAGCGCGGTCGAGCTGCTTGGGACTCAAACAGTTAAACAGGCTTAACATAAAGAGCCATTATGGACCGCTAGAGATCTATAACTTCAAGGGAAATCCTAACCACTAGGAACAAGATTAGAGAAGGCCGTGGTAGCCTAGCGTTTAGGATGTCGAGCTTCGAATCGGAGGATCTCGGGTTCGATACCAGAGCCGCTGAAGACCCCCCATGTACACTTGGGGATACGTGCATGTAAAAGCCGTGGACCCTGAAGTCCCGAGGCTCCCGTTGGGTGGAGATTTTCCCTCCCCTTCACCCATAGGTCTTAAAAGGAAGGTGGCGTGTTTGTGGTGCGCCATCTGGTGTCATTCAAGTACATTAAGAGCCAAGTCTTACTCCCACCATTGGTGCTCAGCTTGAAACGGAAGGCGCTCTTTACTGCCTTAATTCCCAGTCGCTCTGCGAACGGCAAAGTGAAAGGAATTATTTCACTTTGCCCCACATGTACTTGACAAAATGTACTAATCATTTGAAATCCAAAAAGGCCTAACAATGAATAAATCAACATCGCACTGGACATCAGAAGATCTTAACTGATATTTAAAATATTAATAATATTAATTTTATGATTATATAATAGCAAAAAATATTTTTGATTTAACACAAAATATTACAATATGAGAATCCAATTTTGAAAAGGGCTTGTATTACAATATATTTTGATCTTTCGAGGTTTATTGTTTGTTGTTACTGGAATCAACCGCATTATAAACTGTATTGTTGTGAATATTACGATATACCAGAAGACATTCAAACTATCTTTAATACGGGAACACAACCAAAACGCTACATACACAAAACACAAATCAATGTTGCCATCCGGCAATACTTAATCTTTTGACATAAGATCGATTACATTGATATCGATTATATCACATCTCCCCCTATAAGTCTTTAGTCCAAAAGTCTCTTTGGAATTTTAATGATTCTACCACTGCGAGTTTTGTTTATCTTAAGTTCGGGAACTGGTGTAGGGACATCCCTAGCTGTATCCGCAACTGGATCAGGCACTTTTTCTGACATTACAACATTGTCCTTAGTTGGCGGCACATTTTCTGGCAGGTCGTTAGGCAATGCTGGATTTATGTCCGATTCATCCCAGCTGAAATTCAGAGGAAGGGATGCAGGATGTAGATGAATTCTATTTCTGCGAAACACCTCTTGGTGATTCGATGATGTACGATCGAGGGGTTGTATGCAAACTTTTTACCTTTCCATATGATCTTAAGTCTTTCACCCAAATCGGTTGGTCTACTTCCAGTGGCTGAAGGTTTCTGGCCCCGTGGTGGTTGTCAAAGTTTCGGTTTTTTCTATCCCTTAGTTCTATTTCCTTTTTCTTTAAGGATTGGAAATTAGCCAGATTAGGGCACAACATTTGACTTGTTGCGGGTATGGGAGTTCGCAACTTCCTTCCCATCAGCAACTCTGCTGGGCTATACCCGTTTTCCAAGGGGGTCGATCTTATGGCTAACATCATCAGGTATGGATCCTCTCCTTGAGATTTCAGGAAGTGATTCTTGAAATTTTTTACCATGGCTTCAATGAAGCCATTGCTTTGAGGAAATTTAGGACTGGATGTTAAAATTGAAAATTTGTATGTCTTTGCAAATTTTCGATATTCTGAATCGATAACCTGAGAAAACTGAGTCCCATTGTCGCTTCGGACTATTTCGGGTATGCCATGTCTGGCAAATATTGATTTCAAGTGTTCAATGACCTCTAAGGATGACAGATTATCCAATTTCCCTACCTCAAAATATCTGGAATAGTAGTCTGCTACAATGACGTACCAGTGACCTTTTAGCTTTAAAAGGTCGGTTGCAACTACTTGCCATGGTCTTTCTGGGAAATCGCTTGAAATCAGAGGTTCTTTATGATAGCTTTGATACTGTATGCAATTTGCACAATTTCTGACTAAAACTTCAATTTCTTTAGATATACCTGGCCACCAAACAGATTGCTGAGCTCTGGCGCGGCATTTAGTTATTCCCTGGTGCCCATCATGGATTCTATCTAAAATTTCTTTTTGAAGCTTTTCAGGAATCACAATTCTTGCGTCTTTGAACAGAATTTGATTTTGCAGTGATAGAGAATGTCTATGTCCCCAAAATCGTTGAATCTCAACCGAAATTTCATTTTTAGGTGGCCATCCGTCTTGGCAGTATTTGATCAATGTTTTACAAACGGGATCTTCATTTTGTAACTGTAATATTTCTGCTAGTCTTTCATCAGATGCTGGAAATATATCGATTATGTTTTGGATATACGCGGCAATTTCTTCTGACAATTCTTCATCTTCATTTTCAGATGTAGGACACCGAGACAAAGCATCGGCAATTACTAGCTCTTTGCCTGGTTTGTAAGAAATTGTGAAGTCATATCTCATCATCCTGAGTTTTATCCTTTGTAAACGAGGAGTTAACATGTCTAAAGGTTTTGACATGAATATCGGCACTAAAGGCTTATGATCCGTTTGAATGTGTACTTGTTTACCTACTATATAGTCTCTGAATCTGTCACAAGACCATATTATGGCTAAAGCTTCCTTCTCGATCTGTGCATATCGTTTCTCTGCATTTGATAACGTTCTAGATGCATAACAAATTGGTGAAATACAACTTTTCTCCATGTGATATAAAACTGCCCCAAGACCATATGATGATGCGTCACACGAAATATAAATCTCTTTTTTTTTAAAATCAAACATTGATAACCCGGGAGTTTGGCAAAGTTCGTCTTTAATTTTCTGAAAAGACACCTCTTGGGCTGGCCCCCACATCCATTCAACATCATTTTTCAACAATTCATATAGAGGATTTGCTATATCGGCCATTTTAGGGATGAATTTACTTAGAAACCCGCTCATGCCTAAAAATCTTTTTAACTCTTTTACCGAGTTAGGTCTGGGAATATTTGCTATAGCTTCTGTTTTCTTCGGATCTGGTTTAATTCCTTCGCTTGAAATTACATGTCCGAGAAATCTCACCTCCTTAACTTTAAATTGGCATTTCTCGACATAAAGAGTCCAACCTGCAGCTTGGAGTTTATTTAACACTTCCCTTAACCGTTTATCATGTTCTTCCGTTGCTCCGAATATCACAAATTCATCCATCAGTCCGACAATTCCTGGACCATCTGGAACCGTTTCCCTAATTCTTTTCTGGAATACTTCTGGTGCAGATTTTATTCCAAAGGGTAACCTTTTAAATTTATACCTCCCAAAAGGCGAAATGAAAGTTGTTAAATTTGTTGATTCTTCATCAAGGCTAATTTGCCAAAACCCCGCATTAGCGTCAATAACGCTGAACACTTTAGCTTCACTAAACTGACTCAACGTATAATCGACTGAAGCCATAGGAAAATATTCTCTTTCTATGTTATCATTTAAAACTGAAAGGTCTACGCAAATTCTAATGTCACCCGACTTCTTAGGAACTATTACCATAGGAGCACACCACTCCGTAGGTTCATCAACTGCTTCAATTATACCCTCTTTGGTCATTTGTTCTAATAACTTTTGCAATTTACTTCTTAAAACCAGAGGAACTCTTCGCGGAACAGATATAGCATAAGATTTTGCGTTTTCTTTTAATTTAATTTTATAAGGCTTTTCTACTTTTCCGAGACCACTGAATAATTTTGGAAATTCATCTACAGGGTTTAATTCGGAATTCACTTGAAAAATCCGCTGAATAAAGTTTAAATGTTCACTAGCCGTGCAGCTTAGTAAAGAATGTTGTAAGCCACTAACAACATACACTTCATCTAGATCTTTGTTCTTCAGATCCACACGGAGAACACCAGCAATATCAAGATTTCCTCCGTCAGGACCGCAGATTACTTTCTTGGAATTAACTTAAGATGTTTAAGTTTTGCATCATAAGTGTCTTTTGGAATGACCGTTACTTCAGCTCCTGAATCAATCTTAAAATCTATGGAAGTATCCTGTATTACAACCTGGGTAGTCCATCGATCGAATAACTTCTCATTTTTGTTAATCGCATTCAAAACATAACCCAAAAATGCAGATGGTTTTGTTCCCTCTACTTGATTAATCTGAAGTTTCGATTTGCAAACTTTGGCATAGTGCCCGGTTTTTTTACATCTATTACAGATCGCTTTACGCGCTGGACACTCTTGTTTAGTATGTTTCTCATTTTTCCCTCACCAAAAACAAGCTCCTTTGTTTTTTGACACTACTGACTGGGAATGATTATTAAATTTAGGTTCAGAACGAAATTTATCATTGGTTTGTTTATGTTTGAACGTCTGATTTTTCGGCGTTACGGCTATTCGATTAGCAACTTTAAATGACGAAGTATCGTTTACTATTACGCTTTGTTGGCTTTTGATTATTTCAGCTTGGCGGGATTGCGTAACGGCTTTTTCCAATGTTAGTTTAGTGTCAAGTTGCAGATTTTCCGACACTTTTTTATCTCTAAGACCACAAACTATTCTATCACGAATCATCTCATCGTGAAACGAAGCAGGAAATTCACACGTTTGAGCGAGCGAATATAATGCAGTAATAAAATGCTCAACTGATTCGCCCTCTTCTTGTATTCTGGTATGGAACTTATAACGTTCGTAAATAACATTACGTGTTGGAACAAAGTGCTGTTCAAATTTTGTTTTAACTAAGTCAAAATCCTTCTTCTCTGCTTCTGTCATATTGAATGACGCTAAGATATCTTCAGATTGCGCACCCATAAGATATATTAAAGAGTTTACCTGTTCTTCTTTGTCTTTTGTTTTCAAACCTGACGCCGATCGAAATCGTTCGAATCGATCTATCCACTTACTCCAATCATCCGGCCGAAAGGAAAATTGTTCGGGGGCAGGAATCTGATACATTTTGAAGGCGTGTATTAAATCTGCCACCATGTATTGTTGTGAATGTTACGATATACCAGAAGACATTCAAACTATCTTTAATACGGGAACACAACCAAAACGCTACATACACAAAACACAAATCAATGTTGCTGTTGTAGAGAGTACATGATACAACTCAACTCAACTCGTTCTTGTAGTATTATCATCAATGTCTAAATAAATGTTTATTGTTTGCTTTATACTTAGCTCTGAGATTGTGTACTATTTACCGATATTTACATCAGGTTATGGGGCCCAGCATGCTTTATTTTGTGCAAAATTAGTACATGCCTCTTTAGAAATTAGGTGAAAAACGATTTGATCACAAATTGGAACTGATTCTTGGAATTGAAAGTTCGTTAGGCCTAAGTGTCATGTCGGATCTGAAGATTCAGATTGAAAAGCTAAGTGGTTCTCAGAACTGGAGCAAATGGAAATGGCAAATGCTGATGCAGTTTGAACAATATGAACTGACAGCGATAGTTGATGGAAGTTTAAAATGTCCCGGAACATCAGAAGCAGAAGTGAAGAAGCTGAGTGAATGGCGCCGAGACAACGCGAAAGCGGCATCGTTGATTGCTTGTTCTTTGAGTTCTGCTGTGGCTGATCTTGTAATTAACCATTCAAGTGCCAAAGAGATATGGGATAAACTTGTTAGTGTGTACGAGCAGAGCAGCATTCAGAGACTGAATCTTCTTATGACACAATTCTTCCAAGTCTGTAAAGATGAAGATGATAATGTTGCGACGCACGCCGCCAAGGTCGAAAGAATTTATACTGACATGAATAATGAATTAAAACGCATTGGTTCTGGATCAATTCCGGTTGAACTGTTACATGGTAAAATTCTACTTACTGTCGGCCCTGAATATCAAGAATTCAATAATGTGTGGGAATCGCTAGATGCTGAAAAACGTACAACGAATAATCTTGTTGAAAAGCTGTGCACAATAGAACAGCGTGTCAAATCTTCTGCAACAGTGGACTATGGTGCATTTTCAGCTCGAGCTCCTGTTGAGAAAAACGAAGCTAGTCGTGGTGCTTTTCCAAAAAGTAATGTCAGTCATTCAAAAAGTAATTTTGGAGCTGATGGAACGAAGAATAAGATAAAGTGCTTCAAATGTGGTGGTGGACATTTGTGTAAAGATTGTCCAAAGAAGAAGAAGTTTCCAAATAAGTATGTTTCTTCAAGAAACAACAAGGGAGCATTTACAGCATCTGTCGAAGGTACTCAGCCAGACATCTGGATCTGCGACTCGGGGGCTTCTCATCACATGACAGCAAACAAGCAGTACTTTGTAACTTATGAGCATTTTCCTGTACCAGTGGAGATTTCTCTTGCTGACAAGAACAAGATCTATGCATATGGGTCAGGCAGAATAAACATCAAAGTATGTATCCATGGAAAATGGTATGAAGCTCATATGGAAAATGTTTGGTATGTTCCAGATGTACGAAGACATCTTTTCTCTGTTCAACAAGCATCGAAGCACAATGTTGAAGTGAAAATGAATGACAGAAGTGTAGAGTTTCATCGAAATGGAGAACTTGTTGCAGTCGGCTCTTGGAAGGAGGGCACATACATTATGGCTATGCGTGTAGTAGTACCTGCATGTCCAGCTGAAATAAGTGTGGCAACAGCTTCTGAAACTTTACAACTGTGGCACGAGCGTTTGGGTCATCAGAACAAACGTCATGTTCGAAAAATATTGGATAAAATGGACATTCATGTGCCTTATGCTTCAACAAATGAGTTTTGTGATGGATGTGCTCTTGGTAAATCTCACAGAAAGCCTTTCAAACCACGACCCTACAGAGCTGAATCGGTGGGTGAAATAATTAATGCTGATGTTAATGGGCCCATGTCAACTGAGTCTTTGAATGGTGCAAAATATTTTGTGTGTTTTAAAGATGACTATAGCAAATTTCGTAAAATTTTCTTTCTTAAACATAAGAGTGAAGTCAGCTCTTGTCTGCGCATGTTTCTCAATGAAGCTGCTAATCTTGGCCATGTTGTGAAAGCATTGCGTTGTGATGGTGGAAGGGAATTTGACTGTGCTGAAGTTCGTCAAATTCTTGCTGATAAAGGTATTGCTCTAACGTTAAGTATTCCATATACACCGGAACAGAATGGTTCTGCGGAAAGGGAAAATAGAACGATTGTAGAACTTGCACGTTCTATGCTTGCAGTGTCTGAGCTCCCTCGATCATTGTGGGCTCATGCCTGTGAAACAGCAGTCTATCTGCTTAACCGAACTGGTGTATCTTCAGTAGAAAGTAAAAGTCCACATGAGCTCTGGACTGGCAAAGTAGTTCCTAGGTTGAATAACCTGCGAGTGTTTGGAACGGAGTGTTATGCACATATACCCAAGATCTTCAGACGCAAATTTGACAACAAAAGTGTCCCAGGTCATTTTGTGGGCTATGTAAATGATAAGGATGGTCATCAAATTTATGTGCCTTCTATGAATAAGATAATAAAATCTCGAGATGTGGATTTCAAGCCAGAAAGACTCTGTATAACTTCCATTTCAGTGGAGGAAATCTCTGAAGGATCACCTCAAGTGGAGGAAGACTTGGACACAGAAATGGAAAATTCAGTAGAAGACAGATCTTCAGATGTTCAAAGAGATGAGACAACAGTTCGACAGTCTGAAAGAAAGCGAGATGTGCCAGCTTGGATGAAAACAGGAGAATTTCTTTTTGCGAGTGCTGCAACAATAGATGAATCGGAAAACCTAACTACATACTCGGAAGCTGTTTCCTCTGACGAAAAGAACTTGTGGCTAGCTGCCATGAAAGAAGAAATAGATGCTCTACATGAGAATGAAACTTGGGAACTGGTCGACAAACCAATTGGTTCTAAAGTCATTAATTGCAGGTGGGTACTGCGAAAGAAATTTAAACCTGATGGAACTGTTGATCGATATCGTGCACGTCTGGTAGCTAAAGGCTATGCACAGAAAGCTGGTTTTGACTACGATGAAACATTCAGCCCTGTAGCACGATATGATACAGTAAGATCTGTTCTGTCTATAACTGCAAGAGAGCAATTGCATCTACAGCAGTTTGATGTAAAAACTGCATTTTTATATGGAACTCTTCAGGAGGAAGTGTTTATGCTGCAACCAGAGGGATTTGAAGACAATAGTGGGAAAGTTTGTAGGCTTCGAAAGAGCTTATACGGTCTTAAACAGGCTCCTCGCTGCTGGAACATGTGTTTTGTGGATTTCATGAAGAAACAGGGACTGAAAGCTAGTGATGCTGATCCATGTTTGTTTGTGAGACAACACGAAGGAGCAAAACTAATAGTTGTCATCTACGTCGATGATGGACTAGTTGTTGGGACTGATGAAGTTGAAGTGGAGGAGTTTATGTGTAAACTTCGTCAGTCATTCAAAATCACCACAGGCTCCATAAGTCAATTTCTCGGTATGAACATAACCAGACTGTCTGATGGTTCGGTTTTTGTGAATCAAAGTACCTATGCAAAAAAGGTGCTTTCAAAATTCAACATGGATACCTGCAATGCTGTATCAACACCGTCTGACAAAAGCTACATGTGTAGTAACAAAAATGATCCGGTGATAGGAGATGAAGTTCCTTATCGTCAAGCCGTGGGCAGCCTAATGTATTTGGCTATCGTAACAAGACCAGACTTGGCCTATGCTGTTAGCGCTGTGTCAGAGAGTCTGGAAAATCCTAAGTCTTCAGATTGGTGTGCCGTCAAGAGGATTTTAAAGTACATAAAAGGAACTCTTGAATTTGGATTGCTCTATCAGGGAAATGAGCAGTCGGAGGATTTGAAAGCATATAGTGATGCAGACTTTGCTGGGGATATTAAGAAAAGACGTTCAAGATCAGGAGTAGTGACTAAGTTTTCAGGTGCTGCTATAAGTTGGTTGAGCCAAAAGCAACGAAGTGTAGTTCTATCAACCACAGAAGCAGAATACATTGCTGCGAGTAAAGCTGCAAAAGAAGCGATTTGGCTAAAGCGACTTTTTAGGGACATAGTTGACATCAAGGACTGTCCTTCTCTTTTCGTTGACAATGCTAGTGCAGTGAAGTTAGCTCGAAATCCTGAGTTTCACAAGAGATCGAAACACATCGAGGTCCGTTACCATTTTGTTCGAGAAAAGGTTCTCGAAGGTGAACTTAACATCGTTCATGTCCCAGGAGAAGACCAAATAGCAGATATCATGACTAAACCCTTGCCTGTTGCAAGGTTTACTAAACTAAGAAAAATGTTGGGATTGACTTCTATATCTTAATGTGTTTTCTATGTTCTAATGATGTGTGAGCTGTGACATGTGGAGGAAGTGTTGTAGAGAGTACATGATACAACTCAACTCAACTCGTTCTTGTAGTATTATCATCAATGTCTAAATAAATGTTTATTGTTTGCTTTATACTTAGCTCTGAGATTGTGTACTATTTACCGATATTTACATCAGTTGCCATCCGGCAATACTTAATCTTTTGACATAAGATCAATTACATTGATATCGATTACATCACATAAACTTAGAAGTTACGACTGTAAAGCTAAAGCTTCCCTGACTCCATTTGAAAAGAACATTTATTATGTTGAGACAAAAGTTAAACATTGATGAAAAGGTTAAAAACTGACATGTTATGTAACATATGCAAAATGTTATCAAATGGATGGCGTTGCAGAAACAGAGCCATTATATTACCATTTCACTTTGCCGCACATTCCCCTATATATATATATATATACATAAAACAAACTTACATTTATTAAAATTATTTATGAAAAATAAAGAGTAAAACAGTTTGCGCAAACTTTTAAATGATTAGATGAAATTATTTTAAGTTTAATAGAATACTGAAAACAGAATAAGGGCATACCATTGAGTTATGGGAAGCAAAGACAGGCATTTCTGCGCACGTAATATTAATTGAAGAAAAGCTTTTGTTTTCTATACTTGACTTATTCATTTCACAGCCTGGAATGTGAGTATATACATTTACTTGCTCTTTTAGGACTCCACTAAAACGGAAATTCATGCTTGCTTAAATGAACTATTAAATAATATACAGGAATAATAAGAGTTCAGATTTGATGTGTTAAGTAAATCACACACAAATGAAATAAACAAAGGAAAAGCATTAACGAATTAAAATAGCTCAGAGCAACAAGAATTGCAATAAAGTCGGTGCTTTGCTTTAACGCTAGCGCATGCGTAGAGTCAAACATATTCTTGCCTACCTCATTGGATGAATCAACAATAGGATAAGGAAGAGGATAAAGAGATGGTGACTGAGCCAAAATAAATCATAACTTATGTTCCTAGAAGAATAAATAATTTCAGATTATAAAAACAGTTGAAATAGAAGTTAAACTACAGTGCATATGCATTGTTAAACAATTATATTTACTTATCCGTATTATCGTTTATGTAAGGATTCATACAATTGTTTAGACTTAAGTGAGACACACTTAGCAGTTAATGAATACAAAAACACAAAATACAGCATTTAGTAAAACATAAACACATCTTCAGAAAATGCTCATATTAAAAAAAAAAAAAAAATGCTTGAAGCAATAAAATAAAACAGATATTTTGGTTTTCAATACTTTACGAGCACGGATTACTTAAAGCTTTATAATTTTGGTAGGCTTGCTTAATATGTAAATGTAAATATTATTGCATGTACGAAATCATATGATAATTAAAAGCAACAATTATTACAATCGCAAAAATCTTACGCTTCATTCTTTTTCACTCTGACTCGATTCGTCAGTATTGAGTACAATTGAACAATGGTAGTGAGCTGTAGGCATCATAGTTGAAAATAAGGTAATTTTCTGAAAACTTTCATGCAGTTATTCTTTGGTGACACTGGGTTTCTTTTTTTTTTTTCGTTTTTAGTATAAAACACCTATCTTCCACATATGTCACGAAAATCACGAATAGATCACGGAAAACCGGTCCCCTCTAAATACATTGGATATACGGTATACCACAGGAAATCCGGCATCCGAACCACTGCACGAAATACACAGTCATCCGCCTTGTCAAATTTGATTTTTAAAACTTAATTTAAAATGTTTTGAAAATATATATGTGAATTGCAAACTTTTTACGTATTTGGAAGCTGTGGGATGATTAAAATTATGTATCGAATTTACAAAATTCAAAGATCAGAGCCGGATACCCAGTTCGTATACGTCTTACAGGGGCTACCGGATATCGATATCCGGCAAAATCAATACCCAATGCATCATTGAACGGTCAAGAAAAAGTTCCGGAATTCCACTTTGGGATCATCATTCATAAATGATGACGCGCTTTGAGAGGGCTCTTGAAATTGTTACAAGGAGAGGGGTAACAAGAAGTGTAACATCATGCTTATGCAACATAGCGTGGCATGTGACAAAGGGGGGAATGGGATATGTTGAAGAGTGACATTTTGTGAAAAAGGGGGAGGGGGTCAAATATATGGGGAATAAGCGTGGCATCATTTGTGGACGGCCCCTTTTGAAAATGTGTAGACTCTACAAAGATATCAGTGTTTATTTTCGACGTTTTTACTATAACGTATTTGCAATTTCGGAACAGGTAGCCGTAGCAGTCGTATCAAAATTGCTATCTGAGATTGCGAGACGAGAAACTTATGTTTAAAGCAGCATAAACAAACATAGTCTTAAAATGCAGTTTATAATTTTATTATTTAAAAGTTTGGTTTCGTCAAGAAAAAATTAACTTTTGTTGTGGAATACGAGATTATGGAGCAGCAATGGAAGTAATCAGTTGATTTAATCACATCATCATCTATTTCTCCCCCCAATCACTTCTAGCAAGATTTTTCATTTGAAGAAATATTTTATTCAACTTCATGAAAAAATGCAATAGCTTATTGAAAAATTTAATCCTCCTACTATCTCACACACACTGATGAGTGCGTGAAATGTGAATAAAATGGGAACACTCTTCACATGGAAATACGCTCCCTGAGCGACATACTGACCTACCGTCAACGCGGCCAACTACAACACAAAGCCACAGAACTCCAAAATCACATGACTTATCAGTCTTATCCAGAAATAAGCCAGGAACTCTAACTACATTAGTTCCACGTGTTTACGCAAGCAAGGAGTAAACCAGGTGATCAAATAGTTCTCCAGCCATTCTTGGAGCTTGCCATGCTAGATGAATGTTGGTAGGCGCTTTATGCTAAAAATTTGAAAGCTTGAGTAATTAGTTCAGGCTCCTCAGCGGCTTGCTGACGATTTAATTAACTTGTTTAAATTTTATCTTTTCTCACATGGTTCCTTCCCTGTCAAAGCAACAAAGCACTCAACCTGACTACTTAGATTTTCATAAAACTATCAGAAAGCACGCTTTGTCATCTTAAATTTATACATAATTTTTAAAAATGTAATGTGTTTTAAATTGTAGACTTAAAATAAAAACTTACGCTAAAATTTTCCCGTAAGTTTTGAGTTTTTAAGAAACTATTTAGTTGGTTGCGCAAAGTCGTAGAAAATACAATAAACTTCTATAAGCAATAACGACCCAGAACACACAAAAACTTCCAATTACGGGTTCGCTTAACTTTCTACGATTTTGCGCAAGCAATTAAAATAACGGTCTAAATCGCAATCTTACAGAATATTTTTCATACTTTAGTTTTATATATTATGTAAAAGCACTTTGTAATAAATTTAGTTTTAAACATACGTTTAATATTATTTAGTAAGAACTTTTCGTAAAACCCAAAGAAACCCAATTAACTATAAGAGTTAATATTTCAACTATTTTTATTTCCAGTAAAGCAAATCTTGCAGTAGGGAATATTTCTTATGGAAAAATGTTTCAAAGTTTCAATTACGTTTACTGAGTTAAATGAAATTTAAACATTACCTCATATGCTTAATGGCTGCTGCAGTTAGGATAAAAAGAATTACAATCATTAATATTCCAGTAACTCCAGGAACTGTAAAAATAAACGTTTGTCATTATATTTTTACTTACATGACAGTGGTAAGATTCACCAAAAATATAATGCTCATAAAAAAGATAATAAAGAATACTGACCTGTTCCAGTGATTATGTTCAAAGGG
The DNA here is from genome assembly GCA_038502835.1 of Octonoba sinensis. Classification (NCBI taxonomy): domain Eukaryota; kingdom Metazoa; phylum Arthropoda; class Arachnida; order Araneae; family Uloboridae; genus Octonoba; species Octonoba sinensis. The sequence goes on along the minus strand of CM076598.1, from coordinate 191,172,443 downwards.
TCCTATAGAGGGTAGAACAGCACACAATAAAACACTAACATTTAAAATGAAAACATACAATTATGAAGCACAGTAGAGCTGGTATTTAACTAAGAGCTGGAGCAGTGATAGTGCTCGGGGAATCTGGTTAAATTCATTTTTCAAGATCAATTTTAATTTTAAAAGTTTATTTTATAGATGAAGTGTTAATATCATACCATTGACAGTTTCACTTTCTTAAATGAAAATACCATGTTGCTGTTTAACCTGTTCTTTGTTTTTGACACACCTCAAAGTCAAAACAGTTGAGTAACTTTAAAACAGTACGGTAGGTAGGGGCAAAATTTGGCATGAGGTAAAAGTTTCCACGTTTAAAAAAAAAAATGGGGAAATGTGGTGGAAATTTAACTGGCCATCGAGAGATACCAATTAAATTTCCGGGGGGACTGTTGCTTTTATCCAGGCTCGCGCAGCGCCAGGCACGAAGGCCGTTTTGCTTAACATAAAAAGCGATTGACAAAAGAAAAAAAAAAGACTACTTTTTTGGGAGTACTATCCATAAGCTAAAATTTCTAGGGACTGTTGTTCTTGTTCAAAAGATGTTTTTTCCCCGCTGTTGCTTTTTACTTATAGAGTTTTTATTGGGACTGTTGAGATTTTTTCTTAAGTTTCCTTCATTTTAATAAAGGATTCAAGGGATTTTTGACCTTATACTTCTTGGAAATTTTATGTGGACTGTTAGCGTTATTTCCGAACTGTTATCTTTATTCTGTTAGGGATTTTTAGGGATTATTGCTCTTATGCTTATTGGGATTTGAATATGTGCCACGTGACATCACTTTTTTTCAATACTTGAGATAGCCCGTGTAACGCCGGGCGACGCCGCAAGTAGTTTTATGAAAATTCATGGCATTCTAATTACACCGAGCTAAGAAAATGAGGTGAATGGGTTTTTGCCATTCTTGGCAAAATCTTTCGCAATTTTCGAGTGCTCGTAGACAATACTAAAAAGTCTGAAAAGTTTTTGTTCCGTTATTTAGTTCTTTAAATGCTTTTCTATATCTGTTGAATGTGTGTCTGCGTACGTATCCATATTCATCATGGGCAATAATTTTCTAATTATGATTAGAAAGGAATTTTGAAACTAGAGCCTTGCTGTAATCAATCATTAATTAAAATTTAAAAAAATATATGTTTAAATTTTTGTACAACTTTTTAAATTAGTTAAAAAATAATCAGAATAAAAATTTTTAGCAATATAGAATAAAAGTTAGAATGGAATTGACAGGCTGAAAATTAGTTGAATTTTAATGAGCAGCATTATCGGAATAAAAGTACAAAAATTCAAAATGGGCAATTAAGACAAAACAATAATATATAGAAACAAAATAAAACCAGCTTAATTTTTATCAAACATCTAAGGCGTGTTTAAAAGGGATCTAAAAGTTTTCCTACGCTCTGAAAATTCAAAACTACACATTTTAAATCAGGTTTTTAAGTTCTAATACTTCAATTTAGTTTATACTAAAATATGCGTAAAGGGGAAAAATTAATGTAAAAAGCACAAATTGTAAAAACAATACTACGAGGATGATCAGAAAAAATACTTACAAACCGGAGCATTTGAAAACTACATATTGTGGAGAAATTTCGTTTCTCCTGAGTCTAGACAGATAGTGCTATTTGTCATACGGGTGCTATTTGCTCAGACGGTTCAGGACGATCGAAATGGCTTAACGCTTAGGAAATTGGGCTCGTGTAGAAATGCAAACAGTGATTCGATTTTCATGGGCGAAGAATGTGTCCGCATCTGAAAGAGTGACAGTCTGATATGTTGAGGGAAGGTGTCATCCTCCTGCATGACAATACCCGCCCCCCCCCCCCAGGCCCCGTACTGATAAAGCAACGTAAGAATTGTTGCGACGGTTTAGGTGTGAAATCTGGAGTCACCCCCATACAGCCCAGATTTGGCACCCAGTGACTATTTCCTGTTTCCGAGGTTGAAGGAGCACTTATTCAGCACACGGTTCTCTTCAGACAGCGGTGTGAAAATATCTGCCGACTACTGGCTCAATGTACAGGGACCTGATTTCTACCAAGACGGGTTCAACTAGTTCTAAGTTCTGATAAATGCCTAAACAGATTTGGTGATCATGGGGAAAAGTGATAGGAACGTATGCCTCTTAATTCCCTTTTGTATTTTCTGTCTATTGTTAATAAATATTTCGTTATTTGACTTGTAACCTTTTCGTTGATCACCCCTCGTACAAAAGTATTGTTTTGACAATTTGTGCTTTGTAGTTTGTTGCTGTTGATTTTTTTCTTATACTCATATATTTTAAATTTATTCATTTCTGTATGTAGAAAATGTAGGTAAAGAAACATTCTTCCTTGTTTACATTTTTTTTTCCCGAGTATTCTGACTAGGCGAGCTAATGAAGCATAAGAAAGCGGCTCAACCTCCTCTAAGCATTCCTCTAAATCCAGTTATATAATAACATCTTATCCCTTTTGGAAAAACATTTTTTATGTACAGTAAAACCCCTTTATAGCGAATATACCAGCGGAACAAAACTATTTATCTGTAACAGATAGGTGACGGCAAAAGACAGGTTTTTTTTTCTTAGGATTAATGATTTGCTGCCGGGGAATTAAAAACCGAGGGGTGTCCGCATTTGCGGGGTGTCCATTTGGAGGAGTTTTACTGCATGTAATTTCGAAACATGTTTTCTGAGGCTGAGGAAACTTGAATCCATCAAAACTTCATATATTTCAGCAAATATAGCATAATTTCGTAAACAACATTTAGAGAAACATTCATGGTAACATAAAAGCCATAAGCGGACATTACCTCTCCTTGAAAGTTGGCAGCATTAATATCTTTGAAGTTTCTATTATAATGACTTGAAAAGTTTAATGCATTAACAACATGGGCAAAGGTATGAAAATCTGTAACATAAAACAAAATTGAAAATAAATAAATAAAATAAAAAACTCAAAACGTATTCTTTAGATCAAAACTTTAATAAACATGAATTTTTTAAATGAAAAACTAATTTTATACCATTGTGTAAAGAGCATAAACTGTGCTCATTTAAGTGATTTCAGCCCTTTAAATATAAGAATACATATCGAGACTAATATTTCCTAGCTGAATTGGAAAATACCTAGACATAAATTTTTCATAAAGAAGGCTTATCATTGGAAACAAAAATTCCTATGTGGTCCCCAATCGCCATTGGTATATTTGAAAGTAGTTTAAAAGAGGAAAAATGCGTCTTTTAAATAAATAAAATAATATAGATCACAAATATAAGCAATAATTTATGGGTCTTTCAAAAAATTACTAAGACCCCTCAAATACCAGCCAATTTCCATTTCAATAAAGCTATACCATACTTGAACAAAGTTAAAACTACGTAAACGAATCTCAAGATAAAAATTTTCAAACTGCTCCCAGCCTCTTGAGAAACTACAACAAGTTATTTTTAAGTTATATTGAATAAAGTACTTATATTAGTGAGCCTGCTAAAACTAAGAGGTTGTGATTGCTTAAAAGACGGGAAGTGAATTGAAATATTTGAAATTATAGATTTGTTCAAGCCTTCTAAATATGCATTGTTAATCTGGTAACCCAAAGCTCTGTTTCACAAATTCTGTTTATGGCTGTTGAAATATTTAAAATTTTACTGTTAAAAAAATCATGCCATTTCATTAAAATTTTATGCAACTTATACAATACAGGTAACTCTCCTAACAAGGGAGTCATACAGGCAACATCGTTGGTAGGTTCGTAGAAAACGTAGTAAGGAATCGTGTTATGTCAGATCCAAAGTCCGTTCAAAACGGTTTCGAACATTCAATAAAGGCAAACTTTTGTTCTTTTTTTTTAAATTCCAGCAGCTTTATTTTTATTAAACATATAAAAGTATGCCTAAAACATTACTTTTTGGCCTTAACTGTACGTAATATGAATTTCTTCCTCATCGTTGCTCATGTTTTCATACGAGAGCATCGATTTGGGATGAGAGATTTTCGCAATTCTAAAAATTAGTGTATAATTAATCATTTAATAAATTACAAATACCATTGAAGTAGACTATTAAGTTCGAATTGCGAACATCAACTTTATTTTATGTTTCAGGAAATTACACTCCTTTTATTTCTAAGCATATTATAACATTGACACGTAGAAGCTATAAACATCGTCGCTTTACGCCTAAATGTAAACCAAAATATATAATTAAAAAATTTTCTAATTTAAATTTTTAAACATTAAATGAGAGAAATTTATGGAGATGACATACTTATGGAGATTACATATGATTGCACTTTTTGAAAGTGCATTACATGCACTTTCAAGAATCATTATAATTTTGCTTGCTGTTTAAAGGGGCTTTCCATTTTGTATAAGAAACAAATGCAAGCAGGATTTTGTTATAATACACTATTAGAGTTACCAACACGTTACAATACATGCGAAATGTTTACATTTCATTACATTTGGGATCGGTAAGTCTTATAATTTTTCTAAAATATTTAAGTAAAGAAAAATTGTATAACATACAGCCTGCGAAAAGAATGGTAAATGCACAGATGATGTGGAATTTTTTACTGGCATCAATCCAGTCTACAACATACTTGGCCGATACCTAGAAATAGACGACATATAAAAATAAAAAAAAAACAGTCAGAGCTATTTTTTACATAAATATGTGCATAATCTCACTAACTAAATGAACGGAGCTTATGACCCCTCCCTCTGTCTAAAAATGGAAACTGCAGATTCAGAGCCTATAAATTATCATATCATCAGATTAATTGTAAAAAAGCGTTAGCACCACCTACTGTTCTTTACAAAAAACAGAAGTTAATGATGCAATGTTTTTTTATGCCGTTGTCAGTTCTGCAGAGTTTGACTGAATGTATTCTTTAATAGGGGAAAAAGCCCAAAGAAAGATGAGCCATGTTTGGACGTAATACTTCGGAAATTGATTTTGTTTTTCATATGTGTCCTGAAAAATTTAATCATTTGCAGTTAAGAGATTTTACATTTAAAGTGATCATACCCAGAGTTCAAGACTAAGTTAGTTGCTATTTTAACAATGTAATCAAAGAATTATCAAGAAACTATAACAATGTACTGTGTTTTGAGTAAAATCAAATATAATTATCTTCGTGAAAATATTTTTATGTATCTTCAACCGTCCTTTTAAAATATTGTTAGGAAAAGGATGGTGAATGGAACCATTGTTATTCGTACTTGCTTAAGTGCCAACGCTAGAACAGAGAAAAAAAAAAAAAAAAAAAAGAACTATTGAACGAAGAGCAAAATAATACGAAGGATAATTTAGTTTACTACAATTTGGCGATTAAAATTTACTGATAGAAAAATACGTGGCAGTTATATCAATTCGTTCATTTTCACAATCTGAAATTAACCGACATTGGTTTCAAATAACTATTATCATGCTAACAAGTAATAGAATACAACTATTATATTACTTATTTTTTTATAAAAAAAATCGCTAAAATACTTTTCTTTAATATGTTTTCAGCATAAAATATTTTGAATTACTTAAGGTTCTACTACTCCTTTGAATCTAAAGTAAACGTGAGAAAAATATATTTCTTTCTTAGTTAGGATAAACTTCCGTTGATAGAAAAATGTGCTTTCTTTTCATTTCGTACTAAAGATGTTCCACTGCATTATGGGTACATAGATAGGCTTGCTATACGTCCCGGTTTGACCGGGAGAGTCCCGGTATTTTGCTCTTGTCCCGATTTCCCGCCCAGTTTTATCAATGTCCCGGAAACGGCTGTAAGATGTAAAATGTAATGAGTTTATGTTTTTAAGTATCTTTTATGAAGACATTAAGAATCTCTAAGATGACAGAGCATTAATGAGGGAGTCCACTGCAAGAGCATTGATTGTATGTAAAATAAACTTTGGCGTTTTCTTTGCTCTGACTTTTATGAAAAAGTCAAGCTTAACAAAGACATCTTGAAAAAAGTACATTCAAGTCAGAAATATGAGTGGGTTGAAAACAAAGAATAACATTGTTGACTTATTAATTGCTTTTTTAGTTTGACAAAAATGTTTTTTTTAAATTTTTTTTGTAGTTAGACAAAAAGTTGTAATTAAAAAAAAAGACTTAGTAATTAATTGTTCAATTAAACAATTTTATGAAGTATTTTAAACTTTATTTTATAAACACTTCTTTCTAGATGGTAGACCAGAAAAAATTCTCATTAAAAGGGAAAAAAAATCTTTTTAAGTAAATTATGTAGCAAAAATTCCTTATTTTTAAAAGGTGGGTAGACAAACAATTTAGGGTTCCAGATTCCCCATTCCCGTTACTTGCGAAGCTTAAAAAAATGCTTACAACTCACCATTTATTTATTTTTTAATTTCCCCGGACACATCCCCCCGCTACTGGGGGTATTAGATACCTATATTCCTATATTAATGCGTCCCGGTTTCACTAACCAAAAATATGGCAAGCCTATATATAGACATTCAATGTTAATACGTTCTACTAGCTGCGTCACCCGGCTTTACAAGGGCTATCTGGAGTATTGAAAAAAGTGATATCACGTGGCACATGTTCAAATCCCCATCGGAATAAGAACAACAATCCCTAAAAATCCCTAACAGAATAAATATATCATTTCTGAAATAACGTCCATGTAAAATTTCTAAGACGTATAAGGTCAAAAGTCTCTTGAATCCTTTATTAGAATAAAGAAAACTTACGAAATAAAATTAACAGTCCCTCGTGGCACATGTTCAATTCCCCATAAGAATAAGAACAGCATTCCCTAAAAATCCCTAACATAATAAAGATAACTGTTCTGAAATAACGCCAACAGTCCATTAAAAATTTCTAAGACGTTTTAGGTCAAAAGTCCCTTGAATCTTTTACTAGAATGAAGGAAACTTCCGAAATAATGTCAACGGTCCCAATAAAAACCCTATTAGTAAAAAGCAAGAACAGGAAAAAAAAGCCTCTTTTGAATAAGAAAAACAGTCCCTAGAAATCTTAGCTTGAGTAAGAATAATACTCCCAAAAAAGTCGAGTCTTTTCTTTTTCCGCCAATCTATTTTTATGCTAATCAACGGCCTTCGCGCCCGGCGCTGCTCGATCCTGAATAAGAGCAATAGTCCCTAAAACTCATAGATTGAGTAATTAGAATTCTCCCCCAAAAGTAGTATTTTTTGGTTTTCGATTTTTGTTAAGAAACCGCTGTCACGCAAGGCTCTGCGCGAGCTTAAATACATTGAAATTGTATTTAAGCTCGCGCATTGGCTATACGGCATTGAAATTCTTTATCTATCCATAGACAGACATACAGACCCGGACCGACATTAATAGAGAAATTCTAAAAATGCGCATTAGAATAAGGGCAATTAATTATCCCTTTGAATCCTTTTTCGATTTTACACCATTTGCGCTCCTTATTATCTATCCATACACAGACATACAGACCGATATTAATAACAGAGAAATTCTAAAAATTCGCATTATAATAAGAACAATTAACTATCCCTTTCAGTCCTTTGTCGATCTTACACCATTTGCTTTTTATGCATTCAGAATAATTAAAACCATCTTTTTTAAAAAAAAAACTGTCGATCGGCTGTCTGAAGCAAGGAATAAAATTTAAATCATTTAAAAAGAAAGAATAGATCAATTTTTAAAAAGACATTTTAAAATCAAGGAAAAAAAATGGAACACAACTATTTACCAAAAATAAAAGCAAATTAATGTGCGACACAAGAACTACTGTAACTTAAAAATCAGTTACGTCAAATTATATATATTTCATTAAATAAATACATATGAAGAAAAAGTATCGCAAAAATATACAAATTAAATTTACATTACTTTAGATCTAATGTAATCACACTCTATATAATATCCAGGACTAGACACTCTATATAATATCCAGGACATGATAATTCGATGCTTTTCAAAACAAATTTTTTAACGAAACTGAAAAAGGACCGCTGCCACTCTAAGAAATATATAAAAAGCGCAGACGATATATAAATTAAAAAGGAAAAAGGATTAAAAGCAAAATGAAAAAAATTTAAATCCTTTGCTCCTCAAATTGTTAAAAACGTACTGTCTGAATACCAAATACGAATAGACAAAATGGCAACAATACGAATAAAATCAAAAATAAATGAGCGCTTTCATCAATCGTTTGCGGGAAAAAAAATCAAAAGCTAATTACCGTGAAAAAATAATTTCTAACTGCAGAGAAAAATGGGCATAACTTCCGTTCTATATAAGGTAGAAGCTCAAAACAAACTCCATCTTTTGCAGAAAAATAAGACCTTTCGATCGGTATAAATACTTTGAATATGCGAGCATTTTTCATCTCCAAATCGTCAAAAGAGTGATAATTGCGTTTTGATTAATATCTTCGTTAATTAAAGCCCCACGTGATGAGAGCGGGCGGCGATACGTCTTCCCCGGAAAATTTCCGAATCCGACCGATGCCGGTCTCGACATCGTATCACCAGCCGTTCTCGAGGAAATGAGGTGACAAACAGACACACCAGTGGCGTAGCTAAGTGGGGGCGGTGGGGGTTCCCCGCCCCGGGTGTCACCCATTCAGAGGTGACACCCAGCCACGACGGAGGGAAAAGAAACCTTTTAAAGATTCATAGAATAAAATAAAAAAAAATATTTTAAATTGGATATATTGTTCTTTTCTATTTTAAACTGAGCAAACCGTTGCCTTCAACAAGCACTTTAAATATTATGAAGCTCATGATACGGTGTTATTCTTTTTCCAGACTACGATTTTTTAAAAAGTTTATTTAATATATTTCATTAAAACGCATACTTCACGCTTACATTTTTTTTTTTTTTTTGGAGAGGGAGTGGGGGAGTGATCTTTTCGACGGGGCGACATCATCACCACCCCGGGTGTCACCCATGCTAGATACGCCATTGAGACAGACGCGGGCAGATTTTAATAGTACAGATTTTAGAATGCTTTCTTTACCTTTGAGCCAAACACTCGTATATAAGTTGTGAAACTGCGGGACACGGGAATGATGACCATGAAACAACTTATATTTACCACAGATGCTGAGGCTCGTGAAAGAAAAAGGCTCACCTGAAAATAAAAGAAAGGGATTTTTAACAACAAAAAATCTTTTATTAGATGAATGGGGGAGGGGGAGCTAAGTTTCCAGAATTACTATTAAAATTAGTAATTACATTAATTTAAGATCTCAAAAAAATATTTTTAGGTACTTGACTTCATGTAAAACAAATAGCAAATTTTAAAAACGAATTTTTTAGAGGAAAAATAAGTAAGTTATTTAAGCATAAAAATTAATTAACATTTTATGTCATATTTGGCTACTTAAAACAATAATGCCCACACAACATTACATAATCCAAAATGTTTTCAACCTCAAATAAGCGATTGTACTTCGCAACCTAATTTACATCAGTTTCAATGATTGTTTTCAACCACCTTGATGCTAAAATGTAAATAATTATTTTTTCCCCACAAAGACTGCATATAACTTTAAAAAATCAAAGCGGTATTCCCAAACGTGCAATGAAGATTGCATGCAGTAATTACGTTGAAGGCAAATATTCGGAGTTGTGCCCCCAAAAGCAGCTGTCTTGGCAACACATTTCACATCCTTAAACCCCGAGAAAGGAACTCTTTATTACTCCCCCGAAACACATGAATGTAATTCTCATTACAAATTAGTTCTGGACCAAGCTGCAAATTTGCTATTCTACATTTCGAATGCAATATTTTAATTTAAAATAGCAAATTACATATACAGTTGAACTTTCTTAATACGAACACGGTTACTACGAAATCACGGCTAAAACGAACATTTTATTCATTAAGTTTGGTTTACTATTTAATTACACTAAACGCATATTACGAAGGCTAAAATACAAATTTCGGCTAAGACGAACAAAATTTCAGACCTATTCCCGAAAAATTTTGTCGATTGCATATAATTATTGTTTTTTTATAGAAATTGTTGGTTATTTCGAGTCATTGTTAACCACCTAAAAACAACTAACCACGATCCTTTCCAATATTGTTAAATTTTAAAAGGTAAGTTCACTTTTTTCTCAATGTACTAGTAAGATTTAAAAGTATTTGAGTAAAAATAAATCATTTGTTTTCACTACCTATTTAACTTTTTACTATATACTAGTCGACCCGTGAGGAATTCCGCATTCATTTGGGAGAAAGGGCATTATGAAGAATAGAAAAAAGGCAAAAGGATTTTGGTACAAAAGAAGACATGTAATTGAACACATCAGTACAAATAGCTGTTACAATTTTTCCCCCCACTATTGTTTAGACATTCAAAATAATAAAATAATCACAATAATAATGATAATTATTTTTATTAGTAATATTCATTGCATTAAAGTACACTAACGAAAAAGTTCCATTACCTAAAATATATATTTAAAAAATATATTCTTAAAGTAATTTTTTAAATTTACTGCATGAAAATGAAAACACCAAATAAAATATAAAAGAGCCCTTTTTATATTTAATTTATCAAAAATCAACGGTCCAGCAAAACAATTAATTGGAGAAAACGTAAAAGAAACGCGGAACTCGAACCACGGATGTTGGGTATAGCAGCCTCGCGCTCTAACCGTTCGGCCACTCGGCCTGTGGTTAGAGCGCCCCCCCCCCCCCCCCCACACAACACCAATATGGGATCCATTAAAGGACCTTTTCTTAAATGATTTTAAGTTTCAAATTTAAGAGCAGTGGTATATATAATTGTATATAAGGAAAGCTTTAAAATGATGCCTCATTCATGAAATTTGATGAATTACTAAAGAAGTTATGGCGTACCGACCAAAAAAAAAAGCCTTGAGAAATAATATACATGATAATAGTACTATTAATTTTTTTTTAAAATATAAACATGCATTTCTAATACTTTTTTTTACACAGTATTACTTATTCACGGTTGTTACGAATAACGGTTAATATGAACAAATTCACGAATTTTTGGCATTTCGTATTAAGCGAGTTCAACTGTGTGTTTATTCCTAAACAGCTTAAGGGGAATGCTGAACAAAAAGCTAATTGTATCAATTGATATTTATATATTTGACGGACTTAAGATCATTTTCGTTTGAATTGGCACAATTTATATTGACGGACATTTACTGTAACTCTAGCTATTGTCCTTGAGCAACAAAGTAGCCAAGAAAATGTCTACTGAATTAACTCGGATTATAAAGCTTAGTGGATAGATCATTCTTTGATGCGATCAGTTTTCTCTGCAATAGCGAAACCGTCCGTCCACCTCGATATTGTAATCACATACAGACATAAGAAAAGGAATAAGATATATCAAGTTTTATTCAACTAGATCAAATTTTATCAGCATTTTCTTAGTGTCGCCTCATTTTTTATGTCATTTGTTGCTCAGTACGTTAAGCAATGTTTAATCGAATCTAAAACGCTTATTTTATTACAAAATCTATCAAGTACTTTGAGGAGTAAAAAATTGCAGGAGGGGTCTCGGTATTAAATTATTGATATTAAAATTGTTATAAGTTTATTTCGAACAGGTATTGAGAGGAAAAAAAAAAACCGAAACAGTTTTAATTACTCAGCTATCATGCACTCTAGAAAAACAAGTTAGGTGTCAATCGACATCGATTAATATCTTCTTTTATATTATTGAACTGTCATTTCGATATGGGGTCGCGTTACTTACTTATTGAAATTAACACTACCTTCAAAAGCCTAATTGAAATGCTCTATTTTTGACAGCATAATTGAATTCAACGTGCCCAGTTAGCCTAAATACCGAATTTGAGTACATTCTGACCTTACCAGGAGATATTGACAAAGGGATCATCATTATTTTCAACATGCTAATTTACAGATCGAAGTTCATGAAACTATGAAAATGAAAACAAGCATTTTGATATTTTAAGGAGGTGAAAGTTATATTATTCGTTATAATGTGTAAGTTTTAGGTAACTCCTTATGAAATATTATAGTTTTGTTAAGATTTACTTTTCATAAAAGGTGCAAATTTGTACATTCAACATTGGAATACAGCCCCTAAAGCGCCAGAAAAATGTATTTTTAAGCACAGCAAAAAAAAAAAAAAAAGTTAAATATTTTTAGCTGAAATTTTGGATATCCATATGAAAGTTTCTCCAGATTAATTTTCATTGAAATATTATAGTAGTGCTTCAGAACAATATTTTTCCAAACATAAATTTAATAATTCCTAAAAAATATTAAATTAATATTTTTAGTGACATAAAACAGGTTTTTATTAATGGATTTGTTCATAGCTTCATACTAAAAAACAAACAGTGCCGTAATCATGTTAGTTTAAACATTATGAGGAAAATATCAAAGAAAGTTTTAACATATTAAGTAATGTTGTTGTTTTTCAAATGGGCAGGCGTATATTGGTTCCGAACCATTGCAGACCTAGTTGCGTTCCCAGAGATTAGTACCAACTCTTTCAGCGGCACCACTATGAGTGTGGAATTGCCGCAATTTCTTTTTGACGCCCAGTTTCTTCCTTGATGGCGGCTCCTGAGCTCTAATTGATGCAAACTGCACTAGGAATTTTATTTAGCCGAGAGTATCCACGCCAAACGGTTTCTCAGGGGATCTTTAACATGCCGCATAATCATACGACATGAGCGCTGTCGATTTTCTGCATCTTGAAAATCCACCGACTTGAGCCAGGTTTGATCCTGCGAACTTTGGTTTTACGAGGCCTGCGCCTTACCACTTACGCCACCCTGCCGGTACATATTACGTAATGAATTTTTCTTAATTGCGAATCAGCGGCTGAACAAAAATTACACGGAAGTTGGCATATAAAGTTAAATTTTAGTGCTGATTAAAAGTCTGTGATAAGAAGTGGGTGTTACCGTTTGAAATTTTAAAGTTGATGTTCGATCCAAAATGAAGACAATACCTTAGCAAAAATTTAGCTGTTCTTTTATACTGCACATTATTCCTGATAAATTTACACATTTCATGTGCCTCTAGTGTAAATAGTACTAAAATGAGAAAGAGTTTTTCTTTTATTTCTTTATTTGGCTTTTTTCAAGACTACCATAAGAAATTTTACTTACGCCCAACATTTCTCGCACGTAAAAATATTTGGTGTCTGTCATGTGCCTTATGTAGGATGATGAAAACACATACGTGATGATGATGAGCCATATAACCTGAAATAGAAAATTTGTAAAATATGAATATCGCAATAAATAAAATAATTTATGGTTTAAATTAATAATTTTATTTTCGTGTTACATTTGCAAGATTTAACTAAGGAAATCAAAATATTCTTTTTTCACCTTAACATGGTGTTTTCTAACTTTTTTGAAGTAGCAATATTTCACCCAAGGATGTAAATTAATAATCTACTTTTCTACTGTTTTACAACTTCTTAGGAAAAACTTTGCCTTCAGTTTTACTATTTTGGAACTTTTAAATATATACTGCAATAATTGACTTATTTTAGAATAATACCCGACGTTTTCACGAAAAACAGAAAGGAGTGATAAGGGGTCCACGGGAGGAAAAAATTGGGAGCCTATGATCTAAATATATTTCAATACAATTGTAATGTTAGAAAAAATTATTAGATTCAGATTGGTATTCTTGTTTAATCACTCGAATAGTTTTTTTTATTTTAAGTACATTTTTCGCCGGTTTTAGGAAACTTTCTTGTTTTTTCAGAACACTTTTAGAGTTTTTCGGTAGTCATATTCAGGGGTGCCCCCCCGCTCTAAGCTCAATAGCTCAGATTCCCCCCCCCCCCCCGGCAAGTTCAATAACGCAATGATTTTTCCTGATAATGGATATCCGGTTCCCCTTGTCTGACGCATCTGTACCGGATATCCGGCTCTGATGCTCGTAACCTGTAAATTCTATACAATTTTTTAAGCGCCCTCACATATATTTTCGAAGTATTAATTACATTTTAATAAACAAATATGACATGCAGATAACCGGATATTTCAGGATTCCGGAAAAATTAGTCGGGTACCGGAGATCCGACATCTTCATGGAGAGAGACCAACTCATGACAAAAAAAAAAAAAAAAAAAGAACTTCATTAAAAGTCCCCACCCCCAAAAAAAAGCATTCTGATGCCACATCTTGCGCCATGATCCCTCCCACCCCCCAGTAGGCACCCCTGGTCATATTTAAAAATGACGTTTTTATCCATGAAGCAATGAAAACTCAACAATGACATAGCGAAAATGCATATTAAATAATTGATGCTCTTAATTGTTGCATGATCTTGGAGCGTGGAGAATAAAAATGTAATAATCTAGATATTACAAAATTTCAAACATTATAATATGTCTCGTTGATCTTTTTAAAGCGGTAACGAGGAAGGTTATTAACTATTCGAGAATTCATGCCATATAAAAAATGCAAAATATTCAAGAAATGCTGTTCTGGATTTTAATTGCTCACGTTATTATTATTTTTTATTGTAACCCCCATTCAAATTTCTGTATGATACGTATAAGAAACGGTGCTTCTGAACGAAATACTGATAACCCTTTTCCGCTGATTAAATTTAGATATCAATACCACGGTTGTTTCATAGACCCATGACCTGCAAACCTGCAAGTAAAATAACTGCAAAGGATTGTACCATGCATTTCATCATCCATCGGCAATCCTTGGCAAAGACCTTTTTTTTTTGTTTCTCAGTAGTATTCATGAATGACTCCGGAACTGAGTGGGATGATTATGTAAGGCGTGGGACTGATAGACGGAGTGTCTCTTTCAAGTCGAAGTTTATTTTTGACCTCCTGGCGTTTCCAGCTGATAATAACGCGTGTTTTGATACATGAATCTTGCAGAGATAAATATGTACAGAAACAAGTGTGGTGATCTAAGATAATTTTCGCCATGTATCGTAAAAATAAATTATATCCAATCAGTCGCATGTTAACTCATTATTAAGCCTGCCTTTTGTAGTAAATGCCGGAAGAAGAGTTGTAGGAGTAGTTATCTTAAAGTAAACATAACGTCAAAGCTTTTTTAATTACTTCATGATTTATTTGAAGTTTTCACTGCATGTACGCAATTTCCTGACTTCATCGAGAAGTGCCAAATCTATTTCGAAAAGGCTACAACTTTTAAAAACAAAAAATAGTTTCAGAAAATAGAAAAAACTGTTTTATAAAAATCTGGAAAACGTTACGAGTTTTTGACTATTTTATTTTGGTAGGTAGTAGCAATATTAGTGTACTTAATTCAAACGATTTTTGGTTAATTCTGCCATAAAAATTAATGTATTTAAACTGAGAGTTGGTCCGTTTTTAAAATGGAGATGTTATCTCCTCGAAATAAACGATTCATTTATTGCCCAGTATACAAGTCCACTAAAAGTATAAAATTTATAAAATCACCGATCAAACCTGACAAAACAAAATGCGAATAATAGTTCGAATTAAATTACATTAACCATGAAATCCTATTAGGGGGTGTATGTGTAATTGAAAATATTGTGCAGGTGGTATTTACCCCTGGAAAATTACTTAATACCTAAACAAACATATTTTAAATGAATAACTAGCTGTTTTATTTCTAGTTTCTAGAAAGATAAAAGTAACGATCTTGTATATTAAAATAAAATTTGTTCAAACATTTGCTTTAAAGTTCATTAACTTCAAAATTGGATGCTTGGGAGACATCATTAACTTCTATACGTTCGGGTATCAAAAGTCGTCATAAAATGGCTGCTAGATTTTTTTTTCAAACGTTTCTGCTGAAAATAAATGGAGAATGGAGGTTCAAAATATTTTTAGATGCTGAAACTTTGTGCTGATGCATGAGCATTTTGTGTCCCAAGAAATGTTATAAGTCTCCAATCGAGATGTAATGATAAAGGTTTTATAAACAGAATTTTATTCTATAGAACAAAATCAAAAGCAGTGCTGAATTTGAGGGAAAACTTTTTTTATTAACTAACATGGAAAAAATGAAAGCTATTTTTAATAATTTACTGAAAAATATTTTAACTTGTTCTTCTATTGCTTATAACTGTGACTTTAACCTTAACCGTCCGAGATGTTCTGCTGTTGTAAAAAGATGCACGGCTGTGGCTTACGATAACCGATGATGTTATAACTTACTTCTTACGCATAAGATATGCAATGTAAATATGATGTATATAGTTTGTTCAAGTGTCCAATAAATAAGTTTTAATAAGTCACCCGATCTTCAAAAAATAAATAAAGAAAGAAAAAAATCGGCGAAAGGTAATTAATTTAGTTATGTTTTCTTTACATAGATCCTTTTCAACGTAAAGAAATCCTTTTCTACAACCCGTTTTATTGAAAGCGCTAAGCTTCATAAATAAACACACATGCACATGTATACATAAATAGTAAAAGCAAAATTGCTGTTAAATACTTAAAAAAGGGAAAAAAAATAAACTCCCCATATTAACACTTGTTTAAGTACAATGCTTGAGCATAAAATTAGAAGTTTACTTCTTACTATCAACGAGAAGTTGTGAAACGTGTCACTTACAATGGCAAATTGGTACGTTTTCACTTTCACAACAAAATACTAATTTCCTGTGGAAAAATCCCTGACAACAATTTTTACTATGCGATTCAATTTCTAAAATCTGACCTAAGCTTCCTGTTATATTTCCCTTAACTCTAAAATGTTGCAGCTGTAAGTTCTGCTAGAAAATAACATGAACTTCTAAATCACATTCACATAAATATAAATCATTAGAACATATACCAGGAGTGGGGAACCTGGGGCGTTGCAGTCATTTACATTTTACATACATTTGAACGATTGCATAAATATGTTGAATTAGTAGAATTGGTTATTGTGGTTATGATATATTTACTATTAGTATTCTTAGATTTATGTGTCATGAAATATTACGATTTTTTAGTATATCAGTTGAAAAACAGTATAGTAAATAGAAAACTTAGGGGTCTTCTGTATTTACTATACTGTTTTTCAACTAGGGGTTACCCTTAGGGCTCTTCTTGCAGCCTTTAACCCAACTGCAAAATTTAATGCTGCCTTTCAAAGTAGAAAGCTAACCCTCCCTGACTTATGTCATAAGTAATGAATATGCTCAGTTGCTAAGAAAAGTCACTTCTAAAACTTGAAAGTGTTCCCAAAATTAGCTGGGGACGAAGTAAATAGAAAATTCCTTAATTATTAATCACATTTAAAGGAATGTTAGTGATACTTAGTGACGGTTACGTTAAGCCGACGAAATTACGATGTAGCTAGCCTTATAATAGGAATCCACATCGGAAATAAACGGTTTCCTTATTTGTTGTGACACTTTATTTTACAAAGGTCAGTAGAACGCATTAAAAAGTTAACCTTTTCTTTCATAATAACAGATATGAACTCGAATAAATGGATATAAAAATTAAGCATTTTCCGTGGAAGCTCATGTTTCTTTCTTATTACCATTCCAGTTGAAAAAAAGTAAAAGTTGCTTTAAAAGTCTGAAATTCTTTCCATATCCAATTTCAGTAAACAACCACGTTCGCTTACCATAATTTGATTTTTTCTTCTTCTTTTCTTACTTTATCTTCAAACTCCTTCTTTAATTTTTACACGGAAGCGAGACATTCAAATGTATTTCACTACCAGGAGCACAATCCCTGAGACATCTTGTTCCTATTCTTATTCTGATGAAAATCATTAACCCTTTCGGGACAAGTGGCGCAAAAGCGCGATTACCGCTCAGACCGGAGTGTCTTCTCCTAAATCCATGAAATTACCGAAATATGAAATATGAACGCATTGTTTAATAAGGTTTTGCTGAGTATATATGTGGCATATAGTTTATGTATTTTTAATTGCATACTTTATTCTGCATAAAGTTTAGTTAAGCATTTCCGACGCCTTGACATTGTAACGTTAAAAACAGAAAAATTTCTCATATATAAGATCTAATTATTGATTCGAAACTGCACTACAAACCCAAATATCCAACGCTCTAAAGAAAAAAAAAAGTACTTTTTTTTAATAAACAAAAGACCATGTGCTCACTTAATAAGCCGTCATGGAAGCAGAGGATTCGGAAACATTATTTCCCCCTTATGTTTATGAGCGGTTTATGCAGTGGTGTAGTCGAGGGGGGACCAAGGGGGACGGCGTCCCCCAACCTTTTTATTTTAACACAAGAGTCCCTCCACTTGTTTTGAATTTTAACATAAGCGTACCCCCACTTTTTGAAGTCAATATACGTACGCGTACACTATAAAAAGATCTCCTGAAAATAACGGAAAAAGTACGGCAGCAGACAGCAGAGTTGCCGGAAGCCCATTCCGTTTCTGATAATATTTTCCCATGACTTGACAGAAGTTCCATTTCTTTTTTCCCCATTGATCCTATTACATACAGCAACCGTAAAACGGAAAAGTTCCGTTCTCGTACTTTCAGGAACGTCATATTTCCGTTTTTGGAAGGAAAAACCATGTTTTGAAGCACTACGGAAATTTTCCGTTAAAAGCAGTCAAAAAACAATCTGAAAATTCAGGGTCTTTTTTACATTGTACCCCCACCTTTTTTTCCAGGACTACACCACTGGGTTTATGTAATCAAAATACCCGTACATGTGAGTCATGCTACTCTCATTTTGAGCAGGAGTTCAAATCTACAACTATCTCAAACCCTATAGAAATGCAATGTCCATAAACCCCGTGACAAGAGGGGAAAGTGGGGGTCAAACATATTGAAAACAAGTGTGACATTATTTATGAATTGCTCGTTAAATAAAACAGCAATGAAAAAATGAAATAAAACTAAATTTTGATTTTATTCATATGTTCGCGAAACAAAGAAAAATGGTAATTAACATCTGAAGGGTGGACAGTCAAATTTCAACTGATTATCTGAGTAAAATTTACAGGTGAATATAATTGTTAAGAACGGAACATAATAGTAATATGATCGTTATGCATTCGAAATACTATATTTATTTATCTGTTATTAATTAACACTTCTCTTGTGTTTGCGCATGTGTGTATCTATTTTGAAGATATTTTTAAAATTTATGAGTTTTAATTCCGATCAGACGTTTAAAACTTTTCCTTAACCCCTTCTCTCTCGTTCCCGTGAACGTGACGGGCTGAGGTTTCGCCTTCTATTTCTGGCTCCCGTGACATGTTCGGGATGGAGTGTTTAAAATTTCAAAGTAAAAACAAATCAAAAATAAAAAATTAAAAAATATATATTGTTCATACACATATTTTTATACAATTTTCAGGGATAAAAAAGAGGCACTTTTATGACCATTTTCTTGAAAATTACCCGACCGTTAAGGGGTTAAAATAAAATAAAACAATCCGTTTAACTTTTTTCAAATTAAGTCCTCCTATATAACTCTCGAGGGCGCCACTAAACTGAGAGCACCAAAAGTTTTGACAACGCCTAGGCCTATCCTAGAGCCTTTTAAAAGAACATCAATAAAATGGAAAAAATAAACAATCAATTAACGGATCAACTCACCAGAAGACTGTGCCGCCGAAAAAGCAGAGAAGCCCCGCGCAACATGATCCTCGCTTTGCAAGGCATTTCTGAGTCCTATCGGTCAAGAGCATATGTCAAGACGGCTCACTGGGAAAGTACCACCAAAAACTTGACAGAAGACGACCCTCTCATGCACGTTTCAAACTCGGAAGCTCGGGGTGGTTACTTAAGAAAACAGCTGGCCTACTTTTTGGCTGCTGATCGCTTTTTTTGGCGCGCTATTTAAATTTTACGAACGGGTTTTGTGAACTAGGTCGTTTGCAATAAACCTTTCGATCGGCTCATAAATGGTAATCGTAAATCACTGTAGAATACGCGCTATTTTTTCCCCTAGCAAGTCTCTTTCATTGAGTTATCATAACTATTATATAAGAGCATTTTAAAAACTTTTTGCTTGATTCCCCTCAGTACCCCCAACAGTACCAGTTCGACTTTTGTAAATTGTTTTCATTGCGTTGAAATAAATAAATATA
Source organism: Octonoba sinensis (assembly GCA_038502835.1). Taxonomy (NCBI): domain Eukaryota; kingdom Metazoa; phylum Arthropoda; class Arachnida; order Araneae; family Uloboridae; genus Octonoba; species Octonoba sinensis. Next base: position 191,152,429 of record CM076598.1, on the reverse strand, counting down.
GAAATCTATACTCTACCATTTAAACATTCTTAACAAAATTATATTTAGATAATTAAAAATGGATGAAATAATTTTCTACTTACATACATTTTTATTATTTCTTGTGAAACATCTGATTTCGAAAATATAAATAATTTTTTCCTCAATCATACGCGAATGAATCTAGATTCCATTAATTTTAAACCTCTCCTATAGTACCTTTTTCATGTTCTCAAAAAAGTTTTGCCTTGTTTGCTGTGTAACATTTTCAATAAGGGCCACGAAAGCTCTCTTGAGAAATTTAACCCCATGTTACAATCCTTTACGGGTAATAATTACGTACGGGTATTATGTACATCTTATATTATATTTATAGTACGTCTCTACCGAACGTACATGCGTAAGAGACGTACGTAATTATTACGTAAAAGACACGTAATTGTTACGTACATCTCATTTTTTAGCGCTTACGTATGGAGAAAAACTTACACCCGACGTATGGATTACTAGATTATTGATCAATTGTGATTTGTTGCTGAGAAAATGGAAAAGTTTGTACACGTTTGAAATGCTTCATTAACCTTTTAATAACATAAATAAAAATGAAGCGCTTACAAAACTTTCACAAAAAAAAAAAAAAGAAAGGAAAGAAAGAAGAAGAAGAAAGAGAGAGAGAGAGGTAAAAACAAAAAATATTTTTCCGGGGGAGAACAAATTACGTTACCCTTGTAAACGAATCCAGGGACCGAAGAATGAGTAGAAACAAATAAAATCATTAAACTTACGAAGAAAAGATAATTACGAATCAAACGGGGGAAAAATCGTCAAATTTTCAACGACAAGCTGCACAATATAGTGGAACTATTGTGGTACATATCATGTGTCTTGGGCTGGTTTAGCATAAAATACTTTCCTGATTTATTGGCAATCAGCAATGAAACGAAAAGAATGTCAACGGATAATAAATGTAGTAGGAGGGGGGGGGGGGTTAATGCAACTGCAGCCATACCGTATATAGCATCGAGGCCTTCACGGACTATCCCCCTGCAGAAGGGGATGCGACTGCAGCGCTATCCTCCATGTCTCCCCACAAACTCTCTGACAAACTGACAACCAGCAAAAGCCATAAGGGGCTGGGCTGGCAGAGCTTTGCCTACCTGTTTTACCGACCCGGGGCCATAGTCATGCTACAAAGCAAGCCTTACGTCACCCGGATCGGATGTTGCTATTTTAGTCGCCTCTTACGACACGCATAACTACGTCGGCGCTATTCTACGCCGGCCATCGCACGGCGAGGGGGGGGGGGGGGGGTAGCAAGATAGTGATTTTTAGGCAGAAGTATGATGTACAGAAAAACTCCTCTATAGTAGTCACCAGCGGGACTAAAATATTTGTCCGCCGAAGAGGGGTGTCCTATTAGAGGAGTTTTTACTGTACTAGAGAAAAGATTAAAAATATTTAGCATATGATGGGGTGAAAATACCAAATTCCGATTCGTATACTTTTCCTAAACTCTTTAAACCATTTTGGGTCTAAAAGGTGTCACCCGTCTCCCTCCCCCCCCCCCCCCCCACTTACAGTGACGCTACTATTATAATGCAAAAACGAACTAAGAATTTTGCTTTGGGGGGGGGGGGGGACAACTGCAAGACGTTCAGAGAAAGCTACAATATCCTCATGTAACAACCCCCCCCCCCCCCCAAAAGGAACGTTTAAAAATAGGTGTCTGAAACCGAGTTTTTTTTTTTTTACAAATTCATTTAAATCTCCTTCGCTGTGCTATTAGCACACATCATATATATTTGCTAATCTGAAATAAAGCAGGAATTATCTGAGAGAACGACATTTAGCAATCTTATAGATCCCACCGAAAAAATTAAAGAATACTAAAAATTCCAATTTGTCCCTTTTATTTTGCTAGGTAAAGAAAAAACTTCGTTCATTTGGCTTCAAATTCTGGCGAGAAATAAAACGCTTCTACATTGTATAAATATGCATTTCGCAATCTGCTCAACTGCAATCTGTGTTATATGAAATTGCGAAATACTTGGAATCAGGCGGCATGCGTAATTTCGAAAATAAATGAGGTGTAAAAACTACAGCATGATTATTCGTAACGCACGGATTCTTTTTACGATCTTCAAAAAAAAAAAAAAAAGAAAGAAAGAAATAAAAAAGAAGGGGGGAAAAAGAATCCGAACATTATTCCACGCTGACTCGCTACTTTTTTCCTCGCCGTGAATGCTTCAAATCAGTTTGGGAATGATACAGTTTCTCCGCAGCGCGTATGGTGATTAATTACTCATCTGTCTCGGCACGAGAAACCCAATTAATCTATCGAAATAATAAGAGATTTCGGAAGACAGCTTATGAATTTTATCATCAGTTTTCCTCATTTTTGACAATTCTACATATTTCTTGTTACTAGAGTTCGCCTAGCGGTCGAAATTCGATCGCAACTCATTATTTTTTTCGAGATCAGCCTTGAACGTTTACGTTTACACAATGTTAGACACTTTAGTTTTTCTGTTTGAAAACAATTTGTTTTGTTTAAACATTTCAATTAACGACAATCTCTCCTCAGCGCGACTGATTGATCACTGAGTTAGTCATTTTAATGCATTTGTAGCACATATTATGCATAAAATTTATCTTTCTGCACTCCTCCTCCTGTAAAGAAAATAGAAATAAATATTTTCATGCCATCTTATTATTGAATAAATTAGAAATGCAAAAACTCCCTTTCTATTTGATTAAGAGTTCAAAACACTAATGCAGCGTTTCTCAACCTTTCAGTATTCGCGGCCCAATTTTCTATCGTAATTTTCATCGCCCCCCCCCCCCTACCATAAAATGTATTCAACAATAATGTATATGAGTACTGATTCTGTTTTTGAATTATTTTTAACTAACTGCCAAAAAAAGAGTAAAAACAAGTATTTTTAGTAATAAAGCTAATTTAGTAATAAATCACGATTTGAATTTTGGGCAGGAGTAGAAAATAATTTTTCTGCGCTAAAAGCAAGGGCATTTCGCATTCTATTACCATTTTCAACATCCTCAACAACTTTCGTGAAACAGGATTTTCTGCTGTGGCTTCTTTGAAGACAAACTATAGATCTCGGCTAAATATAGAAACAACTGAGGGTGGCTATTTCGAATATTAAGCCTTCCTTCGAAAAACTTTGCTTTGAAAGACAGGCCCAAGGAAGTTACTAATAATTATTTAATTTGTTTTTAATTTAGTATGTCTTGATTAAGAAAGTTTTAATTTAGTAATTTGTTTTACTTTAATAAGTTATTAAATATGTCGAAATGTATTTTGTTTTCTATGTGTGTGTGTGCTTTCCTTTCAGTCAGTTAATTTATTTTTTAAAGTAATGTTTTCTCTTGGATATTCTCGCGTCCTCCTTCTCGTGTACTTGCGCCCCACTAGGGGGGCTCGCCCCACAGGTTTAGAATCGCTGCACTAATGCAAATCAACACACTTACGAATCGTTGATTCGAAGCAAAATAACGCATCGCCGCAGTTATTATCTTACTTTATATTATATTGGACATTGTTAACTTCAAATTGTATTTAATTTTGTTTGACAGCGTACTGAGCAAACGAACAATCAGTGACTTTTCATTCATATACACACACATATATATATATATATATATATTGGAAATGGATTAACTGACACCTTAAGATCAGTATTATTTTGCTTCGACAATGATTTAATACATTTAATAGATTACATTTTCTCTTTTGCTTTGTTCTGAGCATTACTTCTTTGAATTATAAATAGTAAAAAATGTATTGAGTATTGTAAAAATATTGTAGATTGTATATGTGTAAGGAGTAGTATGGAAGTGACGAATAAATACTTCTGAAAAAAGGCTTCGAATATACTTCGAAAGCAGGTGAAATATATATATACACTATCTACCAAAAAGTATTTTAGACATTTTTAAAAAAATTCTGGAGAAATATTAAACTTGTTCTGTATTTTGCACCATGGAAAGAACATACTTAAACTCACATTTAAGAAACAAAATTCAGGCTTAGGGCAATTAGGGGGCGGTCAAAAAATTAAAGAAGGAAAAAAAAAACACTTTTGAACATCTTGTATCAAAAAATGATCGAAATGTCCTGTAACTTTCGCAAAACATTTTTAATTATATACGCAATGCTTACACCCGCTTTCGTCAGAATAGCAGTAATATTCATGAAGATATGGGCATTTGTTTTAAATATTCGAAAATTTTCGCAAGTGTTTTGCTTATAACTCGCTAAGTTCTATCTCAAATTACATGAAACTTGCAGACAACTTGACAAAATAAAAAGTAAGTATGGTACCAAAACGTGGGGAAAATGTAATAAATAGTCGATGAGATTTGAGCAGTTTTATTGAAACAAATGTGATTGCGCATGCGCGAAAGATATTAATTATTTTTTTAAATATTTTGGTAGTGAGATCTATGGAGCAACTTATGTAAAAGTTTCATTTGACTATTGATATTTTTCAAAGAGATATACACCATACAGTGAGCCGTATTTAACAAGCTCTCAAACTGGAGAAAAATGATAAGGGGTTTTCCGAAAATTTTTATATAGCATTATAAATTGGAAAATTGACAAATATTAAACTGAATTAAATTGCATTATTTGTGTTTATGGAGTCTGAATTTGAACGCTATTGTTTACTTTGCCAAAATTATCATGCAATATAAAAATTTGTGGAAAGCTCCTTATCTTTTTTCTCCAATTTGAGAGCTTGCTAAATACGGCTCACTGTACGGTCTATATCTCTTTGAAAAATACCAATATTCAACTGAAACTTTTACATAAGCTGCTCCATAGATCTCCCTACTAAAGTATTTTAAAAAGATAATTAATATCTTGCATGCGCAAGATGATATCTTGCATGCGAATTGCATGCGCAATCACACTTGTTTTAATAAAACTGCTCAAATCTCATCGACTATTTATTACATTTTTCCCACGTTTTGGTACCATACTTACTTTTTATTTTGTCAAGTTGTCTGCAAGTTTCATGTAATTTGAGATAGAACTTAGCGGGTTATAAGCGAAACTCTTGCGAACATTTTCGAATATTTAAAACAAATGCCCATATCTTCATGAATATTACTGCTATTCTGACGAAAGTGGGTGTAAGCATTGCGTATATAATTAAAAATGTTTTGCGAAAGTTACAGGACATTTCGATCATTTTTTGATACAAGATGTTCAAAAGTGTTTTTTTTCCTTCTTTAATTTTTTGACCGCCCCCTAATTGCCCTAAGCCTGAATTTTGTTTCTTAAATGTGAATTTAAGTATGTTCTTTCGATGGTGCAAAATACAGAGCAGCAAGTTTAATATTTCTCCAGAATTTTTTTTAAATGTCTAAAATCCAAAGTGTCCAAATACTTTTTGGTAGATAGTGTATGTCGCAAATAAGGAAAATTTTTAGATACGGATTATGGCGGCGCACACAATTCAGCGCGGCAGAGCACTCCGCGCGTATCTGAAAGACCTGGGTTCGAATCCCAGTGCGAGATAATTGATTTTCACTCAATTAATAGCGTGTAGGCTACTTTTTTTCCAGGAGAGATTTACGGTTTCCATGGGATAGAATTGTTTCTGTTTTTCACAGAACAAGGGGATGGACACAATTTTTTGCATAGCGGTACTGTAGGGGTCAGAGAATGTCATAAGAAGCTACTTTTTATCCCAGAAAAATGTGCGGTTCCCGTGGGATAGATTTGTATTTGTTTTTCACAAAGCAAGTGTTTGACATGATTTTTTGCATCCTGGTAGTTTAGGGGTCAGAGAATGATATAGGATACTTTTCATTGCGGGAAAATGCACGGTTCCTATGGGATAGCATTACAATTGTATCCTACAGAAACCGTGTATTTAAAAGGAGTTTCGATAAAGTTCGCTAAATAGAGTTTTAGCATTAATTGAGTAAAAATAGATTGATCCGGACTGGGACTCGAACCCAGGTCCCTCATTTACGCTCCGAGTGTTCTACTTCTTCCACTTAAGTTATCACGAGACTGATTTCCTTTCAACTTCATCTATACTTATAAAAAGAGCCATACCGTCCATATTACGATAATGCGCCATTTTTATATAATTTCAAACTTTTCCATAGACAATTAATTAATTAATTGAGTTTAAAAAAAAGTTCTTTATACTTTGAAAACGATCGCTGCGTATAGTTGCGTCCTAATACTGTGTTTACCAGCCCAGCAGAATGGACAAAATATTTACCGCCGAGAAATCAGTACCTACAACGGAGCGTTTGATATCTCACTTTGAAAAAAAAAAAATGTTTAGCGCCATATTGTTCCGGTTTTTAAGCCATCGACGCGGTTTAATTTTTTTTAGGGATTCTGCCGCCCAGAAATGCAACGCCCAAAAGGACGCCTTTTATAATGTTCGCCCATATTGATCACGTTTTGATCAGGCCGTCAGTTCTCACACATACACATCAAAATTTCCACGCCGATGAAGTTGCGGGCAACAGCTAGTTCTTTAACATTTTCCAAAGAATTCTTTGAAGGACCCATTTAGTATGAATTTTTATCGTATTTCTGTCAACGATGTCACTAAATTTATAAAATACTCATGAACCAAAATCCTCAAATGGTAGCTTTTCTTCGTTTCACTTAATTTTATGCTCTATGTGGTTTAAGCAGCTGTATTTAATAATGGAATTTTCAGGTTATATTTAGTTCGGATTGTATTCGATTTCTACATATAGTAATTCTGAAAGTAAGAAGCGAAAGAAGTAGGGATCACAGCAAAAAATATGGGTCACATTAAAAAATTAAATACATCAGAAAAGCAATTTTCAATACCTGCATTATTAGTGAATTTTAGAACCTGTAATGCAGAAGAGGTTTCTGAAGTACACCATCGTGTAGACAAATTCTATTTTCTCCACATCTGTTCGTATTTTAACTTGCATTTTGTTTCTCAGTGTAGCGATGTATTAGTTTAAAGTTTATTTTCTTTCTTTTTTTTTTGATTTCATTATTTAATGGAGATTAAAATTGCAAGAAAGGATACATTTTGATACATGCTGTAAAAAATGAAACAATCTCCTTTATGTCTTAAAGTAACAATATTCGGATTGTAATTTAAAAAAGCGATATGTATTTATGTATATATAAATATATATAGATATATAAAAAGGTGGATAGATAGATAGATAGATAGACATAGTTATAAATACAATAAATAATTAGAAATACTTTGTACAATTCGCTTAAAATAATATTTTTCTACGCCGAGTACTGAAACGAAGCCTAAAACATAATATGTCTACAGTCCCTGTAGACATACACAACAGGCCTCAATATTTATTTCAAACACGTGTGATCTTTGCCACTAAAAGTTCGATGCACTCCTTGGGGAGTCATTTTCCCGCAAATCTGAAGAAGTCTTATTCTAATAAGCAAAGCAAGAAAACATACTGGTCCACCAAAAACCAAACCAGTAACAAGAAAATAACTTTCAGGTCCAGCCCCTCAAAAGTCAGTCCGAAAAATTTTTATACAGAAAAAAAATCTTTAGAGAAATTCCATGTCAACTATATGCCATTCCAATTTCTAATCTGCTCGCTTTCGTTGCGGCTGGTTATAAATATTCGTTACATATAGCATTGTTATAGCATAGAAATGAATTCAGAAGCAGTATTAAATGAGTAAATAATTCTGTTCCTCAAATACTTTGGTTGTGCATCATCTGTTGTGCTGCGCCTGTTTGACTGCTTGTTTTTTATATTAAAAAAAACTTGATCTACATCAATGGTTACTAGGGATGTAACGAATAGTGATTTGGCCGAATAACCGAATACCGAATATGCGGCCATTTATTCCAGGCTGAAGCTGAATATTCGGCCATTTCTTCTAGGCCAAATATTAAAATTTCTAGAAAATCGTTGTGATGGAAAGTATTTGTTTAACTTAAAAAATAATTCACAAAATCAAACACCAATTACACAAATTCTATGATGTAAGATTTAATTCTGTTTGTTAAGAATCTAAAACTTTTTAAAATAATGTATTTTCTCTATTGTTTTGAATGAAATAAAACTAAGAATTTCACTCACAAGTGGAATAGAAAAAACAGGTTTTATGGTAGTACGCTTTAGCATTATTTTACTAATTCAATTGAAAGAACTACTACTGCTTAGTGAACATTCACCTTGCTCAAAACTCTTTTATGAAGATATTTTAAAAGTTAAAATAAAAGTTAATATTTTTATTTTATGGGTTTTTTTAATAACCTATTTTAAAAGATCTATTAATTTTAATGCACTTAACTGGAATACATTTTTATTTTTAAAAGCCCCAATAACTTATACTATCTAAATATTCATGATATATTACAGGATTTTAACATTTCTCTCTTACCCAATATTCACAATAAATCAGTCTACCCAAACAAAGTCTGACTTCCCCTTTGTTAATAATAACAAAATAAATGTCTCATATTCTCCATCATATTTAACTATTGCCAGGTTTTGGGAGCAAATGCTAAATACAAAATACAATACTACAACTTTAAAAAGGTGTTTTTGCGCAGTCAAGCCTAAAACAAGGTTTTAAAATAAGTACTTTTTATCTAAATTATTTTTATTTATTGAAACTATATACTATTGTATTCTTTTGCAATAATTATAATACAATTTTAAATGTTTAAATCTACTAATTTCATTAATTTTTTTACATTTCTACTGCAGCAGAACTATCCGACCGAAAGTCCGTCAATATTCGGATAGGCCGAATTTGATCTTACCCAGTATTCGGCCAAGCCGAATATTCGGCGAGGTCATGAAATGACTATTCGGCCAAAGGGCCGAATACCGAATACTGGCCGAATATTCGTTACATCCCTAATTGTTACGCGACTGTTTGACAGTGTTTTATGACGGAACTCCAGAAGTATTTATTACAGTATATAAACCAGTTTCATTGTACCCGCGTATGTTATTCGTTCATTTTAAATTACCTAACCGAGCTTTAAAATGAACAAGAAGTTCCGTCTATAACTATACGGAAATACGAACCTACTTTCCCGTATACATCAATTTCAAATTTATAATCTAGATACACTCCCTTTCTTATTTGGCTTAGCTCTTAATTGCTTCAGATATGCCTTTTTCAATAGTTAATATATATTTACTTACTCATTCATTTAGCAATTCACTCGTTCGTTTATTCATTCATTCTTTCACTCATTTATTTATTCATTTGTTCATTCAGAAATATAAATTAAATCCAGATCAAAAAATTTCATCGGAAAATAGGCTCGCTTAGTTCTGGATGAACTTAGTATCTGTATATGTTCTACGAAATCTCTCGATAAAGTTTGTTCCAAGCAAATCCATCAGTTAGATCAGGATTTATATACGACTACTGCTAATCTCCATCGGAATAGGAGCAACAATCCCTAACTGAAAAAACGTACCATTTCTGAAATAACACTAACAGTCCATGTAAAAATTCCAATTAGGATAAGGTCAACAATACCTTAAATCCTTTTTAGAATGAAGGAAACTTTCGAAATAATGTCAACAGTCCCTATAAAACATTATCAGAAAAAAGCAACAACGAAAGAAAATATCCTCTAATGAATAAAATAGTCCCCAAAAATCTTAGCTTGAATAAGGACGATACTCCCAAAAAGTCGAAGGTTTTTCTTTTGTTTTTTTTTTTTTTTTTTTGCATGCGATTTTTATTATAAGCAGCTCAACGCCGCTCGAGCTTAAGCACAACATGGCATTAAAATTCTTTCTTATCAATCTGAACACAGACATACAGACCCGAACCGATACTAATAATAGAGAAATTCTAAAAATTTGCATTGGAATAAGAACAACTATTGTTTGAAATCCTTATTCATTTTTACGCCATTTGCTTTTTTATGATGTCAGGATAATTAAAACAACCTTTAAAAGTCCCCGTTAAAATACGAAAAACAGTTTTTATTAAATAGTCGATCGGCTGTCTGCTGCAAGAAATAAAATGTAAATCGTTTAAAAAGACAGAATAATTAGTTTATAACTTATAGCCTGAAATCTAGTAATGCTTTCAAAAAGAAATTTTGTGTGGTTATTTTTTTTATACTACTTTTCTTATTGAATTTCGATAAGAATGCAGTGCGTCTGACACCTGAAACTGGTTGCGTTTGCTGCTGCGCCTCTTTTCTGTATACAGGTGCGAGCATTCTGAAATCACCTTAAGATCAATATACAGTAAAACCTGTAAAGTTGACCACCTTTGTAAGTTGGCTACCTGTCTAAGTTGACCACTAAAGTGTTGCACCGCAAGTGGTCAACTCACACAGGTTTCACTGTATATATATATATATATATGTATATATATTCGTAATTACTTACGCTCTTTCAGCATTATAAATTTATAATTGTCAGATAGTTTTATCGGTGCTAACTTTCTACAGATGCAATTTCAAAAAGAAAAAAAAAAGATACTACTGCTACTACTACTACTGCTGCTAATACAAATAATAATAAAGAAATAAAATGAAAATAATTTTCAAACCATATTAGTGGTACAATACATTCCCGAATATCCGGCCTAATGTGGCGGAAGGGCAGCCCGGTACCAAATCAGCCGGATAGGCAGGAGTTCTAGAAACTCATTTCTCTGCCTCACTAATACCAGAAGACAAATTATTTATACCAAACTGCCGTGTCGAGGTAAATAGAAGGCTCTGCGCCAGTAGTTTATAGAGGAAGTTTCAAGAATGCATTAGAGGTGAAAGTAAGTTACAGAACTGTTCAAATTTTAACATAATTTCTATAATGCCTAGCTTAAATTCAGGAAACATGAAAAAAAAAAAAAAAACATTAACGTAAATCGTAGGCCTAATTTTTAAGAAAATTGATTCAAACCCATTTTATTATCTAGTGAAAAATCGTAAGTTCTTTGAGTACTCTGACACGTCTAGCAAGTAGATCTAAAGGCAACAAATTTATTTTTATGTTTTAACCAGCTTCGACAAAATTGTAAATTCTTTCAGGAGTGACTGATTTGATGATATGGACGGGCCCAGGGGCCCCGAAAATTTGTTTGTGACGCCCGTAAAAAGTTACAGATTATTTGTCTTGATATGGTTGTCATTAATTTCAACTTACCGAAATTTTTCTGCTCGAATATTCACATGAAAGTACAGCATACATTGTACTTATAGCTGATATCTAATCATTATAAGTACAATTTATGAAAAGGATTTTGTTTCTTATATTTTAGACCGGTGTTTCCCAATCGGTGGTTCGCGAAGCCCCAAGGGTTCGCGTGGTGCAGAAAGGGGCTTCATAAAACTAATATTGCAATGGCGGAATTTTGTATCGCTAACGTAAAAGAAAAATCGAAATAATAAATTTTGGTACGTATTAGGAAGGAGTGTAAAAAGGATTCTTTTTTTAATAGTTTTCCAGGTAATGCAGAAAAGTAGTGGACTGGCATAGGAAGCACACATACAAAATTAGAAATATCACTCATTTCTTCTTTTACCTGATTTCTAATTTGGATCACAACCAAATTTATCATTTCGGTACCAATTTGGATCACAAAGTGGTACCGGAAGATATTTATTGATTTATTTTAAACTTCAGAACGTATTTTTATCCTACCATTTCCCACTTTTTCCTCGCCAGCGCGAAGAACGAGTCGGAAATATGGAAATTTACTATATAAAATGTAAAGTTTTGCATTATTTTAAGCTAATTTTTCATTATACGGACCCTAATGTAGAACCAAAAGATATTTATTCATTAATTTTAAATTTGGGCTTGGGTTTTGTCACACTCTATTCCAAGTTTTCTGCATTATCACAATATCGCAATTAAAAATTTGAAAATATGAAAATTTTAATTTTTCTTAAAATTTCCAAAACTTTTCCGAATTTTGTATATCTCAACCGAAAAGTGGAACCCCTAACGGAAATTTTTATAAAAATTTTTTTTTAGGAATACACATGTTTACAGCCCTAATAATAATTCTAAAAGAACAAATAATAAAAAAGTAATAATAATACTAAAAAAAATTGTAGCTGTATTTTAGTTTTTATTTAAACTTAGATGTTTTACAATAATTTATTATGTTTTCATTTCTTGTTATGAAGTACTGTACAACATGGAAAATCAATGTGCTAGTAAATTCTATAGTTTTGTCACCCGTTACTAACAACGCCATTTTCTTTCGGATCTTAGAAGGAGTTCACAAGGTAAAAAAGGTTGGGAAACACTGTTTTAGACCTACAGAATTGCATATTTTAGATCTAGCTTTGAAATTTATTGGCGAAACACGTCTCTGAATAAGTAGCAGTCATTACGCTCATGCTGTGATTCATGGGAAAACAATAAATAAAAAACTGTAGTGAGGATAGGTTTAACAGTTTTGCAGCTTCTAAGTTGAGATTCGTTACATAACAAACCCATTTAATCTTGACTTAGTTTTATATTTCTTATTCCTCGTACACCCCGTGTTTTTGTGGAAGTTCAACGTGGGGGAAAAAAAAAAGGTCACATGTTTCAGAGAATGTCACGCTTGAACCAAGAAGCGAAATGCGCCTGATTTGCATTCACTGTAAAGGATTTAGTGTCACAAAATATAATTTGAAACTCAGGAAGTAATTATTTAGATTATAGTGGTTCCCAAAGTTGCTGGGTTCCGACCCATCTAACAAAAATTTCCAATCTTGGGACAGGCCCGTAGCCAGGTGGGGGCCAGGACGGGCAATGCCCGACCTGGAAAACGTTTTGCCCGAACTAGTGTGATTAATTGGACCTTAATAATCTATGGTATTTGTTCTCCTTTTTCTACCATTGACAGCAATTAATCGTCCCTAAAGACTTTCTATGACACATCAAAGAATGGCAGATTTAGCTTTCTCATCATTCGAAAGTAAACGGAGTGCAAACTTAAATTTTGAAGTTCTTAAAACGTTTAATACGAGCAAGCAAAAAAAATTACAACTATATTCATTTTTTTTTATTATTGTAACGTACCGATACATGTTTTGTGCTTCAATATCTGAGTTTGAATGATCGTTCACATTAAAATTATCCTTAAAAAATGTGCACTTTTTTATGTTATTTCATATATTTTATTAATTTACAAAAGACGTTCTTAAAATAAGCTTTAAACAATTCTGCCTTTTGTAAGTTTTCATCAAGTATTTCTTGATTGAAATTATTTGATCGAAATAATTTCATTATTGAACTAAATTAGTATTAGTTTCATTAATTAATTGTTTAATTAATAAATTAAATAATTGCATTAATTATTAAATAAATTATTAATTTAAATTTTAAGAAAACGCCCAAAATGGAGCATAAATTCTAACATGTTAGAAAAAAAATTGAAAAACTAGTCTACCCCTCCTGTCCAAAAAATGCCCCCCCCCTGGAGTCAGAGTCTGGCTACAGGTCTGCTTGGGACCCACCTCTTAGCTGTCTTAGAGAAAAGAGGGCATAAATATTGGTAATTCTCAGGTTCCCTAGTGGCGAGTTGTGGAACTACTTAATGCTGTCTCATTTGTTCTAATTGAAAAATATATATATATTTTTTTTAGTGTTACCAATATGAATGAAAGACTTGAAATAAGAAACACAACTTAAATATATTTTCTTATTAAGTAAATACCTACACCTGCAAGGGTTTTTTTACGAAGTTATTTCAATGGAAAGGATGTATTTCTTATTTCTCTTCATTAAAGTTTTAGCATCAACTTCAACACATTAGTTACTTCTATTCGCAGACTTCAAATTTTTATTTAATTCATGTGTACAGTGGCGAGGGCCCACTCATTATTCGCTCGCGACCCACCAGTGGGTCGCGACCCATAGTTTGGGAAATACTGATTTAGATAAATCTTTCTCTTTCTCCTTGCCAACATTTAGGACCGTCTCCCATTATTATTAATCTCAGGAACCCAACATGTGCTTAGCAGAGAGAGATCAAATCCAGAACCCTTCAATACAGATTTCAAAAGATGAAATTCCCTGCAGTAAAAACTCTAAAAGCCAAGAAAACTTTTTTTCAACAAAATAACGAAATCGGTTAGGTCGATATTAAACCAATAATCCACTTTGAAGTAGGAGGATTTTTTTTTTTACTTTACGGGAAAGTAGGCTAATAAAAAAAATATATGCTCAAGCTGTATTCATTAAAACGTAACCTAACCGTGCATCGGACCTCCGATGTAAGAAAGCCATAACTCAAAAAAAAAAAAAAATTAAAAATGAAACTAATTGAAAACGGCAGTGTTTAATGTATTCGAGATAATCCAAATTTTTGCTGGAATTGAATTATGAGATAATTTCATTATTATTCCATAAAATTGTGCCTCCTTTTGAAAACAATAGTGCCTACATAAAATATCCACTCAATTCTAAACGTTATTTAATCTCAGATAAATGTGTAGTGAAAATTAACGAGCTTTTAAGGTTATGGCCAGACCCTGACTATCGCACGGGCACCCGGGGCCCGTGCCCTGGGCAGGACTTTCTAAGGGGCAGGAAATTTCTCCATAACATCATTTAACCTTCTTTTTTTAAAAATGTAATATGAAATAAAAGGTTAATTAACAATAACTTCTAGTAATTTTTCATAATTACTGGTTATTCTTAAAAATAACCAATTTCACGATGACCACAGTACACACACACGCATGCATATATAGATAAAAAGTAAGTAAACCATTCAAGGGGGGCAGGAAAAATTGAAAGTGCCCTGGGCATGTATATTTGCAAGTCGGTCCCTGGTTATGGTTAAAATTTTCAAACACTTCTCCAGAGAAAGTAGTCGTCGGTTTTGAGTTAACAGCTTCCTTGCACTGGGGGTGCGATATGGCTGAAATATTAGGTGTAGAAACTTACGTGGACCAGTTAATACTAGGAAGATCTAGTAAGGTACGATTAAATGTGGGAGCGAGTAATTGTCCTGATACACTAATGGCAAACCGATTTAAGTCTAAATGATAAAATTATCTAGTAAAATGCTTACTTATCTACTACTACACTAGGGTCTTCTTTTAAGATCCTAGCACAACAGGTGATAATAACAAGTTTTACCTGGCCCAATTTTAGTGGCATCATCAGTGAAACAGCCAACTAACTTTTGGCGGTAGATTACCACACTAGGAAGATATCGCCCCTACTTTATTATTTTTTATGCATCATTTTCTTAATGCATGGTATTATCATCTCTATTTCTTTTCTTTTTTTGTCAAAGTCAAGAAAAAATAAACTATTAGTGAAACAACGAGTAATAATTTTATTGAATTTATTATTCATCTATATTTAAATCAACTTTTAACTTTATTTTGCATAACTTTACATTTTTCTAAGTTTAGTAAGGTGTGTTTCAATTCCGTTGAAAAGATTGCTTTTGCCTGAAAATTGTGTCTTCATTTTTACGGCATAGCATTTATACACAGTAATGCAGTAAATTTTTCATAAATGAATGTAATAAAATATTTTTTAAAGTAATAGAAAATAATAAAGAAAATAAAAAATAATAATTTATACTTTAAGCAATTTCAACATTTTACTGCATTTTAATCTTAAAATCCACACAAAACTTTCGAGCACTCTATGCATATTTTAAGCTTCTTACTCTATTAAACTCCCTACAGTATATAAGCGTTACTATTAATTTCTAGTAGAAAAAAAGTAGGCTAATGTTGTTGTGCTTAATAAATATCTGCTATAGAATTGCCTAGACATCTGTTAAACTCTGACAGAAGTTAAAATAACTCTGAATATTTAGATTCTTATCACATTATAAGTGTTTAGTAAGATATGTGCCTCTAGATGGCGCATCTAAACTTTTCACGGGAAGTGCTTGCTTAGAATGTATGCAGTTGATCGCAACTTCATTTTTTTTCTTTTGTTTTCTTTCTCTTAAAGATCATCTTCCACAAAGGCGTAGAGAGAAATTCCTCAAAGGGAATGTCCAGTCTAAGAATAGTGAGCGGGGGTTGCAAATAAACACCATCCGTTTTGCAATTGATTCTGTTATTACATGCACAATTATGATTATGAGAACTAGAGTTCAGATAATAACACACATATTTTGAAAATACCGTAAATAATCATTAATATTATAAGAATAATACATTCGAAGCCTCACAGGACAAGTTTGAGGTTGAATAACCCCTTTTTATATTTTGTCATTGAATTTCTTTCAAAAAACTGAATTGAAATGTTGACTACTTTACAGGGGAAAAAACTATAACCTCTGTTTCTTAATGAATTCCAACAAAAAAAAAAAAAATTAAACATAGCTTCATGCAGCAGTGTAGTAAAGGGGAATCCCCTGTATAGCTCCTAAAGAATTCCCAAAAATATTTTCTGACAGCATTAAAATTATTTTTAATATGTGGAAGGCAATTTGTAAACAATTTATCTCATAGCCGAGCTGATGCAATGTTCTCTTTGAATCCCATCAACATTTAACATTTCAATCCTATTACCATGTCATTTTTAACAACTCATAGTATTAAAAAAGCTTGGAAAACAACGTAAAAATGAACTGAAACCAATTAGAATTGAAAACACCTGTTTCGAGATTACAAGAAACGTCTTTTTCAATGCTAAAATTTAGAAAACGTAAAAAAAAAAAAAAAAAAAAGAAAAAAAAAAAAAAAAAAAGAAAACCGTGAAAAGGCATACATACAAATTAGACTTGCTGACACGTGTTTCGAGGTTACGAGAAAGAAACCTCTTTTTAGTGCTTAAAAGTTAGTAGAGCGAGAAAGTAAACCATTGGGTATTAGAAAGTTCTCAGTCCTTTGTGGCAACATTTATTTAAAAAAGTTGAAAAAAATGTTCTTATTTCCTCATCTTAATGATATAGTTCATATATTGATATTGATTAAATTTTTGAGCTTTAACTAAGCTGCAATTTAATGTCTTATTGCCAAATATAAACTGAAAGCGAATTGTTTGAATCTCTAATACAGCGTTATTCAGGGTTCATACTCAAATAGCCAGGTAGATCAAATGCTACTTTTCCAGGTAGATCAAAGCAGAATTCCAGGTTAACGTTATAAGTAAAAATATTTATTAGCAAATGCTCTACTTGTACATTAAATACACCTGCCATAACATTTTATACGTATAATTAATTATATTAACCTCATATTAAAAAATTCCACACAGATGCTCATTAAGATAACAAACTTATACTATAGAATTTCAAAAGCGAAATTTTATACACATACATACAATATGTAAATAAAAATATTATGAAAAAATGGAATCAATCTCCATGTTAAATAGAATCAAAGTCAGTAGAACTCATACATTTTTGGGCAGTTCAGAAATTTGGATGTTGATATTAAGGTTTTCAGCTATCTGCACAGAAAGTTTAGAATTTTCTTTTCTTTTCAATTTTTAAATTTGTTTCGAAGCTTTGCATTTCTCAGTTTCTCTTTTGTTCAGTTCATGATATCGCGCCAAACGCGTTTTTTGAACTTTTTATTTTTTTGGTAACTGACATCGGGACCAGCGTAGGTTCCCTTCAAAAGGAGGAAAAAATCCCTGACTTTTCCAGGTTTTTTCAGAAAATTACATTTTTCCCTGACTTTTCCATGACTTTTGCAAAGGATATCAATTTCCATGACTTTCCCAGGTTTTTTCAAATATTACATTTTCCCCTGACTTTTCCATGATTTTTGCAAAGGATATCAATTTCCATGACTTTTCCAGGTTTTCCACGATTTCCGGGTGGAGTATGAACCCTGGTTATTTTCTCTCTCTCACACAGACACATGACAGCTCACATAAGCAGCTGCATTAAAAATTGATGGAAATTAATGTAAGTACCTTTGAAAATATTGCAAAATGTATTTACAAACCGTCATTTTTAAACTGTAATTGCTCGGTTGAAGTATTTAGTTTCCAACTTCCAAGAGAAGTTTTTTTTTTTTTTTTGACTGTTTATCGCCTCACTCGGAGATCTGTGCGGGCAGCAGGTTGTGTATCGATGCTTTATAGTGCATTGGCTATTGCTGTTTTATTTCGCTGTTAAGGCTTTTAAATTAATAAAAAATATCTTTCAACTGTCACAATTGCTTCGCAGTTCCTTGTTAGTCTGCCACGAATTCAACATTACTCTGTTCTACATGCAGATTTCTCTTTCTTTATATTTTCTACGTGAATTAGTACATCAAATTTTGTGAAAGAATTACTTCTAAGGATCCTTTGCATCAATCTATTTCTTCAATAGTTAAGTTAACAATAGTTAGTTATTTTATACGTAACAGGCATAAATATGAAGGTAAGTCAAAACTAGGGTAATTTATGTTATTCTTTTATGGTGACCATTCTTGTTGATAATTAAGCATATTAAATTTTTGCTCAAAGTAACTATCTGTACCTCGTTTCTGCCATCATATGCAACAAACATGAAGCGAGAAAATGAATAAGTATTTAAAGATTTTTTTAAAGCAACAAGGCCATTTCCCTTTTTATGATTGCTAATCTGTAACAAAGGAATTGCTTAGTTGAAGAGTTTAGTGGATAAATATGTTATGTGACAAATAAAAGGAGTATGAGAAAAGCGGTTTCAGCTTTTAGTTTTTACTATTTTACAAATAAAAAGTTTAGTGGATGAGTATGTTATGTAACTAATATGTGAAACTGAAAAAATCGGTTTCAGCTTTAAATCCAGCTTAGTTTTCTCTGTTTTATAATTGAAGAGTTTAGTGAAAGACTAGATTATGTGACAAACATGTAATCTGAGGAAATCGGTTTCGGCTGTAAGTTTTAATTTTCATTGTTTCTCTGCTTAACGCAGTCAGAGTCTTTGTTGCACGATGATGTCCTGAAGACAAAAGGAAATTGTTGTGTATTACATTTAAAATTTTTCAGGTTCATTTCATTCAGTGGTCCCTTCCAACTCAACTTTTTTAGCTTGGGCGGTGCTTGTCATTGCTGAAAATAGCTTTAGTTGAAAGGTTTAAAAACAAGAAAAACATTATTTGTTTAATCTAGATAATAACTTATTTATCCCGGCAAAAACCACCATTTCTTCAATAAATGTCACTTACCATATTCTTCGACTAAGTTCTTCAATTAAAATATAACTTTTGAGGAATTGAACTTGTGTTAGTTTTAGATGCTGATCATTTTAAAACAGTTACACCTAAGCTTGTGAATTTTTTTCACTTCATATCCAAATTACAAAAACGTCAGAAACGTATTTGCAATGTGTTGTTTCTTTTTATTCCATTCTAAAAACCACCTTCAATCTTTTCAGATTTAAAAATTTTAATCTATCCGATGCATATTAAAGTTAAAAAAAAAAAAAATCATCCACTCAAAAGAAAAAAATCCATTGGAAATTATTTTCAAATATTTCCAAGAAAACCTTTACTACTTTCAGCTATTTATAAGTCCATAGCATTACTAATGATCTATAAGTAATGTAAACAACAGCGCCATTTCATATGCATTCCACAATAGATTTTTGTAACGTATTTTTATCTAATTATTATAATTTAGATAAGATTCAAACCCCATTAAAAGCTCAAAAAAAGAGTATAAAATGCATTTTAAGTAAAATCCGCGGCTTTATCAATATTTTGCTAGTTTAATTTACGGGCATCGTGATAAATGGCACACATAAAAATCTTGCACAAGACAAATTCATGACATTTATTTGGCTGAACCTACTGCGTACGCAGCGTTTTTTTTTTCTCCAGAAAGCTTAGTCATTTAAAAAGGCAAATAGCTTTAGAAGAATGAATTAGAAGTAATGATTCATTAACACTCAGAATTGTTCTCCTTATCAAAAGTGTAGTATTTTCCAAGTGCATTTAAACATCGCGATTTTTATCGTTACCTCAAGACAATGAGATATTTTGTAACATTTCTTGTTAAAGGGCTTGATTATGTTTGGTAAAAAATGTGAACAGTGTTTATTTTAAGGCCTAGCAGCACTTAAGTAGTTTCAAATTGTAAGTTGGGGATCGGTTAAAATTTTTAAATAAATAAATAAATAAAAAATTTTTAAAATATGAATGAATAAATAAAAATAAATTAATAAATAAATAAAAATAAATAAATAAAAAAAGCCTCGATAGTTTCAGGTGGAATCACCTTTATTCATGGTTATTACTTGAATTAAGTAAACATAATATGTACTTCAACTAATTTCCTTTCAAGTGGTCGCCAGAATTTAAGCTCAGCGGTCTCTTTAAATAACATTGAAAACAAATTCCAATTCTTCTACTGCACTTAAAAAATCTTTCGCTACGCATTTGTTTAAAAGCAAAAAACACTATTTTTGGTTTATGTTCATGCATCCAGAAAATAACCTGCCAACGAACAATAACTTTTACAGCAAACCATTAGCTTCAACTTTTTCTTCACTGTAAGGAATTGAATTATGAGAGACAACTTTATCATGCACAAAACTGAAAAAAGAAGAAGAAGACACATGTTTCAGTGGGCCACAAGAAACTTCTTTTGTAATACAAAAAAGTTGTGAGCGTCCAGGGGCAAGCAGCAGTCACAGTGAGCCGTATTTTGAAATCTTGAGCGTCATAACATTGCTGTCGCACCTTCTTTTCCGCACAAAGGCAAACGCCGACATGAATTTAAGATTGGATTTAAGAAAGAAAAATACATAGCCTAAAACTGTGCCAGCGCAATTGAACTCTTTCAAAATAAAGATCTAAGAATTAATTACCAGAAGCAGGATGTTGAGAATTTCGCACCCATCATTCAGTGCGGAGGTTTGATAAGTTTCTGTATTTATTTTATTTGTTTATTTTAGTTTACTTTTTTAATTTTATTATTATTATCGTTTTTAATTGTGTTTACTCGCGTGTTTTGGATAACTGAATTCAAACTACGAGAATTTCCGTCTTCAATCTTTAAGAAACTTTGAAAGCTGAAAGGATACATTTCTTGAGACTTTCTTTATGTTGAGTTCAGTGGAAGACGGAAGTGAGTTGGCACAGCGATTGTTCCAACTCGATAATTTATTTCTGAACGCAAATGGATACATGAGAACATTTCATGTTTTCAAAATTATTTATTCTACGTATACACTTGATACTACTCGTCGCAACGAACACCTGTCGTCCAACCAAACGTCATACATTATTTAGTCATAATAAATAGTTCTAGAATAATTTTAATTATGTTATGCTTTAAAAAAATAAATCAGAAACTAACGAAATAATGAATAATAACGTGTTTTTCCCCCTGTTACAATACTATGCTAAAATTCCACATAATATTAAATCAAAACACGTGAAGAAAAATGTATAAAAATAACACAGAAATCAAATCTTTTTAATAATTAGAGCATTTTTCATTTTGGTTGGTTGGAGATTTTTACAAAATATAGTTCTGCATCTTAGATAGAGATCAGAAAGTTTTCCGCTTTTTCTTCTCTTTTGAAGAAAAATATTTCAGTTTCTATCAGTTATGTATAGTTCATATCATTGCTTTGTACTTTTTGCCCTGATATATCTTCTTTGAATGGAAAACACTTTACTTTTGGAAACATAAAATTGCAATCATATTTGCTTTCGGCCATTTTTCTTTTGAGAAAACAGGTAAAATTTAATTTTGGACGTTATATTGAGATGAACGGTTTAGTTTGTGCGTTCTAACGGACAATGTCTGAATCGAATAATCCTCTCCAAAGATGTTAGCTTGACCAACTGAGTGGAACATTTTCCCTCACACCTTCAAATATTTATTTCTAAATTTTAATACATTTGTCAGTTCGTTTTGCTTTAAGTGTTTTATATTGAACAATATTTTATTGCTGCCTACTTTTTAACGCTTTAGTTAATTGTTTTACTTACTTATTTCATTTGACTTAAATACTGTTACATAACACTAGAAAGTGTTATTTATGTTTACGGGAATGTAAATTGAATATAATAGACTGCAGTAGCAAAAAAAAAAACTTTTCGAACTTTTGCGTGAAAAAGAAAAATGTTTCTTAAAATGTATACAGTCTCGAGATTTTTTTTTTTTTTTTTTTAAAGGGAGTTCCGACTCCAGAAAGAATCGTCATACTTCTTAAATTTTGATTGTCACATATATGCCTGAATATGTAACATTGCTGCACTATTAAGATTTGTTTGTTTGTTTGTTTGTTTTTTTTTAAAGTCATTTTTTCGTTCCACCCTAATGTACAGTCCTAGCAGTAAAAATATAAGTAAATAAACAAAAAAGAAAGATGGCTCTCCTGTCTTGTTTGAATACTATTTGTCCAACAAATAAACGCAAGAAACGTGAATTTTGAAAGAGCTACAACAAAAATCTGACCTTTTTAGTGTTAAACAACAAGTATTTATTTCTTTTCGATCATGCACTAGTTTACTCTGAACTTAACTAGAAAATGGTCTTATCTCTGATGAAAAGATTAGATTTTTTATCCCGAACTGACGGAAGCAAAGAAATGTGACTGCATCTAATCATGTTTATTTATTCTCCCGCTAGCTCCCAAAGGGACAAGGACGTTGACATAGCATCGATAAAAGCTTCTTATTAATCATTAAATACAAGCATGTGATTTGTTAAAAAATATATTATGTTGCATGATATAGCAAATATGTTTAAATTAAAACTGGCATGATTTTTTAAAATAATTTTCTCTCGTCGGCATCGACACTACATTTTAATTCAATTTTTCATTTCATTTATTTATTTTTTAATAATTAACTTTTAAAAATTAGGTACTAACTTTAACTTTAGGAAAAAATTTTTAAATTATTGTTTTTGTTTGTAGCTTTTTGTGATAGAAGTGTTTTTAGGAGAACTATAGTTCCTGCGAATTTGCGCAAATTAAGAACTCTAGTGATCTTTTTTTGATGATGCTGAATTTAAGGGAGATTCATTTGAGCAAGTGGCTCGTGAATATGATTCTTGAAAAGATGCCAGTTTCACACCTTTCCGTGTTTTATCATGACAAATTAATTAAAATACTTGTTTTATGAAGCTGTGCATTTTTACAGAATAAGTTGAGCACCTGCAAACCTGGTGTCCTACTGCCCTACAGTAAGAAGAATGGGATCTTCCAAACTATAAACCTCTGTTAAATTAAGCTGACACAGCCAGTGTTAGAACATGTGAGTAAGTCTCTCGTATTCTATTCATGGGGAATCTCAGGCGACGAGACTTGGCGATTGCTTCTTTCTTGGCGCTTGCCAAACTCCACCAGACTTCATCCAGATGAAAACTTTTTTTTCTTTCGAATCATACACGAGCAGCGTGAGCGAAGCCGAGAAAAGAACGCGTGAAATGTGTTCCACCCCTTCAGAGTCCCGAATCCGAAACTGATCCGAAACTAATGAAACAGAGTAACGGATACGTTCAAGTACCAATGTCTTCACCGGATCCGGATCAAGAAGTTATCCCCCAAGATGACCATCCAGCAAATAATATATCCACAACAGTCAACGCAAGTGAAGGCCCTCAATTCAGCCTTGCTATCAAACCCAAAGGGACTCCGCTTTTTCGCTTAAGGTTGGTGGTATTTTTAGCTTTGTCTTCCGTTCTTTTAGCAGTTGGAATTTCCCCTGGTAGACATAATATAGCGAAGCAATGTATTGGCAATAATTTCAAGATCATTGGAGCTTCAGCTCAATATAAAATATTTATTTATTTAATTTTTTAAAGATTAAAAAACGTGGCTTCTTGTGACATGCGTACCTGATGGCAGTTATTAATCGTATAGCTTAAATTTTTCAAGCATAAATGTACACATAAATTGATTTTGACAATTACAGCTTAAATGAAAATTCAGGAAAAACTAAAAGCATTACAAATAGTGTTTTTTAAAATATTTGTTGGGTAATGTTTTTATTACTATTATATTTATTTATTTGGTTAAAACTTGAGAGTTCACTGGCAAAGAAATGTTGAATAAGTTTAAATAAACGTTGTAATGAAAGGAAACTATTATTTGCGTAATGTACTGTGTTTGAGATCGATTTTTAATCTTGTTAAACTATATTTTACTCGTAATGTCACTACATTTCTATATGTCTCTAGTGTAAGGAAAAATAATTGTTCCACTTTTTCATTGTTAAGAAACATAAATCAGCAGTTGTAGTGTTTAATATAATTAGAATTATTTTTCTCTTCATATCTTTACAAATAGGTGATAAAAATAGCAACTACTCTGGTTTTTAACTAGAATTTTGGCTGTGTTTTTTTTTTTTTTTTCTTCCTTTTTTCTTTCTCCCCCCCCCCCCCCCTCCTTTTTTTTTTTCAAACCAGGCTTTATGGGATCAAATAAATGATTCGCCTCGCCCTTTTTTCCCGTCACTTAAAAAACATTTTTCAGCCATTTGTACAATGGCTGACAGTACTAAAAGTGCCTCGATAGCTTTCTAAAAATTTACTTGGCGGAAAAACACATTAGTAAAACAGAGACCTTGCTCCAAGGGTCGATACTGATGCATCAACGTCGGGAGAAACAGAAACAACAGCACGCAGATACCCTTGTCTGATTTCAAATTTCCTTTTCCATTTTTTCCCTTTTTTTATACATTATTAACTGCATTTTGAGTTTAAAATTTTTACTACATCGATTATTTTTGTATATGTGTAGAAGTAAGTAATATTTTTCAAAATCATTTTTGAATGTCATTTATTTATTTATATATTTTTCGTTATTTGATTTAAATATTAAAGCTGTGTGACACTTAAAAGAGAATAAAATATTCACATTTTTAAATATAATTTGCATTATTTTCTATAGGACATGAATACCATTTTTGAAGTTATAAAATTAAAACATCAATAAAGTCAATCAATTTTATTCAGTTTACTTATATTGAGCTTTTTCTATAAAGCATCTATATTAAGCCCAAAGAGGACCTTTTATGCGCTGTATTTATACGATTATAACATAAAAATTAATCACTTTTAGTAAGTTATTTAAACGTGAAAAAGGTAATTTACTATTTATGCACAAGAGAACGTATTTTTAGCGCAAATTAGAAAACAAATTTCCAACATGTTTTGTGAGCTTACAAGGAGCCTATTTCTCGGTGCATTAAGTTGTGATCTTCGAGAAACAAGTAATCCGAGTGTGGCCCGTGCTTATATGCGGAAGTTCACAACTTTATACCCTTTATACATTGATAAAGCGGTTCATTGTGACCCCAAAACACGTGTATGTAATTTTTTTTCATGTTTATGCTATAAATGCGTTGGTTCGCTCATTAATTATTTCTGAGAAAGGAAAATGTTTTGCTTGTCATAATGAAGGGGAGAAACCAAGAGAGGGTCAAGTCAAAGGGGTCCCTCCAAGTCATCAGCATAATAAAAGTACATCCTGAAATCCGATCCATGAACAAGACGGCCGCTATTATAACTCTGCGCATGCTTCCGAAATTTACCGTAAGATGGTACATATGTCTCAAATATTTGAAAATATTTTTTTTTTTTTTTTTTGGTACTCTAAACACTGGTGCGGCTGCCGATGAGAGGTTCACCCCTTTCCAGTTTTACTGTCATTTAAAAACATTTTATTTTATTATTATATTTATTATGAAGCTTATTTAAGCAAATATTTTGTTCAAGAATATATATATATATATATATATATATATATAATATGTATTATATTTATTTAAGGAGGCTTTTTGATAATGCATTCATTATTCGGGCAATTTATTTGTACAATGTTTTGAATTTCCATTACAAAAGAATATAATTTTATTGTTCACAAACTCTTGTAATATCTAAATGGTGTTGTAAATCTTCTAATATTTTGGTAAGATGAGGTCTGACTTTGTGAAAATGTTCATTTCCTTTTATTGGGAGGTTTAGTGAAATGAGAAGTCTTATTGGCGCAGAGTTGAGTTGGATTACCTTATGTAATTATTACCAAAGTCGAACAGTATCCATGATTGAAAATCTTATGTTTTATTAATTAAGTTCCTGTTATTGAAATCATGGCCTCTTGGGGACCTCTTGCAAGGTCATGCCACAGGCCTTTTTCCATTTTTGTCAATAGGTATACAAAAATAAGTTTTAATCAGATGTTTTCTTTATTTATTATTACGGGCTTAATTAAGCACCAGTATTTGTTTTAAGCATCAATATCGATGTTTTATCAATATTCGCATAACAAAAAAGCAATCACAGAGAGAAAAAAAAAGGAGCAACAATTTAAATAGCTTTATTGTTAAAACAAACGGATATTTTTCTAATTTCTGTGCTAGCGTTACCTTTAACACTTTACTAAACTCAACACTGAAGAAAATTGTCATACTTATTATATATCTTGACAAGTTTTGTATTATATGAACTACGAGACAAAGGGGGGGGGGGATGAGTAATTCACCTGATCTTCAAAATGTTTCTTTACCATATTGTTTTTTTCTTCTCTCTCTCTCCATATGTATATATATATATATATATATATATATATATATATATATATATGGGGCGTTCATAGGCTCACAGTGCTCTGGTGTGAGTGTTGCAAGTTTATAAATTAATTTTTTAGAAAACTAAATACTTATTTTAAACGTAATCAAATCCGTAAATTAAAATAAGTTTCTCATGTAAAAGGGGGGGGGGGGTCTAGTAGGGAAAGTGCAATTGTAAACTTATCAGCTAAATTTCTTATTTATAAAGTGTGTTGGAAATTATATTTTGGAAATTGAATAATTTTCGTTCGGTAGGTTATTTTCAACCCTAAAAAGGCGTTCAGTAGGAATTCGCACGACAGCGCCGAACAGGCTTGGGGTGGGTCTATTGAAAAGTACTTTATTTTTCTACATAATTGCCATTGGTCAATGCGCTTTTGTAAACGCTATAGTATTTTATTTTGCAACTGCCATGTCATACCAGCTCATCGCCATGTCCTTCAAAAAACATGGAACGTCATTTTGCATTGCATCGTCAGAGCAGAACCGCCGTCCAGACACACATTCCTTCAACTTATTAGGGAACATGTGATAGTCGCTCGGTGTCAAGTCCGGACTGTGTGGAGGTGATGTGTGGGTGATGATGTTCCAACCAAAGTTGTGCCGCAGATGAAATATTTGACGGGCGTTGTCATGGAGAATCCTTGCGCTCTTGTTCAATATTCCTTTCTATGGTTCTGTATTACCCTTCTGAGTTAACGATAAAAACATTAAAAATCGAATAACTGCAAAAACTTCACACTTGGCGGTATCGTTCAACGAGAGGTACATTTTGAATGGCTTCCAAGCCAAGACTAAGCACCCGAGCGACGCTCACGTGTGGTGCTTATTTCGGAGTGGAGGAAGCGCCATTTTAGCGATAGTGTAAATATTGCCCATATTTTATAAAGAAAACAAATTTTTATACAGTAAAAATGAACCCATGAAAAATAGAAACACTAGCATATTTAAAAGTAACGCTCCTATATCAGTATAAATGGTGTGTTTAATAAATTGTGGCTCAAGTAATTTCAGAATTTTTTAAATTCAAAATTAATTTGGACACATCTATAACTTTATTTCGTGGGTATAACTGCTCAATGGCTGCCCCAATAACTTTTCTGTGTTCAATTGTGCATGCGGCTTAACATTATGAGTAAGCCACATTATGAGTAACCATATGTAGCTAACATTATGAGTAACCATATGCAGCTTAACATTATGAGTAAAGACAATTGAGCCCCAAAATTTGATAAACACGGAGCATATAAGCTAAAGCATAAACATTCATTTAAATATTAATTAGTCAATCAAAATTATAGAGGCACAAAATTAATGGGGGAAAAATCGTACAACTTAAATTTTATTGAATTTACATTGAAATATGAGAACCTTGCTCAAATAATAGTGTGTATGTTTCAGGATAAAGAGCTCTGGCTGATTTGTTGCATTGAAGCATAACATGGTGTTACTGTCAATATTCAAAAAAATAGTAATAATTTCGAGGAATATATTTAGAGCCTCCAAATGTGCTTGTCCATCTTCTAATTCTGTTGGATTTTTTTTTTCCTTTTTTCTGTTGTGACATTTAATTCGTTTCGATAACTTAGTAGCGAAGAAAATTATAACCACGATACAAATTTGTAACATTTTATTACACTTTACTTTTTGTCGGAAAGATAAATTGCTCATTATTAGTAGTAATAATAATAATAGGATCATTTCATATTAAATCAGCAAACGGGTTGTGCCGCACCGTTTTCGATTTTAATGAAATTTGGTGTGGACTATGTAGTGATCTTCTATACTCAAAAAACTTTTTTTTTATTTCTTGATTTTTTTAAATTTATTATTATTATTATTATTATTATTATTATTATTATTATTATTTATTATTTTTTTTGAATATAGCCATTTGATAACTCAGGAGATGAGTGAAATTTGCCATTTTACTCTTTTTCTAAAAGCTCTCGTACGTTTATTTAAATTAGTAGTGGCATCAAATATAGCATATCAGAAAGCTGAAAGAATGAACTTTGTTTTGTGTGCAATAAAAGCAGATTATAGGTTCAGACCAACTTAAAAATTTTCAAGGTCAAACCTATTTAAATTTATTCATTGCCTTTGCATCTTCAAAATATTGTTAATCTTGTGATCAATAAAATAGTAAGTCTGCTATATTTTATTTTTAAATTTTTTGATGAGTGAATCATTTATACATTACAAAATGAAGCATTTGTAATGCTTAACATTATGGTTGTAATAAATGCTAAGCACATTACTGCGGTACTGCCACTGGCGTACGCAAGGGAGGGGGGTTTAGGGGTTTAAACACCCCCTTGAGCTCAGATAGCTGTCTAAATTAGGGAAATAATAGTGCTTTATTACATACTCGGATTTCTTTTAGTAGTTTCAGAAAATTATGACCTCCCCCCCCCCTTGAAAAAATTCTGCGTACGCCACTGGTGACTACGGCAATCTAGTTTTTACTTATAGCGGAGACAAGTTCTTTTTTTATAAAGCACAAGAAATACCCAAAATAAAGAAATTAATGAATAAAACATTTACATAACTAACGGAATTTGCAGATATTACGATTGCGGCGGGAAAAAAATATATTTTAAATTGAATTTAAAAAAAACAAATCTTCGCCCCCCTGTTATATTTCGGGTATTCTACTAAACTGGCAGCTTCATTTTGAAAGATAATAGTGCAATTTTTAGACCCTTCTAAAGTGAAATATCCGTACTCACTGCACGAGATTAGATTTTTTTCCTGAAGAAATCGGCTTTTAATAAAGAAATTACATTTTATATTTTATATTTCTATTCGATATTTTAAAATTAACTTTTACTTAATTTCAGCGTATTTTCCTCGTATTTGTTTCGCTACTTTTTATTCTCATTAAAATAAATATATATATGTATAAAGCACCGCTCACGTTTTTTTATATATTACATGTATATTTTTAAAAAACTTGAGCGGCGTACATTATCCCCATATTTATTTCGCAAATATTCTTCGTTTGAAAGAGCTTAAAACACTTGAGAGAGAAGTGTGCACATAAAGAAAGCATCGGTTTCGTTTTAGCTTATCTTTAAAAAGATAATTCTGAAAAGCTTTTTTGTATTTTTATCTTAAAAGTGATAATTTAATAAATATGTCTGTCTTATAATAGCAAGATGGTGCGTCTTTACTTCAAAACTTATCAAACGTTTATAAGTAAATGGTTCAGAGTAAGACATTTTGTAATAGTCTAAGATAGGTGTAACTGATTTGCGAGCTCATTCATATTAAAACGGAATAATGGAATATTGACTTGGTAGTTGCTCAGTCAGATTTATTGTTTTCTATAAAGGTTACGTAAACTTTTGAAGCATTGAATGATATATTGAAATCATCCAAAGAACATTACTACTTATGCGCTGTAAAGTACAATATTATGTACCAAAAGTATATATATGGACCATTTTCGGTCTCTCCTCTCTTATCAAGTACAAAGAATTACGTACACTAACTAAACGTTCAGTGCTTTAGTGCTCATAAATTGTGAGAAATTAAAGAACATGTTTCAACAGTAATAATACACATTTAGGAAAACTTTATTTCACTCTGATACATTTTTAAGGAGTTATGAATATTTATCCATTCAGTATTAGTGAAATTATTTGCATTTTCGTGTGTCTCATTTATTGTAAACTAAAGATGTTCCTTCCGCTATTCATCTATACTTATTGAATGTAATTTTGATTCAGAATTTATTTAGTAACCTGTCCAGTATTCAGATGCGTTTTCAGTCAATTTTCAATGAACCGTTAAAAACAGCAGGCTTATCACTTGGAGGACCTGGAGGGAAAAATTACCACTTCCTCCGTTTTTGAAACGTAATCTATTTATACATGTGAATGTATTTTGTGGTTCTCCCCCCAACCCCCTTTATAAACAGTGAGCAGGGCTTCATTTCAAACTAGCGGCACTCGCACGGACATGCCCGTAAGTGTCAGTCGGTTCGCCATTATATTACATAAAGGTACTTTTTTAATGTGTAAATTGGGTTATTTTATTAATATGTATGGCATTCCACAGAATAAAAAATCAGCCACCCACGGCTATCAACTGGCGATTCTACGCGTTTAAGCAACTTTTTTTAAAACGAAACACACACATTAAAAAAAAAAGAAGAAAGAAAGAAAGAAACGAAAAGAAACTTTAAAAAAACGCATTTTGTTTGTTCACTTCAACTACCCACGCAAAAAGGATGATTATAAGCCATTAGAACAGTTTAAATTCATGAATTTTTAGTATAATTAATTTTTATCTATTATTTATTGATAGTGAAACAGAAAGCAAAATTTTGTTGCTTGCAGAAACTAACAGAAGCAAGCAAATCTTTGAAAGCGTAAATAGACTTTCATCCGAGCTCAAATAGGCAAATAACATATGTGCTAATTCTCTGCAGAAAAACGATAAAAATATAAATAGTAATAATAATTTGGAGTAACAAAAATTGCTAGAAAGGATAACATTTCTTAATAAACCCCTGTAGCGTATGGAGAACGATCCCGTAAAAATACTTGTAAAAATAAGTAAATCAAAACAAAGCTATCAATCGCCCGAGAGCTGCTTAGCAAATATGCATTAGACAAATTGGCGACGTTCCAAATAAAATAAAAATGAAGCTCTATTAATCATCTAGGGAAAATGAAATTTAATTTAATTACCGCTCTCGAGAGCTTCCATTCAAATTAATCCCTGGTACTGAGTATTGCCCTCCCCTAACATACCCTCTCCTCCGGGTAAATTTTGAAACGAGGGGCATATGAATCGCAGTGATAAAAGAAAAACTTTTCAGCTAGACTAAACCAGAGTTTGGAGCTGATTTGCTGAAATTTTGGGAGGAATAGTTAAGCAAGTATTTAGGAAAATAGAATAATACACAGCCAAAATGCAATGTATATTTAATTTCACGAATTGTAATGCGAGAAATTAATCCAGCATTCTCTAAAAGTTTCGACAGTTTAGTTTATTTTATGTTCATGGATCACAACAAAATTAAAACGAGCAAATCAAGTGAGAATTGTAGCACACCCTCTAGGAATGATTTTAGACTAAATCACTGTGAAACAGTCACACAGGAGTGTCACTAAGTATGGTGTTAAAAATAATTTTAAATTAACAATCAATAAGTAATTCGAGAAAATATTATGCTGATATTTTTTAGTTAAAATTGATCAGTTATGTAACTGATGCCTTAGTTACGAATTATTATTATTATTATTATTTTAATATTTCTCTTTGACTTACTATTTCAGGAAAAAGTGTTAAAGTTAATTAACTCAAAACGTTTTCGTAGGCAAGATGGATTGATTAGAAAAACTAATCATAAAAATAATAATAATAATTTTTCACTATTAAATTACATTATTTTTCTTTCTTCAAAATTATTTTTAAACTTTTGACTGAGGGAAAGGCAACTGCCTCCCCTCTGAATCCGCGTATGATTAGGTATAATTAGACGAATTAGTAAAATTAATGACTTTAATATTAAAAATAGGACTAAGAACTCTTGCCCAATTTCTAAATTAATATCACTAACAAAGAAATTAAAGAAAATCGTCTTTTTTCTGAAGAAAAATGTTAAATATCATACATATATGACAGTAAAATGCATTTCGCACTGGCAACAGATTTTAGCCCAAACATGAAACTTCATTCGGGTGTGAAAAGATGTACACAAAATGTTATATGGAATTTTTTTGTGTAAAACAAACTCAACTCAAACAAACTTGACTAAAGAAGCTTTTGAAAATGAGCAGCACAGAAAAACTGTATTAAAAAAATTACATCTAATCCCTTAAGAACAAAGTTATGTCACGCAATTTGTCATTTAGCAAAGGGAACTTGAAAAGTTCCTACAAAAGTAAGCAACTTCATTCTGAAATGGCACTTGACCTTCATAAAATGAGGTAAAGATACGGAAATAAGAAATTAATGTTTTATGAAACATATCATACTGCAATGCGATAAAATTTCAATAAACGTAAGATACGTGTACGGTTCTGTTGAAGATGTTTGAACATTCTTCTCTCGTGCAGAAATTAATTTACACAATTTAAGCAGCAGAGTTAAAACAGAACTGCAGGTGATAAAACATAAGATTCGGTTTTCAACTGGTATAGATAATGACTCGGAAAACTCAACTTAACGGTTTCAACCATACATATTTGAAATCCGCACTATCAAATCTGAGTGATTAATTAAAAAAGTGGGGGGGGGGGAGACCATGGTTAAGTACAAGTAGCGCCTCGTGTTTTTTTATCATAATATATCGCCATATTTTAATCATAATTTTAGCGAAGATATAAATGTGTCCTATTAATTTTGAAAACTCATCCCCATTTCCACTCTATATTCATGTGTCCGAGCATTTTTCTTGATTTTTAGGAGACAACTTTCCTGCAGACAATACAGCTTACATGTTTTGTTTTAAATATTATGTACCTGTAATAGTTTCTTTCTTTATTCTCTTTCTTTTTTTCTTTCTCTCTCTCTCTCTTTTAGTGTGGGAACTACTGTGTACAGTCGAGAAGAAGTGTATGGGAATACTTTTTCATGCTTTATTTGTTTTGAGTTATATAGTATCACGTTCAGTCCGGAAAGCTTTAGCCTAATTTTATGATCAAATTCGTCTTTAAAGATCTTCATTGTACTTTTTTTTTTTATTATTCCTCATTCATGTCTTTAAAGGCTATCGTCTACAAAACAACAGAGAGTATAGTGTAAAAAGCTGGGGCTGGATCCGTAACATTAGGCACTATGGGGAAATTTAAATCCTATATAAATCTTGATCTGATAGACTCGAGAAACCGGAAAGACCTTTTGACGTATATTATGTATAAAATAGTTTTTTTTTTTTTTTAATTTTTAAATTTAACAGTATTTTTTTTTTGAACAATTCAACGAACAAATATTAGCGCCATGTTAAAAATCCAAACTTTTTTTTTAAATCAAAATAACTAATAACGTTAGATATTATATTTTCGCAGCAAGAAAAAGGAATGCAGAGATTTTGAACATAATTTTATATTTTTGTTCTGAGAAATAGAAGAACAGCAATGAATAAACATCAGAATAAAATTCTCCCCGCCGACTTGATCTTGACGAAAGTAATGGCTTGATGCATTGAACGGTCATATTAAATTTAAATTCTTGAGATTTAAAACAGCTGTATTTATGCAAAAGAAAAAAAATCAAACGATTTTATTTTAGGTGTAAAAGATCATTGTATACATCTTAGTTGCATTTAAAGATTGTATTAATACTTTTTTTCTTTATTTGACAACGATTGCAATTTAAAAAAAAATCTTATGAAATACAGGATTGCAATTTTAATATTATGTGCTTAAAATTAAGTCTCTTCCCTAAATAATGTTTAAAGAATTATTTCATTTTTAAAATTTTTCCTATTCCGATTTGAAAATTTATATTAGGAATGGGGAGATATTTTTTGTTGCTCCTCAATTCAGTTACCATAACTTATTTTGCCTACATTAGTACTTGTACCCTTACACGTTGAACAAAAAAGAGCATGAATTCAAGATTTTCCTATTAAATAAGCGAAATTTAGCAAAACATAACACCTAGCAGTTTGAGAGATTAAATTCAATATTGTTTTAATATTACCGAATATTATTATTATTATTTTTTTCATAAAAGTGACACATTTTATTTTTCAAAAAACTGAGCTCGATGTTTGTTACTTTTGTCAGTAGTGAAATAGATGGATTATTTTTTGACCTTAACATAAAATCTGGATTCAAATTTAAGATTTTTTTTCTTTTGTTTTGAGAATAATGAACGGAACTTACTATATTATCAGAGGGTACAATAGCATTTAACTCACTGAAGTCAAAAATGGAAAGACAAGTCCATGTATTTAATAAAATGGGATCTACTTATAATGCTGTAGATCATTTACCAACATTTTATACACAGCTACATCATTCAAAATTCCAATTTCTGTTATTGTATTATTATAATATACACGAACATGAAATACAAGACATAGTAAACGACAAGAAAACATTTAAGATAGGTTGTCTGTATTATTCTACAACAAATTATAGAAAGCTTAAAAGTTAAATATGATTTTTTTTTCACTCAACAAATTTTCAATTAAAACTCTAGCTTATAGAAAACGAAAAATAATCATAGTAATTCCTGTTTATAAAAATCAGTATTTTTAGCTCCTTTTTTCCCAAAGGATTAAAATTTAACGACTTAAAATAAAATTTTAACGGTTTTTCTTTATTACAAAAGTTAAATTATTCTTTATGCTTTGTTTCACCAGTGATCAAATATTAGATTCTGCATCATTGCTTTTTTTTTCAAACTGTTAAAACTTTCTGCAGTCTCACACATCCCGGCAAATAAACTTCATTCTGTCGTGTACCTTATGAAAAGAAAGCGGTGGATACAATTATTTTACAACAAAATTGTTAAAAATGAGACAAAAATTTTAAAAATTAAAAAACTGTGATCCTC
The DNA here is from genome assembly GCA_038502835.1 of Octonoba sinensis. Lineage (NCBI taxonomy): Eukaryota > Metazoa > Arthropoda > Arachnida > Araneae > Uloboridae > Octonoba > Octonoba sinensis. Next base: position 191,117,474 of record CM076598.1, on the reverse strand, counting down.
TGAAAAAAATGCTCAGTAATTTCGCATGATGTGAAAGCATATTCGAATGAATTGATGTTATCAATACATCAGTTAGAAAAATTTTCACGTGAGTAGTAATTATGTAACATACACTTTCTTGCAGAATTCAGTCATGTTTATCCAAAGAGAAAAAAATCGGTGTGATTTTTATGTGCTACGAAATTTAAAAAAAAAAAAAAATCAAATGGCATTTGTTAAAACATACTAAGGATGATTCAAAATGACCCTGTCAGGAATTTTCACTACGAGCAACGTAACCGATCTAATTTTAACAGATTAAATGATTAGATATATTGACTTATCTATTCATTTAATCTTAGAATGAACAATAAAAAATGTCTGATGAAAAAATAATGAATAAATACGTAGACCATTCAGTTTATATAAAAAAACCAGTCATGATAAAAACTGACAGAAAATTAGTTACAGTGATTCAATATGCAGTTGTTAGAAGAGATAACTTGAAAGAGTCTATAGTTGTTTCGAATCCTCTAAAGAAGGATCAACGGATTAAAAAGGCGCTTCTAACTATGCAATTGCTCGAAAGTATGCAGTAACATTCTAAGCAAACATTTGGGTTTTACTTAACATTTAATGGGTAAATGTTATATTTAGATCCATCGGAAAATACTGATATGAGACAGATCCATTAATATTATGAAATATAACGTTTATTTATTTATTTTATTTTACTTTGTTTATTTATTTATTTTTTGGTAAAGTAATGAAATTGGTAAAAGCAAAAATGAAAAAGAAATCCGTAGTTTCTCTTTTTTTTTTTTTTTTTTTTTAACAAATGGAGAGTTTCAAAAAACAAAACATAACATTGGAAATGGTCTTAAATTTGAAAAACAGCTGCTCACTAGCGAGAAAAAAAGCTTCTCTCGTTTGCATCTGTTTCGGAAAGAGTCATTTATTCCGAACTTTTTTGCGGGAGGAGGGCTGTGATATCATCTCATTAGTAATCCAAATGAACGCGAAAATATTTTCTGCTGTACCGCTTTCACGAAGTAGGGAAGGAAAATTTTCATAGCGTTATGATGATAACTAACGTTTTAAGCCTGCCCTCCTCTCCCCACGGCTAACCCTCTAGCTGAAACACATTTTCTCCCAAATGAAATAAAACAAAAGTAATGAGAGTAAATTTTTTGGGGGTTGATGACGAATAATTCATTATTTTGAGAGATGATTTTACACTCAGTTGGGAGCAATTTTCTCAATAAAACATCTCTTCGCTGTAAGCTTTTAACTTGTCTTCCCCTGTTGTGTCATAGGCTGTGTTACGATCGTCAAGGCAATGTTATTCACCCATCCATGAATAAAATATGAAAAAAAGCATAAAAATGATGTAACATCATTTCCCCGCGCACCCTCACTGATGTTTGTGCACTTTTATAAACGAAGAAAAAAGATGTGGAAAAAAGAAAAGCCACGTGACTATCGAAGATGCCTGCTTAGCGAACTTCTTGCCTTCTTCCCACCTTGAATTCCCATTCTACTACTACGTGCCACTAAACCCAGAAACCTTCGTTCCTTCTCCAAATTGTTTATTTTGGACTCGGGAAGTGGTTGTAGCTCATGTGTAGAAAAGAAAGAGCATTTTTGCTGCGATCTCTTAATACAGCTCTCCACTTTTCTGTTTCTCATTTCTGTCGCTCAATTGGTTCAAAAACATGTTTCCAAAGGTCGGAAAACAACATTTTATCGCACAAGCTTACAAATTAAATCGCAATTTTATTTGTAACTTTGTGCAATAAACCATCCCGTACTCAATTATCACACAATAGCAAAACTTTCTTTTCGCAATTTTTTTCTACTCTACATACGAAAAAATATTCAGTTACAAGGGAATCGAAACTTTCGTAAATAATTTGCTTTCGTAAATAATTTTTTAACGAGAAGAATAACTCAGTTAAATGAAGTAAATATTTATCACACTCTAGCTTTATTCATGGGCTCTTGTCTTTCCAAAGAGAGAGAGAGTAGCAAAAATAATGGAAACGTTTAAGGGCGCTTTCACACCAAAGGCGACAAAGACGAAAAGCTTTTTTTCTACACCTGCGCCAGTGCAGAGCATATTTTCGCTTTTAAAAATGTGCTCTAAGCTTGCGCAAATAAAAAAAGACATGTTTTTTGTCTTTGTCGCCTTTGGTGTGAAAGCACCCTAAGAGTGCAAGACAGGCTAATTGTTTTCGGTCTCTTATTTAACCTCCTCAGACCCCAGAACTAAGCACAAACAATTTTGACGGAATTTTTTGGTTCTCTGATTTAAAAAATGATTACAAAACAAAATAACTTAAGTTTTTTTTTTTTTTTAATTTTAATTAATAATTAGTTTAAATAATAATTAATGCTCAATTTCCATGTTTTCCATGTTTAAAACGAAGTAAACTATCTGTTGATTAAGTTCAAAAACAATTGGGTGTTTTAGCTTTCAAATCGCAGAAACAGTATTTTAAAATGTACCCAATTGGGTACACTTGGAATGAAGGGGTTAATTATTGAACGCTCCCTTTTTTTAAAAAATGTTGTCATGAAAACTAACTACGATATTCAACTGCTATTTAAAGTTCAGGAATAAATATATTCTTAAGAAAAACTACGAATGCTATTAAATGTAACAAGTGAGCTACACTAAAAAATCCTAGTTCAACATTTCACCAAAAAATAAAAAAAAAATGGTGAAATTTAGCTGCAACCAATATTTATTACTAAAGTGGAACTTTTATAATGATTCCTAGTTTCACGTTAATGGTGAAACTACACCATTATAATGGTTCCAAGGTAATGGTAACTAAATTATCTTTAGTAGATAACCAAAAACATACATAACTCTGATAATTTCAAATTTCTGCGGAAGAGCTGCAATCAATACCGTTTGCAGAAAGCCCTTTAAGTTCTGTGGAAATAATTGACCGTTGTCGTTGGATATTTTCTAAACGTACACCAAAATTGGTGTTTTTACAGATAAAAATAATTCACAAATGATGTCAGATGCATGTAAACACGGGTTCTCCATTATTGGTGTTTAATGCAAACGATTTCACTTAAAATGTAAATGAACACCTGATTTGGGGTTAGTTTGAAATAGAAGGTTTTTAATGTTTTTCTCTGCACCAAATTTGAAGTGCATTACTCCACACTTTTTACAAAGTGTAGATGAAAAGGACATTGACCTTTTAAACTGTTCTAACACTTTCTACTATAAATAGCTAAGCATAACATTAATTTATGTAAGCATTTATATTTTTTCCCGCTTTTGGTAAAAATGAAATTTAGAACAAAATGTTCTTCAGTTACATTTTCTAAGAAAGGGGGCAATATTTCTCTTAAAACATTTCACGAGTAAGGAGCGGCGAGTATTTGCAGGGTAAGAGTCACGGTGACTCTTACGCTGCAAATACAGTTTCTGATTATTTGTTTCATCTGTTTCGAAAGTGTACCTGACCTAAGGGATCGTTTATAAATGATGTCACGCTTTTTTCCGATATATTTGATCCCCTCCCCCCTTTGTCACATGTCACGCTATGTTGTATAAGCCTGATGTCACACTTCTTGTTATCCCCTCCCCTTCCCTTGTCACACTTTGTCACAAGTTCCCGAACCCCCTCCCCCCCTAGCGTGACATCATTTATGAATGATCAATAATCACACATTTGTTTTGATGTATGTCTACATGCACATGTAGAAATATATCAAAAAGTAGGAAAAAAAATCAAAGAAGGAAGAGAAAATGGATGAAAAAAGGAGTTGAAAACAGAAAGACGAGACAATTCAGAATCTTTATTTCTTAAAGCGCACAAAATGAGAACAGTGTTGAGAACATTTCCTTGTAGAACTATCGCAAAACAAAAGGTAAATGTTGGGTAAAAAAGACAAGTGCCATATATTCAACAATTTACCGACTGCTACAGAAAATTTCTGAACTTTTCTTCCTTTTTACACGTATGTTGGTAGAAGCGTATATTGTAGGAAAATGAAAGAGGCTTATTAAAAGCTTAAAAGAATTTTTTTGGTACAGCATAACATTGAGGTAAATAAATAGCTATTTTTTAAAGTGCATGTTTCATAGAATTATAAAAATGGACCTTTTTTTTCCCTACCGTGTAAAATAATTCAGGCATATTTCTCTCAGAAAAACACAATTTCGCCCCGCCGCTTACATAGTTCTATCCAGTGGGAGTATTTACAGAAGAATAAAATATAGAATCGTATGACGTCATAAATTTAAACCCGAATTAAGATGCGCATGGTATAAGATTTATTATTGAGATAAATACAATGGTATGAAGAATTGCATAGTTGTGATTACATGATCTGATTTTTTATTAACAGCGGAATTGCAATGATGACACATAAATTTCATTTCGTTCTGAATTGTTTGTGGGATTAGCTGTTTGATTACAATAAAGCAGAAGCTAATGTGACTAACAAGCGAGTTCGCTCAGCAGTGGCCACTCTAAGTTATATTTATTATACATTCGCATGTAAGGTCACTTTTTCTTCAAATTCTATAAAACGTAGTTACGTTCCTTTTCTTCAACATCCTTGCTCATTTTCAAGATTTATATCCTCTTAATCATTTCAACGGAAAAAGATGTTTTGACCTTCTTACTACAGTAAATGCAGCAAAACAAAAACGGGAGGGAAGGTAAGTTAAAATAGAAAGTGGGCAATTGCTTTTGCTGGTCTGCCTTCCTGTATTGCTCAACCACTCTCTCGCGTCAGTTGCATAAACAAGAAAACGGAAAAGCAATTTCAAAAGATGTTATTTCAAAGACGAATTAACCTATATAGATCTTCTCAGTTGTTTAATGTGCATTTCAATCTTTGTGTACTTATACACACTGAACTTCACTACTGTCAATCAAGATCAATGTCGACATGTAATAATTTTGCATAAAGAAACGTGATCTATTTATTAATTTTTCACCTTTCTGTGCATTTTTGTTTGATTTTATTTCTAAGTAATGCGTTTGTGTTATTGTATATCTTTGCATAAACAAAAAAAAACTTAATACCAAAACAAATTATCTTTATTAAATTAAATGTCCAGCTTAATTTTAAAAAAAGAATCATCGTAGATGCTAATACATTTTATGCTCAATCATTGCAAAGTAAAAAATTATGTTCGATTTAGAATAACGCTCCATGAAATATGAACGGCATTAATTTATTTCCGCACCTAAATTTGTTAAATTTGTTCATACGGACTTTAATAATGCTTAAAATTAAAAAAAAAAAACTGATTTACGAATTGTGAAAAACATGTATTAATAAAGAATAAATAATGATTCCAAGACATATCATGAAAACTGCATTTTTTAAATGTTTTAAAAAACAATAAATTCACCGAGCATTGATATCATTCGGTAACGTCAGCTACACCGTCGGATATAACATCGTTAGTTTATTAGTTCGCCGCTATGCGTTGATTGATGAAATGAAACACTTGATACGGCCAAGCTCCCATCGCAAAGATTGTTCATACGCCGTTTTGGGTTTTCACATGAAAAACCATGAAAGAAACGGAATGATCTCTTGTTTTTTGCAAGTACTTCTTAGAAAATGCATCTTAAAAGTTGGTAATAAAATGATTAAAAGTTTGAAATCCCGTTTCACACCATTTTTTTAATATAAACTTTTACGATGAAATGTAGGTCAAAAGTATTTTTCTGCCTTTATTGAACATTTTAAATTAATAAAACAAATATTTTATTGAATTATTTTCTTAAATTTAAATACTTTTGAAGGATACTGCTGTTTAAATTTTATTTTTATATTTTTGTTTTGAAACTCGAAGTTGACGAGATGATGCCCAGCGTTGAAAATTGATGCGTCCACGAGCCTACTTTAATCAGTTTGACGAAGTATTTTCCTATCAAACTAGTTAAAAGTCCCTGGAACTTGATGTTAATTAAAAAAACAATAATAGTGCTAAATGTTCTCATATGATGTATTCATTTTTGTTTTTCTTTCTTTTACAGCGCCTTATACAAGAGCAGATTAAAGTTCTGCATATTCCTCCATTTCCTATTGTTCCTAGTTATGTTAGCGAAACTTTCCGAAGATATCCTCGATCGCTTGGATGTGTTCATTCTGGAATTGGAAGAGCTTTATATACCGAAACCTCTGCCGTGGGAGTGGCTCTGGACAGCCAGCATCCTCTTCGCCATCATGGGTCTGAGAGCCCTATCCCGAAATAGACTATCCTCCCTCAATTCGTATGCTGCAGGAACCTTTGTCCTAGCTGTGTGCCCTCTTCTTGGAGCAGCAATATATTTCTTCAACGACATCTTGGAATATGCAGAGAAAAAAGGCGAAGCAGATGTACAGAAATGGCAAGGTTTTCCTGTTGCTGTTTATTGGTATGGCTTTATCATGGTTGCCTTTCAAGTCCACATGTTTTCAATATTTTTCGCTGCAAAATTAATCAAGATTTGGCGTGTGAAAATGAAACGGTTCTGATCGAATGTTGTCAAATGCTTATGGAAATCGGACTATAAGCTAATCAAATTTTTACCAAATTTTACACTATTTTTCCAGAGTGATATGGCATGAGAGACTTCATTACATTTGATCATCGTGTAATGTTTGCACCATCGAAGTAAAGTGTCATTTCTATTTCTCCTGACAGCAGGAGCTAAAGAGTCTGTCCGGAACACCAGTTTAGGCGCATTCAAGTCGGTAATCATTTTAAAGCATTATCATTTCAAAGCTTAAGCTGGTTTGAATGGCATCTTAGCCACATAATTTGGAATGTTGATGCTGAGAATATTCACCTACATTATGTTCAAGTTGTAGCATTTAAATCCTAAATCATTCTTCTCTAATATAGATGGAGAAAAATAGCATCTTCTCTGAACAAATGCCTAGATTAATATCTATTTCAAATTGCAAATGCTGCTTTATAAAATTCAGTTTGTGAAACGATATAGTTTTATTAGTTTCATAAAGAAGCTTCTGTATTTCCCTTTCAACTTGTAAAAAACATCAAATAATGTTTTTTAAATACATTAATAAAATTATGTATATGTGGAACCACTCCCAAATTTGCTTTTTAAAGGAGTTGCCACAAAATTTTCCTAAAAACTAAATCTGATGAATACTGATAAATTTTGTGGCAACGAATCCAAACAAGTAGGTTAGGGTTTTAACAGCGAAATCAGTTACCTTTATCGCTACGCATCATTCTACCCTGCAGTAATGTAATTGAATTACAGAAAGTTTGCGATTGTTACGTTTTTTAAACTAAAATTAAGACATGAATCTTTTTTAAGAACTTTATAGAAGTTGATTGTTTGAACACTCAACATGGTGAGAAGGGAGTGAGTCATTGTGTTATTCCATATGTTATTTTCTTGAGCTTCCTCTTAAATGTATGAACTTCCTAGAGATATCAAACATACCAAATTTCACATTTGCCATTCTATTACATGTTTCTACTTCATTTTATACTGTGTTTTAAATTCATGATAAGATTATTATTTTAAAAAATGTTACTGTTCCACTTCAGCCATTAACAGTATTTCTTGAAAAAAAAAGTCAATTAATAAAAATGTTCATAAAATTTACGAAGCTTGAATCTTTGCCCTGAATTTGAACGTTTCTTTCTGAAAAAATACGAAGCTTAACTTATAGTATATGAGGGAAGAAAGGCGAAATCTCAATCTTTCCGGTGTTAGAAAAAATCACGTTTGAAAGTTCAAAAGTCAGGGGCCTTTCTTCATTGTACAGCAAACTTTTGGGTGATTTTTTTCGCCTTGGTCCTTCTTCTTTCGTACGTGTTTAAATAGAGCAAAAAAATTCTACTCTAGAAACACTCAGTGTTGCTATATTTTATTGAACTCAACTAGAAAAAAAATTTGATTTCTTCCGTGCACTCTTCATATAAATAATAATAATAATAATAATAATGATTATTAATTGGTTAATTTTTAAAATAATAAAAGCGACCAAGGTATTTCAAATGTTGTCTTCAAAATGTTTTTAAAACTTTTCTGTTCCTCAGTAAGTTTTTCTCTCAATTAATCCAAAACGTTTTTGCATATTTAACAATGAGAAAAACTTTGAAAATCTACAAGCTAAAAAAACAGAACTTTGGCCCTTTGTTTTTCAAAATCTTAAATTGTCCAAAATATATTTATTATACATATATATTTTTTATGTATCTGGCTATAGAAACGCAACAGTTAAAAACCTGCGAAACTTAACAAATCCTATCTTATATAATAACGTACAAGAAAAAAAGAAGGAAGAAAAATGGTTATGAAACATAGCACTAGTATTTTGGAAAATTAGTTCTTTTTCTTATCGTGAAAAATCAGAAATGTGGCTACAAGGAAATAATTTAAATGTAAAACAACAATAAACTTATTCAAAGTGACTACCACAATTATTTAATTACGGACCAAATAAAAAACGCCCTAAATCGACACTTGAGTTCATTGGTAAGTGCTGATAAAACATCGATATCACAGTTAACGTAAAGAAATCCCCGCACAACTTTACCCACCTCGAAATTTGACGTGTTGTTTGACGTTTTCACTGAAATTAATTTCTTTATATTACAATGCGGAATATGTAAACTTGTAGAATGATATGTATGTACATAAATATGTAATTCTGTTGATTTAATCTGTGTTTTAGGACGAAAAACCAAATTTAGATATTTCTTTTGAAGTTTTTTAGTTTAGGCATTCTGTATTTAAGATATGCTTTTAAAACAAATAAAAAGGAAATGAAGAAGAAAAAAATAGATGAAATAAAAGTAGTTTTTGATTTCATTTCGAACAGACGTGTTTATTTTCTCACCTTTTTGCGCAGTAAGAAAATTTACGTACACGACTTCAATATTCAAAACCAATATTTTTAAATAAAAAATATTAACTTAGACAAAATGGAAAGTAACAATGGAAAACCAAAAAAAAAAAAAAAATCGTGTTCACGATTATGTTACTACTTTTAGTAACATAAAAAATAGAATTCTTAAAAATGGTTATGGATATTGATTAAAAAAAGAGCAGGGGGGAGAGAGGGACATATTTGTTATTTAGAACATTTATTCAAAACACCTCTACATTATGATTTATAATTATCCAAAATATTCATATTTTTATAACCGAGAAAATAGTTTTAAAAATCAAGTTCCTTCTTATTCCATACAAATTGTCTTACAAATTTGAATCTTTTGATGCTCTATGGAAAATCACTATGTTTAGCTCAGCGTGATAAATATCATTGTTGTATATTAAGTTATTATTCAATAAATATTTTTGTCGAAGATTGTGATACTATTTTGTAGCTTTCTTTTATTATTTGAAGTTATGTTATACATGTTCTTACATTTAAAATGGTAATAACTGAAAACACCAACAAAAGTTTTAAAAAGGAAAAACAAAATGAAACGACATTTAAAAAAAGAAATATTCGTGTAGGAACGTTCTCATTGCACAACAGAAATTATTCCACATAAAAAATAGAAAGAAAAGAAAGAAAGAAACATATAGTAAAAGGGTTGTTTAATGTGTTGCGGAAAAGAAATTTTATGCTTTTCAGTGATATCTTAAAAGATTTGTCATTAGCTAGATTTGCGTTTTCGGTACTACAATCATTGTTTTTTACCCAATATCATACTTAAATGTTCAACTCTAAATTTCTATTTTTTGATCCTATTTACATTGGTGAATTACAATAAGCGAATTTTTTTGGAGAGGATAATAGTTTTGAAAAATAATCTAAGCCCATGAACCTCAAAAGATCGTTTGGCTTATAAGTGCCCACAAATAGGAAGCATCGCCCCACTCACAAAATAAAACCCACACAAACAGTTGAGAGCGCAGGAGAAAGGGGAGCACAGTTCCTCCCAGATTCAGCGTTAGCGGTATATATCATGATAAATGGTGGTACCAAATATGTGTACCATGATATATAAAAGCTATTTTTAAACTGATCATGATATACAGCCGATCACAAAGTTAGTATTTAAAGTTTAAACTGCTTCAAATTAGATTTTTACATTGACTCATTTTAAATTAATGAAATAATAATAATAATTAATGTATATAATGTAAGAAAAAAAGCAAAATGGAACTGGATTAAGTGTGATGAGCAGAATAGTGGGGGAATGTGGGGCAAAGTGAAGTAGTTAAGATAAATTACATATTTCAAAGTGACCAAAAGGGAAATTTATTTTTAAAATAACAGTACATGAAGAGAGAACTATGAATTTTATAATAGAACTTCCATTGAAATAATATTTGTCAAACAACATGTAATGACTTATATTTACGAGTATAGAGAATTATAAATACTTTTTATTAAACATGAATAATTAAATGAATGAATGAAAAATCTACCTACTGAATGAATTAATAAATTAAGGAATGAATAAATGAGCGACAAATTTAGTTACCTGATGATCGATCTAGGGACAAAGTTAAATTAAATATGTACTTCACTTTGCCCCGTATGCACATGACAAATTGTACAAAACACTGCACTGGACATTAGTGGGTCTTAATTAACATTATAATATTAATAATGAGAATTTTATCATTATGTAATAGTAAAAAAAAAATTTTGACTTAACATAATATATTGCAACATGAGCATCACGTTTTGAAAATTGGTTTGTATTATCATATAGCTTGATCTTTAGAAATAACTATTTTTTGTCTGGAATCAACTACAGGTTATGTAACATCGTTGAAAGTTATTAAATAGGTGGCCCTGCAAACCCAGAGGGAACATTTTACCATTTCACTTTGCCCCATATTTTTTTACTTAGGCTGAGAAGACGATGAAAAATATAATTCCACAATGATAGCGATTCTTTCTTCTAAATTGACTGATTCAGTAATGCACTAAAGCTATCTTCCAAGGTCATTTTCACAAAATTAAATTTTTTAGTATTAAACATGACACCATTGAATGTCAATTGAAAATTTACTATGTTTCGATAGTTCTGATACATCAAAATTAAAAGTGCATGATTAATATTTCTTCATAAGCTTCATTTCCATCTTGAGCAAATCCACATGGATTACATGCAATCTATATACAAATACAAATACAAATACAAAAGTGACGACCAACAACAGGCTCAGGGCCCGGCTAGGCTGGTCCTAGTTAATTTAGCAGTCCCCAATGAACATCAAGAGCTTTCTTAAAAGTTTTTACCCCACTGCAATTAACAGTCGCTTCCGGTAAACTATTCCAACTGCCCACAACCCTATTGAAGCAGTAGTTTTTCCTAATTTCAAGATTAGCCTGAGATTTGAAAAGTTTAAAACAATGACCTCTGGTTCTACTTTCAGCACATAGCTGTAGTCCATCAACATTTCCCGTTTTAATGAATTTAAACAACTGAATCATGTCCCCTCTGACTCTCCTTTGCTCAAGACTATACATATTGAGCCTTTTAAGCCTAACCTCATAATCTAAGTCTGAAAGACCACTTACCAATCTTGTAGCCCTCCTTTGAATCCTTTCCAATAAGGTAATATCCTTTTTTAGGTACGGAGACCAAAACTGAACAGCATACTCCAAATGAGGTCTTACCAAACTTCTGTATAATGGCAATACAACTTCCCTAGACCTGTTCGAAATAGCCTTATTGATAAACCCAAGCATCCTGTTAGCTTTGTTACTTACTATGCTACACTGCTGACTGGACTTGAAGTCATGACTAATCAATACTCCTAGATCAACAACTGCTTCTGCTTCCCTAATGACAGAACCTTGTAAATAATAGGTTGCATGTTTATTCCCATGACCAAAATGAAGCACTTGACATTTCCCAATATTAAAAGACATACCCCACTTAATTGCCCACCTAGAAATTTGATTCAAATCCTCTTGAAACTGATTGACTTGTTCCTCCGTGTCCACAATTCCCATTATTTTGACATCATCAGCAAAAATATTGATGTTCCCAGAAATACTCTGAGTAATATCATTAATAAAAATAATAAATAATATTGGCCCTAGAACTGAACCTTGTGGAACCCCACTCAAAACATCAATCCACTGAGAATAATTGCCCTTCACTACTACTCTTTGTTTCCTCCCAGTCAGCCAATTTTTAACCCAAATTAAAGTTTTTCCACCAATACTAATATAAGCAAGTTTGCTAAGAAGAGCTTCATGCGGTACTTTATCAAACGCTTTCTGAAAGTCAATGTAAACAACATCTACGCACTTTTTATTATCTAGTGCCATGGTAACCTTGTCATAGAAATGCAACAAATTAGTTGTACAGGACCTACCCTTTCTAAAACCATATTGAAAATCAGTCAACACTCCATTAGCCTCCAGGAAATTCACTATTTTGATTTTTATCAGAGTTTCAAAAATTTTACAAAGAACGGAAGTAAGACTCACAGGCCTATAATTTCCTGCCTTAGTTTTAGACCCTTTCTTGAAGAGCGGCGTTATGTTTGCCAGCTTCCAATCCACTGGCACAGTCCCCGAGTTATGTTAAATAAAATGTATCACAAACAGAAGTACACATTTAAATGAATACAAAATTCTTTGAGTGAATAGGAAAAGCCATTGTGATAGAATCTTTGATGAATTGAAATATATTATAAATACAAGCAGATTTTCACCGACTAAATAAGATTTGATCAATATTTAGTAATAACACTTTGGCTTGCGTAATATTACAGATTTATGGAAACGTTATAATTTACTAGTTTAGTAACTCATTTTGATTAACAATGGTTTTCACATATTGTAGATACATGTATCATCGGTATTTTGTTCTTCATATAAATACTACAATATTTTCCAATGCTGTTCGGAATCCTTGGTTTAAGCTACATTGTCCATCCTAGTACATGTGTATACCATTTCCAAAAACCCCTTCCAGGAGACAATTCGGGTTTCGTCACTGATCAGCACGCCTCTAATTTGTAATTGAATTTTCAAGCCTGTGTGTCCGTAGAATCCGTCTCCACATATATTTTTTTCTGGCCATTTTTACTTAAGAAATTTGTAATTTCGACAGATGCAGATTTTATGCATTATATAAATCAATCAAAGCATCACTTAGTGACATATGAGGTAGATATAAGATAGTCTTTCAGTACTTCATCATTCGGTTGCATTTTAGAAGTAGTTTTCTGACAGCTAGAAAGAAAATTATAAATCTTAAGCCCTGTGACCTTAAATACTGCTGATTTCTTCTTGGCTACATTCCAGGAAGTTGTGCTGCGATCTTAATGCCAAAAGTTGTTATTGTGTTTCATCTCGAAAATATGCGAGCACTGCTTACAAAACAAAAGCAGTAATATACACTGATACACCTTGGCTTTTTGCGTCCAATTTGCATCATGACAGTTTAAAAAAAATCTGCTTTCTGGATACATCCTAAGTTGAAAGCCAAAAGGGAAAAATCGAATTAAATAACTTCTAACATGTAATAAATCTTGAAATACAAGAACATAATTGCGGAAGCAACAGGCTTTATCTGACGCAAATAATCAAATTTCGATATACAAATGAAATAAAACGAATAATTTGAAATGTTTTCGCACTGGAGTTCGCTCCCAACCATCTCAGGGCTGCATATTATCACAGAGGGCACCGGTCATTCCACCCCCATGAAGAAAATTTCTTTATTGAACCCTTTCCAACGTATTTCTTTCAATACAAAAAGTAAAATATGTGCGTGTACTGATGTAGGCGCGTTCCTCTTAACTTCATAATTTTTTCGACCTTTTTTATTTGTTTATTTATTTATTCCAACGGGGCTGCATATGGATGCTAACCATTTTGTAGACCTAGTGCATTCTCCGGAGATCGGCTTCAACTTTCACTTAGCATCACTGTCGGGGGATGCCATTACTACTCTGAGAATTTGGACGCTCAGTTTCCCCTAGATGGCGGCACCTGAGCTCTCATTGATGCAGATTGCACTAGGAATTTAATTTAGCCGAGAGCATCCAAGGTAAATGTCTACTCAAGGGATCTTTTACATGCCGCATAATCATGCGATATGGGCACAGACGATTTTTTGCATCTTGAAAATCCGCCAACTTGAGCCAGGTTTGAACCTGCGACCTTGGGCGTACGAGGCCTGCGCCTTACCACTACGCCACTCTGTCGGCCCTTTTTAATTTGTTTGAATTTTTGGTTAAGATGAGAGTAATTTCAATAAGCATCGGAGTCTGTACCGCGATAAAGTTCGTATGAAGTTTTTATTCAGAATTTGTATGTAATGGAAAAGAAACATTGTAACGTATTTTGTTATTGAGTGGTCAAGTTTCACCTTGCCTTTTTAAAAAGTTATTAATTGCTGTTATAATGCCCCGAATATAAAACTTATATTCTTTGGGCTAAACATGCATCCATAGTGTAATGGTTAGGGATCTCGGAGAGAACGTGGAGAGCCCAAGTTCAAATCCCGAAGGGGAGTTATTTTAGTGCAAATTTGACGGAGTAATTGTTTTCTGAAGAAGGAAAATGTGTGGAACGCAGTATAGTAAATGACGGAAAAGTATAGGCCCTTTTTTGTTTAGCAAGATAACTTAAAAACACATTGCGACAGCTCTAATTTATGAATTCCTTCCGTTTGCAACGTAATTTCAACATGCAAAGGAATTGCATATTGTACGTAATTTCAACATACAATTATTTTGCATGTTGAAATTACGTACTCTAGCTCTTCAAAATAAGCATAACTTCAAAAAGAGGAAAAAATAAGGAAAAAAAATAGAAAAGGTCTTACTTGGAATAAAACGTTTTAATAAACTAATTTTCTTTAGATCGCACATTTCATTAATCATCCAGAGCAATGCCCATTGACTGAATATCAAACATTATTTCAATTTCTGCTAAATGTTAAATTTTTAACTCATAACTTATTATATTTAACAAGTCATAATTTATGGCAGTTTCATAATAAAGTATTTAAAAATATTGCTTTATGTTCTGGTGCTTGGACTAGAGAGCTTTGTCCTTTTTGAATGAAGGCAGTTTTTACCACGATAATGCATTTATAAATATGTCTGTCTGTCAGTCAATCTATCCTTATCTCTGTCTGTCTGTCTAAAA
Source organism: Octonoba sinensis (assembly GCA_038502835.1). Classification (NCBI taxonomy): domain Eukaryota; kingdom Metazoa; phylum Arthropoda; class Arachnida; order Araneae; family Uloboridae; genus Octonoba; species Octonoba sinensis. The sequence goes on along the minus strand of CM076598.1, from coordinate 191,102,393 downwards.
CTATTGAATTTTTCAGGGGAAGCAAAAAAAAAAAAAAAAAAATGACTGTACGGGGTTAAAAGTAATCAAGAAAATAAGACAATTTTTTATTGAAATGAAATTGAAGGCATTATCGTTTGAACTAAATTTTAGCATTTAAAAAGTTTAAAAACGTAAAGCGGAAGATGTGAAGAAGAGGGAGGTAGGAGGTAAACAAGGATATTTTTTCCAGTGTTGTAAAATTTCTGTTACTCACAAATAAAAACGTTATTTCTACGGTGGCTGAAGTGTGGTGGCAATTAATTTTAATATCTTTGCTCGTTGCAAATCCGATAAAAAGTCAGCAGGACTTAACTTGGCCACTTTGCACGGCTCTCCCCTATGCAGCAGTAGCAAATAATATATTCAGCGTCAAGATATTTCCTTAATATGAATAAAAAGCAATTTTTTTACATTTTTGAAGGAAAAACAACAATTTGAAAAGTTGTTCAGAATAGTTTTGTATAGTTTTGTTGTTCAGAATAGAAGTACATAACAGTTATGTGTTTGCATGCGGAATTGTTTACCTATGAACAGATATCCTATACTTGAATTTACGGATAAGCTATGAAAAATACACATTTCACATAATACTACAAAGTTAATGTTTATGTAGAGGAGCGGGGATAAAGCTCCTTTTCTCATTGGAATCAGTCCACAAATTAATAACGGGCGGGTACGCTTGTAATGAGTATACAAAACCAATATATGGCAATCAGTTAGGGGAAAACAGAACTCTTTGTACAACCATCTTCTCAATAAAGGTCTTTTTCTATGATATACAAATGAGATCGTTTTCTTTTTTATTGCAACATTTAGGCTTTTCGTACGGTAGAAATTACAGTAGGGTATATTTCTCACTCAATAATTCCCATCAAAGGATTTTCTTCAGAGTTATGGAAAGAAGACAAATCTGTCTCCAAGTTTCAGGGTACACACTATATGGCGTACTACTGTAACGAGATCTTGAAAATAATTTTAGCAGTCACGACACATGAAGTTACATGAGTGACATAATATTTCTTTATATAAGTAGCAAAATGCATTTAAAATAATTTTAACCCTTTATCTACTGACGGTACTTATAAGTAAAATTTAAAATTCCATCGAGTAACTATTTTTACGAATATTCTAATGGTACTTTGCAGGAAGACTCTGTTATTAATTCCGTTTTTTCAGTATACATTTCAGTAAGGTTCTATAAAGAGTATTTTATCAAGGAAAGCTTTGCAACCGATGCACTGTTTTGACCTGCTATTTTGTTGAGTTTGCTCCACTTTTCTGATATATCCGTAAATGTGCTAAAATTCAGGAATTAATACCCTGATTTTTTTTAATGTGTTAGTTACGAACTCAAAGGGCGATTTGACCAGATATTATGGCCAAATATATTTCTAACAATTTAAAAACATTTAATAAAATTGAATTTTTGAGCGAAATAACGCCGGAAAAGTATTACATTCAAATGTCGCGAAGACAAATTCGTAATTTTCTAAGCTTTGCAGTTGCTTAGTTCAATCAGTTCCTGTTATAATTCAGATAAGCATATTTATACTTATACAAATTTTAACTATTTGGGACAAAATCAAAGCATAACATTTTTACGATTTGTTGTATGGGTTAGTAACTGATCTATGAATTAATAATAAGGTACTCTAAATGAAACTTTGGTGAGAAAAGCAAACTTTGAAGCCGATATGCTCTAACGACAACACGGGGCAAATCACTCTGAATCGCTGCCCGATTGACGTGCAGACAGAACTGATAAATGACTAACGGATTAGAGGTGCGTATAGTATTAAAATGAGATAAATTGAAAGAACTTTTCATTATGTCTTCAAGAGATAAGAATAGTAAATATTTAGTTTCCTTATCAAGCCATGTCCGTTAGACTTCCTACGATGTTCTCACCGTTGAAGCTTCTGATTTCTAAAGTATAATCTAACTTTTAGAATATTAAGTTTAAAAGTTTAACAAAAAAAAAAAACTGAAGCCAATTATTAATTGCAGTTACCTACCGCAATTAAATAAAGTTCGTCGGAAGGAAAACATACTTCCGATGTGAGAGTTTGAAAATGTCTCCGCAGTAAAATTTCGCATTATTCGATTCCCTTTGTTATGAATTCAAAAGAAACATTACTTTAAACATTCTTTTCCTCCTCCTCTATCTCTCTTTCTCTCTTTATGGAAAAATTTGAATTTTATAAGTGAAAAAAATGTTTAAAAAGGGGCAATTTTAATAATGTAAAGAACAAAGAAGTTTTCTGTGTTTCATTTTTCTTTCTATTCGCATATGCATGTATTGTCGAACTAAACATTTTCCGCAGCATGAAATTAGAAGAATTTTGGATTTAAATGAAAGAGGAATATCCCCTTCCAAATGATAAATCTTTTGAATTTAAGAAGCTTTTTTGATATAGTATTATTTTAAAATAAATAATTACTATTTCATTATGTATTTAGTATCATAAAAAATTTGCTAAGTGCAATAATTTTTAAAGTTTATTTCTCTTATTTATTGTCTTTTTTAATTTAATTTTAATTTATTTTTCTTTTCTTTTTAATACTGTTAAGTTCGGGGGGGGGGAGGCATCTACATTAACGTCTTTAAATTATTATTTTTTTTTTTTTCAATTTTAATACTGTTAAATTTGGGAAATGATGAAATATACCAACCACAGCCCATTAGAATATTTTCTTAAAAGGAAAACACATTTAACATTAACTGTAAAAGTTATGCTTTGTGTTGTTATTGGACATCCCCACCTCTACTGTACACAATCTAAAGTTCGGAAAATGATAGCTGATTTTCAAAAACACGTTTTTTTCACGTTTCTTATTTCGTGTTAATGCCCCTTTTCGGAATAATTCTCTGTTATCAACATATTTCGCCTAAAATAATAAACCTTCATTGTTTCCGGTTAAGAACACACAGGTTTACCATCTTCTTAAACTAGCTAATAAATTTTGTCACTGTTCCTTTTAATGTGTACATCCCCATAGTATAGATTAAAAGGTGTGTTAATGGCCATCGCCTCTTTCAATAATGAACTTTTTTAAGCCGACAGATAAATCACGCAGTTGACCACTGAACAGGGCCGGCGCTAGCACGAATGGCGCCCTGAGGCAAAAAACTTTTTTCCGTCCCTACTATATATTATGAAGGAATAGAGATTAAAAATGATGGATACATATTTGAATTATATATATTTTAACTTTCAAAATGCTGAAGGAAAACAATCGCTGCTCAGAAATCGCTACTGAATAAGGAAAAATAAAAAACAGAAAAAGCAATATATTACGTTTTGCTCGTCATAAAATAGAGAAGACACTTTCTAGAACTGCAAACACTTATAAAGCGCCCCCTCCGAATGCATTGAAGCCGCCTGTCGCTGTGGAGAAGATAAGGATAATGTGCAAAACAAGAAATTGTTTATTATTTAAAACGATGCAGTCAATATTTATGGAAAATATGCGCCCCTAAGAATGACGCTCCCTGAGGCGCGCGCCTCACCGCCTCAGCCTAGCGCCGGCCCTGCCACTGAACAGCTTCAATATTTAACGTTCAACGTGGAAACAACATAAAAGCTCCCATATTATAATGATGATAACTGTCCCATTTCGTAGACATTTTAAACGCATCAGTGGGAGGAAAGAAAAACGGCAAAATTGGTTGGTCGAATGGAATTTTAATTGCATTATAACAAGCAAACAAAATCAACACCCCCAGAAAAAAATTCTTGTTGCGCTAATGTTGTGGATCGTTATTATGCTCTAAATATTCCATTAAAAATGCCATCCGATTCCTGAATAATTGAATTTAAAACGTAAATGGTTTGAAAATAATTATAATAATAACAATAAGATAACAATAATAATAAAATATATTTTTTGACATAATGTTTTGCAGAGGTATAATTTCAATATGAATAGTAAGTTGAAACGCTGATTCAGTGCGGACAATTTCTTTTCTGTAAACAATTAATATAAATATTTCAATTACTTATTTGCAGACACAAAACAATCTGTTTCAAAATAGTATGATGGTAAAGACATAATTTTGAAAAATTTTAGAATGTTCCTTGTTTCAAAATCTTGCAAGTTCTTTTGAGTGGATGATGTGATTAAGTGATTAGTTTTTATTATAAATATATTAGTTTCTAATAGATAGTACTATTATTCCCTCACTAAGAATACTTCTATTATTTATTATTAGTATATTATTTAAATGAAATCATTTTATTACATATCAATTATGAAAATAACGAATTATATTATTATATTCCTTATTTTTGTTGATATTTAAATTGATTTCAACACTATATTATGTTAAATTAGTAAACCCAACAGTATTGCTCGGGCTCATTGAGAAATCGCAAGAAAAGCGATAATTTTTTCAAAAAAGCTGAACATTTTTAAAACGTGCACGAATTCCGGGGAAAATATTGAAGAAAATGAGTCTTTATAGCTTACCTAATATGTATCACTATGACTCAATTTGGCAATGACTATGGATTTGGATTAACAATTTATAATTAGATTACAACATATGTCAATTTTCAATATTTTTCAAACCTTAGCAACGACCAGCAAAACTTGTTTCATAATTTTCAAAATTTCTTCGATGTCTTATTTCATACATAGAACAAAATAAGAGGGATCCCCTTACAAGTTAAACCGCTGAATTTTCAGAACCATCCTAATATATATATATATATATATACAGTAAAACCTGTAAAGTTGACCACCTGTCTAATAAGTTGACCATTAAAGTGCTGCACCGCAAGTGGTCAACTTACACAGGTTTCAGTGTATATATATATATATATATATATATATATATATGGTTGAATTGAAACAGGTGATTAAAAAAAAAATTTAGTACTGTTATTCTTGTCTAAAATTTCTAATTATGATGTCGTTCTGCGTCTCTGCATTTATGGGAAAAGTTTAAATGCTAAAAGTTTGTTGTTGTAATGCATTTTTTTTATGTTTACTAAGAAGTTTACGCATCGAATCGCATGGAAAACAATCGAAGTAACATATTTAAGACACAAATACATATAGTGCGTTCAATAAATAGTAAACTCAATTTCAAAACGAAACAGAAATTCTTCTTGCTTGAAATTTATATCGTCATTATGTGCAACTATTGTGTTTCTAAAGAGGACATTTTGAGTATCGTTTTATTTCTGAACCATCTTTTGACTGTCAGAAAAATAAGAAATCACGGTAAATGTGTCGAGAAAAAAGTTACATTGAAAAATAATTGAAATTATTAATTTTAGAATATTCGCATTTTTTTTTTTTTTTTGAATAATTCGAAATGCAGATGTTTAATTATTCATTTATTATCCAGTATTTTTCTCGTGTGTGCGGGGGGGAGTGGAGTTATACTGCTTGAGTGTGTTTATTGACGCATAATTTCTAAATGGCTTCTTTTATACGCATATCGGCATTTAGTGGGGGTGGGGTATATATCTCGATATCCACCTCCCTGAATACGCCCTGATTCAGAATGATTTTTTTAGGTTTTATATATTTTTAGAACTCTTTGCTTAATCTTTTTTTCTTTTCGTTCATTCGAAATGAACATACGTAGTAGGATAAAAAATTGCATAGATTATGTGCATAGTTTATTATGACTGCTGATCAGGTCAGGGTTGCTCTCCGTATCTAAAGATATTCCATATTGGAAAGCGTTCAAAGGAGGACTACTAGGTTGGTTCAGATTTAGATTATGATGACAAACTACGAAGGAGGGAAGAGGGGTCATAGCGCAGACCACGCAATTGAAATTCTTAGGGGGCTGTTTTCAAAGAGTTTTAGCTGTTTCGGGGAGTCATCGTTCTTGGACGACTACGTTGCTGTTTGAGAGGACACCATCGCTCTTAGGGGGAGTGGACGCCCCTGTTAAAAAAGAGAGATGTGGGGATTTGGTGATGATAGCGGAGTTTTTTTTGTCCGGTTCTAGCACACGAAGCGACGAAACAAATCGCTCAGATGTCGCTTCAGTTCTATTATAAAACTCAATGCATTTGAATTTTGAGCAAGAAGGATATTTCAAAAACTATTAAATTTTAAATTATGTATTTATTTACCTTGAAAATGCACTGAGGAATGGGATAATCTCACTATTTGAATTGTTGCTATGTGTTGAGCGTTGAGCCTCGCAGGAAAAAGTTGTCAGAAACAACTATTGAGGAGGCGGCTGTGGCTGTGAGTCATAGAATAAGCTGTGTAAAAAGGAAACGTCATTTACACTGGTGTATTGTGTTTTGCTTAATCGGTGAAATAACAAATTCTTCTTGAATCGCATTAACTTTCAAGAATCCTGCAACATGTTAGCTTTAATTAATCGAATATTAGATTGGTTCAAAAGTTTGTTTTGGAAAGAAGAAATGGAACTGACCTTAGTGGGCTTACAGTATTCAGGGAAAACGACATTTGTTAATGTTATTTCGGTAAGAAATTTCGTTTTAAAGAAATCTAAAAAGGTGTACTAAAAATACATGAACAATTATATAGATTTGACGAGTCCTGGAATGGCTAGTATTTTCTGTTCCATATTGTAGATATGCTAATTACTGCTATAACGCGTTTTTATTTGAAACCCAAAGCTTTTTACAATTCTCCTATAATCACTGTTTCAAGATAACTATCAATTGTATTGCATTTAATTCATTGGCAAACACTTACTTTAACTTAATTTAGTCTCAAATCAGTTAAATATTCATTACTTTCAAATAAATATTTTCATTCAAAATTTTTGTTCTTTGTGAATGTGATTCAGTATCATAAGATTTCCCTTATTAACAAAAGAAAAACTTTGTTTGTTTTCTAGTTAAAAGTTGATTTTAGAAGGCTTTATTAACTACATTATGTGTATTGTAATGTGATATTTATGTTTAAATATTGTGAATTTTATAACTTCATTTATTCATGCACAAACTCAATTTTTCAATTAGCTAATCATGGGCATCATTTTATGAAGAACATTATTAATTTTTCATGGTTGAAAAGTAAGCATTCATAGTAGCGTTATTATTTTTTCATCCAATTCTGCATTTTTAGTAGAATCGGTTTCTTTTTGTCATCGGCTTGTTTTCGTTTACATAACCACCACCTCAGGTAAGGCTCTGGATCCCATTTCAGGACATTTGGACTGTTAATCTTGATTAATGTCACAAACAAATGTGGGGGATTCCTCGTTCAAGTGAATGTTATAATAAGGGCTCTTGAAAAATGGTCGCCCGTTTGATCACCATTAGCGACCAATGTGTTTTAACTGGCCACCGTCTTTTTAACAGTAACTTATCATTTTTTGAAAAGTAATTAAACGGAAATTTTACGCATTTTAGTTCTTTTTTATGCTTTCTTTTATTTGTCAATCCCTATTTTTACGCAATAAAAATTGGCTTGCATCAACTTCTGTAAAACTTGCTTGTTTCTGTTTACTATGTGACTTTATCTCTTGTACATACATAATTTTGTATTAACCATTATTTTTAACTAGGGATGTAACGAATATTCGACCACTATTCGGTATTCAGCCCTATGGCCGAATATTCGGCTGGCCGAATAATCATTTCATCACCAAGCCGAATATTCGGCCTGGCCAAATACTGAGTAAGGTCAATATTCGGCCTGGCCGAATATTGTTGGACTATTCCGTCAAATAGTTCTGCTGCAGTAGAAATGAAAAGAAAATAAAGAAATTAGTAGATTTTAAACATTTAAAATTGTATTATAATTATTGCAAAATAATACATCAGTTTATAGTTTTAAAAAATAAAAATAATTTATATAAAAACTACTTTTTTTAAACCTAGTTTTAGGCTTGACTGAGCAAAAGCAGATTTTAAAGCTGTAATATTATATTTTATATTTACATTTGCTCCCAAAGCTGGCAAGAGCTAATTATGATATATGAAAAATTAATTTTGTTATTATTAACAAAGTGGAAGTTAGACTTTGTTTGGGTAGACTGATTTATTGTGAATATTGGGTAAGAGAGAAATGTGGGAAAAGCCTAGAATATATCATGCTTATTTAGATAGCATAAGTTATTGGGGTTTTTGAAAATAAAAATATATTCCTGTTAAGTGTATTAAATTTTAATAGATCGTTTAAAGATACATATGTAAAAAATCCCATAAAATAAAAATATTAAATTTATAACTTCTAAAATATCTTCATAAAACAGCTTTAAGCAAGGTAAAAGTTCACTAAGCAATAGTAGTTCCTTCATTTGAATTAAATAGTTAGAAAAATAATGCTAATGCTTACTACCATAAAACTTGTCTTTTCTATTGCACCTGTGGATGAAATTCTTAGTTTTATTACATTCAAGACAATAGACAAAATAGATTAATTTTAAATAGTTTTAAATTCTTAACAAGCAAAATTAAATCATTTATGATAGATTGCCTGTGATTGGTGTTTGACTTTGTCAATAATTTTAAATTTGTCAAATACTTTCTATTACAACGATTTTCTTGAAATTTTAATATTCGGCCGCCGAATATTCGGTATTCTGCTATTCGGCCAAATCACTATTCGTTACATCCCTATTTTTAACCCTTCTTATATTTCATTGTGGGTAGTAAAGGATTACCATGTTCGTTACTTTGCTATCCCGCTCAAATCTTCAATCCAGTTGCATCCAATTTGATCTAAACCAATACGACTTGTAAAAATTAGCATTAATTTTTATTATTGTTTCGTTTATAAATCTTTTGGAAAAAAAAAGAACTAAAAAGGGGATTAAGAACATTCAAGGGATGTTACGACGGTAAAATACTGAAATCGGAAAATTCTAATGCTTGGATAAAGTTAATGCAAAAGACAAAATGTTGCCCGACACTAAAGTTCAGTTAATGTTTTTCTTTATTTTTAGACTTTAAAAATGTTGGCTGTCATGTCGATTATAATTATTCAATATTGTGACCTTATTAATAATATATAATTCTAAAAAAATTTTGATGGCAACCTTTTGTTTTTAAATTTCTGGCCTCTGGTTATGATTATGTCCATGTGGCCCAAACCATGCTTACATTCAGAGGTGATGCATAACATAAGTATTGAGCAATATTTTACAGGTACACTTGATCTTGAGACTGAGTTAGTACCTGTAATCATTAAGAGAATTGGTTGATAAAAGGAAATTACACTAGGAATGTGAGAGTGTTATACAATTATAAAAATTTTGCAGTAAACTTCAAATTTATTCATACAAACCATGCATTTACATTTCAGTGCTCGATCCATCATTTTTAACTGGGTCGTTTTTTTTTTTTTTTTTTTTTTTTTTTTTTGTGAATTTTAAAGATTTTTGGGAAAAGTCTAATAATTCTGTGAAAATTCAAAATTTAAACATACAGTATTAAAAAGTTTATCATTTTTTGCCGCTTATTTAATAAATAATTCTCTAAAAAATGCTATTTGATAGCTCAAATGTTGTGGAGGGTCCGTTTTGATTTAATTTTTATGAAGGGTCCGTTTTATTTTAATTGATTATAATTTTGTGAAGGGTCCTAAAACGGACCTGATTTTGCTTTGACCTCTGCATTTGCATACTGTTATTATTTCTTTGTTTGGTTATCTGAAGCTCCAAAGGGTTCAGATGTGAGAGATAACAACTGTGAAATGGAAATTGTATCTTTAAGGGAAGAGATCTTGGATGTCACAGTCATAGTTGTAAAGAAACTCTTGAGTGTGCTTTTCTTTTTCATCTTTTTTGATTGATAAATTTCTGCATAGCACTTTGATAGTTCAATGATCCCATGTTTTATAACCCCCAGTGTTTAGTTCCCAAGTAAGCTCAGTCGACCCTGCCCAGCCCGGGGATCAAACCCCTGGGGGACCTGTGGTGTGGTGGCACGGAGGGCAACCACTCATCCCTGGACCTCATTTCCAGAAATACTCTCACTAATATCATTAATTAAAATTCAAATAATAATAGCCCTAAAACTGAACCTTGTGGAGCACCGCTTAAAACATCAATTCACTGAGACTAATTGTCCGTAACTACTACTCTTTTTTTTTTCCTGCCAGTCGACCAATTGCATCTCACTTATGTCAACCGTTATACAGTAAGTTTTTGTTAAATGCACTGGGAAAAAACTATTGAGAATATTAGCAATATCTCCATCATTTTGAATTAAATTGCTGTTCTCATCCACTAGTGAACCTACCTGAGTATTATGAGCTTTCCCTGAAATATCATAAGTAATAAAATTCTTAGAATTCCTTTCAATGTTATCTACAACCTTTTGTTCCAATTCCCTTTTCTTACTCCATATCAAATACTTGAAATTACATCTTCCCTCATAATACAAATCTTACTTAGCGTGCCAACCAGTCGCTTTAAATCATCCAATTACCTTTTCTTACTCCGTATCAAATACTTGAAACTACATATAGCCTCACAATACAAATTCTTCTTAGCGTGCCAACTGGTCTCTTTAACTCGTCAAAAAGCGGCATGCTTATAATTAAAAGCTTCTTTCACCTTCCTAGAGAATCACATTTGCCAAAATTTTTGCAAAATCTCTTTTTTTCTTAAAAATAATTTTATTCTTCATTGTTTTCTCCTATTTCCCCTTAAACGCTTCTCACTAAAAATCGGTTTCATTATTCTCCAACCCAGAAGAAAAAGACCTCTTTCAAACCCTGCCTAAATGCGATATAATCAACATTCCTGAAGTTGCTTACAAATCTGAAATTTTCACTTGTGTAAGCATCAAAGTTGATCCAAAACCTAATAGTATTGTGATCACTATCTCCAATACTCAGCCCCTGAACAAAATCTCCAACATCACAATACTCTAGATCCAAAATAGCATCATGCCTTGTCAGTCCCCTGGGTAACAACTTTATCCAAGAAGCAGTCATAGTCAGTTTCAAAAAATCCTCTTCTCTACCATTGCTAGTGTAAAAACTGTTCCAGTCTATGTCCAGGAAGTTGAAATTCCCCATCATGATTATAGAGCCCTTTTTCAGAGGTGTCCCTAATAACACAACACATCTCCCCGTCTTAATCCTGGTTAACATTACATTGCCTGTAAATTTTCCCCAAACACAACTTCTTACCTTTATTGCTATATAACTCCACCCAAACCATATTAGTAACCTTAGGCTTATTATTACTGACCAATTCATTGCAAATAAAAGTTCTTAATATAGAATAAAACCTCTCTGCCTCTCTTACCCAACCTGTCTTGCATAAACAAATTATTTCTGCCAGCAACATTTACTAAATCCGTTTCTTCATCTGTAATCCCTGTTTCAGTAATTCTAATAATATCCAACTTGTTACCTGTGCTAATGCTTTTCAACTCGTCCATCTTATTCTTGATACTGGGAGCACTAGTATACAGAATATTAAACATGTCCAAATTAACCTGTCTTTAACCTTTTATGATGCCTCAAACCACTACTAATAATGTTAAAATTGCTTAACATTTTACCCACATTCTTAAAGTCCAGAACAGAAGTCAAATATGTGACATTCCCTAATCCCAGTAAAATACCCCAGCCAAAATTAGTTTTTTGATTCTAAAGCGTCCAAAATCATATCACTAACCTTAATGACACCCCAGAACTAAAGGCGCGTTCTGACGAGACAGTTTTCCCCTGCAATATCTGTCGAGACAGTCACTGTCCATGTCTGAACGAACCCGACAGTCGCTCTCTGACAGTATCTCGCCGAACCGGTTTCTCGCTGTGACAGTCACGTCTGAACACAGGCGGACACTTTTCAGAGCTACTGTCGTAAGTTCTCAGACCAAGTTGAAGTCCTTGCAACTTTTTCCCGACTGTCTGACATTGACTCCCGCGAAAAATACGCAATTGCTTCGATTAATGTCCTAAAAAAGTTCAATTAATTTCATTATTGTTCTGAAACTTCTGTTTAGTGGTTGATATATTTGGATATTAATGAATATATTCTTTTTTCCTCGCGAAAAACAGCAATTGCGTCGACTTATGTCCTAGAAAAAGTTCAATTAATTGCATTATTGTTCTGAAATTTCTGTTTAGTGATTTAATCTGATAGAAATGAATGTAACCTCTATTTCTTGGTTTAAAATCCAGAAAATTATGCTTTTAATAAATGCATAGTTTAGTAGAAACAAATTTATTTATTATATTGAAGGTCAAAGAAAAAAAAAACAATTCAGAATTAAAAAGTTAATTTAATGCATGGCTTTAAATGGATTATTTATTTAATTTTATTTTTTACTTTACTTTTTAATGCTTAGTACTTTAACCCTCTTCCAATGTCAAAACTTCAAATTAATATTAAAAACTGATTATTGTTATCAGTACTTGCAATTATATATGGAACACATTTTCTACTTGTGTGCTCATATTGAAGTATACATTAAATAAGTAATTAATTTTATTTAGCGCTTCAAAACAAATATTTAATGCAAAAATCCTTTTTATTTCTTCGTTAAATAGAAATATTGTCAAGTGCAAACATTTATTTTGAGATAAACTTTTAAAGCTGTCAACGATTTATAGTTTCCTTTTAACTAATATTTTTTAAAACTTTTTATTGTTATCTGTGTTTAATATGTGGGAAATAATATACAGTACAACCTTGAACGGCCATTTCCACGGGAATATTCATTTCATATATGGAAAAATGATGAACGTGGGTCAGAATAACGTCCGAAGAAATCGTTAAACCATTAAAACAAGACTATACCTACGTTAAAATGATGGATGCAGGTACAATGCATAAAGATTTTACTGTATTGTAATCACTTTAAATTAATCCTTTTTATTATGCTATCATGATTTAGCAAAAGGTAGACAACAATTATAGAATTGCAATTAATCTTGTACTTATTACCAATGAAAATTCAACATCAAACTTTGATTCATGCAAAACCTTTATATGTAAAAAAGATTAAAACTTCCTTTAAAACATTTAGAAATTAGCTTTATTGATACGTAGTTAAATTTATTAAACACTTTTGTAGATGAAACTGCTATAAAAGGGTGTATAGTTGTAAAGTGTTTTATTTTCGTTTCATTTTACTTCAGGTAAAAATGTTATATATTTTTTAAAGCCTACATTAGTTTCGTGCAAGTAACTTTTAACTGCACTCACACACAAAACATTGTGTTAGGTTGTTAAAAAAAAAATCGAACCTATCCTGTCATAATTTTAATCTTTTACTGTCAAAATTGTGATCATTTAAAATCCAATTTTAGGAACTATACAGCGAACTTTTCGTAATAAAAATATCCATTTATTAATTTTGTGCACAATTCTAATCTTTATTTTTTTAAAATTAATCATTGAAATTTTCTGACCTTTTTTACTGAAGTATTATCTGCACTTTCCATAATTAATGTGTCGATAATACTTCAGTATATATACAAATCTAATGTAGCTTAAGAAGATACAAAAACAAAGAAGTAAATAAAAAAAAATCAGCAGCAAATACAACACATTGCGACTCCTCAATTTTTTCGTAACAGCGTCTCAAATACTGCACAGAATGAAGAAACCTTTCTTCTACGTGAGAACCAACTCCGACAGTTGAATGCGAGAATTGCATGACTTTTCCCTCTGCCAACTGTCGCTGCGAGTTCTTGCTTGCAATTTTTGCTGTAGTGTGAACACTCTAGCAACAACTGTCGGACATTTTCGTGTGAGTCTCGCTCGTCAGAACGTGCCTTAAGATGCAGACCATCCCTACAACCTGATCACATGGACTAGAACTCCAAACATCAACAAACCTAAAAGCAAAACATTTTCTCTCTTTCTTTTCTTTTTCTTTCTTTCCTTCTTTATTGCATTGTTGCAAAAAACATTCTTTGATTAGGTAACTGTAACAGATCTCTTTTCTCATAGCAGCTTGGTGTAAGATTGCCAAATAAAAAGGTTTGATTTCAAAAACTATTTGAAATCAGCCAAAATAGTCGATATTTGTGCTAATTGCAGTGTACCTTAATTTGTACCCATCCGTAAATATTCACTTCAATATTCCCTGTATTTCTACATGCAAGATTTATTTACCTAATGACTAGTAGTTTAATACAGCTCCAAATTTTATTTCTAACTTCTCTGGTCAATAAATTTCATTTAGCTGGGTATTAAACATGTTTATCATTTGTGTGCCTCCTTTTCCCTATATCTTTTGAACTTTGTTATACATTGTGACACAACTTGCCACACAACAAACTTGTGTACTAAATTGTATCAAAGATATTGCATGTCTGTGTTTGGGAAGTATGAAGAATATCCTTCTCAATGCAAAAATAAATATTCACATGATTTGTTTCTGCACAGAGGTAAATGTTTATTGCTTAAGTTATCATTTTTCAGTAAATAGAATTTTTGAAAAAATTTCATATAACTGTTTGATTTTAAATTTAAATGTAATTAATATTCTCCAATTTTGAATTTTTACATTATATTTGATAAAACAAAATTGCTTAATTTAAAAATGATATATAGCTTTATGACATGTAAAAATAGCGAAATAGGCATTTTCAGTACACTGAAGACTTAGGTCCAATACAGAGTACACTTTCTGTATTGGACCTAAAGTCGCTCTTCCACTTTGTGATGCTCATGCTATAAGAGAAGGCGCTTATCAGCCTTAAATGCAGGTCGTCTTTACCGCTTGGGCATCCAAGACTTAGTGGAGGTTGGTAATTCACCAAGTGGCATGTGTAGAAACTACAATAATGATTAAAGTGCATTATATACTAGTAAAGTTATGTTTTGCAGGCTTACATTACATGGCCTAATCCAATATAAATTTCTTTTGCATTGTGCTAAATTATTCTTGGTTGATGTTTTTCAAAGTTATTCTTTTAAAATAATTCCCTTTCTCCTCTCAAAAGATTTAAAAAGTGACTAACACTAATGCTGTACTTATGAGATAAAATTGAAATATTATAGTTTATGGTCAAATATATATCATTATCATTCTAATAAATGTTTTTTTTTTTTCTCAGTCTGGGCAGTTTTGTGAGGACATGATTCCAACTGTTGGATTTAACATGAGGAAAGTCTCGAGGGGAAATGTAACAATCAAGGTAATTATTATTGTTATTCTACATAATACCTCTCCCCCCACCTTTTTTTATAAATCTATGAATTTTTATGAAATGAAATGATTTAATTTCATGTTTTGAAGTATGGTGCTAAAAATACATAATGTGCATGAAAGTTTTCTGTACTCGCGTATTTTTTTGGAAGTAGTGATGTAAATAAAGAAAGTATAGAAATTTTCAGGGAATTCAGGTTTTCTTCACATTCCCTCATGCTTTTGATTAGTTCATTTCACATTTTTCAATTGAATAACATTGCATCCAAAGTTTTTTTTCAGAATAATTTTGCTTACAGTAATATGCTGATTTCGTTGATCTGAAGATGTTGGATTTTCAGTCAGTCCTAATAATTTGGCAGCTATCAATTCTCTAAATCTTCTAGTATTTAGTCTTGTTGCAGTTTCTAAAGCAGCAACAGTTTTATATAACTGAAGTTCTCAGCAAAATTGATATGCATGTCCTGACTGAGGTTTCATTGCAAACACGCTCTACAATCAATGAGTTAATAACTCTGTGCAATTTGTTCATTAAACCAGTAAAACATCTGCTCCAGAGAAGGCTAATTTTGCTCAGATTTCTACAAAATTTCTAGTGATAGCAGTGATATTCCTAGTTATGTGTCAGTATATGTGTCGTTTATTGACAAAATGAAAATGAATAAAAAAATGTTATGTGTAAAATCTTTTTTTTTTTTTTTTCATCCATATGTATTTTGTTGAAACAAAATAGTAAGATTAAAATAAATCTCTTCATCTGCGTTTTTAAATTATTTTGGCTGATTTTTAATCTGGAATTGGATCTTCTTTTATTCCAAAGATACAAGATCCTTTTTTTTTACATATTTTTCAGGGACATATCTGTCATGTCAAAACAGAATTAGATGTACATTCTTACATTTTTGTTATACAGTAGACTCTTGAATGTCCAGTTTGTGACTATCCGGCCTAGTTTTCTTTTATCATAATTAATTGAGGAACAAATTACATTGCCATAATTTGTAAAAAAAACAATTATCAAATAAATGATTTAGCAGAATTGGATAGACTTAAATCAATAAATTTTAAATAAAACAGCATAAAAATGCATTAAAACTGCTGAGTATAAACTACAAAAATATATTGATGTAGCACAGCCAGAATGTTTGCCTGAGAGTGATTTATTCATAAGAATTGTTTTTTAAGTGCACAAACACGGGTTTCTGTTTTCTGATGCTGTAGGTGGGGTTTTAAGTCCTGAAACACATCTTTTGCTGTGCCCTGCCAGTGCATTCTTAAGATACATTCTATTTGTAGAATATTTCGTGAACGTGAGCTAATAATAGACTATAATGTGACAATTTTTTAAATAGAAATTGTCAAACACTTATTTAATGAATCATTTTATTGTGAATGCATACTTTTAATTACTTACAGCAAAGATGTACAGTTAATAAATCCTTAATTATATTTGTAGTAATTAATATTGTGTAGGTTTAATCTAATATTTTGCAGAAATAAATTTAGATTTTTAAACTTTTTTATGAATAGAAGCAGAAAGTAATCCATCACAATTGACATCTAATGAAGGTATGTACTTTCCCCAGAATAGAGCATATTCAAAGATGCTTTCCTACCAGTACAAAGAAATATTGACACTAAAACACTTTTCTTAATTTCCCTCCTGTATTCTTGTCAAATATTCAAAAAATCCACACAAGAAAGAAATATGTGTAAAAAATGAAAATTAATTCATAAACAAAGAAAATTAATATTTAATTATAATTCAATATATACTAAAACTAAGGAACATTATAATTAAACAAAAAAAAATGGTGTATCTTGCTATTATTAACAGCCTTCTTTTTTTATTTTTAGCGTATTTAAATTGTATTGGGGGTTTTGACGGTTTAAACCTATGTCACATCAAAAACTAGTTTTTGATGGCTAAAAAACCCAACCCTGGTTCCTTGTTTAGATAGTGATCTGTTGTTGCTTCAGTGCGCTCCTTGTTCATTGTTTTGTCAATGTGTAGCAGACCCCAATACAGTACACTTGCCATTGTTCCCGATTATAACTGTACAGCATTCTTCTATGCATCAAATAGACTCTGGTGTAACAGCAAAAATTATAACTCTAGTAAGTTCTTGAAATGTACAGTTCAGTACCTAGACATTTATAAACTACTGGTACAGAGCCTTCTACTTTAACTTGACATGTTACCGGCAATTGCTTCTATGATGAATCGGGCCACGGCCATGTTCACGTTCTATGTGGCTTGAGATAAATGAAGGGCTTTGTGCTGCATAAAAAGTAAGGAAATACGTATTATAACATCTGGTTTTGATATAAAACATTTGTCTTCTGTTATTGGGGGGGGGGGGGGATGAGTTCATAGAAATCTTATCCGACTTTTTGTTATTCGGCCTGCCCTTCCACCACATTGGGCCAATAGTTGGGAATCTACTGTACTTATTTTGAGCTTTTTATTCTGTTTTGGGAAAACCTCTTCCTAATCATCATTTTAATGTTCTGTCCCCCTCCCCCCGCCCTCCCTAATAACTTATTTATATTTTTGTAGATTATTGTGCTAAAAGTAATGTTTTTTCCCTAACATTTTTATTGATTAGAGATTTATGACTTAATTATTCACAACTTTTTACAATCATTTTTGTTATCATTATCAAAGTTATTATATTACCTTAAGTAAGTTTCATATTAAGTAATATAATTGTTTGTTTTGTTTGTAGATTTGGGATATCGGTGGTCAACCTAGATTTAGAAGTATGTGGGAAAGATATTGCCGTGGAGTAAATGCAATTGTGTAAGTAGTTTAAAGTACTTTTTACAAATATAATACACTATTATTCTGAACTCCAAATAATCTTATGGGTTTTGGCCAAGATGGACATTAAAAAAAAAAGGTCATTTTTACCAAATTTCAGCCATCTTGGATTTAGCACTAGTGAAAAATTGGAATAACCTGAGAAATAATGGTTCAAACTCAACAATTCTGGTACCAGTTTGAAGCTATTTATATGAGAAATATTAATCCAGTATTTAAATAAAATTAATTTTTGTTTTACTATATTTTTATATGAGAAATTAAAAAAATCACCTTCAGAATCTAGCCATGTAATAGGCTGTAAAAAAATGGCTCATAATACATTCTTTTCTGAAACTTGGTAGCTAACCAAACATAATATTTTACGGGCTTATAGGCCATATTCCAACCCAGATGTTTCTGGCCAACGTTTCGCCTGACATGTTTCAGGCTTCTTCAGAGCGAAAATGAAGCCAAGGCAGAGGTCTGGTCTTTAAGCTTTACATATGCTTAAGCCTGTGATTGATGGCTTATCCAGTGAGGTGAAGTTCCTATGTTGGTAGCTAAACTGAGCGATATGTCCTTTAAGTATAAAAAATTAAGACGATAATATCTCTCAACAACTCCTTCTTTTTTTAAACCCAGTATATTGAGATATACAGTCCTCTTTGCTGTAATATACCAGTAAAAAGGTTTCTAAAAAATAACTTATCATTCTTATATTTAATTAATTTTTTAATTTAAAATATTTCGAAAACAATTATTAAACTCAAAAAATATTTTAGCAATAATTTCAAACATTGGCATTACCTACAACTAGCTCTAAATGACACAATTTGCCTAATGATTTCCTGTGTTAATTTATTCATTTTTGTTGCGAAGAAAATTCCTTCAGTTTATACCCAACCTTAATGAACTGTTAAGAAATCAACAAATAATCTTTTGAAACTTATTAAGGAACAATAGAATGCATATTTTAAATATATAACAAATGTATAAGTGGTAAATGTTTCTACAGATATATATTCAAAATGTATAACTAAATAGATATAATACAAAATTATTTTTAACAAATAAAAAATAAAAATCATACATACTATTTTTAACATATGGAAAAATAAACTAATTTAATCCACTTTAAATTTTTTGAATAATTCTTCAATAGAGTAGTTGTTTTCCTCAGGTGTTATTTTATCTCTTCCTGTGTTGGTTCAGGGAGCAGACACAATTTTCAATATATGTTCATCTGAAATCCAACACACATGTAAAGATTGTGGCCTCATGTGTGAGCATTTTGACCATGAGGATGCATAAACATAATTTTATAGTCTATTCATCACTCCACAAGTTTCCCAATCCACCAGGGGTAGACACACAGAAGGATGGATTTCATGTTATCATTAGTAGTGTCCTTTACATATGCAAGAAAAGGGTGAATAGTTACCTGCTCTTTCTTCCAGTGTACACTTTGGATAGCATCCTGTCTATTGCAAGCATAATTGTCAGAAAAATCTGCTAGTATAATAGCAGTACCTTCACTCAATTCATTCTTTGTTTTGCTAAAGTACATACTCTGCGCTTTTGTGAAGGATGAGTGCATAATGCAGACAGTTTTGAAACTAAATTTTCAACAAACTTATCAACTAATGTGGTTATTGTTTTCAGTTCTGCACCATCAGTTTTCATACCTTGTTTGTAAGAAATTTGATTTATCACTTCTAATTCATAGGAGAGCATTAATTCTTCTTTAAGAATTTTCACAAATGCACGGTTATCGCATCTGTGTACTTTTGTCTAATATGAGTTTTACTTCTATACACTGTACTAAAAGTATAAGAAAGCTTGATTAGAATTATAATTATTTATTAGCAAGTTTTTAATTTAATTTTTTTAATTGTAAATTTTACTATGCTTACTGTGATGTGTGTAGGAGCATTCTTGGAGCTCTAAAATGTACCATTGAAAAAATTTGCCCTGGCTGAAATGATAAAATTTCAATCTCAATCCCTTTTTCGGGGTGTGACATTTGTTCTTATATATTTGCACTACAATTAAAGTCAAATTTGAGCTTTTCATTTTAATATTTTTGAATATAAGTAGCCATTTTATATCTTACTACAAGTGTCAAGGTTTTTTTTTTTGTAAGTGTTATGTAAAAAAAAATATTAATTTGTATATGTTGCAGATGTGACAAGTTACACTCACAACATGTACAAATCATTATTTTTTAAACAGAACTTTTCATTTAGAGACTTTATTTTGTGATAGATAATAGTCACTTACATTCAAAAATATAAAAATTAACAGCTGCAGTTCAAAGTTTTTTTATTGTAGTGCAAGTATGTATGTGCAATAGGGTGGTGCTTATTTTTTGAAGTTTTAAATTTTCAACCTCTTACCCTCCAAATTTGTTCCATAGGTAGCTCAAAGAGGGTAAAGTTTCATAAATGAACGAGATTTTGCGATTTTTTTAAGCAAGAAAAAAATTATGATTTGCAATTATGTTTAATTTATGTAATTATATTAAAAAGTAACTTCTATATGACTAAGTAAAAATTAAATATCTGTAAATTGCATGGCTATCCTAAAGTAGTTTTCTTAATAAAATATACAGTATTCAAGTCTACCTCAAAGATGGCAACAACTGTCTAAATGAGTGATTGCCAAACTTATGGAGCCACTGAGCAATAATACCTTTTCAAAATTTTGCTATGAGTTATTCCCCCCCCCCCCCCCCCCCGTAGTAAGACAGGTCAAAAAGGTAAGAAACTTTACAATCCTCAGTTGTTTATTTATATATGCCAGAATGAGACGAGAGGGGTTCTACATTGGCAATTACTGCTTTTTCATGGATTTATGCCAAAAAATATTCTCCATTTTTCCTTCTGAGCCATAAACGTTGATGCAATTATTTACAAAATATAGAAAATCCACTGACGGTCGTTAGTGTGATTATGTGCAGATTAACCACCTGAGTATGACTGCAATCTGCCGAAGATTTCCTTGTGAGTTTATTGTAGCTGGCGATTTACAGTTTGGTTTTTGATATACTAGAAGTAAGAAACAATTTGCTCTGAAATGACACAGTGAACTTGGCAGTTGATGAAAGGTCACACAAATAAAATTTGAGAGCATTAGACATGAAAAAAAAAACTGTAAATATTACTTCAATAACACTATTAAATCCCAACTGCATTATATCTAATTGAATTAGACCAAACAAAATATTTATATGACTATGATGCAGTATTTATAATATAGATGCTGCTTGATTTTGAGGCAGTGCAATGAGCATACAAGATGGTTTCAATGCAATTTGTAAAGGATAAGTAAGGCATTAAAAGTTTTGAGTTTGATGAATTGGATAAATATGAATCTCTGAGCCACTTTCTAGTAACAATAGCAGTAACAATAAAAATAAAAATTGATGAAGCTAAGGGGGAAAAATAACCTTCAATTCGTTTGTGTGTTCTTTTTTAGTACTGATATTATCTAGTAATGGCATGCCGCCTAATATATGCTAGGGGTTTGCTGTTAGCCTGTATGTTACACATATAATGTCAGCTAACCCCAAGCAGCAAATTTAATGTGTCTCCTTTCAAAGCCAAATGGTTCCACCCATGGTTTAGACCAGTAGTCATCAAACCGTAAAATGTCACCTACAAGTAACTCGCAAGGAAATCTTTAGTAGACTGCAGTGGTACTGATGTGGTTTTAATTTGCACATAATTACATCAACTGTTGATTTTCCATATTTCGTTAATATTCGCATTGATAGCTCATAGCTCAGACAGAAAATAAAGAATATTTTGCTGGCATAAATATATAGTACATGAAAAATCTAGCTGCCCACTTGCATACATAAATAACTGAGAACTGAAAAGTTTCTATCTTTTCTTGTCCTGTTTTTCTTTTTTTCTATTGTGGGGGGGGGGGGGGAGGGAATATCTCATAGTAAAATGTGGAAAAGGTACAGTGTCTCAGTGGTTCCATAAGTTTAGCAATCACTGGTTTAAACAGTTGTTGCCACCTATGCATTTGAATACTGTATTTTTTATTAAGAAAACTATTTCATTATGGCTATACAATTTACAAATGTTTAATTTTTACTGATTTATAGAGAAGTTACTTTTTAATATAATTAAATAAATTAAACATAATTGTCAGTCATAGTTTTTGCTTAAAAATTCAAAAAATCTCAAAATCTTGTTCAATTACGAAACTTTACCCTCTTTCAGCTACCTCTAAATATTGTTTGCTGTTAATAAAATTGCATCATAATCATTTTTTGGTATAATGGAATAAATTTAGAGGGTAAGAGGTTAAAAATTTAAAACTTCAAAAAATAAGCACCACCCTAATGTACAAATGTCACAAGCGCAAAAATGGATTAAGCATGCTGTAAACACAAATCTTGCTCAAAAATGCTCTATTTCCCCTTCCCCCCTCCCATAATTTTTATCTTCCTTTAATTTAAGTAACTCTAATAATAATGAAATTATTTTGCATGAGTGTTTTTCTAATTTCTTACATTTATTTTGCTATAAAAGTTGGAAATAAAACCACAATTGGGTTTTTTAACTTTTTCTTTTCTTAAATGTAAGAAAAAAATAATTCTTCACTCTCAATTTCTTACTAAGTTTGAAGTCATAAATTTCTTAATGTTTTTTTATATTTCTAATTCATAACAATTTTACTCAAATTTATTAAAAATAGCAATATTAAGTGTTAATAAAATTAATATTAATAATACTAAATAAAATTTTTCTTTACATTTCATATTGATACCATAATGTTAAGATTGAAATAGATGTTACTGTGAGTCAAGTAATACTCTGAGAATTCAGTCTAATAAACATTTTTTTTTCTTCTTAAGTTATATGGTTGATGCTGCAGATCTAGAAAAAATTGAGGCTTCAAGAAATGAACTTCACAATTTATTGGATAAACCACAGCTAATGGGAATCCCAGTGCTTGTCCTTGGAAACAAAAGAGATTTGCTTAATGCTTTGGATGAAAAGGAATTAATTGAACAAATGTATGTATAAAAACATCTATAAATCAATGTGGAATATTGTTTTGTATTCTATATATGCTATAAAAAGTTATTTGATGTTATTTGATTATTTGAGTGATATGATGCAATCATGTGTAAGTCAGTTTATCGAGTTCATTTAAATAATAATAATTGGACATTTTTATTTGATTAATCATAGTGTAAAAAAAATACATGTATTTTTTCATTTTAGAGCCTTAAACTTGAAAATTCAAATTATTTATTTGTTTGAAACAAGTACTTATTTACTTCGTGTCATACCCAAAATTGTGTAATCCAGAAAGATCGCTGCCCCGAGCGTTATGGATACTGTTTGGTATCTGTAGGTGGCAGTATTAATAACAATTTCTTACAAATAAACTACAAAAAAGTGCATATTTATCAGGTTTGAAATACAGTCGAGAGTCAAAAATCCGCACAACTTGGGAGAAGTGGTTGTGCGGATTTCAGGATTTCAGGCCCCTTTAGTTGATGTTAAAAAAAGTTCACAAGTTTCCCAGCTATGAATTATACGCAAATAATGTAACTTTTTGGTTCCCTCCACCCTTAAACATGTTTAAGAACACTATATTTTTTAACCGCAAGGTAGCGCTAGGTTCTCTTTCGGAATTTTTGTATTTCGGAGCCTGACCCAAAATGGCGGATTTACGTAAACATCAACGTTGATATGCGCAATTTTACTTCAAATTGCACTGTTTTCTCAATGAGTTGATAAATAAGCAACTTTTTTATGAAAAGGTAATATAAGTAAATCCATGTGTTAATATATTTTACCAAACAAAAGAAAAATTATTCATGGATTTTAGTAAAACGTTCCAAATTACAACACACACTTCAGCAAAGATCACCATTTTACTGTCACCTGCAATTGCATGAAAAAGAAAATAGGAGCTGCATCAACATGTAGAGAAGTCAAATCAAAACGCCACACAGTGGAGTATTTGGCTGAAAATCCTTGCCAAAAAAAATTTTGCGTGCTTATAAGTTGAAACAACTGTTGTTGAGCGTTCATTTACTTTATTATAGTATAGGAGTACCCCCTCCCTTCAGAGCGATGATGCACCACCTAAAAAGCTACGCCCCCTGCCCCCCTCCCTCCCAAAAGAACCGTGACCCCTTGAAAAAAATTGGTCAACCTCCTGAAAATAATCCACTTTAAATTTCAACACCGCAGTCTGTGCCAATACGCCACGCCCCCCACCCTTCTGCCCATGGTGGGCCCTTCAAGTTACCTTCGAACGTTACCTTCATAGTCGTTATTTACTTAAAGAGCAGAATATTTTATGTCAGAACTGAGAATTTTACCTGAATGAAAAAGTAATAAATGAGAAACTTTAAAGTACAAAATGCATGAAAATCTATGCAAATATCTCCACAAAAAAACAAAAAAGTTGTATAGACATGTTCTTAGGATA
Organism: Octonoba sinensis; assembly: GCA_038502835.1. Classification (NCBI taxonomy): domain Eukaryota; kingdom Metazoa; phylum Arthropoda; class Arachnida; order Araneae; family Uloboridae; genus Octonoba; species Octonoba sinensis. The sequence goes on along the minus strand of CM076598.1, from coordinate 191,078,024 downwards.
CAAGTGAACCCTCTAAAGCGAACATCCGTATCTACTGATAATTGAGTTTCTTGTAACCCCGAAACACGTGTCTATTTCAACTTGTACGTTTAATTACATTGATTTTTCTCGTTTAGTAGTTTGTATTTTAACGTAATTGACAATTTATTAGGTATATAAAATGTATACAAGGTGTGGCTATTAAATAACGAGACTGATGCTGTAAAATATTTTCTTTTAATTTCATATATTTTTACTAGTTATCACCTTCAATATACACCCCTCCTCCATCCCTACATCGCTCCATGCGAACTTTCCATTGTTCGAAACAGTGCTGGAAGTCTTTTTGTGTCAGGTCCTTCAGGACACGTGCCGTTTTCTCCTTCACAGCTTCAACGGACTCGAATCTTGTTCTTTTTAATGCAGCTTTCACTTTAGGAAACAGGTAATAGTCGCAAGGTCCAAGATCTGGCAAATAAGGCGGATGGTTCAACACTGGGATGCTGAACTTGGCTAGAAAACTCTTGACTAACGATCCGGAATGAGGTGGCGCATTGTCTTGGTGGAGAACCCATGACTTGTCCTTCCACAATTAGGGTAGTTTTTTCCTTATTTTCTCACGGAGGTCAGCAAGAACTTGAAGATAGTAATCCTAATTAATCGATTGACCTCCAGGAACCCATAGAAGGTACACAATCCCATGAATATCGAAAAGCAATCATCATTGCATTGAATTTTGATTTGCTCATTCGAGCTTTTTTGGCTCTCGGTGAAGATGGGCTCTTCCGTTGCATGAATTGGCGCTTCGTTTCAGGATCATAAGTAAAAAACCACGATTCGTCACATGTTATTATCTTTTCCAATATGTTTTAGTCGTTTTCAATGGCTTTCAAAGTGTCAGTTCGAATGTTTTTGCGAGCTTCATGCTGTTCAAATGAGAGAACTTAAGGCACCATTTTGGCACACACCTTTTGCATGTTAAAATTGTTGTGTAAAATCTGTCGTACGGATTCTTTATCAATTCGTAGAGTTTCAGCAACTGCACGGATACTTAGCCGACGGTCAGCTCGAATGAGATTACCGATTTTTTTTCGATGTTTTTATCAGTTTTTGACATGGTAGGGCATGAACCATCTTCAACGTCTTGCCTTCCATCTTGGAAACGCTTGAACCACTCAAAAAAGCGTGTACGCGACGAACATTCATCCCCATACACTTCTTTTCATAAATTAACAGTTTCAGTTGCAAGTTTTCCAAGTTTAATGTGAAATTTCATAACAATTCGTTGCTTTACTGCTACACTTAACATTTTTCCGGCGAAGCAGAAAAACAACTCCTAATTCAAACAAAGGCTACAGCTATACTGATTCGTTTACAGAAGCGAGGTGTATTGCATTCGAAAGAGAAGGCTTCAGGATAACACCTGTTGGTACCTGACGTTTGGCGCATGCGCACTTTTTCTGTAGCAGCCTCAGTCTCGTTATTTAATAGCCACACCTCGTATAACAGTAAATGTGCTATAAAATTGAAAAAAAAGTCATGAAATTTTCGAATTGTGTACTTTTTTTTAAAAAAATTATATTTAAAAAAGGTGCAAGTATGAGCAAGATTTTTTTTTTTTTTTTTTTTTTTGAAATGAGCCCTGAAGACTATCACAAACACGATTCAACTTTAAAAATTCGGGATTTCAGGTCGGCGGATTTGTGGCTCGACTGTATTTCCAATTATTAATAAGGTTTGACAGTTGAACAATAATCGGTATTTCTATAAAAAAATGCATGAATGCCTGGGCATTTATCGATTTTGCATTTGCCAACACTAGATGGAGCTTAACCCAACTGCCTCTGACCTTTCTGGTTTTACGGTAGATTTAACGTTTCTCTTAACTAATTTTCTTTCTCATCATTATTTTATGGTTACTTTTGAATCATTATTTCATTACAGAGGATGGATTTGCGAAAGGTCAATCATACAATGACCAAAGTTGACATCAATGATGTTATTTGGTTTTATCAGTGTTTAATGCTCTAGAAAAGTGAGGAATGAAACAAAATTTCTTATTTGGTGATTATCGCTTGCAAACATTTTATAACAACCCTGATGTAGTTGATTCTTGCGCGACCAGTTCTCATTCTCTGACACCCCCGGAATTCAAAACTCCAAGGGGGGTGTCGATTTAGCCCGCCGGTTAGAGGCCGAGTGGTTAGGAGCGCAAGGCTGGTATACCCAACACTCATGGTTCGAGTCCCTTGTTTCATTTACGTTTTCTCCAATTAATTGTTTTGCTGGATTGTTGATTTTTGATAAACTTAACAATCAAGTTAAAAAGGGCTCTTTTATATTTTATTTGGTGTTTTTATTTTCATGCAGTAAATTAAAAAATAGTAGAAAATATACTATTAAAATTATTTATTAAATTAAACATTCATTGCACGAAATGCGGAATTCCGCACGGGTCGACTAGTAATATAATTATTATGTAATAATGTCTTTTTTCTTTCTGTAATTACATGAGGACAGAATTAAGATTAAAATAAAAACATAAATTTGAAATGTGTATAATAACCTCATGCATATTGAATAATATTGTCCCTTGCTTGTCAAACATTGGAAGTTGTTTCCTCCCTTGAAGTTTGGCACAATAGAATCTATTTTTTGCAGTTTCATCACAAACTTTCATTACAGCTTCCAGGGGTCGCACCAGAGGCATTTCGGGTTCATTTTTGAACCCTTCACAAAATTCCAATTAATCAAAATGGACCCTTCACAAAATTCAAATTAATCAAAACGGACCCTTCACAAAATTCAAATTAATCAAAACAGACCCTTCACAAAATTCCAAGCTTCTGTATCGTATTTTCCACGCCATTATTTATTATAAAAGTGGCAAATAAGTAATAATATTTTTCATCACTATATGTTTAAATTTTCAATTTTCACAAAATTATTTGATTTTTCACAAAAAATCTCTTTAAAAGTCCTAAAAATGGACCTGTAAAAAAAATGCTGGCTCATTAAATGGCTTCAGATAATAAAGCTCATTGTTTCACAGATGGCGTGTTATATGGAAAATCCTCGAAAGTTAGATATGGAAAATGTCTTTCTTTCCACAATTCTTTCAAGGTTTTGTCCTTCATACGAATTTTTAGGGGTTGCGTTGTTGCAACAGAGTTTGACAAATCAGTTAAATATGTATAATTGACAGCTTCAAAATTGAGTGGAGGCACAGCTTGCTAAAATGCAAAGCTCGTTTTCTTATTTCTAGCACAGAGAAATATGCCTAATTACTAGTTCACTGGATGCGTTTCCTAGGATCACGTAGCATTGTTAATTATATGTGTTCATTATGCATGGGCATTATTGTGGAATACTTTGTAAATACTTTTCTTAACATTGTCTGGAAACCGCCTTGCAACAAAAATCATTTTCCAGAAACGTTGGGCACCATACTGGCAACTTGATTTAATTTTTATTTTCGTGTCACATTGAAGCATAAACCTGCATTACATGACTTACAAATATTATAAGATTATGAGACCGACTTGGTATGAGAATGTAATATATAATCACAACAAACGGTTTCTGGTGGTCAGCGATCTTGCATGACTGAGTTGGCCTGGGCTGGGCTATTTTTAGTCACTCTAGAATACAGCACAAACGATACGACACAAATATTGTTGGTTGGTACTTCGCTATTTGTTATCCTTGAAATCCAAAGGCTGAAGAGCAGTCAATATGATCAAATTTGAGTTTTTTCACAAATTTTTAGAAGAAATCCAATCCATCCAGAATGTGACTATGGTCCCTTTGAGCAAAACCGTTCAATTCCATCATGAGGTACTCGGTGGTTTGCATTTTTTCTAGCTGCCTCCACTTCATTTCAAAGCATCAGATTATATTTATTTAATTGATTGGTAAAACTTGTGATGGAGCCACCACAAAATTTTCATATGAAGGACAAAGACTTGAAGGAAACGGGCAAAGAAGGACAGTTTCCAGAAGTAACTTTCCAGGATCTTCCATGTCACAAGCAATATGTTGAACTATGTTTCTAATATATGAAGCTTCAATGAAAATGGATTCAGTTGCGCCAAACCAGGGAGAAAACAACTGCCAACGTTTGACAGCAAGAGACAGTAATATTTAATATGCATGAGGTATTATTGTATAGATTTCAAATTTTTGTTTTAATCTGCATTCTGTCCGCATGTAATTATAGAAAGAAGCATATTATTACATAATAATTATATCATTGTATCATTTATAGTGCTATTTAATTAATCAATGTCAATGCTAATTACAAAAAGCTATTTTTATATTATTATTTATCTATTTATTGAAAATCCCTTTTTTTTCCATATTTCTAAAAATTTTGATGTTGAGTGCAGCTAAACCTTGAGAGAATCGATGGTAAAATTTTTTGAGCGTTCAAACTGAGTCATAATTGTAACATTTTTATTGTATTCTAATCAAAATTTTGGAATTTATTTCGATTTTTTTTTCTTTAAAAAAATGAGTTTTTCTTCCCCCCCCCCCCCCCCCCCCCGACTTTTAATGTCAAATGGGTGCAACTAAATATTAAGCAATATTCAAGAAAAAAATGTTTTGTTCTAACTACCCCATTACACAAGTTTCGTGCACTATGCCAACATGATTTTGAAGTTTTCTTGGCTCACCCTAGTCCACAGGTTAATTGTCAAATTCAATGCAGTTCTGCTGTTAATCTCTCCATGTTAGAGGTTTAATGTAACAGGCCAATCTTATCTAGAACCAATCCATTATGGTGAGACTGTCACAAGGTAGAAAAGCAGGACAGCGTGAACATGTTCCTTGTAGTGGACTATGTCGCCCTAGAGCAAGGCGCTCCCATTTTTATGTCTTAACTCAAGTCTTTGAAGGCTTTGCCAATGGTTAATTCTTAAATATTATTTATTACCTATTTTAACACATTCATTCATTAAACATTTAAAAGTACTTAAATTGAAATATACAAACTATTAAGTGGATACTCATTCTTATAGGAATTTATCAGCAATTCAAGATAGAGAAATTTGTTGCTATTCAATATCTTGTAAGGAAAAGGATAACATAGGTAAGAATCTTATTATCTTGTATTCTTTGCATAATTACATTTAAACAATTTTTACTTTTGTATTTCTGTTTATAAATGCGAAGCAGTGCTGGTGCTAGTATGAATGGCCCACTGAGGCAAAAAACTTTTTTCCGCCCCTATTGTATATTATAAAGGAATAGAGATTAAAAATGATCGATACAAACTTTAAATGTACATAATTTTAACTTTCAAAAAGCTGAATTAAAGCAATTGCAGATCAAAATGGACTGAATAAAGAAAAATTAAGAGAAAAAGCAATAGATTGTGTTTTGCAATAGTTTTGCTCGTCATAAAATAGATAGGTTTCACTACTACTAACTTTAAAGTCCAAATGGGGTGGCTATTGAGTTGGAGAGTTAACCAATTGTACTGTTCCATTATTGCAGTGTTTCCCAACCGGTGCTTCAGGATCCCCCTGAGGTTCACGAGGTGTAGAAAGGAGGTTCGCGAAAATAATATTTCAATGGCAGAATTTTTGCTTGCTAACGTAAAAGAAAAAACGAAATAATAAGTGAACATACATATTATGACGGAGTGTAAAAATGTTCTTTTTCATGTAAATTGTTTTTCTGATAATGCGTAAAGGTTGTGTACTGACATAGGAAGCGTACCTACAAAATATGAATTGCACTTTTTTCTATTATTCTCTGATTTCGAAGTTCTGAATCACAAAATTGAAAAATATTCATTGATTAATTTTACATTTTGACCGTGTGTTTCTCCTACCCTTTCCCAGTGTTTTCTCGCTGCCGCAAAGAAAGTATGAAATGTGAAAATGTACTAAAATGAAAAAATTTTCATGTTTTTCTCAAGATCACAAAGTTTAACCGAAAGATATTTATTGATTAATTTTAAATTTTGCGCTCACACTTATCACATTTAATTCCAACTTTTCTACATTATCACAAAGTAGAAATTTGAAAATATATGTAAATTTCCACAAGTTTTCCAAATTCTGCACCGAATTTTGAATTGAAAGTTATTTATTGTGGAAGTTATTTTTTGTTAATACATGTGTTTACTGACCTATTAATAATTCAAAAGAACAAGTAACTGGGTTGATACGGGACCTGGAAAAGTCGGGAAATTTTACATAGCGCTCGCCAAGAACGCAACTTTTGCTCCGATGCTGTGAGCACTGACACCTCCGATCTGAAAATATGATGTCAGCTCTTTCGCTCCATGCAGGTTCCAAGATTGATGTCCCATGATTCGACCATTTCGTGGCAGCTTCAGTTGAAGGGAAACTTTTACATGCAACTGCGCATTTGGCGATTTTTGGATTTTTTTCATCTCTGAATCCCGGCATTTGCGACATTGCAAAAAAAGTGGGTTTTTCCTGCACTTTTTTTCTTCAAAATATCAGACAAAAAGTTTTGGACTTGATTTTTTTTTTTCTGAATTTGCCGATGCTTTGCAAAAAGTGGTCCCCCGAATTTATTTATTCATTCTTTTATTTATTTATTTATTTTTGTTTTTAAATGACGCACCAAAAACATCATCCCCCCTGAAATCGGCGCTACATTTTCATTGTTACTGTAATAGTGTAATCATTGCAAAAACATCTGCTTCTTTGTTTGTTTGTTTTTCCTTTTTTTTTTTTTTCAAAAACGCAGTAATTGTTTTTTCTTTTGTTATTTCTTTATGAAATTTTATGTTAAAATAATTAATCTGGTTAGAAAATTAATCTTTTTCCTGAAGAATTTTGGAGGATTAAATGCTGACTTTGCTTTTTTAAAAAAGAACTCTAGGAATTTGATTATTGCATTGCAGAAATTTGGAAAATAAATGCAGTAACAGAAGTTGTTTTAAAATATCTAAAGTAAGCAAAAGCTTATTTTAATTAAGGAAAATTAATATTCTATTAGGCATTAGGAACAACAAAGGACCCCAAAGGCTTTTATAAAATTTAACCAAAATGAAAGTCAGGCATTGTTTAATTAATTCATTTTATTTAGCCTTTTATTGTATGCATGAAATATATTATTGTTGTTAATGTTATTCATTTTTTCCAAATACATTTACAATACTTTGGGTAGGTAGTTAATGTAGTTTTTTTTTTCCTCTCTCAAAAATGTTGATAACACTTATTTTTTCATCAAGAAACCGAGTTAGTAGACCTTTAAAAAGTACATTTTGCAAAGTTCCTAGTTTTTCTTTAGGGATCTGTTAGTTTCCTTTTATCACTTGGCCAAATACATGTTTCAAAATTTGTTGGAAATTATTTGAAAATCCATAACTACTTTTTTAGGTTAGCAATTCCTGCTTATGTTTCAAAAACAATATTTTGGGGCAAATGTTTTTTTTTTTTTTCTTCATTGATACGATATCGTGGAGTTGAGACTGGAATTTTTTGAAAATATGTCTGGAAAACCTGGAAAAGTCGGGGAATTTCATTCTGCTGTTTGAGTAGCAACCCTGAAATAATAAAAATGTAATTTTAGTTCTTATTTAAATTTAGATGTTTCGCAATTATATTTTCATTTCTTGTTATGAACTATTGTGCAACATAGAAAATAAATGTGCTAGCAAACTTTATAGTTTTGTTAGCTGTTACTAACGGCTACTGAAGGGGGTTCGCCATTTTCTTTTGAATCTTAGAAGGGATTCGCAAGAAAGAAAAGGTTAGGAACCATTGAATTACAATATAGTTTAATTACTTAGAAAAGTGATTGCTAGAACATTCGAAAGTAGTCTTTTAGTAGAAAGCCCATCCACCACGACAAGGTGGTACCACACCGGATCAGAAAAATCGGTTTTTAATTGTCCAGAGGCCAAAAACCTTACAGGAAATGCAAATCCTTACTAATACCGCCCCTGTTGAAGTCTTGATTCAACAAAAGCCTGCATGACATTCTTAGCAAAGGTTGTCTTAACAAAAGTTAAATAGCAGTCCTGTAGAGTAGTGTCTCTTGATATCTCTGATGTGCAGAAACCTTTTTAAGGTCAATTTCTACCATGGAACCCTAGTTTTTTTCAATAGTATGGTATAAATAAAAAATTCTGGACATGAATAATTTTCAATCAAAATTTCAATCACATTAATATTTATTCACTTCAAGAGAAATTAAATAAGTAAACAAGATAAGATATTAAAATATGTTCAAATATTATTATTTAAATAAGGTTTTAAAGAGTAAAATTTCAATGAGATGAAGTGGTACTAATTTTTATTCTGTCAGATATACTTAATATTAGGCTTCATGGATGATAGTTGAACACTCATGTCAGGTTGAGTGTCTGTTAGAGCATTTATTCTCTGTACACACATAAATTGGTAACTCCATTTTGCACACAAGTAGCTTACAAATGGCAAGAGTGCTGAAAAAAGATCTTTTCTAACTATGGGAAAATATTGATCCTTTGAACTATACCAGAATTTTCCCCACTAAAGGCATTGATTTTTTTTTCCAAATTCTAGCTTTGCCTTTAAAGACAAATTTTTTTTGTCAACAATAAATACACTTACTTGCTTGTACTGATGGGTCTAATTACGTTCGTTGATTTTTGTGAATTTCGGCCAAATTTGCTATTACAGTGATAGCCTATATCAAGACTTCAAAATGAAACCCAGCCACTGGAAGGCTCGACAGGCTTCCAGTTGCTGGGAAATAGTGCAGTATGGCTGAATAGTCTCGAATGGATGTATTCAAAACTAATCTAAAAATTTCATTCTTAGAAGAGGCACACATGTCATCCATTAGCTCAAAAATGTAGGTTAGCTAGCTATGAAACCACCTCTTCATCCTGCAACAAAATTTGCAAAATAATTTTAAGATAAAAAAATAGTGACGGTATTGTTAACAAGGGGTGCAAGCGAAGGATGATTCACGTGTGCAACTAAGGGGGTATTTTGTTAGTTTAGCCCTAGAGCCCCTTGTTTTAAACCATAGTGCCAATCCTGGTATGTTAATATGTACATAATGTAGGTACTATTATAAACCAATCCACCCCCACCCCCTGGAGAAAATTTTGATTGCTCCAGTGTTGTTAAGAGCGGGTTATAAAACACAAATGAGTTATTAATGCAACTTTTTAGAACTTAATCAATTTATGTTTTTAAAACACACAACTCAACACTCATTTATATTCGTGTTTAGGAAACTTGCCACTATTTTCTGAGCTTTGATACTCCCAAACCTAATCAAAAGAGGCATTATGCCTCTTGGAAATTTTATTGATTTTTCAACAATCTTTTTAAAATCTAAGCTTGCAAGTTTCATGGAACCTTTCAGTGATCTCTGCCGAACCCTAAGGTTCTGCGGAACATAGTTTAAGAAATACTGCTGTCGATGATAAAATGTGGAAGTTGGCTATTCAAGATTTCAGTGAGACATTTGGATCTGATGATATTCAGATTAGAAGCAGGAAGTCTATGAAAGATTGGTTGCTCACTCCATTTTTGCTGTTGTGGCATTTGTAGGTATTTACTTGCACTAAAATTCAAGAGCTTTTTATATTTTAGAATGACTAACCCTTGTGTGTCTTAAATAAAAGGAAGAAGTTTCTAAGACAAAATGTTTTGATTTAAAATATATTAATTTGTGCATGTTACGGGTGAGACATTAATATCACACTTATAACATGCAATCTATTCTCTTTGTATAACACTTTCTTTTAGGAACTCGATACTTTATAGTAAGATACGTGATGGTTACTTACATTCAAAAATATAAAAATTATAAACTAAAGTTTAAAATTCTTTAATTGTAGTGCAAATATATGCGTACAAATGTCGCACCCGCAACAATGGATTGTGCATGGTGTGAAAAAAGTGGAGAGGTGAAAAAAATTTAAATGGTGCACGGTTTTTTTCAAAGCGTTTCTATTTCATTGCAGTGTAGTAGTTCTTTGATGTTAGAATATTGTGACCTGTAAAATCTTTTTCTGTAGATGTAATGTAATCCTTGTGGAGACTAGTAAACTTGAAATTGTTGTAAATTTTCATAAGCGTATGTATGGGTTGTCTTTGTATTTAATTACCTTGTTTTATTAATATAGATATAACTCTGCAGTGGCTTATCTCTCATTCAAAGAACAACCATTGAATAATTCTTTCAACTATCAGATTTTTTTATCACTTGTCACTTCAGAAGATGTGTATATGGTAAAGCGGACTTTGTGTGGTGAAAAATATAGATAAACGACCTGAATGTGAACAACTATTGTTCGTATGTTTTTATTGAGTAGTGAAATATGCGAAAGACATTTTTGGTATGAACTGTTTACTGATATTGCTGTGTTTATTTTGTATTTGTAAGTGCACTGAGGCTATATAATTACATATTTTCTTTGCATCGACATTTTTTTCCTTTGGTTTTATTGTTTTGAGTTTAAATTTAGTTAACAATTTTTAAAAATTCCTTGACTATTATTATCGACTTTTTTAAATATTTACTTATTTTTATGTTTGTGTAAAATAATGTTCATTTCAATTCTGTTGACTTTTAAAATTGAAAAAGTAAAACTACATTTTTCAAATAAATATACGACTCTGAGTAAATGCATTTTTAACTCCTAATTTGTTTCTTGACTTTTTGGCATGTATATGGGTTTTTGATGTATATGTATATTGTGCTAAGAGTTCTCAAATGCACAATTTTTTAAGCTGCTAAAAGAATTTTAAACAAAACCTTATTCTTAATTAATTTCAAAAATAAAACCTTCAAATGAGTTTAAGTAACAAAAGTGCAATTTTACTCAGCATTTCTACTTAGAAATATATATTTAAATTGCAACATAAAATTAATTTTCATATTTTAATGCATGCAGGTTTATTCATTTTTATGAGTGTTCACTCCTTTTTAATATGTTGATCTAAAGGACTTTCTTTCTTTTTCTTCCTTTTTTTTTCTTTGTATATCTGTGAATCTGGTAATTCATGAGGGATTTGAAGTTGGATACATTGTTGTCATAGTTTAGACATTGTAAAGGTTGAATATTGTGTGATTAATCAAATATTATCAGATCACAGATGTATTTCTACTTCTTGATGATTTGAATTTATCTTTCATATGGAAAGTTAGTTACTTTTTTGGGGGAGGGGAGGGGGTTTACATGTTCTTAGCACAATATTTATAAAATTTAGGCTGATTTTTTTTTAAATATGTGTGTGTGGGATGGGGCAGGCACATGTAATTAGTTTAAAAAATTGGGAGCTTGGCACCTTTTCAGTTTAAATTCATTTATACAAGATGTTACTTTATAAGAGTACATTCTTAAGTTTTAAATTCAAATATATATATATATATATATATATCTTTGTACTAAAACATCTCTTCAAACACAGAAGGAATTAAACTATATTGTCAAATCAGTCAGTGCTATTCAAGTAAATTATATCTATTTTAGTAATAAGTACTTAATTCAGATGAAAATTTTTCAATGTACATTTCTCCCCTCCTCTTTTAAAAAAGTGCCAAGTTTTGAAAATATTAGATGTGAAATGTGGTGTAAGTGAAGCAAAACCACTGTAAGATATGTAACACTAATATCAAGATAAGATAATTCTTAATCATTGGCTATCCTTTTACAGTATTAATACTTTAATATGGTATTTCGTTAAATTTCTACCTCACCAAAGTTATTAAACTTTTCAGTTTCACACTTGTATAATTTCACAGAAAATTTTTAAGGGTTGCTTTCAGGAACACTTTGTAAACTATTGTAAAATATTTGGTGCTATTAAAAAATATGCTTTTTTTTGTTTGTAAATAAAAATTTGTGTTCATTTTTGAATCCTAAATTCTTTTTTAGCACCTTGAATAATTCATGATTTGTCGAGTATCATTCTGCAGTATATTCTTTTTCAGAATTAATTATATGCAATTGATACTGGCTGGTTAATGAGCTAGCCCAATAGAAAACTACACATTCCATTTGACATTCCACATTGTGTGTATTTGAAACAGTCGAATCAAATAAAACATTTTTACTTAGGGTTTAGCAAAAGCAGCTTTTCTCTTTACCTAGTTTTATCTTTCAACCAATTTTTGCTTTATCATTCTAGGCTTAATTTTAATCCCTTTAAACACACTTCACTGACTGTATCTTCAGTTTATAATTATATTAAAAAAATCCTACACCATCTCTACTAGGTTTTATTATTTCAAGTTTGATAATTAGTAATGAGAGATATTAACTATAAAATTTGAAGTTATTTATTTTAATTACATTCTTAAAATCTTTAATATTATGATTATATTCCACATATTACTCACATTGGTAAAGTTTTCAATCATTTTGTAATGGTGTGATAATCTTTGCCTCTTATAGTAGAAAGCTATCATATTTTTAAAATACTACTTAAAGAAGTGACAGTTTTTAATAACTAGTTTTATTAGGCTGAATGCATGATATGTGCCTTTGTAGTCCTTTCACTTTAATTTTTCATTGAAATACAATATAACATACATTTGTGTTGTGTACAAAACTAAAATGCAAAATTTCATTATTTGTACAAATTATTTTTTATACTTGGTGAAGAAAACTTGGAGGTAACCAGTGTTATTGGGAAGATTTACTCAACTTTTCTGGAAATTGAAGAAAATTTTCTTTCACTTTATAACTTTCCTACTATGCTATTAATTTTGAAGCTCAGATAACTTAAAACATTATGCTGCAAAAACCCTTTCTATATTTAGTAGCTTTTTTCATTTTTAGTTCAATAAAACATTCTTCTATTTACTTAGTGAAAACTAACAAGTTTACTTGTTTCAATAGGTTTTATATAAAATTGTAAACATGACCAGTGTATTTTTAGTATTATTCAAAGTCAGAATGAGTGTAGCTTAATTGTGCATACATGATAATCTAATTTTTGTTATTTATTGTTTTTGTGATGAATAAATTTCCCTTAAAACATTGCAATGTGCTATCCTTTTTTTTATACTAATGTTTTCTCACTTGCCTATTTTTTACTATTTACCATTTGAACGTTTTCTCTTCTGCAATTTCATATTAACATTGGTTAAACCTTATGCACAGATAATGGGAATAGTTTACTGAGTACTTCATTTCTCTTAATAAATATCCAAAAGTAAGCGAATATTGGATTTTCATAGCGATGTTATTTTCATTTTTTCCATTCTGTATTGCTTTTGATATTGTGTCAAAACTTTGTTTTAATTCAAAGTAGAAAGGCTTGTAGTATTTTCTCAAGAAGTTCTCTTTGGGAAAAAGAGCTTATTAAAAGTTCCTTTTGTTTTGTGTTTTGATGTGTTTTTCAATTTTGTTTCAGAAATTCAATATTCAATAAAACTGTTGTTTTTTGAAGAATGGTTTTTAAAATAATCTTTTGGTTTTATGATTATTTCTCTGTGTTTTCTTTTCTTTTTTTTTTTTTTTTCATTTCTTGTTTCTTAATTGGAATTTATTTATCTTTTGTTTTTCCCATATACCTAACCTATATGTGCAATATTCTCCAATATAGTTGAAAAACTTTTATTTTTAAAATTAAAATTTTCATTATGAAAATATTTTTGAAAAATCATAAGACAAAAAGCAACTTTTTCATATACCTTAATTTACGATGTTCAAAAAATTTATTCTTTTAATGCATATTATTTTATGAAATATTACATTCGTTGCTCATTATGCAGTTTTCTACATTTTTATCCCCAATTTACAGTAATTCAGCATATTTTGACAAAAAACTGTCCGGTTAAAGACATTGTGCTATGAGTTAATGAACATTTTGCAAATAGTGGTGTTTAAAATACATTCTTTAAAGTTCAACAGTAATGCAACTAGGTTGATTAATCTATAACAAAAAAAATTCTAGGAACAATATATTGTGCTAAAAACATAATGAAAAACTAAAAGAAAACCAAATGTGAGGTATGCTATGTTTTGATTGTCACACATGTACTAAAAAGTTTAAATATATATATGTACACACAAACATATATATACATATATATGTGTGCCACAGTTATATATATGTGTGTGTGTAATAAACAATTTAAAAGTTTGTTAGGAGGTTAGGTTATATAATTGGGGAAGATCTATTAAGTTATTATTAGGATGTAAACAATTCAGCATTTTAAAGTCAAGCAGTACACAGGACAACACTTTACAAAACACAATTCTTTATGTATTTAATAGTTATAAAAGGATTATCAGGTAGTCTGCATTTATTGCACGTGAATAAGCGAAGACCTTGGGACCAATTAAAAATTTGGAAGTTTCATTCTCATTCATTTTCTTTGTATGAGGTTTTAGTGAAAAGTGTCCATTCACCATGGAGAAAGTTTCAGACTGATTTTTGAAAGGATGGGCTTAGATTTGACTCTCTTACTGGTGGTTTGGTATTTGTTAGACAACTATCCATCACTTTTAAAACTTTGGCTATTGGTTTGGATTATCTTTGAGCTTCTGAGAAAGGAACTCCTCTAGAACTCATTAAAGGGCAAAGATCTCATCCAAGCAATAAATTTTATGGTCTGTCAACAAACGGCAAGCTTTATACAACATAGACCTCATTAAAGTTCTTGAAGTGAAAGAAAAGGTCTTAAATGTATTATACAAAATTTTGCTAAAGTATTTTATGTCTACAACAACTTAATTTTGATGTGATCCTTTACCCAGAATTCATTGATTAGTCATTCAGAGATTCCAACTTAATTTTTTTTTATATATCTAGCAAAGCAATTTGCCTTAGTTTATTATTCCTGTCCGTAGGTGGTTTAGTTTTCTGCATGTAACTTCAATTTTAGATTCAAATTTAAAATTTTTGTCTGGCAATAATAAATTATACTATGCTATCAGAGCACACAGTAGTATATATAATTCATTGAAATCAAAGATACATGAAAAAGTCAATATATTTAAATAAAATGAAATCAACTTGTAATACTGTGAGACATTTAAGAGCATTTAATGCACTAGAAAAAGCCACATCACAAATGTTTGTCAATGTGTTACTATATTTATTGTGTAGAACAAAAGCTAGAAAACTTATTTACAACAAATTATTAGCATTCGGTATCAGAAATTTTCAAAGTCAAACATGAAAACTGCTTTTACTTAACAAAACAAAATTTCATTTAAAATTCTGCTTAATACAAAGTGCAAAATAATTCATTTTTTGTTAAATCAATTTATCAAGAGGGGTTTCAAGGAGATGAATAATTCACATGAACATGTTTTTAATTTTCAAGCACTAAAAGATGTATTTGTTTAATGTAAACTGATTGAATGCCATTTAATTAGAATACAGTCTCTTATTGCAGATTTCTATGCATTTGAAAGTTAGGGTTTTCTTCTTTCTTAGTTTCTGGTGGCATTGAACTCATACTAGTTCCATGTATTCTTGTTTCCATCGAAATTGGAAAATCATATGGCACATTATCTAGAGAAATTTTCTCTTGAAACGAAATTTGATTTCTTTTCCTCCTCTTTTTATGTTTAGCTATGTTTCTAAAATTCATACCTCTGAGATTTGATTCTTTCTGTTTGTAAAATGAATCTGGAGTTTTCATCTCATTATCTGATGTGCTATCTGAGCAATAAGTTTTTCTGAAGAATATATTTTTACCTTTTCGTCTTGTTTTTGCTTTAGTCACTTTCGTACTTATTTTTGTTTGGACATTTACAGATATGCCTTGATCTTTGTTTAGTTGGCTGGGATGTAAGATTTGTCCAGGAAATAATTTAGTTTCTAACACTCTGTTTTCCAGACTGTTGTTTGGGTAATCCACTTTCGGCAAACCATACCAGGATTTATCATTCATATTTAAACTCTTCTGTTGATTTGTGGAATAAGATTCATTAAAAAAATCCTTTTGTTCTTGTGTAATTTGCGAAGACTGTATTTGATTTACAGCTTGAAGTTTTTCGTCATCTTGGAAAGCATAGTTTATATGAGCTTGGGAATTATTTGCACATTCCTCATATTGAGGCAGCTCTAATGAATTTTCTGCAATGTTCTCATTTGTTTGTTTTACTGGATTAGTCAAATCAATGTCCATTCCCGTTGCTGATGCTACTTGTGACAGAAGATCGTTAAATCCAGGTCTTGGCTCTTCAGGTTCCGGATCTGGATTCGGCATGTAAGGTGGATTTGTAGGGGTAGGTATAGGATTCCACTCCATTACAATTTTGCCCATGCGTAAACGTGCAGTTGGTTGTTTTGATCGGAACAAGTTATATCGCTTTCTGACATCAGCAGCACTTCCTCCAACTTTTCTTAGAGTCTGAATAGTTCTTTTCCCAACACGCTGAAAAATAAAAACTTAATATTATATTTTTTTGATGCAACATTTTTATTTTTTACATTGAACTTTTAAAGCATTGCCTTAACTCTTTCTTCAATCTGAATACAGCCTTCTACACGAATTTCTCTTCAATGAGCAGTTTTAGCAGGATAAAATATTGGCTACAACATTGAGAACATTTCTGAAGTTTAATCAAGAGTATATATATATATAATGTAAAGCGCCAACATCAAAGTTCCTGCAAATTAATTTTGAACACAAAATGAAAGAGTGCTCGCTGATACCCTATCTGGGTATGGCTTTGAGTATAAGAATGTTTTGAAATATTTTTTTTAAAGGAATTTTGAGAATTTCTATGTGTGCAGTCAATAGCACCATATGACCCAAATATTAGAAACATTTTATGATTATACAATAAAACCCCGTTAAAACGCGGGTGGTCGAGGGACATGTTTGGCACCCGCGTTATAGCATAACTGTCGTATAGTGAAACTATACTACAGAACCATATTCAAGAAATAATATTCCCTTTTGTTGCATCAATTTTAACTTTATCAATTACTCATAACTTTTTTTTCTATAGCATAATTTTTTCTTTTCTTCTTTACTGCCATTTTATTCACTGTAATTGCTGTGCAAGAAGCACACACATCTCAACTGTGCAATCAGTTTATCGAGCAATAGGTTATAAACCAACTGTGTTCCGAGAAAAAAGGGGCTAAAAAATCTCTTTGTATTACTATCAACACGGGATTTTGAAGGGGGAGAGGTCTTAAGAAAGAATTAGATTTGGAAGGGGAGGAGTGCACTTCTCAAAGAAACGATGCTTTATGCCTGCAAACACTGGAGAATATGTTTACTTTTTCGGAATGCTAAAGAATCTGGAATAAAAAGGTTGATAGCGCTTTGGGTTAGGGCATGGGAGCTCTTAAGCAAGAGTATTTGCTCTCGGGCTGGCTTTATTTACAATGGTAAATAAGGAATCTCCTTCAAATGGCAATGATAAAACCTAAAGGGTTATTTAAACGTCGGGGGACATGAAAGTCACCGTGGTATATCCGATTCCGCAGTATAACGGGGTTTTACTGTATTATTATCAGCAGTTAGCCTGATTTCCATGATATTCAATAACTTTAATATTTTAAGAATATTTATTAGATTTGGCCATTACAAAAAAATGCATTGGTTGTTGTTTTTCTAAATTATAACAGTTAAAATTTTTCTGACAAAATCGTTAAATGTAGAAAACCTATTGTAATAAGAGAAAAAACAATCTGAGGGTGAACATTAGGAAAGTGCCTAATTGAGTATGAAATATTTAAATTTTTAAAGATTTTTCAAAAATGATATTTATAGTGTATTCTAATTACAAATTAGTAATTTTATAGTTTTTATTAGTTTTTTTTTAAATTATGGGCCAGATCAAGAGGAAAAATTACTCTTATTTTTGAAAGGTTTAATTTCTGGATTGTTACAGATCTGAGAATTGTTACAGCTTCTGCCATTAACTTGAACAAAATATACTGCCCATGCCCATATTATTTATATAAAATAATATAATATAAAACAAATATACATGTGTAATAATCTTTTATAAATGGTAATATTGTTAAAATTTAAGCAAAAGATTTGGTATTAAAGATGTTACATTAAAAATTTTGATTCAAAAACATTTTTAGAAAGTGAAATTATTCCTATTTATATTAAATCAAGTGTGGGTGGTTGAGTGGATAATGCTTGAATGAAAACACTCATTTAGGTGATATTGTTTATATATTTTTTTAAATACAATTGCGGGTGCGGCGCTAACGAACGAAAATACAGTAATAATTTTTTTTAGGTGGGAGGGGGAGTTACACAAAGTGGTTTAACAAATTACATATTTTTGAAAGCAATGTTGCGTTTTCAGAAGAATCTTGACGATCATATTTCCGAAAATTTACAGAAAAAAGAGGTCTTATTTGTTTAGAAACTTATATTTTGCGAGCGAAAATTGTGTCTTGAGAAATCAACTTTGCGAAATTATCCTAATTTAAAAAGTAATCGAAAGTTTGGCTACGATAGTGATGCATTTAAGCTCACCTTATTTTGAGAAAAGCAACTGAATTACATAGCAAGAAAAACTAATTGTAGAAAAATGAGAAACGCAAGTATCAGATCGATAAAAAAAAGAGCTGCTTCACTGTTAAAGATTTGATTGTTACAGATTTGACGAGTTTATCTTATTATATTCGCTAAACATCGCTAATTAATGAATTGAAACCAAACGTGTGGTAATCTGCTCACAACATTCAATTCCTATTTTAATAGACAAAAATTAAAAAATCAAGTTGGGTTTTTAACTTCGTTACCGAACTGATCTTTCATTTTGTAGACACAGTCAAGATAAAGATGGAAAAAATCTTATCTGTAATTCTGTTGAACTTAAGTTCAAACTTTTAAATGGTACTTGCAATTCACAAAAAGGGGTTCTAGCATATCTAGTTAGTTGGCGCTAAAAAAAATTTTTTTTGACCGAAAATAATATCTCGGAAGTCGGAGTTACCGATCTGATACGAAAACTTGAGTCAAGATAGATTTTGTTTTTTTCCTATGTATATTTACGTTTTCTAAAACATGAAAGTCAAATATTATAAATAAATATAAAATACATCGTTTCAGCTGGTAGTTGTTTTTCTAGCGATGATTTATAATACACAGGATTCTTTTTAAAGATTGCGATTCGTAACTGGGACTCGTTACCGATGTGATTTTGAAGAAATAAAAAGCTTCTTTTGCCATAAATTAAAGTAACAACTTAGAAATTTTGCCATGGGTTGAATGTAAAACGAAGTTAATACTATTAATATATACATATTTCTTTGGGTTTTAATAGAAAATGTTTCAGATATTTCTCTGGGACACAAATTGTCACTTTTCCTAATATTCACCCCTGAACGTTAAATGCCGAATTATCTAACGCTAACTGCTAAAAGAAGTATTAAAATGTTTTAAAAATTTCATTAATATTTATAGCAATAATAATTATTAAGTGAATTTGCTTTAATGTTTGCTTATAAATTTAATCAACATAAGCCCCATATTTAGTTTAAATGGAACAGAAACAAAAGAGAGTAGTTTAGGTGGTTCTTGAGTAATGTCGACCCATAACTTCGAACACGAGTCATGGCGTTGGTAAAAGTAGTAGATTTCTAAATTGAGTAATTAAAAAGGCTTATGCTATCATGATTACGGATGTAAAGTAGTAATTTGGCCGAATACCGAATATTCGGCGGCAATATTAAAAATTCTAGAAAGTCGTTGTAATAGAAAGTATCTGTCAAATTTAAAAGTATGTATTCAAAATCGAACACCAATTCCACACATTAATCTAGGATGTAAGATTTAATTCCGTTTGTTAATAATCTAAAAGTATATAAACTTAATGTATTTTCTGTTTTGTTTTGGATGCAATAAAACTGAGAATTCCACCCACAAGTGGAAGAGAAACGGCAGGTTTTAATCCATGCATCAGCATAATTTTACTAATTATTTGATTAAAATTAAAGAAATACTATTGCTTAGTGAACTGGGCTGAATACCGAATAGTGGTCGAATATTCGTTAAATCCCTAACCATGATGGAATAGAAAATTTGAGAAAAGTGTTGAATGAGCATTAAATAAATATATTACCTGCTCTGATTTGTTAAAGTACGAAAGGGAAGGAAGATTAATAATTAGTGAAGCTGTCTTTATTTTAATTTAGAGAAATTAAATGTAGTGCCTCTAAATTATTTAGATTTAAGTTAAAATAAATAGTAATTTGGAAGGAGGACTATAGAAATTATTTATTTTAACTTGAATTTGAAATTGCATTATAGTTTACACAAGCATACAAATACAGGATGGAAACACATCCGAGAAATCAGGAAATTTTTATGTTCTGGAAAATATCAGGGGATATTTAAAGCTTCCCCAAATATCAGGAAAATTATCGTTATCAATATCCAAACCGGCAAGCTTACGAAGTTTCATTTTCGGAATTTCGTTTCGTTGCGCGTGGTCAGCTCGACTGCCGATTTCCCATTGGTTTAAATCGCACTTTCTCCGACTAAGCAACAAAAAAAGTCACTTTTTTTTGTCTTTAAGTTAAGAAGACATAGCAATTTTGCGTAATAGAGGCGTTTTAGAGTTGATGCTTCCGAGAATCCGCCATTTTTTGGTCGTATTCCAAAATTCGGCCTAACATCGCTCTGCCGAATCTGGAGTTCGGCATTTGTGCATGATACTGCAGTGGCTCAAAAAGGGGGCACAGAGAGCCCATGGCCCCTGCCGCCCCCCCCCCCCCCCCCCGATGATTAAGAATTTTTTCAAAAATGTTTTCTTTACTGAATTGAAGAACAACATGCATCTTGTGAAAATAAAGTTATAAAAGCATAAAATAATGATGGAGGGGGATGGGGGATTTTCATCCTTAAAAAAAAACTTTAGATTTAAAATTTTGCGTAAAATGACGCTTGTCAGTGTTGATGCTTCCTAGAATCCGCCATTTTTGGTCGTATTCCGAAATTCGGCCTAACTTCGCTCTTCAGCGTGTGGAATTTGGGGTCGGTATTGTGCATGAAAATGCAGTGACTCAAAATGGGGGCACAGAGAGCCCATAGCCCCTCCCCAGAGTTATGATTTGGAATTTTTACAAAAATGTTTCCTTTAATATTCAATAAAAGAATAATATGCATCTTGTGAAAATAAAGCTATAAAAGCATAAAATAGTGATGGCCAGGGGGGGGGGGGGGATCTTCATTCTCTTACAAAAATTTAAAATTCTCACCAGTTGAGATTATATTACTTAGAAAATTGCGTTATTTTCTCTTTTCTTTCACCGCCTGCCAAAAAAAAAAAAAAAAAAAAGAAGTGAAAAGTGCAGTGCACCCGCCTAAATTATTTTTCTTGTTTCACTCGTATGATACTGTCATTATATATGACAATGATGCTGCGTAACTCAAAATTAAAATTATAAGATCAGGGAAATTTTTGGAGCACAATCAGGGAATATCAGGGATTTTTTTTTTCTTGGATTCTGTTTACACCATGAAATAGTATAAAGGGTTAAACATTTTCCTGTGATAAGTATAGCAAGATATATCTATTTTCTGTTGTAAATTTTAGCTTCATTTTCTATTTAAAAAATACATATTTACCTTCCAACAAGATAGCGCTTGTTTCTTCTCCTTTGCTTTTGATTTTAACTTCGTTTTAATTACGATGACTCCTCTAACTTCAGTATCCTTATCGTTCGATGGCATTTTGATGGAATAATTTTGCATATATTCTTTGGCAGACTTGCTATCCACACCTCGCTCTAAAGCTACGATGATGTTTGCCCACTGCAAAATATGCCAGTTTTGTTTATTTACTTCAATGAGAAAATAATTTCATTCAAACTTATTGTAGAGTGTGAAAATAAAAGCTATCATAAGAAAGCTTGCTTTGGAAACATGTTGTTGCCTTAGTTCAATACTAAGGGGTCGTTCATAAAAGATGTCGCACTTTTTTTCAATATATCTATCCCCCTCTCCCTCTATGACACAATACGTCACCCCCCCCCCCCCCCCCGTCCGTCACGTCACACTATTTTATATAAGCATATCTACTTGCAGTTCAGAAACAAAGCACTACGTTATGTCACATTTCCCATTTTATTTTTGAACTTTTAACGGCGTTTGTGAACATAATAATAATAATGGCGGTATATGTACTTAATTTGTGTAAAATAAAATTAAGGTTTAGAGCAAAAAACAATTGTAGTCAAAAATATATATAGTAGTAAAAAATATTAATTGTTCCGAGTCCTGCAGGGGTGGAAAATCTGCGCCAATTTTTAATTCCTGATACATCTGATACAAAAGAGCATAAATTCGCGTTTCTTGCGCAAAAAAAAAAAAAAAAAAAAAATACTCCAAAAATTCCGAATATTTACAAAATATTTCCTTCTAATGATAATTTAACATGGGAACGATCAGAAGTGTCAAAATGTTGAAAATTTGCTATATCTTGAAAAATAAAGTAATGAAATACATACAGTTATTTTTGAAAGTGCATTATTCCTTTGTGCTCTTACAGAACTCCTATTAAGAAATCACTACCGTTTTTTGTAATAAATGATTTTCATCCTGCTGTGTTCGCAAGAAATCATAAAGCTTGAGATTCTTGTTTTTAGTGCTCGAACTGTTGGTCTCTAGCCATGTTTTAACGTCAGAATTTTTAGAAGTGTTGCTTTAAAAGTTTCTAGATAGTTTTAAGAGCAAAAGAAAAAAATTTATAGTGAAAAATAAAATAAGCATATGCAAGGAATGAACATAGAAATCTTTTATGTTTAACTCTAATAAGGAATTCATTATAAATATTCTTCAAATACTTCAAACTGACGTTTTGGTTTTCTGTTATTTCCTTGTTAGTTTTTCTCATGTTTCTACTCAAAGCGGTAAAAAATTGCAACTCTCGCTCTCTCTCTTCTTTTTAAGCAGACATAAAGTAGCCAGTTGAATAGAAACATACATATTACGCACACAGCAAACAAAGGTTGAGAATGAGAAAACAAATAGTGCTATTCAAAATAATAAAAATCAAAGCGCGTATTTTAAAAATAAATGTGAACTTTTATCGAATAAATTCTATAAATGAAAAGAAAACCGAACCAAAATAATGACATGCTTGCTTCTAAACTAAAATTTGAACCAAAATGGTGACTGCGCCGATTCTTCTACTAATGCCTCGTTCGGCGAGTGTGGATGGATGCCTCTAATCCTCGTCTTTTTCCTGGCCCATTACCATCCCCTGGTCTAAGAGGAGGCCCTCCCTTCCCCCTCCTTTTAAATAAGATATTTTTTTCCTCCGATTCTTTAACCTCTGCTACCAATAACATCTGTCAATAGAGATAAGTGAAGGAAGTGGATCACGGTTGCATAATAACCGTATAGACATGCTTGCATCCAGTAGTTGTTTATTTTTCTCATTGCAGACAGAGATATCAGAGGGGGATTGTACGTAAATACGTTAACAATAGGGAAGTTTTCGATTTTCTAATTTTATTTTTAATCTACAGAATAACATATTTTAACACCATCTGTGCAAAAAATTTTGTTATACGATTAGTGTTTATTTTTTAAATAATTTTTTTAATTCATGCGCAGTCAGTGATCGCGAAAAAAACTTTCTGCGCATCGGGCATGATTTGCGTCACAGGTTGGATGACGTATATAGCTTGGCGAGCGTAAAGCCAGCCATTCACAAGCGAGCCATGTGGAGTGAAGCCGTTTGGAGCTCATCTATTTGGATAAAAAGAGTTACAAGTTCAAATAAAAAAAGAATTTAAAAAAAGTGTCCTAAGCAGTGGTTACTAAATAGAAACATATACACACGTAAATCAAAAATTGGATACATCGGATTGCCGAACTGTTTGCGAATGAGCGAAAGCATAATTTGAGCTTCTGAAGCTTGTTTATGTTTTAATTTTTGCAGAAAATAAAATTATTTTCGCCAATATACAATAAATTTAGCCAAAAATGAGTTTGGATGTAATTAAAAACTAAAATCTCAACTGTAATGAAGTTTACCTGTTGGAAAGAAACATTTATTGATACATAGACCCAGATTAACGCAGTGAAGATGGCCGAATGGTTAGGGAAGGGAGCTTGTACACAGTTCAATCTTGGTTCGAGTCCCGGGGGATTTAATTTGCGTTTTCTCCAGCAAATGTTTTGCTGCACCGTTGATTTTTGATAAACTAAATATAAAAAGGGCACTTTATTTGGCGTTTTTTTCTCGTGCAGGGGGGGGGGGGGTAATTAAAAGATAAACTGTTAAAATTATATATTAAATTAAATATTCATTGCGTAAAATATTTTTTTTAGAATGAATTCGTCGAACAGACCCTATTATTATTAATTTATTAGTTGCTAAATTGAAGCATTTTATGTGGATACAAGATATTATTTCTGAATATATATATATATACGGGGGGATTTCTTGTTACTTTGTGTTATACTCTTGTCGTTGTGCTCTTTCTTACATTTGCGTTCGATCAATATGTCAAATACTACTTACAAGTATTGTTTTGTACCTGGATGCACATCAACGACTAAAAACACTACAGGCAAACGCTTCATTAATGTTCCAAGGGACCCTAACTAAAGTTCGAAAAGCGTGGCTATTTAAATGCAGAATCGATGTTTCTATGAAGTAGAATTTTCATTGCTGTGAAGATCATTTCTCTAAGAACAACTAAGACATAACAACATATCTACTTAAAAATTACAGTACCGGTTTACATTTCGTTCGTGCCTAATAGTTTTCAAAACACAAATAAATAAATAAATATATATACATATATATAATACGTATAACAGAAAAATGGCATAATTAAGGCCCTTAGGATTATTTTTATCTTAAAATTTAAATGATATTAGTGTAAGAACAACACGAGCTGATTAATTACAATACAATGGAAATAACACAGAACCGGAAATAAATAAATTGAGTGCAGCAAAGCCATATCCAGAATTTGTTTTCGGGGGGGGGGGGGGGGTTAACTTGGACACACTTGTGTTAAGAAAAGTTTCAGGGAGGAATATATATGCTTCATTGCGAACATTTTCGGGAAACCCCCTTTCCCGCTTCTGGATACGGCCTTGGAGTGTAAAAAATACTTTGAGTTATCGAAAACGAGAAAGAAAATTTTCCTGTTCAAGGGATAAAATTACATTAAAAAGTAATGAAAGTATACATAAATAACTTGATTCAAGACATCGAAAAATTTAGGTAAATTGAAATTTGTATTATTACAAGTAGGAAATACACATTATTCTTTGGCAGCAGTGCAACTCTCAGCTGATTCAATTTTATTTTTTTGCTTCTTTGACTACCATAACAACTTGGTTAGGGCTCTTTAGTTTGTGCCCAGGACATACACGACTTTTGACTGTGCTAATTCCTGCTGTCCTTTTTAGTTGTACATACCCAACAGCTGAATCACCATATATATTCTTCTCTGCAAGAGCTATTTATTAAAAATATCATAATTACCTTCGGGATCATTCATAAATGATGTCACGCTTCGAGGGGGGAGGGGGGTTCTTGAAATTGTGAAAACAGTGTGACAAGGGAGGGGAGGAGGTAACAAGAAGTATGGCGTCATGCGTTATGCAACATAGCGTGAGATGTGACAAAGGGGGGGGGGAGGGGGTCAAATATATGGGAAAAAAGCGTGACATCATTTATGAGCAGCCATTTCTCTGTATAATTTTTGAAAGATTAAACAAGGACTAAAGTATTTTTCAAAATAATAGAATGAATTTAAATATAATATTTATAACCCTTTTTAAAAGATTTTTTTTGAAAGCATTTTAAGGGATTCCAGACTTAAGCAGAAAAATATAAAGTTAAACATGATATACCACGATTGGGAAATGAAATTTAAAAGATTCTGTATGGCATCTAACTACACTACCTGCATTTTAAAGTCAATAAAAGTTGCAACATCGTTTGGCTTAATGCTTTTTCTATGCATCCTTTGTTCCTATAAAATCCTTTGTAGCATAATAATATTCTTCATTTCAAAAATATAAGATTCATTGCCAAGAAAGCGATAAGCTAAGTAATATGCTCTACATTAAATAGCATGATGAACTTCACTGGGGTTACCAAAACATTACCAAAAAGTCGCCAAGCAACAAAAATACACGTAACTGAATAAATAAAACGAATTTTAACTCGGAAATGGGCAATCAAAAACTTGTTATCTAAAAGGGATCCTACAGTCCATGATGAATAAGAAAAATATAAAAAATAGACAGTAGTTTAATTAAATGGACGCACGTTTAGTTAAATGAATCGTTGAATGAACACTGCAAAATACGAGGAGTTCGAAGCCGTTCGAGGCGCGAGGTGCCCGCTGACATCAGACAGTGACGTATTAGGCTCCGCCTCGTTTTTTGTGGATGGGATTTTTAAAAATTAATTAAAAATCAATGTTCAATTTTCTTTGTTCGGCATGGGTGAATTCTTGAGTTTTATAACTGTCTTAACAATATCTAAGCATCAAAATAGGAAGATTCTGTAGGTGGAAACTTCCCTATTATGGATGTTAGAGGTCAAGATCTGTTTCATCTACTTGAAAGAAGCACCACAAATGTTTCATCAGGACGCAATCATTCAATGATTCATGAACGCGAAGAAATTATTCAGCCGTGTCGGAGACAGAAGCTCCTTTCAGATTCAAGATAGCGTGCTGCTCTTTTTTTTTTAATTATTTTTTTTATTTCAAGTTTCCGGTAAACTATATACTGATTATTTAGTTTAGTTGCTTACTCAAAAAATTCTTTCTTCACATCTGGATTTTAATTTTTTTTCTTAATTGCTGAAATATGCGCATGTGTATTTTCCAATGATAAATTCACAACACAGAGGACAGGGGCATTTGATAGAGTTATTTTGATTTCCTTATTTTGAAAGGCATTTTTAAGTGACCGTTGTCCATAATCTACAGGGCTTTTTTTAAAAAAACAACAGCAATCCTTATTGTTCTCATGGGGATTTTTCTGGACTATTGTCTTTTTGCTTTCGAACTGAAATATTTCTGGTGGCATTTTTTATAACGACTGTCGTCAATGTTATTTAATAAACTTATGTCTGTATTCTAAGAGGGATTTCAAAGGACAGTTGTCGGTATCCTAATAAATACTTTTAGAGGGACTTGTTGCCTTTGTCTGAGGACTGATATCATTTTTATGTCAGGGACTATTGTCCTTATTCTGATGAGGATTTTTAGCGGGACCGGGGGAACCGCGAACATTGTTTGAGAACTGTTGTTTTCATTCTAACGAGAATATTTTTGACTAACATTGTGGATGTAAAGGGGAGTTTTTGGTACTGCTGTTCCGGCGATTTGAAAAGACTGTTGTCATTATTCTAATAGGGTTTTTTTTAGTAACTTTCTCCTCATTTATACAGAAAAAATGCTGAACATGTGTCACGTGACATCAGTCTTTCCAGGGAATGGCGCAATATTCGAGACATCCCGTGCAAAGCTGGGCAACGCAGATAGTTGATAATAAATTTAAGTCATTACATTTTACCTCAAAGTACAGCTAGTCAATGTTATTATTAGTATTATTTATTTAGTTTAACCTGTAATATTTGAATATATCAGCAAATTTTACCACCTCAAGAATAACGAATACTTCAGCTTTAACTAAATAATCTAATAATTTCTCATTGAAACTCACCTGTTTTACCCATTCTTTCTCAGACTGTGTGATAACTTCACAGTAAGTATTGCCCATCATGGCTATAAGCATGTTAAGAAGAAGTATAGGAGTGAAGACCATGAAAATAGCGAAAACGAGTTGAGTCATCTTTTTGTAATATGTCTCTCGAAATTCTTCATACTATAAAATAATTAATTATAGTTTTAGTAGATATATATAGGCCAAATTTTAAAACTTTTATGTGTGCATACATATAAAAATCCATACATGTGCAATGGTCATATGTATGTTAGCTGCCTAACAGTTTATGATAGAACGTATAGCGTAAGTCACTTGGTAAATAGGAGAAAATAGTAATAATAATAAAAACGTCGCTGCTTTTCCATACAACCAGTTCATTTGCGTGTTTCATGTAAAAATGTTTCACAACATTTTAGAACAATGTAATACAACAAACTGCAATAAAAAAACACAAGTAACGAAAATATAGACATGAAGAGAACACATTATGGCTCATCAAAGCGAAGGCAATCTCCGCATTTTACTATTGCAATAGACTCTGAGTATCGACCTAACACCTAAAGTAGCTTTTAAATTCCTGTTGCATCTGCCTTAAATTTGTTTATATAAATTGTAAAAAAGATGAGGAGAAGGAAACTGAGGGGTTAATTACGGATAACTGGGCGTGGAACTTGCCATTTTCATTATTCTGAAACTGAAATGAGTATTCAACTTAAAAGTAAAAAAATGAAAAAAACATTTCAAATATTGTCGCTCGTAACAAATAAAACACCTAAACAAATAAAATATTATGGTGTCCCGTTTATAAGTAATTCAACATTTAACCACAAATAAAAGTGTTTTGTTCTAGTTCTTT
The DNA here is from genome assembly GCA_038502835.1 of Octonoba sinensis. Lineage (NCBI taxonomy): Eukaryota > Metazoa > Arthropoda > Arachnida > Araneae > Uloboridae > Octonoba > Octonoba sinensis. The sequence continues at coordinate 191,049,592 of CM076598.1, read as the reverse complement.
TTATAACGTATTATTTATTAAAAGAAGACGAAAAATTAATAGAAAATAAAATAATAAGTTCTTTGTGGCAAATTACGCCATATGACGCTTTTCTGGCACTGTAAATCTTAAAAAGCAAAATAAGACACTTTATAGTGTAAATCAGCGGTTCCCATTCTTTTTTCTTCGCGTATCACCATTTTTCTTACGAACCATTTTGCGTACCACTGCTATATAGCTTTATTATACAGAATAGAAGATCAATAGATTATAGATAGATTTTTTGCCTGTACGCGTACCACCTAGAGAGGCTTTGCGTACCACCAGTGGTACGGGTACAACAATTTAGGAACCGCTGGTGTAAATAAATCTTCAAGCATTATGGTTCCATTTTTTTATGCCAGTCATTATTAGTTTTCTACAGGTCATTATTTATTAAAACAACGTAGGTGAAAAGGCGAAAGAAAAAAACAATCCAAAATCAATCGAAAGTTTATTTTTAAATTAAATTTATCAGCTAACCAAGAGAAAATTCTCTATAATAAATTAACTTTGTGCACAAGTAAACTAATAAAAATATTCACTTTAAGATAGCACAAATAAGCATTAAAATGCCTATTTGCCAATGCTTATTTGTGCTATCTTAACGTGAAAATTTTTATTACAGTTTAAAATTCTCTATGTTACCCTATTTTTTTCTAAACACGTCCTTATTTTGCTTAATGGTTAAAACAGCCCTTACTTGTGTGCGTATTTTTTTTGAAAACATATTGAAATTGTTCTTACATCATAGGATCCTAAAGTCATATGGAATAATCCCATCCATGTAACAGGATATGAGGAAAATCTTTTGTTACTGTCTCCCCTATGGTTAGGCTGATTTTTGAAGAGGAAATAAAAAGCTGAAAAAAAAAAAACAATAAATTATATTTAAAGAAAAGAAATATCATTACATATTTTCCGGACTATAAGAAGCACTTTTTTTTTTCGAGAAAATACGTCAAAAATTAACAAGTGCGCCTTACTCGAAAATGATATTTAAAATGTCCAGTGTTTGATTTACAATTCCCTCCAGTATTTAAACTGTCGTAGAGAAGAAGAAAAAACTTCAGATCACATTCTTCTGGGATTTTAAAGCGCAATTCGGTTTTATAAGCTAGTAAAAGTTTTTTTTTTTTTTTTAGTATGGCTTTGCAATGTAATGATAAATGTTAAAAATGCTTTTTATTTTCAGGAAAATTACTTAAAAATTTAATTGCGTGCCTTGTAGTCGGTGAAATACGGGTAATGAAAAACATTAATTGTTTTAGTATTTTCTAGTGATGATGATTTTATTACAAGACCCGCCTCATATACTTTTTACTGCAATGTGAAAGATTTTTATATTTTTACTATTCAAGGTGCATATGATTATACTTTCAGAGCTACCATTTTTTAAATTTTATGCACAATTTTCAACACCTGTTGGAAATTGAATTCTCTCATCTTATTGTCTGCGCTGGGTTTGTTGACTATTTTTCAAAAATATTTTTTTCTGAAAGAGCATGGTTGAAAACATGGGATGCGACACTTTTTTTAAAATTCATAATTTGTTTTCTTTTTTAAAAATAGATTTTAAACGATGCGCAGTAGCCGACTCGGTTTTCGCCGCTCTTGCGCATTGCATCACAACTGCCGACCGCTCTCAGTTAAGGCCCCTATAACTTAAAGGGGCTCTACTCTCAGTAGAAGGCGGAGTGTCCTTATGATTGCGCTGTATTTCAGGGTTTATTTTTCCATCCTTCCAATCTTAGCAACTAATTTGCTTATTTGAATCAAATAATAGCTCATAAGCATTGCACATGTTGTATTGCAATGCCTCAAACTATGAATTTTAAAATGATTCAGAAATCGCATTGTTTGTTCAACAGATACTGATTTTCGGGGGAACATTTATGCTTACAATTTAAAACACAATTTGTTACAAGAATTATATTCCTGATACGCCCTTCTAAGGAACTGAATGCATTTATGTCCCTTTACGTGACCTCTGTATTTCATTTTAAACATTTTAAAGTGCTTGGAATACATTTGCATATGGTAATGGTTAGCGGTTGACGTTAACCTAAGAAATACTGTTAAATAACACTATTTCTTAGGTTAACTATTTAAAATCGACTGGCTAAGGGACCATTCATAAATGATGTCACACTTTTTTTCAATATATTTGATCCCCCCCCCCCCATTTGTCATTAAGTGCCACAATTCAACATACCCCCTTTGTCCACATGTCACGCTATATTATATTTGCATAAAACAAGTTTAATTTGCTGATTTGAATGTTTTTATAGAAATCAAAATGTATGTTGTCACTTTTTCTTACCCTTCCCCCCTCGAAGCGTGACATCATTTATGAATGACCCCTAAGGTATTTTCCAGTCGATTTCAATTGTGCAATAAAAATCGTCATAATATTGATTTGATTATATTGGACAGAATTATATAGAAGAAATAATTTGAAATATTACATTAAGATGCTAATTGGATTTCGCCTATATCGATTTGCTGCTGATCAACTTCGCCTGCCGAACATAATAAGTTAGCATTTTAACGGATATTTACATTTTAAATTTAATACCTTGAAGATTTACTGCTAAAATTGATTCAGAGCAATAGATTTTAATTAACGTAGTTAGGGCATACAAGAGGGGAGAGGGCGGTTGCCGCCTTCCCATCACCAGAACCCTTGGTTTTAAGCCTTATTGCCAATCCTAATATAGTACACGCATGAGAGGACTTTTATAAACAAACACATCACTCCCAGCAGAAAACTTAGGATGAGGCAGTGTAGGAATGTTAGGAAACGCAAATATTTGTTAAAGAAATCATTCTTTTTTCGGGTGCGTAAAAGCAATCAAGTAAACGTTTCCTTGAAACTAATGAAATACTTCCTCATTTTTAAAGAACACATTAATAAGTAAATAATCCGTCGAAAGTTCAAAAGATAATACATTTTTAACGATAAAATTAGCGGTGAAGTAAATTAATCATAATGTCTGAATTAACCTCAAACGAGAATGTGAGAATACTGCATTCGTGAAAAAAAGAAAAAAAAAATAGGTATTTGTTTCTGAAAAGTTTGCATCGTGTTCACATTCGTGTTTTTTGGCAATTATTTGCGAAATATACTGAACCCGTTATTTTATTTACGAAATGTTGAATTACAGAAAAGTATACAGAACCAAAACGGCATTTGCTTCTATGTAGGAAGTTCTTTAAAAGTTATTCATTAAAAAAAAGAATATCTTATAGTTATAATAAATTTAAATAATGAAAAATTTTCACCATGCATTAATTACGTGATAAAAATTTCAGTGTCGTGGGCATCAAAAGTACTAAGTATGCATTTTTTACAATAATTACCGCGGAGCAAAGGATGTATTTATTTGATTCAATAAATAAAAGCTGCTTCTCCCCAAGTACATTAAAAAATAATAGAGAAAAATATCAAATATCTTTCGAAATTTATCTGATTATAATATATGCCGATTTTATGATAGACAGTTTTTTCATCATCTCCTAATTATAGAAAATCTTTATCATACGTATGGTATTCCTAAAAATCACCATCATTTTTCAGGTAATGCGGCTTTATTAAGTTTTAAAAGCAACGCGACCTTATGTAAATGCACTAGTTTCTGCTTTGCGCGTTGCGCGCCGAGGAGAAAACGAGCAAAGTCAGTTGTGACGTCATACGAGACCATGCCTTATTTTAAATGAAGGACTTTTTCAAACTTCTCTAGTTTAAAAAGTATTTTAAATAAAACATTTTTTATCTCGGTAATATTGTTTTTTATGTTCCTATTCCCGATTCCAATGCTTTCTGATCAAGCTTGCGACTGAAGTTTACAACCCCATTACATCATCCACCGCCAGATCACCCGTGACGTCATCCCTTTCTTTTGGCGGGAGGGAATCGAAACTATGAGGAGATCGAGATCGCCATTTTAAAGTTCCGACAGAATAGACTGGGTCTTTAGAAGAACGGCTTTATGCCGTAATCGCTCGTAAACGAGACCATAGAACATTTAACTCTATAATTTTGTAAATAGTTGGGTTTTGTAGTGCATGTCCTATTTTTTTATTAAGGTGTGTGTAATCTCAAAGTAAGATTATATGTGTTATCATACATCTCAACCTCGTGGACTTTTTGTGTCTCTCCGTGTATTAGCAATATTATGTTCGTGTGAATATTAAATAATTATGGATACCAAGAAATAGCAAACTGGCTGAATCGCCATCAAAAAAAAGGGCTTCTATTGCTAGAAGTGCTCAGGTGAGACTTTTATATTTTCTTCACTTGAGTTACTATAAGAATTTCAGAACCCGTTTCCTACAACGCCAGACGTGCAAAAAAAAAGTCGATTATAACGTAATTGCTATTTTAGTTTATAAATTAGCAAAATAATAGAAATTATTCTTGTGAACATCAATTAGACAAAACTAAAAATTTACTTCACAAACTTTGTGAAGAAAATTATACAACAAGTAAAGAAAAAAACTTTAAGTCAATTCCTACTTAGGTCAACAAAGAAAAATTTCATTTTAGTTACTTTTTATTAACATTTACACATAGATTCAAAGAAAACAGTATGCAAAAGTCGCTTTTACTTTACGTTCAGCTATGAAAAAGGGAGTTGAGTCTAAGAAGAAATATAGCCCATTTCAACAACTCATACTATTTTATTTCACTTATATTTTAAACAAAATATTTCTTTATACACAGATTTGAAGAAAACAATAACAGAAAAAAGTTCAAATCTGCACATCACAACTCTAAAAACGTGTCAGCTAAATGAAAAGGATTACAAAAGTTGCTTTTACCTTACTTTCAGCTAGTTAATATATCTGTAAGCAACATTCCAAAATTATAGCCAAAGAATCGGCTTTTCGTGTTAGCATAAGCAGAATCGGAATCAACGAGTTCTTCTAAAGAAGCAAATTGCGTGTGCTAATGCTTTAAAAATAGCGACCTATGGCTTCAATATTTCTAATGGAATCCATATAAAACTAAAATTAATATCGGTTAAATTTAATTAATGAACTAATATTTGAAAAAACTGTATTAACATCAAGTGTCATCAGGGTTCGTGATTTTTTTTAATTTATTTTTTTAAAATAAAAAAAAAATCTGATTTTTTTTATTTAAATCGGATTTTTTTTATTTTTTAAAAAAGACCTTAAATATTTTGGATATTTATTATGTTATATTCATAGAAACAATGTGGCATGTTAATCAATGTGCAAAAACACACTTTATGCTATTTTCACAGCAATAAATATTTTTTAATAATAATGATAAACAAATTTTAATACAAATGCATGACTCAAATCAAACTTAACCCTACCAGGAATAACAGTACATTCATAAGTACAGAGAAAAGGAGCAAATTTAATCTGAATTGTTTTGCTGTTAAAAGCTGAAAAAAGTAACAATTGTGTGCACTTAATTTTTACATTGAGTGTACTTTATCATTTTTCTATTTTATTAATGAAAAAGCCTGAAATATTTTTACCCATTTAGTAAAATCATATGCTCACACCATTACTAAAAATTAAAACTTTTTGTTTTAATCAAATATCTTTATTGCAAACTTCTATGATAAAAATATATTTTAGAAGGAAAAACCTTAAACTATCAGGGGACATGAATGAAACTTTAAGGATACATATTCTAAATTCTAGCAATTGTTGTTTTAAACACTATCAGTCTGAATTATTTATTATGTGTTATTTATTAAATTGATCTAAAATACTATTTTTAAGATAAAAAAATACAGAATGGTCATGATTATTATAAATTCTAATTTGAATGATTGAATGAATTATGCTTTGCTGTTAAGATGCTTGAAGAATAAGAGTAATATTGTAAAATTTAAAAAAATAGTAATTAGTTCTAAATTTATGAAATATGTTATGCACACAGACAGATGGACCTAGGAAGTTTTGTTTGAAACAGTGGTTATAATTGCAACATGTTTCATTTTCCCAACACTTTGTAACATTGTAAAATCATTGCTTTTTTTGAAAAAAAAAAAAAAAATCACATGATTTAAATCAATGATTTAAAAAAAAATCACTTGATTTAAATCGCGATTTAAATCATAATTTAAATCAGGCCGATTTAACTCAACGAACCCTGAGTGTCATCCACTACAAGTTAAAAAAAATATTTGAACTTGAGTGAATGAATAAAAAGTATTTTGCAATTAACGATTGAAAATTTGAATGAGATATAGGGAGAGTGTGAACTAATAGTTGGAATTGAAAAATATATTGATAACCGATTAACTAACGTCCAAAAACTACTACAAATTAACAGTTCAACTTTTCATTAATAAAATTTTCTGGTGAGGACAATTTTATAGTGTTTACCCATACCAAAGGCTACTTGTATGAAATTATTCATGGATATCTCTACGTCTATTCTCGACGAAATAAAAATTGAAAACGGGCCGTAAAACGGAGTGATTTGATACAGTTTTAAAATTCATAATGTCTTATCACTTCACAAATCTATTTTAATGATGTACTATTACATAATAATTACAGATCAGCCATCATAATATTAATTATGTTTGTACATAACTACTTTTGCTTCCAGAAAAATCTTAAAAACCCAGGGATGTGGAGCTGTTGAGCAGCGAGATTTTTTCAAAACTGGAGCGGAGCTGGAGCAAAAAGATTCGATATACTCCACTGCTCCGATTTTTTTTACGCCTTTAATTTTTATCACATAAAAAATTAACTAACTAAAAATATATAAATAATATAATGTATTAAATTATTGGGGGCACGGAGCGAAGCTGGAGCAAGTACGTATTTAGAAGTCGAAGCGGAGCAACTCAAAAAAGAGGCTGCTCCAGATGCCTATTAAAACCAGCATTTTCCTAATGTTTGATAAATTATTTCCTTGTTACTTAATGCGTACCTTTATTGTATTTACTTAACACTTATTCTCTAAACTATAAAATTTAAGTACTTTATCCATTTTCGAATATTAAATCACATATAAGAAGTCTAATGTAATTTAATTATTATAAATAATTTTAGAAGAACTATTCTCAAATATTCGCTCTCATAAGAATAGTATTCTCAAAATGACTGTTACCGAGAACCTCCAGTGCCCCCTAATGCTTGTTTCACATCGACTGCGACATCAACAATATCTTTGTCCATACCCTTAGTGCTCACGTCATTTATTTGACATAAATTAACTAATCTGCTCTCGTACTGATCCATTGGTTGTTATTTATTCCATTATTGAAAATTGGATCACTGATTCGTTAATTGCGGTGCGACGTAAAATGGAACATAAAAGCTTTCACTATTGCTGTAAAGCCCTAGCAACAGGGACAACAGCAATGTATTTTATGACTGTTGCGGTCGATATAAAGTCAACATTAGTAGCCTCTTCCATAATATTGTTCTTCTTGAGAACCTCCCTTTTATTTTGTCAAAACCTTTTCTTTTTCTTTGTTCTCCCTTTTCTTCTGTCGAAACCTTTTACGAACGCTCAGTACTTTGAGAGAAGTAGATACAGGATGTGCCAGAACATGAAAGTCTATCTTTGATAATAGTGACAAAAATATTATGCGTTTTTAGTGAAATAATATGCACTATAAATTACATACCTTGAGTAAATGCGAACAGAAAAATCGTATAAATGATACTGAATCGAAACATGTCACCAACGACCATGCTGTAAATCATTGTCACAAACGGACCAGTTAGACGTACAGCTCTAAAAATTTAAAACAAATAAAATTCAGTTACACCATTTAAAATGAATTTCTACAACACATGAGTGAATTACAGTTTAAATCACTAGCAATCAGGGGTGCACTGGTGCAGTGACGCAATGGAGCACCCTTCCGGTACTGATTTGCTGAGAAAATAATGTTTTCCTTTCCCATTGAATTTGTTTAAATTTTATTGAGACTCCTTCTAGACTCCCGTGTATTAAATTGGACTATTTCAATGAAAAAACAATTTTTAGCTGTGTAAATATATTCCAAAAAATTAGATTATTTTGTTGTTCCATAACAAATGCCTTGTTTTGATTAGGTATGTGTTCATGGAATATTGAAACTTTTGTTTGGAGTGGTAATGATAGATTTTTGTTGTTGTTGTTGTTTATCGATAATTCAGTGTGAAAAATGGCACATTTATCGAAATAAAAGTACATTTTACATAGTATTGTCACATAACGCTTTACGCTTTCATATAAAATGCAGGTGACGTACTTGCTTTGCGACATTACGTTAAAAAGTGAATGATATGCGTATTTCAGCATGTTGTACCTGCACTGTAAAAAAATGACCGTAAATTTTACAGCTCAATCACCGTAAAAGCCAACGGTGAAAGGTCGTAAACCTGGATTATATATGTTTCACCGTGAAATATACAATTCACCGTGAAGTTTATGCTGTGTCGTAAAATATGTGCTTTTTGACGTAAAATATACAGTTCACCATAAAATTTACGCTTTGTCGTAAAATATTTTTTTTTCGATGTAAAATATACGATTCAAAGTAAAATTTACACTTTGAATTCAAAAATAGCATTAATTTTTTACGATCACATCAAGATTTTTTGCAAAATGTAAATTTTAAAAAGTTGAAATATTTGCAAATTCAATACAATATAATACTAATACTATAAAATAAATGTAAACCGTTTAAAAAATATGGTGTACAAAACACTGCTCACTGCAAAATGTACGATAATTTGACATAAAAAATATGGTAAAATATGGTATAAAAAAACTGCTCACTGTAAAATGTATGCTGAGACAGCATAAAAAATGCGGTGTGCAAAAAATGGCTCAACGCAAAATGTACGATACAGCAATAATACACTGTTAGAAATTTCCGTAAAATTCGGAGAATTGACAGAATGTTAAAGCTGACTGCATGATATAAAACAAAAGTTTACTGTATGATGTGCTTACTGTATATATATAATTTTTATTTATACAATAAGCACATGGGCACTTATCATGTGCTTACTGTATAAATAAAAATTATAATTAGTTGTTATTTTTAAATACTTGATAATATTTTTTACATAAAAAAATTATAGAATTGCTAACTCTAGTACATAAAATCTTCCTTATGCAATAGTTAGTAGTGTTCTGAAAAGAAATCCAAAAAATAACTAATTTTAGTCCTATTTACAACTCATAATTGCTCCTGTGATACACATTCCCAGGTGGTCTAGTGGTTAGGATACACGGCTCTAACCCTGGCGTCCCGCGTTCGAACCCCGGCCGGGGCACCGTTCATTTCAGAAGTCAAATAAATATAAAAAAAAAAAAAACAAATAAAGGAAATCTTTGAAGTTTGAGGCCGCAAACTCTCGTGCACTGTATAATCTGCATCTTCTCTAAAAGTTATGGCAGTGATATTTATTTAATTAGGATGCCTTATGTAAATTTACGAGCAAACCTGAATTTTTACGGTCATGATAGCACCACGGGCTGATCTGCATTTTTAAGGTCATTGTCTGGCAGCTCGTTTGCCAGTCAGTGACCGTAATCTAACAGTGAAATTTTTAAAAGTGTATGAAAAATACAACGTAAAAAAAAAAAAAATACTCACTGTAAAATTTACAGTGTGGCACCGTTAAATATACAGTAAAACAATAATGGCATATCGTAAATTTTACGGTCAGCAAAAAAAAAAAAAAAAATGGCTCACGGTTAATTTTACGGTGAAACATTGGCAGCACAGTTTCCAGCTATTTCACGTTAAATTTACGGTAAATTTTTTACAGTGTGGCATTAAAATTTCGCAGTTATATTCCGCTGCTTCGTAATAATAAGTTTTACAATCTAAAGTATACATACAAATCTAATTAATAGAAGTACATTGTAACGGATTATTAGGCGTTGTTGTGTATCCTATCTTGATCCTGCATAGTTTGATTTATAACCGAATGGTAAAGAATATATTATCGTGCATCACAACAAGATTAAAAGCATCTTAGCAAAATTTTCGTACAAGAAATAAACAATTAACAATTTGTTGATATCAAAAGTTAAAAGTAATGGTATGGTACAAAACATGAAGAAAACTTACTCATTTGCTTGTTTTTTTTAAACCTAATTTTTATGTATATTACACGACCGTATTTGTTATAGATATCTAAAATACGTTATTATTTTTTTAACCCATTTTTATTAAATAAATAATATTTTTAACTATTTAATGCTCGCAATTAATTGCTTCTAATGATTATGAAACACAGAATGCTTACCCTGCAAAGAAAATGAGGTAAAACCATGAGCTTGGTATAGCCAGGGTCAGAAGAATGTCTTCAGTTTCTCTGTCCCCAAGTACTCGACATGGTATGCAAGAAAGAATCATATAGCATGACATCACAAAAGCAGATTTTGTTGGACTAGTTGTCTATTTGACATATTAATACAATATGAAGACATTTGTTATTGAATGCATTCTCACACACATACACAGACACAAATATAGTATGCATACATTCTGTTGCAAAAAAAAATCATCCAAATTAAATTGAGCCAGAGCTCTTGGCATGTTGATGCCAATCATTGAATTTAAATGTACTTATCGAACGGAAACTCTGACTGCTAAAAATCTCTTTCAGATTTCAAAAGAAAAAAGTTAGACTAGAATATTCATTTTACTTGGTAATGTATTAATTTTTGAGCTAGATACTGGTAGTTTACTAGTAGTTATACTAGCTATATATAAAAAAAAAATTCTGGCCTACTTTTCGAATATCAATATTTAAAATTTGGCTTACATAATATAATTTTCAGTTATGACTGATTGATAAGTATTAATTGAACGAAAATTTTCCATCTACTATAAGAATTTTTTCTACACTTAATGTATATCTACAGAATAAGTTTATGCAATTTGTCACTTTAAAATATTAATCATCTTTTTTTTTCATCAATAAAGTAGCTTGTTACATTTATAGACTATAGTAATTAAATTATAGTTCCAACTTAAAATCATACTAATTCCGAAATTTGTATAACGTATAATAATTCTGATGATAAACTTCTATAACTGAGAAAATTGCTCTTACCAAACTAACTAAAAATCCTGACAAGCCTTGCGCAAGAATTTCTTGCACCTGTTGGAAAATTCCGAATCCAATGCATCCAAGGCAAGTAGCTATTTCAGCATAATATCTTACCTAAATAAAGTGAGATATATTCGAATGGAGGGATCATTAATTTTACAAGAATGAAAATTATACTTAAATTTTAAACACAATCCATTGCAATTCTAGAAATATTTTAAAGTAAATCATCATCATAATGCATTAAACGAAACTATTGATTATAAATATTTATATTTCTTATTCTGTATCTCTTCTTAACATAATTATAATAAAGTACATTGTTCTTCAAGATGTAATATAATGTCTATAAATTCCTCTGCACACCTGATTCACTGATTGTACTACGAAAATTTCTGGGTCAAATACCTATGGCTGCATTTAGGTATTATCACCCTATAAGCGCTTCCAACTGGATGATTTTTATTCCAATATGGATCCCTATTAATATTTTGATATTTCCAATGCTACATCATCATATTTTTAAATTTCACTTTTCTTTAAGGATATTAGTTATATTGGTTTGAGTCTTAGATAACACTAGTTATCAAAGACTCAAACGCAATCAGGGGGAGGGGTCAACCCCTGATAGCTCTTGACCTCAGCCATATTGTTCATCTTACTATGTCAATGTGTATGCTTATAAAGACTATTATGAAACACCTTCAGAAAAAAAATTATGGTTGCACCACTGTTAAGATTGATCAATGTTGTGGAATAATTTGGAAGATTTGACATTAGAAATACGAATCTCAAGTGATTCTGCAGAGTAAAAAAAAAACAAAAAACAAAAAAAAAAAACACATTAAATATTACTATTGCAGCGAAAAGCCCTCAATCAAGAATAATTTAGTCGTTACGCAGATTAGGTTCAACATAATATACTTTCGGAATTAATTGTAGGAAACTTTATAGCGGGATAAATTCATAAATAAAGAGCAAAATACCATAATATTATAGGAATGATAACGAAGAATATTAAAAGTACACTGCATCTCAGGTAGAAAATAATCCAATTAAGAATTTATTTACGAATTACTTTTTGTAAATAAGTACCATTATCATATGCTAAAGGTAAAAAAATATATATATATTAAATATTTTCTTAGAAAATACTTACGATAGAAGCTGCATCATAGTTTCCTAACAAAGCTTCACGTGTTGTAGGTCGTAAAAAAACTGCAATGCTCAAATTCAGCAAATGAAAAAGCATCAATCCCAGTCTTCGATAAAAACAGCGCTAGAAACACACTGACTTTATGACAATGATTTATCTACACAACAATTAGTAAGACTAATTTAAATTGAAACAAGTAAATAATAATATAAAGAGCCAAGTAATTTACATTAGTAAAACATTGGTAGATTCATGGAGTTTACCCTACTGTAGACAGGGATGACCATTCCCCTAAGAGCGATGGCGCATCCCCTCAAAGCTACGCATCACACCCCAGAACCTAAAGGAGTTTATTTGCAACAAGCCACCACGTTTTCATGATCCATCACATAAGTTTATTTAGGCCTTCTTTGCTATAATTAACCATAAATATTCAAAATCTGACTTAAAATAATTAGTTTTTATAGTTAAACAAGAAGTTCCATCTACAAGTGTACGAGCCTACTTTCCCGTATACAGCCAACTTCAAATTTATAATCTCTCTCTCTCTTTCTCATTTAGCTTTAGTTCCTTATTGCTTCAAATGTACTATTTTCAACGGTTAATACATATTCATTCACTCACTCATTTATTCATTCATTCATTCATGTATTTATTTACTCATTTTTTTCCTTCATTCATTTATTCATTGTACTTTTTCATTCATTCACTCTCAGAAATAGAATCGTCACTTTTGAGGACTTTTCTATCGTCAAGCAAATTTCGTCATTTATAACGAAACTTTCCTCGCGAGATCACGTGACTTTAAAAAATTACTATAGAAATTTCGGCAATGTGACGAAAGGTTTACTCGGAGCATTTTTCACGAAGCCATTTCGTCAAATATGACGAAAGTTTCGTGAGATTTGAGCATGCGTTTCTGAGAGTGTTTAATCACTCATTTATTCAAGCTTGTTCAAAGGAACTTGGATTTCATGTCCCAGGATTTATAAAATTTGCTTCATATTTCCCTAATTTATTTTTTTTTTTTCGAGATTTGGGTGTGAGAGGTACAATGGTAAATACTGCCGAAAGTCGTGGAGCTGAGTGGGGAAAAAAGATTCTTGATCGAATTGAGAATGTAAAAGACTTAGTTGCTGTAGATGCCTGATGTCACAGGTTTTGAATTGTGAAATGTGGCCGAAATTTCATCTTTGAAAGATGCTGCAAAAGATGATGACTTGTTCCAAGGGGTTATGCAATCACCGCAACACGGAGAGGAACAGCTTGAGGACGACAGCTTCTGTCTACCTCCTATAAGTTCTGAACCTGAAGAACCCGGGCCTTTAAGCGGCTTCGAAAAAGATAAAAATGATTTTATGTGTTAGTGTAATTTTTATTAATTTGTTTAAAGGCTCAATTTCCCTGTAAGTTACATATATACATATTAATTCATCATCAATATTAATACGTGACTGATTATTGTTAAGTAATTAGTTTAGTTGAATTGCAATATTTATACATCGATAGTTAGCTTTTGTTTTCATTTACATCAGTGGTTCTCAACCTTTTCAATGCTGCCGCCTCTTTAAGGAATGAAGAAGTTGTCAACGCTCCCTTTGGAAAAAATCCGTAATTTCGGGGGGGGAGGGAGTAATAAGAAACGAAAGGTTTTCGCAACTTTCTTTGCACCGAATGTGGTTAATAAGAAAAGATAAAGCTTTTAAAATATAGCATTCAAAAAAACATTCGAGTGCCTATGTCGGTGCGATGGTTGTGCTTATTGGTTCAGGGCCAGTTTTTTTTCAACATTTTTAGTAAAGTTTCAAGTTCCCTTTTGCACGATTTCTATTTCTTTCTTGTCTCAAGATTCGTTATAAAACTGAATCCGTCTCATCCAAAGCCCAAAACATGCTCATCGCCCCCTACCGCCCCCCTACTGCCTAAAACATATTCACCGCCCCTCAGCATCCCCCTACCGCCCACGTTGAGAATCATTGATTTACATTTATACTCAAATGTCGCTTTTTTTTGTCAGTAAAACGTCAGAGTAGAATGTATCAATTATATGCTGTAAATTATGTGCAATGTGCATCATTCCAGGTACACAATATTGCATAGCTCCTGTTATTGGAGTCTGACGACGAGCTAGAATTGTCTGTAGGTGGCCGCGGGGGGAAGGGGGTCTCAAGAAAATAAAGAGTTGATAAACTATTAGAAAATAAAGATTCTAGTAAAATTTTAATATTTCATACACGTTATTTATAAGGAGTTAATGCTTTTCTTTTCGAAGTTGAGACAAATTATCTATTTTGAAACGGCTGTAGCCAACTTAATATTTGTACTACAAAAAGTTGTTAGGATGAAAATTGTAGGAAATTTTATCCTCTATAAATTTTACATTGGACAATTCTCTCTAAATTCAACCATTTCTGAGACATATCGAAAAAACGATAAAAGGGCCAAATTCTGGTGGTTTTTCGGCCGCCAAAAATTTTCCCAGAGTCTTTCATGTTGGATAAATCAGTTTTTTCATGTTGGCACCGATATATACTAGTTTAAAAAAAAAATCTTCTACTCCACCTTTTGCAAGATAAAATGTATTTAATGACTGGACTAAGTGACAACATTAGCAGTGTCCCGATCGAGAGCAGGCGGTAGGACAAATTATTGGAAGAAATTGAAAAATTAAATATCTACCATAAAAAGGATAAAAGTAAATGGAAAAGAGCCGTTTTTTTTTTTTGTAAATCAAAACATATGCTAAATGGTTAAAATTGAATGATAGCAGCGGTCGAAAACTTGTTTACAAACAATGCTGTAAGCGACTGAGGCGGCTACATTCCGCGTGATTGGTTAGCTTCGCGGAGCAAAAAATAATTCGATGATTTCATTGGAGGAGAGTACGAATACATCGAAAAAAGAGTGCAAAACGAAATCTCTTGTTATTAAATTATGACCAAGTAATTTTTGGAGAACTTAATAAAATTAAAAATACTAGAATATTTTAAATAGTTTTCTTCAAAGAAAAAATTGCCCCCAGAGCATCGGAGCGAACTTGAACGATAAATGCATTCGACCCACGGACTATAACCTGATTTTTTTTTCTATAAAGGGGAAAATTTTCGAAAATTCATTTTCCTGGTTTTGTTTTTGTTTCAAATTTGATTGTAAAATGGAAACCTTGGTTAAATTATGACATACAATAGCATTAAACACGTATCATTTACAAGTATGATTGATGTCAAAAAGAGCGAGTTAGAGAGGGAACTTCTTGAGTGATTTTTATTTATTTACTTATTTATTTATTTATTTTTTTTTTGAGATTAAAGATTATACCGTGTCA
The DNA here is from genome assembly GCA_038502835.1 of Octonoba sinensis. Lineage (NCBI taxonomy): Eukaryota > Metazoa > Arthropoda > Arachnida > Araneae > Uloboridae > Octonoba > Octonoba sinensis. The sequence continues at coordinate 191,034,023 of CM076598.1, read as the reverse complement.
TTTTTCTAAAATTTAAATCTAAAAAAGAAAAAGAGAAAAAAAATTGTGGTTTTTTTTTTTTTTGAGACTACCTATATTATACTACAACTCAAATAAATGATGTAAATACCAGTTTGTGTTAATTTTTTGTAATTTAACCTGAATTTTTTTGGTTAACATATTTTGCGTGTTTCACAAAATGGAATTAAAGGTACGCGAAAAAGTTCGTTTCTGGAATAAAATTTAAGATATTGTACTAGCAATAATTTCAAAAGCCCCAAATTCCTTAAATACTGGAGAATGGTATGGACACTTGCTCTATATCTCTTTTAATCAGCTTTATGTGGGTATAAAAGGGCAAAGTTACGCGTGCCCCAGACCCTAGGGTACATATAACCTCGAAACATAACCATTTAAAAAATATATTAGTATCAGTTGGGATAAAAGACATTGAAAGAGTTCCATATGTTTCGAAACAACTGCGGAGGCGTCACCATTGTTTGAAAATGACACTATGAAAATTTAGTGATCTTACATATTCCTCTCCAACAAATCTGCAAACGCGAAGTAGTACACGGTTTACACCATTTTCATTTGTTATATGGAATGTTGCTAAAAACATTTAGCTATCAATTTCATCCGCCCTGATATTTTTCATGTGCAAGTTAGCTGTTTATAATTAATTACCCCACATAGTTTATACATTGGGGTAATTGTAAACTCTTAAGTTTATCGTATTTCGTATTTCCAATTTTTTAAGAAGACAAATATTATATTTTGATGTAAATTATACTTTTGTGTGTTTTACTTAAATTTACCGCATTACTTGATTTTTCGTGAGGTATTTCTCATTAAATGATCTCAGCGGACTCAAAAAAAAAAAAAAAATACTCAGAGGACCATATGCTCCAGAACTTCTTAAGCTTCCAAACAGACTGTATGTGTATGCCACGGTTTTCTATTTGCATCAACCTCTTAAGAAAATAAATCCCTGTTTACATGTAACATGCTGGAGCAAATGTGAACACCGAGTTCACTCGCCAACAAATAGTCATAAGCTCAAAATTTGTGTACACATTTACTCACAAGGAGTGTAGTATTGGCTACAATGCTCACAATTTTATCTCTCAATTCATTCAACAGATAGGAAAAGATTTAAAGTTAAAACATTGAAATTGTGTTTACAATAACCATAACTGTCCCTATTTGAACATAAAAATAAATAAATAAATAAACTAATAAAAATAAATAAATTAAAAAAACTATTTTGTTGTTTTTTAAAATACAATATGCATTGGGTTTATACCCTTCCCTCCGGGAAAACGTAAAATTTCAGGACTGGATTTGTCAAAAACGTCAGAAATTATAGAATCAATTTTATCTGGAGTGGAACTTTTTATTTATAAATGAAGTAGAGAGAAAATCTACTTGCTTGAGCGAATGTTTTCCATTTTTCTTCCAATAACCGTTGAATGACTCCACCTTCCAACATGTCTAAATGCTCTGTTGAATTTCCCTTCAATATTATCATTAATGCTGAATTCAGATCTGTAATAAAAGCTAACAAGTTATTTTATGAAACTATTTTTTTTCTCTTTAATATGAAATAATAAGCGGGGTTTTAATTGGAAAGCATCTGATTGTAATATCATTTACTCAAAATACATTGCTTTTAACTTTCTTTAATACAAAATGGAAGCAAGTACTAACAGGAAATGATAGTTATACCTGAGAAATAAAAGCATTTCATAAATTGTTCGTTTTTTTTTTTTTTTTTTTTTTTTGTCTATTTAAGTATAAATAACACTCATTCTCGTGAATTACTGAAAATATTTGTGTAAAGTACTACATAAATCAACTCGTACACTACTTTCCTATAAAATGTTCCCAATAGCATAATATAGTAACATAATGCATTTGAACTATAGATATAATCACAACTTTTAAAATATTGCCAGCAATATCCATTTTTTCCCATTACTGAAATATAGAAAATTTAATTAAATTTACATACTTCGCGGAACACAAAGGGCTAAATGCGAAAATTTTACATTATGTGGACGAAATGTGTTGTTTAGTAATGCATCGGATTCAAAAAACAACAACAACAAACAATGGAATCGAACTATTATAGATCATGGAATTTCAACTAAAAATACTTTAAGCATAAAAAATGGCTAAAAATCTGGATGTTAGAAGACAATTGATTGTATGTTTTAATATACGCTTTAAAATGAGTGGTCTAGGTGCATTTTTTTTTCTGTAGGAAGCGGAAGCCAAATTGGTTTTTAGTATATCAAGCCACAAATTTCACAAGCTTACCTATTTTATTATTATTATTATTATTATTTCTTATCTAGAATTGAAGTTACTGCTACCAAGGTGCTCACTCTAACGGTGTTAATTTTTTGCACAGTGAGTAAGGAATAGTTAGTGTTCATTTCCGCAATGTGTTAGTATAACGCTCAACAAAAATGCGCCAATCAATACGTTCGCGTATTTATACGTTTGCGACTCAAATCTAATTCCCAGTATATTTTATCTAAATCTTACTTGCACGTCCATCGGGTCGTAGACTGTCTAAGGCATTGAGTGGGTATCCCGAACAAGTAATATTACTGTATCGCCAATATTCCTGAAACAAGAAAAATATGTTACATTGCAAAATACTGCATTTTAAGATCAATTAGACAACACTCAGGTTTTTTTTTCTTTTTATTTCCCTCTCTTTAATTCGTAAATGACTGTATAAAATACATAACAGTTGAAAAATACGACTAGCTCTTCAAACTGGTTAAACATACAAAAAAATGAAGATGTTAAATAATTACAAAAAATTATTACGACCCCTAACTCTAGTCACTTATTTTACAAATCCAAGTATTTTGCTTTAACTACGAAGATGGGTACAGAAATCGATCATTTATGAAAAGGATGTTATAACTAGAAAAGTAAACACCGAGCTGTATTAATTTGTATGCCAATTACTCAATTATCTGTAAAATAATAACAATAAAAATTCAAACGTGTACAGCAACAAGCAGTAGTCGAGTAAAAATCGTCAAGTTCAAATATGAATTCAGAGAATTTTCTAATAGTAAATAAATTTCATCTCTATCTCATCAGTTTTAATAGTTCTTTTAAATACGATTAATTCTGTAAAACTCTGTCATACAAACGACCTTGTCCAGATTTCTATAAATAAAGAAGATATTTTCATTGTCAAAAAAAGGAAATGAATCTGATATTGACCTGATTCTCTTGCAAAATTACTCGACACTTGTTCTTGACCCAAGTTCTTATAAAAACATCGGTACTTTAATCGTAAGAACATTATTTCTGGTTTCGGAAATAATTCATATATTCACGAGGAAAGAAATCTAAACTTGATTAAGGAACAGTGTTACCAGAATTGTTTCTTTTTGTTCCGTTGCATGGAAACCAAAGTTTCTCATTCGTTTCCAACAATCAATCTTGCCGAAAACATTTCAGACAAATCCTGTAAGCTTTCAAAATCAAGTCAGTGTTATACTATTTCCTATTTACATTTTTATTTCCTATAATGACCTAAAATATGTGAATACCGTCTCGAAATTGAAGGGAAGAAGTAATAATTCGAGATTTCGAAAATTCAACGAAAGTAATTTCGGCAAAAGCAGGCCCGTCATTTAGGGGTTAGGAAAGAGCAATTGCTTTGCCTCTCGCTTTGAAAATACAAAGTAATTTTATAAATGTGCATGGTATTTTGTTGTTTTTTTAACATGCTATATATTAAGAGAATATGCCCTATGCCCAGTGGTGATATTCAATGAGTTCACGCTGGTTCGGTGAACTCGTTGTTAAAATTTTCAAAATTTTCCGAACCTTGATTGTTTTGGCTTCGGGAATAATTATGACTGTGTCTATTGTTAAAATAATACCTAACGATAAAATAAATGATTTTGAAAAGTTTTTTCGTGTTTAACTGCTTTCCTTGTGACTTTTCTGATAAAAAAGGACCATTTTTATAAGTTTATAGCATATTTTTAATGAAAAATATTAAAATATGTGCAAAATAAACCACTTTCAACACTTATTTGCGTGAGCTAAAGAAATTGTAAAGGAAAAATTTTTTGTTAGCGAACCCTTTGTTAAATATTTTGATTATCACCACTGCCTATAGCAGGGATATAAATTTGAGGTTTAAATTTTTTAAAGCAAAAAATGTATGAATAGCTTTGATGTGTTTAATATAATAAAAATAATATACAAGAATGAGTATCATGCCATTACCAAGGAGCTGAACTCCAACATCTCTCTAAAAATTGTATTACGAGCCAGTTTGCAAGCCAGAGTGAGTGGAGTGAGACCAAATTTGTTGATCAGGTTATCAGATGCTGGTTTAGTCGGATGCCGTAGTGCGTAACCATACATTTTCTAAAAAAGATAAATGAAGAAATAGACAATTTTTATCACGCGTTAATTATGTGCAACAAATTCAAAGAAGAAGCCTTTTCATGATTGTAAAACGTAAGACAAGTGCAGTGTGCTAAAAAAAGGAAAAAAAAGGCTTAAATGTAAACTCCTGTCAAATGTAGTGCCCTGTTTTGCATAATTCTGATTTTTGAAGCGCTTTGAGCAACGTAATCCTCGGGTAAGGTTCAGAATTTGTATAGATTAACATAATGCACTATAGATTGCTTCAAAACCGTATGCTTCAAGCATTTAAGTCTGATGAAGAAGTTCTTTTTGTACATCGCAGTATGCTAATTAAATTAAAGAAGAAGTTTAGGAAGTGAAGAGACCTTTGATTAAATGCTGTATAACAGGATATACAGTAAGACCCGCATTTAATGTGAAGCACAGACCACAGAAAATTGCTCGTTAAATCTGGCCGCTTGCAAAATCAGTATTCAAGTTTTGTAGAAAAAATTTAATGCATAAAAACCAACTTACGTGAATTACTGCTTGATAATTTTTATTGAGAAGTTAAAAAAAAAAAACAAAACAAAAAAAAAAATAGTTACCATAAGTTGAGTGTTTGACTTTACAAAATTGTGTTTCATTTAGTTTTTGTCTCAAAACTCTTAAATGCCTCGTAGTTTGTATTTTCCATTTATATTTTAATATAAATAAGCGTTACATATTTGTATAAAAATCAAAAAGGAAAATACAAATTTGAACATTAAGTTTCATGTGCGCATCGTACCTCAATTTTATTGAGTGGTTAAACACAACTAAAAGAATTGCTGGTAAACTTACCAACTTATCACGTATGACAAGAACATGCAAAATACTGTTCCCAAATGTATCTTGCATGTTTGGATCAGCGCCTTGTTTTAAGAGCAAGTTATAGCTTGATTCATCATCGCAGCAAGCAGCCCATGCTAGAGGATATTCTCCAAAGTAACTTAGTCCTGTAAGAGAGAGAAAGTTGTTAAACTGATTTCAACGCATGTGTTAGTGTTAACCCCTTCGGCCCTGAATTTTTTAAGGAAGATAAAAAATTAATGAGTGGTTAGATATGCTACTATCTAGGCCTGTATCTTAAATGTGAAATATAATAACATTCTGCCAAATACCGAGCTAATTAAAAAATGTTCTAATAGTAGAACACCAGGCTATAATTAAACAAAAACGAAAACTTGTTTTTTCGATAGTTTACAATTATTTTGTATGAAATATTTTGAAAAACATTTTTTGCATGAAAGCAATACATGCATAGTTTTAAAAATTACTTTCATATTTTTATGTTTTTATGTACAGTATTCCAATGTGCATGTCTATTGTTTGTTTTGTTCATTCCTCCTGTGTTTTTATCATAGAACTTTACAATTTCAGGTTTTTCTACATTAATAAAGGTGGTATCTCTTTCGCTCCACCCATTGGAGGTCCTGTGCATTCTCTGATAAGTTTCGTAGAATCCTTAGCCAATAAAAATCTAAAAATATCCAAATTATACGTACAACACAATATTTTTAGAGAAAATATTGTTTTATTTTAACCTCTTCAGACCCCAGAACTAAGCACAAACAATTTTGACGCAAGTTTTTGGTTCTCTGATTTAAAAAATGATTAAAAAACAAAATAACTAAAAAAAAATTTTTTTTAATTTTAATTTATAATTAGTTTAAGTAATAATTAATGTTCAATTTCCATGTTTTCCATGTTTAAAACGAAGTAGACTGTATGTTGATTAATTTCAAAAACAATTGTGTGTTTTAGCTTTTAAATTGCATAAACAGTAGTTAATAAACAGTATTTTAAAATGTACCCTATTGGGTACACTTGGAATTAAGAGGTTAAAACAAAACAAAAGTTTTTTTACTGATATGTATCTGGTGTACTATTAATACAGCAAAAATAAAAATACACATTTTTGCCATTAATATAACAAAAATAAAAATACACATTTTTGCTCTGAGGCCTGATGTCCTATTAGTAGAACATACATTAAATTCCCATTTGCAATGCAATTTGTAATTTATTTTTTTTTAGTTAAAAGTACTGAATTGGGCTCAAAGAGTCTAATATGTATTATGAAATTCTTAAAGGGATGGAAGAAATTTCACGTAATAATATTTTGAGAACTAATAAAAGATACAAATGCCTTTTAGCTGAAAACAGTTAGATTTCCGTTATGTGCTCAGCTGGGGCAAACTACGATAAAATGATAGCGTATTGATATTCATGCATGCATTATTAGTTAGATACCAGGTTTTGAGATAAGAGATTAAAATTCTTGAAAATGAGAAATATAGAGTACTGGTAAAGATGAGTTCTACTACTAGGACGGCAGGGTCGAAGGGGTTAAGATTTTTATTAAATTGCTACGTAATATAAAAATGAATATGACAAAATAAATTCTATGAATATGTAAAAGAATCCCCTGGTTTGAATAAAATATGTGTCGGGGGGGGGGGGGGGTAATTTATTTCTCAGTTGCTCACTATAGTATCCAATTATAAGAAAAATTATCAAGTATACTTTGTGCTAAAATATGAGTACAAGGAAAAAACAACGTAAATAAAGCACAAATTGTCAAATCAATAATGCAAACAGCTATTTCGAGGCTACAATAGAGCGTCTTTATTAGTGCAGGGGAAAAAATGCTCACAACAAGAAAGTTGTGAGTGAACGGGCTAGCCTCGAAATAGCTATTTGCATTATTGATTTGACAATTTGTGCTTCATTTACGTTGTTTCTTCCATATGCTCACAGTGGCCAATGTTTTATGCATTTTTGTCTGTGTGTTAATGTTAATGCACTATTTTATGTAAAGAATCAGAAAAAATTCCTAATTATAAGTAAAACAATTTAATCGCTACTGTTTATAAAAATGTTTATAAATGAAGCGTCATTTATAACCATTTGTAAATCCTATTCTCGCAGCTTAGAGCTAACACATTCATGATGCCATGAATTAAAGTAAAAAACGAAGCAAAATAATTATCTACATTTTTCTCATTCAACAGTATTTATCTACTACAAAGCTTACCTTCGAAATTTGTTTTTGCCCGAGGAATCGGCCATTGTTGATCAATCGGCATATAAAACTTTCCATTTGCTCTTTGAAAAATATCGGCTCCTACATCTACTAGCTTTCTCATCAGCTTTCCATTGTCATAAGCAATAGCAAAATGCATAGCACTTGCACCTATAAAGACAATTTTTGAATGAGGCAAAAATATTTTCCGGAAAAGTTCTTTTCCGGAAAATAAAATTAATGAGTAAAATATTAAATGATAATAAAACTAAATATTTAAATGAATGTTGAAGAAATTAATTTATATAGATATGCTTTTTTTTCTTTTGTTCTTGTCATAAATTGTCCTTGCGGGGGAAAAACTGCATGATTAAGACGAAATTTAGTGGAAACTTTTTTCAGTTCCGAAATTTAACTAAAAGTAGCATTACAACAAACATTCATTTAATCTTTTACAGAAAAACTAAATAAAAATCCGTAATTTTATGTAGGACAAAGTATTTCAATATAAATTTTAGGTCCCAATTAAGGCTTACGTTACGAAACAGTTGAAAAGTTGAAGTACTGTTTGAGTCAGAGGTTGGCAAAAGTTTTGCCATGAAACATATTTCCCAATGAATAAATAGAAACTCAAAATCCAAAAGTTTCTTATTTGAAAGTTAATTTTGAAAAAATATACAACTACGAAAATTCAAAGATATTTAATTACCATAATATTCTTCGCCTTCCACTATGTCTTGAGCTAAAGCTGGGTACAAGTCTAATAAATACAGTGCTATTTGAGTGTGAGCATCTGTATTGCAGATGGCTAGAATATGAAGTAGAGATTCTCCCAGTATTCCTCTATGGTTCAATTTCCAGCAAACAGTACGACGACTTTTTTCTTTTACGCCATTATTTAAATTAATGGTTTCCTATTGCAAAAAAGATGAAATAGGAAATTGAGAAACAATATTTGAAATATGTATGAATATTCAAGTTATGCTTCATTATTATTTTATTTATTTATTTATTTATTTTTTTTTTTTTTGGAACAAAACTTTAGTATGAATTATTTAGTTGTTAAAATTAAGCAAAATAAACGCTAGTGGAAATCAACAAACTTACGAAATGTGGATTCGAAGCAAAATAACGCGTCACTGCACTTTATTATCTCACTTTATATTATATTAGACATTGTTAACTTCAGATTATATTTCATTTTATTTGACATTGTACTGGACAAACAATCTGACTGACTTATCAATAAACATATTTTGCAATGGATTAACGACAATTCAAGGTTAGATTATTTTGCTTTGACATTCATTAAATAAATTAATTTTTCCCGTTTCTTTTGTTCTTGACATTTCTTATTCTTTGAATTATAAATTGTAAAAAAATGTATTGAGTATTGTACAAAAATTTTAGATGTAAGGAGTAATACGAAAGTGTGACAAATAAAAACTTCTAAAAAACGGCTTCGAATCTACGTCGAAAGTAGGGGGAGGGAAAAATTAAGCATTTCCAAAATATTTTTATTGATAACACTAAAACTCATAAATAGCTAATAATTTTTTTAAAAAGTATGAAAATCGGTTAACAAACAGAAGAGAAAATGCTACTTAACTGTTTTGTCTTTGCCTATTTATATAAATATAAAGGATTTTGTAACTATTAAAGTACAGTGAAACCTGTGTAAGTTGACCACTTGCGGTGCAGCACTTTAGTGGTCAACTTGGACAGGTGGTCAACTTATAGAGGGTGAGGTAGAGGGTGAAGGGCTAATTCCGTTCCTGACAAAACTAGTCAACTTAGACAGGTGGTCAACTTACAAAGGTGGTGAACTTTACAGGTTTTACTGTAATTTGCGTCAAATTTTCTCTAAAGTCAATCCCTGTTCGTTATACATTCACTATCACATAAAATAGAAATGAAATATAAATTACCTGATGATTTACGTTGCGGCTCAAAACTTCTCCTTTTCCGTCATTATACATGTATTCAAGAATCTCTTCCTTAGCTATTTTCTCTAGCTCTTTGTCTCCCTCCAATAAGTATCTCTCAATGAATGATCCGCTCTTTTTAAAATTCGCCATTGAATAAAGAGGACAGGATTCATCCACATTATCACGGCTCACAATTTCGTCCAACAGAGATGTTGCAAGATTCGACGAACCGCGGTCCGTAAATTTCAGTAAATTTTTTATCGAATACTTGCTCATAGTTCTGAAGAAATAATAACAAATTTCTCAAGTTTCTGTTCAAAACTCCATATAACTCACAGTTCATCCATATTATTCCAACCCTCATAAAGATGTTACAAGATTTCACGGTTATCGCTAAGTAAATTTTAGTAGCCTTTTAATGATATAATAGTTCATCATTTCAAAGAAATGAAAGAATATCTTCATGTTTTCTGCAAAGACATACATGTGTGTTGTCAAATTATGAGAAATTCAAATGCATTAAAATGGCATAAATTTGTATTTCTTTTTTTTTTTTTTTTTTCAATTCAATTGTGTTCTAAAGGAAGAAGACACGGTTCATTTCCCATTGTCATACCTCACAGCAGGAAAAAAAAAAAAAATACTTGCATTATTTCACGAAAATTGATTCGAAAGTTTTCATACATTTAAAAAAAAATGCAATAATTTATCGTTTTCTCAGGAAATAAAATGAATCTCTTCAATTTTTTATTTAACTTGACTGGGTAAATAAAATATTAAAAAATTCGGCTGTATTGTAAAACTTAAATTATGTTTTTAAGAAGTACTTTGAATATTGAATAAAATGCACAATAAAATAAACATTTAAAAAAGTAGATTTTTTTTTAGAATATTATCATAACATCTAAGAAGTTAAAACTCAAAAGGAAAATAAAATAAAAATTGTGTAATGTTGCATTTTAGCTCATGCTAACTTATTGCTTGTCTAACAAACTATAGAAAAATTTTTAATATAAATTTCACGTGTCTCTTATTTAAAATATCCTATTTCCAATTTTTATACGCATACTGTTATTTCATTCTTGAATATAGTTTTTTTTTTTTTTTTAATTCAAAGTAAATTTCGACGATTATTTAGTTTGAAGTCAAAACGACAGATTTTCCATTTTTAAAAATTGAATTTTGAACTGACGAATTTAATTTAATCTAATGCAAGGAATATTTTTATTGACTGAACATAAAATTAATTTATTGTACTTTTAATTTTTATTTCTGGAAACGGTTACTAATTTATCCCTTTAAGTTGATTTTCTCTCTTCCCTCTCTCTCTAAAGCAGAGCTTAAAATGATCATAAATATTTTATCTAGTTATTTGCCAAAAATGTTTGTTTTTTTATATCATCATCTCATCATTTTCAAATCTAAAATAAACTGTTAAATGCAAAAGTGCGATTATGTTTTTAAATGTTTAATCAGTTTTTTTTAAAAATATTTAATTACATTTATCCAATGATTTCAAAGAAAAACATTTGACAGAATCGCAGAAATACAGCAAATAATATGAAGAAGTCGCTGGAACAGAAAATAGGAAACATAGATTTTTGTCTTTTTACTCACAGGCAATTTTAAAACTTTATTCTAACTATATTCAACAGAAATCAATGTAAGTATTTTTTCAGAAAATGTAGCAAAACAAAATTTTTATACATCACTTATATACTTTTGGCCACTTTCAAATCCCTCTCCATTAATCAAAGGGATAAATAACCCATTTCCAAAGAAAAATGTGAGGCTATTTTTTCTTGATCATGAATTTTACTTTCAAAGTATCTACTCTAAACAAAGAGCAAAGCTGACGTAAAAATGTGTTTATGTAATTTTTCATAATTTATTGCCAGAGCTAAACTCTTTTTATTTTTAATCGTATTCATGTGATTGATTTTCGATGCTTGAAATACATGCAATTGATAATAATTCATCATTTATACAATGTAAATTTAAAATTATTTCTACACAGAAAAACATTAAATCGAAATCTTTCCATTTTAATATTTGATTTTGTACTAAATTGAGAAACTTACTTGGTAGATATGACAACAACAAAAACCAGAGAAATTTAATGATAATTGAAAAACTTGCTTGGTAAAGATGAGGAAAAGAAAAATAACGAAAATTTATACCTTATATAAAATATCAACTTTTCCACTATGCTTAATCTCCAAGCTTATAAAGCAAAAAGTTCTTACTCACTACATTAGGATCACATTTCACAAAAATCAAATAAATTTCGTGATTCCTATTCTATCACAGAAGTTCAAGTTCCCTTCTTTAAAAAATGTCCTTTTCGAGCTGACCCACAAATCTTCCAGTTTGCAATGCGCAAGCGTCTGAAGTCTTATAACCTTGTGAAAACTTTGAAGGGAAAAAACACACAATGACGTGAAATTGCTTTGTACTGGTGATTGAGAGTTCGATTAGAAGATCGTAGTGAAGACAATATGTTCTTTGCGGAACATACATCCTCACGCGATATGAAATGTCCTAACATTGGATAAAAAGTAATTACTTTCCGGAAAGTTAATCTCTCTAGTTTTATAAAAGGATGACACTTAAGGAAATCTCTAATAAGAGTGAAATAGTGCTTAGTGGCGTAGCTAAAGCATGGGTGACTCCCGGGACGATATTAATAGTGTCACCCCATGAAAAAATTTAAAAAAAAATCATACAAGCTTGAAGTGTGCATTTTAATGTAATATATTTTCAAAAAATCGCAGATTTGAAAAAAAAAAAAAAAAAAATTTGTATCATAGGCGTTGTATTATTTAAAGAATGTTGTTGGCAATGGTGGTTTAAGGGTTAAAAAACACTTCGAATATATTTTAAAAAGAAATACTTTGCTTAGTGAAAAATAGAAATGAAAATGATGGAAAAAATATACAGTTAAGGCTGCTCTTCAGTCAGAAAAAATTTCGTGGTTAGGCTTAAGATTACCTTCGAAGGGCATGAGGGGAGTGTGTCAACCTCAAGTGATTGACATTTCAACGACCAATGAAATGTACGATAGCTCTTGGAAGAAGGGTCTACTGTCCCCCATAATTGACCTGTCACTTCAGGCCGAGACCCCCTGCAGTTAGCGTGCCTTGAATGCCCCATTCAAGGCACGCTACCTGCAGTTAGTGTAGTCGCTAATGGTCTAAGGCGGCATGCACGTGTTTTCTACTACTTACACAACGTTGCTCCTTTCCGGTTCCAAAATTAATTCTCTGTGGCTGAGAGTTGAAACGAAAAGAAAACATATTGTTACCCTTCTTTCATTCTCCTGAATTGTTTGTTAATTGCATATTTAGTGCTGTAAAAATGAAAATGTAAACGATACTTTTAAAACAAAGGTTTGTCTTTCTGAGAACTTGCTTCTAGACCTAATTTAGTACAAATTGATCAATCAAAATTTGCGATAAATTGCTTGATATTCAAAAAAAAAATTTAAAAAAAATTATTTAGCGAAAACTTGCTGAATGCTGTTCTCAGTTATTGTTACATAAAGAGCGCTAATTCGTCTCTTGTATAAAGCTTAATTTAAGAGCAGAAATGTTTGCGTTAGTATGATTAAAATTAAATGAATAAATAAGAAAAGAGGTAACCTAAGCAACGAGTTTTGCTCGAAACAGGAGTAGCAAATGAAGATTTGTTAAGCTCCACTACTCTATTTTTTTTTTCTGAAACTAAATGTGAATGTTTGCGTTTCTTTCTTTATTTTATATAATTTATTTAGTTATTTTGCATTTTATTTTATTTATATACACTTCTTCAATTATGTTTGGCTAATTATTGCATATTGAATACTTGATTAATATGATGAGACCATCACATTCATTTTATTTCTTTCCTTTATATTTCTGTCATTTAAAATAAAATTCCCGAATCATTTTTCGAATAAAACATCCTGGTTTTCTTTTTCTCTGACAAAAGAACGTTTTCAATGGTTCTTTACTTTCTGTGTAGTTCCGCTTCATTGGCACTTCAATATGTAGTCAAGTAATATGTGTTTATATAAGCGTGCGCAGAGCTTTAGCAAGGGGGGGGGGACGCTACTGTGCTAAAGGGGGTACCAAAATACACCCATAAGCAGGGCCGGCCCGACGGTATTCGGCGCTCTTGGACTTTATAAAAATAGTAGCCCCTAGCCCTCTTTCATCATACAAACTAAAATAATATAAATTCAAATTGTGTATAATTTTATTGCGTTTTCAATTACTTTAAAAGTTTTAATAATTACATACATGAAACAAATAATGTATTTTTTTATTTCTAATGGGCTGCTGTTGGCTTCTCGTAATTGAAGACCTAGTGTGGTTCACATTGATTGGTACCATCTAATCATCTCTATCAAGCACCACAGTAGGTATAGTACCATCGCTACAAGTGAATTTTGACGCTAAGTTCTTTCACTTGAAAGATGGAGTATCTGATAGGAGTCACTATCATTGGGTCTGCTTACGTGAAGACAACTAGAATTTTGTTGAACTAATTTTATGAAACACGGATTATTGATTTTTTTTTTTTTTTTTTTTGCTCTTACGCTGAGGCGCCCCCAAGATGATGGCGCCTTTGTACTTGGCACACTGATAAGGCCGGCCCTGCCCATAAGATTTGGGTCCCAGATGCATCTCCAGGGAAACTTATGACAAATTAAACGCAAAGAAGCATATCTATTGAATACAAACGCGAAAGAGGTTGCCAGTTTTGTAATTAGCTTTCATTTTTATTTGCTAATGGGGGTACAATGGTATCTCTAAGCCCCGCACGCACACCTATGAGTATCTACGTATGTATGTTGTAAAATATATAGGATTGCTCAGCAAAATTAAATCACGAACTTGAAACTGGGGATGTGCATAACATACTTTCGCTGTTGCAAAAGTATTACAAATTCACCAAAAAAAAAAGAAGAAGAAAAAGAAGGCAGGGAAGAAAGGAAAAAAAGAACTTAAAAAAAAAAGAAAGAAAATAAGCAAATGGTTGGCAATGACTGTTTTGAAACAGTGGCCTTTTTTCCGAGTGCATTTATTTATTACTTTTTTCCTTCATTATGTACGAAACATTAAATATTTATTGAAATATTAGGGTTTAAACGACTTTTAAATTTTTTCCGTAATACACTGAATAAACGAAAGCGATAAATATTGTATTTGCCATTAAAAGCTATTCAGAGCAGTGAATGGAGCTGGAGCGGACTTGAAACTATAACATAAGATTCGGAGGGGAGCTGTAGCATAGCAACTCAAAAAAAAATAAATTAACATAAATAATAATAATAATAATGATAATAATAACTCTGCTCCAGTTCCCTGCGCAAAAGGTATTCAAAACTTTCAAAATGGCAGCCTGACTACTGGGGCGGCATATTCCTCGGAACCAGAAGTCCCAATTTCTTATCCTGGCAACAAACGTTGCTGTGATAATTTCTATTTAATACTTATCGAGAAGTAAGTTGAGAGTTTTCCTGGTTTTCTCTTATGATTGAATGCACAAAAACACCATTAGAAGACCTCGCAGGGCGACAGCTTTTTACCAAGACTTGTTGAATCGAGATAAAGTTTGTATGGTTGCAGGTTGAGGTGACGGCTGCCAATTTTAAAACTGCAAATACGGAACAGACGGGGCACATCGACAAGGGGGGGAGGGGCTTGAGACGCGCATTTGCATCATTTCTTCTGTGCCGACTCTTCATGTGCGAGCTTGCCTGTTTTATTATCCTGTAAATAAAAACGGAGGAGCGCGGAAGATCGCACTTCAAACTGAAGCAGCATAGAACAGAAATGAATATAACCAATAAAGATTCAATATGCGATGCGACTCAAAATGACAACGGTTTTCCCGAAGGATATAATTTACGCAAAAGGAGATAAGTACATCTGGTTAAAATAATAAGGAGTAAATAAAGGAAGTCCATCTACAGCGCATTTAAAAACAGTTTCCGCAGTATATACTTCAAAAAATGTTTCAATATACCTTTTGAAACTTGAAGACAGAAGTACATGATTAACAGTGAATAATCTGAAAATAATGTACATGCACAAAAAAATGACAAGAAGATTTAGTGACAAATTCAGTTATTCAAATGCAAAACCTGTAATGTATGGAATTATCTTCTGAAATGAATTCTACATAGTTCTTTTCCTTGTCATGTTTGTTTGTTTTGTGTTTTCTGGGATGTGCGAAATAAAAAGATTCGTTGAGATAAATTTCATTACAAAATGCAAATTTGCAGGAATGTAACATGCAGTTAAAAAATGAGACAATAACTTTTAAATTCTGAAATTTTTCATGCATCACGAACGGATTTCTCTCCTTTTCGTAAAAAAAATATTAACAACAACAAAAATAATAATAATGAAAAAATAAATGTCATATGGTGACTCAAAGTCTAAAATCAATGTTAAATTTAATGCATATTGAGATCCCGTCATATTAAACTTCAAAATTCAAGAAAAAATTTACCATTTGAAAGAAAAGGCATCCATATTGTAGTGATTAGTAATCTGACAGAGAAAATGAACAATTCGGGTTCACATGCCCATCAGAAAATGTAATTATTATTATTATTTTGGAGAGTTTTTTTCTCCTGTGAAAAGAGCAAAAAATGACAGATGAAATCAAAACAATTTTCAAATTAATTAATTCCCATACTAACTAGGGAATTTTTAAGCTCAAACCCAGTCATTGGAAATGGTTGATATTTTTTTTTCAGGGGAAAAATTTCAAATCGCGAATATAATATTGCAATAGCTGGATTTTTAATTGGTAACGCAAAACAAAAAACAAAATTAAAAATGTTCATACATATTAGAACGGAGATTAAAAATGATTTTTTTTTTTGTATAAAATTGTTTTCTGTGTGGCATAGCAACTATACGCATAAAATTTGAAATGCACTTATTTCTGCATTGCGTAAATTTGAAAATTTGGATCGTGAAGTGGTTTATTGATCAAAAGGTATTAATTGATCTACATTAATTTTAGAGGTATGTTTCTACTACCATTTCTCACTTTTTCCACGCTAGTGCAAAGGAAGATATTTTAATTTCAAATTTTGTACTCACATTTTAATAATACTTTATTCCAACTTTCCTGCTCTATCTCAATGAAAATTTGAAAACATGTAAATTTCCCAATATTTCTGTAAATTTCCATAACTGTTGCGAATTTTGTATATTTCAACGTGGGAATGGAACCCTAAGATATTTATTGATTGATTCTAATTTTTTTTTACTTATATTTCTGGTGTCATTCCGCTATTCCACAACTTTTTCACAGTATCGAGGAAATAATTGCTAAAAACAGAGCTTTTGCAAATTCGTATGTTTACTGCTACTATTAATTATACAAAAAGAACAAATAATAAAAATAAGTAATTAATTTTTTAAATGCTTGTATTACTAATATTATTATTATTATTGTAGCTATTATGTTAGTTTTTATTTCCATTTAGATATTTTAAGAATTGTGTTTCATTGCTTGTTATGAACTGTTGTGAAGCTTGAAAAATGAATGTGCAAGCAAATTTTATTGTTTTCCTACCCGTTTACTAAGGACTACCAAAGGGATTCGCCAATTTCTTTCCGAGTTTTAGAAGGGCTTCGCTAGGAAAAAAAAAGTTGGGAACCCCTGACTTAAATCGTATGCAGAAATTTTGCATAAGAGACATAGTTCTTTTTCTTTAATGACGCGAGTTCGCATGCATAAATTTAATGTAGAGAAATAATTAGTCCTCATTTGAGCTGCGAAACTAAAGAATAAAACGTCAACATAATCAAAAATTGCGGACAGGTGTTTCAGAGTTACAAGGAGCCCGTGTTGCAATGCAAAGATGTAAGCTTATGGATGAGAAACAACAAAACCGTTTTTATTCTTTAGCTAATAAGATATTATTTCGTAGTGCCACACAGCAAGCATTGCATAACCAGGAATGGGCAGCCTTTGGAAAGCTGCGGGCTAAACTCAAAAGGTTAAAAAAGTCGCGGGCCGTAGTGATAAGCAGGTGTCAAGTTACCGAGATTACGTAACTTCAATCGCTGATATTGGTCTGTATTGTTATTTACTTGCCATTCAAGTTATAAGAGTGAATTCCAGTGTACGAAATTATTCTCGTTTATTATTTATCTATTATTATTTTGAAAAGTTAATACATTACAAATAAATAAATATATAAACATTAAATCAAAATACCTCATGAGAAAAAAATCCATAATTTTTGTTTGCTTTTCCCTCTGAAGAGAAAACAAATTCCCCAACACTATTAGGCTTGCTAATTTGCAATTAACTTTTTTCTCGTGTTTGTAGAAAGGTACAAGGGGAATAAGGAAATTTTCTAGGAACACTTTCAAGAAAAGAATTCATTTATTGATGAAAAAACACCGCTGTAAAATTCCCAGAATTGTGCACCGTGGAAAAATACCGGAGGAAAAAGTTAATAAGAATACAAAATGGAGGTCGACTTACAGGGGTTTCTGAAAATTGTGTGTCAAGTTAGAGAGTTTTTCGCCCATTGAAATTAGCATTGGGCCAACCATTAGGGGAGGGATATGTCGACTTACCAAGGGTTAGTCGACTTATCTGCGCGTCGAGCTACCAAGGTTCCACTGTATTTAGTTTAGTCATGTGAACTGTGAAGAAAATAATTTTTGCGATTCAGGAAAAGAAACATGTGGTTTGTTTTCTAAACAATGTCCCATGCTTTTCGCCATTCCCCGAGGAAGTGTACTGTACAGTGGAACCTCGCTATTCGCACACAATTCATTACAAGAGGCAGCTCGAATGGCAACTTGTACGAATAGCGAATTATTTTTTTACATAAAATACAGTGTAAATTGGATTAATCCGGTCCAGACACACAGATGGCTGCTTATTTAAACCTATGAAAAACAAATGTACAGTACTGTACATGAAATTATAGATAAATTAAAATTTAACTGCACTTTGCTTGTACTGAGGTGAGCTGATGGCATACGTGGAATGTTGAGATGAGGAAATGAAAGGGCTGGAAGAGGAAGAGGAGGCCCCTTCTATAAAAACATCAGGTAATATCCCTTCAAGTGTTTTCTCCCTTTCTGTTGTCCTTTCTTTTTGCACTAGAAGAATCTTGGGCTTCTTTCCCTAAAAACCTGTCCAATGTTGTCTGGCTTTGACGATTGTTCAGAATTTTTCTAAAATGGCCAATAACATTGTCGTTGAACAAAGCATCCCAACATTGCTGTTGACCACAGCAGTGTTGGGATGCTGTTTTCCCATCACTCTCTGCGTTTTTTTTTGCAGGAATAACACAGCTCTTTAATTTCTGCAAAGTAAATGCTTTTCTTACTACTTTCCTCCTCTGAAGAAGAAAGTTCTTCAACCACTTCCTCTAGATGCCCCCTTAGAAAGCTAAAATTGTCAGTAAAATCTCAAAAAGTATTAAAATTTAAAAAAAATCCAAAACGCGAAACAAATTACTTCTAGACGAGTTCAAAACGAGCATAATTTCTCGATTTTTTTCTTAAAAAAAGCTAAACTGGCGACCCAGCTGACCCCTGGCGCCGTACGAATTGAGGGACAAGTACGAATGGCGGATTTCCACTGTATATGTTCTACGTCATAACATCTTTCCGATAAAGTTTATTTTAAGTTAATCGGTTGGTTAGCTCAGGATTTGTATACGACTGAAATTTTCCCGTAGGCGCTGTCGATTTTTTTTTTTTTTTCTGAACTATCTGAACTATGAAATTCGGAGTGGATAAAAAAATATTTCACGCCGAGAGCTCCTTCCAATACGCTTGTCCAAAGGAACTTGGATCTTCTGCCCGGAATTTGCATACTTTGCTTCGGGAAAAAGTCGCTAATGTTCAGAATTTTTGAACTGTTCAAAATTAAACGAAAATTGTTCAAATCAAAAAGTAAAATATGAAAATGAGATGTCCTCGCCAAGATCTTTCGAATGCAGGGAAAAAATCTCTCGAATCGGACAATTCCTTCAAAAGTTATTGGGGGGGGGGGGGGGGGAGAGACATGCGCACCCAGAATCCCCCCCGCACCTGCCATTGTCTGGCGCATCGGATTTTTAGATGCCCCCGAGGCTTGCCCTCGGGGACAAATGGGGCCCTACAGGGGGGGGGGGAGACAGACCGACAGACACAATTACCCCATCTCAAACCCCTACTTTCAACTTTTTTTTTAATTTTTCAATGTGTATTTTTTTACTTCACTTGTTTATGACTTTTTCCTATTTTTAACGATATTCTTGTGATCTGATACATTAGCCTTCTTTCGTTGTTTTTTTTTTTTTTTTTTTTTTTACTTTTACGGAAAAGTAGGATAAGAAGAAGTAAAAGATATCGAAAGATGGAAAAATCTTATGAAAGGAAAGGCTAATAAATGTTACGAATGGCATAAAAAAAATCATTAAAAAAAAGGAAATAAAAGAAAGAAAGGAGGTTGTTAGTATCCCCCCCCCCCCCCCCAGCTGTCGACCTTTACATGTAATTTTGTTTTTCAAAATTCCAGCTCCACCGGAAGATGTTGGTTTATTTAATCAAAATTTAATTTTTTTTTTTTTTCGGTTTCTAAAACACAAATTATTGAAATATTGCATTCAGAAAGAGGCCAATATAAAATTTTGAAATTACATTCATTTTCTCAAAAATATCTTTTTAATTTACGAAAACATTTAAAGTTTATCATTCCTTTATTCCTTCAGTAAAAAACAAAAAAACTCTATCTCGCTCAATTTAGTTATATCTGTGGCATACACAGTTGTCTTTAAGAGAGCGGGGGGGGGGGGGGGGGAGTAAAGGCAACGTTTCTCTCTTCAGAAAGTTTTTGAAGAAAAGAAGAATGGATTGTGTAGAAGAAAATTAAATCAATAACCTACAAATGAATAATTACTTACAATAAATAATTTCTCATTTGATTTACTAATTAAAGAGAAGTAATTTTTTCAAGCTTACATTTTTAAAAAAATATTTTTTTTCCCCAATTGTACAAACATTTAATTCGTGAAAAATATTTTTATAGTACCGTGGGGAACAGGAATTTGCCCATATAAAGGATCACTTATAAGTCATAGCTTCTCCAAATTTCTTCCAAAAAGCTCTCAATTTTCTTCCAGTACGAAAAAACATGTGGTCTGTCTTCTGTGTCTGGCCGGTTTGAGGGTCTGAAGAGGGGACTACACTTTCCCCATTGTCCGAATCCGAAGCAGCAATGCTTCCCGGAGTGAGAGTCATTAGGCTAATCGACCTCGTAAATCATGCCCCCTTGCATGGGAAGCGGTGGGAGGCGTGGCTTATAGGAATTTCGAGCTTTTTTTGGAAATATTTTCAAACTTTGGACGGATTTTTTTGTCTTTAAAAATGTTTGCATTATTTCAAACAAAAGTTCAAAAGAAAGCTGGAAATGTTTTGCTGGTCTTGTTGTTTTTAAAATTTCGGTAACATGCTTTGAAAATATTTTATAGAGCGAAACGTCTAACAGTACCACGTTTTTTCCAAAATTCATTTTTTAACGATTTTTTAAAAATACGGTAAGTGATATTTTAAAAAAGTAAAAACTAAAAGACCGAGATATAGGCTTGAAAAATACTCAAAAAAATTCCGGACTCGAAAACTTCAAAGTTATTTCTAAAACTTAGTCCAACTTTTCCCGTAGGTTAACATTGGTTTCGAAGATTTGAAATTCTGACTGAAGAGCAGCCTTAAGGCATTTCTTTCATTCCATGGTGCTCTTAAAGATTTATTGTTTTCCCCGTCGTGGCAGGGTGTCACGCCTGAATGAGTGACATCCGCCCCTCCCTCCGCCCCCGCTTAGCTACGCCACTGATTGTGAGATCTTTAAATGAGCACTGTCCGCTGAAGCTATAATGCTACAAATACTAGTAATAGCACATACATTTTAAATTTATCTTAGGCGAAAAAAAAATGTGCAAGATTTTTAAGTGTAAACTTGATTTAACTAAATGAAAATGCTTCAAACGTGAATAACAGTTACTAGTTTTCCAATGTACTGGAACAATAAAGGTGGCAGTATAACTGCAAGATGAGATGGTGTATTGTATGAAAAGCAGTATCAAACTTTGTTGATTAAGTGGCGTTATGAGTTTCAGCGGTTTCCAGAATATTAGAATAATTTTTAACTAATAGTATTAAATTGGTAAAATAATTGGCTCTTTTCTACAGGAAGAAATTGCCGCAGCGTTTCGAAATTGGTACTGTTAGAAAGCCCACAAAAAACTGATCCAGAAAGAGTTTTTTTTTTGGTGGGCTAAAGCTCGAAGCCTCTAAATTAACTAGAAAAGAAGTTATAAGCGTTTTTTGCTGTAGCCCATAATTATTTTTTCACGGTAATTAAATTTAGTTTTGTTTTCTCCAGACGATTAATAGAGCGTTTTAATTCTATTTTATTTGGAACGACGCCACTTTGTGTGTGTTATCTACATGCATATTTGCTAAATAAAATTCTATTCAGAATGTTTTCATCATTTTGAGGAGCAAACGATTTTTGATTTCTTTTCCCTTTTTTATATTGGCTTTTAATTCTTTATACTTTTTAAACGATTAAAAATTTGTTTCCTGCAGCACTCGGGTGGTCGATAGCTTTATTTTAATTTCCGTATTTTGACAGGTATTTTTACGGTACCATTCTCCATATTCTACAGGGATTTATTAAGAAATGTTATCCTTTATAGCAATTTTTGTTATTCCAAATTATTAATGCTATTTATATTTTTATTCATTGCATTTCTTCTCCTGTGAATTAGCACATATGTTATTTGCCTATTTGAGTTCGGACGAAAGTTTTTTTACGTTTTCAAATCTTTGCTTGCTAGTGTTTGTTTCTGAAAGCAACAAAATTTCGTCTTTCTGTTTTACTGTCAATGAATAATATATTAAAATTAGTTATGCTAAAAATTCATGAAATTTAAACTATTCTAATGGCTTATAATCGTCCTTTTTGTGTGGGTAGAACTAAACAATTAAAATGCGTTTTTTAAATAGTTTCTTTTTCGTTTCTTTCTTCCTTTCTTTTTTTAATGTGTGTTTTATAAAAAAAAGAAAAGGTTGCTTAAGAATCGCAGGTTGATTACAGTGGGAGGCTAATTTTTAATTCTGTGACATGCTATACTAAAATGTATAGCATTTCGCATGAAATAACATAGTTTACACATAAAAAAGTTACCACTGTATGTAATGGCGTACCGACTGATATTTTCACTCTTTAAACACTGGCATGGCAGTGCGGGTACAGCTAATAATTAATATTTTTACAACTTATTTTATATAAGTATTTTTTCACTTTATTATAAAGGGTTCCAAAGATAGTATAGACTAATGTTAGAATTTACAAAAAATCAATAATTCCAATTACTGAACTACACTATTTGACTTCTGAGCAGCTCACTCTATAGATATAGGGTTTTTTTTCTCCATCCTTCTTATTTTGTAATGTTTATCATGAAATTTTATAGGGATCATCACAAATTAAAATAACATTTCAGCACGAAACATTTCATAACTCAAGCGAAGCTAGAAAAAAATGCTCCAATATAAAGCTTTGATTAAAACATGGCATCCGAGTTTTTAATATTGCGTGCGAAGCTGAAATTTGTTAAAACACCAAAGAAAGACAAGTTATTTCTTTACGTTTCTTTACATTATTTTACATTATTTCTTTACGTTTCTTCAAAGAAATGGGGCTTTGAAAGAACAATTATTGTTTAACCGTAACAAATATCTTCCCATCATAGAAACGAGATAACCATTTTTATTGATTATTTTATGGGCCATTAATTCTTTTGGGGATTTAATTAAGAGTTACAAGATAAAATCACGAAAATTTAAAATAAATTTTAAAAATGGTTAACAAGCAAGATATGTGTGACGTTATCAGTGACATATTTCAATACATAGCAGTTTTCTGTAGTAATTATTAACTCAATATATTAATTGCCATAAATTGCAAATTTGCGCTCCTTCATTCACTAAATGAGCAAAATCCCATTTAATAAATGAAAGTTAAAGCAGTTCCTCTAACTTAAGGTTTGTGCAATTAATATGGAACCCGTCCAGAGTTGCTTAACTGTTTTCTTTTTTCTGTCTCTTTTTTTTATGGATATACGATAGAATATCAATGTACAGTAGATCCGCGGTTATCCGAACCCCGACTAACCGAGTTCCGGTTTAACCGAGGTACATAAGTCCTTTAAAAAAAAAGCGCCTCTAGCGTGGGCCATTTATTTCGCGGGCCAATGGCGCCCCTGCCAAACAGAAAACTCTTATGAACTTCTTTAAGAAACAACTTTTTAAATTGGAACATGTACTCTACGTCTGTACGTATATATAATTACACATTTTTATGTGTGTAACGTCATTTTTTCATTTCATAATATGTACAGTAAATGCCTTTTTCCATATCTTTGACGACGCTTTCATTCATCTTACCAGTTTACCCAGGTTTCCCTCTCGATTTTGACAGAGTCCGTCTTATTCGAGTTTTCGATTATCCGAGGTACCTTTGGTCCACATTACCTCGGATAATCGAGGCTCTACTGTATCAGTATACTAATTACATATCACTGCGGTGTCCATATTGTAGCAGTAGTTATCATTCAAATATAATTTTATTAAAAGAAAAAAGAAAGAGTGCATGAATTAGGGATGCACCGATTAATTGGCAGTAATCGGTAATCGGCCAAGATTTTCTTTTATTTTTAAATTTACTTTTAGTATGCCAAAAACAAGAAACCGTGATGCATGAACATTAAAAAAAAAAAAAAAAAAAATCCAAAGATGTTCCCAGATTTGACGAATTTATTAAATTCCTAGAACAACGGGAATCAGTTTTGTTGTCCATTAATAGAAGTGTTTCATCCGGAAATAAAACCATGACGAATAAAAATTCATATTTAAATGAAACGAAAACATTTGTTTTCAATTCTAATGCCAATTTGAAACCAAAGATCTGTATCTTGTGCAAAAGCACACATAGTTTGAATAAATGTTTGCAGTTTCAAAAAATGAACTTGCGGACATGCAATTTCTTAAAACAAAATAAGCTTTGCGTGAGCTGCTTTAAAAAATCATACTGTTAAATCATGATCTTCTAAATCCTCTTGCTTTCATTGCGCACTACGACGTAATTCACTTCACCGAGGTAAAAAAGAAGAAAATCAAAGTGAAACCCCATCGCGGGGTCCCCGACCTCGAACCCAACTGTCAGCAGAAAGTGCTTAGAACTGATCCCCGACTCAACAGCTCCTATAAATCTCGACAGTTGTAAGGAGGAATCCTTTCAAACACTTAGCAATATTGTGGGTGAGAAAAGATAACTGTTATTGAACACATGTTTCATCTTCGTTAAAGATTCTAATAGACGATTTTGACTTCCGTCATTTTGGATAGTGCTTCAAATGTAAATTCTGCTTAATGAATGTGCAGAACCAACACCCTCTGTATAGAAAGCCTAAGCACTGGGTTTGGGTCATGGTCTGGCGGCCGATGAAACGGATAGCAAACAATGTTTTCTCTTTATAGAAGAACATTAAATACAAGATACCACTAGTTCAAATGAAGAAACACTCATATATTTAAGAGAACCTCAAGTAGTCATTCCCGCATCTATCGTTTTCCCGTATGCGTCGTCTTGTTTTTTAACGACTTATCGAAATCGTCTTGCTTAAAAAAAAAAAAACCCCGCATTCATAGTTTTCCCGTACATATTGTCCGAAATTATTTTTACGTGAGAAGCGATCGATCGAGGTCTGGTTATATACATATATATTTAACTAAAATTAAAAAAAAAAAAAAAAAAACTCAGCTTACATAACGAATATAAAAGTTTACTGTGACAAATACCCAGATTTTTATTCCCGTTACTTACAATAACATTATTTTGAAAAAAAAGATTCAGAAAAATTAATTTAATAATAAAAATAATAATATTGAAATGATACCATTTTTATGTCCGACCAGAAACTTATATTCGCAAATAGCACAAAAAAATTATTTTAAAAATACGAATTTTGGGAGATGAAGTATATTTAAGGGGGCTTAACCATTCTTTTTGAACAATATGAAAATTGTGCTAGGTAAAACTAATAACATCCACATTTTAAATAGGAAGAAAACAACTCCATGAATAGCAAAAAATATCTTTTATTACAAAATTAAGAAAAATACATCATTACAAAAAATGCTAGAACTCTTTGATTGTTAATAAAGTTTTTTTTATTAACATTTAATTGCTATTACAGATTAAAACAATGTTCAAAATTACTAGCAATTATTTATACATGCAAAAAAGTAAAAAAGAAATTTAGAGTATGATTTACAATCAAGCTGTATGGTCTGTATGAGTAGGGAAAGAATAAATGCTTGATCTCATGTACGTTTGTTTTAAGTTACTTTTTAATATCATAATTTTTAAATGAACCTTTAGCTAAGACGAGAGTGGAATTTCAATGTACAAAGAAAATTGTGAGCGCAATGTACGATAGTTAGTTTTTAACCAGAGTCTCCAACTTGAGAGAAATTGAGCGATAATATGAAAAGAAAAGTCAAAACCAATATTAAAAGTAAGAAATCTGGTATATTAATGATTTAAACATAAATTTTTGTAAGTAAATGCCTTATTAAAGTGAAACATCAATGCATTAAAATACTACTTCGGAACGTTGATATGAACATAGAGATGAGATAGTACGATTACTATTATACCTACTATTTTACCTCTATAGATAAGGAATAACTATTACTAAATGGGGAGCGTAAAAAAACAAATACAGTAATAAAGTGTTTTAGAGTGGGGAAAGATTTCAAATACTCAAACTTCCTAGTTAATTACTAAGCGACGCATTAAAGTGAATTTAACCGAGAGGGATGATTTTCAATCTTGCCAATACTTCAACTTAGAGTTGTACGGATATCTCACTAAATGTCGCCGAACTGATATTGGATTGGGCATCTAATTTTGTCGACAACTTAAGACGTCATAAAAGTTTGCATTCCGTTTAATTAATTCTTTTTATGTTGAAATTTTGCTTTCGTCGCGCCAAAAAATTTAACATAACTTCAAAAATTTTAATATTTTTTTATCACAATTTAAATACTATCTTAGTTCAGTTCAAAAACAAAATGATAAGAATGCAAGTAAATCTACAGATATCAACTAGAAAAATATGCTTTAGAAAGCATAGAACTTACAGGATTATATTAAGTCACTTTTGAAAATTCCTGACGGGGAATCGCTGTCTTCCATTGATCCAACAGTGTTTCCTCTGTTGGGAAATGGAAAGTCAAAACTTTTGGCGAGTTGCATAATTCCCTTTCAAGCAGTCCCCATTCACTTGTTAGGCATGGTTGATGAATTTATTAAACTTTAGAGTTACTTAAAAATAATAAATAACATTTTAAAATGGATTCTATGAACATTCAGAATTACACAACCACCCTGTAACAACGCAATACAAGACATCCGCCTTCTCTAATAGTGCATCCACACCGATAGAACAACAATAAAATAGGCAGTTGACTGTTGCTTTTCATGTATCATTAATAGCCAGGAATTATCTGTTCTAAAAGACGTCATAGTGCGATCGACGAATCACCGGCAAGTTATTTTTATGAAGACGCCTGCGATTCGTTGGATTCTGTGATGTCATTTAGAATATAAAATTACTGTCAAATGAGAGAATTCGATGTCGGTCTTGATATTCATAGCGTTTCTTGCGAGGAACAGAGTCGTAGCCAGGGTTTTCAGCGTCCGGGGACAACTGAAGATTTTGCGCCCCCTGTGACCCTGGGAGCCTAGGGGCACCCCTAAAGGGAATTTTTAAAATTTTAATGCTTCCTAAATGATAAATAGCTCTAAAAATAACTGTCATTTTTATTAGCGACCATTCACTTATAAGATAAAAATGGGACACTATGACTTTGTAAAATTATTTGTTTGATTTCCCACGCACTCGTGTGCTACATTGGTCATTCCCGATATGATTTGCGGTGCTCCCACTTTTTGTCCAACATATTCACACCTCTTCAATTCAAATAATTTTCTTTTCGCATTTAAAAATAAAATTAATTAACATTAAATTGGCGCCTCTTTCACGCAGCGCCCGGGGACAGCTGTCCCTCCTTGGTCCTTGCCCCCACCTAGCTACGCCTCTGGCGAGGAACCTTATTTACTGAAGAATGTAAATATAATCGTCCTCCACGCCATGACGTCATCACTTCTGAGTCACATAGTGTTCAGGCTTTCTTACATTGAGAAGGTATTGGCAGAACTCTTGGGATTGAAAAGGAAATTCATCAATGTTCCTGTGGCAGGAATTAATGGGTATATTCATAATATGAAGAATGAAATTAGTACTGTAGTGACCAATACGGATCCCAGCCCATTCCTTCCCCTTTTTTTTACTACTTTTTTAAAAAAATATTTTTATGAATGCTCTTTTTCTTTCCCTATTGTCTAGTGAAGATTCTGTTACGAATAGCTAAACGCGTTAGTAAATATTCAATCGTTTCTCAACGAAAATTTATGTATATATATATATATATTATATATATATTATATATATATTATATATAACAGAAATGCGGTAAAATATTTACAAATCAAGAACATTTTTTAAAAGGTTTGAGAATGAGACAAGGACTCATCAGTGTTGGTTTGTCTCAAAGAATGAGCGATGTAGAGCACCTCACAAATCCCAAGCAAAAACACACTAGAGCAGACGGACAGAAAATCTTCAAAACAAGCATTAAAAAAAAAAAAAAAAAAACAAAAAAAAAAAAAAAATTGAAATACAAAATGCGGGGTTTTGTTTACGCCACCAACAGACCCGCTACCAAAATAATTAAAACAAACCACTCTTAACTAAAAAATCCTAGTAAAAATACCTAATCCGTGTCCAACTCGTCAGTCCGTTCTAAGTCGTCGTCTATAAGGAGAAGTTTAAATCAGGTCCGAAATTTCGCCACGTATAATTGTTTTTGCTTGGGATTTGTGAGGGTGCTCTGCATCGCTCATTCTTTGAGACAAACCAACACTGATGAGTCCTTCTCTCATTCCCAAACCTTAAAAAAAAAAAATTGGTTTGTAAACCTTTCAAAAATGTTTTGTTACGTTTCTGTTATATATATATTTTTTTCTTTCTTTCTTTCTAATGGGGCTGCAGTATAGTAGTATTGGTCCTCAACCATTGCAGACCTAGTGCGTCCCCAGATATTAGTACCAACTCTTTCAGCGGCACCACAACGAGTGTGGGACCATTGCCGCAATTTTTTGACGCTCAGTTTCCCCTAGATGGCGGCACCTGAACTCTCGTTAATGCAAACGGCACTAGGAATTTAATTTAGCCGAGAGTATACATGCCAAACAGATACTCAAGGGATCTTTAACATGCCGCATAATCATACGACATGGGCGCAGAGAATTTTCTGCATCTTGAAAAGAGACCGACTTGGGCCACGTTTAAACCTGCGATCTTGGGCGTACGAGGCCTGCGCCTTACCACTACGCCACCCTGTCAACACATTTCTGTTATATATTGCTTTACTTAAAGTTTTGCTGCTTTGCGCATCTTTAGGTGATAAGTGTTTATTATTTTTTCCTTTTTAACATTTTTTTTCAAATCTGTCTTCCTATAATATATATATTAGGGTGGTCCTTAAAACTCAACATTTAAATTTTGTAAGGGGAAGCCTCTCATTTTGTTCTGTGCATTAAAAAAAATGTAAAATTGTGAAGAAGGGATGAAATCATTTGCAATCATGAATAAATTATAAATATAAATGTAAAAATATCTCAGAGTTTGCAAAAAAATCTACTTCGATTAAGTAAGATTTTAGTGTAGTAATAATTCTAACTTCTGTCATAATTTTTCGTCGACTTTATTATGTTTAAGAGAAGAAGCCTCTCTGAAAAGGCATCGGACATCCGGTATCAGACAATTTTTCAAATATTCGGAATATCGGAATTCGATTCTGCCACTGCATGAAAAATCCGGTTATACGGCCTGTCAAATTTGAATTTTACAATTAAATTAGTTAGACTATTTTGAAAAAAAAAAAACACGTAAACTAAGAACATACTACTAGAATTTCTACCCACGGTGTGTGTGTGTGTGTGGAGGGGGTCATGGCGCGAGTTAAGCCATCAGATTTGGCGGGGGGAATTTTTGGGAAAGGGGGGATTTCTCTTAGAAGATTTTTTTTATGCACCGGATATCCGGTATCCGATTAATTTTTAAATATCCGGAATGTATGATTCCGTCATTGCACAAAATATCCGGTTATCCGCCATGTCAAATTTGATTTTAAAAAAATAACTAATGATTTGAAAAAATATGTAAATTACGAACTTACTACTTATTTCGAACCTGTTGGGTTTTCTCGTGCTGTCCGGTATTTGAAAATATGTATAGAATTTACAGGTTTCGAACATCAGGGCCTGATATCCGTTTGAGTGAAAATAAAAAAGTGAGGGTACACCGTGTCGAATGGTACATTCCAGCATCGCGTAGCGCTTTTTTTGGGTGTGAATGGGACATGACAGTGGAGGCAGTCAAGGGGTGCGAAAGGGATGTATGAAGGGAGATGTTAGTATGAGGGTTACATAAAAAGAAAACAATAAAAAAAATAATAAAATTCCAAAAATGATTGAAGAGTAAGGTATGCACATCAATATTTACATGACCGATGTTCAAGCTCAAACCCGCAGCCAGCGGATGGTATAAGAGAAATAAGGTTCTACGTGTGTATGAAGGGGGTGGCGCACCCCGAAGTGTGCCGAGGTATGAACGGGAGGAGACGGGGCTATTAGCTGCCTTTAAGCGGCGGTGCCGCACACCGTCGCGTCTAAGTGAGGCGGTGATCCAGGTACAGTAGAGCGCCGCTTATCCGGACGCCGCTTAACCGGATGTCCAATCAACCGGATTGATCAAGGGAATTGTGTTTTTTTTTCCCCTGCGCTCTGGAAAAAAAAAGAGATACACGAAAACCCTGATCTTCAGATTCTCTAAAGGAGGTTGAAAACCTGCTTCCTTTGCTTTATGGCGTTCCAAGAAAGAGGGGTATCCTCTCAGGTATGTTTGATTCAGTTACAATGAGCATGGGGAGTATAAAGAACTGAATAAAAGGATTAAGATTCTTTTTAGAGGAATAAGGAATAGGAGCGGAAATAAAGTACTGAAACTAAACAGAACAAAAATAGCTGAAGTACTGCATTCACGCTCAAAGGGCCACCCAGTTAAATTATCTCTGCTTAATTTAATTTCCAGGAATACATTTGAAAAACTCACTTAACTAAAAGGCAGACTGCCCCTCGCGAAATGATCACGTTGTTTCGCATTGTCCGCATACGCGTTACACAAAGCTAAAAGAACCCACATTTTCTAATTATGATCTGTAAGTGTAAAAGGTGTTTTCTAATCATGGTCTGGGAAGCGCAAAATAGTAGTACATTATCTTTAGATCAAAGAATAAAAATTGTTACAAGATTGAAAACAGGAGAAAATGGAAACAACATAGTCCTTGAATATGGCATCGGCACATCAACTGTGTCAGATATTAAAAAAAAAAAAAAAAAAAAAAAAAAAAAAAAAAAAAAAAAAAAACAAGCTTTTTTTACAAACAAGAAAGCAGCGCTGAAAGGAAAACGATATAAAGAGAATATATCCTCTATGTAGCAGAAGACTATCCACAGTTACTTTACATCACAATGATTTTTTTTTATACAGTCAGTACAGTGTATGAATCATTTTTATGTATAGTAGTGTCAGTTGGGGTAATTGTAAACAGGCTTCATAACTACACTTGTGGTGGTTTTGAAAACTTCACTGCTTGTAAGTGATAAACTGGCAGCATAGGGAATACATTGAAACAGTTTCATAAGTTTCGAAACAACTGTAGAGGAGTCACCATTGTTTGAAAATGACACAGTGAAAAACGTTGTTTAACAAAATTTAGTGATCTTACATTTTCCTCTCCAGCTCATCTGCAAAAGCGATGCAAGCGGTTTCAACCATTTTTATTTGTCGTATGGAATGCTGCTAAAAATATTTAGTTATGAATTTAATTTTCCCTGTTATTTTTCATGTGCAAGTTAGGTGTTTACAACTACCCCATATATTTCGTACTCTGGGGTAATTGTAAACACTTAAATTTATCCTATTTCCAATAATTTGGGGAGACAATAAGTGTTATATTTTGATGTAAATTACGTTTTTGTGACTATTTTACATAACTGTTGTTGTGGTTGCTAATGCCACTTGGAAATCGAAGCCCCTCTTGCAGGGAGGATTAAGGAATCTCCTACTGATTATTAATGAGCTCCGCTAGAATGAAGAACACTTGGCTCAGAGGGGCTTAATGATTTTGAACCAGCTCCCAGATAAGAGATCGTCACCTAGGTTGGTCCCGCAGTGGAAATTAGTTTTAACTTGGTAGACATTTGAAGCGACAATGTATTTTACGTGCACAGATGCCTTTAGCGCTCTCGGTCTCAGCTTAATCAGTCGCGGGAGGTGGTCACCCTCTCAAGCGTTGACCACGGCCAGTTGTGCTTCACTTTCAGTGTTTTGTGGGATCCAAGCTTAACTCACTGATCCACTGCGGGACAAATTTTACACAAAGCTGTCGCATTACTTGATTTTCTGCAAGATATTTCTCGTTAAATGATCTCAGCCGACTCATAACATAACTCAGCGGACCACAGGCGGCCTGTTTGCCGCAGATTGAGAACCATTGCTCCTGAACTTCTTAAGCCGTCAAGCAGATTGTGAATGAAACAATTTTCTATTTGCATCGACCTTATTCAGAAATAAATCACTGTTTACAATTACCCCAGATCTCTGGGGTAATTGTAAACACTCTGGGGTAATTGTAAACACGAGCTCTTTCGCTAACAAATAGTCATAAAGTCAAAATTTTTGTACACATTTACTTACAAGAAGTACAGTATTGGCTACAATGCTCACAATTTTATCTCTAAATTCATTCAAGCGGTAGGGAAGGATCAAAATTTAAAACATTGAAAAAGCGTTTACAATTACCCCAACTGACCCTACTACTTCTGTATCATTTTTTGTAAATATTTAAACAAAAATTAGAAATGAAGAAAAAAACTTCTAATCGCGCCATTCGTAATGTCATAAAATATGCACTACTGCAAATGCCAATCCTAAGCATGGAAAACGAGTGAAGGGAAGCTGCCTAAAGAACCTAGCCCTATTTGTGCTTTAAAGTTGTGAATCCAATCAGTGGCGTACGAAGGATTTTTTCAAGGGGGGGGGGGGATTCATAATTTTCTGAAACTACCAAAAGAAATTCGAGTACATAATCAGGGCCCGACTTAGCCTAATTGGGGCCCGGGGCAAAAACTTATTTCGGGGCCCCCCTTAGCTTCACTACTTCAGTAATAAAAAACCAAACTTTATGGGAGCATTTAAATTTTTCGAGTTGGGGCCCCCTAAGATGTGGGGGCCCGGGGCAGCTGCCCCGTATGCCCCTGCCTTAATCAGGTCCTGTACATAATAAAGCACTATTATTTAGGGCTCAAGGCCTCGGTCCCGGCCAGTCCGGATAATCGGTGTTCTACTGTACATGGTATCTGAGGGAAAGGAAGTTTTTCCACGGTTAGCGGCGAATGAAATCTGTTTCCTGACAAGGGGGTTGGGGTGGGTCTCCAGTCTAGAGAAAGATCGCTATGCAGGACGTCGTTACGGACGTACCAGCCAGCACCGGTGATACGTCTCAAGAATCTGTTCGCTATAATTTGGAGTGGTAACAGATTGGTTTTTGAAGTGTGCCCCCATACAGGGATGGCGTAATTGAAAGTAGGTCTTATAATAGTTTTGTAAATCTTGGTCTTGTTTTTCAGGTTGAGCCCCCTATTCTTTAAGAGCATGCAACTGATGTAACCGATTTTCCTTTTTTTTTTGGTTAGGTTTTCGCAGTGTGCTTTATAGCTGAGGTGCCTGTCATCCTGTCAAGTGTAACCCCTAGATAGGTCACATTTTTTGAGTAGTGGATGTCTACTTCAACAACACTGATTAGTTTGGGGGGGGGGGGGGGTTCTGGTTCACTTTGTTGAAAGAGAGAATTTTGGTCTTGGAGGGGTTAATTTTCACCTTCCATTTGGTGAAATACTCCGTTATTTCATTGACATCAGTGGTGCAGTCGAGGGGGGACGGCGTCCCCCTACTTTTTTATTTTAATAGAAACGTCCCCCCAAACTTTTTACATTTTAACATAAGCGTCCCCCCAGTTTTGATTTCCATTTCTTATCTTCTTATCTATAAGCGTCCCCCCGACTTTTTTTTCAGGACTACACCACTTCTGGCGTGTCCCTGTAGGTAGAGGCTTGCGAAGCTACGACTGGGAGCTCTAGCTATTACTTCCGTGTCATCGGCGAAGATGTAGTTCGTAGTACGGGGGTTGGTGGGTAAATCATGGGTGAAGATATTATATAACGTTGGGTAAATAACAGAACCTTGGGCGACCACAGCTTCAATGCGTTTTCTGTTTGAAAAGGAGGTGCCTATCCTAACTTGGAAGGTTCGGTCTGATATGAAGTGATAAATTAATAGGATGAGGTAATTTGGCTATTTAAGCTCTATTAATTTGCAGAGGAGGGCTTTAATGCTACACCCGGTCAAAGGCCTTCTCGATGTCAAAAAATATGCCCACAGCAGTCTCATTTTTTAGTTGGGCACAGTTAGGTTATTTGCAACTCGAAGTAGCTGGTGGGAAGTGGAGTGTCGACTCCTGAAGCCGAACTGGAAGTTGAGGATTATGCTATGGTTTCCTGTATGGATTTCCAAAAAGTATTTAATTATTTTTCGGTTACTTTTGCTAGGGTACGAAGGAGGTACGAAGTTGGTTTGTAATTGCTTGGGAGTGTGAAGTCCATAGGCGTAACTAGGGTTGGTGAAAGGGGGGGTGGGGTCACCCTAAAAATGTACAGCCTAAACACCAATACGAAGTGTAAAAGAGTTGAAAATTTACTAGTCATAAATACTTGTCTCTAAAGATATACTCAATGTTTATTTCAAGCATCTCCCGGGGGGGGGGGGGGGAAGCTATTCGGAGCAAGTCAACTCCTTCCCCCCCCCGGCAAAAAAATTCAGATCACAAGCTTTAAGAAAAGAAAGAAAAGAGAAATTACGCTTTTGAACCCATGGCTAATCGCTCTGAGGTTTTTGCACATTACGACGAAAATTTCTCTAAAATGAAAAGAAAAATATAAACATCTTCGTAAAACGATGACTACTATGACAATAAATAATCAGAATTCCAAACATTTGTCATAAAAATATACTATTTTATTTGCCCCCTTTTTCCAAATTCCCATTTTCCCTTTATGCCACTGTGCCTTGTCTTTTTCGTGATAATGGAGCGATAAGTACCACGTGAGTACTACGTAACCAATCTCCTGCTAGATAGCGTTTGAAAGATTCAAAATCAAAATTTGTTACCAATCCCTGGCGCCATTTTGCTCGAGAAGAGAGGTCGAAGGGTGGTTGGAAGTTTAAATTCCCGTAGTATGGAAATGGAGGCTTCTCCTCAAGTTTGTATTGCTTCTGTGGAGTTGGAAGTCGGCAATACTCCTTTGAGTATTCGACGTCAATTCGATCCAGTTGCTCATGGCTTGGAAGCTAATTTTAAACTTACAAAATTTGCGGAAATGCGCGGATGAGGGTGTAAAGTCCCCCAAGAGACATTGCTGAAACTCTTGGAGGGACTAGAACAAGATGGAAATATGCACGATCCTGATCAAGCCCAATTCATGCACATGCCGGTAGCAAGAATGGGTAAGTTTACTATGGCAAGAAAGTTGTTTATTGTGCTTTACGTATATTTTGCATTGTGCCATGCCATAATTATTTTAAATCTCGTTCTGTGGGAATCTGACGTTTGGCATGAAGTTAAATAAATAATAAATTGTTGATACGTACATTCTAAAACACAGTGTTAAAAATATAACTTCAAGCCTCTTTCAAATTATTTTCCATTATCGCGCAACTATTTAAGTCTGATGTGCTATTTTCATGCTTTATTTACAGAGATTAACGTGTGAATTGTTGTGTTCTATCAATTTTTAATGTAAAAAATAGGTATTTATGGGAAAGAAAACTTGTAAAGAGGTTCATTTATAAAATAGGGCACAAATATGTTTAAAGCAATAATATGGTGTGTTTAATGCACATTTCCTTTGACATTAAGATATGTCAAGTTCATTTCTCCATGAAATCTGAGGCAACAAGTAATCCTCAAAAATTGTTTTTGATTCTTCTGCGAAGGGAAAAGATTAATATAATTGAATTACAACAGTATATATACATCTATTCTTAGTAATCGTGCAGGTGTGTGTCCAGACTTTTCAGACAGGGTCCTAATTTCTTAAAATTGAAAAATACATTCATCATTTCTTGAAAATGAATTAAGTGTTAAATCAGGTTTTTTTAAACCAAGGTCTTGTTTTTATGAATTTGAAAATATACTTGTTTCCATAAAATTGAAATGCAATTTCAAGAGTTTATATGGTAATTCTGACAGTTGACTTTTTGGTCTCTTTTTTTTCTTAAATGGTCACTTTTTTCACGTATCAATTCTTGGTGGGAACCCTGAAAAAATCATGATTCAGTGACTTCTTTTTCTTTCACAATTTTATGTTGTTTTTTTTAACAATATAAACATTAAATTATGAGCTTATTTCTCGTAAAAATAAACTTATTTTGAATTACATTGTCAGCATTTTGTGATTTTAAAGCAATTAGTATTTTATAATAAGATGCCAAAACTTGTATGTAATGTTGTGAAAGCTATTTTGTACATATTTTTAAATTGTTTACTGTGAAATTAAATATACTGGCAGTAAAAAAACCACCAATTTTATTTTAGAAACTTTTAGTTTATACTTAGAGGATGATTTTTTTTTAAAAATATATGTTGGTTACTGCAGTGCCTTTTAGTTTTATTGCTGTTTTAAAATGTCATGTTTTTTGTTCAAAATATTTATGAAATCCAAGTTTTAGCTAATACTAACTGCATCACTTAGTAGATATTTGTTTAAATGAATTTTTGTCTTATTCTATAAGTTATTCTGAACATTTTAGTGAAAAAATTTTTGATATCATGAAAATTGGCAAAGTTATGAATTCTTTGCTTGAACTATGTTGTTAGAACAAAATTTGTCCGTAAAGAGAAGACGTCTCTTATAACACATTTTAAAAAATTCATATCTCAAAAATTATTAAAGATGGCAATAAAAAAAAAATCATAAAAATCTGAGACCATGGGTTTCATACCCTGGATGAAGTGGTATGGATTGACCCACGGAAGATTCGAAAAATTTCTGTGAGAGTGCGAAAACAAATGTTTTTAATAAAATTACAATTATTATTTAAGTTTTTTTTCTTTCAAAAAATTTGCTATCCCCTTCATATATAAAGTTTGGAGGAGAGTTTCCCTTTTGGGAGAATCGGAATTACGACCCCTGATAACAGGTTATTAAGTTTGTTTGTGCTCTGTTCATAAACAGACATATTTCAGCTACAAAGTCTATGAGAGTGACCAACAAAGCCCTTCCTCATTGTATAAAATTGTCGGGGTAATACCGAAGTCATTATACAAATGATTTTGTGCCAAATACATTGCAACAATGATTTAAAAATTATGCATAAATTACAACCATTCTTTTTTTTTTTTTTTGAATTTTTCATAACAAAACAAAGTTTTTAAATTCAACTCACTTTTCAAGTGCTAAGCAGACATCTTAGGACAGTCTTAAATGAAAGAATTCATCTGTACTATTCTAAGGTAAAATGTATACTTATTTAACATCACAAGTTATTTGAACGCCTTCATGATATGAAACCCAATATAAGATAGTTAAAAACTGTCGCCCAATAATGCATCAGCTTATAAACTTTTCCTCCGCAACTAGCGGACACGTGTTTAAAAGATCGCAAAACTGTATTCAATACAAGTACACATACTGTAGGAGTATGTTAGTATTCAACTGCCATCTTATCCCTATAGAAAAAATTCTAGGAACCCTATTTATCATATAGTAACATGGAAAAAAAAATAACTTCTCTATTCTTTGGAATTATTGCATACTCAAAAGCCTTTGGAAATTCAGACTATGTTTTATATGTATATGTTTTTAAATTGTTACAATATATTTTTAATGAATATGTTACACGCATAGTTAGGCTGGTCCTTTGAAACTTTTCAAATGGAAACAGATGTTGTAAATGCAACATTTTATGCTTAGAACAACTTTATAAAAAAGTAAAATAAAAAAGAAACCAAAATGGTTTTAATAAACTATCTTTTAAAAAAATCACTTTACTTTCGTCCAAAGGGTTGAGTTTTGTATAACCATCCTTGGTGATGTATATTTAGTCAAAGAAATAAAACATCTGACAAAATGTGTCAAATTAGTCATTTCAATTAAATGACAACTATTCATTCACTTTAATAGTTTTTAAATAAGATTGTTTAATTCATCCATTATGCAGGGCCCGATTAAGACAGTTGGGGCCCAAGGCACATCATTATTTTGGGGCGCCCCATGGTACGAAAAGTTTTAAAAATATCTTTTAAAAGATATTTTCAGAAATCTTTCTTACAATTTGGGGGCCCAAGGCCGCGGCCTAGTTGGCCTTGCGGTAGTCAGGCCCTGCCATAATGTAACCTTTTCTCAAGAGCTAGAATGTTATACTAGTTTCTTGTTGCAATGTTTCATTAATGATTTACAATGGACAATTTTTTTTTTTGTAGTGTATGTACATGTACTGAATTTTTGATGTGTAGCTAGCTAGCTCTAAGTGACAAAGAACGTGTAATCCAAATGAAAAGTAATTTTTCTTTTGCTTTATTTTTTCCCTCTTTTTTTTTTTTGGTCGTGACCACTATGACAAAAGATATAAAAAATATAAATAAATATGGCATGGGCATCAATAACTGCCTTTGCAATATGTTCAATGTTGTTATTGTATAACTATTAATGTATGCAGAACGCCAATTTTCCCCAAGGCTCTCAATTTTTCTAATGGGAGGGGTTTATTAACCCTCCCTCCCCTTGGGTACAGTCCTGCTTGATCATATTTTGACAATTATAAGATAGTTGGATACCTTTGTCAGGGGTTGAGCCAGAGGAAATTGAGGTTAGTTTTCAGATCCTTCACAAAATTCTCTGCTACCAAATCATACTTTTTACAGATTATTTTGCATTAAATAAGCGGCAAAAAATAATTTTTAAAAAATGTATCACTGTATGT
This sequence comes from Octonoba sinensis, assembly GCA_038502835.1. Taxonomy (NCBI): domain Eukaryota; kingdom Metazoa; phylum Arthropoda; class Arachnida; order Araneae; family Uloboridae; genus Octonoba; species Octonoba sinensis. The sequence goes on along the minus strand of CM076598.1, from coordinate 190,995,334 downwards.
TTAAATTTTGAATTTTCACAAAAATATTTGATTTTTCGCGAAAATGTTTTTAAAATCTACAAAAAAAACGGGGCCTGTTAAAAATTAAAATGCTGCATCCGGGTGGATGCAGCATTTTTATTTTTGCAGCTACTTGCACTCATTTTCATGAACAACAAAGTAACTTTTTTCATATCATTGTAGTTTATAATAATATTTTTGAACTACTGTATTTTATCACGTATGTTTAGCATACTAACAGAGTTCATGATTTTTTAAATAGTTTTTAGCCCTCTCATGCATGTATGTATTTATTTGTGTTATAAAAAAAAATTCATATTCTACAAACCAGTTTAGTATCTCTGGATTGTAGTGGAATAATTTATTTATGGAGATTTTTGTCCGGCATAGTCAAAAGTTTGTGTCCTTGTATGAGGATGTTTTATGCTTTTTTGTCATATTTATTTAATATAATAATAAGCATGGCAAAACTGAATATTCGAACTTCATTTATAAGGAATAAGAAGCTATAAAATAATACTGAACTTCCCAGTAATGGCCGTAATACATGCTTCAAAATAAATAAGATTTTATTTGAAACTGAGATTTTCTCTTCTTTCTTGAATCGTCCACGGACTTCTAAGAGATCTTAATCTTTTAACTATCTTGAATACCCTATGAAACTTTTGGGGTTTCCAAGAACTGTTTGGAATGTCCAGATGAGGAAGACAAGCAAATTGCAGCAAAGAAGCTAATCTGCATAAAAATTTGAAGCAAAAATATGTGTCACCTCATATGAAGCTTACATGCATGAGAGACCTTAAAGATTTTGGATATTTATTATGTTACACTTATAAAAAATATGACATGTTAAATATTATGCAAAAACACATTTTAAGCTATTTTCACTGCAGTAGTTATTTTTTAATAGTAATAATAATGAACAAATCTTCAATACCAATGCATGATTGATATGAAATTTAAACCTACCAGGAATAAGAGTACACTGAAAGTAAGGAAAAAATGAAAATATTTGATCTGCATTCTTTTGCTGTTGAAAGCTGAAAAAAATCAAATAATGGTGTGCACTTAGTTTTAGATTGAGTGCATTCTATTCATTTTTCTATTTTATAAGTGAAATATCTTGAAATATTTCTTAATTTGCCCGTTTACCTAAATGTTCTCTATTTTTATTACTAAAAGCTGAAACTTTTTGTTTTAATCAGATATCTTTATTGTCAATTTCTAAGATGAAAAAATATTTTACAAGGAAAAAAAAAAACCTTAAGATATGGAACATGGATGAAATATCTTTAAGGCTACATATTTTAAATACTAAACATCTTTGTTTCAAACACTATTGATCTGAATTAGGTATTTATTGTATTTGCATTCATTAAGTAGAACTAAAATACTATTATTAAAATTAAAAGCACATTAAATAGATCATGGTTACTACGAATTAAATAGATCATTGTTCAATGAATTATGCTTTGATGTTAAGACATCTGAAGAGTATAAATAATATTGTAAAATTAAAAAAAAAAATTCTAAAGTTATGAAATATATAATACACACATAGAGGGTTCAGTTACAATTATTTTTCATCAAATAGCTTTCATCTATAAGATATGGGCTTCTAGGAGGACCTCCTCCTTTCCTATATTGCTAATTGTACTGAAACTTGTGTGTGTATGTGTTTCCTCCAATAGTATCCTTGCTAATTTGACTTTCAAGAGCTTTCTTATAATTAAGAAAAAATATCTATTTAAAAATACATTAGGGTTCATTTTCTGCTATTGCAAATAATGTGTTTCAGGCATAGGGCTTGATTGCTGTGTTACTCCACTGAGGCATGGAGGACTTTCTCTAGTTCAAACAACAGACTTTTTTTATCCTTTATGTGAAGATCCATATATTATGGTAAGTTTGACTTTGTTACTGTGAGGAAAAATCATATTGAAATTCTATTTAACAAGTTATATTGTTCATATTCTAATTGTGTTTTCTGTTTAAGTATTAACAATAACAAATAGCAACAACTAATTATAATTTTTAAAATCATACATAATATAGAAACCTTAAGTGCTAAAAATTTTATCAAGTGTTTCATATCCTCCATCAAAACAGGGTTTGTGATTTTTTTTATTTAAATCAGATTTTTTTTATTTAAATCGGATTTTTTTGATTTTTTTTAAAAAGACCCTAAATATTTTGGATATTTATTATATTACATTCATAGAAACAATCTGGCATCTTAATCAATATGCAAAAATACACTTTAAGCTATTTTCACAGCAAAAAATATTTTTTAATAGTAATAATGAAAAACAAATATACAAATGCATAACTCAATTGAAACTTCACCCTACCAGGAATAATAGTACACTCATAAGTACAGAGAAAATGAACAAATTTAATCTGAATTATTTTGCTGTTGAAAGCTGAAAAAAAGTACCAATTGTGTTTACTTAAGTTTTACATTGAATGTACTTTGATCATTTTTCAATTTTATAAATAAAAAAGCCTGAAATATTTTTACCCATTTCGAAAAATCACATGCTCACACAATTACTAAAAACTGAGACTTTTTGTTTTAATCAAGTATCTTTATTGAAAACTTCTATGATAAAAACATATTTTAGAAGGAAATAAAACCTTAAGCTATTAGGTGACGTGGATGAAACTTTAAGGATATGTATATATTCTTCTTAAGGATATATATAAAAACTATAAGGATATATAATCCTAACAATTGTTGTTTTAAACACTATCATTCTGAATTATTTATTGTGTGGCATTGATTAAATTGATCTAAAATACTATTTTTAAGGTAAGAAACACAGAATGGTTTATGATTATGTGTTATGAATTGTAATTTAAATGATTGAATGAATTATGCTTTGCTGTTCAGATGCTTGAAGGATATTGTAAAATTAAAAAAATATTGTCAAATTAAAAGAATAGTAATTAATTCTAACCTTATGAAATATGTTATGCACACAAACAGATACACCTAGGAAGTGTTGTTTGAAACAGTAGTTGTAATTGCAACATATTTCATTTTTACAACACTTCGTAGCATAGTAAAATCAATGATTTTTCATATCCTCCATCAAAATAATAAAACTTGCATTTGTCTAAAATGAAGTAAATAAGAAAAAACCTAAAATATTCAAATAACTGAGAGGTGATATCAAGTTTTTTAAGTTGTAATTTGGTTGTTTATTCAATCATCAAACCTTTTAATCTGTTCTATTGTATTATCCTGTGGGTAATTATTTTGTAACCAAAAATTATAAACACATTGCATGTGGTTATGTGCTTTATGATAGGAATTTCAAGGTGTCTACAGGTCACAAAAGTCCCAAATTAAAATAAAAACCAAAACTGGTTACGAAAGTAACAAAAAAGTCGAGAAAATGACAAATATGTCATGAACATATTTCGCCCAGTGAGGCTGGTCACCCTAAAAGACATTGGGTATCTGGTGTCGACAGGTTTTTAAATATCTGAAATCCGATCTGGCCACGGCACAAAATATCGCTTATCCGGCATGTCAGATTTGATTTTAAGAATTAAATTAAAAAGAAGTTTTGAAAATATATAAATTACAAAGTTCCTACGTATTTGAAAGCTGCATGTTGTTTAAAAATATGTATGGAATTAGCAAGTTTCAAATATATCAGAATCGGATATCCAGTATGTATATGCATTATACAGGGGGACACTGGATATCCAACAGCCTCTATTTTTCTTCCTAAAGTGTTAAACTTTTTAAAACCGTTCAGAAATGAAAAGTTGTTCAAATTGAAAAATGAAATAGGGTCTCAGGGTTCTGTTAATTTATTTTTAACCTTAGTGGTCCTTAATCCACCAGTAACCATTAAAAAAATTGGGTCCTTAAAATTTTGGTACAAAAGCATTGAATAATATGAAAATGTTGATCACATATAGGGATGTAAAATTTCCGGAAATTTTGAAGTGGTGGAAAACCCCCAGTTTTTTTCCATTTTTTTTTTTTTTTTTCTGGAAAAATGAAAAAAATCGATTTTTTGCAAGTGAAAGTGGATTTTTTTAAAAATAGTTTTGGGATTGGGGATGTTTCTATTGAAAAAAAATGTGTAAATGTTTTTTTCATTATATCTTTGTAACCTTACTGATCCTCTGCCCTATTGTATAATCATTACAATAACATTTTCTATTTTAAACTGTCATTAAAGCTTTTCTTTTTTTTTTCAAAAATAGAAAAGTAACAATATTACTATAGTTTGAAAGAAATATTTAATTCTAATGTACATTCCATTTACACCATCATTCCTTTTAACAAGATAAATGCTGCCAATTTAAAGAAAGAAAATGTGGCTGTCATTATAAATATTGTCAATATCAAATCTTTCATTGTTTAAAAGTTTGTTTTGAAAAAAAAAAATTCTTGCAAAATATTTTTTTTGTCTGTAAAAAGATTTTATTTAGTTTTAATTTATTTTCCAGTCTAAATACAAACCAGAACTAAATTAGTTTCTGTTAAGCTTTCTAATCTAAACCCAAACCAAAACTGTATTTGTATTGGTTTACGTTTAGAATTTTAAAGCTGAAGCAGAACTTAAAATACTGTTTAGTTCACATAAAATTGGTTGCTATTCACTGGAATTTAGGATTTTTTAATGAAGAGTCCACGTCCAGTATTGCAATGGAATGTGAATGTTCATCTTCCAGCAGCGTTGCTTCAATAAATTCAGATACTGATTCGGATTAAAGTTAATCACAAAAATATAATTAAATTTAAATCCAAAGTTAATTATAAATTTTAAAGCAACATTTTTTTATTAATTTATCATTATTTTTAATGTAAAAGTAATTAACTCAGAACAGAAGTAATGGTTATAAAGTAAGTAGATTTTAGCATATGTAACTTTTGTAAATTATCAAATAAATTTTTTTACAAAGTTGCTTAGTTTTTTTTTCTCCAAAGTTTGTTACATGCATTTATATGTATGTATATATACAGGGTGCAAATAAAAGTCCTTAGGAGGCTTTAATCTCGGCAACGGTAGGTCACAAACATACCTGTATACTTCCAGTTATAAAAATTTTAAAAAATTGAAAGCATTTATGATAATAGCACTTTTAAATTAAAAAAAAATAAATTTTGTGAAAATTACAGGAACTAACTTTTTATACAGTCCCCCAGTCTTTATAGTCATATTTTAGTAAAAGTTGACGCCCGCCCATCCTAAGGAACATAACACAAAATGTTTCCCTTCTGTATGACAAAAATAAACAGAAATATAGTTTCAATGTTTGGGATTTTTTCACGATTTTTTGGCCTGCATTAAGGGGTTGGTTAAAATTTTTCAATGAAGTATCTATTGTTCAATAAATATTTCATTCGGATTTTTTAACCGACCCCTTAATAAAGTTCGAGAAAATGAGGAGGAATTCCAAGCTTTGAAATTAAATATCTCTGTCCATTTTTCTCGTACAAAAGGGAAACTTTGCGTTATGTAATATTTAAATATACAAAATATTTAAAGAAAATAATATTTAAAAATATAAAATATTTAAAGGAAAAAAATTGGAATGTAACTATTTTAAATTTCTGAATGCTTTATTTTATACTAGAAAGTTCAATGTTTTCAATTTTTCTGGGTGGAAATAAACCCCTTCGGAAAAAACCCGAAAAAAACTGGTTCTTTTCAACAAAATTTCCGTTTTTTTTCCGACCATTCCCATCTCTAATCACATACACACATAAAATCCTTCTTGAAATGAATTAAACACCTAATGCTCAAATTAATTTATTACACACATGCATTATATACTATGAATAGGGTTGGAAGTTAGTCGCAGAAAAAAAGAGCCCGCAATTCGTGGGACATCGCGGCGCGGCAAATTTCGCGAAATGTTCGCTAGAACACAAATATAATAAAACATAGGACATCTGCAATGAAAGTTATTCTTCATTCTCAAACATAGGGTAATTGTTAAAAATGGAAGTATTATCAGCTTTGTTAAGAACATTTGAATATTTGTATCGACTAGGATGAAAAAAACTGCATGTTTTAAAAGAGTTTGGCTGGTTGGCGATATCTGTTTAATGTTGCAGCTTTCAAAAAAATGATTTTGATTTTTTTTTCTTGGCTCTACTTTACAGCCTTTTTCACACTTTGGGTGTTCACAGATTTTATATTATTTACATTTTATTTTTTTTTAAAAATTGGACATTTCGCTACTTAAAAATTAAAAAAAGAAAAAATCGCGGGTTTTAAGAAAAAGCTTTAAAATTCGCGGGGCGACAAACTTGCAACCCTAACTATGAGGAGTTGACCCAGCATTTTTAACAGAGTCTGGTTTTTGTGGATTTTACGAAGATTTTTGAAAATTCATATAATTTTGTGAAAACTCAAAATTTAAACATATAGTAGTGATAAAAATGTTTGCAATTATTTGCCTCTTATTTCAAGAATAATTCTGGAAAAATAGGATTTAGTAGCTTAGAATTTTGTAGAGGTTCCATTTTGGTTGATTAGAATTTTGTGAAGGGTCCGTTATGATTACTTAGAATTTTGTGAAAGGTCCAAAAACGGATTCGAATTTTCTGTGGCGCAACCTTGACTATACCGGACATGCGATTTTTCCGCATTTTGACGGAATTCCGTATTTTGGGTAAGTTTGGAAATTAAGAATTTCTTTTCAATGAAAATTTTTGAAAATAGCCTAGCCTGCCAAAACTTTTACAAACTACGAGTAAAATTTACGCATTTTTTCCTTTTTTTGCTCTTTCAAGGCTCGGTTTCAATTTTTACACATTTCGAAATCCGATTGCATCGGCTTCGGTAAAACTTCCAAGTTCTCATTTACTGTCAAGATTCTACCTATTGGACATTAATAACTTTGAACGTACCATTATTTATTTTTTTTTTATTACGTTTCAACTGCTGTCGTACGAACTTGCACGGACGTCATTTTGCCACGCCCACTTGAAAAATTCAGCCGAAAAATAAAATAATTTTTGACAAAATTCATATAAGTTTTAGTGTTTATCCACGTTAATTATAATTATTAAGTATTGCTGCCTTCTAGTTAAAAAAAAAAAATTCTTTGCATGTAATTTGTTAGTTTTTTAAATTTTTGATTGTCTTTAGCAATTGGCTATTGGGTGTGATATTATAAAACGATTGTTCACTTTGAGAAAAAAGTTAAATTTGTTTTTTGATACTGCCTCATCATCATCTTAGAACTTAAGTAGTTCAATATTATACATATATCTAAATAAAAGAACAGCTATTGTGTGTTTAAATCTCCAGTTGTGTTGTATTTTGCATTAATAACCTTGCTCTTATATATTGCTTTGGTACTTGCAATTTTTTTTTTTTTTTTCACTTCACTAGATTTTTCACTTCACTCCTTATTCATTGATATTTTTAATAGTTGGTAGATATGAAATAGTTATATCAGTTTAAAAAGTTAATTCTTGGAAACGTGTTTATTTCTTTAAAAATGCAATTAGTTTTTAGAGTGCACTGGATTCACAGCAACTCTTTACGTATGAATATCCAAATTACGTATGAAAGTTCCAAAGCATGTAGAACTTCTGCATGGTTTTTATTAGCCATTAAGCCCCAATTACTCCTTTATATTAAAGTAATGACTTGACTTTGCTTTCAATTTGATAATTCTATTGCATAGTAATTTGTTTGTAGTACAGTGAAACCTGCCTCCAGCCAAAAAAAATAGTCCCTGCAATTATCAATATTTTTTTTTGTAAAATATCCTTCATGAAACGGAAACTGCTGAACGCGGCTTTTCGGGCAAAAAACCTGTCCAGACGAACTGCAACATCCAGTTTTTCCCTATGTGAATTCCCACTCGAGGGATTTAGCTCTCGTTTATTCTTTTGTTAGAAATTATTTTCAGTTACTTGACCTTGTATTATCAGAACTTGCTGTGTCTGCGCTGTGAGGGGAGAAGGAATGTTTCCTTTACTATATTACTCCTTTGACTAAAGTATTGTTCCGGGAAATGGAATGGTTGAGAACGCGAAAGAAAGTTAGTTTGGAGCCTAAAACCACATGCACATTCCACAGTGATTCTTCCCCTCCCCGCCCCCACGATTAGATTTTGCGATATTAAATGATAAACTATCGACTGAAACACCATATAGTGAGGTTGAAAAAGTCGTTTTTAAGTCCCCAAGCTTCCGATATTAACGTAAGTAGGGATGAAGAGGAAATTTGCAACACCGAAAATATATAGTGCTTAAGTCGCATCCGGAAGCAATGCAGAGTAATACTGGGCGATGTCTATTTGATGCCGCGATACATCGTCAAAATAATATCGCGATGTTTCAGAACAGTATGGGACTCCAAATTCGGAATCCCGAAATCCGAAAGACCCAAAATCTGGAACTTTTTCAAAAATAAAATAGGTAGCTGAAAAAAACCCCAGCTTTTGTTTTTTAAAGAAAAATCGGGAAATATTTCGCACCGGTTTTTTTTTTTCAGAAATAGACATTTTAGAAAGAAGGAAAATAAAATGTAATGCACATGTTTAAGATCGGAAATGTGCAGTTTTCAAAAAAAGTTATTTCGCGATTTTCTTTTTGCGATTAGAGTTTTTATTAATTGTTGCTTTAATGCTGAGTTAATACCATCAAATTTCGCTTTTTAAAATTTCTTGTAGTTATATTATATTTATTTTTTTAAATGAACTAATTTTCGCGCGATACAAAACATTCGCGAAATTGAAATTCGGCGTTTCTCGCATTTTCCCAGTAGTCTCATCTTTCTGCAATTAAGTGACTAGAGAATATAAAATCATATCAGAATTTGACGAAATTCTTTCTAGGGGTGAAACTTCTCCGGGGCTACCCCGGAATTCCGGGTTTTTTAATCGAACGTAAATCGCAATTCCGGTGCTTGGTGGATGTGATGAGTTACATATGTAAAACTCAATTAACGCAAGAGCTCTTTTCGTGTGTTCATTGGAAATAAGCAAGGTCTCTTACTATAGGGAGAAGGAGGTTTCAAATTCTAGCAAACAAAGATGCACGCAACGAACTGAAATACGAACGTCGAGCAAGGCTACCCCGCTACCGCTAGCGGAGGAGCTCCCCCCCCCCCCCCCCCCCCCCCCCGTCGTCTTCTCCTAGGAGTGCTGATGAACCAAAAAAAAGTAAAAGCGCTATATACTGTACGCAACCAACGCAGATTCGCCTTCAAGAGAATAAACAATCACAAATTGTCTTCTTTTGCAACTAAAGCAACCACGGGGGGGGGGGGGGGGGGGAAACCTCTGTTCCGTGTTCCGGTGATTCATCTTTCGCAATCTTGGACTTTGTTCTCTTTGTTGAATGTCATATGAATAATTAATCCTTTGATTTTGACGCAAAGAAACCTTAACACCTTGCTTTATTTTTAAAAATTATTTTTGTAGCTCATCTATTTCAGATCAAACATTTTGTACTTGTAAAATAAAAATATCTTATTCGCCTATCTGGCGCTATTTTGAAAACGAGTTGTTTTTTAAAAAAAATTGCGCACGAATTAGAAATAGACATTTTTAAAAGAATGAGAATATAATCTTAAAAACGTATTTGGGATCGCAGTTGCTCATTTTTGAGCTATTATCCGCTTTTTCTATCGCAATTTTTGTTAAGAGTTAGTTTTTCCCTTTGCAAATTTTGTTAATTGTGTTGCTTCTGTTCCTTGTTTATAATTTCAATAGCAATCTAATTGGGGGGGGGGGGGGGGATATTCAGGAATTTCACCTAAGGGAAATTCAAAGAGAAGAGGAGGGGGGGAGCGGTTGTTTGGTAAAATAACGTTCAAAAGCGAAGGTTTAAAAAAAAATTATTAAATTTTTTTCTCCTATTTTCTAGACATTTCGCCCTAAAAATGTTTTGATAACCATTACACATTGGAAGCTTAAATTCTGTACAAAATGTGAAGCATTATTTTTTACCTAAAAATGCTTCAACTTTGTACACTTACAGTACTTACACCCATGAATGAATCCATTGAAAAATAATTTGCAGAAAATTTAATGAAAAGTCAGTTTTATGGTTATTAGATAGTAAAAGCAATGATGCAGTGTCTTTTCCACATGGACTGGAAGACATATTCAGACATGTGATTTTTCCGTATTTTTGACGGAATTCCGTATTTTCGATAATTTTGGAAATTAAGAAATTCGTTTCTGCGAAAATCGTTACTTTTAGGAGGCCTTCTCTTTTTTTTTCTATGAAAATTTTTGAAAGTAACCTGTCAACATACATACCGGCCAACGTTTACAAATTTCGAGTAAAATTTACGCATTTTGTCCTTTTTTTTTTGCGCTTTCAAGGGTCGGTCTCGATATTTTTATGCATTTCGAGGTCCCAATGCATCAACTTCGGAAACACTTCTTAGTTGTCAGTTACTGTCCGATTCTGCCTCTTGTACATCAGTTACTTTGATCTTTACATTATTTTTTTCTTTATTAAGCTTCAGCTTCTATGGTAAAGAGCTTGCACGGACGTTTTCTTCCACGCCTACTTGAAAATTCGGCCGGAAATTAGGAATTTTTCTTAAGTTATATTAAGTGTTAGTGATCACATCAGTTAATTATAATTATTTTTTATTGCAGCCTTAGTAATAATCTAATTTTAAAAAATTGCCTAAGGGGGGGGGGGGGGGTAAGTCAACGATTTTTGTTGTGCCTCGTTTAGATTATCAACCTTCATGCTCATAACACTTTTCAGGGTTTTTGAGTCTGAGTGAGTTTCACCCCTAAGTTTAATTAAAGAAATTAAAATAATATCAGGAAAAGTCTTGATTTTTCGATGTTTTGCCTCAAATGTAAGTCGACTCCAACATCGTTTTTTTGTGTTAAATCCCGCGACTTACAGGCAAGTATATACGATAATAAAAAATGCCATAAAAAAGAAAAAGGCTAATAAAAACTTCCAGAGCAAATTATATGGACTCTTATGCTACTTACAAAATTTTTTGAATGAGGACCCAAGGTTCGGAAATCCGGAAAGATCGCGGCCCCGAGCGTTCCGTATTTGTGGTTCTATACTGTATGTTAAATTCGCTGTATAGCTAAGCAAATATATAAAAGAAATTGTCAAAAATCAAATATAAAACACTAACAGTAATATTATGAAATAATATTTTACTTTATTTCATATGAATTTCGAAAAAAAAAATATGCTTCTCTCAAAATGACATACCTACAAGTATATAGACATTATTTTTATTGAAAACAACTTAAATATATTACCAAGTTTAAAACGAAAATAATTATTTCGGAAATTGAATTACGAGCGAACGACGCCCGCCCCCTTTCTTCCCGCGAATTTCCCTTAGGTGAAAATACCGATTAACCGCCCCCCCCCCCCGTCCCTCTTTCATTGACATTGTAATTATAAAGAAGGAATAATCAGCAAAATATAAAAAACGAACCTTTCACAGAAATCGCTTTAGCAAAAAAACTGACAATGAGTAAAAAAAAATTGCTTAATTTGCGATCCTATTATTCCCCAAATTTTATTTTCAGTATTTTAAAAATATTACTTTCAACTTTCATGTTGTGTTTAAACCAACGCAGTTTCAAAATGACACGAAACGTCGTCGTTGAGGTGCGTATAGCACCCCAACGACGTAATACAATATGCTATGAAAAAATTATATACAATCTAGTATTAAAAAAATACAGACGAATTGGAACAAGTGCCGTTACACGGATTTACCGAACACAAATTTATAATTTTACTATTAGTAAACTGTTTGTGAAAATGTACTATACAAGTGTTTCCTATTTTGTAGGAGGAAATAACTGGTTTTCGGTTGAACTTTTTCAGAAACTGAACAAAGTTTTTATTGTAAAAGAGAATGAATGAATTATTTTAAGATTAATTCAAAAACATACATCTAGTTTTTTCAAACTTATTAAATAAATTTTTCATGCATTAAGAAAGTCTTAAATACCATTTACAAACTTCAAAAAAAAAAAATAAATAAATACATAAATAAATAAATCACTTAAGGCATATTGCAGATTTTAGCCTATTTTAGTAAAATGATTAAAAAAAAATTCATTTTAGCGAGCTTTTACCGCTTGTCAATTAATGAAAAGCAAAGGAAACGAAATATTTTCCCAATCATAAAGAACCCCATCATTTATTCACTTCCCATTATTGCCGCTAGCAGACCCAAGTCAGAAGTTAGGAATGCACACGCCACGCTAAAGTTTCGAAATAATATTATATCGCCAAAAATCTTTTTAAGTTACATGGTTTTATTTAAATTCAAAACATCGTTGCATTATCCAAACAAAACGATTGTTGCCAAATGACAAATGATAATTCTGATAATTTCCTCAGAGCCAAAATTATTATTTTTCTTCCTATTAACGTTATAATAAATTATAAAATGGATGGATTATTGCATTGTCATCGAAGATAAGCTTATGTGCAAAGTTTGAAGATAATTTATGCAGTAATAGTGGTCGAAAACCGCGTAACAAAGTTCCGTGACAAGTCAAGTTAAATAAAACTATGTAACAAACAAAACATAGTTGCGTTATCCAAACAAAACTATTGTTGCCAAACGACAAATGATAATGCTGATAATTTCCTCAGAGCCAAAATTAATTTTTTTCCTAATTAACGTTATAATAAATTATAAAATGGATGGATTATTGTATTGTCATCGAAGATAAGCTTGTGTGCAAAATTTGGAGATAATTTATGCAGTAATAGTTGTCGAAAACCGCCTTACAAAATTCCGCCACAAGTCAAGTTAAATAAAACCATGTAAAAAGAGCCGAACACACGAAGGAGCGCCGACAACGATTTCCTCGGTAAAAGACGCGCCACGATGATTTCATTGGCAAACGCCGATAGAACATGTTTTCCTCCACGTCAGGAAGAGCAAAGAACAAGTGTTTACGAAGAATCGGGTATCATCGACAGTCGCGATATATCGGAAAACGTGATATCGTCAATCACAATACAGTATGGGACCTCAAATCCGGAACGCTCGGGACCGCGATCTTTTCGGATTTTGGGTCCTCATTCAAAAAATTTTGTAAGTAGCATCAGAGCCCATACAATTTGCGCTGGAACATTATATCAGCATTTTACTCATTTATAGAATTTTTATTATCGTATATACTCGCCTATAAGTCGCGAAATTTAGCACAAAAAACGAAGTTGGAGTAGGCTTACATTCGAGGCAAAGTATCGACACATCTAGATTTTCCCCGATGTTATTTTAACCTCTTTAATTAAACAATAAACGAAAATAATTCTGTCGGATTTTGATTTTTATATCTTCTAGCCACTAAATTGTAGTAAAAGATCAGACTATCGGGAAAATGCGAGAAACGTGGATTTTCAAGTTCGCGAATGTTCTGAATCGCGCGAAAATTAGAGCTCATTTTTAAAAATGAATATAAGAAAACTACAAGAAATTTTAAAAAGAGCAAAATTTAATGATATTAACTCAGAATTAAAGCAACAATTAAGAAAAACGAACCCTTTTCAGAAAATCGCGATTTTTTTTTTTTTTTTGAAAACAGCACATTTTCGATCTTAAACATATTCATTACATTTTATTTTCCTTCTCTTTAAAACGCCTATTTCCAAAAAAAAATAAAACTATGCAAAACATTTCCCAATTTTTTTTTCAAAGCAACAATTAATAGAAATTCTAATCGCAAAAAACGATCCCTTTTCAAAAAATCGCGAAATAATTTTTTTGAAAACGGCACATTTCCGATCTTAAACATGTTCATTACTTTTTATTTTCCTTCTCTTTAAAACACCCATTTCCAAAAAAAAAAAAAGGTGCAAAACATTTCGCGATTTTTTTCAGAGCAACAATTAATTGAAACTCCTAATCGCAAATACGAACGCTTTTCAGAAAATCGTGAAATAATATTTTTGAAAACAGCACATTTCCGATTTTAAGCATGTTCATTACCTTTTATTTTCATTCTCTTTAAACCGCTTATTTCCAAAAAAAAAAAAACTGTGCAAAACATTTCCTGTTTTTTTTTTTTTTTTTTTTCAAAAGAACAAAAGCTGCTTTTTTTCAGCTGCCGATTTTTTTCGAAAAAGTTACGTATTTTGGGTTTTCCGGATTTCAGGATTTCGAAATTGGGGTCCCATACTGTATATCGAAAACCGTGATATATCGCCAATCACGATATATCGAAAGATACAGCAATGTGAAATCGTACATCGCGATGAATGTGTAATACCGGTATTTTATGAAGTATCGATATATCGCTTAGTCCTGATGTAGTCTACAAAATCTGTATGAATTTGCTGCCTTCAAAGGCGATGCACTTTTAAATTGTACTACTACTGCACAAATAAGTGTTGAACACCAGATTACATGACCAGGGTTCACACTGGGGAAAAATACAAGGTGGGATTTTCCTCCTTGACCAAAATTTTAAGTGGGGTTTTTAAAGTTTAAGCCTAAAGAAAAAATTTTTTGAGTGGGATTTCAAAAAATATTGCGGGAATCGCGCGGCCTAGCGTGAACCCTGATGACTATCCTTAAAAAAAATAATTTTTTGATATACTTAAGAATAAAATATTTTCATTTGTTTGGATAAGTGCTACTTTTGTTCAAGGAGTATCCATGTTTCCTATAGGCAAGCAAAATGATATTTACTTTCACTTTCTTGAAAAATATACCCCTGTCTGAGACGGAAACCTGTCTAATACAGAATATTTTGTCGGTCCCTTAGCATTCTGTTTCAAACAGGTTTCACTGTATAAGGTTTTTATTAAGCTTATAGCGTTTTGTCATGATGCTGTGATATTTCGGCATTTTTTTCCTCAGTGAGTCATATGTCTGCTGTACTAATTAATACTTAGTTTGAGCATAACGGAAAAAATGTAAATAGGCACAAATTATCAAATCAATGCAACAATTTGTGCTTTATTTGCATTGGTTTTTTCCCCCTGTGCTCATATTTTAGCACAAAGCATTTTTGATCATTTTTCTAGCAATACTTAATTTGTAGGACTTCATTAATGTGTATAATTATTAGGATTTCATTTGTGCTATGTAAACTAAGATTTTTTTATGTACTAGTATTAAGGTATAAAGTGATATGGAATGTTCTGAAAAAGCTATTTTTAAAGTGTTACGCCGGAAATCAGTACTAAGTGCAGTTGTAAAAGCATTTTTCATCCTTACTTTGGAACAAATCTCACAAAACATTTCTTCATAATTCATATTTAAGCTAATTAAATTCGCCCAACTATTTTTTCCCTTATTAAAGGGATTTTTTTTTTCAGCGACTGATTGGTCTTGGATGCTGATTAAATGAAAAGAGTATTCTGAAAATTTTCTATTTCTGAATATAAAGTAGAGTGCTTTATTTGATACTTGCTTGAATAAATTATCATTTTCTTCATTTGAGTTTCATCTTTTTTTTCTTCGAATAAGCTGTAGCGTCCCTGTACTTAGCATTCCATTCTCAAAACTTTGATCCAAAAGTTATTTTTTCCTCCGTTCTACACTTTTCACAAGTTTGGCATAATGATTTTGTAATATGTGCTGGTATATTCTTTAATTTTCTCTTGATTGTTTTTTGTTTTTAACTGCTTCATTTTCAGAGTGGCCACCCAACTGGGAAACCTAGAAAAGCAGGAATTGTCACCAGAGGAAATTCAGGTCTGTTTTTGGACCCTTCACAAAACTCTGATCCATCAAAATGGACCCTGCACAAAATTCCAGTCAATCAAAATATACCCTTCACAAAATTCTGAGCTATCAAATCATACTTTTTACAAAAGTATTTATTGAATAGGCAGCAAAAAATTCAAAAAAATTTATGACTATGTTTAAATTTTGAATTTCCACTAAAATGTTTTTAAAATTCAAAAACGGACCCTATTAAAAATGCTGGATCGACCCTTGGGACATGTCAGCATGCAAGAAAAAATAAGTATATTTAATTATTGTATAATTTAGTTATTCAGAAAACAAGTTGTTTTCTTTAGACATGCGAGTTCTGTCACCCGTTTGAAACTTTCAAATTTATGTTTACCTAATATTTAAAAATAATAGAATCTGAAACATGCAGGTATCCATGTGTACCTTTGTATGTATGATGAAATAATGACTATGATAATAATATTGTGAAATCCCATTGTACTGTGAATAGTTAATTTTATATCATTTACAAGTAAACTTTTTATGGGTATTTTATTAGTGTTTAATGTTTAGGAATATTTAATAACTCTTGCTTTGTGTATTTTTCCATAGTACACTGGTGTGCAAAACTTGAGCAACAGGTGTTTTTTTTTTGCCATAACTCCTCGAAAAATCATCTGATAAACATGAAATTTAGAAATGACAGAGAGCAATTTTGTACTTAAAAGATGATGAAAGCATAACTGCATAAAAATGAATACATTTTATTCAATGTGAAATCAAACAAACTTTATTGAACTCATAATATCTTTACACACGATTGTCTATCCTAGAGGAAGAATAGCATGCAGATGTTCCTTAGTATGGGATATGCCCTCCTCGTGCTGCAATGATTGCTTTGCATCGTCTCCCCATACTCAGCACCAGATTGTCCACCAGTTCTTGGGGTAAGAGTGCCCATGCATCAATCAATATCCATTTCAGTTCTTGGGTGTTCCCAGGAGGATGTAATTGTGCCGCAATGCATCTCCGTAAAGCATCCCACACATGTTCAATAGGATTTAAATCAGGGGAGTACTCTGGTCAATCCATTCGAGTGATATTTTCACTTTCCAGTAGCTGCTGAACAGATTGTGTCCGATGTGGGCGTGCATTGTCATCCATAGAAATGAAGTCTGGTCCAATGGCACCCCTGAACAGACGCACATGGGGAAGGAGTACCTCCTAACAATAGCGATCTCCTGTTACAGAACCTCTGCCGAAAATGTGGAGCTCAGTCTGTCCGTTCAACACAATGCCTCCCCAGACGAGAACTCCAGGACCAATGTAACAGTCTCTTTCCACGATGTTATTGAGATGAAACCGCGTCCCGACCTCTCTCCAAATCAACTGGCATCCAGAATCGCTCGTGCCACTGAAACTACTCTCATCCGTAAAGGGGACATGACTCCACTGATGAGAGGTCCAGTTTTTGTGCTCCTTGTACCACTCTAAACGGCGGCACCGATGGCCTGCTGTCAAAGGGATGCAGTGTTCAGAACGACGAGCTAATAGGCCCCCTTTGTGAAGACGTCTAGCCACAGTAAACCGTGCCACTTGCGACCCCCTTGCTGTACACAGCTGCTGAACAATGGCACTTGCTGACTGTTTCCGAGTTCTTTACGCCTGCACGACAATATATCGGTCATGCACTGCAGTTATTTTCGTGCGGCGGCCACCGCCAACCTTTCTGACAGCTGTACCTGTGGTTCGGAAGACTTTCCAAGCGCGAGAAACGATGCTTTTGTTGATTCCGAACTCTTTAGCTACAGATCACATTGAGACCCTCCTCCAACTTTCTGATCATTCTTCCCCGGGTGAAGTCGTCCAGATGATTTCTTCCAGCCATAGTTCACGAAAAAACTCACTTGCACCTACAACGAATGTCTTTAATTGTATTTCCATCCATCCTTTTATTGTACTCTTAAGGTGCGCAAGCCAACAGCACGGGTTTTGCATACGCTCACTTTGCCTCTGACGCTTTGTTCCTGATATTTGCATCCGCTTGACATTTCTACTGAATTACATGTTCATTGTACTAATCGCAAGAACTCTTTTTCTGAAATTTCATAGCTATTTGTTTAAAATTTACATTGTTGCTTAAGTTTTGCACACCAGTGTATTAACATTTTATCCTAAGCATTAGATAATTTTTTATCATTAACGAGATATTAATACAAAGTATCTCATTCTTCTGAATAATTATTTATTTTACATGGTTTGCATTATTCAAATAGTTACAAAACTTAAAGATTTAATGCTGTATTTAAATTATTTTTATAAAACAAATGTTGTAATTACAAATTGTAAACCAAATTTTCTAATTTTTTGGAATACCAACTCATTATTGTATTTAAATTGACCAATATACATGTTTGCACCTAAAACATTCTTTCATATTTCAGTACTGAAGAGGTTATACATTAAGAATATAATTTAACATTAATTTTGTATTTACACTTAATTAAATTTTTCATGAATGCCAACATCAATTTCATATTTTACTAGTATTTAAGTTAATCTTCTATGTCAGGCTTGTCAAGTTTTTGCCATTGATGGGGAAGAAAACTAGTAAAAACTGTCCTGTAAAAGTAGCATTCACTGTGTACATTTGTTTGTTTATTGTTTTTTTAAAAACTTTTAGTTAAACTAAAGCATTGGATAAGTGAAATTTTAGTTTCAAATCAATGTTATTCATACTTAATTTAGGGACTAAGATAAATGAGTATAATATCGGCATTATAGTATTAAGTATGCATTTGAAGAAAATACTCAATTTCATAACAAATTTAAAAATGAATCTTTATACAAATCAATTAATAGAAAAATGAATGAACTAGTGGTTTTGTTTTTATCCAGTTAATTTTCCAGTTTCTACTGAATATTATTAAAGTGAGGGGTTTTTTTGGGGGGGGGCAGATCATAGTTGTTATGATGTAGACCAGGGATGCACAAACTATGGTCCGCCGAGCCTTTTGAATCTGCCCGCTAATATAGTTGATAAAAAAGAATAATAAAATTTTAAAAATACGAAAGAAAAAATAATTGTAAAAAAAAAAAAAAAAAAGCTTACGAAAAATCGTAGTAAAAAAATACGATCGCAGCGCCGCTATTGAATTTTGGTCGCAGTTTTCGGAACTAATCGCCATATTTAATTTAATTTTATTGGAAATACATCAGAAATTAATCAAATCATGATAAAAGTGGTGGAATATAGCATTGTCATCTGGTTCTGAGCTATATGTAAAGTTTCAGAACAATAGCTTATCGGGAAATGGTCGAAAATTCGATTGCTGGATTTTTTTGAACAGCCATTATGTGCGTTATTTCGTCTATAAAAGAATTTTGTCTCATTCCTACTATGATTTCTTTAGTTAATTCAAAGCAACGATCGTTAGACATAGCAGGCAAAATGTCATTATTTTCGTCTTCATCGCTATCTTGCTCTTTATCATCGTTCGGGTGTAGCACCATTTGGATGCTTTCCGAAACGGACATCTTGTTTATCAAATCATTAATTTCTTGAAATCTGATCATCAATCATTTTTACAGTAATAAATGATTTCTAAAAGGAGGAAAACATAAAGGAAAGAAGCATGTTTACATGCAGAAACGCGCAAATTTCATACTTTGTATAAAACGATTTCGCTTTTGCAAACTCGATTTTAATAAAGAATTCATTTTCACAGTTGCAATTTTTGTTGCCTTAATATCAATTTTAAATTCTTATTACCTTATTTAAGCTCTTAAATAAATAAAAAATATATAAAACAAAAATAAACGAGATTTAATTTTCACACAATCAGCTATTGCGTAAAAGTCGCGAATCTGCCGTATTAGAAATTTTCCGAACTTTCGTATACAGTGATCCCTCGTTTTTCGCTGTTAATGGGGACCAGAAAATGCCGCGAAAACGGAAAAACCGCGAAGTAGGATTTGCCACGGAGAATTTTCATGTATGCGTGTACGCGAATGTTTTAAATAAGTAAACAGTATTTATACTTCACATATTTAAGGCAAAAATTACAACAGTATAAGTAATTATTTAAACGTGTCTGTTCTAATTAATAAGGTTAATTACAAAACGTTATAGAGTAGTAATAAACATTAATCAACATTGATTTCTGAGAGAGGCGAAGTCTTGTGTTGGCCGGAGCTGTTGAGAGCCTGTGCTATGTACTCTGAGTCAATTCATCTCTTTGTTTGACATGCAGAGATCCTTCTCTCTCGCACATCAACATGAAACAACGCTTCTTTCTGCAATATGGCTGCCGACATGGTTGTATTTTTTCATTTTTATTTTTTGATGAATATTTTGGAAAAACTCGCGAAACATGAAGCACGAAGTGGCAAGGGAGCACTGCAGTCCGACTTTTGTTGCAATTCGTCTTCGAATACTGACGAGACAATTAAATAGTTGTATATATAAGAATGTAATTACTTATTTCTTTCATGTTTAATTATTGAAATAAAATAGAGAAAATGTCGGATTTTTCTCAAGTATCGTTGGAGATTTTTTTTTTTCCTAATTTTCATCTGCAACTAAGTTGACGTTCCCCTCCCCTAAAAAAACATTGTTTTTGGACTAAATTGTTCGATTTATAAACACTGAATATGCTACTTGTAATGGAAAAATGCGTATTTTTAAAGGCATTTTAAAAAATTCGTATTTTTACTAAATGGGCAAAAAAACACGAACTTTTCAAAAATGGTGGGGAATTCACGAAAAAATTCCCGGTTTTCTGGTGCCCGGATAAGAGGTTCAGTACTGTATTACTATGGCCAATTTAACTAATCAGATTTTGTAAATGTTTAGTTAAAAAAACAATTTCTACTAGCCAAATTGACTAGTAGTAATGAATGAATAAAAATTTATTAATTAAACATTAATTTTCAGAATTAATAATATCAATTTGAATAATTATTTTACTTTATAAAGTGTAATTTATCATCAAAATTTTAAAATTTTATTGTTGATATATATTTAGGAAAATTTTATTGTTGGTTTGTATTTAGGAAATGAATAAATAAATAAGGATTTTTTACATTAATTCACAAAGATCTTCTAATCTTCAGAAAAACTAGTGATTAAAGGATTTATATTTAATTATATGCCATGGAACAAAATAATGATATGTTGATTTTTGATAAACTAATCAGTTTATCTTTTTTTAATTGTCCATGTAGCCATGCATGAATTTAATATTACTATGCCAATTCAACTCCTAAGATTTTGTAAATGGTTAGTTAAAAAAACAATTCTACTAGCTAAATTGACTAGTAGTAATAATGAATGAATAAAAATTTATTAATTAAACATTAATTTTCAGAATTAATAATAGCAATATGAATAATTATTTTACTTTATAAAGTGTAATTTATCATCAAAATTTAAAAATTTTATTGTTGATATATATTTAGGAAAAGTTTATTGTTGATATGTATTTAGGAAATTAATGAATAAATAACGATTTTTTAAATTAATTCACAAAGATCAATTTCTAATCTGCAGGAAAACTAGTGATTAAAGGATTTAAATTTAATTATATGCCATGGAACAAAATAATGATATTTTGATTTTTGAGAAAGGAATCAGTTTAACTTTTTTTCATTGTCCATGTAGTAATGCATAAATTTAATATTACTATGCCAATTTAACTAATAAGATTTTGTAAATGGTTAGTAAAAAAAACAATTCTACTAGCCAAATTGACTAGTAGTAATTCTGAATCGCAAGGGTTTAATGTGATGTACAGACTCACAGCATTTGGATTTTGCTATTTAATATATGTGTGTTTATTTCTTCTGTATTTATATCCGCACTTTTAATTAATTTCTCATTTTAACTCTTAATATATATTTTAAATTTCACATTATAAAATGTCAAAGAAAAATTATCTAAATTATAAAGAAAGTTATAATTTAGAGAATAATGCTGTGTTTTTCTAAGTTTAAATTTAAATTACCTTTTTATTTTCCATTTGTTTCATTTTCATAATTTGCACACATTTTAGTAAAAAATTTTAGTATTCCTCTTTTTTGCCATTTGATCAATCACTTCATTGATATATAGAAATGTTGTGCAATTAATTGTTTAGAAATCTTACACCTCGTTTTGTTTGAATTCATTTACATTAATTTTTAAAAACTTTTATTTAATAATCTGTTGCCGAGTACAGTAATTATGATTACATGTGATTTGTACATATTACCTCAAAATAAAAACTGAAATGCATCCTGTATTTTTATGAATAAAACATTACGTTACTTTGGCCCCCAACCTGATACTTTCTAATTTTTTGACCCTTCACCCAAAAAATTTGTGCATCCCTGATGTAGACCTTTGACAGTGCCATTGGTGATTTCAGGATGTGATAGTGAGGACACAGAAAAATAAAATTACTGAAAGTGATAAAACTAACTACTATTTGTTCTTTTTTTTTCTAAAAGAAAAAGGGAGAAAATAAATTTAGTTGCCCTAATAAGATATAACAAGCTTTTTCACTGTACAATTTTGAGATTATTTCAGCTACATTTTTTTCCTTCTTAATTTGTAACTTAGACTTTCAATAAATAGTCGTTTTAATTATGATATATATTTATTTGCAAAATAAATATTCAATAATGCTCAAATTAATTTCATTATTTAGGCTCTTATTATAGACTGCTTACTATAAATATACTGCACATTATTAAAGAGCATTAATTATTTTTGCTGTTTTTTTCCTGTTTGTCACCATCCTGGTAAAAATACCAACCCTGTTCTATATTATGCAATATTACAAGAAAAAGAAAGAAAATAACAAACCATAAAATGCTTTATGTATTAAAACATATTCAGGGTTAAATTTAAGTGAACCTGTCACATTGTCTGCTGACCAGTATATCTTCATACATGTATTAAACAATACTTTTTGTTTTCTGAATTCGATTCTAATACAAACTAGGAGTGTTATCCCACATATTTCATTCGAAGACTTCAAGCTCAATATAGCTCTTTTGCAAATTATGCATATTCCTTTACTCTTTTTCATCTTGTATCACTTCCATATCCTATAAACAAATATTTTAAAGATGTGTTTTATGAAGGTGAACATGTAATTAACTTCGCAAAGAAATATAAGTTGTTTAATTTTCTTACAGGGAAGAATAGCGTGTGCAAATGTTGTGAGTGACTTATATGCTATGGGCGTTACTGAATGTGATAACATGCTAATGCTTTTATGTGTCAGCAATAAAATGACAGACAAAGAACGGGACATTGTTATTCCCATCTTGATGAGAGGTTTCAAGGTATGTATTCTTTAATTTGTACTATTAATCATTTTATATTTATGGAAAGAATTTTAACCCTTACCTGCTGTCAGAAGTCTTGGACCTCGAGAAAATTTTGACCAGTTGTTACCACCGCTTAAAGTGAATAATGAGCCCTGCCCTTATCAGTACTTTCCTAGAATTACTTACAAAAGCCACATTCCACGGTTGGTTTAACCACCACAATTATTTTGTGTTTTGCAAATATATTTGCATTTCACACATGGTCTCTTAGACCCTTTGCAGCATTTACATTATCTTTCTTTTTGAATAAAACCATCTAAGTTGAGCAATGACTTTCAGAACAAAGCTTAAAATGGTAACAGTTTACTAAAACGACCTACACATGAATTCTGGAGTCTACAAGTATGACAAAAGTTCCAAAAATGTTGCAAATTGGGAAATTGGTCACAAAAGTAAAGAAATAAAGAAAAAGTTGCAAAAATTTTGCGTCCAAGCCCCCTCCCCCTCCCAAGAAGACATTGGATATCCAGTATCAAACAGGTTTTTAAATATCTAGAATTCGATCTGGCCACTGCAGGAAATACCCAGTTATCTGCCTCGTCAAATTTGATTTTTAAAATATAATGTGCTATTGTTCAACAAAATGATTTTCACCTGAAAAATCAAAATTCAACTAACAGAAAATTTAAAAATTTAATTTTTAAAAAATTATTTAACAATTTTAAGTTTCCTTTTTCATTTCTTGACTTTTTTTTACTAAATTTTTTTAAAGTACTTATTATAGTATGGTTTACAGCTTTAGGGATGGGTTTTGCTATTAATTAATTAGTTTTTGAGAAAAAAGTTTTTAAAGTTACATCAATGGTAGAACACAGAAAAAAGTGACTTTTGTTACATTTTCATTTTTAAAATTTTTTTTTGAAAATATATAGCAAATTCCATCCCTAATTTTATCAAGCACATCATATCGAACACACACAAAAACTTTCAAGTTGCTGCATGAATATATGTAGAAGTTTTAGCATTTTAAGTACTACAATATGGTGAAAAACACAAACCGAGAAAACGCAGTTTAAAGAATACAAAATCCTACTAAAATATCAGAAATATTTAAGTTCTCTTACTTCTTAACTACATTTATATTGGTTGTATCGCTTCAAAACTTCGCTCAGGTATACTAGGAGAGTCAAACCACATTTTAAGCAAAAAATTGAAAAATCGTTATTTTCAGCCATTTTCTACATTTGAAAGGTGCCAAGTCCCCTTAAATAGTTTAAAAATATAAGACTTACAACCTTATTACATATTTGATATGTGCTGCATTATTGTAGAAAGGGTTAACTTTTTGTTCATATTGCAGTTTTAACTTTCTCTTTCTGGAGCTGGGGTTCTCAAACTGTGGGTTGTGTCCTCACAACTTACAAGGCACTTCTCATAGGGATGCCATATAATTAATAATTTTAAATTTCAGGCATGAGATTCTTCCGCCTTTCCTTAAATTTGAAATTTCCAATTTTTATCTGTAAAAAAATTCAGACTTACTTTTTTTAACAACTAAAAAAAAAAATGCGCCAAACAGGACATATCTCGCCAAAAAAGGTCAAGATTCGCAGTCGCCACTCGCCACGTGGCGACCTTGTTTGAAAAAGTGGCGATTCAAAAAATTAGAAGCGATCGCCACCTTTCCTTTTTTTTATTTTATAAAGTAAATCCCTCCTTCTCAAATACCATCTATATAATTTACAAGTCTTGCTTCTTTCATGCATACAAGCACAATAAAAACGCATCAATTCGGCATTCCAGTGACCGAATTTCAGCCGATAGTCTTCATTTCCCCTTTCACAAGAGAAAAAAAAAGGCGAATTTTTTTTTTCGATTACGCTATTGCTTTTTCTTTTTTTTTTTTTTGAATTCCTTCTCTCTGCCATATAAATCTTTTAAATATAGTAGGAAACAATCTTAATCTTGATTTTTTTTTTTTCCCCATAACTTTCATTTCACACTTACATTTCAGATTTTCGCTTAAACTTATAAAATCGGACTTAAGTGTCGTGCCATTTTGAAAATGGTGTGAAAGCTTTGAAAAAAGTTTTGAAAAGAATGAAAATAAAATGTACTGAACAAAACTAGAACTGAAAATATTCATTTTTTTTTATACTTGTGTTTGAAAATGGTTCGTATTTGTGATTGCGGTTTTTGTAAAAGGTTCGTTTCTATGAGGGAGATTTTTGTTATCAGTTGCTTCTATCATGAAACAATTAAAATTTTGCATTTACATCTTTTGTGCTATATAACATTAAACATGAAAAACTATATTGCAAAAATTCATACCCTTAATTTACCAGTATTCATTCCCTTAATTTACCATCACCAAGGAAGCAAGTTTTTTCTTTTTCTCATTTAAAAGTCATATACATTTTTTTTGAAGACTTGATAGTTTTAACAAAATATGTTTTCTTCACTGAAAATAAGACGCATAAGGAATTGTAGTGCACTGATGCACCATTCATCCCCCCCCCCCCCCCCCCCCCCGCTTTGCACCTTTGCTTTATGACACATAGGTGGCCACCAAGTTAATCAAGTTTAGTGGCCGCTGGCCACTTCCAAAAGTTGAGTCTTGACCTTTACTCGGCAACAGTGGACTTGCTTTGGACGACTGGTAATGGTTCAGATTAGCGGTCTCCACTTGCCAGCTGGCTACCAAAACGTTTTAAAATGCAACCAAAATTTTCATTGCCGATCGCCACGTCGGAGACCACAATGCGCCAGATCGATATATTTGTACCAATTGTTATGTTTATTCTAAAAAAAAATAGCTTAATACACTTTTAACATGCGTACTAAGGAGAGAATAATAAGAAATATCTGAAACCGGAGACAGATGCAAAAAGATTGCAGCACAATTGCGCAAAACTCTAATATCGCACGCGACACATGGCTATCGAAGAATCATAAAACTAAGCTAAAAATACAATGTTTTCATTATGTAAAAGGTAAATGCAAATTGTTTTTTTCATTTAGATTAAAAGAAATGCTTTTAGCATTGAAAATTTAAGAAATATCAAAATCCGCCAAATGGTGCCTTTAATAATTTTTCCCGATTCTCATGACTGTAATTGATTCCAAAACAATTATCACACTCGGATGAAAAATATTTTTTGTAAGTTATACGTGATTTTAAGTCACGGTAGATTAATGCGGTAATTTTATTTTTAAATTTATTTTTAAAATTTGATACTTATTGTTTTATTTTTGACCTGTATTATTTATTTTTGGAAAGCGCTAAGTTTTAAATGAATTAACATTTAATTGCATAATTAAACAGTATTTGCTAAAGTCAATACAGGAGTAAATATATATTGCTTAAAATAATTTCCAAAGAGAAAAAAAAATGAATTCCACAAACTTGAACCAGATTTAACATTTTTCGTATGACTGGTGGGAAAATACGTAATAGGCGGGTAAAATAATCCGAATGCAAATACACTCGAACAGTAAAAAACATTTATATCATATTTACTACATAATTAACATTAATTTTATATAGTATGACAGAAAAGAATAGTACTTAAAATTTAGTTACATTTTAAAAAAATTGGTAAATTTTTGTTCGGCACATATTTTTTGTGTCAATCTCAAAAAAAGCCTTCTCAATTGCCGAGAGGCTTTGCAAATGTTGCTCCTGTGATTTACATAGTTCCCAAATGGTCCTCTTTTCCCTCTACAGTCCGTTTTTTAGTTTCAAGTCCGCTTTGGGCTGGGTTTTTAACGTTTTGGTCCATTTAGACGTCTTTTGAATGGTTTAAAAATCAGTTTTACAAAGACTTTTGATTACATTAAACGACGATGTGCGCAAGTCCCGATTTTTTACGCATTTCTTAATTAGAGTACATCCACCTCTATAGAACTCCTTTGTGTTTGTTTACTGTGTGATTCTACTGCTAAGAGATTAATAATTTTGTTTTTACCATTATTTTCAACCCTTATGTTTCTTTTTCTGTAGCAGAAGACTTGCTTGCTTGTCATTTTGCCACGTCTACTGGAAATTTTAATCCAGTTGAATCGAGTTGATTCAAAATAATACAATTTGTAAAAATCAACATTCATTTTTAGCAGTGTTTATTTTAAGTTTATGAACTTTTTAGAAAAAGTGCATCTAAAATGTTGATAAGAGTATTTAGGATGGAATGCACAAATTGGGTAATTTTGTGTCTTGGCAAAGTTAAGCAAAAATATTGCTAATTACTGAATTCAGAAATTTTTTCACTAGCCTTTTTTCAAATTTCGGCGATCATGTCAGTTGTTATAATTATTAAAGTAATAGCCTTATTAATTATATAATTTTTATATTCCATATTTTTCAGATTATAATCTGCTTAAAAAGTTGAAATTTTTCAGGTGCATATTATGTGCTGCCGTGGATTAATAATTTTTTTTTTTGATCTAAAGTTTTTTAAAACATTAATTTTTTAAGTATATTCTTCGAGTTCGTAAATATCGCTGCTAAATTATATGTCTTTAAGTGCTTGTTTTAGTGACAAATAAATAAAATTTTACTTTTAATTACACTCCTGAATGGATCAGTAATTTTTTTCAAAATAGCGAAAGGCAAAATATGCTTTGTCTCTCATGCAAACGAGTAAAAATTTAGTAAACTTTAACAATTAAAATTATTTTAGATGTCTTCAAAATACTTCTATCAGAGTGCAACATTTTGCTTTAGAATTAAATTATCCAGTCCTTGAGAAGAGAAAAAAACAATGAACGCCTCCATTTTTGCTTAACCCATTAAACGCCGCTACATGTTCCAACATTTTTTTTAAATAAGTAATTGTTTTTTTGTAATGTACAGAGGGTATTTATACCTATTTCATTTGAATTTGTAAAAAAAATATAAATAACGAAAAGTTATAGCATGTTCCCAAAATGGGAACATTGGAGCCTAATGGGGGCATAAGATTCCAAATGAATTTTGTATTAGACATTTGAATTTCTGAAGTTTATTGCGTAATAGCAGCTGCTTTTACAATTTTAATTAATAAAATCTAACTTACCAGTTCATAATGTTACCTTTTGTGCACCTTTTTTGCTTTTTAATTGTTACATCCTTTTTCTATAAACTATTATTTTGAATGAAAGAGAGCTATACAGTTCTAGCGAAGCAATACGCTACATTTTATCCCAACTAGGTGAGTGTTCTTTAGACGAACTTTGCACCTTGCTCATCTTCTTGCATTTTACAGGAAATGATTAACCCTGTCAAAGCATACATCTTTGGATAATACAGATCCAGAAGGACCGAGACGAAAATGATCCTTATGTTTTGGCTCATCATCTCTTTTCATCAATGTAGTTGTAACTTCTCTCAGAAATTCCAACTTAGAGACCTTTCCCTCACATTCTCTATGCAATCTCCAGGCAGCTACAATTACCATGTTTCATGTATTAGTAAAAAAAATGGCCACCACCATTTCTTGCCCATGATTTTCGAAAAATCGATCAAGCAGATCGACCCCTCCCATATATTTGTTGTAGGCAGTAACAACATGAGGCTGCGCTATATCAATTTTTTTCGTTTCTGTTGTACAACACTTTTTTGTTGCACCTATCTGTTCAACAGGTTCAATATTGGAAGCTAAACAAATAACCTGGTTGTCTTTCCATTTCACAATGCTGATCGACTTTGTAGTAATCGAATCAAATGCCGGTCTTTTTTTCTTGATGTCCTTATAATTTCTTACAGGACAATTTTGTAGCCTATTTTCACACATTGCTTCTGTGATGATACACATAACTAACCTTGAGATAGTTAGTCACCGGAAGTTGCACATGTTCTATTTTGCAGGTGTAGCGCGGAATGTATGCTGAAATCTGGCTCGCTTCGAAAACTAACGCAGGCGCCAATGTTCCCAAAATGAGACAAAGCTATTCTTTCGTCAGTTGCGAACCTTTTTTCTTAAATTTTCACTTTGGATCAGTGATATTTTAGGAAATAGACAGTTATAATCTAAATTAAGGTGCAAAATTAATTTTCATTATTATATTAGTAGGAAAAATATGCATGTGTATTGAATGTGTTCAGAAAGCCAAATTTCGAGTTTTTAACATTTTTATAAAAAATATTAATTACCAAGCGAGCTTTTTAAATAAATTACAGAAGCTGTCTCAAGCATAGAGGTTTGAAGAAAAATTAACAGTATAACGATATTTGGAATAAGTTTTTTGAAAAAAAATAAGAAGTTAATGTTCCCAAAATGGGAACATTGGCGCTTAATGGGTTAAACTTAATATTTTTAAAACTTTTAAAAGCTGAAACCTTTTTATATTTTTATTTTAAGTGTTTCAAACCATTTATATTTGCCTTTTACATGCCCAAAACTTTGTATTTTTAGCTCATGTTTATGTTTTACCTTTGATGTCATGAGTCATGTTAGTGTTTTGCTGCTCTTGTTCAGCAATCTTTCAGCATCTGCTTTCAGTTTAAGTTATTTCTTTTTATCAATAATTTACAATATAAAGTATATTGAACGGATGTTTAATGATATTTTTGATATAAATATGATTTTTTATCACCCATCAAGTGTATCAATTTCTGAATGTGAGAGGCATGCCCCCTTCCAAAAAGGGGGGGTAAAAATTGTGTTATTTTTTAATGAAATAAGTCAGTTTTATTTTTGAAACCAATCTAAATTCAAAAAATTTTTACTGCTTCCCATACTAAGAAAAAGTGGCTTAATAAAGCGCTAAGCATTGATTAGAATCATTCATAATCTTCTATTCTTTGTTTGCAACCCCTTTTCACACTTCATTAGTCAATTTCACCGATTCATTACACCAAATTTCAGAAAAATACTATTATACATTATTATTTTTAAGTATTGGCAGATATAAAATAGTTACTTCATTTTTTATGTAACTTTTTGGGGGTGGAGTTTTAATTTCTATATTATAGCAAATTTTGAATTGAAATTAAAGTTGAAAGTGGTTGAGAAAGAGGAGGATAGTACTTGTTATTGGTTACCACTTTTTTTCACATTCCTAGAGCCCTGTTTTTCAGGCATTTTTTTAGCAAGTCGATTTATGGCTGACAATTATGTGCATATAAATGAGTTTTGAGAACTTTCACATAAATTGGATTGATTTAATTTTTCTTCAGTGGATTAAATGTTAGGCCGTGGTAGCCTAGTGGTTAAGACATCCGACTTCCACCTGGAAGGTCGTGTGTAAGTAATTCATATATAGTTTTAATTACATATGGTCTTTCTTAAGCATTCTTTTCTAACTATAAATGGTCCTCTAAAGTCCTCTTTTAACAGTAATTGGTCCTCTTTTACCCTCTTCTTTGGCTAGAATATGTTGGGAGCCCTAGATTTATGTCACTCAACTTTAGTCCCATGAAACTTTTGAGCTTTTTCTATTATGGATGCTTTTTCAGCTTATAAGCATGACTTAAGCATTTAGAAGCCATAATTCCAGTTTGTTGAAAAAGGTAAATTAATGTGAACATGTACTAAATGCAGGGCTGCCACTCTTCCGTCCTGCAGATGGAAATCCGTCTTTTTACGATGATCCAAACGGAACTTTTCTTCTCGCAAATTATTGGTTTAAAAAAATTTAAGGTAAAAAAACTAAGCAAATAATTTCTTTTGTAAAAACATTTGCATCGTGAATCACCTTAATACAATGAATCAGAGGTTATTGTATTCTGTTTATACACCAGAACTCCTGTATTTTTTGCCTTGTAATACAGTCTTATCGGGGAACCAGAAAACCTGGAATTTTTACGTGAATTTCCCGCCATTTTTGAAAAGTTCGCGTTTTTTGCCCATTTAGTAAAAATACGAATTTTTTAAAAATACCTTTAAAAATACGCATTTTGCCATTACAAGTAACATATTCAGTGTTTATAAGTGAAATAACTTAGTCTAAAAACGATGGTTTTTTTTTGGGGAGGGGGGCATCAACTTAGAAAAAAAAAATTCTCCAACGGAAATTGAGAAAACCAGACATTTTCTCTATTTCATTTCAATAATTAAACACGAAAGAAATATGTATTTGGATTCTTATACATTTCTTTAATTGTATGGTGAATATTTGAAGACGAATTAGCGACAAAAGTCAGACTATATGAAAGTTCAGAAAATTTCTAATACCGCAGATTCGCGAATTTTCCGTAATAGCTCATCGTGTGAAAATTAGAGCTCGTTTATTTTTTTTATATATTTCTTCATTTATTTAAGAGCTGCAATAAGGAAATAAGAATTTAAAATTGATATTAACGCAACACAAATTGCGACTGTGAAAATGAATTCTTTATCAAAATAGAGTTCGCAAAACCGAAGTCGTTATAAACGAGTATGAAATTTGCATGTTTCTGCATGTAAACATGTTTCTTACATTTCGTTTTCCTCCTTTTTGAAATCATGTATTGCTGGAAAAAATGATTGATGATCAAATTTTAAAAGATTGATAATTTAATAAACGAGATGTCCGATTTGGAAATTATCCAAATGGTGCTACACCCGAACGATAACAAAGAGCAAGATAGCGCTGAAGACGAAAATAATGACATTTTTGCCTGCTATGTCTAATAACGAACGTACCTTTGAATTAACTAAAGAACTTATAGTAGGAATGGAACAAAAATCTTTTATAGACGAAACGCATATAATGGCTGTTCGAAAAATCTAGGAATTGTTTTCACAGCAAAAACCTAACTTTTGCCAACTGAAACTTTATGAAATGTTTAAAAAATATCAAAAATAAATATTTATATACAGTCGGCAGCTGAAAAAAAAAACAGCTTTCGTTTTTTGAAGAAAAATTGTAAATATTTTGCACCATTTTTTTTTTTTTTTTTGGAAGTAGGCATTTTAAGAAGAAAGAAAATAAAATGTAATGAACATGTTTAAGATCGGAAATGTGCAGTTTTCAAAAACGTTATTTCGCGATTTTCTGAAAAGGGTTCGTTTTTGCAATTAGAATTTTTATTAAATGTTGCTTAAATCCAGAGTTAATATCATCAAATTTTGCTGTTTTTTATTTCTTTTAGTTTTATTATATTTATTTCTTTAAATGAGCTCTAATTTTCGCGCGATACAGAATATTAGCAAAATTGAAATTCGGTGTTTCTTGCATTTTCCCGATATTCGGATCTTTTACTGCAATTTAAAGTCTTTAGTAAGTGGCTAAAGAATAAAAAATCATATTAGAATTTGACGGAATTCTTTTATTGTTTAATTATAGAGGTTAAAAAATTATCGGGAAAAGTTTAGATTTTTTGATGTTTGCCTCGAATGTAAATCGATTCCAACTTCGTTTTTTGTGCAAAATTCCGTGACTTATAGGCGAGAATATACGTTAATAAAAAATGCCATAAATGACCAAAATGGTAATAAAAACTTCCAGAGCAAATTATATGGGCCCTGATGCTACTTACAAAATTTTTTGAATGAGGACTCAAATTCCGGAAAATTTCGAAATTCGGAAAGATAGCGGCCCCGAACGTTCTGAATTTGAGGTCCCATACTGTATTTGAATCATTTAATGTCATTTTCAACCCCCCTCCCCCCTCTCTCGTTTTGACTTGTGAATGTTAGATTTTTATCTTTTAAATATAGTTCTTTTCTTTTAATATTTCTTAATTTAGAAGTATTTATTTACTATTTTCTGCTTATTTTGAAGTATTATTTCCATTTGTTATTGGAATTTGAGTTCGATAAACCTCTGATATCGTCATTTCTTAGAGATCCAAAAAACCGGGAAATTCAGTTATCTGGAATAGCGGTGGTCCCGAGCATGTCGGATAAGAGGTTTTGTACTGTACTTGAAATTCGGTATTTTCAACAATGCCGATAATTATTACCATTGATAATTGGGACAAAAGTATTATTAATTAAATTTGAAGAGGCAGAAACGAACTTGCACAAAATCGCGATCGAAAAAACAAATAATAGTTCGAAAATTAACATTTCCGATCTTAAATTCGTTCATTGAATTTTACTTTCATTCTTTTCAAAATGTTTATTAACAACCCTTGCACTATTTTAAAAAGAACGCATTTTAAAACGGCGTGAGACTTGTAGGCACTAAAGATTTTTTAGCTTTACAAGTTCAAACGAGAATATTCGATTTAAAAAGTTAAAAATTGAAGATGTTGAAGCTTCTTTGCATAAAGGGAAGAAAACATCAAAAAATAATCATTAGTCTTGTGAAAAAATCAAGAAAAGTGGATGTGAGATTAAAATATATTGTCCGCTTTTTTTTCTCTCCCTGCCCTTCGTTTCAAAATGAATATTTCATTATTAATTTTTAAGCAAGGTATACATTTGAATAATTACTAAGCTATAGAAACTATTTGGTTAAATATATTGAATGATATTTTCATATCAGAAGAGAATAAAAGAGAAAGCAAGAATTTTCTGCTTTTTTGAAGGAAATATTGGTATATTCAAATATGTGTATCTTAAAAAATTCCGCATATTGTAAACGTTTACTTGGTTTTGCTATGTGCATGGCAAAAAGTTCAGTCTAGAAATTTCTGAAGAGTGGCACCCCTGTAAATGAGATCTGATTCCAAAAGCTGACGTGAAGTCAGCTCTAGACACATGTACAGTCCCTCTCTTCTTTTTAACTACAGTTGAGACAAGAAAAGCGCAAAAAAAAAAGAAAGAAAAACTTACATGGAATATAGGTGCATACACAAAAAAGCAGGAACAAAAACTTCCCTCTCCAGTAAAGAAACATCAACAGAAAAAAGTATTGAGCTTATCACTATAACATGCTTGTTCTATGAAAGGAACAATGAACAAAAACAAAGGGAGGCTAGTCAGTATGCTTGAGGCTGTGGGGTGAGGACAGGGCAGTTGAGTTCCAAGAAAAGAAAAAGAAAATTGTCATTTGACCCCTGCATTTGTGACCTTCACTTCTACCTGCTTTCAAAGAAAATTCTTGTGAACAAAGGAAAGGAGCTATGAGAAATGGTTTAAATTCTGTCTCTGGTCTTAAAATGAATAATGTTTAAGACATTATAGAAAAATGAGAAAAAACAAATTGACATTATTTGGGTAAAAACGCTGAAAGGAGAAATGCAGTGAATACCGAAATGTAATGTACGGAAAGAAATAACACAGTAGTCAAGGCATTCGGAGCCAACAAGAAAAAACTTTTAATACAGGAAAATGTTAAATGCGGATGATGTTAAAAATCAGGGTTCTACTGTATTTGAAAACCTTCTATTTTCATTATATTTTCTGTGATTCTCCCCTATTTCCTATATTTTCCTAAAATTGGCTGTTATTTTAGTTTCAAACTGTTTCCGATTAGCAATACCAACCAAAAATCCTTTTTAAACGTACCTCCATCTGCTTCAAGGGTCGCTACACCATCTTTCCCCTATTTTCCTTTGTCTTCCCTTTTTAGTTTAAAAGTACATAGGTGCATTTTTGAGTATTTGTTTCCATGAGCGTAATAAAATGCTGAAAAAAATTAGCTAAAATAATATCTTAACATATTCAATCACACTTTAAAAAGAAATGTTAAATATTTTGACAAAGAACATTCAAATTCCTGTTAAGGATGAAAAAAATTAAGAGATTCTGTTTTTGAAAAACCAGCTCTATGCATTTTAAAGATGTAAATTGATCATTATTAACAATATTTACATGCAAGTCACACCTAATTTTAAAAAAAGATTGCTAACATACAAGTGAATTTTTACGTTTTTCATAAAAAATTTCTGAATCTTTTACGGTCTCATGTCTTCCACCCATTCTGTTTTCAGGGAGAGGATCTGAGAAATTTGGGTGGGATTCTTGCCATCCTGTCCTAAATCTTATCCCCTGCTTTTGAAAAAATTAATATTCTTGTTTATTCTTCAAATTTCAACTTCAGAAGAATGTTCTCGACTCTAACCTCTAAAAAGACTTTCAAAATTTCTCACTTTGCTGTCTGATCCTATATTTAGTTGGCTGTTAATATACGGCTCCATTTTCGTTAATCCAGATTTTGTATCTCTGCTAGGCAGTAGTGTAGTTCGAGCGGGGGGACGTTTACAGATACAAGCATAAATTATTGAAATCAAATAGCTGGGAGGGGGCACATGTGTTAAAATTTTAAAAAGGGGGCCACTTTAGCAAAAATAATGTAGAGGGGTGCCATCTCCTTCTCCCCGTATAGACTACAGCACTGCTGCTTGAAAAATAGAGGAAGATTCTTTCTTATTGGTCAATCTCATTATTGCCCATTGTACACGAAGGATGTTTAGATGGCAGATATTTAGCTGGCATGTAATGTAAACAATCAAAATGATAGGAAAATGAGTAAAATTATATAAGTGTTGAGAAGAAAAATCTATGGGAAGCGGCTTATGTTAAAAGTTGTCAACAAAATAATCTCATAGCTGCCAACCATTCCTCATTTTACAGAAGCTTTCCTCATTTAGTCCCCATTTTCTGCTTTTCTGCACTAAAGATCAGATCTTCCTCATTTTTGCTAAGAGTAATAAAGTATGACACGCGACTCTTTAGGCGCATCTAGATGAGGATGCACATTCATATACATTAAGAAACGAAGTCTAACTGAGCTTCGAACAATAGGCTGAGAAACCAAACTATTGTCAGAGCAATGTCTGGTTTCAAGTTTAGCTATATTCCCTCCTCATGGCGACATATTTCAACATGACGATTTTTTGCGATAAAGAAAATTCATTTGTTTACAAGTATTTACTTTTTAAATTTGCAGCATTTTGTTTCATAATAAATAATAAAAGGTGTTGAATTGTCTTATAAATATACATAGCAAAAGATGTTTTTATAATATAATTAGGCCAAATCCCTCATTTTATAAACATGTGTTTTGTTGAAAATGCCAACATAAAATAATTGTAAATATTCAGTAGAGATAATAAAATTTAAATTTTAGTTACTTTAATCATCCATGATATAATTTGGCATTGCATAAAATCTTCTGCATTTTATGTAATTTCTTCTACAAATTTTTAGATTATCTTCTGCATTTTTCAAAATAGGTGTTGGCAGGTATGTAATCCTATTTGGGCGGTTTAATAAATTGTAAATATCCTTAACCACAAAACATACAAAAGAGTTGTAGCTGTTTATTAAAAAAAGAAACCAAAACACTTTCTGTAGAGGAAGCATGTCATTTTTTTAGAAAAATAATTTTGCATGTTGTAAATACAAAAAAACCTGAAATATTTTGAAACATTGTTCATTATACAGTGCAGTTTTAGTTAAGTTACTCATGTTTTAGGACTGTGCATATGAAGCTGGATGTAGTGTGACAGGAGGTCAGACCATAGTAAATCCTTGGTTGACAATAGGTGGTGCTGCTACAGCAGTATGCCAATCAAACGAATACATTATGTAAGTTTTTTAGATTTTTGTGTTGTATTTTTATGTTTGAATATTGTAGTTTTATGTGTGACTTTCCTGTTCATTCTCCCTTTTTTAAAGAAAACCACACCAAAAATATTTTGAGGAATAATATTTTAAAAATCTTGATCTTATATGCAGCTCAAAAATAAGTTTTGTAGCTCCCTTGAAACATCCAGAGTTTAAAATTAAGGAAGGGTGCCCAATTTTCTGCCCAAATTTCTGAGATTCCCTCTTTGACAGAGCAGGAGACTCCCACTTGAAGAAGAATTGAAGAATTTTGGTGAAAACGCTAAAAACCGCATTTTTTCACTTATAAAGTTACCAATATTAGTATTATTAGCAAAAGGAGAAAGCAAAAGGAGAAAATCAAGTTTGAGGTGTATGTAGATACAGTGAAACCTGTGTAAGTAACTTATATAGGATAAAGATTTTTTTTTGTCATTTCTTACACTATGCATTTATTCATTTGTAACTAATTAAAATATAGGTTCATGTAATAACTTTACTTTAAAATAGTAATTTGCTTTTTCCACAATTATATTAAATATCATTAGAAAAATTTAACCTGAGTGACTTTTAATGTATCCTATACAACTTTAAAAGTAAAGTACTTAGTTCAAATAATTAAAGATAAATATTTTATTGATTGTGTAAGTTACTTATATAATAGTAAAGATTTCCTAAAAATGCATAATTTTTCAAAATGGCTACATCAAATAGAAGAAAAAAAAAGAAATTGTATTTGAAGAATAAAAGAGTTCTCATAGGGGGGGGGGGGGGCGTTTTCCCATATGGTTTACTTACAAAGAAAGTTTAGGCATACTTTATATTGATGCTTCATCCTACCAGATAAATACTGGTTTAGCATTATAGCATAAGAAATATCCTGGAGAAGTTATTCTAGTTTTTAAAATCTTTTCAAATAGATAACCAAACAATATAGTAATAATTAGGCGGTCAACTTAGAAAGGGTTTTTTAGACATCTCCCACAGGTTTCCCTAAATTGTATAATATAGGGCTGATTCGTTCCTGACAAAAGTGGTCAACTGAACTTGGACAGGTGGTCATCTTACAAAGGTGGTCAATGATAAAATAATAATTTAACTTTGTGCTAAGTAAGCTGTAATGTAAAATAATTTCTTGTTAAGAAAGAACAAATAAGCATTAAAATGCAGACATATGTTTAGGGATTGCTTGGAATCCCTTTTTCAATGCGGCAGGGAGCTTCTCGATGCAAAACATCCAAATGAAGCCATCTGCATTTTAATGCTTATTTGTGTTTTCTTAACATGAAATTATTTTATATTACAATGGTCAATGATGTTTTTTCATTAAATTGGAAATACAGTAAAGTCTCGGAGGTCGTGAGTAGAGTTGTAAGTTTAATTCAAGGTGTTGAAAATTGTTCAATCTCTCACTCTCAGCAATGTAATTCATCCTCCCTCCTCCCAGTATATTTTTACTATGTTGAATCACTATTTTCAAAGATAGGTTTTGTGTGACAAAATCAGGCGATTCCGTGTCATTCTGTTGAATCTAAAAATTGAAAAAAATATTTGGAAATAATACATTTAGAAGTAGTTTTTTTTCAATATTTTGCCATATTAACTGCTGATAATGAGATGAAAAGAAAATAATGTATTTTGAGCAACATAGCTTAACTGTAAGATTTGACTACCACACTGAACCAAAAAGGTCCCCTTTTTTGTTTTGCCTTTAAAAGATGCAGTGTAACCCAAAAGGAAATTTTCGTAAATATTGTATTGCTTGAAAAACACTATTTTGCATGGCCATCAATATTCTTGAAAGATCACTGAAAAGTCAGCAAATTTCAGTTTTGAAATTCCGTAGATACACTGTATTTGCATCCCAACCTATAACAACAAATCTAATTAAATTGTTATTAAAAAAAACATTTTATTCATTTAAAATTTCTGGGCAACATAGGTCTATTTTATTATCTGAAATACTAGCCGCCAGAGTTAACAAGTAAGTTCTAACTTTAATCATGATGTAAGAATGAAAGAAAAAATTGTTAGGATGGAACAAATACAACGGCAATATTCAAAAGGAAGTTTATTGTTTAAACTATTTCTACAATTTCAGGCTTGGAAAAATTTTGAATTCTGCTGGAGGTGGACTTGCAGGTTCTTTTCTCTACTATTTAAAATTGTGATGTAGTAAATAAATAAAATGTGCAAACTGTATAGAAAATGAAGAACTTGGCAACTCTGCAAAATCTACTGGTCACGAAAATCCTGAAAAACTCATGAGTTTCGAAATCAATAACAAAGAAGACACGAAAATTTTCTGTCCATTGAGACCAGTCCTTCAGAAGACATTGGAATCGAATATCCGGTCTCTGACAGGGTTTTAAATATCCAGAATCCAATCCGGCCACTGCACGGTTATTCACTATACTTCTAATATTCCAAAAATTACAAAAACATATAGTGTTAATTTTGGAACTTCTTTTGTTCCTACTGTTCGTCAATGTGTTAAAAACATGTATAGAATTTACAAGTTTCAGGCAGAGCGGTATAGGCTCTCACGTTTGACACTTAAATCAATATTATTTTTTAAAATGACTCTCATTTTTGGAAGATGCGAGTCAAAGTTTGACTCGCAAAATTGCAACCAAAGAACAAACTTATACTGAAAAGTTGATTTGTATTTTTGCTGAACAGGCTTTATGTTGAGAATTATTAATAAAATAATGAGCACTATTTTACAATAGTACAAAAGATGCAAAAAAAATTCCGCATGATTGCAGCAAAATTCTGTTGTGCAGGTTGCATCAAAGAAATATTTAAAATATTTTTTTTATTGCTAAAAGACTGAAACTTTTAGGATTCAGTTTTTAAAATTGTTTTAATTATATATTTACTTGTTTCCATGAAAAGATTACTCAACATGTTTTTCCATTTTGAAGAAAATGCAACTCTTGTATTCAGAAGTATGACAGAAAATATAATGTATCTTCTTTGTCATAAAAACAAGTGTGTAATTTTTCAGGGTTCCCATGGGGCATAAAAAGGCTGCTATTTTTGATACTGGTTTATAGGGGCCCTCTAAAGGCCATATTTAGTAGATAAAGGCCCTAAAAAGTAATCAAATGCTCTATTTTTTAGCTTGAATCATGTGCATAAAAATATACCATATTGTACTATGTTTTATCTTACACAACGATGCCGCGGACACGCTATATCGTGTCAAATATGTAAAAATCGGGGTGGGAATGCAAATAAAAAATATTATGCATCCCCCAGCACATGTGATTCTCATTGCAGGGAAAAAAATAAGAGTGAAATAGGACAAAATTTATACGCAAAAATATTTTTTGCACTTCTTTGATCCGCATTTTTCTTTTTTATATGAAGAGAGTGGGGAATCCAGCTTGTATTGTTGCCCGTTTCCTCCCCTGTACTTCTCCGTTCCTGCGGCTTAGATAGGGGAAACAGGTGGCTCTAAACAGAACTGATTTCTAGAAACTGGACTGAACAATTCGGAGATTCAATGCCCAAAGATTTCTTTAAGGATATAATCAACCTGATGTTTAACAAGTTCGGAAATATGCATTTTTTTTTTTTCAATTTTTAAATCTGGTATGAAAAGGTTTCGTTTTTGCGATTGAGAATTTTCGTAGAAGTTTCTTTTTCGTGATTACGATTTTTGCTTAGCTTTTATTTTATATTAAAATAATAAACAAAATTTTCCTATTTAATTTGTAATAGCCTTATTCAGGGGTCGGCGCGAATCGCTTTTTTCACTAAAAGTCACTCTTTTTTGCATTGGTCACTTTTAGTTACTTTTTCAAAAATTGGTCACTATTTTCACTTTTTTGCCCTTTTTCTGGCAGAGCAACCGAAAAGTTACTTTGTCTATGAGTTAAGAAAACATTGCAATTTTGCATAAAAAATACGTATGCCAGGATTGAAGCTTCCACGTATCCGCCATTTTTGGTCGTTTTTTTAAATTCGGCGTGGCGCTGGCCCCGAGTGTGCCGATCAAAATAGTCTACATATCCCATATTTTTATTGTAGTCCAATATTGCCTTGGGACACTGCACTTGAACTTTCTTTCCGTTTTTTTCCTTGCGCTCCACAATTGATGGGGTAACGGGGTCTGCAAGACTGGACAATAGAGTGACACATCTCTTGTCTTTCCATTTTAGACAAGTGATTTTGTCGTCACTTACTGCCCAGTCAAAGTCACCGCGTTTCAATTTTTTGTCCTCAGTTAGCGTTTTCGGAAGGTTTTTCCGTTTCATGTTCACAGTTCCGCAGCAAAATACACTTTTTGTTTCCAAAAACCGAAAAAGAGCATACGAAGTGAAAAAATTGTCCATGTACACTCTGTGATTTTTGTAATATAATGGTTCACTTAGCATTTTCACGACTCTTTCCCCCAGATTTTTCTCTACTTCCTGCGTTTTTCCCGTATAAATTTCAAATTGTGATGCATATCCACTTTCGTCGCATCGCATCCACACCTTGTATCCCCGCTTTATTGGTTTCTTTGGCATATATTGCTTCAAAGAACTTCTGCCTTTGAACCGAATCATTGATTCATCTATAGATTGATTTTTCCCCCGGTCTAAATAAGCAGGCGAATCTCTCCGACAAATGCGTGAGTAGAGGGCGAATTTTATAAAGTTTATCAAAATCTTTTTCTTCCCTTTTTGGCATTAGGCTGTTGTCATTTAGGTGCAAATTGCCTAAAATCCATGTAAATTTCTTCACTGCCATTTGCTTTGTCACATATGGTTCATGAAGGATTTCATTGGTTGACCAAAAGTCTCGGTAGCTTGGGAGTTTTTTAATTCCCATTAGAATATTTATTCCGAGGAAAACCATCATGTCCTGCAGAGAAATTGGTGAAAACGGCTTACCTTTTTGGGTTGCATATAGATTTGTTTGAAATACTATTTTCTCTATAAATGCAACAGTAAAAAAAGACAAGAAAATGTCCACAGGTTTTGGATCATCCATTGAAGTTAACTCATTGGTAGGGCCATAATCCTCTGAAAATTCCGGAATGGATTTAGTTACAGTCTTCTTTTTATTCCAAGTCACCTCCGTGATTCTGGAAGGACCTGGTAACTGGGGATCATCAGTTTCTGACTGTTCATCACTGCCTTCAGAATCAGGAATTACACTAGCAAGAGGAGAGAGGGGCAAAGGAATGTTTCCCTCTCCATCACTTTCATCCTCTGAGACCACTGATTCAGGATCTGAAGGTAGCTCTTCCAGTAGAGCTAATGCCTCAGCTATTCCTAGCCCTTTGCGAGGCATTTTAAATTTCAGCAGTTGCACAAAATGTTAAAAATTAATAGCTATCAATAGTTATAAATCTAAACAAAAATTATACGAAATTACTATTTTCAATTATAAAATACAATATATTTACATTATGTATAAATCACAGAATATAATTTAGGAAATCTAAAAACTAGCATACGAAATAAGCGTGTTTAGCGTAGAGCAAAATCTCTAGAAATGAAAGTTCTTTTTACAAGTGGCCATGTGCAGAGCATTTTTTGTTTACTGGAAATGTTTCTGAAGATGTCTATCCCCCTTTATTTATATCCCTAGAAGGTATAAACACTATCTTTCACAGCAGCAAAAGCCGCTTGTGTTTATTCGAAAAGGATTTATGTCCGCTCATTCCAAGAGTGTTTACGTCTGTTCCACTGGGTAGGATGATGAATGATGTAGTTGCGCGGTGGTTTCGCAGTGAGACCACATGGGAAATTCTATAAAAAAACAAAGATAATTCATGTATAAAGTTTAATTAATGGTAGATTTTTATTATTTATGATCGAAATGATGATGCACAGTGG
Source organism: Octonoba sinensis (assembly GCA_038502835.1). Classification (NCBI taxonomy): domain Eukaryota; kingdom Metazoa; phylum Arthropoda; class Arachnida; order Araneae; family Uloboridae; genus Octonoba; species Octonoba sinensis. The sequence goes on along the minus strand of CM076598.1, from coordinate 190,953,133 downwards.
ATAATTTCTGAAATTTAGGGTTTTTTACTTTAATAAGAAGTACTTATTTTGTGTCCTTCAAAACGACTTATAAAAAAAGTCTGATTGGAAGAAGTAACACCGTAAATAAATATGGTGCTGCCATCTGTAGGCGTTATTTAAAGGTAAAAGTATTGTTATCGATCGGTTTTAACCAGAAATTTTCGTAAAGAAGACTGGAAAATTTTTTTTAAAAATGTGGTTTCGGGGCGCGACCACCGCGCGTCAAAGGGTTAAGGTTTGATATTGCAGCGTGATGCAACCAGAAGGGAAAGCCTAGAGGGCCCGTGACCTCTCCCCCCATCTAGAATGATGATTTTAATTGTTTTTAATTTTTTTTTACTCGAAGAGCAAATCCTAAAAAAATAAAATAAAGTGATATTTAAGTTAAAAAAAAATCAGACTAAAAATTTTTAGCAGTTGCAGATTATATCACTCAGAAAATTACCTTAATTTCTCTTTTCTTTCATTCCCCCACTCCCAAACTAACTGTTACAATCACAAAAGAAAATTTTTGGTGGGGATTTCTCAACGAAAAGACAATACGCATCTCGAGAAAATAAAGTTATATTCTTGTCAAGAAATCATTAAATAATGATGCAGGAGAGGGGGTAATCTAAATTCTTAAAAAAACCTTTAGATCTGAAAAACTCTTAGCAGTTGCAGATTATATATATTGCTCAGAAAATTACATTATGACCTCTTTTTATTCCCCCCCCCCTAAAGAATTTTTCTGATTGTGCCACTCATACTGTCATTATGTATGACAGTGATACCGTGTAACTATCACAACTAAAATTATAAAATCAGGGAATTTTTTGGAGCTCAATCGGGGAATTTTTCTTGGATTTTGTTTACTACCATGAAATTACAGAAACAGTATCGAATAATCAAACAGTTTGTTTCCTACAATGATACAGAAGATTAAACACAGTAATTTCAGTCTGAATAATTTTGATAAAATATTAAATTTAGATTTATTTCAAGTGAAATTTTCTAATCTTTGAACAAGTATAAAAAATATTGAAAAAGTAGCATTTGCAAAATAAATTTTATTCGATGTTGAACATAAATTAAAATTTGAAATTTCTACCAGTTTGAATAAATATTTATTCATTTATATTTTAAAATAAGTTAACAATTTGAGAAAGAAATTAATTAAAAGAAATAACTTTTGTCTCTCTCACTCTTAGCCATTTATGGGTTTTGAAAAAGGTATTTATGAACATAGTTACAGGTATAAAAATTCTTATTTTTGAATAGGCTATGAATTTTTTTTTTTTTTTTTTTTTAAATTGGGTAAAAGTTCTATTATTCAGGTTTAGCTTTCAAAAGATGTCAAAACTGCTCTTTTTCAAGTTATATTTAGTTTAAATAAAAAAGCAAACACACAAGTTTACATTTTAATGGTCACTATTTTGGTCACTTTTTTTTAAAGCTGTGGTCACTTTTTTCACTATTTTAAAGACTCCAAAGTGTGCAGAGCACTGCTTATTGCATTCACTATTTAAAGTAAGAGTGCTACTGTCCATGTAATCGATCACTTGATTTTTAGCTTTTAATTATGAGATTTTGGTTTTAATTCTTGGTCGAATTGTTGTTTAATCAATTGCTAATTGCATTGGAAATAAATTCTTTTCTTAAAAGAAAAGGCTTATTTTTCATTTATATCTCAGGAGTGATAGAGTACCTCAAATACCGGAAATTTTTTTGCTCAATGGGTAATCATCTTAAATTTTCCGCCCTCATTTTGGTTTTTTCTCTTTCAATTGCAGCAATACTTTAAAAATTACGTAGGCCTAATTTCCATGTGCAAGCAAAGAAACTCATGCAATCCTTTTTTTGCGTAATCTTTCTGCATCCTTTACGAAATCTTATTTTTTTTCATTTCAATTAATTTTTAGGTTTAATTAAGAAGTAAACAAAAAAAAAATTCTTCTTATTTTCATCAAAATGTTTCTGTATATACTTGCGTATAAGTCAATTCGCATGTAAGCCGAGCCCCCAACTTTCAGAGAAAAATCGGGAATGTTTCTGTGCTTTAATTTTTTGCAGTATTATTTGATTATTTTAAAAAAACAAGCTATTCATTTTCACTAGATCAATTGAGCAAAGTTCGCGAATCCAAATTTTGGCGTTTGCTGCACTTTGCAAAAGTGCTGAAAGCAAAAGAGTGCAAGCAGTATTAAAACGAAAAATTATGCAAGACGATGAATAAGCAAAAGCCACGATTGATGCATATTAAATGCATGTAAATAATTTTAATAATGTTTCTTTATTGTTTTGATGATATTGTGTTATTTCTTTTAATAATCCACACCACATTTTATTAAAATAATGCGTGATTTTTTAAACCATTTTTCTGTTTGTCCTATATTTTCTACATTTTCCATTGCGACCCCTGTTAAAATAAGTACTTTTACCTATTTCTGTGCAATTGTGATATTCTGCAATTGTGCTAAGATTGATGGCAAACAAAAAAAAAAAAATAGACCAATTTGATTCCCAATTAAACTAATCTTACCCAATAGTTCTAATTTTTTCCAAATCTTCTCAGTTATACTCGTTTTTTTCGCAAGGGCAAATCCATGTCATGTTACCCATGGATTATTTTGAAGTTTTATGTTTTTCATTTAATTATATGTTTAGTAAAAATGTTCACAAAAGCTCTGTTTCTATTTTGTGATAAACTTTTCCATAATAAGTGAAATTTAAAGAAAACATTTAAAATAAAATTTTTCTAATTCTTATTATTAATAATAATAATAGAGCAAATTTAATCGAAATTTAGTTAAAAGTGCGACCAGCAACTTGGCAAAAAGTAAACTACTGTTATTTTTTCTTTCCTGCATGATTTATAATTGATGCAAAAATTTAAAAGTATCAGAAATTTTGATATTTTAAATGAAATCATTTCTAATCTTCTCTGTTTTCATTAAATATGAAAAATGAAAAGGAGAGTATGAATTATATGTGTAACTTTTATCTAAGTATGTACCTAATCTTTATTTTTTAAAATGTAATACTATGTATTAATACTTAAAGAGGCCCTATTTTTACATCTGCTGGGAGAATGGGAACCTTGTTTTAAGCATCCAAGATAAGAGAATGCCTCTGAATGACTAAAAATGAATGAATGAAAAAAAAAAAAAATCTGTACATATATTTTTTTTAAATTTAATCTGCAGTGACATACAATATACACCCCAAAATTTTTATTTTTTAATTGGTTATCTACGGATTTTTTATACTAATATTCTATATTTTTGTGTAGTACTTAATATTTTGGGGTAAAATTGTCAAGTAAAAGAGCATTTTTAATTTTTTTAGCTATCTAAATCGACTCGCAGTTTCCAAAAATTGACTGTTGCATTTTTTTATTGTGAGTCAACCTGACTCGCAATTTTTAAGCATAGCTGCATATCATGTGTATGTCATAGAAGTGACACCAGATATCCAATATCTGGCAGAATCAATATCCAATGTATATCACAAAAAAGTCACGAAAGTTCACTTTTAAAATCTAGCCACCCTGAAAGATGTGTAAAATGTTAAGCTGATTTCGAAATTATAAGAGATTTAGATCAGAATGGGGGGGGGGGGGATCAGGGTTCGTGATTTTTAAAATTTTTTAAAAAAAGACGTTAAATGTTTTGGATATTTATTACGATATATTCATAGAAACAATATGGCATGTTAATCAATGTGCAAAAACACACTTTATGCTATTTTCACAGCAATAAATATTTTTTAATAATAATGATAAACAAATTTTAATACAAATGCATGACTCAAATCAAACTTAACCTACCAGGAATAACAGTACACTCATAAGTACAGAGAAAATGAACAAATTTAATCTGAATTGTTTTGCTGTTACAAGCTGAAAAAAGTAACATTTGTGTGCACTTAATTTTTACATTGAGTGTACTTTAATCATTTTTCTCTTTTATAAATGAAACAGCCTGAAATATTTTTACCCACTTGGTAAAATAATATGCTCGCACCATTACTAAAAACTGAAACTTTTTGTCTTAATCAAATATCTTTATTACAAACGTCTATGATAAAAAAGTATTTTAGAAGGAAAAAACATTAAGCTATTAGGGGACATGGATGCAACTTTAAGGATACATATTCTAAATTCTAACAATTGCTGCTTTAAACACTCATCCTGAATTATTTACTGTGTGGCATTTATTAAATTGATCTAGAATACTATTTTTAAGATAAATAACACAGAATAGTTCATGATTATTATGAGTTCTAATTTGAATGATTGAATGAGTTATGCTTTGCTGTAAAGACGCTTGAAGAATAAGAGTAATATTGTGAAATTAAAAAAATAGTAATTAATTCTAAACTTATGAAATATGTTATGCACACAGCCAAATGAAAGTAGGAAGTTTTGTTTGAAATAGTGCTTGTAATTGCAACAGATTTCCTTTTTACTACACTTTCTAACATTGTAAACTTAAGAATTTTTTTGAAAAAGGAACGCTTGATTTAAATCAACGAACCCTGGAATGAATAAATAAAAAAAACTTTTATAGGTTACTCTTATCTGGAATTTCTTGCTGAATAGTTGTAAGATAGCTCTTGAATCTTTAATGTAGAAAAAAGAAAAGAGATTTAAAATGTGAAATTGATTAGAAAAAGCCTAGCTGGACTTGTTGCAGCTCGTCATTTTTTTAATCGTTAGAAATCCTTTAAAAAAAAATTACTCATCCTTGGGACACTTTTCTATGAATATGTACTGCTTTTGAACTACTGGATTTAATGTTCTGATATCCAAATTGGTTTTCAGTGGCTTGGACAGGGGTTGCTGCACTTCTTTTTTTCAAAAAGGGCTCCTTTTTCTCTTTTTGTTTGAATTCCTGTTTCTTCCTCCCGATTGCACAACTTCTTTTTGAATTGTCCTGAATGTTATCTTTTTGGCAATTGCAATTCGTATCGTACATGATTCCTTTCTTCAAGGTCAACTGGATAACCAATCACAAACGTTTTTAGATAAACGGCTGTCATTTTGCCGAAAATTGCTACCAGTGTTTGAGATTTCAATCCTTTTGCATCTTTTAAATGTCCCTATTTTTAAAAATATTTGGAAGTTATTTTAACATATTCTACCATAAATTTGCTTATTTTATTTTAATAATAAATAATTTTATTTTCGATTTATTAATTTATTTCTGCCATCTTAATTTTAGTTACCTATGTTTTCAGTTAATACTAATTTTCTGGAGAAATATTACATTTTTACTGAATAAACTCTTACTTCTTTAATTTTACATTTGTTTTCAAAATATAGTATTTCATTGAATTAGAAGGTTCTTTCTTTCTTTTTTTTTTCAACTTTTATCAAAATTTTATCTAACAATTGTTAGCAACTTAGAGGGTAAAGATCTTATTAACATTAATGGATTAAGTTGGATGACTTTGAAGAAAAGTATCGACAACTAAAAGAACACAGCTAATGTGTCTGATTGTATATGAAATACTCCTAGCTACTTAGAAGAGCCACTAAGTGTACGGGAGTTGCATTCTTCACATGTAGCTGCAAAGAAGATAGGGGGGGGAATGGGGGTTTAGGGCAAAGGTGGGGGTGCTTGAAAAAGCTCAAGAAAGAGTGAAAGAAAAGAGAAGCCAAGGGGAAAATAATTATAAATAAAAGACATTGATTTAAAAATTTAAAATTTATAAAAATTCCTGTTCTAAACTGTTTAGCAGAAGGCAGTCTGCGATTGCAAAAATCACTGAAATCTAAAGATAGGAATGATAAGAAAATTACTTCTGCAATGATGGAAGCAGATACGTCAATAGTAAAAGGAATCAAGAATAAGCTTGATAGAGGACTTGCAAATAAGTTTAAATTTAAAACAAAAATAAAAGATTAGTTTTACTTAAAATTGGACTTTTTTCTTTTTGTTTTCTTTTCCACCTTGTTTTTTTTTAAAAGCATGCTACTTGATTAAGAGCATCATCTGCATGGAAACTTACTATTTTTCCATTGCATATATATTTTTATGTATACTAAATATTATTTTTTAATTTCTCCATTGAAGTTCTGAAAACTTAATTTCTTGAATTTTTCATTCATTTGCATTTAAACAGAGACAAAAATTAAGTTCGGCATGACGAGATTTCAACCCAAATTTTCCAGATACCGCCTTGAAAATAGACAAATTGTCTCCCTTCCATCGTAGATTATGAAACTTTCCTTCAAAACTTGAAAATCCACATTTTTTGCACTTGTATGTAAACTGTATGTAAAGCATTATTTTACATCATGAAATTCTTATGCTTTTAGTCTACCTTAAAACCAATTGATGTGCATTAAAATGTGGAAAAATGAATAAATATTATTTAATGGAATAAGAAATTAATTTTATTCCTTTCAAAGGAGTCACTTAAGCCCTATGTACCCTTTTCTTACAGCAGCTGCAAAATAAAAGGCACAATCTTTTCACATCCTTAAATGAATTAAAATTTTCTGTTTGAAAATATTTAAAATTAATTCCTAAACTGGATAGATATTATTTTACCCATTTTTTTATTTATTTATTATTATTACAGCTCTACATTAGGAGGGTAGAGCCATATGAAGAGTCCCTCCTAAACTCGAGATGAAATAATTTTGAAAACTATATGCAGACTGGTGTATTTTGAGGCCTTTGGAGGCACATTTGGGACTGCAAAAGTATGAGCAAAAAATTGCAAACAAAACCTTTTTAAAATGTAAATGCTTTTACTCATAAGCAGAATAAAATTATCATTTTTTAAATCCAGGGGGCAGGCTCCCCTCCCCTTCTTACTAATGCCCATATCGAAGAGCTAGGTGTCTGCTTTCCCCCCCCCCCCCCCACCCTCTGTCTCTTCCTCAAGGGATGCTTTGAAAATTTGTAAAAGAAAAACTATTGTATTGTTTGAGCATGGCATGAATTAGGTTTCACTATCTTAAGTCCCCCCCCCCCCCCGGAAAGTTCGGCGTCAGGATCACCCCAGGCCTCACATCTACCAAATAAGTCACGTCAGGCAGAAAATTTAAAATTTGGGAGGAAGATTACAGCAATAGAATTGATTCTACGTGGAAGGTATGGGCAATCTTTGTATAAATTGGCTAGTATTTTGTGTTTATTCATTAAAAAAAATAAGTTCAATGCAGGTCAAATCAACAATGTACTTAATTTTGAAACAGATTGATAGTGATAAGGGTACATAAGGATGCTACAAAATTCCTCTAAAATATCTTTAAAACAAAAAAGTCTCACTTTACTGGAGGCATTCTCTCTCCAGTCTTAAGGGGATACTTGGGTATTGTTTTATAAATATATTCAAATGGGCATGGGTTTTTTTTAACAACCAAACTTTGTCATCCATATTAATATTTTTCGGACAGGGGGGGGGGGGGTAAAGGTCATAAAATCAATTGGGCAGTTTTGAGACTAGTGTGAAATGTTTTTTTCTTTCCTTAAACTGTGATGTCTGAATCCACTATTTTCATTTTAAATTTATTGCAAAGACTTGGCAGGCCACAGGTTGAAGGCCCCTAAGCTAAGCTGAATATGTAAGGTAACGTCCAAGTGTGTCTGTATTTCAGGCATAGAAAATGTAGTCACATCCTAAAACAACTGCTTTGGACTAGCAGATCACCAAAGAATTCTAATATTTTTGTATTTAATTGTTTTTTATTTTATTTTTTAGACCTGATAATGCAGTTGTTGGTGATGTTTTGGTCTTAACAAAACCCCTTGGAACTCAAGTTGCCGTTAGTGCTCATCAGTGGCTTGATCAACCTGAAAGGTGGAACAGGATCAAACTTGTAGTTAGTGAAGAAGATGTTCAAAAAGCATATCAGAGGGCTATTGATAGTATGGCAAGACTAAATAGGATAGGTGAGCTCAAGAGAAGTAAAATGTTTACCTTTGTTTCATGCGAAAAAATTAACATAGAAAACCGAACATTTCTTGTTTAGTGTTTTTCCTCTTAATTAAATTTGATATAGTGTTCCAACATGGTCAGGAAAACCAAGAATAGTCAGTAAAAAGTGAGGAAACTTTGGAGAGGGTTGTTACGCCACCTGGAAAATCTGGAAAAGTCGGGGAATTTTAAAAATGAGTGAAAAAGTCAGGGAATTTTAATATTTTATCAAAAATCTGGAGAAGTCGGAGAATTTTAGCCAATGTTTGAAGCACTGACACGGAAAGTCCAATATAAATAATGACGTTAACTCTCTTGCTTCACTCAAAGTACAACATTCAGAGGGACCTGCAGAGATTTGTTAGCAATCAATTTTCTCATCAAGAAACCATGTTATTAGACTTAAAAAAACATTTCAAAGCACAAAAAAGTTAGTGGTTTTACTTCATGGAAATGTTTGTTCCCTTATATCACTTGGCTGAATACTGTTTCAAAGTTCTTCAGAAATTATTTTAAGATTAGCCATCCCTGTTATTGTTTTTAACAGAATATTTTGTGGCAAATGTATGTTTTTTATTGGTTTGATGCCATGGATTTAAGAATGGAATTTTTTTAAAATGTCTGGAAAAGTCGGGGAATTTCATTCTACTGTTTGAATAGCAATCCTGTTTGGAGACATTCAAAACAACAATCAAATCAGAAGAAAAAAATCCTACTACAATGGTCCTTTAAGCAGAATGTAATAAATAATTTGCCGTACATTCCCGAAAGTAACCCCCCCCCCCCCCCTCTTTTTTAAAACCAAACTGGTAAATTTCAGATTGGGGGGTTATAATTGAGATTTTCGAAAAAAAATTATCCAAAAGTATTATTTTTAGTATTAATTAAGAGCATCTACAGAAGATAAATAAGTATAACCCATTTCAAATTATTTTAAAAATATTAATATAAAACAAGATTCCAAAAATAAATAAACAAAAATCTGTCTTATAATTTTCTAATTGTAAATTGATTGTATGGGAATGCCATCTTTTACTGAAGAAAGCATTTAGCACTCAAGTTAGCAGAAATCCCTGTAATTTAAATTTAAAACAGTATTAAAACCCAAATTTGGCATGTTCAGAACCTGCGCTATGTCTGTTTTTCATAACGTGCCGAATTTCAAAACATGACCAAAAATGGCGGATTTAACCGATCAAAAATGGCGGCTTAGTGAAAGAATCAAAGCCAAGTACATGAGATTTATTTTTAAACACATAGACTTTGAATATATATGAAAAAATAAATAAATCAAATAAAACACAAATTACAAAAAGAAATTGGGCATATTTAATCTTTTTCATAAGAAAATAATATAAAATTAATTTTAAAATCGTCAGCCATTTGGAGGGGGGTTTATAAGGAATATGGAATGATTTCACTTTCGGCAAGAAAGCGGGGGGGGGGGGGGGTACTTTTGGGATTTTACAGTATGTAAAATATTTAAAATAATGTAAATGAGAAAGTGTAACTTCACTGGAGGGGGCTATAGCTTGTATTAATTTAGCTGTAAAAAAAGTTGGGTCAGGTGGGGGGAAAAAGGATCCCTTTTTTGCTCTTTTCATGATCAAAGTTTCATAGCTACAAAACCAAAAACACTTCCCATTTCTTTTCAATTGCATCTTAACATTGAATTCCTTTACAACAGTTTTATGTAATTTTTATATATATTTTTAATTATGTAATAGTTTAACTGAGCTTATAAAGTTGACCTTTTTAATCCATCATGGGGTAAAATGGGTCATAATGCAAAATAACGCTGAAAAGTTATTTATTTCTGAAAGTGGAAAAAAATGTGTTAGTGTAACATATTTAGCAAGATTTTGAATTATGATTACATTGAAAGGTGAAAATGTGTTCTCGATTGGGGGTTACATATTGGTTCACATAACACTTCAACATCACTTCTCTCTTCCACATCATGTGTTTTTTTTAAGGGAAAACATTAAAAAAAAAATATTTTAATTTCAATAAAATAAACAACATACGTTGTTTAAATTTAGGAACTTGCTGCAGTTAGGTACAACAGAGTAAATAAAAAAAATAATAGTATAAAATGACCTAATCTTAACCATGACCCATTTTACTCCATCCAATAAAACCTGATGTAAAAAAGAACATATTTAATATTATTCTTAATTGGAACTGTTCTCCAAGGTTTCTTAGTGAGGAAATCCTTTAAATTTGCGCTGTTATTTGATAAAATATAGAGCTTTTCAGAAGTTAGTAAACCATGTGTTATGCACACCATCATTCAAAGTTGACAAAAAAAAAAAAAAAATTGTGTTGCCATATTTAAGAACCTAACTTTTTTTAAATTAAAAAAGTTGCCAACACAAAGAAAAGTTATATTAAAAATATTGGTTTAAAAATTTCAAGTTCTATTATTTTGGATTTTTTATAAAGTGACCCATTTTATCCCATCCTCCCCTATAATTATTAAATATAAGATTTTACACTAAAAGCAAACCTGATTACAAAATCCTAAAAACTCTTTAGATTATTTTTTTGTAGAAATCTTCTGAATTGTTTTTTAATATTTGAACATGTTTCTTAATCAATATTTAGAGAAATTATCCTTTTATATAATATCAAAGTATGTATTTATTGATTCAGACTTTTTTCATGAAATTTTCCAATGGCAATGGAAAATTTCAAATGGTCCTTTGAAATCCTTTCCTAAAAATCTTTAGATGCCATCCCTAGTTTGGTTGGTAACTTTTCAAATTTACACTGATTAAGTTGAAACTATGAAATGAGAATGATCAGTAATCACTCTAGAACAGAGGTTCCCAAAGTTGACTGGTCTCCGACCCATCTAACAAAAATATCCAATCATTGGACCCACCGTCTTAGAGAAAAGAGGGCATAAATATTGGTAGTGCTCAGATCCCCTAGTGACGAGTTGTGGAACTACTTAATGCTGTCTTATTTGTCCTAATGGAAATTAAAAAAATAGTTACCAATATGAATGAAAGACTGTTAAAATAAGAAATACAATTTAATTTTTTATTACTTAAGTACCTACACCTGCAAGGTTTTTTTACAAAGTTATTTCAATGGGAAGGATGTATTCGTTTCTTATTTCTCTTCATTTAACTTTTAGCATCAACTTCAACTTTAGTTACTTTTATTCACAGACTTCCTATTTATTTTAATTCATGTGTACAGTGGCGAGGGCCCACTCAATATTCGCTCGTAGAAAGAAGGGAAATGAAATGTAATTGGGCAGTTCTTTGGTAACGGAATTAGATATTAGAGCAAATTTAAATGTTTTTGTTAATTTTATAAGTTCTGATTTTTTTTCAAGTTCTGATTTTTTGCATGTGTTAAGTACAGTCCCAGAAGACAAAATGTGTTCTTGGAATTGTGCCAAGAATTATTTATTTATTTTAATACTTGAGTGAAGTTATTTAACCACCCACAGTTGTAAATGGTTATGGTTTTGATTTTCCAGCTTTTTAAAAAATTGATGTTATGCACGGGACAAGAAAACAAATACTAATAATTCCTCTTATATTAAACTTTAAGTAAAACTTTTTTACAGTATACATTGGCATTAAGAAAAAGAAAGTAAACTTATAATAGTTTCTGTTTTACCTTAAAAATAAGCATGGAACATAAAAAAGATTTATTGTGAAGAAATTTTATTGTGATATTTATTTTTTTCTTTAATTACTAATTAAGAACATTATATAGATATATTTAAAAATAAAAAAAAATTAAATGCAACTATACGTTTCCAGTCATGGAAAAGCACGTAAATATGTTGATCGTGTTGTGAAAACTTAAAAATTATAATGCTAACTTTCAAGAATTAATTCTATATTAAAAAAATAGTTAAAACAAACATTTTACTTTATTTAATGAGGTTCAACTTATGTACTTTAATATTGCACAAATAAAAAACATATACAATTTTTTAAAAATTGAGGTTCAAAGAGTTTACAGTGGAGAATGGTCCCTTAGCTGTTGATAGCCGCTGCCCTTTAGGGCGCTGCGTCATGAGTTAATCCCCTCTCCTCCTTAACCTTCCCGCCGGCACTGCTCAAAATTCAAAAAAAAAAAAAAAAAACCTTCACTTTTGCGGATCTTAAAAGTTTGCGCCCCAGACGGCCGCCTAGGTTTTCAATATGGACGAGCCGGCCCCGAGAGCTCGTCCATGTAGCCAACTTAGCGCAAAATTGATGTGTTTTATTTATTTATTTTCAAAATTAAAAAAATAAAATGTAATCAATTTTTCAGTCCCCAAAATTTTGCCCCATTGCTCTCTCTGGAGCCCGGATTCCGGCAAAGTTTTGGTCCCCGTTTTAACATTGTAAAGCTGTATACTTTATTTAAAAAAAGATAGATAGATATTTTGCGACCAGTGCAAGGAGGACCGTCCCACCTGGCTTTTGCCCGAATTCCCCCCCCCCCCCCCATAACTTTTAAACGAACTTTGCCACAATTCGTTTAAAAGTTATAGGGGGGGGGGGGGTACAAATAGACCAACAGACCGACCGACACACTTTTCCCCCCATCTCAAAACCCTACTTTCAAACTTTTTATTTTTCAACCTTTATTTAATGCCCACATAGCCAATCTGCTTCTCCACCAAAAATCTATTCATCAAAAGCAGATATTCGTCAGTCCCTACAAGTTTGCAGTATGCTCCCCCTTTTCGCCTGCCCCCTGTCGCAATGCCAAATACAAAGCTAAGTTTTTTTTCGGGATAATTTTTTTTTTTAAATAATTACTAACTTATGTGGAGTAAAATTTAAAAGCATTTTTTTTTTTTTCAAAAAAGAACAAGAACTATACGAGGCTACTTTCCTATATACACCAACTTCAAAATTTATAATCTAGCTATATCTCTCTCTTTCTTAGTTAGCTTTAGTTCTTAATTACTTCAAATATACCTATTTCAACAGTTAAGGCATATTCATTCACTCATTAATTTATTTACCCATTCATGTATTTATACATCCATTTAATGTTTTCATTTTTTCATTCTTTCATTCATTCATTTTTTCACTCATTCAGTTATTCATTCATTCAGAAATAACCTCAAAGATCCCGATCAAAAACTTTCATAGGAAAATAGGCTCTTTTAGTTCTGGTTGAACTTCGTATCTGTACATGTTCTACGGCCCAACATCTTTCCGATAAAATTTGTTACAAGCAAATCCTTCGATTAGATCAGGATTTATATGGGATTATAAATAGTAGGCGCTAATGTTAATTTTTTTTTTTTTTTTTTGAACTGTTCAAAAATGAACAAAAATTGTTCAAATCAATATGTTACGTTGAAATCTTCCTCCAGTAAACTTACTCAAATGAATTTGGATATTGTACACAGAGTTTACATAATTTGCTTCATTTTTGCCCATAGGCGCTAATGTTACATTTTTTAAACTGTTCAAAATTGAACGAAAAATTGTTCAAATCAAAGAGTAAAATATGGAAATGAGATGTCCTCTCCGAGACCTTTCGAATGCAAAAAGAATTTTTCGAATCGGACAATTCGTTTAAAAGTTATGGGGGGGGGGGGGTACAAATAGACCAACAGACCGACCGACACACTTTTCCCCCCATCTCAAAACCCTACTTTCAAACTTTTTATTTTTCAACCTTTATTTAATTACTTAACTTATTTTTGACTATTCTTGATTTCTAACGATATTTTCACGATACATTAAGTCTTCTTTCATGCTTTGTTTATTTTTTTACTTTTACAGGAAAGTAGGCTAAAAAGCAATGAATATCTAAAAATATTTCAGTTAGTTTTTAATGAATTTTAGTTTACACATTTTTCTCTGAACAAAATATTTATTCTGAAAATTGTAACTCTTCTAGGGGAGTACTAACAAAGTAGAAATATATCACACTGTTTTGTCCCCCCCCCCCCTCTCGCCTTGATAAGAAATACAATTTTGTTGAATGATGGAAAAAATCCCCTGTAGACAGGTTGAAAACTAGGCATAAATATTTCCGGAAGAAACATATTTGTGAAAACGAGCAGTTTCTGTCAAGTTTCAACTTTGTAAACCTTCCTTTGAAATGTAACCAGAATTCCGTTAGGAAGAGTTGTGCAATAAATTTAAAGAGATGTTTGTGGAGTCAAAAGTAGGAATTATTTGAATACACGTAGAATCTCATTCTAGGGAATACCGATACAACAAAATATCCGTTACATATAAATAAATACTCGGTTCTAAACTTGTTTTAATGAGACCAGAATTAATTCCGAATTACCTTATGATGCACGCATGAAAAAAAAAGCATCTAGCTTTTTTGGAAATTTGAATTAAATGAATTCGAAATAAATAGGAATTTTCATAAGAAAAATAATATTCGAAAGAAAAATAGAACTGACTTTAAATTTAAAATTGCGCTAAAAAGTAAAAAATAAATTCATTCTTTAAACAACATTGACCTTTAAACATAATTTTTGAAGGCGGTGCAAAATTATGTCAGTCTAAATGCTATTACTATGTGTTACTTTATCTAGGTACTTTTGCAAACTCTGGGCGATTTATATTTGTAACTGATTTATGATTGCAAAAGATTTTATCTATCATATTTTTGCACCAACTTCAAAAAATTACGTTTAAAAGTCTTACCCATGTTGTTTAAAGAATGAATTTATTTTTTACTTTTCAGCACAATTTTGAATTTGAAGTCTGTTCTATTTTTTGTCCAAAAATTATTTTATTCTTTTTAGTGTAAATACATTTTTCCTCTGAATACTCTATTAAATATAATAATAATAAACATATCAAATGACCCAACCACTTTGAGTGACTCTCACTGAAAAATAATCATTTGTATAATAAATTGTGTATTAAAATTGATTTTTAAAACTCCAGAACAGACTTCTATCTTAAAACAGACTGAATGAATTAATTTTTGTTTCAGAGAAGCCTTCACTGTAACTCTTATTATAATTGCTTTTAATATTACTGCAGCAACATACTCTTTTTAACAATGTTTTATTAATTACTTAAGAAAAATTAAGACAAACCATTCCAACATTAAAAGAAAAATACTTATTTTTCATTTGCAATGTTCTTTCTAAAGAATAACTGCAGTCGAATAGATGTATGATATTTAAGTTAGACCACTCTCTAGCGATTGAAAAAAAAATCATCAAAATCGGTTCATTTAGTCAAAAGTTATGTACAAAAAATTAAAAAAGGACTACATGTCTGCCCATAACTCATTTTCTAATTATCGACTACGGTCAAATGAGGGTACGGAACCTATGGAAACCCATGAATTAAAAAAGAATCATGAAAATCTGTTCATGCGGTGAGAAGTTATGAGTGGACAAAAAAATAAATAATAAAAAAAAGATGTACGTACAGTATGAATATGTAACCTCCTCATTTGTGAAGTCTGTTAAAAATAAATGATCATAGTTTGAAAATATCATATTTTCTAAAATGTCGAAAATATCCAATATTTTGATATAGATTCTGTATTTTCATTCAACACAGACAATTTTTTAAATAGTAACTGCATGCTCAAATCATACTGTTTTTGTGTGTGTGTGTGTGTGTGTATTATTATTGTTAAGCATAAATTTAACATTAATATTTATTTCATATACTATATATATGTGTGTGTGTGCATATATATATATATCAAGAATTTCAAAATATGACAATTAAGTCTTTTAGAAACAAAATGCAACATTTTAATCAATTTTTGCTATTGGGCTTTTTGATTATCAGACCTGCTAACTCTCAGGCTTTTAGCCGGAGTCTACGGCTTTTTCGTCGAGTCTCCGGCCTCCGTTCGTCGTTCTGTAACCTCCGGCTTTTTCCCTTCACTTCTTGGGAGCTCACTCCCTTTGTGCACTTTGGATACGTGCCCGTAAGCGCCATACACAATGTAGGAAACGGAACGAGGTTTGCGTAGAGCGCGCAGGATATCTGCGCACAAAACGTGAAAAGCAGTGAGCGAATCGGTTATCTCAACTCGCGTTCCGAACGGTTCAGTGTGTAGGGAGCGTATATGCTTCCGGCTTCCACAAAGGGTGTAGAGGTAACCACATGACCCTACGCTCTCGAACGAACGAGGAGAGAGGCACCAATCAGAATTTGAATTTCTGTTGGGAGGCGCTCCACTTAGCGCTTGCAGTTGTATGCATATTGCCTAAGCGCTCGGGTCCTTGAACTGAAATGAAGTGAGGCTCGAACTTCGATCATGTTGTCGTAAAGAATTATGTTTTCAAAATAATTTTGACAATGAATTTAAAAAAAAGGCAAAGTCGGCAACTGTGGCTGCTTTAAATCAGAGTTCGTGATTTTAAAAATTTAGCTTTTTTAATATTTTTTTTAAAACAGACCTTAAATTTTTTTTCATGTTTATTATGTTACATTCATAGAAATAATATAACATGTTAAACAATATGCAAAAACATTTTAAGCTATTTTCACAGCAATAAATATTTTTTAAAAATAACAATGGTGAACTAATTTTAATACAAATGCATGACTCAAATGAAACTTAACCCTACCAGGAGTATAATATTACATTCATAAGTACAGAAAAAATGAACAAATTTTACTTGAATTCTTTTGCTGTTGAAAGCTGAAAACAAATTAACAATTCATCGAGTACACTTTAATTATTTTTCTATTTTGTAAATGAAATACCCTGAAATATTTTCACCCATCTAGTAAAATCATATGCAACTCCATTACTAAGAGCTGAAACTTTTTGTTTAAATGAAAAATCTTTATTGAACATTTCCAACATGAAAAAATATTTTACACCTTAAGTTGTTGTGGAACATGGATGAAACTTTACAAATACATATTCTAAATTTTGCTTTAAACACTATTATTTATTGTGTGGTATTCATTAAATTGATCCAAAATACTGTTTTTAAATTTAAAAAACACAATGATTCATGATTATTATGAGTTGCAATATAAATGATTGACTGAATTTTGCTTTGCTGTTAAGATGCCTGAAGAATAAGAGTAATATTGTCAAATTTAAAAAATAGTAATTATTTCTGAACTTATGAACTGTTATGCACACACATAGAAAGACCCATCAAGTTTTTTTGAAACCGTGGCTGTAAATGCAATATATTTAATTTTTACAATGATATTTTCTATCACTAAAATCAATTTTTCAGAATAATTTCAAAAATGATTAAAAAAAATAATCACTTGATTTAACTCGACTTTAAAGCAGTTTGTCTTTGCCATCCAAGTTTTGAAGTTTCGGCTCGGTAATAAAATGACCAAAACCTTTTTTTAAAAATCATTTAAATTGTATTAATTTGTTGCATTGTATTTGTTTTGTGTAATTTCCTTACTGATGAAAAATTTTACATTTTGAAATGCAATGAATTTTATCTACTTGTATTTACTAAATTTAAAATACAGTGATATGTCTTGTGAGTAGTAGTCATTACTTAGAAGTTTGCACATTTGTGTACAAAAAGTGTTAAACATATGTTTTTTTTTTCTACATTTTTCTTAACTGCCACAGGATGATTATTATTTTTTTCTCTTTTTGTTAAAATTCAGTGTTCAATTGCTCCAAGGCAGTTTACCTGTGATCATTAAAATGATAAATTGATATACAGGTAAATAAAATGTAATTAAAAAGAAATTCAATTTTGTTTTACTTCCCCCCCCCCCCCTCCCCACGTATTGCGCTACACCGTGTTGTCGAAAACTCTCAGGCTTTTTGATTTGTTTAGGTTGGCAGGTCTGGATTATGGAACCGTTCATAATTTTCCCCCCATATATTTGACCCCCCTCTCCCCTTTGTCACATGCCACGCTATGTTGCATAAGCATGATGTCACATTTCTTGTTACCCTCTCCCCTTGTCACAATTTCACAAACCCTTCCCCACCAACTTCGAAGTTTGACATCATTTATGGATGATCCCTATCATATGGTGATCGAATAACTGATTACATATATTACATGTGTCCTGTAAAAATGATAGACAAATATCACCTCCACTTTTCTTTCCAGCGTGCTAGAGATTCACCTTTCCGTTTCTTGCGATGAGCTGATTGTAAACAGTGTTTTTGTTTGCCGTTTGTCCACTTTCATCGTAATTACAATATTGTAGAAGCCACAATTTTGTGCTATGTATATAATTTAACAGAAAAAGCTAAACACAAATATTATTTATTTAAAATAAATCAAAATTAAAGTAATCTACAAGAAGCATAAACATATATCCCACAAATCTTCGCCACAATTCTCAAGCGAAGGGAGAAACAATTCTTGCAGTCAAGATGGACCCAGGCAGCAGGAAGCTAGATTGAGGGGAGGTAAGAACTCCAGGGAGATCTGACCATTTCCGCGAAAAGAACGTGGGTGGCTCAGGGAGGCGGTGTGTCAACGAGTTCGCTAAGGGGAGAAAGAAGTTTTAAACTTCTGAATTGGAATAGATTCACTTCTCAAATGATTTCTCCTGTTCTAATAAACCTGCAAAAAATATTTTAATATCTTTAGATGACTGGGAAAATGGGCTATGATTAGATTTTTTTTTTTTTTTTAAATCCGAAAATTCCATTTGGTTCATCCAAAAAACACTTTCATTCGCGTTGAACTTTCATATTTATTTTTTGTAAATAATTTTAAGAAAAAACTATAAAGTTTAACGCATAGATTTGTCGTTAAAGATTAAGTCCAAAAAAGAAAAATTCGAAAATTTTAATTTGCCGATAAGCCATCCTATAAATGAGAAGACATTCTGACCCATACATTAACATAGGGAATTGAAAACCGGAAATTGGTCTGATGCGGGCTCTTAACACATAATCGTGAAGATTCTTTGGAAAAGATTTGTCCTATATAATAGTGCGAAATTTCAAATTTTTCGCTTGAAGAAGCAGGTATGTATTTCATTAAAACCCACTGCAAATTAGCAGCTTAAATTCGGATTGTAGATTCATGGCAGGGTTTGGACTTAAAAGTTGTAGTGCATAAAGTCATTTGAAAAACTTTTTTAGATCCAGTTTATATTCAGCATTAACTTTAGCAAAATGAATACTTACAATGGTGTAACCAGAAGGGGAGGCCTAGAGGGCCCGTGACCTCTCCCCCCTATCTGGAATGAATTGTTTTTAGTTTTTTTTTACTCGAGAAGAGAAAATAAAGCTAGATTTCAATTAGAAAAGAAAAAAAATCAGACTAAAATTTTTTAGCAGTTGCAGATTATATCACTAAGAAAGTTACCTTAATTTTTCTTTTCTTTCATCCCCACTCCTGAACAAACTGTCGCAATCACAAATGAAAATTTTTGGAGCTCAATCGGGGATTTCTCAACGAAAAGACAATACGCATTTTGAGAAAATTAAGTTATATTTTTATCAAGAAATCTAAATTCTTTAAAAAAAACTTTAGTTCTGAAAAATTCTTAGCTGTGGCAAATCATATATATTGCTCAGAAAATTACATTATGACCTCTTTTTATTTCCACCCCCCCCCCCCCCCAAAAAAAAAAAAGAATTGCACAAAGTTCAGTAGGGAAAAAAAATAGTGCACCCCCCATAAAGAATTTTTCTGATTGTGCCGCTCATATTGTCATTATGTATGACAGTGATATTGTGTAACTATCACAACTAAAATTATAAAATCAGGGAATTGTCAGGGATTTTTTTCTTGGATTTTGTTACTACCATGAAATTACAAAAACAGTATCAAATAATCAAAAGGTTTGTTTCCTACAATGATACAGAAAATTAACACAGTATTTTCTGTCTGCATAATTTTGATAAAATATCAAATTTAGATTTATTTCTAAATATTTAAGTGAAATTTTGTAATCCTTGAAAAAGTATAAAAAATATTTAAAAAGTAGCATTAGCAAAATAAATTTTATTCAATGTTCAACGTAAATTAAAATTTGAAATTTCTGCCGATTTGAATAAATATTTATTAATTTATGTTTTTAAATAAGTAACAATTTGAGAAAGAAATTAATTTAAAAAAAAAAATTTGGCTCACTCACTCTTAATTATTTATCTGTTTTGAAAAAGGTATTTATGAACATAGTTACAGGTGTGAAAATTCTTATTCTTGAATAGGCTATGAATTTTTTTTTTTAAGTTGGGTAAAAGCTATATTTATTCATGTTTGGTTTTTAAAAGATGTCGAAACTGCTCTTTTTCAAGTTACATTTAATTTAAATAAAACACACACACACACACACACAAGTTTACATTTTAATGGTCACTATTTTGGTCATTTTTTTTCACTATTTTGAAGACTCCAAAGTGCGCCTAGCCCTGTAAAACGAAAAATTATGAAAGATATTGAAGCATCAAAAGCCAATATTGATGCAGGAAATAATAAACTGAAGTGTGCAAAAGAGATGAACTAAATGCATGTAAATAATTTTAATAACATTTCTTTGTCATTCTGATGATTATGTAGATGTTATTGTATTATTTCTTTCAATAAGCACATTTTATTCTAATAGGACACAATTTTTTTTAAATTTTTCTGTTTATCCTATATTTAAATACATTTTCCATTACGACCTCTGTTAAAATAAGTACTTTTATCCATTTTTCTGATCCCATGTACTTTTCGTAAAATACAATCTAATAAATCATTTTTTCTTATAAGACTGACAATGCAGTACCTTAGTACCTATTAAAAAGAATCAAGGTTCAGGCTTTTTTTTTTTTTTTTTTTTTGAAACTAGGAAATACTAATCCTTATTGTCCCCCCCCCCCCCCCCCCGTCATCTTTTAAGCCATGATATGCTGTTTTATGGATAGGGACCCGTAGTTTTAGAAATCTAGCAGCATCACTGTAATTGCAGGTAATAACAATAATCATTTTTGCATTAGAAATTAAAGTAAATAATAAAAATAAGTGATCCACTGAAAGCTATGCATTAAATTAACTTTTTAATTCTGAAGTGTACTGTCAAGTTTTTCCGTTGACCCTCAACATAATCAATTTATTTCTAAAAAACTACACACATTTCTTAAAAGCATGATTTTCTTGCCACGGTATTTCGTGCATTTTGTACCAAAATATAGAGGATACATTCATTCCTATCCGATTAAATCGCTAAACAGAAATTTCAGAACAATAATAAAATTAATTGAACTTTTTTAGGACATTAATGGAAGCAGTTCCGTATTTTTCATTAGCATCAATGTGAGACAGTCGTCAAAAAGTTGCAGGGACTTCAACCTGGTCTGAAAACTTACGATGAATCTCTATGAAAAGTGTCTATGAAAAGTGTCCCCTTGTGGTCAGAGGCGACTGTCACAGCGAGAAACCGGTTCAGCGAAATAGTGTCGTAGAGCGACTGTTGGGTTCGCTCAGAAATGGACAGTGACTGTCTCGACAGAAATTGTCTCATCAGAACGTGCCTTAAGATCAGGATTTGGAATGCATTGGATATTGATTTTGTCGGATATCGGATGTCCGTTGTCACTTGTCTGATGGATTCGTAACGGATATCCGCTCTGTTGGATCCAACAAATTTTTAAATAGATCCAGTATCCAGCCAATTTTTAAATACCTAGTTGATTTACCGATTTTTAAATGGCCAGTTTCCGACAGATTTTCATTCATCCGATCAATTTGCAAACATCTGTGTTCCAACCTATTTTTAAATATCTGGTATCCGAATAATCGGTATCCGACTGATTTTTAAATATCCGGTATCCGACTGATTTTTAAATATCCGGTATCCGACTGATTTTTAAATATCCGGTATCCGACCTATTTTCAACTGTCCAGTATCGGCCCGATTTTTGAATGCTGGATATCTGACCAATTTTTTAATAACTTATATCTGACTGTTTTTTAAATATCCTGAATCTGACTGGTTTTAAATATCCGGTATCCAACTGATTTTTGAATATCAGGTATCCCACGGGTTCTTGCATATCCAGTATCCTATACATTTTTTATGGATATTTAAAATTTGGTCAGTACCCATTATTTGAAAATTGTTCAGATACGGGTTATTCTAAAACCAGCCAGATGACGTATAGTAGGGTGGAGTGAACGCTATTGGGAAAAATTTTTTGGGGGGAATTTTAAATCGGCAGGGGGCAGAAAAGGTGCCTTTGTGGTTCAAATGAACGCATTCAAAATTTCAGTGCGGAATTTTAATATTAAGATGCGCCCCAAGCCACTCGAAATATTTATCATTGCGTTGAATGATGGCAATATGCTGCTTCAACTAAAGCGAAACATTTTTTGTGCTAAATGAAGTCAAATAAAATTTATTGCCATGGAAACAACACAAAATACTTATTATTTCACTCAAAGTATAGAAGAAACTCTCTGAACCCCTTCCTCTCGTTCCCGTGAAAGTGACGGGCGGAGGTTTCGCCTTCTATTTCTCGCTCCCGTGACATGTTCGGGCTGGAGTGTTTAAAATTTCAAAATAAAAACAAATTAAAAATGAATATATATATTGTTCATACATATATTTTTATATAATTTTCAGGGATTAAAAAATAGGCACTTTTATGACTGTTTTCTTGAAAATTTTCCAACCGTTAAGTGGTTAATTGCAATTAAATTACGAATACTATACAATTCTGAATGTCTTCTGTTGGAGAGGTTTTTAATCACAGGTGGTTCACATACTACTTTATCATGCCAACTTCTCATGTCTGTGTATTCTGCTCAGTCTAGGTTTAGAGGAGGAAGCTTGAAACTTCTAAGAGTTGAAATCTTCTGCTCTCTTGCGAACCATATTAGTTTCATTACTTGTTTTTTAATATGTATCCTGTAATCCTTGAGCATAGAAAGCAGATGATTTTTGGGGATGAGCATAAAAACAATTTCTTCTTAGAACAGGATCACTTATTTCTTTTAAATTGGCATCCAAGTACCTGGAATGGGATATAAGTTTCCAAAAATTACGGCCCCCTCCATCACAATGTGGGTTTTCTTTAATTAGAAACCTGACTGGAGCATATACTCTCATTAAAAATGTTGCTAGTGTCCCAAGGTTTTTGGAAGGATTTTCCGTTGCAACATACAATCGAAGGATTCTACTTGCAGCTGTTAGCCATCTGGAATGTACTGTTGGTCTAGGTTTGCAATTTGCCAAATCATCAGAACAGTTGCCTTCTGAAAAAACGTAACAAATATCCCTGAGGTACATTTGGTCTGCACTGAGTTCCATATCAGCACTTAAGTGCGGAAAATGCTACCACGGGAAGTTCTTTACATTTACGAAATTTCGCCTGTTAATGCTTTTCGGCTGGGCGTTTTACCCTCTATTTTCTACAAAAGATGTCATAGCGGCAGTTCATTGAGATGCAACAAGCATATTAACCATTGTAATGGCCGACCAAGTTCTATCTCCAACAAACGAATAACCCCACCTTTGTGGCAGTATTAATGTTTATTCCATCACATCTTACAGCTAACAATAATTACCTAAAATTACGTAAGAAGTTGTCTCGAAAGCAGGCATGGTGTCAACCATTACAATTATAGAAGTTACAGCTTATATTACGATGAAGAAAGCTAAATTCTTATCCAAGAATTATTTAAAACACAATTTGAACTATTCGCATAAACTGCGAGGAAACTTATTAATAAAATATTACGTGCAATTTTACGTGCAATTATCACAATTTAAAATTAACAACTCAATGATTAAGAGCATATGAAGTGCATCTATTCAAAACTAAATATATGCTACTTTGACCTTCAGTTTTTATTTTGCTTAAAATGAAAGCATGTTGTTGACTGTCTCCGTTACATTAACTATCGCCTTTGCATGTCTGACGCGCTATCATGAGAAGTTTCGTCTGACCGATTCTGACGCGGAAAATTGATTTATTTTTCGAATTTTTTGCACAAAAAACTAAGGAAATATTTAGACAATCTGAACACTGAAATATTTTGTTATTCAGAACATAACGCAAAAAATATAATATAGTTTTCTTATTTTAACTCTTGACAAGAACAAAAATCCGGTGAATGTATTTGTTCCGTCAAAATTTGGTCGGGTTGGGGCGCATCTTAACTTTGTCCAAACTAAATGAAATTTTACACACGATCATTTGGACCTATAGGGCACCTTTTCCGCACCCTGCCGAATAAAAATTCGAAATTTTTTTTTTTCACTCCACCCTAACGTATAGTTGAAAATGGTCTGATTCCGGACATTTAAAAATCTGTTGGATTTGAAATATTTAAAAATCTACCTATTTCCGAATGATTAAAATTTGGTCGGATACTAGTTGTTCAAATGTTGGTTGGATACCACATATTTAAAAATTAGTTAGATTCTGGGTTTTTGCTGATACCAGATATTTAAAAATCAGTGGGGTACTTGTTATATGATGCTTTATGGTGGGTGGAATGGTTCCATTCGTCCCTACCCGTCAGTGTGCCCATATTCATTCGCTGGGTTCTCCCCATTTATCCAACCAGTGTCAAAATCTGCACATGCTACAATGATTGAAACAAATCAAATCATTGCATACAAATATGTATTACATTTTTCTTGCCTGGAATTAGAGAATAATATTAATAACCATTAATAGTAGTAAAAGTAGTTATATCCGCAAAAATAATTCTATCATTATAGACGAAAAACAGAGTTTCACATACAAAACCATTTCATAATTTTTTTCAGGAGAAATTCATAGTGTGATCAAAATAATCATTTGAGTTCCAGCTAGCTTGAAATTGAATGGAAGAAAGCGCTTGTAGGTCAATTTATCCAAAAAAAAAAATCTTTTGAAACCTTAAAAAAAACTATGAAGTGTTCATTCACTTGGTGTTTTCACTGGTCAGATTACCCTACTTACATCTATCTGTATATATTATTTCTCTATTTGTTTTTCTGTGGTTCCATGATATCTTCCTTATTCTTTTATCAAATTCCATGATTTATCCCTCATTTTAAAGTTTATTGTGCTGGCTAATGACAAAAAAAAGACCCACGCTGTAAAAATGTACCGCTTCTCTTAAATTTGAGATTTTAAAATCATCTAGGAAGAGGTCCTTTAATGGATGCCAAATTGGTGTTGTGTATGCTGGTGACATCTGTTATCAAGTAAACAAACAAGAAACTCTGCTGTTTTTATTCTGCAGAAAATTAGTTTTAGCTGTGTCTGTGGGTTAAACTTATTCAATCGTTAGGCTCTACACATTCATTTATATTATGAATATGTAGATTTTAACCAACCAACAGCAACTATATTTTAACTAATGGAACTGTTTCGTTATTGTATTTTAATGCTATGTACGCTAATAATAAAAATAATTATCATTATTGTGATTATTTTATTATTTTGAATATCTAAATAATAGTTTAAAAGATCTTGTAACAGCTATTTGTACTGATGTGTTCAATTAATTACATACCTTCTTTTGTACCAACACACGTTTAATTCTTTCTATTCTTCTTCATAATGTCCTTTCTCCCAAATTAGTGGGTAATTCCTCAGGGGTCGACTAGTTTCCATTTATTGCATACATGGATTTTAAAAAATAGTGGGATCATTTTCTGCTTTTCCCTTTGCTTCAAGACTCCTTTTTTCAAATACTTTTGAAACCTTGCTGTTCTCTTACTTTAAAACTTTATTAAGTTTCCATTTTAATTATTGATAATAAGAACATATTGTTTATTATGTAAAATTGATGTAATCTATTTTCTTAGTATTTTTCAATCTTTTCTTAGCATCCCGACTTATGCACAAATACAATGCTCATGGAGCAACAGACATAACTGGTTTTGGATTGCTTGGCCATGCACAGAATCTTGCTAAAGTTCAGAAAAATGAAGTTTCTTTTACAATACACAATCTTCCGGTAATTGCAAAAATGGCGGCTGTTGCTAAAGCTTGTGGTAATATGTTTCAACTTCTACAAGGGCACTCTGTCGAAACATCAGGTATTCCCAAATATGTTTTATCTTAAAATTAATTTTTGTCATTTGTAAAAATTCATTCCATTAGTACTTTATTCAGCTTATTAAGAGGCATTATTTTGAGATTCAGACAAGGTCTGGAAGGGTCATGTAATTTTCTTGTTTTTGCATGTAAATGTAGGTCTTGAGAATTGAATCTTGTGCCATTTTCAGTCTTTGGGAAATTTTTGTATGGTGAGTAAGTTTAAAATTCTGCACTGCTTTTTTGTTAAAATGGAGCAAGCATTTTTCGGTGTGCTGCAATTTTTTACAGCAGCAAAATACCCCACAGTCATGGTAATTTTTTTTATTGTAAGATACTAGCTGATGATGGCTGCTTAATTAGTTTAGTGATCTATCATTGTTTACAAAGAAAAATCTGTAGACCATTTTTGCACAATTTGAACTTAAGTAGTTTCAGCCAAGCAGCAACACCCCAAAGAAAATATAACTGAAAGTGAAACTTTATACTGAGGTGAAAACTTCATGTAAGTCATATAAAATGTATATCCTACAAAAAGTCATGAAAATCAGAGACGATCAAATGGAAACCTTATGTAAGTATAGGGCACTTGATAATGGGGTGATCCTTACGTAGATAAATTTTACAGTGAAACATATGTCATCCATACTTTTTTTTAAATTGTTACATTAATTTCTCTCTACATTTGCAATAGTATTGTGAGAAAAATGTCATAGGCTCTTATCAATAGATGTGTTTTATACAATACATCATAGTTGAAAAATCATTAGAAATAATATTAATCAGGGGTGATTGTATTCCGGGTGTACCCCGGAAATCCGGGTTTTTTATATCCTCCATCCGTGTTTTAAAAATCGGAGTTTTTAGTCTTCAAAATTGAAAATTTAGCTGATGGGAACAAAAAATATACCAAAAAGCGATAAACATTCCCTTTGTAGCAACCCTTTGCGAGTGCTTAATGAGCTGCTATAAGTTATATTGTGTATTTTTGCCCCGGATATTTTATATGATTTTTCAAAAATGGCCTTTTGTGCGTTCCTCAAAAGAGCCAGAAATTCAAACAGGGTTGCCACGCACCGGGAAAACCTGGAATTGTCAGGGAAAATGAAAATGACCTAAATTGGTCAGGGAAAAGTCGGGGAAAATCACATTTCACTGAAATTCCTGGGAAAGTCAGGGAATTTCATCTTCTGTTAGTGCAGGGGTTATTTAAGGTTAGCTATTTAAGGATGACTCAACAGATGAATAAACCTGCAGACATGTGATTTTTCCGTATTTTGACGGAATTCCTTTTTTTTTCGGTAGTTTTGGAAATTAAGAATATCGTTACCGCAAAAATCCTTAACTTTGGAGAGCTCTCTGTCTTTTTCTATGAAAATCTTTGAAAGTAGCCTCCCAACATTTCACAAAATACCAGTAAAATTTATGCATTTTATCCGTGTTTTGAACTTTTAAGGATCGGTCCCGATTTTTTCTGCATTTCGAAATCCGATTACATCGGGTTCGGTAAAACTTCCTAGTTCGCATTTACTGTTCGATTCTGTCTCATGGACATCAATAACTTTGAACTTACCATTATTTTTATCTTTATTAAGTTTCAGCTTCTATAATAGTAAAGAACTTGCACGGACGTAATTTTGCCACGCCCACTTACAAATTCGGCCGAAAATTTTAGGAATTTTTCAAAAGTTATTTTAAGTTTTAGTGATCAGTTTCTTATAATTAGTTTAAAAAATATGTTTGCCAAAAATTTCCCCACCCTTTGCATGTAATTTAAAATGAGTTTTTTAAACTTTTAGCTGTGTTTAGCATTAGGGGTTTGTTTCCTTACAAGTACTCATTATAATATTGTTGCAAAAGAAATTATCAATTTTTTCTGGTTTTATTCAATTTATAATTAAAATGCATGAAAAAAATTCAGCAATGTTCTGTTGGGTAATTTTTTCAATATTATAAAACAATTGTGAAGTTTAAGAAAAAATAAGCCTAATGTTTTTGATAGTGCCTATTTTTGATCTTGGAAGTTCATTAATCCAGTTCAGTGTTAGACATACATCTGAATAAAAGTACTGTGTGTTTAAATCACAAAATATGTTTATATTGTCTATTAATAATCTTGTTCTTCTCATAAAATGCTTTGGTACTTTGCAATCCTTTTCTTTTTTTTACTTCACACCTTATTCATAACATTTTAAATAGTTGGTAGATATGAAGTAGTTACTTCAGTTTAAAAGGTTAATGCTTAGAAACGTGTTCATTTCCTTAAAAAAAATGGAATTAGTTTTTATAGATTGCACTGAATTCAGACTCTTTATGAATATAAGTTCTGAAGAATGTAGGACTTTTACACTTTTCTTTGTTAGACATTAAACCCCAATTACCCCATGTGTTTGATAATTCTGTTGCATAGTAATGTATGTTTGCTATATAAGGTTCTTTATGAAGCTTACATTCTGTCGTGATGTTTCAGTATTTTTTTTCCCTCAGTGAGTCACTTGTCTGATAACCTATAATTCACCTCCTTTTTTCAATTTTTTATTTCTTGCTTTGTGCGATTTAAAAGTTAACTATTAAAAGTAAGTTTAAATATAAATATATACGCACACTTATATTTGATGGTTTTTTTAAAAATTATTTATTTATTTATTGAAGCACTGCCTGTACTTATTGACACTAAGCATAAATCTTATGCATTCTTCACCATGTATTAGATTTAATTCGATAAATTTTACAACGTTACCTTCTGTTTAGCAATTATTAGCATTTCTGCCTTTCCGAATGATAATAAATATTATTTGGGGATTTGAAATTATTTGAATCCTGAAGTTCTTTTATGCTGTGCAAAATTTTGCTATGTTCCGAATTTCATTGACATTGTTTACAAGTTAAGTTAATCGATTTGTGACAATACTAAAATCTATAAAATGTCAAGTTTTGGGCTTCAAGGTGTATTAAAATTTTCTACTGCGTTCCAACTTTTACTGATAACAAATGTAAGTGAACTTTGGATTATTTCAACTTAACCATTTAAAATTTGGTAATCATTATTGGTAATTTTCATGATAATTTTTGAAATAATAAGGTAGGTTTTTATTCACAACTAAAGCATAGTATATTATGTTAATATTTGATAGCGTTTGTTGACATCGATTAACCTGGAATTTTTCCTAAAATTGACTGGAAAACCTGGAAAAGTCAGGGAATTTTATTGTCTAACATGAGTGGCAACCCTGTTCAAACTTATTGAAGCACTTTAATATACAATTTAATCAATATTTATTAATAAATATACCATATTGTTACACAATTACAACAGCTAAATTGTACTTAACCTTCTTAGAATTTAAATAGCACCTTGCACAAAGTGTAGCCTCCGTGATTTGCATGTTATTCTGTTCATTTGAATTACTAGTTTCAAACTCGCACGCTTTACATCAAATACCATGTAACAGCAAACATAAAATTTATTGTAGGAATACAATCAAAACATTATTGGAAATCTTAAAATACTGCTAAATAGTAAAAATCATTAAAACGGTAATGCTTACATGAGACGCAAGAACAAACAAGAAGTGGGAAGCAGTTAGAAAACTACCGGCCTCTTAAATAAATGAAACTCAATGCATGATTTCTAAATAGGAAAATTTATTGAACATGTGCATGACAATTATTGAATGGGACAAATTGCGAATGTATTACCATTGGTTTAAGGACACTATCCAATAATTTGTACACAGATAATCTAGAAAAAATATTTCAATAGCCAGAATAATCCGGAAAAAAAAACTAGACCAATATAACATAATGTTGAAAGTATGAAATATACCATCTGAACCCTCCTCGTCTTTGCATTTTTTTGGTAATAACGAATAGAAGATGATTCAAGAACTTGATTCTACTTATTTTGCTTTAAGTACATAACTACATATGTGTTTAAAACTATGTATATCAGTGCTGTAACATATTTGATGTAAAGTGTGCGAGTTTAAAACTAGTAATTGGATTGAACACAATAACATGCATTAAATCACAGTAGCTACGCTTTGTGCTACGAGCTATTTAAGTTCTAAGAAGGTTAAGTACAATTTATCTGTAGTAATTGTGTAACAATACAGTATATTTCTGAATAAATATTGATTAAATATTATATTAAAGTGATTAAATAAGAACGGGTTTGAATTTCTGGCTTTTTTGAGAAACGCACAAAAGGCCATTTTTGAAAAATCATATAAAATATCTATGGCAAAAATACACAATATAATTGATAGCAGCTCATTAAGCACTTTAAGGGCAACAAATGAGTAGATTTTCAGATTTTTAAAAAATGCCTTTTTTGAGTAATCACACTTCAAAAATCGTAATTTTTGAACATTTTCAAACTTTAAATTCTGAGGGGATATGCATCTGGGGCTTACAATAAAATTTGATACAAAACTTCCATAATAGCACTTTGGATTGCCACCTCTGTTCTGTCAAAAATAAATTTCTTTCATAAGAAAAAAAAAAATCATAAAATCGGTAAAAATGCGACCCCCCCCCCCCCCCATTTCAAAAACACTTTTTTTCTTTATCAATGAAGCCTACTAAATTTTTCAAATTAGTGTCTAAATAAAATACCATCCCTTCGTTATTTATTTATAGAAAAAAAATTTATTTGAATCTGATAAAAACTTTTGAAACAGAGGCCATTTTAAAAGTGAGTGTTTTGCTGATTTTCTGGAAACGGCCAATTTTGTTCCAAGTTTTAAAAGGCTGTAACTAGAAAATATCTTTTTTTGCCTAATCCTTTTGGGATATTTCATATGTCCCTTAGTTGTAACTACTGTAATTTAAAAAAAAAAAAAAATATGTATGGGGTCATGTGACACCCTCTGCCTGATCTGAAATGGAATGGCTCAGATATTCGTCAAATAAGTGAAAAAATAATAACTCAGAACAGAAAAAGTATTTCACTGCAAAAATTTTGCAAAAAATATATAGTCGGGGAAGGGAAGATTTTGGTGAATTTCGGCGAAACTTAAGAAGTCGCTTTCTTACAGTATTTTGACTATTTAAAGACATGTGCAATGCAAAGAGAATAGAATGGTAAAAAATATATATTTGAAAAAAGTAGTACATTAGGTACCACTTTTGCAGGTAACTTTTTTTTGTTGGGTTGGGTGGGGAGTAGATACATGTCATCTAAAAGCATTAGAAGAAACCATCATTAAAATATGAACACAATGAGAAATGATGTCTAAACAACTTGCCTGACTTTTATTTTGAGAAGAAGTTCCTTGTTTTGACTTTCAGAAATGAGTATACACTGTGTTTAACTATATGTTTGTGACCTTGCATCAGTAATAGTTTAGTTTGTCTGTTGAATTAATGTGTGCGAGACGATTTTGCTTTGAAAATAGCTTGTCATTGATAGATTAAGACTTGTTTACTATTAAAACATGCATTTTCAATGTGAAAATGTATAATAAAAATATAGAAATACCTATATCTATGGTTCCTGCAGTATTGTTTCTCCACGCATATCGTTTTGTTTTGTCTGTGTCCTCCTTCCTTGCATGTATGAAATTCTGTCACAAATACTACACTCGGGGTTAAAGTTCAGTTTTGGGGTGGTTGGATTCCCCCCAAAAGATATTAGATCCCCCTCCTTTGAAAGTTGGTGTGCGGGAGTATTCAGCTTGCAGAAGATTTAATACATGCAAAGATTTAAAACATTTATGAAAATTAAGAATATTTTTAGAGAGTTTTAATTCAGGGTAAGCAATTGTTATAAATTTGGATAGAATTGTGGAAAATATAGGCAATGCACCCAACATGAAGTTTTAGAATGGGAATACTATGAGTCTTGAAGTAGTGTAATCTTGATATTTTTCCTCCCTTATTCCCCCCCCCCCCCAAAAAAAAAAAAAAAAAATTATGATCCCCTCCACACACAATGCTTGGAGGGAGTCTCCCCTCTTACCTTAACTTTTAGATCTTGAATACTCTGTCGTATGCATTCTCCAGTTGTGCCGTGTTGATTACTCATAGTTAGTACTTAAAAAAATGATGGAATTGTGCACTTCTAAAATCTATAGGGGTATCTTGAAAACTATTTTTTTTTTTTTTTTTTTAATGTCAAGGATATCTAAAAGGGCAATAACTATCCACCCTGATAACTCTCTGAAATTAATATATCTAGAACTGACCCCAGGGGAAGGTCACAAATTTGGAGAAAAGCATCTGTATCTGAAATGTCATATTTCCAGGCCTTATTGTATATGTTTATCTTTAATTTTTTTTCATTTATTCACTTTCCTTCTTTTAGGTGGTCTTCTTATATGCCTTCCACGTGAACAAGCTGCTGCATATTGTAAGGATATTGAAAAACAAGAAGGCTTTCAGTCTTGGATAATAGGCATTGTTGAAAAAGGGAGTCGTACTGCAAGAATTATTGATAAACCTCGAGTGATTGAAGTTCCTTCAAAAGAAAAGGAAGGAGAGCTTTGGTAGAAATTCAGCCTTAATTTCTAGCATCTGTCATTGTTTGAGACTGGAAGCCTAGGTTTCCGGACATTTGGTGCTGTTACAGATGGAAATCATTCCTTAAATTAACATTTGCCCATCTTTAAAACATTGAATGTTTTAAGTGATGTAAAATAGTTTTCGTTTTACATCTAAGTATTGGGGGAGGGGAATATTTGCATAATTTGGGGGTCAAACATTTGTCACCAACCAAGTTTGCTGGCCTACTTTTCTTTATTAAAGGGAGCATGATTTTGCTTTCTTTTATTAAAATATTTCAAATAAATTATAAAAATATCTATTCATTATTTTCTTTTGGATATCTTTATAATTTCCTAAACAGAGCTTGGTTATGTTTTATTCGTTTATTTATATAATTGTTGTATTAGAGTAATATATTGAACACTTTAAATTTTGGCATTAATAATTTAGATTCTGAAAAGAATCTAATCTGTATCCATATTGTTTAGAACAATAATATCTATTCACAAAAGTATTTTGTGTGAACACACTTTGCAAAATAACTTTGGTAAAAGTGTTTTAATTCTAAAAAGTTAATCACCTGGAAATAAAACTGGATTTGGAAAAAAGAAAATTGATAATTAATGAAAATAAGAGTTTTTACATATAACTGTTATAAATTTCTAGCTCTAAATTTTTGTAATTTTAACCATTAAGGTCCTCACAGTTCAATCATTACTATAGCATGTCATCGGCTCAAAAATACCTAAAGATAACTTATATTATGTTTCCAACATAAGAAAAAGCTGTTTCTCTATTGAAACAAGATATATGTATTCAAAAGGTATGAATTTATAAGAAGTTGCACCTTATAATTTTCAGCTCAATACCATTCCATTAAATACTGCGATTAAATTTTCTTGTACTTGTTTCTCCTGATAATTTAACATTTTCAACACTGATCATTTATGTAACTGTATCAGTATCATTAGAACCTCAATAATTCTCATTCATGGGACCAAAGAGTTATCTATTTAGAGGAGTCAACTAGAGTGTATGTCATAGACTTACATTTTTTCACCATCTTGTGATAACTATCCACAAAATGAAAAGTTTCTATAGTAACATTTTTTACCTTAGTTTCTATGAGATTATGTTACTGTTTTATTAAGTGTAACTTTTTATCTTTTGAAACACAAGGAACCAACATAAGATTTGCATTGACAAAAAATTAGCAGAAAATGGCTTTAAACTAAGAAACCTTATTAGTATGAAATAGAGGTAACAAAATTGAAGCTGAAAATAAGGAATAGTAAGATATTAATGTCAATAAACGATTTTTAAAAAATCTAAATGTAAGTGAAATTAAAGTTTAAAAAATAATTTATGTTGAAGCTCTGTGGTTAAACATCGAAACTATAAAGCTGTGAGGGGAATGCTTTTAATTCTAAGTAGAGTTGAACAAAATAAAAGGTAATAAGCAAATTATGTTGATAGTATGTATAATCTTAGTGCTGTAAAGCATCTTAATACATTTAAAGCTGAAAGTTTTACATTTCAGTATGCTTAATTTGTGAATGCATCATAAAGCAATTGATATTATTTAAATAAATAACAAAAGCAACACAGTTTAGAGAAAGTGGGTGAAGACCGGATACATATGGTTAACTTAGAACTAGTTCCTAAAACTAGAATTTCAGTGGAAAAGTAGCAGATATTTTTTATTTTATGTATTCAAATTTAAGAATATTGTTTTCTGGATTCACCTTGTTGAACTAGTTTTCTCCCTTCCTACTCCTTTGTGAGCAGCAGTCGCCAATTTTTCCACATTGAATCCATCGTTCTCTCCTTTTTTTGGACACAGAAACTATGTCACAATATGAACAATTTAACTTCTGTTGAGTTTTTATCTTCCCTGAAAAAAAAAATCAATTTTTTTTTCTGGGGGGGGGGGGGGGGTATTCTGGGCCCTTTCTGGAGCAAGGTTTACTTCTGGAAATAACACTTTTCTTCTGAAAATAACACTTTTCTTCTGAAGTGATGGTTACAACTAGAGAAATTTTCAGTAGAGTGAGTGAATCCCTCTTTGTATGAACCCATTTATTTATTACATGGTCATTTACTATGTTATATCAACTGGAAAAGTTATTAAAACAAGGTCATGCTGCTATTGGATTAAATCCTTTGAACTTAGTAAATAAATAAGATAGTGTAAATTCAGTTTTTATAGTTGTATGACTATTGGATTAAAAACAGAAGAACATTAAATCATCAAAATAATTTGCTTGTAAAAAAGCAGAGCTAAAGAAAATAAAGGTATCCTATTTTGTTCTACTTCTCCCTACTTACATTGCAGTTCTATTTAGAGAAAATATTATCAGAAATTCGTAAAAATTAAAATTCAAAAACTGAATCATTGGGATGTTCAATAAGTTCTTGCTGTTTTTTGTGAAAATTAATGCTTTATTTTAAAACATGTTACTGAAAGTATTGTTTTCCATCGCTAGCCACTGTTTTCCCCCAGCTTTCTGACAGCATTTGAATTCCATGTAGGAAAAACGACACTTCTTTTAAAGCTGTCCAAGAGTCAACCCAATTTTTGGCATCTTCATAAGAATAGAAGTGCTGCTCAGCCTGGCCATGTGTCATCAACCGGAACAAGTGGCAGTTGGAAGGGGCAATGTTCAGTCTATACGGCGGATGGGTTTGGAATTCATACTTAAGCATTTCCATGTAGGTTTTTACTGGTTTTGCCACATGTCACCGAGCGTTGTCATGCTGCAAAATTACCTTGTGCAGGGCTCCCATGGCTGCGCCAAAAGGATTTTTCTGCTACATTCTGCTACATAATGCGATTTTTCGGCAAATTTGTGCCAAATCGCGATTTTCAGGAAAAAAATCGAAAAATTTTTAGATATTATTTTTTTAACATTAAAATCGACAGAATTTGTTACATTTTTTATTTAGTCAACTAATTTTTTACCTTTGAAGCAGTTTATTAATGAATATTAGCTCTACTCTCTCTTAAGAACATCAAATATGGATGAGAAAATTGAGCAGAATGAGTTATGGTATCCCACGCTAGAAGAAACAGTGAGACGATTTCTAAGATTTTGTAGTATTATAGAGAAAAATCATTCCTCTTATCACTATTTCTGTTGAACATTTTATTTAGTAAGTTTTTCTTGAAATAGATAAAAAAGTTTACAATTTCATGAAACGTAGGGGGGAAAAAACTTAGCGTTTTTCCTCAGTGCTCTTTGTGTTTCCTAATGTTTAGGAAATACTAATCAATGTGAAAAATCAATAACAGTTTAGATGTTAAAAAGATTGCTGCTCCATTATAACAATTCTTTAAAATTCCTTAAGCTTACTTTCCACGTGTAAGCAAAGGAGCGCATACGTTCTACCATCTTTTTGCATCCGCTACAAAAGTCGGATTTTTTTCATTTTAACTGTTTATAATGATTCCTGTCAAAGTAAATAAATAAAATGTATTTTTATTTTAAACAAAAACAGTGTTTGAAAATAGATATTTGTTCCTGAAAGTGTTGGGAGGTAGACTTTCAAACGCTGTAAAATTAAACATTGAATTGCAGTTTTTTTTCCTTTCTTATTACTCTTTAAGTTCTGTAATCTATATCATATAACCACAAGCAATTAAAAAACATAAATATAAAGAATAAAATAAGTAAAAAAATTACAGCTAAGTTAGAAAATCATTAAAAAAGCATGTACGTATATCTTAATGAATTGATGATCTTTGGCAAATATGTTAAGCAATATTATTAGAAGAAATAGAAATTTTGTTGTGGATGAATGACCTCATAAAAGTACTCTTTTTAAAGTTTCAATTTTTAAACTAAATTTGAAAGTTATGAAATTACCATGCATTCCCTTTTTCTTTTAATGCAATTTAGTTTCTTTCGGCATCCAATTGCGGTAACCCTAGGACTCTTTAAAATTTAATTGTAATTATTACACAATTTTTCAAAGATGTAAAGATAAATTGTTGGGGAAAGAATCATTAGATATTAAATTATCAACATATAATAAAAAATAAATTTTGCCTTTCTATTATAGAACTGAGAAATATAATTTGATTCTTGAATTTTCTTTCTGCAAAATTATGAAACTCACCAATTTACTTTTAGTTTTATTAATTATTTCCAGAGCATCCAAGTGAGTATTTAGGATTGAAATTTAAAGAAATATTTTTTAATTGGAAAAATAATAAATATTACTGCAGGTAGAAAATAGGATCGACTTCAAATATATTTTTTTTGATAAAATATGAAATTATATTTAATTTATTCAAAATTTTACTGTTACTGTAATCACAATGGTTATACCTAAATAAGTAACATTTAAAAAACAAATTTTAATTAATGATAAATAGTTTAAAATAGTTGAAACTTTCATATTAGTTAGTTTTTGCTTATTTTCTTGAAAGAATAGTGTTTTAGCTATTAGTGAACAAAAAAGAGAGAATGCAATGATTTTTTAAAAGAAGAAAATTTTAAGGTTTCTTCCAGCTGCTCTTAACTATTAGAAGAAGAAAAAAAACAACAAAACATTTTTAAAAATAATCCGTTTCTTGAGAAAAGTATTGTAAAACCTTTATAAGGGTTATAATTTTAATGTCTTACTTTTTGATTAGGTTTTGAAAAATTTCTTAAGAAAAAGAAAAACAATCCAGTTTTTTAAATAATCTAATCCAGTTTTTGAAGGATGTTTGACGTTTACATTTCCTATCATTTTGAAACTGCTCTTACTCTTGATGTATGAAAATAACATTGCTTTAAAAACAGCCATTTAATATTTAAAAAATGAAGAAAAGTCCTCCAAAAATGGTACAAAGTTGATATTTTCGGCTCCTAGACTGATACAAAAGTCGATTTCTTCTGCTCCAAACTGATACAAAAGTTAAATTCTTCTGCTCCAAACTGATACAGAAAGGACATTTTACCTGCTCCGAAAGCTGCTACAAATTGTGTTAAGGCGGTGGGAGCCCTGCTTGTGTCTCTGCTCGTATAGCTGCCGAAACTGTTGATAGACTCCTAATGATTCTGCAAGTTCAGCTAGCATTTGACATGAGTCTTCAATTGTTTGTCTTCAAACTTTTTCAGTGCACCAGAGCCTTCTTTATAGTCAAGATCAAAATCATTATTTTTAAAGCATCTAAACAACAGGGTTTCCACCAAGTTGCTTTTTTCATTGGTCACTTTTTGTAGCAAATTGTCACTTAAAAATCAGCTTTTTTTTTGGGGGGGGGGGATATCTTATAAAGTGATAAATAACCACCAAACTTTTCCTATAATCACCAGGAAAACTGCACATAAAATAGTTTCCACAAAGCTACTTGCCAGAAATCCAAGACTGATTAAATTGGAACTTTTGCAGAACCCTGCGATTTATATACCAGGGGCGACAGTTCTCTAAATTTTTGAAGCATTCTTTTTGAGATTTTTATATTATTTAAAATTTTTGAGCATTCCTACTGCATTGATTTTCTTATCTGATTTTTTTTTTTTTTTTTGCTTTTCAAGATCTATTCTATTGTATTTTCATTTTAGCCTTTGAACGGTTTAAAAGCTAAAAACTTTTTGCTACAGGATAATTAAGCACTTAAAGTATACTTTTCAAGTATTTTACTTTTGGTATCTGAACTTTCTAAATTAAATTTGGACAAAGGATTATAATCAAAATCATTTCTTGTATAGTATGCGTTTAATTTAGCGATTTCCTTGGTTGATTTAATTGGACATTGACCCTTTTCCTGTTTTTCATGCTTATAATTGATATTATTTGCTTCTTTAGTTGTCAATCAAAAGATTTTTATTTTTTACTTGCTCTAAAATATGTAATTTGACATAAATATAAATAATATTCAAATTGACTTTATTTCTGTAGTAATCCCAATAAAAAGCAAATTTTGAAATATTAAACTGTTTTCTTATCTTTTGAGCCTTGCACAAGCATGCATTTCAAGTATTTATTTCTGGTGTTTTAATTTTGGCATCAAAGAATTTTTTAATAAAGGATTATAATATTCCTTGTATATACATAACTTTAATTTATCTAACTGTTTCAAATATTCAGCACATGCTCCTCTGATATTCTAAATGTTTTTATTACCTATAATTAATTTTATTTTTGTGATCAAACATTTTAAATAATTTTTCTTGGTGTTAACATGTGTTATGTTTCACGCATTAAAAAATAAAGTTGATCACCCCTGACATATATATGTATGGCTGCTTTCTTTCTGTAGTTGATGAAAAACCATTAGTTTTTTTAAAAATGATTTCTTGTTTGAGATGATAGTGATGTTTATTTATGGAAGGTTAGTTGAGGATTGAACTTTCTGCTGTTTTTAGCCTACTTTCCCATAAAAATAAAAAAATGAATAAAGTGTGAAAGAAAGCTCAAAGTATTGTAAAAATATCATTAAAAATAAACAATTTGAAAGTGAGGTTTTGAGACAGTGTCTGTCGGTCCCCCCCCCCCCCCCCAATAGCTTGAAAAAATTGGCCTGTTCGAAAGATCTGTGAGGACATCTCATTTATCTCATTTCCATATTTTACTTTTTCATTTGAACAATTTTTTGTTAAATTTTGAACAGTTCAAAAATGTTTAACATTAGGGCCTTTCAACAATCTGAATGCAGGTTCGGATATTGAATTTTAGCCACCTATGATTTTCAACCATCCTTCGGTTCTTGACAAAGAAATTCGTCCATTAGACATGTAACTCTGGAATGCCCTACCACAAGATGGCTAAAATTTGTACTTATTTTTAACGAAAACTAATGTACCTGGACTATTTATTAATTAGGTTTTACAAAAAGGGCAAAGTCATTTTCCATGCTTCCAACAAACGACGGAGCGCTACCCTCCGCAATATGGAGAGGGAGCATCCGAAGCAGCCGAGTATAGGTGATGACCCCTTCAGCAAATCTCATCCGACCCTCAGACAGGCGAAGCCAAGGTTAGGACCCAAGGCTACAATGTGCGTTCGAAAAATAAATGGGCAAAAATAAAGCACATTATGTAAACTCTGGGAATAAGATTCAAGTTCGTATGGACAAACTTATTGGAAGAAGCTCCAGGTGTGAAATATTTTTTTGATTTGAACAAGATTTGTTCATTTTTGAACAGTTCAAAATTAATTCACATGTAGTGCCTACAGGAAATTTCAACCCTATATAAATCCTGATCTAGCTTTGGTTAAAATGCATTGCTTATGTAGTTCCTTGTTTCTTTTTTTTTTCATGTTGAACAAGTATGTCTATTTGTGTTAGATTCCTCAATGGGACAATTGTTGCACGGATGCTTTTGGAAGAAATTGCATAGCATCAGATGGTATTACCAATCTAAATTTCTTTCAAAAGATTGGTACCTAACAATATTTTTTCCGCAAGCTCAGATTATGGCCTGTAACAAGCCTGGATTTTCGCTCTTGTGATAGAAATGTATGCTAATGAGTGTCAATAGAAACATGTGATAAATTTGGTTGTTTGCTTTTGCTCTTGGCAGAAAAAAACACTTCAGACATATGAAGTAAATTCAGTAATGCTTTTGCATTGATCCATGCTTTATGATTTTGCATACTGTTTAGAAGTATTAATTATTAAGATATTCTTGAACTTGAAATATATTTTGTAATGTTAAATGTAAATATTTTTTCCTTGGTTTTTTTAACTTTTCAGCAATAATCTTATTTTAATGTAACTTAATTTTTCTTTGTTAATTGTATTCAATTATAGTAAGAGGCACCTTATTGTTCTTCTTTATTAAATACCAGGTCCTTTAATTAACCTTTTCACTACTGGGCTGGGATAACAGTAGTCCTTAAAAAAATGCACTTTTGGCTGCAATATTATTAGTATAAATAGTATGTTTTACAGCAAAAATGTATCACAAATTTTAATTATTTAGTATATAACTAGTCTATTAACTACTATATAACAATTAAATAAAGGTGCATTAAATTCTTTATGGGTCTCCCTTAGTGATAAGGTTAACATTTTTCTAATGATTAATGACTACATAGCTTAAAATCTTATCACTTTTTCTGTAAATTTAACTTCTCACTAAATTTAGTAAAAGGCTTAATAAAAGAAAACCTGGCCTGTGAAACCAGTCCAATGCATGACAGGTTCCGCCCTGTTGAAACACTTCTTTCTATGAGCATGTCTCAAAGAGGTTAAACAAAAAGTGTTGTGTAGGTATTCATTTTTCTGTATATCTGTGCTGTTCAAAAAGATAAGATTGATCTGGATTGATGAGTTATTGAGGTTTTATTGCATTTTTTTCAAAATCCTATGATTAAGAAAAGTTTCAATGTTACATTCTTTCAAGATGATAAATAGTATTCCATTTATAGTATTATGAACCCATTCCGGAGCATTTTCAAAAACTAGAATGGTTGATGCTTACTGTATTGTGTATGCTTTATCTTTCTTGAAACTGTGTAGCTTTGGAATTTTTCCTTGTTCCAATTTTATTTAATAAAATTTTTAATGTGCAAGTTGGTATTTCATTTTCTAATCATCACATGCTTTTATAGAATCAACTGAATATTACAGACAGGTAAATTCTTTCCAAATTTCTATTTTTAAACCTGAATGCCTGGATGATGAGTCTAGAGCAGCGGTCGGCAACCAAAATTGACTGAAGATCTACTTTCTAAGTTTGGCGCACACTAAAATCAACTCAGATGAGGG
Source organism: Octonoba sinensis (assembly GCA_038502835.1). Classification (NCBI taxonomy): domain Eukaryota; kingdom Metazoa; phylum Arthropoda; class Arachnida; order Araneae; family Uloboridae; genus Octonoba; species Octonoba sinensis. The sequence goes on along the minus strand of CM076598.1, from coordinate 190,912,098 downwards.
GCTGGGGGTGCCGTGCATACATAATTAAAAGAACATTTTGGGACTGCGCCTGTCTTCAAATTGTAGGTTAATTCTTGTCCGAACAAGTTTTGATGCTTATAAAATACCCACTTTAAAATTTCTATAATAATTTTTTTAACTCGCTTCAAAACAATATTTCAGATACTAATATATTATATCTTTTAAATTTGATAAAATACAGTTAGTTTTTGTTTTGTTTTTTGAATAAAACATGTGAAATGCCATTACGTACTTAATTTAACTCTTACAGAGAGCTTAGTTAATGTGACGACTGACATTCCATGTTATTAGCAATTTTTTTTTAGGTCGACGAATGGTCCGACAAATCAATAGTTCAAGTTGACTATATAAATTGTCCAAAATGCAGCCGCGATCGACCGAAAATGGGCTCGCGAATGGCGGGTTGCCGACCACTTGTCTAGAACATACATTTTGCCATATGACTTCTGTTAAAAATTGTGAACTAAATTATATTAAAATATTCAATTCCAGGTCAAAATATGACTTTTTGGCTAATTTTAAATGTTTTTTATATCCAACCCTTTCGACAAAAGCTTTCAGTCTCTAATTACTTAAATTTTTTTTGTTTAAAGAGGATTCCATGAATCAAAATTGCCACACAGGTAGCAAATATATTTTCCTTCATGGACTTCACTTCCCACAAAAACCCTCATAACTTCTATACTGTTCAACGTCTGACACTAGTATTCCACATTTATACACTTCACTATATCCAAATATCCGATTATTAAAGCAAAACATTTACTTGTTCACAGTTTTGACCTTAAGAATGCAAATGCAAGTTTGGCATCGTATAAACGAAACTTAACAAATTTTCTTTAATAGCACCATACAAGCATTGTCTGTATCACTCAATTCAGTGGCGTAAACGGGTATATCAGCACATTATTTTGGTTTGATGGAATGTCCTTCTGTGAATCAATCTTGTAGAACAGTCGTGATCAAAAACCATCAATAAATTTATTTCAGCTTCAACATGGTTAGGTTAATACACACCTTTCAAAATAACACTAAAACGGAACACATTACATTCTATTTACAATTTTAAATCTCGTGAATCCCTGCAAATCGCCTTTAAATAATCTCTGCTGTCTGTCACGTGATGATGATGCAAATCTTTTTTGATTCGCCGATTCTGCAAAAACCATCTGGATCTCACGTTACATAAGCTCTTTTGCAGTGAGAAAAAGGGGGCGGTAAAGAGAAAGTATATAATGTGCCTACAATTTTCTGTAGGTCACTTTAGTTTTTATGTTTTAAAATCGAAACTGAATTTAAAAAAGGGTTTGAGAGAGTTGTTTGTTTATAATGTTATATATATCTCGGGGGGGACCACCAGAGGGGCTCATGGCAGACTGCAGCATTGAGGGGGCTGTTTTCAGAGGGTTTTGGCCGTTTTTTCGGGGGCGGGCTTCCTGAACTTTAAGGGAGGTTGCACCATCGTTCGGAGAGGAGGTGGACACCCCTGTATATATATATACAGTCGAACCCCGCTATAATGAACCTGGGATATAGTGAACACTTGGTTGTAGTGAACTTTTTTAGTGGTCTCGTCCGAACTCCTATTTAACTAATGTTATTTTATACGCTTATAGTGGACAAAGGAAAAAATTGGTAGTTCGTTTATAGTGAACTCAAATTTCATTCCCTTGGATTTTTTTTTCAGTTTTCCAACTGTAAACTTGCACGTGTTGGGATTGAAAAGTCAGCATTCCTTTCTATTGTGTCAAATTTCACTCTTTCATGCTTATCGTCAATTTAACGCAAACAAGTTAAGCAGTACATCCCTCCGACGCTCCTGTGGAGGATGAAAACGATGAAGAAAACCTACCAATATCACTGTGGTTGGAAAGGAATAGTGTTAATATTTTTTCAAAGGACATCAGCGAGAATTTCAAGTCTTGTGATGACGATGTGTGCACTTCTGGCACTCCCACTGACGATTACAGTGTTTCTGAAGTCGACCAAAAAAATGATGCCGAAGATGAAGGTTTAGAAGACTGTGTTGAAGAAGAACACGAAATATCGGCACCTTCTACTTTAGATGTGAAATCAGCAGTAAATACTTTGAATTTTTTTTTCAACCGAGAATGTGGATCAAAAGGTATTGGACTCTTTGCTGATTGTCGATAAAAAAAGTTGATGAACTATATTTAAAAGCAAAATCTGTTAAAGCTAAAATTACTAATTTTTTTCATGCATAGAAAGTAAGAATAAAATCAAGTATTTTTCTTTTTAATGTTCGTTTTAATATTTATTTGATTAATTAAGTATTTATAAGCAATTTATGTACTTACCGCAATCCCTATTTCTAACAAAAATATAGTCATATTTGAAAAAAAGACTTTTTTTCAAAGAATTTGGATATAGTGAACCACCGGTTATAGTGGACTTATTGTCTAGTCCGCAGACGGTTCACTATATCGGGGTTTGACTGTATATGCACGTAAACTTAAGTACTAAAAGCTTTATTGTAGTCAATTGCTCTCATCGTTAAAGGAAAGGGGAAGCCTCTGGCTCTGTGCCCTCTGATACAAAAGCGTAGCCAGAATTTTTTTCCGGGGTGGGGGGGGCGACCTGACTTTGAAACACGTATGTTGAGGAAAGTTTCTGGGAAGAATATATGCTACATTGCGAAAAATTTTGGGATTTCGGGTTGGGCAGGCCTGTGCCCCCCCCCCCCCCCCTCCGCTATAAATGCAGCCTTGCCTCCGAAATTCGATATATGAAGTGTACTGGAATTGAAGTGCTCAAAATGAAATTTCTGACTCTGGGTACCATTAAGATAATTGTATCCCAAAGTGTGGTACATGTCCCTCCTCGGATACAGAAAGAGCTTGGTGGGGGTACACGCAGTAGAACCTCTATTAACCTGGTTTCTGTTAAGCATGTCAATAATGAAATATTTTTATGTGTGAACAAGATTTGAAAAAGAACACTTTTTAGTTCACTGTCCGTGTTAGTGGAAAAGAATGTTTTCAAGAATAATGTAAATTTAACAAAATTCATGTCTATTAAAATTAAAAAATGTATATTTTCTTGATATTTCTGTAATTTGAAAATGCATGTTTCAATATTTAACTTAGTATAGTTTGAAAATATTTTAATTTGCTTCCTAAAACTTTGATGGCTGCTCAATATCTTCTCGGGCAATAGTCAGGAGCTGCTTTATGTTATTTATTTTTTCAACAAATTGTGCAAAAATATTCCCTTCACCATTAGAGACTATAATAGTATAATGCATAAATGCTCTATTATAAAATCTTAGTTTAAAATATATATATATTTAAGTTTTCGTCATCCATTTTGCTTCACTGACCGTCTTAGAGCACTCGAAATTCCATTTGGTTGCGAATTTTTACATCGGCCGCCATGTGTTAAAAGTTAAAATTACTACTTCAGTGCAGCACAAAACTTTGCACAAGCAAAATATTTTAATAAAATAAAAAATATACACCGAGAAGCTTGGAAAATTGGATTACAAATTCATGTTGAATTCGAAAACAATTCATTGAAAGGATAAATAAATTCTTCAAAAAATAAAAATTGTGGTTGATGCACAAATACAAATATTTACATTTCACAAAGCACAAAGCCTTGTAGTAGTCTATGGTGTTTCCATTGCACCTCATTAGACCAAGTACGCGATTTTTCGACCGATAATACGAAATTATGCAAAGTTTCGGGAGTAAGTCTGTACCATGGTGCTTGATCTCTGATTCTGCACTGAGTAATACCGCTTGTAAACGTCACTTAAGAGGATTCCACAGATGTTGTATATGGGGCTGAGCGTTGGCCATTTGATCACCATTACGACGGGAATTGTATATATGCGTTGACCTGCTGAAAGGTAGGGTGGGCATTAACACGTCGAGTGCCACGCGAATTTATTATAAGGAAATTCCAGTCGGGCTACGCTTTTGGTATCGGCCACTGGTAACCGATGTGGCTTAAACGGAAAATCCAGTGTTCAGTAAAATCCTGTAACAAATAAAAATTAAGTACATTTTGAATAGAATTTTAGAAATTGCTTAAAACAATGTAATTTTTTTAGTTTGCATCATATTTGCACTGTAGCTACTAGTGGTTGACGCTACCCAAACGGAAAGTTCAGTGTCAGCCACCGATGGCTGACATGGCGCTCAACGTGTTAAGGAGTTCCCCAAACGGCAACAAATACTCCCTAAATTTTCTGCCATTCAGGAAAGCAAAGAGACGTTTGTGCATTGTTTTCAAAAGAGAGCCACCTCTTCGTTGCCTGCTGTCATTGTTTTATAGGTAACAAGCGTTTTCCGTCCAGAAGGCACCGAATATCCAGAATCCGATCCGGTCAATGCACGGTCAAGTTTCAAACATCTGAGCTGGATATCCGGTATCTATGCCAGTTTCGAAAAAGTCCCGAAATTTCTTTTTTGAAAATCTGTAGACACCATAGAGAAAGAATAAAATCCAGAGCATATAACGTGTATGAAGTTTTATTAACACAAAAACACAAAGTTTCATATATTTATGTATCATGCATAAATACTTTCAAATAAATACTAAACAATATTACAATTTAAAAAATCATGCGACACAATTGCGTAAATACATTTAAATGAAAAAATAAATATTACAAAGGGTATGAACTATACTTTCCCCATGGCGAAGATATTTTAATATATGTATGTATATATATTTACTTTCAGCTGTCCAAGCTAAAATTTCAAATTTATACTGAAAGCAGCTACTAGCCAGGATTCAGGGACTCTGAAACTAGTTTCCCATACAGCCATTGTCATCCAATTACCATCTATGAGGTCGAATCAGAACATCAACTGGACTAAACCATAATCGATGTCAAGATTACGTCTTTTCTGCACATAAAAGGCATGAGCCAGTTTTTCTCCCTTTTTTTACATGTTTTTAACGTACTTTTAAGCTCTATTCAGGGACAAAAGCGATAGTAGCGCCACACTTTCATGCAAAGCATCAAGAAATCGGATCGGATCGTACGCCATTTTGTGCTTCGTTTGATATGTAGATGACGACGTACGATTTGGGTTCAGCATTAGTTTTATTTGTGTGAAATGTAAGTAAATTAGCTTTTTTCAGACTTATGTGTTTCACTTTTATATTTTGTTAATATGCAATGAGTACTTTCACGCCGAGAAGAAAATACCATGGCAGCTGCTGTGTACTACGCACGTGGTAATATTACTTGAATTGGAAACGTGGTGCTTGCTGTAAAAATCATCGATGAATAAAATGTTTGAAGCTTCAGTTGCACAGTAAGTTATTTCATCATTAATCGGTGTATTTTAGTCGTAATGTTTATAAAGTTTTCTCATACGCAAGTCAAGTATAGTATATGCTGTTTTTAATAACTCATATGTGATATAGTTCTTTTATTTCTTTATTTAAAAAATGAAATAATTGCAATTTTTAGTAATTATAACTTCTTTAAAATATTCGTTTATTTTTAAGTTAAATTTTTCTCACTGGTAGGATTACCAATATTACAATTTTTTAATTTCTTTTTCTTAATATTAGTTTAAATACTTGCAGCAATAAATCAACTTTTTATTGCTGAACATCTTACTGCTCTCTATTTTTGCAATATGTTTAATTAATTTATTCATTTTCCACGTGTCCACAATTAAATACATATTTTCAAAGAACATTCAATTTGGAGAAATGTATCCTTTTCTAGCTATTTAATTTTAATGTGTTCCATTTACTACTGAAAACATATATTATTTTAATAGCTATGCAAAGCCTTTAAGTCATACCATACTTAAGATTGTTGAATATATAATGGTTTTGTACTGTACTTTTATTTTCTTGTTAATTTTCAGACGAAAGAGCATTTATAAATGGACAAATTTCTTTTTCTTACTTCTTTTACATCACTAATTGGATCATTTGCTCAGAGTCAGAGTTTGCTATTAAAATTCTCCCCTGTGAATGATCTTGTTGGTAGAAAAATTAGTAAGAATGGGTTGGAATTTATAAAAATATTAGTTTAATAACAATCGAGAAATATGGTCTCTAACATAGGTATAGTATTTCATTTTGCTTCAACATTAAATCTATATAAAATCGAATAGCAGCAACAAATATTTTGTTGTTCACATGGGTAGAAAAATTAATTTATTTCGTAGTTCATATGGATATAAATTGAACGCGTTTGGCTGTATGGGTTTCCATCTTTGGTCATACTTACTTTAGTGAAAGAAATAATTCCTGTGACCAAATGTGTCAATTTAGTCATTTCGGTTGTATGACGACAATGTCATATTTACTTTAATAGATTTTTTTTTAATAAACATAATCCATCCATAATTGTGCAGCCTTCTTTCAAAAACAGGAACTCTATACTAGTTTCTTATTGCAGTATTCTTATCCTTTGCAAACAGAAATTCATCTCTCTATGATCTCGCAAGAAATGTTAATGTATTTTGCGATAAAGCACTGAATTTCTGAATGATAAATATTAGCAACAAAGACAATTAAAACGAAAAGGGAAATTCTTTTGCTTTATTTGTTTCTTTTTCTAATGGGAGGAATTTCAGCCCCTAAACCCTCCCCTTGAGCATGGAACTGAAGCACCAGTTTACACAATTTTGGATTGCAATATTTTTAAAACAAAAATAAATAAAAAGATCAATTTGTGAACTGACTTGTCAATTATCTCTCCCCCCCCCCCCCTCCCTCAAAAAAAAGTTGTAAAAAATTTACTTCATCTATATATAAATAGTCAAAGACAAAACAGTTAAGTGTACCGTTTTCTCCTGTGTTCGTCAACCGATTTTCTTACCTTTTTTTAAAAAAAAACTGTACTATATTATTGATGAGCTTTAGTGCTATCAATAAAAAAACTGTGGAAATAGTTTTTTATTTTCTCCTACTTTCGACGTAGATTCGAAACCTTTTTTTACAAGTCGTGATTAGTCATATACTTTTCATATTACTCCTTACACATCTACAATTTACAATATTTGTATAATACTTCATACATTTTTTACTATTTATAATTCATAGAAGAAATGTCAAGAGCAAAATAAAAGAGAAAATGTAATCTATTAAATGAATTCAAAGCAAAGTAATGCTAGTCTTAAGAATAAGTCCGTTAACACATTTCCAATATATATATATGATAATTCGAGGCTGAATCTGAAAATTACGGTCGAATTTCTATCGCTGGGCAAACTCTAGTTTATATTATTTAACGGGGAAAAAAAAAAAAAAAAACTAGTAATGACTGATAACCTTTGCGAAAGATTTAAGCTGCAATTCAGAAGGAAAGAAAAATTTAAAAAATATTAACTTGATGTTTTAAGCTTTTAATTTTGTGCTTTTGGATTTTCCCATCGAGTTCTTTCGCAACATGAGAAAGCCGAATTTTGTAATATTTATGCATAACAGCAGAATTTTATGACCAGTAAAAATATCCTGATCCAGAATATGGGAATTTATAAAGTGTTAAAATATTTAAATTCATTTGTCTCATTGAATGAGATATTAGAAGTCATAAATATTATTTTCTTAAATTTTTTTTTGCTTTAAAAGCACCAGAAATATATCCAGTCTCGCAACTGGAAAATTTCTTTGAGAGGGAGGGGGCAGGGTTTTTTTTTTTTTTTTTCATCTGAAGTTTGTGTCAATTCCTTTTTTTTTTTTGGGAGGGGGGGGGCCTCCCCCCAAAAAGGAATTTAGGTGAAAGAAAGATATATTCGAAAGTGATGGAACATGGGATAAAAGAATATCCAGTCTTAATGTAATAAATTTTCAATGTACTGAACCAATAGTATATTGCTTCTGTGGTCGCGGATAATGAAATATCCCGCTTGTTAAAATAAATTTTCGTGGCAAATTGGCTATTCCATTGAAGGGGCTCTATTGCTCTGTAGTATTTTGCAAAATTGTAGATACTATTATGGCAATACTCAAAAATTATTGCCTTACTATTAGAATTTCTGACAGGCAATGAACTAAGAAAATATGCATACGTTATGTAGAAAATATGTTTAGATACCCTTTGAAATATATTAATGATAGGAATTGTTCATAATAGAAGTTTATAGCTAAGTATCGGTTTTTTACTCCCGCAAACTTTTGTCTAGCGTCTTCAAATTGTCTTTGGATTTGGGGACATGTCCCCAAATTGATGTTAAGAAACATGGTAACCCTATTTATGGTCCTTTTTTTTGCCATCAAAGCAGCGGTCGGTCGGCACACTTATCTCTATTAGGCACTATAGCAGCTGTTAACACCCGAGCATCACTCTCTTTTCTTCATTGTTGGTTTAATTTTTCGCCATTTAAACAGCTACCTGTCGAGACACTATCTCTTCTCCAAGGAGCCTTTAGCCTCTGAATTCATAGCACTACTCCATGAGATCACCGATTTAAAGTGAATGGATGAATAGTATATGGATTACTGTGATTGGTTGGTTTTGTCGTTGACGGTTATGTAGTTTTGTTGCTTGAGAGGAGAAGAAGTGAAGAAGCATAGCTTATACAACGTCAGTTTAGCTTCTGATGCCGGCTGCGGCTTGCGTACTACTTTGAGTAGCGTTTTTGTATTCCGGATTACAATTAAAGTATTGGATTTCTTTCTCATTATTTTCATTTGCATCTGTGTCTGGTAAGTGATGTACTTGTGATCAATAACTACGATTTTAACGTGGTAGAACAAATTTGAGTACCTAATGTTGATACACATTTCCCGCTCTTGAGAGATCGGCTTGACAACGCATGTTTCGAGAACATAACATGTTCGTCGTCGATCGGAAAAACTTTAGTATTCTTGCCCTTGATATTTTCTCAAATTTGAAAGTTTACGGTTTTAATATACGATTAGTTAATGAAATAGTATTATTTACTGCTAAAAGTGTTTTATGTAGAAATCGAAAAATTTTTAAAGTTGTGTTCTTCCTTCAGCTTGAGCGCAAGCCTTCGGCAAATTTAAAATTCGACTCTCCTATGACAAATCAAGCACGTTTTTCATTCCCTTATTATTTATGGCCCGATAGAAGCGAGTGTGATCGCGAAATAAGTTTTTTTAGTTGTAAAGAACGGTTGTTACCGATTTGTATCTCGGTAAAACCCTTCGTATGTAGTCTTTGATAATGTAAAAAAGCATTTAATTTCTCTGGGCAATTAAGATCCTATTACTTAAGGTAGTTAAATTATCAAAATACATGTTTACCAGTTATTGGTGAATTGTTTTTATTATTTTATTTGTTCTATAAAGTCATTTAATGACGTTGCTATTATAATTTTCCAAAAAACATATTTTAAAATGATTTAATTTAATTTTGACTTTAGATCTTAAGTTCCCTTTCTAAATGGTAAGAGCATTTTTTCAACTTAAAGGTATTTTCTGGGTCATTTGGTTGTGTTTTTAGAGCATTTTCATGGGATTTTTTAAAATTCTTGGTACTGGTTATTTATTACCTTACATTTTTTAGTTTTATTTCAATTAAGCTACAGCTTATACTTCCATTTGCTATGAAAGTATTTGATTGAAACTATGTTATTCTGTTTAATTGCTAGATCATGAGTAAAGGAGTTGGAGGTCTTCCCAAAGGCTGGAGGAGAGAGATCAAGGTTAGACAGAATGGCAAAAGTGCCGGCAAAGAAGATATGTATTTATATACGTAAGTTTCAATTTAGTTTTGATTTATTGATTCTGTTATCTGATTTTTAAGATATGTACTACCGTTAGTAATGAAAAGTAGTTTTAAGGTGGTACTTTCTCATTTGCTTTAGGACTTAAAGCTTGCATAAAAATTGCATAACTTTTCCCAAATCTTTATCTTGATTCTTTTTTCATAGACTCGACACTTTCATTTCAGATTCGCCATTTTCGCTTAAACTTATAAAATTAGACTTGAGCATTCCGCCATTTTGAATATGGTGTGAAAGTTTTTAAAAAAAGTTTTGAAAAGAATGAAAATATAATGTACTGAATGAAATTATAACTCGAAATTTACATTTTTTTATACTTGTGTTTGAAAATGGTCCGTATTTGTGATGGTGGATTTTTGTAAAAGGTTTTGTTTCTGTAATTGTGATTTTTGTTATCTGTTGCTTCTATTATTAACAATTAAAATTTTGCATTTAAATCTTTTGTACTCTATAAAATTCAACATAAAAAGTATATGGCAAAGATTCATACTTCCTTAACCATCGCCGACAAGGCTAATTTTTTCTTTTTCCAATTTAAAAGTCATATAATTTTCTTTTGTAGGCTTAATAGTTTTGACAAAAATATTATGTTTTCTTCACTAAAAAGGAGACACATAAGGAATTCTAGTGCACTGGTGTACCATCCCCCCCCCCCCTTTGCACTTTTGTTTTATGACGCATAGGTGGCCACCAAGTTAATCAAGTTTAGTTAGAACTTTTTGAAAATAGAAACATTTTTTGAATTTGCCATAATTAAGGTTCACAAAATTGCTTAACTCTTTTATGTCATGCCTTCATTGAGTTGAACAACTTGATTTTAATTTAACCTATAAATTTGGTTAATTATTTTTAAAAAGTTTAATAAATAGATTAACTGTTATATTGTTCTATGAAATGTTTCATTCATTTAAGGAATTAAAAAATATTCAAAATATCATTTAGGTTTTTTTAATGGTAATAGAAGCACAAAAATAATCTAACGGAAACACATAAATCATGGTAACGGAAAGATGGTCATAGTTTAACTCATTTTTACTTAATTTTAAAAATGCTCTATTAATATAGGCAATATTTATTCCCCTTATAAAACCATTTTTACCGTATTTATTTGATTTTGTGTGAAAAAAGGACAAGAATATGCACTAGTTGATGATGAACTGAATCATAAAAAGTGAGTTTCTTGATACTTTGATGAAACAAGTTCACAGAATGTTTCCATATTTGGATTCTTTTTTTCCTGTTATGGGGCTCAATATATGCTAGTTTAAACATTAGTATTACCGTTTTTAAATGCAAATTAAATTTGCATTTAAAAACGGTATAAATTTCAAGGCATCAAAGAGCTTCTTCACCATCAGTCTCAGAAAAGGAAATATGGACAGCTCTGGTATGGAGCAAACTGAGAAACTCACTCATTACTGCAAAAGACTTGCTTACATTGTAAAGAAAGCCGGCTAAAGTCTGACAGTTTTATAAGCTCCCCTCAAAGGATAGCTATCAATTCACAGAAAGTTTTAAAGCGACAGGTGGAACAATAAAGTTGCGCTGCTGGTTTACTCGAACTTATTAGAATTAGGGATTTATACAAATACAAAAGTGACGACCAGCAACAGGCTCAGGGCCCAGCTAGGCTGGTCCTAGTCAATTTAGCAGTCCCAAATGAAGATCATTTGGGTACAAAACAGATGGTACAGATTTGAAGTACAGAAAGAATTTTACAATTGTCAACATTGACAGGCACAAGAAAAGGTCCACTCAGATCACGGTCAAAAGTAAAACGGTTTTATAATTAGGGGAGACACTTCCAAGTAAATCAGAGGTGTTGCATTGTATTGATGTCGAAGAAAAATACCTTCCTTCAATTGAAGCCGCTAAACAGGAAGATTTTGACTTTTTGTCCAAAATACACAAAAAAAAAAAATTAGATTGTCAATCAAAAAGAAAGCAAACCCTTATTGGAGAAAATTTTAGTGTGAAATAAAAAATAAGTTATCTTTTCTTACCAGGGTTGGAAAAATACCTGGTTTTTTTTTGAAAAAAAAAAAAACCCAAAAAAACACGTTTTTTTTTTTTTTGGTTTAAACCAGGTTTTTTTGGTTAAAATAGCATTTGTAGGAAAAACAATTTGACTTTTAGAAAATCATGGTGATTTTAGATCCTTAATTGTAAATAAATGTTATTGATAGTTGATTAAGCAACTATAAGTTAAAACCTTAAATTTTAAGTACGTTATATAGGTGCAGCACTTTAGTCGTCAACTTATAGAGGGTGGAGATTTTTTTCTTTTTGTCATTTCTTGCGCTATGCGTTTATTCATTTGTGACTAATTAAAATATAACATCATGTATTAATGTTACTTTAAAATTAGTAATTAGCTATTTTTAACAATTATCTAAAATACCATTAGATAAATTTAATCTGAATGACTTACAATGTATCCTATACAACTTTAAAATTAAAGCACTTAGTTAAAGATAAATGTGTTAGTTTACTTATTTGACTGTAAAGATTCCCTAAAAATACATAATTTTTCGAAATGACTAGATCAATTAGAAGAAAAAGAAACTTATTTAAAGAACAAAAGAATGAGGCTCATAGAAGTTTTTTTGAATAGTTAACTTACACAGAGGTTTAGGCAAACTTTATATTGATGTTTCATCCATCCAAATACTGGTCTAACATTATAGCATAAAAAATATTATCCTGGAAAACAGGGCTGGGTTTTTGCCGGCAGAAAGTGGTTATAACCGGTTTTAACCGGCAGAAACTGGCATAAGCACATTTTGTGACAATATCCGAGACTTTTTTTAGTAGTATTAAATTCTTGAACTACATTTTATTCAGAATAAATAACATATAAAATATTGTGGATAGTTTTAATTAAAAAATAACTAAATTTCTTAGAAAAAATAATAACACTGGTCAACAAGTGTTTTGTCCCAAGAATTAATTTCACTCTTCCTGAAGTAATTTTTCACGAGGAATCCATATCTGGCATCAAAATTTTTCCATCACGTACAGTTTTTTAGTTATAAGGAAGGAAATGTTCGATTTTTACGTTTTTTCAGTGTTTTTCCGATCATGCAGTATCGTTTTTATTGAGATAAAGTACAGAAAGGAGCTAGAATGTCAACCTTTAAATCAGTGGTCACTTTATTTTGCTGGAAAAAACTTAGTGGAGTGTCACAAGCAGCCCCTGCATACCCGTGAAAGGAAGTGCGAATCAAATTACTGCACTGGGTTCGGGTCTCGGTAGGAATTTCGCGAGAATTGGGATACAAAGGCAAATAGGCTAAATATTGATACTGTACGATACGTTTAATGAGCATGGGCTACTATTTTTTATCATTGAAGTCTCATGTTGTATGTAAAAATACCCCCTGAAAACATGGGGGCTGTATAACCGATGAACATAGAGAGCGGTGCTATCAGGACATTTCAGTTATCGAAAAGAGATAACAAGGGAAGTGTAGTGCAACTATGTTAGCAAATTACATTCCTGAGGCAAAGTATGCGAGAATATGTCAAAATCAACCCTTTTAAGGTAAATAGAACATTGCTTGGTTTTTTGGTCGAAATGCTTCTAATGTAAAAATTACAATGCCCTTAAAACAAAGGGGGGAGGGGGGGGGGGGCTCCTAAAGACTTTATTGACTGATCTTAGAAGTATTTTCCAAGCTGAATTTGAAAATAAAAACCATTTTTCTTATCACTTAAGGGCTTTGCTTGTAAGGTACTGCAATAATTTAGGATAAATGCTCTTAATGTCAACTATTACAGCACCTTGCACGGAAAATCCTTACGTGATAGAGAAAAATGGCTTTCATTTTCGAGTTCAGCATGAAAAATACTTCTAAGATCAGTTAACAAAGTCTTTGGGGCAGAAAAAAAACATTTTTTTTTGTAGACCAGTGTAGTCAGGGTTTATACTCAACCTGGTAAAGTCATAGAATTTGATATCCTTTGCAAAAGTCAGGGGAAAACTTAAAATTTTTGACAAAAGCCTAGAAAAGACGGGGATTTTTCCCTACCAGGGACCCCTTTTAGGAAACCTACGCTCATTGCCATGTCAGATTACCAAAAATAAAAAATCGTCAAAAACTGTTTGGCTCGACATCCCTGTTCGGATTTGGATACTTTTTCGTTAGTGCTGTCAGAGACAAAAATGAGTGCAAGTTTAAAACGTTAACCTGGAAAAGTCATGGAAATTGTTTTGGCTATTTGAGTATAAATGTAACAGATAAAATTTTTGTTATACTATGGTTGTGCAGTTTAATATATGAACAAATATTAGAGTATTTTAAATCTCAATTTAAAAATCAAAATAGAAAACTATATCCAATACTTATTTTAAATTAAACACTGCAAAGAAAAAGAAAAGTAATCACTACTTAATCAAAATACTTTTCTGTAATTTACATAATTTATATTAAATATTTTCAACAAAATTTTTTTCTTCATCTTGGTAAATTTCAGACATGCTAGAAGCTTGCAGAAAAAAGCTGAAGAATTCCTTCACCCCCCAGAAAAAGAAAAACTAAAAAATCTCTCTCATAGAAATGTTATATGTTGATCTTGTAATTCCATGGATTTTAAAAACATTTAATTTAAAGACAATACTCAAAGGAACAAATCTTTTTTTTTTTTTTTAATTTAAGACTGTGAGTTGAAAATGTTCCAACCACATTTTTCACTTACAAAACAAACTACAAAACCTTGCTTGAATAGTTAAACTTGTACAGCATTAGATTACCATAATGATTTTTTTTTTCAAGTGAAAGAAAATTAGTATTATACAAACAGTTTATTTATATGATCATTTTGAAACTTTTTGCTACTTTGAATAACATTCATTATCTTTAGTTTTAATTTTTAACCTAATTGTTTACATATGAAATACATGTGTTGTGTGAATTATGAATCATCATGGATTAAAGTTCTTACTAGTATTATTTCTTAGTTTCTGCCATGCCGGTTTAAACCGGTTATAACCACTGGTTTTAACCACCCGGCAAAAACTTGCCAGCCCTGCTGGAAAACTTATATAAGCTTTTTTTTATCTTTGCAAAAATAGATAAATAAATAAATATAGTAATAATTAGGCAGCCAACTTACAAAGGGTTTTTTATAATATTCCCACCCAAATTTGATACTTAAGTGGTCAATTAGACAGGTGGTCAAATTACAAAAGTTTTCTTACATTAAATAATATAGGGCTAATTCCATTCCTGACCAAAAGTGGTCAACTTAGACAGGTGGCCAACTTACAACGGTGGTCAATTGTACAGGTCTTACTGTATTAACACGTTATAATACTCTACTTATACAGACCTTTCATCAAATTATTAAAGAAATAATTATTATGCGGGTTGAGTTTTAACAAGAGCATATTTTACTAAATCAATAAAAAATAAGCAAAAATGAAAGATACATTAAAAATAATGTGTGTTGATGTACAGTATCAGTAATATCAACAAATGATTACACCATAACACTAATACAAATCAGCAAGATTGGCTTAGAAATTATCACTATTATTTATATTTTTTTTAAATACAATTTTTCCTGACTAAAGAATAAATATATTCTTAAAAGCAAGAGAATAATTTAGGAAAAAAAGGAAAATTTGCACTGATTAAAAAAAAATTTTGTTACTTTACAAATTCAGTAATTCATGATTTATCTAATGCTGTGCTTGCAATTTCTGCACAAATTGGATTTTGGCAATTTTTTATAATGCGAAAAATAAATGAAAAAAGATTTGGTTTCTAAAAATTGTTGTCTGTAACATACATTTGCAAATTGGTTATTATGAAGTTATTTTATTGTTTCTAATATGTATTCTTTAGCTCCAGGAATTACAATTGCAATATCATTTTAATTTTTATAATGACTGAGAAGAGTGTTTCTCAAATTAGCTTTTCCAGTGCTAATTTTAGAAAAACCCAAATAGTCTGACATAGGTAGTCTGTAGATAGGAGATAAGAAAAAATTTGTACTGATTAAAAAAAAAGTTTGTTAATTTTCGAATTCATTAATTATCCAGTGCTGTGCTTGTAATTTCTGCATAAATTGGATTTTACAACTTTTAATGATGTGCAAAATTAATGAAAAAAGATTTGGTTTAAACCAAACAACCCTATTTCTTACTGTTTTTGCCTTGTCTTATTAAATAGTACAAATTACGATAATTGAATCTAATGTAAAATGTCAAATGATTAATATAAGCCCTTAAGTGAGTTATTACATTATATGAGGATGTGAGAACCGAAGGGATGTATGTGACCCAAGAACGGTTCTGAGTAAAACACTTTCAAAGTTTGGATCTTAAGGGAGCTTTAATGTTAATTTTTTTTCTAAACCACGTTGGGTTAAAGTACACGTTAGAGCTATCACTAACATATCCTGCCACAATATAGGGTGGTGCTTTCCCTATTATTTGGACTAGTTATCTCCAAATTTTCAATTTTGTCACTTACACTCCTTTGCTTTTAGGTGCTTGATAAGTTTTTAAAATTATGTGTTTTGAAGAAATTCTGTTTTAGACGTCGCTTAGCTTATGACAACACTTTGTAGTAAGTCCACAGGGTGTCGTGATAACGAGGTTCGACTGTATAACCAGTCATATACCAGTTGATGAGTAAGTCTGAGAAAAAGTCTTACTCATGATTTTCACACATATTTGAAAGAAATTTAGTATTTTAATATGTATTTTGTACTTGGGCATTTTTAACCTTCTGTTACCATCTTTCCATTACCATGACATCTCATCTTCAAGGATTAGGCTAAAAGCCTGTTCGGTCTTCTTGGCCTGACCACCATTTTCTAGGTCTGCCATGGTCTTGTTCGCCTTTTGGCTTGTAGTGGAGTTACCATCACAAAATATTTATTTTTAGTGAAAAATATAATTATTTTCAAAAAAAAAAACTCCTCTAACCAGCATTGAATAAGCCGTCCTTAAGGCACCCAAATTTCTTCAAGAAATCTCTTCAAATAAAATAGTTTTAACAGAATTTTAAAGTTGAGTGTGTAACCAAAATTATCATGTCAAAAAAAAATTCCTTCTGTTATCAATTTTAATATTTCAATTTAAGAAAAGTTATTAATTGTAAAATTCCAAGTTTACTAATTTTCATGTAACGTTAGATAATAGAAAGTATAAAGGTGTGATTGTCAATTTTTTGAAACTAGTTATTTTTTTCAATTGACAAGCTCACAAATTCCTATATTTTTGTTGAAAAGTCCTTCTGTTATCCATGAAATACACCTGTACATGTTGAAACAAAAACTTCTGTTGACAACTAGAACACTTGTTTTTGTATTACAGCAAACTGCAAAATTATTTTTTACTCGTGCAGGATGGCAGCTAATAGCAAATGAAAATTGTACAGAAATTTCTATGTGAAAATAAAAATATTCTGGGGAGGGGGGGGGGGGAGGCTGAGTGCTTGCTTAGTGAAGGTTAAGACTCATAAACTTTGGAAGTAGCTAGTGGTGGTATTTAAAATTATAGTGTCTTTTTGAAAGTTGAACGCTGTATTGTCACATTAAAACAAAATTTACTTTGAAGCAATATTACCCGCACTTTCAACTCGCGAATTTTCCCTTTCTCAAAACCGATAACTCAATGATTTCTCAAAGAAACTGTGGTATTTAAACATAGGCGTAACTGGTGTTGCTGAAAGGGGGGGGGGGGGTCATGCTAAAAATGTACAGACTAAACACCAATAAGAAGTATAAAAGAGTTGAAAATTTACTAGTCATAAATACTTGTCTCTAAAAATATACTCCGTGTTTATTTCAGGCATCTCCCGGGGGGGGGGGGAGCTACCCCCTCGGAGCAAGTCAACTCCCCCCCCCCCCCCCCGGCAAAAAATTTCTAGTTCAAAAAGTCCTTAGTTCTTCAAAAAGTCCTTAAGTTGAGGCTTATTGACATTATACAGAGCTGTTTATCATGCTGTATCAGAATGTCACAAATTTTTCATCACGTATCAGCGATGAAGCTCTACTTTATGATAAAAATGTTTAATAATTTTTCAGAAAAAATACTCATCCCGTTTACTTCGTTTTTCCCGTTTTGTTAGTTTTTTTTTGTCCAGTCGCGTGAAAAACGAACTACTGAGGTTTTACTGTGCTTCCAACTGCAATGAATTTTGAAAAGTGTTATTATTCGGCTTCGGCCTGGGAGAAATGGCCAAATATTCGGTATTCTGCTAGTTGGCCAAATCATAATTCGTTCTCAAGTTATAATCAAGTAGAGATCCAATGGAGATTGTATGTTTTTTAAAAATATTTCAACGAGATATATACAGGTATTTAAAAGTTTTCTGAATTTTTCAAAATGCTTGAAAACAAAGTAAATACAGTAAAACCTCCAAAGTTGACCACCTCCCTAGGTTGACCACCCCTCTATGTTGACTGAAATTTTATAGTTTGAATAATCACAACACATTTTCAATGGATATTTACCTCGCTATGTTGACCATCTCTATAAGTTTCATGTCGACCACTTTTTAGTAGGTTATTTGAAATAAACTCTCTGTAACTTGACCACTGATGTTTTCTTGAATTTTCTTTTTCCCTGGTTTGCTCTTCATCTGGTTTCCAGGATTTTCTTTATTAGTCATTCGGCTTATCTGAGTATCACTCGCCCCCCACACATTCCGTTCTTTTTTCTGGCTTCTCTTTAATTTTTTCTGAGCGACTTAAAGATTTTGCTGTAGAAAAATGCCCAAGCATGCTAATAGACTTGTAAATTGTGAAAGTACTTTTTACAGTTACCTAATCAACAAAAAAGTACTCAAACAAAAATTGGATCATTCCGAAAAAAAAATGAAAAATTTGCTGTCCCCTGTAAAAATTCCCTAAGTTGACCACCTCCTGTTAGCATACATTTCTTTCTTTGAAGCTAAATAGGCAACTGGTTTGTGCACCAAATCATTCAGTTCAGTTTGACGAATAAAATGAGGTTCACTGTTTGGGTCGTAGATATCTTCAGCAACATCTGTTGTGTCTTCAATGTCACTAATCATTTGAGTGTTAGTATTTCTCCAATTCAATGGTGCAGTTGGTATCGGTAAGTTTTCACCAGGAGGAACCAGTTGGGAGTGCAGATGGGATATTCGGATGCTCAATTTTATGTATTTGCTTTGTGGAATATCCTTTTTTGTTTGTAAAACAAAAGTAACAATCATCAAAATTATTTGAAGGTTCTCACCACACCATTGACTAAGAACCACATTGCAATTTAGATAATATACCTAGGAGCCAAACTTTTATCTTGGTCACCAACTTGGCACCCGAAGTGTACAACTTGGTACAAATGTAACAAAACGTATGTGGAATAGTTTTGCAACGTCGACACTCAAAATTTGTCATTTTGAACATGAACTATAATGCAAAAACACACAACTATGTTCAACAAAGAATGTTTACATAATGGGATGCCAGAAATAAATAGATACGGCAAGATTGTAGCATAGGCGTAACCGGGGGAGGGGGGGTCAACCCCCCCCCCCCATTGGGTATTTAATTATTTAGGCACACAAAAAATTTCTGGCTACGGCCGTGCAAAGCACATATTTTTTTCCCCTAAGAAAATTAAACACATATGCATATGATTTTATTTCCTCTTTCTATGAAGGGTTGTGATCATGACCAAAGTATGCAGCTCATAATAAAGAGGACTTTTCATCTGGTTATAATCAACTTCCTTATCACCATGGGGGGGGGGGGGGGTCACAGCGAAAGGTGGCTTCAATCCCCGTACCACACACAGACAGAGATCCTTTCAATCACTCCAGAGCAGGGATGCACAAACTATGGCCCGCGGGCCAAAATTGGCCCGGCGAGCCTTTTGAATTGGCCCGCTAATACAGTTGATAAAAAAGAATAATTATAATAAAATTTACAAAAAATACAAAAGAAAAAATAATTGTAAAAAAGCTTACGAAAAATCGGAGTAAAAAAATACGATCGCAACTCCGCTACTTAATTTTGGTCGCAATTTTCGGAACTAATCGCCATATTTAATTTTATTTTATTGGTAATACTTCAGAAACTAATCAAATCATGATAAAAGTGGTAGAATATTGCATTGTCATCTGGTTCTGAGCTATATGTAAAGTTTCAGAACAATAGCTTATCGGGAAATGGTCGAAAATTCGATTGCTGGATTTTTCGAACATCCATTATGTGCATTATTTTGTCTATAAAAGTATTTTGTCATATTCCTGCTATGATTTGTTTAGTTAATTCAAAGCAACGATCGTTAGACATAGCAGGCAAAATGTCATTATTTTCGTCTTCATCGCTATTTTGCTCTTTTTCATCTTCGGGTGTAGCAGCGTTTGGATGCTTTCCGAATCGGACATCTTGTTTATCAAATTATTAATTTCGCAAAATCTGATCATCAATCATTTTTACAGTAATTAATGATTTCAAAAAGGAGGAAAACGAAATGTAAGAAGCATGTTTACATGCAGAAATGCGCAAATTTCATACTTGTGTAAAACGACTTTGCTTTTGGGAACTGGATTTTAATAAAGAATTCATTTTCACAGTTGCAATTTTTGTTGCCTTAATATCAATTTTAAGTTGTTATTACCTTATTTCAGATCTTAAATTAAAAAAACATATATGAAACAAAAATAAACGAGGTTTAATTTTCACACGATCAGCTATTGCGGAAAATTCGCAAATCTGTCATATTAGAAATTTTCCGAACGTTCGTTAGTCCGACCTTTGTTACAATTCGTCTTCGAATACTGACAAGACAATTAAATAAATGTATAAGAATCTAATTACTTATTTCTTTCATGCTTAATTATTGATATAAAATCGAGAAAAGGTCTGATTTTTCTCAAGTATCGTTGGAGATTTTTTTTTTTCTAATTTTCATCTGCAAGTAAGTTGACGCCCCCTCCCCTAAAAAGCATCGTTTTTAGACTAAATTGTTCGACTTATAAACACTGAATATGTTACTTGTAATGGAAAAATGCATATTTTTAAAGGAATTTTAAAAAATTCGTATTTTTGCTAAATGGTCGAAAAAACGCGAACTTTTCAAATGGCGGGAAATTCACGAAAAAATTTCCGGAAAAGAGGTTCTGCATTGTATTACTATGCCAATTCAACAAATAAGATTTTGTAAATGGTTAGTTAAAAAAACAATTCTGCTAGCCAAATTGACTAGTAGTAATGAATGAATAAAAATTTATTAATTAAACATTAATTTTCAGAATTAATAATATCAATATGAATAATTACTTTACTTTATAAAGTGTAATTTATAATCAAAATTTAAAAATTTTATTGTCGATATAAATTTAGGAAAATTTTATTGTTATGTATTTAGGAAATGAATAAATAAATAACGATTTTTGACAATAATTCACAAAGATCAATTTCTAATCTGCAGGAAAACTAGTGATTAAAGGATTAAAAGTTAATTATATCCTAAGGAACAAAATAATGATATGTTGATTTTTGATAAAGGAATCAGTTTAACTTTTTTTTTATTGTCCATGTAGCAATGTATAAATTTAATATTACTATGCCAATTTAATTAATAAGATTTTGTAAATGGTTAGTTAAAAAAACAATTCTACCAGCCAAATTGACTAGAAGTAATTTTGAATCGCAAGGGTTTAACGTGATGTACAGACTCACAGTATTTGGATTTTGCTATTTAATATATGTTTATTTCTTCCGTATTTATATTTGCACTTTTAATTAATTTCTCATTTTAACTCTTAATATATATTTTAAATTTTACATTATAAAAAAATGTCAAAGAAAAATTATCTAAATTATAAAGCAAGTTATAATTTAGAGAATAATGCTGTGTTTTTCTAAGTTTAAATTACCTTTTTATTTTCCATTTGTTTCATTTTCATAATTTGCACACATTTTTGTAAAAATTTTTAGTATTCCTCTTTTTTGCCATTTGACCAATCACTTCATTGATATATATATAAATGTTGTGCAATTAATTGTTTAGAAATCTCATACCTCATTTTGCTTGAATTCATTTACATTATTTTTTAAAAACTTTTATTTAATAATCTGTTCCCGAGTACAGTAATTATTAATACATGTAATTTGTACATATTACCTCTAAATAAAAACTGAAATACATCCTGTATTTTTATGAATAAAACATTATGCTACTTTGGCCCCCAACCTGGTACTTTCTAATTTTTTGGCCCTTCACCCAAAAAGTTTGTGCATCCCTGCTCCAGAGGGTTTTCTTTCCTTCTTGATGTCTTTTTTACCCAAAGGCAGCAATTTGGGAAGGAGCTGGGGTCTGAAAATGAAGGACCCCTAGCCAACAATTATCCTAATGGGTTAAACCCTCAAGCCAGGAAGAGATGCTCAGAAGAGATGCAAGAAACTTATTAAAGAGCAGCTTGTATTTATTTATATGACTTCCTGTCCAAACACCCATTTTGGTAAAATCTTTTTTGTAGATGAGCCGATTAGAAAACTGATGAACTGTATTTGCATTGCATTCTCATTTACAGATGTTCTCTCATCTCTTATATTTTAAATGTTTTTTTTTTTCTTATCATGGTCCATCACTGATTGCATTACGACTCTGGAAATCATCCGTTCAACGTTTCCAATCTCACTGCTACGGTTTAATGCTGCATTTAAATTTACAATCAAGTATTATTTATATTTTAGCTAAATTTTAAATTATTTTCGATACATAATAATGTTTGCACTCCAGCGATAGATGCGTTCGTCATCCAAAAGGCAAAGAAACTTTGATTCAGACGCTTCCACTTCTGAGGTATGTTTTGTTACAAATTTAACACTAAATTTATCTCTAAAATTCCACTATTTCCCAGTCTTAATATTATGAATGCCCAGACATGGAAGATTGCTTAGCGTTAAATATTGAATTTTATAGTAATGAATGTTTAATGTTTTTGTGAATCAAGGCCGTATCCAGAGGGGAAGGGGGATCTTCGCAAAAAAATTCTGGATACTGCCTTGGTTCCGGAGCAGGGAGAGCATGTTAAAAATTAGGAAGGGCAGTGTATGCTTCAAAACCATACCCATTATATATACATATATATATATGACTAGAAATGATGTTAATATGAATTTGTTTACATATATGGTAGCTTTTTGATGTATATATAGTAGATGTATTTTTAGATCTTTGGTGAAGTTAGAGGAGTGGGTATTTGGGGCTTCTGCAACTTAAATTTCTGTAACTGGTCTTACATCTGTAATGCTTAGGCTATAACTCTGGAGGCAAGGGTTCAAGGGCTCTCCCCAGGAAACTTTTTGAAATCTTCCTAGTAATGCAATTTCAGGATACTTTGGTGATGTTAGAGGAAACGGAAAGGAGTTTAGTTACTCTATCCCCGCCCCCCCCCCCTGCAATTTTTTTCAAAATAAAGTCTTAATATCTTTTAAATTACTTTTGATGTCGCTCATGATAGTGTCTATGTCCTTTCCCTGAAAATGTTTCTGAAAGTAAAGTGTCTTAAAAGCGTAATTTCTCTTTTCTTTCTTTTTTTAAAGCTTGTGATCTGAATTTTTTGCCGGGGGGGGGGGGGAGTTGACTTGCTCCGAGGGGGTAGCTCCCCCCCCCCCCCGGGAGATGCCTGAAATAAACATGGAGTATACCTTAAGAGACAAGTATTTATTTCTAGTAAATTTTCAACTCTTTTACACTTCTTATTGGTGTTTAGTCTGTACATTTTTAGGGTGACCCCCCCCCCCCTTTCACCAACCCTAGTTACGCCTATGGATTGTAGGGTATCAGAAGGGACATGGGTTGCTACATGCGACACACAAAAATCATGAAAAATAATAGAAAATTCCAACTTTTGTTACACAAAAATGACGTGGTTGAACTTTTTTACTTGCAGGTATTTAAATGGCAATATGAATTAATAATAAAAATAATAGTTTAGTTGTTGTTAGCGAACCACTGTAGAGCAGTGTTATCTTAATTATTTTAGTTGCATTTTCAGTTTCTAACTTGTGCAGGTAAAGTTCTCTGGTTCTCTTATTTTTGGAACCATGCCAATGCTTTCAAGATGTTTCGTGGAAAAGTATCGACTTTTTTCATGACTTCAATCCTTTTGCATCCTGCAAATATTATATAATTTGAAAGCTGTTTACACATGTGCTAGCTTAGATTGGCTTCTTTGATTGCTTATGTTAATTATTTATTTATTTTCTTGATTTTTGTGCCCTTGATTTAGTTTTTATGAGCTTTTAAAATAGAATAAACATTTAAAACAAGCTTATTCTAAATTATTAGCTTAATAATCGTCTATATGCAAGTAATATTTAAATTTAAGAATTATGTCATTGCTGAAGGAAATTTAGTATATGCTTTTACTTTAAGCATAACATATTCAAAATTATAATTTTATTCAACAGTTTTTTTTATTGATCAAAATGAATTTTTTTTTCATATGACATATTTTCCGGGAGAAAATCCATTAAGTGTAATATTACGAAAAAGGTTGTAAGATATATTGGTGTTCTAAATTGCAGTTGTTTTTTATGATAATGAATTACAAGAAAAATAAAATGCAAAAACTATATACATGTTTGTGATTTGTTGTGACTCGACACTATTCAAAAGCAACTGTGCTTAGTCTTTTTATCTCAGACAAATGCAATTTGATTTTTGTGAACTAGGTTTATGTCGAGAAAACTGGTAGCATGTAAGTCATGGAAAGTCATTGAATAGAGAACTTGAAGTGTAGCAGATACTTCGTAGTGACCATATCCATATGTTGGCAATATAAAGGCATAGTTATCATTCTGATAAAAGTCGTCAAGTCCATAAATGTCGTTTTCACATGTTTGTCGATTTATACTTACAAATTTTTATGAAAAATAGTAAATTATTATAAATATCTCTAACTTCTACAGTCAGGTGCGGATCCAGAAATAATTTCTAGAGAGGGTACGAGGAAGAAAAAAGTGGCTCTCCCTTGTAAATATTTTCACAATAAAGCTCCCATCAGAGCTGTTATCCTGAATAATTGGCAACAATCATGGAGTCTATAGGCCAAGGAGCTAAATCTCCACTGACGGAAAGTGGCACATAAATTTCACTTTTCTAGATGGCGCTGAATCTGCCAACATAACTACCTTGTACAGAAAGCTAGGTGATTTCAGTGCTAATTTAGACAATTTTATTTTCCCCAGGAAAAATAGAAAACGTGGGAGGAAAAAAAAGATATTTTTCACACAATTAGTAGAGATCATGAAGATTGATATGTTTTGACTCAATCTGCTATAAGGCACCTAGATATTAAAATAAAAATACTTTTATATATGGTTACAAAGCCCCGCCCTCTGTTGTCTGCTACGATTTAGGTGATTTTCATTGGTTCTGGTCGTTTGGGTTTAAATGCACATTTTGGCTCGCTTTTTTCTTACAAAAGTGCCTCTGTATTTTTGTGTGAATTACTTCAACTTCTCAGTTCGGGACTCTACATTTTTTTCTTGTTTATTTTTGAAGTGCCTCTGAATTTTTTGTGAATTATTTCAATTGCAGCTCTGAATTTTACATTGATTTTTTTTTTACTGTTTTAGTGTTTAAGACACAATTTGTTGAGGATACAATGTATCTTAATTGAAAATGCAAACTTAATATTTAAAAATAAAATGTGTATTATTTTGATACACGAAGAGAACACCCGACCATATTTTAAAATTTTGATTACAAGTTCGAATTTTTAAAGTATTTCAATTGTTTCCATTTTGTAATAGAAGCATATTTAACTATTGTTCCAAATGAACTAATTAAAACGCTTCCGGTTGTTTTTAATTTATGTGCATTGTAGTTTTCTTACTCTAATGCTAAACTGGAAGAATTTTAATAGTAGCTTTGCTTTGCTGTTCATCTAGCACGATTGAATCTTATAAATAAAATTGAAAAAATCACTGTATATTAGGGTGGTGCTTATGTTTCGAAGTTTTAAAGTTTCAACCTCTTACCCTCTACATTTGTTCCATTATACCAAAAAATGATAATGATAAAATTTTATCACCAGCAAACAACATTTAGAAGTAGCTCAAAGAGGGTAAAGTTTCATAATTGAACGAGATTTTGGAATTTTTTGAACTTTTAAGCAAGATAAAAATTATGATTTGTTATTCTGTTTGATTTATGTAATTATATTGAAAAGCAACTTCGATATGAATAAGTAAAAATTAAACATTTGTATATTGCATAGCTATAATAACTTAGCCCTCTTAATAAAATATACAGTATTCAAGTCTACCTCATAGGTGGCAACAACTGTCTAAATGAGAGATCCAAACTTATGGAGCCACTGAGCAATTGTACCTTTTCCAAATTTTACTATGAGTTATTCTTCTCACCCCTCCTCCCCATAGTAAAGAAAGACAGGTCAAAAAAGTAAGACACTTTTCAATTCTCAGTTAATTATTTATATATGCCAGAACGAGATGAGAGATCTTGATGTACTATATTGGCAGTTACTGCTTTTTCATGGATTCATGCCAAAAAAATATTCTCCACTCTCCTTATGAACCATAAACTTTCAATGCAAATATTGACCAAATATGGAAAATCCACTAACAGTTGTTGGTGTAATTATGTGCAGATTAACCACCTGAGTATGACTGCGATCTACCGAAGAGTTCCTCGTGAGTTAATGGTAGCTGGCAATTTACGATTTGGTAACGACTGGTCTAAACTACAAGTACAGAACAATTTTGCTCTGAAATGACGTAGTGAACTTGGCAGGTGGTGAAAAGGTCACACAAATAAAATTTGAGAGCATTAGACATGGAAAAAAAAGAAACTGTAAATATTGCTTCAATAACACTATTGAATCTTAATTGCATTATATCTAACTGAATTAGACCAAAACAAAATATTTATATGCCTAGTATGCAGTTTTTATAATGTAGATGCTGCTTGATTTCGAGGCAGTGCAATGAGCATGCTAGATAGTTATCCTTTACAAATTACATTGAAACTAAGGTGTTAAAAGTTTTGAGTTTGATCAAGTGGGTAAATCTGAATCTCTGAGCCACTTCTTTTGAGGGCGGCAGTAACAATAAAATAAAAATTGATGAAACTAAGGGAAAAAAAATAACCTTCAACTAATTTGTGTGTTCTTTTTAGTACTAATATTATCTGGTAATGGCATGCCGCCTAATATGTGCTAGGGGTTTGCTGCTAGCCTGTGTATGTTACACATGATATCAGCTAACCCCAAGCAGCAAATTTAATGTGTCTCCTTTTAAAGCCAAATGGTTCCCCACCCATGATTTAGACCAGTAGTCGTCAAACCATAAAATGCTAGTTACAAGTAACTCGCAAGGAAGTCTTTAGTAGATAGTAGTTGTACTCATGTGGTTAATTTGCACATAATTACACCAACAACTTAATTTTCCATATTTTGTTAATATTCGCGTTGATAGTTCATGGCTCATGCAGAAAATAAAGAATATTTTGCTGGCATAAATGTATAGTACATGAAAAATGTAGCCGTCCATTTTGCATATGTAAATAATTGAGAATTGAAAAGTTTATAACTTTTTTTTGTCCTGTTTTTTTCTTTCTTTCTTTTCTATTGGGAAGGGGAAAGGGACTGGAAAATCTCATAGTAAAATGTGGAAAAGGTACAGTTGCTCAGTGGCTCCATAAGTTTGGCGATCACTAGTTTAGACAGTTGTTGCCAGCTATGAGGTACACTGGAATACTGTATTCTGGGCCATTTCGCAGTATTTTGTCCAAATGTAGAGCCCGCGATAAGACACTTTTTTTGTTATAACTACGTAACTTACAGTTTAATTATCACTTAATTTTATTTTCAAACAATGTGTTCAACACATTATTTGAAAATAAAATTTAGTGATAATTAAACTGTAAATTACGTAATTATAACAAAAAAAGTGTCATGTTGCGGACTCTACGTTTGGACAAAATACTGTGAAATGGCCCTTCTTTATTAAGAAAACTATTTAATTATTGCTATACAATTTACAAATGCTTAATTTTTACTGATTCATAGAGAAGTTACTTTTTACTATTATTAAATAAATTAAACATAATTGCAAATCAAATTTTTTATCTAGCGTAAAAATTAAAAAAATCGCAAAACCTCGTTCAATTATGAAACTTTACCCTCTTTGACCTACCTCTAAATATTGTTTGCTGGTGACAAAATTTTATCATTATCATTTTTTTTATAATGAAACAAATTTAGAGGGTAAGAGGTTGAAAATTTAAAACTTCGAAAAATAAGCACCACCCTACTGTACATTCAAATTTCTTTTTAAATAATGCATCAAAAAATTGTATTTATTACAGTGCTATTTGTTTTTTAGCATATCCTTACATTTGCTTTAAATATGTATAACATATCGAACTCTGAATCCTGTTTAGGATTGCAATAACTACTGGAAAAAAGAAATTTTCCAAAAGGATGTGTCGGAGTCTTTTTACTATGGAAGTGTTTTTGCATCACAATTTTCTACCATAATTAAAAATAATCTTATTGTATGATGTGAAGAAATTTTTAAAAAGAACTTCCATTTTATGCTGGATTCAGATTACAGAGCAGTGAAATTGCATGTGCTTTATTTAAAATTTTAAAAGTACTATAGTCACCAAAACAAGGGGGAGGGGGACTTACTAAACTGCTAATTCCAAAATCCTGAAGAATAATTCAACTAGGTTAAAGAAATGTCTCAATAAAGAGGTTCTACTGCATGAACATATACATTTCAAGGACTAAATTTACATGAATCTAGTATGGGTAGGTTCTTCAAGTCCTGTTTCAAACCTGAGTTGCAATTATATAAACTAATAGCATCTATGTAAACTATTAATAAGTAATAACACTTGAGAAAAAAAGGAATAATTTATTACTGGCAAGATAATTTAAAATTTTTTGACACTAAAAATATATACCTCTTTTTTCTGAAATATCCATATCAATGGCTATTTTGCGCAAGCAAACAAATAATACTTTGTGAAATGCATACACACCCAAATGTTTTTTCAAATATTTGGATTTGGTGCATGTAGTTGGAAGACTCAAAATTTGATGTGACCTTAAATCCTCATACACTTTCTTACTTTTGATTTGCATAGGAATGCACTCATAGATCCAAGAAAGAATATCTCATGCCTTTAGGATTCTTTTATTTTTCCGCCTTGATGCAGGCACCTTTCTTTTTGGACCTCGGGAAGATCTTTAATCACATTTTCGTGAGGCAGCTAATCATCTTCTCTGCATTAGTTTGAACAATTGAATCTCACTAACGCTATGCATTAACATAATACTTTCAAAGCATCAGGGTTTGAATTTTTTAATTTTTTAAACCAGACTTTAAATGTTTTGGATAGTTATTTATAAAAATGTGACATCTTAAACAATATATTTTAAGCTATTTTCATTTATACAATTTTTCCAATAATAACATAGATTGACAAATTTCAATTCAAATGCATGATTCATATTGAGTCGAACCTTGCCAAGAATACACCAAGTACTTACCAAGAAATACCATTTTTATTTACTAAATTACAAAATTTTGTGTCATGTTTTTCAAGCACTTACCGTATATTTCCGAATATAAGCCGATCCGTGTATAAGCCGAGAGTGTATTATTCCTTCAAAAATGTACCAAAAATTAAAAACTCGTATATATAAGCCGAGATAAAAATTTGAAAAAAAAAAAATTACAGCTCAAAGAAAATCGCCAAATTGGCGAAACTTTTGCTAAGCAGGTAACACAGATCAAGTATTTTCCAATCAAGACGTTGTGAAAGTGAGAAGCTTGGCGCCAACGGCGACAAATTGATCTCTGGTAACCCTGTCTGAGGCAAGCGCCGACCGCCGAGTGACCGAGCGCGAGCACATGGCACTCGGGCATTCATTGCTTTTTGCCCCTGCGTTTGCTAGTTTGTTTTACTTTTTTTATTGTTTTTATTCAATTATTTTCTAAATTTCTATTAGATGGATGAGCAGGAATAGAAAGGCATACACAGCTAGTCGCGAGAGTATTGTTGTAGTTGGGAGCGAATTTCGCCGTTTTGTTTCAGCGATGATTTTACAAAATCCAGCTGTAAAATATATTTATATTCTTTTAAATAAAACTCTACTTATTTTAAGTTAATTATTTCCTTAATGTAGGAGACATAAATTACATAATTGGAGCTCTATATTAGTCGATATTTCGCGATATATAGACTGACTTTTTTTTTTTAGATTGTCGGACCCGTATATAAGCCGACCCCCCCCCCCCCCCCCCCCCGATTCAGCTTTCAAAAACATTCCAAAAATTCTCGGCTTATACACAGAAATATACTAATGTTTTATCGAGTGCATTTATTTTCCAAATAAAATAACTTATAATATTTTTCAACTAATTAACTTCAAACTAATTTGGAAAATAAACTATATCGTTTACATCTTGCTTTTTTTTTTTTTTTTTTTTGACAATCAGACATGTATGTGATTTTAAAACTTTCTCAATTTGTTCTGGTTATGTACTGTGTTAATAAAAAAATGTTAAAGGCAAGTTATGCTCTTTATCTCTGTATCATTATTCTTGTATGAAGGTTTTTGAATCTTTATGATCGTGTCAAAGCAAACCCACGGTATAAGACCGAATCCAGAAATTTTTTTTTTCATTGGGGGGGGGGGGGGGAGCATGACTTCGACACACTTGTTAAGAAAAGCTTGTGGGAGGAATATAGGCCACTTTGCAAAAAATTTGGGAACTTCGGGGGGTTGGGGAGCAAATTATTCATCGTCTAGTATGATATCATGTTCCAGGATGGCAATGTACGCATAATATGCACATTAACCTCTTGCTGTACCATTTATCTCGGCCGTAATCGGTGGTCGTCCGATTATCCCTTCACGAGTGTGACTCGTGATATTCATGTTTGGCCTGATTATCACTTCACAAGTCCGACTCGTGATATTCATGTTTGTGTTAAAATCTTCATCACGAGTCAGACTCCTTAAAATATGGCAAGGGTTTAAAGCAGTGGTGTAGTCGAGGGGGGGACGGCATCCCCCTACCTTTTTATTTTAATATACCTTTTTACATTTTAACATCAGCATCCCCCCACTTGATTTCGATTGCTTTTGGTATGTATAAGCACCCCCCCCCCCCCCAACTTTTTTTCAGGACTACACCACTGCATTAAAGATGCTGTATCAACACATCTATAAACCATCTACAAATAATATGTAAAATACAAAACTTTCCCACCATACAATTGCTATTTTAAAAAAATACAATTTTGAAACTAAAAAATACATGAAACCTGTTAGTGGGGTAGCTCGATCCGGATTGTGTGTGTGTGGGGGGGGGGGGTTCTTTAGGAGCAGTTAATATCATTCTTTTCACAGAAAAATTGGTCAAATTCTAGACAATCTTTACCATTTCAAGGGGGTTCCATCCCCAAAATCCCCCCCCCCCTATCTAAGCCAATGAAACCTGTGTTTTTTACTTACAGGTTTTTCCACATTAAAAAAGTGAGAAATTCATTTTTATTTTGAATAGTTACCTATGTTTACACAGAAATTGAGAAGTTTCAGACTGTTTTGTAGAATTTTGTCTTTTGCTGCTAATAAAATCCTCAGAAATATTCGTTAAAGAAAAGTCTGCTTGCACAAAAACATTACACATCAAACTATGAAAAGAAAGAGTTTTCCTCACAAAAATGTAGTAAGGGAAATCTTTGTACCTTGGGCCGTAATTTTTCCAAATGCCATAGTTGACATAAACGTGGTGATATTTAAAACCTGAAAATACTGTCATATTCGTCATGCTATTCTCTTGCTTTTGGAATCAAAAATCAATCTTTAAATATTATTTTAAGGCATGTTATATTGAAAAAATGCAAATGGCCCAAGGTACAATCCACAATTGTACTAATTGTACCTTGGGTCATCCCTAATTGTACCTTGGATCACAATTTGCAAAAACGGATAACTTCTTAAACAAATGGTGAGGAGCAATAATCAAAGCTTGAATTACATTGAGGATGAGTTTTAATCTTTAATAATAACAAAATTATATTTAAAGATATAAAACATTACAAAAATATATTAAATTAAACGGAAAAAAAAATATTATAATTGAAGATGTTATTAAAATACATCAAAACCGGAAAAAGAAACTGGAAAAGTTATTCCACCTCTTCTTCCAATCTCAGGATTTGGCAGAACAAAAACAATATCCCTATCCTGAACTTCATTCTCATCACTCTCTTGAGGCCATACAAAATGTGAAGTTCTCTTGATCCTACTCACAAACTTGACATGAGCAATGCCATCACTTACTGCTATGATCTGCTAATGCTTCACCGTTGTTTTTGTAAGAAACTTAACCGAGATCCATCTACCAACCTTTATGGAAGCTTCAGTGTCTTTGAAGGGTGGTGCGAGACACAGAACACTGCTTGGCTGCTGTCCTAACTGAGATTCCATCTGTCACAACTAATTTCACAGCAAGAGACAACTTATCTTCTGAAACTCTAGGCCTTTTTCATATCAATCTTGCTTCTGGGCATCTAAGATTAACAAAAAACTATTATGTGCATTTTCATGATCATATGGAAAATGAAAATATTGTACAAAGCTATTAAAATGAAAATCTATGATAATTATAAGCTTAATTTAACAAGGAATACAATGTTGCTGACCATTTAAAGACTATATACATACCTTAATTATAAAATAAAAAAATGTAACTTGTAGTAAATTTTCAACCGCATGTATGGAACAAACAGCGTGCAATAATATTGAAGCAGAGCAACAAATAACCCTCAAAGTCAGTTGTGAACTACCCAGTCAGTGTTACCAATTAAATTGTGGTCCAAACAGATTTTTCCCATGCATCTATTTCTAGATATGACTAGTAGCCCGAGGTACAAATATTTCCCCTACATGGCATAAAAAACAATAAGGATTGAAAATAATGATAAAGGGCAACTATCACATGGTATATATAAACGAGCAAGTTTTAAGCTGGCCATTCACGGGCACTCCAATCATCCAAACAGCGCGAGAACACTCCAAAATCCGTTCGTGAATGTCGAACTCCCCTTCCACTTGGATGGCATCGCGCCGAGCGTTGGATATCCAACCGCGCCAAAATCCAGCACTCCGCTCCGAAGTTCCACCGCTCCATCGCCTCGTGAATGTGGAAACCCGTTTGGAACGGAACCACATGGAGTCGAATTTCGGCATTCACGATCGCGCCAGCCATCCAAAATTATTCATTCTGCTTACAGCAGCCGTTGAAGAAAGTCGCATTGAAAAATGCCGCCGTCTGCGGAGTTTTTCTTCGGGATAATCCGTTGAATAAATTAATTCACATGTAATAAAAGATTTTATTTTATTTATTTGCTTGTGGATAAATAAATAAAATAAAATAAAAATTAATTAAATAAAATAATTTCTATTTAAATTGATTTTTTTTCTGGGTCCAGGAAGCAGGTAGAACAAAAAATGCCGCCCTTAAATTGCAATAATAAATAATAAGTAAAGACTTTCAAAAGCTTAAAAGTTGCTAAGACAAGAAGCTAATATGAGAAACATATTTTGATATTTTGAAAAACTATTTTTTTTACATCTAAAGCTCCGAATCTTCTTCACACGATATAATTTTATTAGTTAATTAGAACACGAGCTATAGCTTTTTTAGTTAGATTCTTTAACGCTTTCCTTAACTCAAATTATTATTCAGCAATTCTCTCAACTCCTTGTGAATAGACAACTTTATATATATATTTTCTTTTTGTTTCTTATAAAATATTTGTTTTGCAATGCAATAATTTGCACACTTTACTTTCTTGTACAAATTAAAGGAAATATCAGGTAGCAGTATGTACTAAAAAGTTTAAAATAATCTTTGAATGGAATATGTTCAAGTAGCAATGGGATGTCCCACATCTACGTATAACAATTAAGCAATTTTTTGAATGAATTTAAAGGAACTTTAATATAATTCTTGATCAAGCTACTAATTTTAATATTGCTTGTCTATTTACATTTTGATAGTGATTCTACATTAACGAGTAGCGGTTAGAAGTTTTAAAACTACTATCAAGCATCCCAGCCTTTTTTCTTTTTTTTAATATTAAAATTAATAATTTGGTAAAGGATTTTATTCTGGTTGTTTGAAGTTCATTCTTAAAAAATAAGTTATGCTTAGTTGTGGGACATCCCATCGCTACTGAATGTGTTTCTTTATAACTGTACATATTATGAAATGAAAAAATGACGTTACATACATACAAATATCTAATCTTATATGTACACATCAGTAGAGTATATGTTCCAGTTAAAGTTGTCTCTTGAAGAAGTATATATATATATATATTTCAAAGATTAATTTTAACTTTTCAGTTCATATTGCTACATAAACGTATTTTTTCCTGGTTTTTCTAAACTATAATTTTATTTTTTGTGGAGCACTATGTTATTTGTATTCTTTTGGTTTGTTTGACGTTTTTATGGTCCCAGATCAACAGACCACTATATTGATTTTGAGCTCTGCATATACATACATATATATATATATAAATATATAGGAGTGCATTGCTGGTTCAGGAATGCCAGTCAGTTACTCATGTTCAGAAAGAATATCTAGTATCCACATAAAATGTTTCAATTTAGCAACTAATAAATTAATAATAAGAGTTTGTTCGATGAATTCATTCCAAAAAATTATTTTACGCGAATTAATATTTTATTTAATGTATAATTTTAATAGTGTATCTTTTAATTTATCCCCCATGCACAAGAAAAAAAACTGCAAATAAAATAAAAAAGAGCCCTTTCCATATTTAGTTTATCAAAAAAAATCAACGGTGCAGCAAAACATTAACTTGAAGAAAACGCAAACGCCCGGGACTCGAACCGACGTTACAAGGTGTACTAGACTTGTTCTTTAACCATTCGGCCATCTTCACTACGTAGAATGAAGTTTATGTATCTATAAATCGTTCTTTTCAACGGGTAAACTTCATTAAAGTTGAGATTTTTGTCTTTAATTAGATCCAAACTCATTTTTGGTCTAAATGTTTTGTATATTGGCAAAAATCATTTTATTTTTTGCAAAAATGAAACCATAAACAAGCTTTAGAAGCTCAAATTATGCGTTCGCTCATTCGCAAACAGTTCGGCAATCCGATGTATCCAATTTTTGATTTACGTGTGCATGTGTTTCTATTTAGGAGCCACTGCATAGGCCACTTTTTAAAAATTTTCTTTTTTTATACATGAAGATTTGAACTTGTAAATCTTTTTATATTTTAACAATAACGAACTATGGTAAGGCTTAAGATGGCGCGGTGCGGTGGTGCGGATCTGCCGTGAATGCTTTCCGAATTGTTCACCTATCCAAATAGATGAGCTCCAAATGGCTTCGCTCCACATGGCTCGCTCGTGAATGGCCGGCTTTATAGAAGCAGATGCAATTGGATTTCAAAATAGGGGGGGGGGGGGGTGGCAGCCGTACAACCTATGGGAAAATGCATGTAAAATGTTAAAATGCGTAACTTTTAACAAGTACGCCATGTGATGAACAGCAGAAGAGAACTTCTTTATTAAAAAAGAAAAAAAAATTAGGAAAACTGCGGCACAGCAGAATAATCACATCCCTGGATTTACTGTCAAAGTGGAGTATGTTTTACCCTTGTATAGCCATATCAGTAATTATATCCTTTAATTTTTCTGGCAGTATCAGATTATCGATTTAAAAATTTATATTCTTCTCAGAGCATATGCAATTCTGAGTGTTTTGCACACATATTAGTTAGCAGTGGTGAAGTCTTGTAAAAAATGTTGGGGGGACGCTTACATATGCAAACTAAGTTATTGAAATCCAAAAGCGGGGGGGAGGGGAGGCGTTTTTGTTAAAATAAAAAGTCGATCGGCCGTCCCCCTGTGTCCTCTCTTGACTACACCACTGTTAGTTCTGTATCTGTTTATTGAGCAAGAAATCAATGACCTGATTCTCTGAAGCATACACCAAGTTAGTTGATCACAACACCTAAACTAAAAGAGTACACTAAATAATTAATGCATAAAACTATGGTTTCCAGTTTTAATTTCATAGCTAAAAATGTCTTGTTTGAAAAAACCCTCTTTTGGTGATGATGAGTTGAGTACTTGTTAAGAGCTGCTTCTACTTGTTTCATTAATAATTATTTAAATGATTTAGAAACTTTTATGCTTGCCTTATGTTCAACGATTACTCAAACAAAGTTTATGTTTTAAAAATAAAAAGGAATTTTGTGTATTTACTTTACATCAAAACTTAATAAACAGTTGAATGTTGAAATGCAAAAAAAATGCCTTGTGAAAGATTGCAAAATGAATAAATAGAGAACGCAAGAATTCCTTTTTATATTAACAAAAAACACAATAGCGAACAAGCGAATGTCCTCGAATCTGAAGAATTAAATTCGCGGAATTCTGCTAATTAGCGGAAAAATCACATGTATGCAGGTTATTGAAATATTTCTTCAGCATTGGACTGATGAGCATTAAGTTAATAATAACTAATAATTTTAATAAATTAGATCTAGTGTAATCTTTGCTTTTGTGAATTTACTTCTGAGCATACTCTGCAAGTTAAATTAATTTCTTGCAAGTGGCATGTAATGGAAATCACAAATGTACATAGGAGCACAATAGTAAACGGTACAGAAAACAGATAGTTTACTAAAAGCGTAAACATTTCTCGTCTGCTAAATTTATGCGTCTCACTTTCTGCACATTCGTAACGAACGTGCTTTCTGCGCATGCGCAGCGTAGGTTAATTACTGCAGTGATCCTGGCGGAAAAGTGAACTCTGTTTATAGCTGTTGCCACACATAGGAGATTTGTCTCCTACTTTTTACTTCATGGCAAAAATAAATAAATAGAAAATTAAATGAACTGTTCATTTTGTTTTTATTCAGTTTCTACTTTATTTTTAAATTATCAATCAATCGATAATTGGCAGACTAAGTCATTTCAGAAATAAAACAGGGTTCCCACGGGCCATTAAAAGGACCTATTTTTGAGATTGGTTTATAGGGGCCCCTCTAAAGGCCATATTCAGTTGATAAAAGCCCTAAAATTTATTCAAAGGCCCTATTTTTTAGCATTCCCTTGAATCATGTGAATAAAAATACACCATATTGTACTATGTTTGAATCTGAAATGCAATCACAGCAATTGCTAAAATTGATGGGGGAAAATTGACCAATTTGATTCTCAATTACACTAATCTTGCCCAATAATTTTAATTTTTCCAAACCTTCTCAGTTATACTCATTCTTTTGCAATGGTATGTTACCCATGGATTATTTTGAAGTTTTATGTTTATCAATTAATTGTATATTTAGTAAAAAATGTTCATAAGAGCTCTTTTTATTTCGTGATAAGCTTTTCCATAATAACTGATATTTAAAGAAAACATTTAAAATAAAAATATTTTTCTAATGCTTATAATTAATAAAAATAGAGCAAATTTAATCAAAATAATTTAATTAAAAGTGCGACCAGTAACCTGCCAAAAAGTAAACCATGTTATTTTTTCTTTCCTGTGTAATTTACAATCAATGCAAAAGAAATTTTTTAGAAATTTTGATATTTTAAGTGAAATTATTTGGTAATCTTTTCTGTGGTGATTAAATAATGTGTGAAAGGGAGAGTATGATTTATATGTGTCTAACTTTTATCTAAAGTATCAGCGTTCACACTGGGTCAAAATACAAGGTGGGATTTCCCACCGTGACCAAAATTTTAAGTGTGATTTTTCAAATTTAAGTGTAAACAATTTTTTTTTGAGTGGGATTTCGAAAAAATATTGCGGGAATCGTGCGGCCTAGCGCAAACCCTGAGTATATCCCTAATCTTTATTTTTTTACATGTATTTACTATGTATTAGTACATAAAGTGGCCCTATATATAGTTACAAATTGGCCTGAAAAAGACCCTATAAAGACCTTATTTTTTAATCTGCTGGAAGGGGAGTGGGAACCCTGGAAAAAGTAACCTTTTATGTATGAAAAAAGGAGATCTAGTATTATCTGACTAATATAATGACATGATGAATTTATTAAAATATATAAAATATGATTTCATTGAAATTCTTGAGAAAAATAAATTAATTTTTGTTACATTATATTTTACACTATAATATTTAAAAACGGTTTTCTTTGTTTTATTTTACTTTTTATCAAATGAATAAATACTCAGGAAAAAATTCAATAGTATGTTATTTTTATTACTAAAAACAACTTGATACAACTGAAATATCATCCACTTCAATTTATAATTTCAACACTTCATTCATTTTGAAAGTGAGGCAAATCCATTTAGTTTTAATAAACCCGTTCCGAAACTTTTTTCTTTATATTGTTTTAGCCAGCACTGTAAACCATTATTGGATAACTATATAATATACTTATTATAAACTTACATTATCTAACATTACAAAGTACGAAAAATATATCTGTTACTTCCTACCAATATTTAAAAAAATATTGAAATATAAACCTTTTAATCTCGAAAAAAAAAAAAAAAAATGCAAAAAGTGAACTTGTGCCACTTTCAAAATAAATGGTTCATATATATATATATATATATGTGTGTGTGTAGATTTATATATATAGTATAGCAGGGTGATCAGAAAATGGAATATACATTTGAAAAATTAAGAATTCGTCAAATAACGTAGGTAGAGATGTAAAAATTGACACACATGCTTGGAATGACATGGGGTTTTATTTCAACCACAAAAAATTAAAATAAATAAATACTTCAAAAAATGGCTGACAGATGGATCTGGATAAAAAAACAGTAGTAATGCTGCATGAAAATCTTGTATGAAAAGAGCCATAATGCGGAAGAGAATCAGTTGCACTAGCAATCGCAGCATGGTGACTCTCAGAAAAGATACAGATTGTGAACTCTACTGTCAGAACAGGAAATCTGCTACTCCAGTTTCACGATTCTATCGCCATAGGAAGGGTATGCGAACAGGTAAAGGTCCTATAACGAGTTCAGCTGTGAAGAGAATGATTTTGAAGGTCGCCCGGTAGTGGCCAACAGACCACAAGTGCTAATGTTGCTCAAACTGTTCAGAAAGAAATAAAGATTGTCACGAGCATCTGCTGATGGGGAAGTCGTGAAGTTGTACGTTGCACTGGTATTCCATACACTACTGTTTAGGTAGCACTGAGGCGCACGTTTTGATGCTATCTGTACAAAATCCTGTGTCATTATGAGCCGTTACCAGTGATTTTGTGAAGCAAAGAGCATTTGCAGTGTGCGCATTACAAAAGATGTCAGAAGATGACGATTGGTTGTCCAAAGTGTGGTGGACTGAAGAAGCCCAGACATTTCAAGCATGTGTCAATTTTCACCTCTCTTTTTACATTATTTCATGAATTATTAATTTTTCAAATGTATACTTATTTTCTGATCACCCTGTATCCATATATGTATATATACACATACACACAAACATATATAGTCATCCCTTCACCACTTTGTGCTTTAACTCATGCCCTCACTCTATCACAATGTTTTCAAACAATGTCTCCTTTTTATCCCTTCATCATTGAAGAAGTTGCACGATTTTTATAGGTTAGTGGTTGTGTGTGAGAAAAATTTTCCTCGCTCTAAAATTGAAAATCTTCAATTTATAAATGAAGAATCCTACATTGTGGAAATTTACTTATCGCAGTAGCGTCTTGACACCGTTTAATCTCAATAAATGAGGGCTGACCATTAGAGCTCAGAACTTGCGGTCGACAGTCGCCAAATGCGACTAATTTTCAAGTTTTGGTGACCATTATTTTCATTGAAGTTGCCAATGTGGCTACCATTCGCTTCTGCGAAACCCCTTTCCCGACCTTTAATCTTGACACATGACCTTTTTCCCAAATTATCTTGTCC
The DNA here is from genome assembly GCA_038502835.1 of Octonoba sinensis. Lineage (NCBI taxonomy): Eukaryota > Metazoa > Arthropoda > Arachnida > Araneae > Uloboridae > Octonoba > Octonoba sinensis. Next base: position 190,872,431 of record CM076598.1, on the reverse strand, counting down.
ACTAAAAATTAAATAAAGAAGAAAGCATTAGTAATAGTTAATTTTTGCGCCACACGGAAACTAATTTTTCCTCTGATTTTTACCGGAAATTGCTTAGAGGGTTGGAAATTTCAATTCTTTTCCATCCTGGAATTATTTCAATTATCTAGAAAGTTGAAAGTTATTTTTTGCATGCACAACCTTAAATCTGCTTATTTGGCGTTTTATTTTAATAATTGTAAAAAGGAAAAATATATACAAAGATAGAAAATCAACATCGTACACGTGCTTCGCCGAAAATTGGAGTTAGAGATTTTAATCCCTTTTGCATCGCGTACATATTTCAGTTATTTTCTAAGTTAGAAGATAATTTTTCACATATGCTACTCTAAATCTGCTTATTTTGCCTTTCATTTTAATAGTTTCTTGCTTTTTTTTTCTTTGGAACCATTCCGATATTGAACACATGCTTGTCGAAAATTGCGTTCCGTTAAATTTTATCACTATTATTGGTTCATTTATTTATTTACTTCAAATTGGATTTTAGTATCGATAGCTATTTACTTTTTAGAAAATACTAAATTTTGTATAAATAAGAAATTTTTAGAAAATTGTCATTTACCTGGATCTAACTTCTTAAAAAACAATAAACACTTATTGAAAACAAGTATTATCACGAGTCATAAAATAAATAAGGACGTTTTTTTTAGTTTTAAAACATTTTGCAGAAATAATAATAATTAATTTGTGTGTATATAAATGGAAAAAACCGAGTAATTTTGCCAAGGTAGATAATTTTTCAATCAATTTTTAGTAGGAATTCAGGCATTGACCAGCTCAGGGTTCACCGATATATATCAATCGATATATATTGTGATATATATCCAACATTTATTTTTTAAATATCGGGACTTTTGATATTTTCATTTATGTGAAGCATTCTGAAAATAGCATTATGCATTAAATTTTTTGTCAAAAAATTACAACTTTAAATTTTCAATTGCTATTGAAAATTTAGTTTCTAAATAAAATGCAAACTTTCGCCTTCAGTAATGACTTTTATAGCAAAAAAAATCCCCCTTTTCCTTGTTTATATTTGAAGATGAGTTCTTGGCTGTAGAATTATTGATTTGGTGACACAATATTAAAATTGAACAGCCACAGAAAGCAAAACTGTTTTACTTAGTTGATCAATTGTTTACTGCTTCACCAACTACAGCACCGTTAGAGAGAAGTTTTATAATCTTTTTATAATCTAGCTATGGTGCAGTCTAAATTGCACGACCGGCTAGAAATGGAGACAGCAGACAAACTTACATTTTTATTTAAATTTTTAAACAAAAATAAATAAATTTAATTTTGTGTTTAAAGAGTTGAAGAAATAAAACATTGTGAGACTGTTTTATAATTTGTGTTTTGAAAGAAGAAAATCTTTGAACTTGAAATCTTATTATAAGTGTTTAGAGAAAGAAAATAATAGTATTTTTATTATAACAATTATATGTGTAAAATTAAGTAGAATTTTATTTAAGAATAATATGAATTGTTGTGTAAGTTGTATTAAATAAATTTGAAAATATTTATCAGCAATAAGTTGACAGTTATGAAAATATCAGATATATACCAAAAATATCTGATATATATCAAAATATCGGTTGTTTTTGATATTTTCGAAAGTATCATGATATTTACGAACCCTGTACTAGCTAGAGGAAAGGGAATAACTTCAACTCTGAGAAAATTAAGTGCGAAAAGACGGCCATTACAGGTTACGGTCATGCTCATCCATATTTTTGGTACTAGATTTTGCGCTGTTCGGATTCCCATACATTCCATTGACAAATACAGTGCAGTGTTCCCTCGCCACTTCGCACTTCATGTTTCGTGGCTTCAGTGCTTCGCGGGTTTTTCCAAAATATTCATCAAAAAAATAAAAATGAAAAAATAAATATTTCGGCAGCCACATTGCAGAAAGAAGCACTGTGTCATGTTGATGCGCCAGGGAGAACGCTCTCTGCATGTCAAACAAAGAGATGAGTTGACTCAGAGTACATGCCACGGGCTCTCAAAAGCTCCCACCAACAGAAGACTCTTCGCCTCTCTCAGAAATCAATGTTGATTAATGTTTATTACTGTACTATAACCTTTTGTAATTAACCTTATTTATTAGAACAGTAAGTAATTATGTATACTGCTGTATTTTTTGTCTTAAATGTGTGAAGTATAAATACTGTTTACATATTTAAAACATTCGTGTACCCGCATACACGAAAATTCTTAGGAGCAAATCCTACTTTGTGGTTTTTCAGTTTTCGCGGAAGGTTTTGGTCCCCATTAACCGTGAAAAACGAGGGATCACTGTATGTTATTATTTCAAGTATAATGATTAAACATTAGCTGAAAAATCAGTCCTAGAAGGAGGAGGGGGTCCAAGCCTAAAAACAGCTTTTGGGTTGCGTACCCGAGAGCAAGTTAGAACTACATGGTTTATTGAAATGTAATTCAAATGCTCATTGCAATTGATACCAGTTTTGTGCTCCTAGAAAACAATGCACAGTTGAATTTTTTTGCAGATGTGCAATTTTTTTTCCATAGGCTACCAATTGAGAATTGGAGTTTTGAGGTATACTGACTATATATATTTAATATGTATAGCATTTTTCCTTTTTAATAATTTGAACTATGAAATTTTATTTTCAGGCCAGAGAACATCAAGATAAGATCCAATGTTCAGCTGAAGGCTTACCTTAAAAAGACGAAGTCGAAGTTTAGTGTTGATGATTTTAGTCTATCACTATCTAAGAAGATTAATCCGCAGGCTAAAGTTAAAAGGAGCAAGCCAAGTAATTCAAGTGTTCAGAAGAAAACTGCTAAGCAGCGTAAGTACAAAATCTGTATACATTTTTATTGTTTGTACTGTACCTTATTAGTATGAACAAGGCTGATACTTTTTTGGAAATTGGTGCATTTGTAAGGTAGGAGTTTTAGAGTGCTAGAGTAAGATTAATATTTAACCTAGAATTGTAAGTTAGTTTGTTACTTTATCCTCGCATATTTTAATGCAGAGCTACAGAAAGAATCTTAATTTATTTATTTTTTAAATATAAGATGATATTTCTTGAACTTATCTGATATACAAACTATCTTAAAACTTTCAGAATAATTTTATGTGAATAATAGTATTTGTTTTATAGATAATGATATTTTTGAGTATTCCCTAAATATGAGAAAAGGAAGACTTGTTAGACGTGATATTGTTATTTTGGAATGTGCTTGCAACAAGGGGAACATAAAAGCTTAGAATTGTTCTATTTTCAAAATTAAAAAAATAATAAATAAATATATAAAGTAATTGTCATCACATACTTTTTTACATTGCGAATTCATCAGAACAATAAGGAATCAATAGCTTCAATGTAGTACCAGGGTTCGTTGATTTTAATTGTGATTTAGAGAAAGTGATTTTTTAAAAAGTCATTGCTTTAAACATTTAAAAATAAATAAATCTAAAAGTTGATTTAATTGTTCGAAAGTATTGTTTTAAACATAAAATGTGTTGTGTTTACAATCTTTTTTCTAGCAAGACCTCATAGATCCCTCTGTCTGTGTGCGTGTATTATAGATTCCCTAACTTTAGAACTAACTAATTATTATTATTATTTTGTAAATTTTACAACATATTTCTTACTTTTCAGGTGTCTTATCAAAGCATAGTTCCTAGAACAATTAATCAGACCTTCCCCAGGCTTGGGCGCTTCGCCCTGCCTGCCCTTTGATCCGTGATTCTTGTCCTTTTGTTAGTGAAATGACGCCCGTTCTGCTTTTTTGTTTATAAACTGAGGCTCTTTAGAGTTTGAACAAAAGTCGAAACCTCTAAGTACCAAACAAGCACCCCCCTCTTTTCCCCCTTCCATTATCTGTTACTTGAAGTGATTCCTGGTCCTTAACTTATAGCTTCATAAGTAGAGGAAGAAGTTCTATTTTGTCCGATCGCTCTAAATACACCGTGCGGAATCTGGTCTTCATTTACATGATTTTCTCTTCAAAGAAAAAAAAGATATAAATACAGAAATAAATAAAAAGAAATAAGCAATTTTGTAAAGGCAGGTGCCAAACAACGGTTCCGGTGATTCATAGTTAGTTCTCAGATTTGGACTTTGTTCTCTTTGTTGATTGTCATGTTAAGGATGAACCCCTAACTTTTGATACAGTGCTGAACCCCAAATTTGGCATGCTCGAGACCAGCGACAGGACGGATTTTAGAATTTGCCGACTTTCGAAACCAGACCTGAAATGGCGGATTTACTGGACCAAAAATTTCAGATTACTTAAACATCAACGATGGTATGCGCATCTTTATTTCCAATTGCGATTTTTTAAAACTGGTAGCTAAATAAGTAGCTTTTTTTTTTTTTGGAAAGGTAATATAAGTAAATCCATGTGTCAATATATTTTTACCAAAAAAAAAAACTTCTTATCCATGAACTTCACTAAAACTCTCCAAATTATACACAATTCAGAAAAATAAACCATACCCGCATGGTAGTTGACCATTTCACTAATCACCTGTAATTATATGAAAAAGAAAATAGAGCTACATCTAAAAAAAATTGGTAGAGAAGACAAACTTAAACTCCACGCATTTGTGCAAATCGCAAGGTTAGTTGGCGCCATTTATGACCACAGAGAAACAAATAGAGCAATCCCCTATCGTTCTTTCTTTTTTTTAGAGAAAAAAAGTTGAAAAGCGGACTTTTAAGAACGTAAGGAAATTAATTTTTTACAGGGAAAAAAGATATATTTAACTGCGCCCAAGAAAAGTATCACTTTTTAGCATAGAGTAGAGTTTTCTGAGCTTAGTTCATGTAATAACAGCTTCTTAGATTAAAATTTCCTGAATTTACAAAAAAAAAAAAAAAAAAATTAAATTTTCGGAAAAGTGCCGAATTTTAGGAATTTCCGAATTTGGTGTTCGGTAACTATAAAGAAACCTCAACACCTTGATTTTTTTTCATATAACCTTTTTTATTTCAGATCGAATATTTTCATTTGAACTTGTAAAAGTAAAAACTCTTTAGCGTCTACAAAAGTCTCACACTATTTTGAAAATCTATTGCCTTCTAAATAAGTGCGAGGTGGGAAGTAAACATTTTGTAGAGTTCGATTTGCCTTAGCGATTTCTGTTAAATGTTGCTTTTATTCCTACTATAACCTTTCACTAACAATCGAAGTTGAGAGGGGTGGGAATTTGGTATTTTAGAGGTGTCATTGATTAAAACGGTAAAAAAGAGAAAATTTGAAAATGTTGACCAAGAAGGGCTGAAAATAATAGCAAGCAAGAAAGGATTGATGTCTAAGCGGTAAAATCAGAGTAAATATAAAGGAGCGAGCTTTACAAAAACCGATGCAACCGGATCTTGAGAAATAGGGTGAAAAATGCCTAAATTTTATCTTTTATTCATGAATGTTAGCAGGTATGCCATGTGATAATTGAAGAAAAAAATTTTTTGGTAAAAAATGTAAAAAATTGTCCGATTAAAAAAATTTTTAAGTTGCAAAACCGCGAAAGAATGAGATTTTTCAGTATTTTATAGTATGGGCCTTTTGCTTTACGAAAAATGCCTTAAATTTCTAAAAGTACCCTTTTTTTACTGTAGTGCCCTTCTTTTATAGTAGTGCCATGCCCTTTTTCAATCCTGTCTGAATTCATATTGCAATTCATAGTAATCATGATTCATGATCCACTTAATGTATTTTTAATTTTAATAATAGTATTTTGTTTCTACTTAATGAATAATTAATTATTCAGGGTGATAGTGTTTAAAACAAAGTTGTTTATAATATGTATCCTTACAGATGTTTATTCATGTTCCATAATAGCATAGGGTTAAATTTCATTTCAATCATGCATTTGTAGTAAAAAGTTCATGTTTGTTATTATTAAAAAATATCTACTGCAGTGAAAATAGCTTAAAATGTGTTTTTGCATAATATTTAGCATGTCATGTTATTTTTATAAATGTAACATGATAAATATTTAGAGTGTTTTAAAAAATAAAGATATCCGATTTAAATAAAAAAAATCTGATTTAAATTAAAAAAAACTATGAACCCTGTATATTACCTGCAGCACAAAAAAGCATGCTTTAATACACTTTGGAGTAAAAGTCAGTATCTCATGCCCATTTTATCTAATTGTTAATGCTGTCTTTAATCCAAATGACTGAAATTGATCAGGAATGATTTGAAATTGATCCTCACCTTCTGTCATTAGTCTTTGGAACACTGCCACTGCTACAATATGGTTCATCTATTCCTCCTAATACTGTTGTATGGTACAGGGCTCCCAAATGGTCCTCTTTTCCCTTCAAAGTCCGTTTTTTAGTTTCAAGTCCGTTTTTTGACGTTTTGGTCCGTTTTTTTAGATCATCTTTTGAATGATTTAAAAATCAGTTTTCAAAGTTTTTTGATTGCATTAAACGACGATGCGCGTTAAGTCCCGATATTTTACGCTTTTGGTCCATTTTTTTGCGCTTTCAAAGGTCAATCCCGATATTTTTTACGCATTTCGAAATCCAGTTGCATCGACTTCAGTAAAACTTTCTAGTTCTCGTTTACTATTGGATACTTCCTATTGGACATCAGTAACTTTGAACATTTCATTATTTTTAATCTTTCTTAAGTTTCAGCTTCTGTAGTAAAGGACTTGCATTTTGCCACGCCCGTTCGAAATTTCGGCCGAAAAAATGTATTAAAAACAATTTTAAAAAAAATATTTTTAGCCTTTAAATGTTAATTTAGTATCATATCAGTGGCATATAATTATTAAATATTACAGCCTTATTAATAACCTAAATAAAAAAAAATTTCCAAAAACATTCCTCCCCCACTAAAAAGTGGGGAGGAAAAAAATTAAATTACATGCAAAAGCATGTAATTAAATTTTTTTTAGATCATCTTTAGCATTATTTTTCCCCCACCTTTCAAGTACTCATTATATATTGTTTCAAAATAATCAAATCACATTTCTTTAATTTTTATGCAATGTATAATTAAAAAACATGTAAAAAATTTAGCAATTATTTTTCAAATGCATTAAAACAATCATTAAATCTAATGATTTTAATTGTGCGTCTTCTTGATCTTAGAATTTCATTTGTCAATAAACACGGAGTATATTTTTAATGACAAGTATTTATGACTAGTAAATTTTGAACTCTTTTACACTTATTGGTGTTTAGTCTGTACATTTTTAGGGTGACCCCCCCCCCCCTTTCACCAACCCTAGTTACGCCTATGGCACAGTATGCATTTATTTTTCTAAATTTTTAGCATAAATGTCCTTTTTAATGTAAAATTTTTATTTTCACCTAAAAAAATATATCCATTGCATTTTACTCAGAATGTAATGTAGTTAGTATGATAAGCAATCTAGTTTAAAATTTAAAAAAAAAAAAGATATTTTCATGCTCTAATAATTATTAAGAGTTAAATGCCAAGACAAAGAAAATTAAATTTGAATAATTTTGACTTCATGAGACCAATATATGACTATGTTATAAACAAAACTAATAAAATATATGGTAAAATCTTAAATTGTTTCTAAAAACCGTTTAACGCAAAAGTGGAAGCTCTCCTTTTCAGAGAACGTAGTACCCAATAGGTATTGATTGACCAACAGCAGGGTTCGTGGATTTAAATCGTTAGAATTTAGAATATATATCCTTAAAGTTTCATCCACGTCCCCTAATAGCTTAAGGTTTTTTCCTTCCAAAATATTTTTTTTATCATAGAAGTTTTAAATAAAGATACTTGATTAAAACAAAAAGTTTCAGTTTTTAGTAATGGTGTGAGCATATGATTTTTCAAAATGGGTAAAAATATTTCAGGCTTTTTTATTTATTAAATTGAAAAATGATTAAAGACATTCAATGTAAAACTTAAGTACACACAATTGTTACTTTTTTTCAGCTTTCAACAGCAAAATAATTCTTTTTATTAAATTTGTTCATTTTCTCTGTATTTATGAGTGTACTATTATTCCTGGTAGGGTTAAGTTTCATTTGAGTCATGCATTTGTATTAAAATTTGTTTATCATTATTACTATTAAAAAATATTTATTGCTGTGAAAATAGCTTAAAGTGTGTTTTTGCATATTGATTAAGATGCCAATTGTTTCTATGAATGCAACATAATAAATATCCAAAATATTTGGGGTCTTTTTAAAAAAAATAAAAAAAATCCGATTTAAATTTAAAAAAATCTGATTTAAATTTTAAAAAAATCCGATTTTTTTTTTTATTATTTTTTTTTTGATTTTTTTTTTTTTTTATTTTTTAAAAAAAATCAAATAAATCACGAACCCTGACCAACAGTAACAAAATAAAATTTTTTGAGATTGGCTTTTTCGAGAAAAAAAAATTAAAAAGCTATTTTAAAAATTTTCAGATAACTGTAGCAAAAAAAGTTAAACGGATATTTTAAAAGGTAGCCTTATCTTAAACAGAATATAATTTTCTTTCAAAAAAAAAAAAACAAAATATCTTGCACGGTTCAGAAAATAGAGCACTTGAAAGTTTTTGTCGAAAATCGCAAGTGAGAAATTGCACTGGAGGTGCTATCTTTGGCGGCGTGTCTCTCGCGCCATGGGAATTATTTTTTTCAACAAAACAAAAACATACCTATAACTCACTTTGTTCTAAATTTTAGCATATATGAAATTAAAAAACTTCTGAGATTGTGAAGTTATTTTTACCTGTCTGAAATGACATGGACTATGCCAATAAGAATGATAGACAAATTTTAATGCAAACACACCACTCAAAGAAAGCTTCATTCATAAGTGCAGAAAAAGGGTTTTTTTTTCATAAGTGCAGAAAAAGGGTTTTTTTTTTTCATAAGTGCAGAAAAAGTTTTTTTTTTTTTTTCTGTTCAAAGCTGAAAAAAATCTAACAATTGTGGGTACTTTATTTTTACATTGAGTGCACTTTAATCATTTTTCTATATTATAAATGAAATAACCTGAAGTATTTTTACTCATTTAGTAAAATCATATGCTTATTCCATTACTGAAGACTAAGCTTTTTGTTTTAATCAAATATCTTTATTGTAAATTTCTATGATGAAAAATTATTTTACCAGGAAAAAAACCTTAAGCTATTATCAGGGGTTGCGCCGGACGAAATTCGACCCTTCACAAAATTCCATTTAATCAAAGCGGACCATTTACAAAATTCCGAGCTACTAAATCGTACTTTTTACAGAATTAGTTATTAAATAAACGTCAAAATTAATAAAAAGAAATTATCACAGTATGTTTGAATTTTAAAATTTTGCAGAAATATATTATAATTATTTATTGTATGGTATTCATTAAATTGATCTAAAATACTATTTATAAAATAAAAAGCACAGAATGGTTGAATGAATAATGCTTTGCTGTTAAGATGCCTGAAGAATAAGAGTAATACACAAAGGCAGATGGACCTATGAAATTTTGCTTGAAACTGGTTGTAAATGCAACATATTCATTTTTACAACAACAATTTCTAACACTGTGAAATCAACTTTCAAGAACTATTTCAAAAATTATTTAAATCAATGATTTAAAAAAAATCAATTGATTTAAATCAACAAACCCTGCTTCTAGGTGGGTAACTGTTCCCGTTTGTCCCTACCCATTAGTGTGCCTGTGTTCACTCACTAGAAACAGCTACATAAAGCATCTTTACTAGGAAAGAACATGTGTTCATTATTGGTTTTCCTCCATTTCTCCAACCAGTAAGTGAACACCCCCTTCAAAATCTACACAATCTACATTAATTGAAACAATTCAAATCATTTCCTATTCAATTATCCTTCCATGGAACTAGAAAATAATATTACTAAAATGACTTAGTAGTAATAAAAGTAGTTACTCGTATATCTGTCAAACTGACTTTATTATTTTAGAAAATAAACTGGGAGTTTCACAGACACAACCATTTCATAGTTTTTTCAGGAGAAATTCACATGATTCATGTTTCATGTTTCAAAGTAAACATTCAAAGACACGAAGTAATCATTTAGGTGTCAGGTAGCCTGAAATTGAACAGAAAACGGTTCTGGGGGGTAGTCAATTAAAAAAAAAAAAATCTTATGAAACCTCTTTTTCTTATAAAAAAAACTGCAAAAGTGTTCCTTCACTGGTCAGATTACCCGATTACATTTTTTCCATATTGTTTCCTACTGTTTCAGATCTTGTGGATTTTTTTCTGAATATTTTAGTCTCTGTGTTATTTTCCAGAAAAACAAAATCATAAGCTTAACTGATACTTCATTGCTATATTAAAATAAATTTTTATGCTAAATACTATAATCATTATTTACAAAGGAAAACTTATGTAGGAGAAATAGTAACAAACAAGAAAAAAAAGGTATTTATTATTTAAGAGTAGTGTTCACATATAAGTAGCACTTTTACCTTAATAAAGCTATATTTTAAATAATGTATGCATATTTTAATTGCCTCAATTTTTTTAAAAACAAAAATTAACAGTATTTAGATACAGCAGGAAAGTTCCTTTAAACTAAAAACCTGACTTAAGAATAAAGGAAACTCTCTCTCTTTCTCTCTTAGTAACAAATAATAACAAATATTTTTAGCAGTATTTTTTTTTTCTTTTCTTTTCAATTTTTTGAGCTCAACATTCACTATCACTGAGCTTTGTAATATTTACTTTATAAATTTCACAGGAGTTTAACTTTATAATGTAACAGTTAACTCAATTGACCCTAAAAATTTGGGGGAAAAGAGGTTAGCTAAAGCTTTATCCTTCTTTTATGTATTAATCAGTCGATTAAAACTATAGGGATACAAAATTATCAGCAGAAAGCTTACGACTATATTTTGTTAAATTTATATTCATGAAGGGTTAGAATATATTCCTTCCTCAGACAATAGTATGCATGTAAATTAGTAAAACATTGGCTAACTTGTGAAACTTACACAATAGTAATGTGTTGCTGTCAGTATTCAAAAAAGAACTTTAATTGATGGAAAAAAATTTAGATTGTTTAAAAATGACTTCCTCTTTTCTCAAAGTGAATACTTTTTGCTAAATTGTTGTGGTTTATTGCTAAATATGTCTAATTCCTTTTTCTTTCCGTTTTTTAGCATTGAAGTCCCAGAGAAAAGATTTATCCCCAAAATATAAGATGTCAGTCAAAAAGCTTACAAAGCAGAAAAAGGCTCCTGTTAAGTCTGCTTCTAAAGTTGCTGTCAAGTCTGATGCAAAGCAAAAAGCTACTGCTAAAGCTGTAAAGCCAAAGGTTCCTGGTAAGAGTATTGTGAAGTCCACATCAAAACCAAAGTCGAAGGTTTCTAATAAAAAAGATGTAAAGCCTGCTGCAAAGAAAATCATGAAAACTGATGAAGAATCTCATGTAGATGTTGAATCTCTAGAAGAACCTAAGTCTTCTATCAAGAAAGATATTAAAAAGCCAGATGTGGAATCAAAAAAGGCATCTGGAAAAATTGTATCCGAGAATAAGATAACGGAAAGTCCTGAGAAGATTGTTCTTCAAGTGTATCCTACTGCTAAAGTTGCTAAAAAATTTCCAAGTCAAACTGCAAGAAAATGTATAGTATCTCGTACCCCTAGAAAGGCTCCAGGAGATGAGATAGAAAGTATGCCAGCTACACCTTCATCATCTAATTCATCCACCCGAGTTGCCATCATCAAAGCTTCGCCTGAGGCAGCTGGAAAGTCTTCTGATAATCCTGATACTAATGATGATGATGCAAAAAGTTTGAGAATTAGACAGCGTGTGATGGAAAAACCATCTGAATCGCCCAGGGTTTCACCTAATAATGATCAACCTGCATCTGCACCAAAAAAAACTGCAACAAATGTAAGCAAGAAAATAGTTGCTGGTAAAAAGTAACGTGATTTTATAATGCATTTCATTTTTCTTTGATTTTTATCATTTCTGTTTAGTGTATACATGGTTTCTATTATTGAGTTTGAGTGGATAATTTATAGTAGCCGCCCCTAATGTTTAGACAGGCTCCATTTTACTTTCAATACTGCAGTAATCCTTTTCATGCACTCAATGAGATGCTAATACATGACTGTGAAGTCTCAGCCCCAAGCACTTAACATTGATCACCAATGAATGACCTTGGGGCTTAACAGCTATTACATAGATTTTTAATATAGTAAAATTTCGATGTCCAAATCAAATTAATTCTTAGTTGGTTAAAATTAAAATATTATAACTTCCAAGGGAAAAAATAAAGTAAAATAATAATAATAATAAAAACTTCCAAAAATTTACAGTCATTTTAATTAACTTGTCTATAATTTTAATTGTCTATTTTTCTGTCATTTTATTTAAAACTATATTTAACTGTCATTTTCATTCCAATACATTACATTATGTTCATGATATTTAAATTTGTGTAGAAAAAAGTTTCTATTAAATAACATCCCCTCTTATTTCCTGGATTAAACTCCATCCTCTAAATTGCTGTGCATCCAAATCAGCCTGATTCTTAATTAATTCAGTTAACTGGAGTTTTGGAGTAACATTAAGTGGCCTTAATAAATTGGCCCCACATTATGAAAATTTTACATTTAGTATTCTTGCATCATGTTATTTGTGTGTTCTTAAATATGCATTCTAAATTTCTTAAAATAGTATTAACAAATTCTTACTTAACCCTTTTTTATGCATTTAAATGATATTTTTCATCATATACTAACAATTGTAAAATAAAAATTACTTGTTAAAACAAGATTTTTTTCTAGGACGATGGCTCCACCAACATAAGTCAGTCTTCAACAGGCTTACTATCCGCATTGAAAAAAGTATTCTCTAGGAAGTAGAATTTCAATTATCTAAATCAAACTGTTGGGTTAAAATGAAAATTTTAAAAAAGGGGTTGGAACATAATGCAGAAATTTTCCACTTACAATAAACTTCTGCAATTTAATTTGTTGATTTTTTTAACTCTGAATTTTAGTGCAGTCTTGTGAGTTATGTTTAATTTTATGAATAGAAAAAAAGGAAAAATCCTTTATTCTGAATATATCCAATGATCTAAATTCTAAATTAGCCCAACTGATAGTTTAATTCAAATAATTGGAGTTCTGCTGTACCATGAAGTGGCCTTATTCGATTGAACCACTCCGTATGTAAATTTTGCATTTAGTATTTCTTGCATTGTGTTATCTGTTTGATCTTAAGTATGCAAACTAAATTCTTTGAAAATTTGGTATATTTTGTATGCATTTAATTCTTCCAGTTGAAAGTTGCCCATCCTGTCAAATTAATGTTTGTAAAGTTAAGTAATTCTATAATTTAATATTAAAAAATACTTTATTTTGAAATTATAAGAATTTTGCTTAGTGAGATTTTTGCATTTTTGTATATCTCATTAATTTCTTTCGAGAGTGTTTCCTTGTTAATTTAGAAAAATTTTAAAGTGAACATTTGAGCTTTTCAGTGCAATGCAGATTTATGTTGTTTTTAATAGGATATCATGTAGTTCATAAAATTGCACACTTCAAGTCTAATATGTTTTTTTTCTCCTGCTTGAATAAAATATGACAGATTGTGCCTATTTGGGGAGGACTATGTGCACTTAAATAAAATATGGTCATAGAATATAATCGGGATAAACAAAAATGCAAATTAAAAATAATAACATATTATTCAACTTACGGCACACATTGACTGATAACTACTAGTTGTCTCGTAGTTGCTGGACCTGCTGTTTTCATAGATTCAAATTTATGTGGGATATGCACCCATAAATAAGTATATTTACCTGGTACAACTTTATTTATACTGCTTTTATGATGCATAGTAATCTTTTAATGTATTTCATATTTTACTGATTTTTGCTTACATTTAAATTTTAACATAAAGCTTTTTTAACAATATGTTATGTGATTAAAATAGAAATGCTTCTGGGAGCCAATTATTGGAAACAATGATGGCAGTTGAATGTGTTAAAACCAGTAAAAAAAAAAATCATTTAAGGTTAAAATGTAAAATAAAACTATGATTAGTTTTTAAATGATTGCCAAAACCAAGATATATTTTACTACTGTCGTCTCCCTCCCATAAGAAATTCAAGAGCTGCAATTACCGTAATAATTATTTGTATTGCTTATTTCCTTTATTAATTCTTTTGTTAATGTTAAAGGTCAAAACCTAAGTTAGTTGAAATGTGTATTAAAATGCATTTCTTGCTTGAATTTTATTCTTAATTTTCAAAATTCTTGCAGTTTGTCTTGTTAATTTTTTTTTGAAAAAATTTATTGTTTAAATGCCACCGTCATCTTTCATGCATTACATTTCATGTTCGATTCATATCATTGGACGTTAATGTTGCCAAAAGAAATGTCATCCTATTTTATTTACACATTTGTAGTTTTTGGTGCCTTTTTAAATAAAGAAAGTTCTATACTTTTGACTAATCATTTATGTATATATATCATTTGATTATCTTCATTTTTGCTGTTTTAATATTCCATGTCACAAAATATTTTTACATTTTTAAATATATGACATTTTTTCAATGTTCTGGATGACCACAAGCGGGTGTAAACTAAAAATTTCAACTGGTTAAATTTTGGGTAGTATAATCAATAATCTGAAAACTTTTCATTTGAACACAACTTTCAAGTTGTTGTCGGTTTTCCTCCATATCCGGCATTTTTCAGGTATTTATTTGAACGCAACTTTCAAGTGTCATTCAAGTTTTTTTCCGTATCTAGCTTATTGTTAATGTTATTTTTTTCTCTAATGTTATTTTTTTCTCGTATTAAGCCAGAGTTCCTGCTAAGTATTCTTCAACATGTGTCCCAAGGACACAAGAACCCTTATAAACTTGGGTCCTTTCAGAAAAATGTAATATCTGAAATTAAAAAAAGAATTTTTTTTATATAATCGAGTTGGATGTTATTGATTGTTTCTTTAAATTTGTATTGTTTGTTTGAAATGTATTTTTTTTTTGGGGGGGGGGATCTGATTTATGTGTATTACAAGAGATGTAGACTTCTGTCTTGTTTTTCAAAAATGATTATTATATTTTCTTCAATTAGGGCAGGGGGCAACTAAATGCATTGACACCAATTTATTATTGGCATCTATTTGCTAAATATTTTTTGATAAATGAAAAATTATCTACAAAATTGAGTAATTATGTGAAAAATACAAAAAATTTTATTAATGAAAATATATTCCGACACATTTCTGTCAAAAATGTACAATAATTTTTTTTATTTTTTTATTTTCTACTTCAGAGAAGTAGGACAACCAGAATTCTCAGCTGCATTACTGTTTAAGTTTCTCCTTCAGTATTTATTACCTTATTAATTCTTACTTAACATTCATAAATAATTATTTGAATAAATATTGATTCCACAGTTTGTTTCAAAAAATTTCATTTCCAGTACCAATCAAATCAATAACAAATCCTTATCTTTTTTTCCATCTCCATTTTGTTATCTCTTAAGATTTATATTAATAAACTGAGCAAATTTCACTTTGCTGTTTTCATTTACTCCCTTACATACATGACAAATGCCTATTGAAATTTCAGCCAAAATTATATTAAGTCTTAAGTTGGAGATTTAGCTGAAGTAAGCATAGCTGGAGATTTAAGCGTCTGAGACCAAGTAAACTTAATGTAAGCCGTTATGATTTTGCTACTACAAGGACAAGATGTATTCTTTCCACATGACAGGCATTTGTGGTATTTTAAAATTAGAGCCAAGGTTGTGTTCTACTAATTTATTGAAAACAATTTTCTTGAGCATCAGGATTGGTGTGATCAACGGCTGAGTGATTTTAAGCATAAATCTGGAGTTCAGAAACGAAAATCAAAAGCAATCGATGCAATAAGACGGCAAGCATGCATTTTTTTCCCTTTCTTTTCTTAAGTGACGAGTGATGATCATCCTTTCTTTGTTTGCAAGAAAATAATGCAGTGAAAATGCATGAAAAACAAAAATAACTTTATACGTAAATTTCGAAATTCTCGTTTTAAAAAAATTAAGGATTTAAATGTTTTTTCTTCATTTTTTATTAATCAATATTTTGTGAATAAATTTTTTGTAATGCTAGTACGTTTTAGAACTTTAAAGATAGGTTTCGTTATTAGCGTTTCGGTTTTTAAATAGAAAAGAAATTAAAGTTTACTATTTCCATGGAAAAAAGTGCAAGGATAAACATTTATTCTGTTATTTGTGATCTTTTTAATTTCTCCTTTTAATGGTTCACAAAAATGAGCAGATCATATCATACAGAAAACACAAAAAAAAAAGCTTTTTAGTTTTTTAATGAATGTATTTTGAAGGTTTTATAAATTTAAATACAACTATAACACGTGAAAAAACAGAAAATACAGTTTTTAAGAATACGTAGCTAACTACGCAGTGCACTTGAAACATAAAAACCCTTTGACTACAACTTTTTGGCCAATTCATTTTAAAACTTCTGAATTATAACAAAATTGGTTCGTTTTCGTCGAGTTTCGTAGTTTGAAAAGTGACAGATTCCGCAAAGTTATGTTCTATATCTGTGATGTTTCATGAAGAGTTCATTCTAGACTTTAAAACGTGCAGGGCGCTGAAATTTACAAAAAATAGCAGGATAGTGAGCAATATACAAGTTTAAAAGACATGACTTTCGAAATGTGTGCGAATGGACATTAAGGAATATATATATATAGATATATGTACATCAGGGGAGTACACAAGGGGGGTTTAGAGGTTTAAACCCCCCCCCCTCCCTGAGCTCAGATAACTCTAAATTAGGGAAATAATAGTGCTTTATTACATACCGGACTTCTTTTAGTAGTTTCAGAAAATTATGAACCCCCCCTAGAAAACATTCTGCGTACGCTACTGATGTACATAAATCTATATATAAATACAGGCTTGTATTTAAGGTATTGTGCGCCCGTGTGCAGCAAGTTAACACAAACAAGGAAACAAGCTCTGATTTTATATATTTAGATTTGATATTTAGAAATAGGATCGCCCTAGTATAATATCAAGAATCGATTTTTTATAGGAATGATATAATAAAATGTTATGTTGGGCTGTTCCCTATCGCTGCGCATACATCACCAGACACCTTCTCATAAATACGAGTCGCCGTGTCTAGACTATTAGTTTTTGTAGAATATTCTTATTTTACAACGGATGTTTAATAACCTTTATTATTATTTGAAATAATGTATAACTGAGTACTAAGACCCTCTGAGGAGTCACCGGTTCAGTTTGTCTCCTCCTATCGATTCGCCATTGGATGTTATAACCGATGTGTCTTTCAAAAGGGTCTCATTACAAACAAGTTCTACCCTGTACATAAGAATATTCCTAATATGCTTCCCTTCCCCCTCTCCTTCCTTTTCTTTTTATTAATTTCCTTCAAATATTTTTATGAAATAAAAGTATTTAAAAGAAAGTATCTAAAATCGATCCTAATGTTGCTCAAGTTAAAGCAAGTCAGATTGGTCATCTTGAAGAACTTAAAATTTAGTGTATCATGATCAAAAATCTAAATTGGTGAAAGTAGGGGGAAGTCCATAAATCTTATTTTTAAAAAATCGTTTAAGGGGGTGGGAAGTGGGAGACTAACGAAAAATAAAATTAAATATGCCTTAATATGCACGTAACATTGTAACGCAATCTTCCATTCCATGTACTAGAGTTTTTGATTTAACCGGAATCTTGCGTCAATATTTGCCTTGGTGGTGTGATTTGGAAACGAATGAGGATTTGGTGTGCAAATAACAATAAAGTACTAAATTGCAAAACGCATTTATGTTACATAGAAATATATAAAGCAAATAGAAACATGTTTCTAATCGCTTAAAGAAGGTCTAGTTTTAGTTCCATAAAATAATAAGTAGTTTCAAATATTTTTCTTGTTGACCAAATATTAGGGATTTGAGTGATCCCTAATATTGATTAGAGGGGGGGGGGGGAGGTGGAGGTAACAAGAAGTGTGATATCCTGCATTTTGCAACATTGCGTAACATGTGACAAAGGGGGCAGGGGGGTCCGCTGAAGTGGGACATATTGTGACGAAGGGGAGGAGGGGGTCAAATACATGGGAAAAAAGCGTGACATCATTTATGAACGGTCCCTTATCAAAAATTTCTAAATTGCAAATACAGAAGCAAATTTCAGGACAAAAATGCCGAAATCTTTAACTTTGCGGGAGTGCACCGCAAAGGCAGTATCTAGAGGGTAGCCCACGGTTCCTCCCCTCCGCCCTGAATTTTCTTTAACATAAGTGGATCGAAGACAGGGCCCCCCTCCCAACGAAAAAAAATTCTGGGTACGCACCATCGCTATTAGAGGGAATGTTCACCCTATATGTTTACATATATAGGGTGATCATTCCCTCTATGAGTGATGTATATATATATATATATATATACAGTAAAACCTGTAAAGTTGACCACCTTTGTAGGCTGACCACCTGTCTAAGTTGACCACTTATGTAAGCCAAATTTGAGAGGGAGTATTACAAAAAACCCTTTGTAAGTTGACCGCGTAATTTTTACTATATGTTTGTTTATTCATTTTTGAAAGTATTAAAAAAAATAATGAAATAGCTTCTCCAAGGTACTTTTCATGGTATAAGTATGACCAGCATTTGTCTGGATGGATGAAACATCAATTTAAAGTTTGCCAGTTGTAAATTAACCAAATGGGTGAAACATATGTCTGCATTTTGATGCTCATTTGTGTTTTCTTAACGTGAATAGTAATTGTTTTTCAGTTTCACTCTTTTATTCTTTAAATAAGTTTATTCCTTTTTCTTTGATCCGATATAGCCAATTTGAAAAATATATATTTTTAGGAAATCATTAGCATCATATAAGTAACTGGCATTATTAATATGATATTTATCTTAATTTTAACTAAGTGTTTTACTTTTGAAGTTGTATAGCATACATTGGAAGTCATTCGGGTTAATTTTCTTTAATGATATTTCAGTTAATTGTGAAAAAAGCTAATCACTATTTTAGAGTAACATTAATACATGAAGCTATATTTTAATTAATTATAAATGAATAAATGCATAGTGTAAGAAATAACAAAAAAAAAAAAATCTCCACCCTCTATAAGTTGACCACCTGTCCAAGTTGACCACTAAAGTGCTGCACCGCAAGTGGTCAACTTACACAGGTTTCACTGTATATATATTGTGTGTGTGTGTTATATATACAGTGGCGTTACTATCATGAATGTTACCCGCCGGGGCGCTAATTTGCAATTTGTGGGACACCCCTCCACCCAAAAAAACTCCACATTTGTTGTGTTGAATAAACTTGTAGTTTATATATTTTCAATAGTGAAAAAAAAAAAATTAACAAATTCAATTTTATTTATTTGGTGCAAATTTCAGTTAACTACATTTATTTGCAGTTATGATACATTGAAATAGCATTGGTAAAATTGTATAGGGAAATAAAAGGGTCGATGAATTCAAGTATGTATTTTTCGAAAACCCTACATCGTTTAGGGGCCACCTTTAACATTTAACAAAAAGGTTCTCCCCCTCTCCGCAGTGACGCAAGACGCATATATATATATATATATATATATATATATGTTATATAGATTGCGTTTTTATGGGGGGGGGGGGGTTCGTTTTCTGGGAATTAGCAGAATTTTGAAAGAGGTCATCGCTCTTAGAATCATATTCTACTCCTTATCAAAAAATTGCAAATACTAGGAGGGTACAGGTGGTGTTGTATTTTTTACTTTCAGCATTACTATATATCAGTCTAGTCCCCCTCCCCCCCCTAGTTTCTAGTTAGGATTCTTCTGGCTATGGAAATATTTTATCTGGGCACAAATGATACGATAATGTCACTAAACCAGCGGTGATACATCGTAATTTGTCCGATCCAATAATTGTCATTAACAAGTTCTATAGATTTTCCTATTTGAGATCACATATTTAGCTATATGAGGTCTGCAGTTTTTTAACTGCTTCCACTTAATGTTTGATCGTGTGTCCCATGTAAGCATTACTGTTTTAGGATAGCCAATAATATTTTGATTGTATTCTTACAATAGATTTTACGTTTGCTGTTACTTGATATTTTATGTAAAGCGTGTGAGTTTAAAACTAGTAATTAGAATGCATTAAATCACGGTGTCTAAACGTTGTGCAAGTGCTATTTAAATTGCAAGAAGTTTAGGTACAATTTAACTACAGCATTTGTGCAACAATAGAGTATATTTCTTAATAAAAATTGATTAAATCTTAAATTAAATTGGTTAAATAAGAATAAGCTTGAATTTCTGATTTTATGAGAAACGCTATTTTTGAAAAATCACTGAGGCGAAAATACACAATATGATTGATAGCAGCAGCTTGTTAAGCACTTAAAGGACATCAAATGAGCAGATTTTCAGATTTTAAAAATGGCTTTTTTGAGTAATCACACTTCAAAAATTGTAATTTTTGAAAATGTTCAAATTTCAAACTTAAAATTCTCAGGTGATATGCAGCTCAGACTTGCAATTAAAAATGGTATAAAACTTCCCTAGTCGCACTTTAGAGTGCCATCTTCGTTTTGTCAAATATATATTTTTTTCATAAGAAAAAAAATCATAAATTCGGAAAAAAAGCAATGTTTTCCCGTCAAAAACAATTTTTTTTCTTCATCACTAAAGCCAACCAGATTTTAAAAAATATGGTTTAAATAAAATACCATCCCTTAATTATTTATAGAAAAAAAATTATTCGAATCAGTTAAAAACCTTTGAAACAGTGGCGGTTTTAAAACACTGTTTTGTTGATTTTCTGAAAACGGCCAATTTTGTACTAAATTTTATAAGTCTGTAACGAAAGAAATATTTTTTTTTTTTTTTTTTGCAAAATTCTATTCTGATAATTTATATATCCCTTAGCTGTAACTATTATTATTATTTTTTTTTTTTTAAATCTGTGAAGGAGGTTGACTGTTGATAGGAAGGAAGAAAGGCTTGACTTTCCAAAACCGAATTCGCCCCAACCTAATGACCCACCCCCAGGGACAGTCAACAATACTGGAGAACGCTAATCCTTTATAATACCCTGATGACAGCTCGAAAGTTTGGGAAAACGGATGCCACGGTAATTGTAAGTTAATTTTAAACAAAGGATGAAGTCTTTTAAGTTCTGTGATGCAAAACAACTTCTGTCCTAATTGAAGCTTGGAGCGAACTACATTTTGTGTAAAAAATCAGTACTATCGATTAATATAAAAAACACATACGAAGTATGTGAGCATTGTTTTTACCTCTGTATCTGCAAATTAATGTAAAAGCATTCGCATATCGTCGCTTGAAAATAATTTTGACACAACTCAAAAAATACCGAAAATGAGATTTTTAATTGATGATAATACTTTTAAAAAATTTATCTTTTATATGGAATAAAGAATCAAGTCGTAGATAGCAAAGTTGCCCTTAGATAGCATAAGTGTCTTTTCAGAATGAAAATAAAACGCTATTTTTTTTTTTTTTTGAACAGAGGCATAACTCGTGTTGTGTTTCGACTGCTGCGTGGGTAAGTATTGCCAATTTTATTGAAAAAAGACAACTCCGATTAGGGCCTAAGTGATATAGTCCCTTATAGAGCAATAGAGACCCATTTTGTGTTGTGTCTGTATTGCTGTTAATGTAGGATTTTTTCATAAAATTTTATTACGGACAATAGAGACATATTTGGAGTTGTGTCTCTGTATTGATTTTAATATTGCAATTTTTTAAAGACCTTTTCAGGGTTATTACACTGTTCCTCAAATTGTTGTTTCAAAAAAATTGTTGTTTTTATTCAAAAGAGACACAACTCAAAGTCTCCTAAATTTGATTAAAATTTCTAGGAACCCTAAAAGGCTAGCACAAAAACTGCATGAAATAAACAAAAAGAATATTATTAACAATTTTTAAGGGGCATTACAATAATTAGGAACTGTAATGAGTGAAACAACAATAAATTACCTATCGCAACAATTTAAAAACTGGTCTGAAAAAGTTGATTTTTTGAGTTGTGTCACTATTCTTTTCAAGCAACGATATATTGAATAAAAAAGTACAAATTCGAATTTTGAAGAGAACTTCTCGGGATGCATCAGGATCTGGTCCAAGGTGGCTGTCGACAAAATTTCGTACGTCTGGGTATTCCAGACAGCAGGCGACACAAAGAAATCCTTTGCTTTATTAATTGGTAGAAAACCCAAGAATTACTAGAAAAGTATAAATATAGGAAGATTAAAAGGAAAACGACGTAAAAGTAAAAAGACGTAAGGAAAACTAAAAACATTATAAAAATTTAAATTTTTAGTACATAATTGAAGTAATAACATTTTAATTGATAGATAAATTATGCACAGTGGATCTTCGTTTACCCAAGTGTCACAAGGAGCAATCCAGATGACCGAAAATATGGATGATCCGGAAAATACCGAGTGTTGTACCAATGGCTCCCAACCTTTTCTTTCCTGCGAACCCCCTTCCATAGTAGTTAGCAACAGGTAAAAAAACATTAAAATTGCTAACATTTATTTTTCATATTGCGCAATAGTTTATAACAAGAAATGAAAATACAATTGCAAAACATCTAAGTTAAAAAAAATTAGCTTCAGTTTTTTTTGATTATTTGTTCTTTTTGAACTATTAATAGGGCAGTAAACATGTGCATTCTCAAAAAAAAATCATTAAAAATTATTTTCCTGATAGTGCGAAAAAGTTGTGGAACGGCATGAGAAATATACGTACAAAGTTTTGAATCTATCATAAATATCGTTCTTTTCCGTTTTCGGGTTGAAATGTACAAAATTCACACTATATGGAACAAACTGTGACGAATGTGAGTGTAAATTTAAAAATTTATAAATAAATATCCTCCAGATCTATTTTAGGATCTAGCTGTATGAAAAATTAGCCGAAAATAATGCAAAATTCTACAGTTTTGCAAATTTTCATATTTCCGACTCTTTCTTCGCTCTAGCGAGGAAAAAATTGGGAGATGGTACGACAGAAATACAATCAAAATTTAAAATAAATCAAAAAGGTCATTCGATACCGCTTTGAGAGCCAGATTTTCGAAATCGGGTAACTAGAAATAACTGCTTTCAAATTTGGTTCGTATTCTCCCTATGCTACGCCGCAACTTTCATTTATCATCTGGAAAACAATTTATTTAAAAAAATCATATTTACTCTCTATCCTAGTACGTAAGTAAATGCAATATTTCGCTTTTCTTATACAGCAATTTAAAATTGTGCCATTGCAATATTATTTTCGCGAACCCCCTTTCTACATCCCGCGAACCACCGGTTGGGAAACGCTATCCTAGTGGTTCTGGTGATAGTTTTGAATGGCGGTTTTTCGATGCATCATCTTATAATGATTCGCTCCAGCCAGGGGCGTAGCCAGGATTTTTTTTCGGGAAGGGCTAAAAAATATAAATGTTACATTCGAAAACGATAACTATCAAATCAAAATCAATCAAACTAAAAAAAAAAAAAAAAAGGAATCTTAACGCTTTTTGCATAAACTGCATTCAGGAGAAATACCTTGATTAATTGAAACAAATGGTTTTTAGAATAAAGAAATGAGAACTTATATTTCAATTAAAATTTAATAGTACGTGTAAAAATAGTATTTAAGCAAAAGACAGTCTTTCTTCAACATTGCTTTTCTAACAAAACTCTGTTAATTACCATGTCATCTGAAACTGAACACTGTATGTATATTGAATAAAGCCAAGCCAGTTAAACGATTTTCGTTATTCGTGCTTCTGAGGTAAGTTTTTAATTTCCTAAAAGTTGAGAAACTTCGCTCAGCTGAAACTGTAGGATGTCAAGTATTTGAAACAAAATGTAGGAACACTTAAAAATTTCCTTAAGAAAATAGTAAAATAACCATTTATTTGATTGTTATTTTACCATATTTAATTAAAACAGTTGAATAACCATTAAAAAGTTGGTAGTCAAACCGCTGGTTATGAAAAAAATCGTTTATTCTCTGTTTATCCTAAAGAAGGTTTAACTAACCGTAATTTTCAAGCGCTCAATAAGAATCAGGCGTCCATCTTGGTTGCGAAACCTCACCGGTCGTACGTTGTTGTTAAAATATAAGTGAAGTTTTATCAGTTCAAATCTGCATGTGTATAAAGAAGAAAAAAAATGACTTAAGCAGTGGTTACTAAATAGAAAGACATACACACGTAAACCAAAAATTTGAGACATCGAATTACCGAACTGTTTGCGAATGAGCGAGCCCATAATTTGAGCTGTTGAACATTGTTTATTTTAATTTTTGCAGCAAACAAAATGATTTTCGTCAATATACAGTAAATTTAGACCAAAGATGGCTTTGGATCCAATCAAAAACTGAAATCTCAATTTTAATGCAGATTTCCTGTTGAAAAGAAAGATTTATTGATAAATAAACGACCGTTTTGCGTGGTGCTGATGGCCGAATGGTTAAAGACCAAGGTTGGTATACAAAACAAGCGGGTTCGATTCTCGCAAGCTTCGTTCACGGTTTCTACGCTTTCGAAGATTCTACGCCTCAAAATGGTTCAAACACAGGAAAAATTTTGTTTTGAAACCATTTTTAAATGGATATAAAACTGTAAACTTTTGTATTTGCTGCTTTTTAACCAAGCTGATTGGAAATGTTTAGGTCCCGTAAAGATAGAAAAATGTTCCAAACCGTAAATTTAACGGTGAATTAGATGGACAGACTGATGCCAGTCATTTAACCGTAATTTCATGATGAAATTTCTAACAGTGAAGGGACCCAATCGCCGAGTTCGGCAACAATTCGGCAGAACTTCCACTTCATCTTCCACATCCCCCCATTCACCTTTAATCACATCTTTATATGAAGGAAGATCATCTTCATAGAATGAATGAGATGAATGGTTCTATGTCTTGAAAACTATTTTCAACAGCGTGTTGAGGAATAAGGTTTCTCAAGGTAGAAATTGTGTCTTTATGAGTCAAAAAGCGCTCATTAAGTAACGATATTAGATTATCTAGGTAGGAAATAAAAATCGTGATTCTATAATATTCTTCAGTTGTTTTGTTGGCTATATTTGGGTGGTTCTTTTGAAATTTACACTCTAGGTGTTTTTACCTCTATGTTGAATTTGGCTGCTAGGCTTCATTAGCTAAAACTAGAACGATTTCTTAACACCGGTAAAGTATTCAACACTTTTTATTAAGAGTTTATGGGGTAATCCAAGCATACAAGATCAATAAGTTATTCCTTTACAACTACTCCACACAATAGGGAATCCTGGTCCGTTCTAGGAAACAAATTAATCTCTAAACCTTTTCAACTAGTTATCCACACTGGTAAGTGATGTCACTTGTTGCATGATCACCCACACCGCACTCAATCCCTAGAGGGATTCGTATTCGTATCTCTTCTCTGGGATGATGTTTGTCGCGGACAGAGCCTTCTTTCTTGAGAAACTTGACCAATACGCTTTGTCACAAGCTGCGTGTCCTCCGGGAGGAAAATTCCCTCTCAGCGCGCTCACCCGCAAACAGTTCGCAAATTTAGAAAAAAACCAAGAGCTTTAATTTCAAACTAAAATTATCTAAGCATGCATAGATCTATTTCCAACTTTCGAGGTTGAATAATTTCGGGGGTGGCTCCAGCCCCTTCAGCTACCCCTTGGCTACGCGCCTGGCTCCAGCATAAAACTTCAAGCATTCTTCTCAACTATTGATTTAAGCCCTTATTTAAGGAACAAAAAAAGGCTTACTATTTGTGTTAACTTTTTAAGTACTACTAAATTTAGGGGGTGTGATACACTTACACTATGTATGACAAAGAACGTATTAACGTTGCTAATTTTTCCTATTACAGAGCACATATTAAGTCGGCTTGGATTGCAAAATAACTTATTTACTTCGAACTACTCTGGAAATGAAGCTAGTTAATTAATTCATATCATCATTGAAATTTTTACTTTTTCAAAACGATTATTATTAGGAAACTTCGCTTTATTCTGGTTCTTTTGCCCCCTTTCCCACAATACTATTATTTTTTAGACTTCGAGTGCGGCAAAGTAAAAAACCGTTTTTTTTTCTTCTAATTTTAAGATGAACGTTGATGAGACGAAAACGAAATATAATGATTGATAGATTAAATATAACTTCAAAAAATCAAGAAATGTGTGAAGATTTCTTTGCAATTCTTGGCAAAAACTTTACAATTCTCGACATGCATATTTCTGGGCAAATCGGAAATTGTTTGTAGGTCCCCAAAACTCTCTTCCTTTTTTTAAAGCTAATATTTTGACTTTTTTTTCTTTTGATTTAAAATCCGGCATATCTATTTTTTTTTTTTTCAAATTTACAATTTACAACAATGCATTTACACTATTTAATTTTTATTTATTTTGCTCTGTCTGCAATTGCTCATTCTCCATATTTTGATTTCAAAGGTATTCACTGAAAAGTCAGCTTACTGAAAATATCTAGACTGGAGTTTCTCAAGCTATGCTCCGTGAAGCGTGGAGCACTTGTACTCCGCAAAACAATTCCCAATGATCCGAAAAAAGTGAGGTTTAAAATATTTTTTATAAAACATGCTTTTTCTGGTTTAAAATTAAAAAAAAAAAAAAGACTGCAGTGGGGCGGAGGAGGATCTAATATCCTGCAAGCTTAAGTGGGGAACTTGCTTTGTATCGACAATGCCATTTTCTCACTCTATTCTCTTAACTACAGTACAATATAGAAATAAGATACAATTTAATACTCCACGTTGAATTTCCAATTGACTTCGCTACTGAAAATGAGGCATTTCTAGATTGGTTAATATGTGTAAACATAACTGTTGAATTTAAAATTTAAAATTTTTTTTCATTTGGCTTTGGGGGGGGGGGGGGAGCACCGCTGCTTGCATTGATGCAATGTATTTTCGAAGCAATACTAACCTAACTATCAATCATGGAAAACTGGAAAATGCTAAGGCTTCATTTCTACATAAACATTTGAATAGTTTAGCTATTCTAACCTTAAAACGAAATCAGTACAAGCAAAAGAATTTGAGTTTTTCAGACAGCGACCTCTGGCATCGAAGTTTCGAAATCCACAGAGAAAGCAATATATCTTTCTTCCCAGTTTCTGTAAAATCCCGGTTTCATTCCCACACAGCAGGACAGCAGTAGATCTGTTGACACTTGAAGAAACTTCCTTCCCAAAGATTTCTTTTTACTCTTCTTTGACGCATTAATTATCATAAAACCACTTGCGATAAGTCGGGCATATCAGTCCTCCTCTCCCCCAAGAAAGGGCCTCAACTGAGCTCAGCAAAGAAGAAATGCCATCGTAGTGCACTTGAATGCTATTTGAATTAAGGAATCTGAAATTCTTTATTGAAGTCATAGAGATCTTACTAAAAGAGTATTAGAATGGTCAACGTCAGACTGAACCTCTCTATATGATTTTCGCATAGGATTTGTAGGCATTACGTAAAGTTAATGTAAAAATTTTAATTCATGTAAGCAGTATAATATACTGCTTATGGATGTTAAGTAGCAATGATTACATTTAAAAATGACATTTAAGAAAGACTAAAAGCATTAAATTTGATTGACGATGTTTAAATGTTACTATTACGGTCTTTAAATGTTAGCGGAAGTTAAAAATGATTGCAAGAAACATGCACTTGGGTAACTATCAAACATACCAATGCGGAAAAATGTTGTTTGTTGTTCCCCATGTGGAGGCACTTGCCTACTCGGCATTCGCCCCTTTCCACGGGAATTGCTGGCCATTTGTGATGTGAAGTTGGATGTGGTCACCTGATAGGTGACCAGCATTGTCCCTAACACACTGTAGTCGGAAGGCGCCACCAAAACCACGCCACCTTCCTTTTTTGACCTAAGGGTGAAGGGAAGGGCACATCTCCACCCTTCGGTACCCTCAGAACTGTCTCGGGACTTCAGGGTCCACGGACTTTACTTGCACGTATCCCCAAATGTACATAGTGGATCTTCAGCTTCTCGGGTATCGAGCCCGAGATCCGAAGTTCGTCATCCTAACCGCTAGGCTACCACGGCCCCAGCGAAAATATGTTTAAGGGGGCTTTCACACCAAAGGCGGCAAAGACAAAAAAACATTTCTCATCTACGCAGCCGCAGAGCATATTTTTGAAGGCAAAAATTAACTTTATTTATAAAGTTTTTTTTTATTTTCATACTTTGACTTTAAAGTTTCATTGATTTTATTTTGAATCGAAAACACCGATGCTGATTAAGATTTAAGTTTACTTCTAGTCAACTGTTTAAAATTAAAACCAGGGTTGCCAGATTTTCGAGACGACTTTTAGCCAATTGCGAGAACAAAATTAGCCAAAATTATCCATTGTTGTTTAAACTCAGTTGTTGTTGCTGTTATTGAGTTTGTTGTTGTTGTTATTGCGTTTGTTGCTGTTGTTACTGCGTTTGTTGTTGTTGTTATTGCTTTGTTGTTGTTGTTATTGCTCTGTTGTTGTTGTTATTGCTTTGTTGTTGTTATTGCTCTGTTGTTGTTGTTATTGCTTTGTTGTTGTTGCTATAATGCCAATTAGATACGCAAGCTGCACACCGGATATTCATTTTATCGGATATCCGATGTCTCTTGTCTGACGGATTTGTACCGGATATCCAGTTCTGTTGTTTGGAAGCTATAAATTCTGTACCTATTTTTAAACATTTCACAAATTCCAAATGCGTACAAGTTTTTTACCTACATAATTTTCAGTCAATTGTTATTAGATCAGGTGCCGGACATTAGAAAAAGTTCGGATACCGGATATCTGGTGCCTTGTGAAATGAAGAACCGGTCTCGCGCTCGTCCACCTCCCAGGGAAAGCCCAGCATTCATTACATTTTTTATTATGCTAGTGCATTTTGTTCCATGCATTTTCACATCTTTTAATTTTCTACCTTTACCATTCTCTGCTATAATATCATTCAAATGATCAACAGAACGAATTCTACAACTGCCAACTAACAACTAAATGCATATAAATCTCAAAGCACGCAAATCTTGGTTGAAATAAACCAATAATAAACTTTAATATGGATAACTAAGTTTAAAATTAGCCATTATTAGCCAGAATTGTTTGTGGCTAGTAAATTAAAATACTTTTAGCCAGCAGCGCCTTAAATTAGCCATAATGGCTAATTTTAGCCACATCTGGCAACCCTGCGATTAAAACTTGAGCAATTGCACTTTTAAAATAAAATAGCGCGGACCATTTTTTCTGAATTTGAACAATTAATATTTTTTACTATTCTTTGTAGTAAACTTAATCTCATTTCATACAAATTAAGTACACATATAATCAGTATTATTATTGTGCCCACAAATGTCATTAAAAACGCAAAAATAATATTGGGAATGTGATTTATAACGTAGTTCTTTGTTGTGAACTGCAACAAAGCAAGTACATATGCTAATGTAATATAGAAAGATTATGCAGAGCATAAAGACAAAATTTTGGAAATTCGTGCGGCAATTGATCGCTATATTTTGAAAATCCCAGAATCCTGTCAAAAGGTCGAAATTAAATCGAAAACTACCATAAATCTTCCGAAATTCGATCTTCCATCATTTTATGGAAGTATTCAAGACTGGTTGTCGTTTAAAGAAATCTTTGCGACATCCATAATCAATAATTCAGAATTATCGGACATTCATAAATTACAATATTTACATGCTTCAGTTAAAGGTGAAGCATCTCGGCTAATTAAAGGATTCAGCATTTCAGATGCTAATTTCTCCCAAGCTTGGGAAACACTAACAAATCGGTACGACAACAAACGCGAATTAGCATTTAGCCAAATCTCAAAATTATTTGATATCAAAAGAATCAAAGTCGTTACTGCTAAATCGTTACATGAAATGCTAGATATATGTAACGAAGCTATTCGAAATCTTAAAACTCTTGGATTTGAAACTAATTCATTTGTTGATATCATTTTAATTTTTATTCTTGAATCAAAATTGGACGAGTCATTACGCCAAAATTGGCAACTATCACTGGAAGACAAAACTCTTCCAACGTATGATTTATTTTTAAAGTTTTTAGAAAAGCAAGCTAGAAGTTTAAATAAATTAAAAGATCATTCTAAATCTAATAACTTTTCTAAATTCGAAAATAAACCTATTGTGAAAAAGGCAGTAATTAATAATCTTATTTCAAAAAAGGAAAAGGTTGAGTGTGTATTTTGCAGACAAGGCCACAAATTGTTTCAGTGTCCCGAATTCACCAAATTATCTGTAAATTCTAGGTGGACATTTGTGAAATCGAACAAATTGTGTTCTAATTGTTTGCGTCCTTATCATACGAAGGATTCTTGCTTGGTAACCGCTAGATGTAAAGCCTGTAACTTAAAACATCATAGTGTTTTACATTCATTTTACAGCACTGCATCTCAGGCATTCGATGGGGAGACAAATTCAGATAAGAAATCGCCTTCTACTTTGCCGAGTAGCAGCATATCAACCACGCAGCAAACCCTAAGCCCAGAGGGCAGTTTCTCTGCTTACGGAGGGACAACTTGTACTTCCCTTAATACGCTCTTGTCCACAGCGATTGTAAAAGCTAAAAATAAAACAGGGGAATTCGTCGACTGCCGTTGCTTGGTAGATAGTGGCAGTCAGAACTCGCTAATTTCGAGGGAGTGTAGTGATCGCCTGGGGTTGACCTTGAAAAAATCGTCTCATTCCATTAGCGGGATAAACGGCGTGAAAGCCGAAACTTCGTTATTCGAAACAGAGCTAGCGTTTGCTCCTCATTTTCAAGGGGAACTCTTTACTACAAAGGCTTTAGTAGTAAATAAGGTTACGTCGAACTTGCCTAATTTTGAAATTCCATTCACCAACTGGCCTCATATTGCAGGACTTACATTAGCTGATCCATTATTTTTTGAATCTAAGCCTGTTGAAATTCTTATTGGAGCTGATTTATTCGCAGACTTAATTCTAGATGGCGTCATTATGGGTGCAAAGGGAGAACCTTCAGCTATAAATTCAAAATTGGGTTTCCTATTATCGGGAAAAATTTCTTCTCGATCTATAAGCAGGGAGAATGTCACGAGCTGTAATTTATTGCTTAATGAAAGAGAATTATTTCAGAGGTTTTGCGAGCTGGAATCTGTTCCAGATAACAATTCATTTTCTAATCAAGATCAAATGTGCGAAGAAATTTATAATTCTACTGTAACTAGAAATTCTTCTGGCAGATATTGTGTAAATCTTCCTTTTAAATCAAATCCATCGTTTGGCGATACTCGCTCGCAGGCTTTAAAACGTTTTGAAAGTTTGGAAAGAAAGTTAAGTCATAATGAATCATTTAAGAATAAGTACGTCTCTTTTATGAAAGAATATTTAGAATTAAATCACATGGAGAAAATTCCCACTGATTCATTAAATTTTGAAAATTGCTTTTACTTACCGCATCACGGAGTTTTTAAAGAAGATAGCACTTCAACAAAATTGCGCGTTGTTTTTGACGCATCTATGAAATCGTCGCTAGGAAATTCTTTGAACGATGAATTATTAATTGGTCCTAAACTACAAACTGATTTATTTAGCCACCTAATTAAATTCCGCATGCATAAAATTGCGTTTTCTGCAGATATAGAGAAAATGTTTCGCCAAATCGATTGATCGAGGGAACATTCTGACTATCAGCGCATTTAATGGAGATTTTCCTCAGATGACCCAATAGAAGACTACAGACTAAAAACAGTAACTTATGGGACTGCAAGTGCACCTTATCTTGCGATTCGGACACTGAAACAATTAGCCAGTGATGAAAAACAGAATCCCCCTTTAGCCTCTAAAATTACTTTAAATGATTTTTACGTTGATGACTTATTGACAGGAGCCAATTCTTTGAATGAAGCTAAAATTTTGATTACTGAACTAAATTCTTTAATGCAGAGTGGTGGATTTACCTTGAGAAAATGGTCCTCAAATTATCCCGAAATCCTTGCTAACCTTCCTAATGATGTAAAGTCTACTTCCTCTTCCGTTCTAATTAATGATAATTCTTTAAAAATTCTAGGCATTATTTGGGATACTCAACTGGATTCATTGCAAATTAATTTAAACTTAAATCTCGAGGTTAATTCTAAACGCCAGCTTCTTTCAGCTATCGCGCACATTCTTGACCCTCTAGGTATTTTATCCCCTTCTACTGTTCTCTTAAAAATTCTTCTTCAACAACTTTGGAAAAACAAACTTTCATGGGACGATCCCATTCCAGAAAATGTACTCCAAGTCTGGAGTAAGTTTAAGGACGAATCTAAATATTTAAACGATATGAAAATTCCACGATACGTAAATTGCTCCATCTCTTCACAATTAATTCTTCAGCTGCATGGCTTTTGTGATGCCTCTAGCAAGGCTTATTCAGCAGTGATTTATATTAGAACTATTCACGTTTCTGGTGAAATCGAAACACGTCTTATAGCTTCAAAAACAAAGGTAGCACCAGTGAAAGAAATCACAATTCCGAAACTTGAACTTTGCGCTGCCGTGTTATTATCTACACTATATTGTGCAGTGTGTAATGCCATTCACAGTTCCATATCAAAAACTTATTTATGGACTGATTCGAAAATCGTTTTATGTTGGTTAAAAAACTCTAACTCAAAACTTGACAGTTTCGTCAAAAATAGATTATTAAAAATTCAAACCCTCACCAGTAATGCTACATGGCAGCATGTTTGTAGTCAAGAAAATCCTGCAGATTGCGCTTCACGTGGTATATTACCACAAAAATTAGTAAATCACGATCTTTGGTGGTCAGGTCCATCTTGGCTATCTGAAGCATTTCCCTTGCCCGTGAGTGATGAAAAATACGAAAACGATGAAACAAGTGATCCCGACAATTCCATAAGTGCACACGCTGAAGTTCGACAAATTCCGAAATTTATGATGCATTATTCCTCATTCACCAAGCTAATGCGAGTTACAGCTTGGATCCAGAGATTTATTTTTAATGTGAAATGTCCGAATTCAAGAAGATTCAGTTTCTTATCTGCTGATGAACTGCATCACGCTGTTCTTACTATTGTGAGAAATGTTCAAGAATACGCTTTTCTCGCAGAAATCAACTTGTTAAGACGTAAAAAACCTATTCCAAATTCGAGCAAACTTCTCAATCTAAATGTGTTTCTAGACTCAGAAGACATCTTACGAGTGGGTGGTCGATTATCCAAGAGTCAAACTCTCTCGTTTGATCAGAAACACCCAATGCTGCTGCCAAATAATCACGAAATAACAAGACTTATCATTAAACATTACCATCTGACTTACTTGCACGCAGGACCTAACCTACTGCTGGCCATAATTCACCAAAAATTCTGGATCATTAATGGAAGATCGGTAGTTAGAGGAGAGACGCGAAAGTGTCTTACATGTTTCAAATTTAATACGAAATCAAATCAACAAATCATGGGACAGCTACCAGTAGCTAGAATTACACCTTCTAGACCGTTCCAGAAAATCGGCATTGATTTCGCCGGCCCCATTTTCATAAAGCCTAACTTGAAGCGCTCAAAAATAAAATTAAAATCTTATATTTGTTTAATAGTTTGCATGGCAACTAAGGCTGTTCATATTGAGCTCGTGTCCGATTTGACCACAGACGCTCTTATTGCTTCACTTCGTCGCTTTTTTGCAAGACGAGGAATTCCATCTGATATTTACTCAGATAACGGCACAAATTTTAAGGGGGCTGCAAAATATCTTAAATCAATGTATAGGCTCTGCACATCTGAATCCATCAGTACGTTTTGCAGCCAGCAGTTCATTAAATGGCATTTCATACCTCCATATGCGCCAAATTTTGGTGGACTGTGGGAAGCATCGATTAAAGTAACTAAACAACATCTCAACAAATCTTGCAAATCAGCTCTTCTCAACTTTGAAGAGTTATCAACCCTTCTCTATCAAATCGAGGCTCTCATCAACTCAAGGCCTCTCATACCGTTATCTTCAGACCCAACAGATTTCGAAGCATTAACTCCTGGACATGTTCTCATTGGTCACCCGCTCACTGATTTACCACATACTTCATCCAAAACCATCTCTTTGACATCCCGTTGGAGTCTTGTCCAAAACATCCGGAAGCATTTCTGGGATCGTTGGAGCAAGGAATACATAAGCACTTTACAACCCCGTCCTAGATGGAAAACTCCTTATGCGAATCTTCAGCCTGGAGATCTTGTATTGGTCCGAGAGAAGAACACTGCTCCTCTTCATTGGACTATTGGCCGCATCCAAAAGGTCTTTCCTGGCTGTGACAACCGTGTGCGAGTAGTGTCCATCAAAACTCCTAAAGGGGACATAACGCGTTCAATTTCTCAGGTATCTGTTTTACCTGAATCGACTACAGACTGTTGATTCCCGGGGGCCGGAGGATGTTCAGTCCTGACCCCTCGACAGAGGGCACCACCTCCCCCCTGAACCTGAACCACGGAACTTTTCCCTCCTCGAGAAAAACTTGTTTTTCGGAGAGACTGGAATGGGCCGTCCAACCCTTCGGACGTTAAATGTAACCTACTATTCTGTATTCAATTAAATAATGATCAATTTATCCTTTTCATTTTAGTTTTCTTTCCCTCCAGCTTTCCACTTGCTCTGCAGGTAAGCCCAAATGTTTATGATTATAATTTCCTTATTACAAGGCAGTGCCAGCTATCCTATGAATATCAGTTCTCTAAATAATCCTCTACAGTTTCAGCAAAACCGTTTTACGATTAACATATTCCAAAATGCGGAAATGTAAACGCCTTTCTCCATTGCAGCGGTTCCCAAAGTGTTCATAGGGGTCATTCATAAATGATGTCACGCTTCGAGGGGATTGTGACAGAAATTGTGACAGTTTGTGACAGCGGAAGGGGAGGGGTAACAAGAAGTGTGTCATTACACATTTTGGTTTCTATAAAAACATTTTAAATCAGCACATTAAATTTTTTTTGTGGGTTTATGTGGATGGTTTTTCTTTCAAAATTTATTTTTTATTCCCCTTAGCGGATCGTGGGAAATTGTATCGAACTTTTCAGCAATGCTGCCGTGATGCAATTTCTTAAAAACTAATTTCAAATTAAAATATTTATACAAGCTTCTCGGCGAATATTTTTAATGGTGCTAGCTGAAACCAAGGACATTTTACTGGCCCGTTTCGTAGGATGAGTTACCAGAATATCAGTGGCTCAATCATAAGGGGGGGGGGGGGGGGAGAGGGCCCCGTGCCTCTCGCTCCCAAAATGATGGTTTGAAATTTTTTTCAAAAAATTCTCTTTTGCTCAGCAGGGATCTGAAGCGGAGCAGTGGACCAACCATATTTTTTTTGGAATCTGGCGATAATTTTTTTTAAATTTTTTATCAGGTAAGGCAAAATTATCAGATAATCAAGATTTGGAACATGGAACTCAAAAAAGTGAGCTGCTCCAGATCCCTGATTAAGGTTGCCCTGGCGTAACAGCCCCCTCACCCCACCCAGTTTAGTGACTTTCCCGGATTTTCGATATCCAGTATCTCTTTCCTAGGCCGTGGTAGCCTAGTGGTCAGAGCATCGGACTTCCACTTGGAAGGTCGAGCGTTCGATACCCGCTGAAGACCCACCATGTATACTTGGAGGTACGTGCATGTAAAATTCGTGGACCCCACTACCTCGCCCCGTGCGTAAGCAATCCTAAGGAATCGGCTAACAGGTAGGGGCCTGGTGGAGAAAAGTATCCCTTTCCTGACGAATATGTACCGGATATTGTGCTCTGATGTTTGAAACCTGCAAACTCTGTACATATGTTTAAAACCCCGCAGCTTGCAAATACATAGTACATTCGTAATTCACATATATTTTCAGAACATGTTAGTTAAATAAATTTTAATTTTCAAATTTTGCATGCTGAATTATCGTATATGGCGTGCAGCGACCGAATCATATTCCAGTTATTTAAATATTAATCGGATATTGGAAATTTTACACAAAATAATATTCTGAAAAATTCTGATGGCACAACTTTCGCCATGACCCCCCTCCCCCCGCCATAAGCACTCGTAGGAAGGAATGTAGAAATGGCGCGCATTTCGAGAATGGACAGTAAATATTAAATATGAAATGTTGATCCAAGCAAAAGCTTTTTTTAAACTGAATGAATACAAAACAGTGAGGCGTTTCATTTTCTTCACGACTTTCAATTAATTTTCTGTCGTTTGCATGCAGTCCTATGAACAGTGACGGTCTGGGATTCTGTCCGACACCACCTTACCTGTTCTTCCCGCAAAGTATATAAAAATAGGAGGTGTTAAAAATTTTAGTGAAAACTCGTGTATTTTTAGTGTCAGAAAAAAAGATTTACTTGCTGACCTGACTTATTGCAACTTTAGAGTTTTGCTAAATTAGTTATTTATATAAGAGTTAATTTTCCTAATTGTTTTCAGTTCTCTTTTGAAGATTCTTTGGAATTTGATTTGTTTCATACGAGGGTTGTAAATTAAATAGTGGCAACTTAATGTAGAAACACGCAAAAGAGTGTGCATGTGCAAATAGGATGTGGGAGGGGTGAGGTGGCGCTGTTGCCGATGTGTAGAGTGCAAAAATAAGTCGATCTAGTTAGAATAAGGTAGGAGTAAGGGTAGTTACGAGGCATTAAAGTGAAGAGTTACGTTTCTATCGCTCTAAAGCATCTTTTCAAAAGGTGATCATCGCTCATGGCTTAAAATTGAGGTTGCCCGTAACAAAAATGCAGCAGAATGTTATAGAGGATTATGTGAAGCCTAGGGCTAAAATGCAGTACCATATCGGAACCCCTCCGAAGGGACCCCCCCCCCCCCCCCGAATCCGCCGAATTCATGACATTTCAGCTGTGCTCCATACAGTAGGGCGCTCCGTCGCCCACTTCAAAGATCAACACTTTGCCAGTGGTCTCTAAAGGCTTCCCGACATTTGGCAAAAAGGGATACACTTTGCTGGTGAGTACGTAGAAGGAATGTACTGCAGTTGTACTTGTCAAGTCATTAAAATCTGATTCATACCCATGTTGCCATTACTTAATTTACAGCCCTCGTATACAAAACGGATTTCTGTACATATGTTCACTGTTCTATTTTAATCCAGAAGACTCTTTAAACAGTGAACACTCTGAAAACCGTATTGAGGAGACAAGAGAAAAATTCAGAACGCAAAGGATGCGTCAAAATGAGAAGGAGTCATAGGGGCTGAGGATATGCTATAGCTAGCAGATATGTCTGCACACAGTGTATGGTGTGATGCGCTGAAATTAAAAGTAGGACAGAACTTGAAATCAGAATGAATTTGGTCGTTTCGCGTGCGTAGATGGATAAGGCAAATTTTGGAAGACATAAAAAGTAACCGACATTTTTTGTTTTATGTACAGTCAGTCAAGTGTTTTGATTTTAGTAATCACAGCATAATTTACTGGTGGAGCAAGGAAAGAAGTTATGAAATAATATCCAACAACGCATAATTTTGAGTGATTAAAAATCTCTTTTAAGAAATACATATTGGTGATGTTTGGTCATAATTCTGATAACATTATTTATATGTTTCACTTTTTCTCTTCACAAACGGATATCCTCGCTAAGGTTGGATGAGTGTGTGCGTGTATGATAAAGACTTTTTCCTTCACTGCCTATCGCAGATGCAAGGAAGGAGGCTTGCCCCCCCCCCCCCCCCCGGGGGGGGAGGGTAAATAAAATTAAAAATTGTACAAGTAAAAAACTAAATAAATCTTCATAATTTTCCCATCCTTTTGATAAAAATTTTCCGAGCGATAGGCAAAATCACAGAAATTGCTCTATCTTTCCTTCTTCAGCAAAATCCTGCATGACCGTGTGTTGACATTATTTAATTCTTAATCTGTTGAAGAAAATCAAAAAATCAGATTCTTTAAACCTTCACCCCAAAGGTTACTCAAATGCAAGAAACAGAATTGCCTCCCACCTTTGGGTTGAGTGACACGTCTCCGAATGTTGATGTGAAGAAAACCGCGTTCAAACGGATGAATGATGAGACTAAACATTATTTGGTGATTTTGACAAGTTTACGAGCTACCCGACTTTGCACTTGTTGCGCTCCGTTTACACTCGTTTGATAAGGTTTGAACTATGAATGGGGAATTGTTATTGGAAAATGGGAGCAGGGGGGGGGGGGGGAAGACGATGGGGTATGGGTGTGAAAGACATACCATTTGCACATCGTTGACAACTTTGACTCTGGCTGAAAAGGAAATGGAAGGAAAAAATGATGTAATTTTAATTTTAATAAGATACGAGGGAAACATAATTTAGTAAAATCCAAACATCAGTGATGACTGATGTACAGCATATGAATTCGTTTTGTCTAGTGGCTAACATTTTCTCTAAGATGCATCTCCAAACAACTTTTGAGAGGCCACTCTGACTTTATGAGCCCGTACTTTTGATGTGATGAAGTATAAGAGTAAAAAAGCTCATTTTGTATTATTTTTTCTATGTTTGATTTATTCTTTTTTCAATGTTTGATGTTTGATTTCCACTCGGGCACATTATTTTTTTTCTTTCCTCAGCAGCATATGAGATGTAGTAGTTTTGTGCAGTAGCGTAACTAGACTTAGTGGCGCCCGGGGCGAAACCTGAGAATGCCGCCCATTCCACCGTGCCGACAACGCAATAGCGACGAAGTCAAAAAACGGGAGCGAGGGGGGGGGGGGGGGGGAGGTACATGAGTTTGGCGACTACCAAAATTTTTTTTATGATCGGGAGAATCCAGATTTATATCTATGTACAAATAAAATATATACATGTGCATATACAGTCGGACCTCTATTTAACGAAGTCGCAAAATCCAGCGAAAAAGTTCGTTAAATGGAGAAATTCGTTAAATAGAGATTTACATTTTTTATGATACTTTGGCTACACGAGAACTCATTTTAAACTAATGAAAGCTCTACATATCATGTAATAATAACTATAGCAGTTTACTTTTATTATTTCACTTAAGAAGGGATAAAACAAAGAATAACCATTATAATCTGGAATTAAACTTATTCACTACTCTAAAAAAAAAAATGTTTATATTTACTTTAACACATAGTGTGTAGAAGCTTTAGTAAAAGTGTTTAAAGAAAGAAATACTTAAAAAATAGAGTGGAATTTTTTTTAGATTATCAGAAAAAAGTTCGTTAAATAGAGAATGTGCTTCGTTATTTGGAGGTTTTTTCACATGGAAAACCTTAAATATTCTTACGGCCAAGAAGAAAATTCGTAAAATGCAGAAGTTCGCAAAATAGAGGTTCGTTAAATGGAGGTTCGACTGTATATATATATACACGTATCCAAGGGTCATTTCAAAATTAATGTGCCACACAAAAAATTTTCGGACATTGGGTTGAATATTTCAACTAATTTTTCCACTCGGTACTCTTTTTTAGAGACGTTATGGTATTCAGAGAAGCGATATAAATCTAGTAACTGATATTTGCGCACAAATAGAGGGGGGGGGGGGGGGTCCGGGGGCTCTCCCTGGAATTTTTCAGAAATTGAAGTTTAAAAACACGCAATTCTAGGCTATATTTAGTGACGCGGGAGAAGAAGGAGGGGTTCAAAAACTTCACCTTTCGCTTATCGATGAATTTCACCGAAAATTCATAGATATTTGTGTCAAAAATGCAATTTTAGCCTATATTTGGAGATTATATATGAGAGAGATTCGGGGTATTCCATATATTAGAAGATTCGGGGCATGACCCCTCTGAACCCCCTTGAATCCACAATTTTCTTCGTTAAATATCGTAAGTTTCTCGAATAGTTTACCACGAGTCTTGTTGATTATTTAAAGTTGTTATCGAATCATGAAAATATAAGAAATATTTTACTCTATTTTTCAACAAAAAGAGGATGCTTAAAAGTTTCATCAACAGTTCAAGACAGTGGCGTAGCTAAACCTGGATTTCAGGGGGGGTTTCTTCGGGAAAAGTTGGCTAATTTCATTGTTTTCCAAGAAAAATTGGTTAAATTCTAGACGATCCTTACCATTTCAGGGGGGGTTTTATCCCCAAAACCACCCCCTTATCTACGCCAGTGGTTCAAGAGAATTTTTTGAAGACACATAATGGCAGCTTGTATTGTTGGGTGTGACACAGAAATTATATCTTTACATCCCATTGCAAATAATATTTATCTATCGTTTTCGGTGAAAAACATCTTAAAGATTATTCCTTCTTAATTGTCTTTTTAAGGTTCGGTTTCTGCATTGAATTTACATATTGAATAGTGGAAAACCACGAAAGCGCCCCCCTGAACGTTAGCCAATGGGTCACAACAACCACTTCACCTCTTTGTTCCTCAAAACAACACCTGGATTTGAACTCCGGACAATTTCAAAAAGGAATTTGGCAATTTCTTATGTTTAAAGCTCCCGCGGTAGTTGAGCAACATTTAGTGCAAACATTAACAATTGATAACGCATAAATTATTGAAGGCAATGGCAGAAATAGAGATGCAACAAAATTACAGTTTTTTTTTTCTTTTTTTGTTAACAGAGTACTTTTAGCTAACAAATCCTTAAACTATAACTAAAAAATTCTTAACTTACTCTCTAGCTCATGAAAATTTTCAATTCCTGAAGATTTTGTAAAATTATAAACGGTCGAAGTGTTGAAGAAACAATAGAGTAAATGAAATTCTTAGGATATAAAATTTTATGAGCATAAGGATTAGCATAAAAAATGCAGCAAAATGCTTAACTAACTTTCATCAAATTTTCGGTTTTCAGTTTCGACAGGCCACGAACTGACGCCGTTGGTCAGGCATGTTTAGACAAATAGATTATCATTACAGTTCAGAAGAACGACGCCCCAGAAAACGTTGAGCATTTACAGTGCAATATCCACAGTTGAAACTGCTGATTTTAACTTACGTTGCTCTAACCACACGGAAATTTTATACTTAAAACGGTATTTTAAAATGTAACGCAGTGTCAGTGGTGGGCTCTAGGCCCAAAAGAATAAAAGAATATTTTATCACTTTATCTACTGACAGGGCCGGCCCCACGGTATTCGGCGCCCTTGGACTTTATAAAAAATAGTCGCCGTTAGTCCTCTTTCATCATATAAACTAAAATACTATAAATTCAATTGTGTACAATTTTATTGCGTTTTAATTATTTTAAAAATTTTAATAATTACATACATGAAACAAATAACTTATTTTTTTATTTCTAATGGGATGCTGTTGGCTTGGCTTCTGGTAATTGCAAACCTAATGCGTTTCACAGCGCTTGGTACCATCTAACCAACTCTATCAAGCATCACAGAGGTTGTAGTACCAACGCCACAAGTGAATTTTGTGACGCTAAGTTATTTCACTTGAAAGATGGAGTATCTGAGAGGAGTCACTATCATTGGGTCTGCCTATGTTAAGACAACTAGAATTGTTGAATTAATTGTGTGAAACAGGGATTATTGTTTTTTTTTTGCTCTGACGCTGAGCGCCCCCAAGATGCTGGCGCCCTTGTACTTTGCACACTTTGCACATTGGTCTACTGACGGTACTTATAATAACCACTACCTTTAAAGTTCCACCCAGTAACCATTTTTGCGAATAATATGAAATAGAGAAATTTCTGAAGGGGAAGTGGGTCCAGTGTGCAATAGGGGCTTAACTTGGTTTGTTTGTGCCCCCCCCCCCGCATCCCCCCTTTCCTCGCAGCATAATAGCGCTCCCACAGTCGAAAATTGCATTAGCTCCCAAAATAATGTGACATATTACTTGAAATTTGACCCAGCTCCCCTCAACCTTTTGAGCCCCCCCCCCCCCTCAAAGCTAAGTTACGCCACAGGTGTGAAAGTACAAGTAGTGAAGAATAAACACCGAAAGCCTTAAAAATGAAATATTACGCACTAAACACCTAAACACTGGTCGTATTGCATGATTTACTGCCCGTCGTCATCAAGATCAAAATAATTTTTAATGAACATAAGATAGGAAAAATTATTACTTTTATGAATTATCCTTTTATAAATATATAAATAACATTTTTACAAAGATAGAACAAATGTATACATTGTACTTTGTACTTACTGACTACTTG
This sequence comes from Octonoba sinensis, assembly GCA_038502835.1. NCBI lineage: Eukaryota > Metazoa > Arthropoda > Arachnida > Araneae > Uloboridae > Octonoba > Octonoba sinensis. The sequence continues at coordinate 190,830,314 of CM076598.1, read as the reverse complement.
GGATACTAACAGGATGAATTAGTCACTTTTTCTTGTTTGAAGTCTTGAGATTCTGCAGACAATTTCTAGAAGCAAAAAAAAATCTAATTTTTTTCGTTCATTGCTCATGATTGAGTTGACAAAACACAAATTTTGTTTTTGAGCAGAAACTAAACGGGGAGATGACATTAACAAGTTGGCCAAATGAAAAATGACCTCGTACAATTTCAGAAAAGTTCCCGATGCGGGAGACCGGGACCTTTCTATTCCATCCCTCTCCCCCAGCTCGAGTTGAGGCAGTTGAGGGCTTAGGGGTGCCCGCCCCAGGGCCGGGCTTCGAACGCTCATCACCGCTCCCAGATAGTATGCCCGGTCAAGTAATAAACAGAGCTCTTTTGACCATTGTCTATGAAGCGATTTCGGCGAATTTCTCGGTCCTCTTTCAACTTCTTTCCTGTTAACCCTTTTCTTCTCTGCTGAGATTAGGGAATAGAGCGTTGTAGTGTGTGACAATTAAGTTTTGCTATCAGTGTCAAAATGGGCGGTTTCTAATGAAAGAGCTGCTATTTGAGCAATTTTTCAATTATTGTTTCCTTTTTCTAGGGAACTTCCATTTTGCTTCAGCTGTTCGTATCAGTGCTTTTTGTTACTCTCTTTTTATTAGCCCCATATAATTCAGAATCAGTCGGACCGGAAGTGACTTTTATTTAGGCTATTTAGACGATTTCTTTATATTATCCCCGACAACACAGCAAGAAAGCAACCGTCCCGAGGAAGCAAAACAAAAGGTATACCTTGGGGGTGCAGAAAAGCCGAAATCGGACGTCACTCAGTGCCTAGCTTGCTGCCTTCACCCCCCCCCCCCTGCCCCTTTAAGGTTCTCGTGATCTTGAGCGATTAAACTGGCGGGAAATAGGACTTTTCGAAAAAAGAAAAACTGCGCCCTGTTTGCGAAAAAAAAAAATTGAAAAACGATTGCGTTGGGATAGGCGTTCCGGACATTTTGTCGCCCCCTGAAACAGTGCCGCCCGGGGCGGACCGCCCCCACCTCCCCCCCCCTAGTTACGCCACTGGTTTTGTGCGTCCAAGCCATGGTGCTACCTGCATTCGTCGTTTTCTCGTATATATTGCTCGAAACGAATGGTTCCGAGAGCAAAAGATCAACCGAAGTTCTACTGTACAATTTAATTTCAAACATAAATTATGAAGGAATTAATCATTAATTTGAATTTCATTATTATTTTTTGGGATTTCATTTATTTACTGTATTTTTGGGATCTTCTTCCTTCCTAAAATAATTCTTGCCGAATTCTGAGTCGCTCTTTGTCCCATCCTTTCTCTTTTCGTATTGGCTACCGATTGGGGCAGTATTTACTTGGTTTTACATTAGTCGCTCGAATTTTCGATATTTGTAAACACAAGAATATTCATTCTTCATCTTTCTTCAGAATTAATAAAAAAAAAAAGAAAAAGAAAAGAGAAGAAAAAAAAAACTAAAGGGAAGAAAAAACCCACAGTAATATACATCAACTTCAAAAGTTATTTTTATGCACTAAAGCCAAAACAAGCAGAAATATAAGGGCGGATTCAAACGGAGGGTCATGGGGTCATAACTCCCCCTAAACCATCGACAAAATTTTGTAATGTAGAAGAAATTCTAAGAAATTAATAACATTTAAAAATACATGGGAGCATCGTTTATACGACCATCACATTTATACGACGTTTTAGTGTGGTCCCAATTTTCGGATCTAGCCAGAAGGGTAAATCGATTATACGACGTTATCGTCTATACGACTTTTTTTCAGTACTCCTTCGTCGTCTTGTAAACAGCCGATGCTCCATATTAATTATAAATTTGCATTTAAATTAAAGTTATAAGGCCCTGCGGAGTAAGGATACTGTTAGCCCCAAACGCCTTATCCCCGGCGGGTTTATTAACCCTCAAACAGTTCGAGAAAATATCCATACCTGAGTCTTGAACATGACGTCCCCCCTAAAATGTTATTCTGTTTCCGCCCCTGTAGGATATGCACATACGCATTTAATCTCATCCCAATCTCTAATCACCATTTCACGAGTTCTGTTAGGCCTGTCATTTTTTGTTCAATGTCAGTTAAAAAGACAACATTTTACTATTGATTCGTTTTTCAGCAATTACACTCTGTAAGCATTCTCTTGCACAAACTCCTCCTATGCTCTTTTTTTCTTTCACGCTTTGTGTGCCAATATTGATCTCTTTTTTTATAAGATAAAATTTGTTGCTGTTCCCCATTTAACTTCCTTATACGAAGTAAAAGAAGTATTGCATTCGCGAAAAATTTCTCAAATTTCAGCCTAAATTTGCATTTTAATCACCCATTAATCAACTTTGGCTGTTTTTTTTTCACGATGTATGTATGTACGCACATTCGTACATGCGTATGGACTAAATATCCATTTTGACCATCACCGAGTCTGTTTTGACGCTTTTTTACATGACGTCTGTACGTGTGCCCCCCTCCCCCGTATGTATCTCGCATAACTCAAACATGGATGGTCACAGAAGGTTGAAATTTCGTATGCAGGGCCTGTACAACGTCTAGTTGTTTTTTGATGGCAAATGTCGTAACATAAAGTGCTTTCTCCCCAGTACCGGATCTTGGAGTTTTCCGTGGTGGGGCAAAACTTAAAAATGCCGCACCCTCCACCTCCGATTATTATTCATATTTCATAAATTTTTATGCGCTGGGCATTGTTTTTGAGGACTTTTCACTTGAGGGGGGTCATTGATAAACCCATAAAACTTTCATTAATGTTCAATAAATAATGGTAGTAAAATCCGTGGACCCTGAAGTCCCGAGGCAGTTCCGAGGGTACCGGAGGGTGGAGATTTTCCCGTCCCTTCACTCTTAGGTCAAAAAAGAAAGGTGGCGTACTTGTGGGGGCACCATCTGGTGTCATCCAAGTACATAATGAACTAAGTCGTACTTACACCGTTGTGGTGCTCATCTATAAACGGAAGGCGCTCCTTACTGCCTAAATTCCTAGGCGCTCTGCGAAGGGGGGCTTGGATATCCAAGTGGCATTAGAAACAAAATAACAACAGAACCACAATATAAAGGGTCCCCCTTAATTATAGATATAAAATTCGGACATCTGAAGGGAATACGGGGGTATTTCTCCACCGGGAAATTTTTGAGAACTATATGCAATCTGGTGCAATTTGAGGCTTTAGGCGACGCATTTGAGACTGCAAAAATAAAAAAGCGAACAAAAACTTTTTTAAAATTTAAACGCTTTTACTGATAAAAATAATCTAGAAATGCAGAGCAAAATTAGCATTTTTTTTAAATCCAGGGAGCAGGACCCCCCCCCCCCCTCTTACTAACTCCCATATCGAAGAGCCGCGTGTATGCATTCTCAAACGACACTTACAAGCTCCCCCGCCTCTTCCCAAAAGGATGATTTGAAAATTTGTAAAAGAAAAACTATTGCATTATTTGAGCAGGGCATGATTTATATTTCACTATCACAAGCTCATCCCCCGCCCACACCACTTTCCAAACGGATGCTTTGAAAATTTGTAAAAGAAAAACTTGCATTATTTGAGCATAACATGATTTATATTTCACTATTACAAATGGAAAAGAGCCTTGACGTTTTTAAATTTTGCAATGGCAAGGGCTGCCTGTGCCTACCACAGGAGCTGGCCGACTGATCAACTGCGCAACATATTCAGTATACCTAAATTTTAGAGTTTCGAACAGTTTATACAAATAAATAATTCTATTAATCGGTTTTAATCGTTTGCAAAATAGCCGATCAATGATCAAATCGGAGCGCCGAACTAGGATTTTAATTCTCTCTTTCCAAAAGTTAAATTTTCTAAATTAAAGAATGTTTTTCCTTTTTTTTTTGTGCATCAGAGTTGAATTTGCGCAACCCAGAAGTACCGCTCGGGGCTTGCCCCCTCCCCCTAGATCCGGCACTGCTCCTTCCTTAGCTGCTGGAAAACTTTAGTTGAATGCACAATTTATTTAGCTGTCCATAAAATTTTTGCAATTTTTAGTTATTATTCAAATTTGCATTTTAAAGCTCCTTTTCTCAAAGAGACAATCGCTATCTACAGAAAATCCTTTGGCTTCCAACTTGATCCTCGGATTCTGTCCGCTGTCGTTTTCACGTGACGAATTTGTTATCTGATTGGAGAATGGGGGGAATGGGAGGGGGGGGGAGTGGAATTTTGTCATGTGGCTGGTAAAAAAAAAAAAATACAAAGCTAATCTGATACGAACAAGAATCAGACTGAATGTGTTCCTAACTGCAAATGACCTATTGCTATAAAAAATTGTCACTTTATCAGGCTATATACTCTTCTGGTAATCCACAAAATAAAAGCAGAAAACATTGTGCCCGTGGCCCGTACCCTCATTGGTGGCCACATTCCAAACTTTTATATTCGTCAACATGACTACATTTCTTTTATCACTTGCAGGAGCCTGTTATTCTCCTGGGTGCAGACTCATATCAGAGTGTCTGCTCTATTTACATGAAAGTATCCCGCTACCAAATACTGTCTTTCACTCCAAACCTTTCAACCAAACTCCCCAAGAGAAAGTTAGTTTTCTTCAATGATATACCACTCTGAAAAAAAAAAAAAAAAAAAGAATCTTGCAGTAAGTAACCGTGAGGTCCTCCGTTTTTTATCTCTTGCTAACAGTTTTACATCCCACACAGCATTCCTGGGGTCTGATTTTTTGCAGTGGAAGATGTCTTCTGAGGGGGAATTGACGATTTATTGCTGCAGGGAACGGCGCGGGTTTGCGGAACTCAGCGGTGTCTGGGGTAGGGTAATAAGCACAGTCCGACCCCTAAACTAGTGGCAAAGATGAAAATCTAACTGTCGAGTAATAGAAACAATGAAACAAATATACAAGCCGCGTACACACTTGCAAGCAAATAAGCCCTCGAGGAAGATTAGTTTTGTGGGAGGTTGATGATGGGGGTTTGATTACTCGGGTAACCACCTTGTTCGCGGATCTATTAAGAATTAAGGGGTTCAGTTAGCTATTGAAGATGCAAACTTATCACGATATTTTCAGCTCAAAATAGGCATTTAAAGCAAAATCTTCAGTTTAAATCGCTGTATATTTCTTTTAAATTTATTCATTTTATATTTACCTACCATTTTCTATTTATTAATTATCGTCTGCATTTCTTTAACGTTTAAAACGTACGTTGTTTAGTTACTTGAACTTCCAATGTTTTAATACTACTGTAGTTAATGGTTTTTATTATTACTTTTCTACTTCGAAGTACAAAGGCAACAGTCACGCTACACGTATATCGTGTTTATATTTATGGAAGAAAGTGTGATTAATATGACAAGAAAATTTGAATTTAATCAATAGATATCTCCCAGTTCCACTTTGGGGTGTAAATATAAAAAAATTAGATTGAAAAAAAAACATTATTGAGAATGTTTATACTTTTGACTCTTCCTTCGTGCTAGATCGGAAAACTTTTCAAAACGTTTGAAAATATAAATAGCAAAATTTTCTCATTGCGCTTTTGAGAAAGTAGACGAGAGAGAGATCATAATCAAATAATTGTGTTAGAGCTCTTAAGCATGAAATAATCACCATAATGATAATACAAAATATTTTTAGGTCGTTTAAATAGTCAGTCAGGGAAGACTTTCTGTTTGTTGTTAAAAAACATTTTTTTAATGTGAAAAAGCATCATTATAAACGATTAAAAATATATAAATTGTAATAATTTCTGCGATATGCAGAAATTATTGCAACAATAAAATTAATGCAAAACAATTGAGAAAACATATTAAAAACTGTTACAGTTCCTTTTTGTGTGTGTGGGGGGGGCGGGGGGGGGGTAATAATTTGAATTAAACAGATATTTAGTTAGAGTTATTCTTTCCCTGAGAAAAGACAAACGTTTGCAATGGAAAAAACCAAAAATATCGAAAAGTAAGCTTTTGTAGTTTTTGCCTTTCGCAGTTCCAATTGATGTCGTCATTCAAGCATCACTATTGTGTAATTACTGGTATTGTGTGTTGAAAATACACTCACATCCTCATTGTGCCGAAAGAAGCCTTTCAAATTATCACTTTTATTTAAAAGTAAAAAGTGAGAAAAAATTTCGCTGAATCATCAAATTAACAATGCGTAACGAAAGCAATAAGTAAAAAAAAAAATTTTTAGAAAAATAATAAAATATCAAAAATGCAAGAAATGCACGCGATGCATATTGGGGCAATTATAACATACAAATGCTCCTCATACATCATATCTGCCTATTTTATTTGAAACCAGAGTAATTCCGCTTCGGCTTCGTGATTGCGTAAATTACGAAAATTTTAGACAGCATCCAGACAGACTTCAATGACGTCACGTAGATCAAAATAAGCTACCACCATTGGCTAAAATCTTGAAAGAATTTGAAGGGTCCACTGGAAAAACGACCTAAGTCACATACTACTTTTTGAAATTTGCTTTATGTTTTATTCAATTATTTTATAACATAAATGTTAATTTTAACTCTACGAGCCTACTTTTCCGTAATACCCAAATTCAAATTTATAATACATATATTTATAATACATAATTTATAATAAAACATAAAGCAAAGTTCAAAAAGTAGTATGTGACTTAGGTCGTTTTACCAGTGAACCCTTCATTTGAAATTGTCGACTATGCGAACAATAGTGACATAACTAAATAACCAGCAGGGCCCCTCATTTAGTTAGGGGAAGGTGTAATTTTCCCCCCTCCCGGCCAACTTTGAGAATATAATGGATTTTTATGATGTTCATTGTTTTTTAAATGTGATACACACAAAGATAAAGTACCCTTTGCTTCTTTCCCCCTCCGTTGGAATAATTCGAAATGACGGGCCTGTGAAAACATTAGCGATGAGTTTAATTGTGTATGATAATTACGAGTTAGATTTTTTAGATTTATTTAGATTGGTTGGATATAGATTGGTTCATTTAAAACCGACAAATTATTATAATTTAAACTTTTGTACTGGATTTATTCTTCATCAAAGACGCCATTACGTACACTGCGGAGATAATTCTTCCGATGGGGCTTGTGCTGCCATCTACTAGCCGGTATAACAAATAACAGGTTTTTAATGGTTATTGTTGCATTGTTTTCTATTGCGTTCAAATACAAAATCATATAGGTATAGGTATGTAAAAGTGGACATCTTTGGAAAACATTTAACAAGTATTGCTTTCTTATGTTTTTTGGGATATAGAAGTTTACAAGCACTCTTCCACCTACCCTTGTGAGAAAAAACTTTTTCACAATAAACGATTTGGCTGTCACTAGATGAATATTAGATGCACGTTTTTCTTTTGCGTTGCTTCAATAATTACTATTTTTTGTATGCATAAATGATTAGCTTCACAACAAAGAGTAACACAAGAGTACATCTTTTTAAGAATGCGTTACTTTTTCATTTAAATAAAAACTTCCTTGTCACAAGTTCATAATTCACAGATTTTTGAATTTGTTTTGTATTTTCCAGTACGTTTGTCTATTTCATGTTGCGTCCGTTATTGTAATGTTTTTATAATTTTTTCTCATTACGAGTAGAGTAACAGGGTTTCAAATAAGGCCGTATTCTAATGTATTAATGAAGCTGTATGACAGGGAAATAAACTTTTATATTTAATACTTTACTTATTCCAATTATTTAAAGTTAACATTTTACTTCCAAATGTTGCGTCAGTTACTGTGGAATGGTACCTATTATAGCATAATATGTGTCTGTGTAAGTGAATACCAGGGCCGGCGCTAGGCTGAGGCGGTGAGGCGCCCGCCTCA